>BSDF01000009.1:2857947-4327069 GCA_027925045.1 Hypotaenidia okinawae | reverse complement strand
AAAATACTTAGAATTAAATATATAGCAGTACAAAAAATAACAGCAGACCTGGACATGGGTTATCTCTGTAAAGCAGATGTTATTAATATGTCATATACTGGCTGGTGTGCAGGGGGACTAATAAAATGATTTACAGCTACAATTATTGTATTGTATGGAATGAACTATACTGAGATGCAAATCTAATAAACCTTGCTGAATATTCCTAATAAAGGAATTTAATCTTGACCTTGAGCAAGACAGATGTGTGGGGGCTGGCATGCAGAAGGATACTTTTTAGTATGTTTTTTACACGCTCCTACCCAAAAGTCAGTTACAGTTAAGGCTACCAAATCCAGTAGCCCAGTAGACGTGTGGCTTTGAGTCCCCAGGTTCATCCAGCATGCAAGACTGAGTGTAGGTTCCCAGTTTGCACACATGCTCACGCTCAACCTTTTTTCCCCTCTTCAGTAGCAACATTGAATTACTTGGTTGCAGGTTTTGGAGGACACCTACCAAGGAGAGGCACCCAAAAAAGATATCTCAACCAGCAGACTTCATCACCAGTTTTGGACTGGGTATTTTAACACAGAGTTTATCCAGCCTTACCGTTAGGGTGTAAACAAGGTATCAGGTGAAAAGTGCTGGAAAAGAAGAAAGTATTTCTAATATATGTCTTCCATTCTTAGGTTTTGAACAGAAAATTCATTTTAGGGTAAAATCCAAGCAGAGTAAGTCAGTTGCTTGCTTTATTAGAGCTCCTAATCAAACATTGATCTTGGGGCAGCTTCAGTTTTTGGTGTTTTCTGCCTACCCTGGTATTCTGGATTTTATCCTAGGAATAATCTCTATAGTGAGCAGCAAAAGCCACCTTCTTCTCTGAAACCTTCATTGGTCAACAGGCCTGAAGAAAGCTGGTCAATGGCAAGAAAAAATCCAGTCAATGGCAGGAAAAAAGCCTCTAAAGTCATATGGAGACAAGTTTTCTTTCACTTGCCCAGCTGCCAGATCAAGAGACCTACAGACCATTTTAATGTCTGAATTAAACCTTCTTGAGCAGTCAGATAACCAGTTGAGCATTTGTAGGATTATCTAAGTAAAAAGTTAGGAGGCAAATTGTACACCATGGAATCACTCTGCAGAAAATTGCGTAAGGCAACATTTTCCCAGTGTAATAAACCTTCTCCAAAGGCAGATTGTCTTTTCATTCCATTTTTGATATTTTTTTTTTGTTTTAAAAAAGCTTTTGGTGTCTGCCTTTGAAAACTGAAAACCAATTTTTCTCCTCAATTTCTTTTCGTCTTTCCTGCAGCATGTAGTTTTCACTAAAAATAGAGTAGGGGGAAAGAGAAAAGTAGTGTGACAAGTGAGAAACCTCACTTCTAAACTATTTTTGCAGTTGCACAGAAAAAAAAAAAAAGCCAGGAAGTAAAGACAGTATAGGTATTGCAGCAGAAACTAGTGAGGTGTGATGGATCACAGAATCACAGGGGTTGGAAGGGAGCTCCAGAGCTCATCGAGTCCAACCCCCTGCCAAAGCAGGGTCCCTAGGACAGGGCACACAGGGAGGCGTCCAGACAGGGCTGGAATCTCTCCAGAGAAGGAGACTCCACACCCCATGGGCAGCCTGTCCCAGGGCTCCCTCACCCTCACTGGGGAAAAGTTCTTCCCCATGTTGGTGTGGAACTCCCTGTGCTCCAACTTGAGGCCATTGCCCCTTGTCCTGTCCCCACAGACACTGAGAAGAGGCTGCCCATGTCCCCCTGTGTCCCACCCTTCAGCTATTGATAAACACTGACCAGATCCCCTCTCAGGCTTCTCTTCTCCAGGCTGAACAGCCCCAGCTCCCTCAGCCTTTCCTCACAGGGGAGATGCTCCAGGCCCTTCATCCCCTCCGTAGCCTCCTCTGGACTCTCTCCAGGAGATCCCTGTCCTTTTGATCCCAGGGAGCCCAGCACTGGACACAACACTCCAGGTGGGGCCTGAGCAGGGCAGAGCAGAGGGGAGGATCCCCTCCTGTGACCTACTGCCCACACTCCTCCTGATGTCCCCCAGGATCCCATTGTCTCTCTCAGCCCCCAGGACACACTGCTGGCTCATGGCCACCCTGTCATCCACCAGGACCCCCAGGTCCTTCTCCTCAGAGCTCTTCTCCAGCAGGTCACCCCAGCCTGTACTGATACAAGCAGTTATCCTTTCCCAGGTACAAGACTCTACCCTTACTTTTGTTGAAAAACAAATAGAGATTAAAAAAAAAGTAAGTAAAGTTTTCTTTTCATGAGTGTGGAAACAACCACAAGAACCACCCAGCACAAAGCCATAAACTATGTCCAATGAGCACCCACACCACAGCTGAAACCTCAAAACCGAGGAAAGTTTTTGATGAAAGAACTCAAATTCAACACTTGGCTGGCACTTGGGAGAATCTTTGGCATATGTGCTGGAGAATACGTGTGAAAATTAACTCTGTCATCACGTTTAATGACACCCAAGTGCCTTATCCCGCTGCAGACTGGCAAATATTTGCTGCCAGGATTTTGCATGTCATTTTAACAATCGACCTGTTGCTTTGCAGTTACTGAGAAATATTAACTGGGGCAATGAGAATTTGCAGCAGCACTTCAGTGAGGTTTTATTTAAGTCAGCCTGAAGTTATTTTAGCAGAGTAAAACAAAGCTCACGCAGACAAAGGGTTAAATGGAAACAATCAGTTATTTTTGCTGCACAAAGGTTTGCGCCTCATGTGAAAAAGAAACCATGGATTTTCATGTTTGCTGCCTTGTCTGCTGTGAATTGGGGATGTGGATATCTCTGCATGAGCAGGTTTTCATATTCTCTCTTGCAGGCAGGTAATTTCGTCCACCCGCTTCATCATACAGAGAGAGTTGTGGGGCTGTTGGAGAGGGGTCAGAGGAGCCACAAAGATGCTCAGAGGGCTGGAGCAGCTCCCCTACAGAGAGAGGCTGAGGGAGCTGGGCTTGTCCAGCCTGGAGAAGAGAAGGCTGTGGGGGGACCTCATTGCAGCCTGCCAGTCCCTGAAGGGAGCAGAGGAACAGGAGGGAATCAGCTTGTTCAAGGGCAGAGCCTGGCAGGACAAGGGAGATGGATTAAAGCTAAAGGAAGGAAGGGTTAGATGAGATATGAGGGGGAAGTTCTTTGCAGAGAGATTGGTGAGGGGCTGGAAGGGGCTGCCCAGAGAGGGGGTGGGTGCCCCGTCCCTGGGGGTGTTCAAGGCCAGGTTGGCTGGGGCCCTGGGCACCCTTGTGTAGCTCCAGGCCTGGAGGTTGGTGTCCCTGCCTGTGGCAGGGGGTTGGAGCTCTGTGATCCTTGGGGTCCCTTCCAACCCAGACCAGTCTGGGATTCTATGATCATCACTTTGTCTTGTCTAACTCATGTCAGATGAGCAAGGAAGCTTGAAATGATCTCAAGGTAAGTTGTGAAATCCATAACAGGGATGTGAAGAAGGTGCACTGAGGAATGGGGTGTGGGGCCAAAGCTTTTGTTGGGCCCTGGCACGCTCTAAATTGCAGCATCACAAAAGGCAGAAAAAATAAAGCAAACAAACAACCAAAAAAAAAGCAAACAAGAAACAGTATTTGTCTTCTTATGGCCCCTTGGGAATTTTTACATCTCTCGAGGTCCCTCCCAACCCCTGTGATTCTGTGTGGCTCTGTGTATGTATGTTCAGATCTGGGAGGATGGGTGTGTCAGCTTTATTCCTACCACATCCGAACTGGCTCCTCACTCAGAAATGGTCTCACTCAGTGAGATGCTGTCCAGCAGGAATAAAGCTATTGGAATTTTGCACTTAATCCCTTAGCCCCTGAATCAGAGATCTGCAGGTTTGCTATTGACTCCCAGGGTTCACAGAGCACTAGAGTGAAAACCTAAGAAGGCTGAAGTCTGTCCTTTGCTCTGTCATTGTCCAGTGCTGGTCACGCTGGTCACATCCTCTCTGCTCCCTGAATGCTAAGGAGAAATACAATATTATTTATCACCATAGCTAGTATTAAATGCAAGAGGAAATGCTACACTATGCACATAATTACTGTCTCATGGCTCTAAGGCACTGGGGTTTTTCCCAGATATGAGAGGAATAAAAGTGTATATTCTTGCAAGAGATCAAAACCAGAGAGGACAGGATTATGGCAGAAAAAGAAATGCACACGAATAATTGGACTTAGCAGAAATGTGATATCTCAGACAAACATACAGGAGGCACTTTGTGAAAAATAAATGAAATGGAGACAGGAGAAGAAGCAAACATAAACAAAAATACACAGCATCAATCTAACAGGCTTAGACGTACCTAAGCTTGTATGTATTGACTGTAATGGGGCTGCTCTGATTGCCCTCTGCATTTAGACCGGTGCCTGTATCTTTCAGATCACAGCCTCGTAGATCCACATTGAAGTTAAAAGATCCCCAAAGGCACCAGACGACTCGGTTACTAGGTTCAGTGTCTACCTGTACTTTGGACCTCTTTGTGTTGCTCTGAGGCTGTCCTGAGCAGCATCATTTCATCCTGTGCTGTCCTATCAACAGAGAAATACAGAATGAAAACGACGCCGGATCTCCAAAACTCTCTGTGGCAGAGGATGCAATGTGGGAATAGACACAGCTTAGCAAACAACTGTTTAGCAGCAATGGGCAGTTTGTTTTACAAAAAAAAAAAAAAAAAAGAAGATTGATAATATGGGTCTATTTATAGAACATTGTAAAGCAGAAAGATTAAAAGAAAGATTACTTTCTTAAAGAAAGTTTCTGCTTTGTTCTGGTTCTGGAATAATAGCAATTTATAAATGTTATCACCCTCTAGACAGTTGATTTTGGAGGTTATTTGGAGATATTTTTTTCCTAGGTAAAAAGTAAAAGCCAAAAGGTACTGAAATTATCATATGAAAGGGGAATGGGCTCATTCCTTCTTCACACAAAAAGCCCTGGAAGAACCACCAACCATTCAGGGGGTTCCTCCACTTCAGCAGATCTGTGGTACCGGCAGTCAATGCTTTTCGGGAAACTTCTATTACACTCTGGCTTCCCAAAACTTCTTTAAACTAAACTCTTCCAAGTTGTTGAGGTTGCTCAGATGTCAGTGATGGAGTCTGTGAAATACCTCTGTAATACAAACAAGTCAAAGCCTTCCTGGCTTTGTTTTCTCTCTGTATCAGCAAGAAGAAGCTTGATTTGTCTTGGCTTCATAGTCCTCCTCAGCCAAAAGATGACTCACCACAGCAAATGTCCATGAACATGAAAGCAGCCCCAAAAATGCAATGCTCCTTCTGGTATACATCAGCTTTGCCTCCATGTTTGGAGTTTCCAAAGCGCTGAAGTACGTTTATGCCAAAATTGGGAGTTCCTCAGTTGCCTCTTAACTGCTACAACCAAACCGAAAACCACTGCCATGAGGACAACCCCCTCCCTCCCTGCCTCCCTCCCTCCCAATTACTCCATACTGGTTTTCTGTGAACATCTCAATAGATCCCTGAATAATCACCATCCTCCTTGGGGGCCTTACGTAGGCTCCCATCCCTATCTACCTTCTTCCTCCAGCATCTCTGGCTCACCAGCTCCCGGGTTTACCCTAACTAAGCTCCCTACAGAGGAGGTTGGGGCAAACTGGCTTTGCTAAGTTTCGGCTGTCTTGCTGCTTGATGAGAGCACCGTCTGGTCTGGCACAAACTACTTGCCGTCTCCATCAAACAAATGACAGCTTCTGCTTTTACACAGAAATATTCTCCAGCACAGCAGTGTTCATGGTAACAACCCTATAATGTTGGGAGGCAGATGCTCTAAATTAGCTGTGCCCTACAAATGGGAACAGCAATGAGGTAGGAGGAATGGAAAGGGGATGAGAAAGAACAAAACATTTTGCCAAAGGTCACATTTCAAACAATTTCATTTAACTTAATTTCAAAAGGCTTCTTGCCACAAGACTCCACAAGATCCACAAAGCTCTCTCCTGGTTAGTTGGTTTTTTTTTTCTTCCCTTTTTCTTCTTTTTTTCTTCCCTTTTTCTTCTTTTTTTTTTTTTTGTGTAGCATAGCAAGAAAATGGAAACATTGACAAATAGGCACTTTGGCTTGTTGTGTTAGCTCTTCTCTCTTTTTCTTTCTTTTCAGTAAGAAAAAGGGGAGAAAAGGAAGAAAAAAGAAAAAAAAGAAAACTCTGGAAATGGGGCAAGTCTTTATGAAGTGAGACTCCATCCCTGAGAACTGCTAAGACTGTTTAAACTCTATAGGCATTTGGTTTGTTTAGTTCTTTTGCACGACAGCAGAAATCACCACTTCTTTAAGTACCGGTATAATTTCCCTGACAATAAACTCTTTGTATCTCCACAATTCGCTGCCAAAGGAATTAAGGGGACAGAAGGATTTAACATGCCTAAATTTCATCACAGGAGGCATTGCCACAAGCAATAAGCACTACACTGAGTTTTTAAGCAAGTCTGTGAAGAAACACTATGGAGAACCGAGGCAAACACATCTAAGAAGTGCTTTCTTTTCTTAATATGGGAAAGGGAAGGCTGCACAGCAAACGAAATAACCTCAACTCCTAACTTACTTTGTTCCATCTTTTTGAAAGATTTCCCTTAGATTCCCCTCCTTTCCCAGTGTGTATGTGCTGTATCATTAACTCAGCTGCCTAAACAGAAGTTCAGTCGAGCAAAAAATAAAACATTATTTCCTAGGAAAGACAGCAAAAGTGACTTTTCAACAATTTCAATATTTTTTTTTTAAGTTTTAAAATAAAATATTAACTTAAACCAATTCTCCAAGCCATTTATTTTTGTTGAAACCATTTCCCAATCAAAAAGCAATCTGAATGAATGGCATATGATTAAAAAATTCTATCCGGTTCTAATTAGTATGTTCCCATTAAAATGTAACAGTCTTTGTATAGTACTTGTGTACTAAGGAACAGGAACAAAGTACTTTTAGCTAGTGTGAATGCAGCCTTTTCAGGAAGCAGACATCACATAGATATGAAACTGGGAAAAAATAGGATGCCTCTAAAATGAAAGATGGGTGCTAGAGAGGTGCTCAGATGAAAGGAAATAGAGAATATGCATTTTTTAAAAAAACTGGTACCTTTGGTACTAGGATAGATTCCCTGGTATGAAGAGGCAGCTAGCTCTCACGTCCCAAGCACGGGATGCTATTACTCCAAAAACTGACAAGTTTATAAGAAATAGGAAGAAATAAACTCAACTGCATTTAAACTCATAAAACAAAACACCTCTCTGCTTTCAGGGAGCGTTACCACACTAAAGCATCACATAATTATTGTGAAGAAAAATGTTTTCAAGTGTTTCAAATATTTCAATAGACACCTTCATTTTCTTGCAATGTTGGCACTGGTGAGGCTGCACCTCGAGTGCTGGGTCCAGTTCTGGGCCCCTCACTACAAGAAGGACATGGAGGTCCTGGAGCGAGTCCAGAGAAGGGCAACCAGGCTGGGGAAGGGGCTGGAGAGCAAACCTTCCCAGGAGCGGCTGAGGGAGCTGGGGGTGTTCAGCCTGGAGAAGAGGAGGCTGAGGGGAGACCTGATCCCCACCTACACTGACCTGCCAGGAGGGTGCAGAGAGGTGGGTGATGGTCTCTTCAGCCTGGTGACAGGATGAGGGGGAATGGGCTCAAGCTGTGCCAGGGCAGGGTCAGAGCAGATGGGAGGGAAAAGTTCTTCCCCCAAAGGGTTGTCGGGCACTGGCACAGGCTGCCCAGGGAGGGGGCTGAGTCCCCACCCCTGGGTGTGTTTAACAGAGGGGTAGATGAGGTGCTCAGGGATCTGGGTTAGCACAGGATGGGAATGGTTTGACTTGATGATCTTAAAGGGCTTTTCCAACCTTGTGATTCTGCGATTCTGTTTAGCACCTTTTATCCACGTCTCTCAGCTGCTAGGTAGAGCTCAAAGTTGCCAGGTGAAATCCTTCATTTTACACAGCAAGCCATTAACAGAATCCAGGGCAGCTGCAGGTAGACTTTGTAGGACTATTGCAAACCGCCCCATGAAGCAAACGGCCAATGACTATCAGATACATTCCAGCTGGTTTGGGTCCTGTATGTCTTTCTGATCTATTAGTCATTTGTTACTCTATACTTTCTTTAAGGATCAGTCTTAAAAGCTAGTCATCACCATCCAATTTTGTCTGTGCTCACAATTTTATTTCTCTTGAACAGATTAAGAAAAATGAGGATTTTAATTTAAAAACTGGAAAGGCTTTCTCTCACATAAAAATACTTCAGAAAGCTTCACTGACAACTGAAAATCAATAGTGTTTTTCTTTTTCCTAGAAATGATTGTTATTTCGCAGCAAAAGTCTGGTGCTGGAGAATACAGCTGTGGGAAATGCATGCACATCTATCACGTGGATTCATGAGGGCATTGTCTTTGGCTCCCATTTACACAGCATTAAATCCTGCTGTGTTGACTTTGAGTTTGACATGCTACTAAATCTTAAGTCCCCAAGCAGAACCCTCTCAAAATCATGGTGTTTCACTAGCTGTCTCAGACCACAAGTGTCACCTTCATTTGAAATTATCTTGTCCCAAGAGTGCTTAAAATGTTCTCATACTTTTTGATGAGCTTGGGCCATGATCCAAGGCTATTGCAAAGCCAAAATCCCTGCAAGGGAATAGATTTTCTTTCCTCGTTGCTTTCATAAGCACCCTTTACAGGTCTGCTCAATCCCAAAGTAGGTCTGCTGTTATGCAAAAGTAATTTAATCTGATATGAGTTATGACTGAGAGGATCCATACAGGTGTTCATGGCTTTTAATTAATGCGTTGGCTTCACACCTTTAATTAATTTGTGACAACATTCGCAAGTGTCACCGATGCAAAGAAAGACAACTTTGCTGTCCAAGGCTCAGCAGAAAGCTGTGCTCCAGGAACAGCTCACAGGTAGTAAGTATATAGATAGCATTCTGAGGCCGATGCCTGTGTAGTAACGCTGAGTACCCAGGCCAGGATGGGGTCTGGGAGCAAGAGTGGCTGCATAGCTTTCTGCAGCATGAAAATAAATATTCATGCATGAATCAAATTAGGAACACCATTGCCAAGAAACAGTCCTTAAATATTGCCTAAAAGCAGGAATGAATCCTGGCATATTAATGAACCACCTCTGCAAGATCTCTACCAGTTAGTTCATCTACTGAAGTGATGTTTGAATAATACGTGAGGATCGAGGTTTTTCTAATCAACAGAATTATTTTACAGATTCTGCATCAAAACCTGCTTAATCTATTCAGTTCATTCTACCAGTAAACTCAGTAAACTTTCTTAGCTGTGTGTCAGCATTTCCCTACATTGCACAAATATGTGAATTTGCTGACACAGCAAATCGGAAGCTGGTTAATTGCATCAAATTTCTCACTGAAAAGGCTTTTTAACTATCCTCAAATATCATCGAGGCTGAGACTAAGTACATGTTTGAATATTTTCTTCAGTTCTCTGGTGACAAAACTGCTGATGTGGTTGTTCTTACATCTATGATTGATCCAAAAAAAAAAAAAAAGGGAAAAAAAAAAAGAAAAAAAAGAAAAGGCAAAATTTTAATCCTA
The DNA here is from genome assembly GCA_027925045.1 of Hypotaenidia okinawae. Lineage (NCBI taxonomy): Eukaryota > Metazoa > Chordata > Aves > Gruiformes > Rallidae > Hypotaenidia > Hypotaenidia okinawae. The sequence continues at coordinate 4,317,528 of BSDF01000009.1, read as the reverse complement.
TTGCAAACACAGATGAGAAATGCTCCAAAGAAGGCAATTTTGTACAGCACTGATTTTCATAAAGATTTTGAAGCATTTCTTCTTTCATCAGTGTTTGCTCCTAAATATCAGACACTAACGTAAATTGCTGTCTCTCTGACTGATATAAATTGACATTATTTTGGTGGCTTTTGACCATCTTTTACTTTGTAATTTGTTCTCAGCAGTAAATATTTGATGAAGAGTTGATCGCTTTAGGGTAATTTTTGTCTAAGGGATATCATACTTTTTGTTGGGTTTTAATTCCACTGGGTACCTGAGCACCATGCAGCTGGTCACTCCCTCCTCCCTCCCCAGGGGGATGGGGAAGGGAATGGAAAAAAACCCTCATGGATGGAGATAAAGACAGTTTAATAGGATATCAAAGGAAGATAGATGATGATGACTATATGTATTTATTAAAACATAAACATATATAGATATATATTTATATATAAAGTGATGCACAAATCCAGTGTTTGCCACCTGTGGAAAAAACCCCAAACCTGATGCCCAGTCTGTTTCCAAGCAGCAATCCCACCTCTCAGCTAGCTCCCAGATACATCCAGAGCATTATGTTATATGTTAGGGAATATCCCTTTGGCCAGCCTCTGTCAGCTGGACCTGGACATGGTCTCCCAACTTCTTGAGCACCTGGCAGGGCTGAAAAGTACGTGACTTAGCACAGACTCTACAACTACCCAGCAACTACTTAAAACATCATTGTGTTATCAGCGTTATTCTCATACTAAGTCCAAAACATAACGCTATCCCAGCTACTAGAAAGAAGATTAACTCTTAGCTGAAACCAGGACACTTGTCTTGCTCATTAATTTGCCACGATACTTCACACAAATAATTTCAGGTGGTGATGATTATCTCTATTCACAGATCACTTACTCCATCCTTTCCCTGCTTCAAATATTCTGAGAAAAGATTCCATTTTGTTGATCACAAAAAAAAATAATAAAAAAAAATACATAGAGGTCATCAAGCTGCAGTCCTCTAAGTGTAGAAATCAGCACTTAAAGCAGCCCAGTGTTTCTGCTGTTGTTGGCCATGTTGTGCAATGCTACTTGCAATTTCATACACTGGGGCTTGGAGAGGATCACAAAACAATCAGACTCAGCTTTCATCATGGGCTTGGGGTCCCAATTCCCTTCAGTTTCTTTTAACACTGCAGACTTCTTTGGGTAAATAAAGCAAGGCCTAATTAGCACCTAATGTTCTTTCTTTCTTCGCTTCTGACAGCATTTGCCACCTGTGGTGGTTTGACCCTGGCTGAAGGCCAGATGCCCACCAAAGTCACTCTATCACTCCCCTTTGCAGCTGCTGCAACCCCCCCAACAGCTGGACAGGGGTGAAAATAGATATTGAGAGGCTCGGGAGTCAAGGCCAGGGAGAGATCATTCCACAATCAGTGTCACGGGCAGAACAGACAACACAGAATTAAAAGGACAAAAAGCATCTATGACACTGCACTGCACACACAGTGAAACCAGAGTCAGTAATGAGAAGTAAAACCAAACCTTAAAGCACCTCCCCCCACCCCTCCCTTCTCAGCAGACTTCTCCTCAGTCAGGATTTCACTCCCTTCTTCCCCCCATGGTGGCACAGGGAGGGGCAGGGACTGGGGGAATGGGGGCTTCAGTCAGTTCCCCATGAGTTGTTTTCCTTCTTAGCTGGGGCAGGGGAGCATTCCTTACACTTTTCCCCCTGCTGCACCGTGGGGTCCCACCCACAGCAGACAGTCCTTCATGGACTTCTCCAGCCTGAGCCCTTTCCCACGGGGCTTCAGCTCTTCTCCAGCTGCCCCAGCATGGGTCCCTGCTATGGGGCAGTCATCAATCACAGAATGTCTCTCAGTCTCTCAGGCCCAGACTGCTCCAGCCTGGTCCTCCACGAAGCCACAAGCCTTCCCCGCAGCAAATCTGCTCCAGAGCGAGTCTGTCTGGCTGCAGGCCCTGCCAGGGGCTTGCTCCAGTGCAGGTCACAGCATCTTCCATATGTCTCCATCCACTCCAGCGTAGGGCCTCTCCATGGGCTGCAGGTGGGGTATCTGCTCCCTGTCTTCTTCTATGGGCTGTGGGGGGACAAACCACTCCACCATGGTCTTCTACATGGGCTGCAGAGGAATCTTTTTATCTGATGCCTGGAGCACCTCCTGCCCCACACCCTCCTTCCCTGGCCTTGGTGCCTGCACAGTTTCTTACATCTTCTCACTCCCTTCTGTGGTGGTAAAAAGCATCTGTTTGCAGTTTTTTTCTCCTCACTGTGATTCCCAGAGGCCCTGTGACCATCGCTGATGGGCTCGGCCTTGGTCAGCGCTGGTCCAACCTTGAGCTGACTGGTGTTTGCTCTGTGGGGCCTGAGGGAAACCTCTCACCGCTTCTTGCAGAAGCCACCCCTACAGCCCCCTCTTCTCCACCAGAACCCAGACACACAAAACCAGATCACTTTTCCAGATCTGTTACCCCTTAAATGTCTTAGGAAAAATTTCCCACCATCCTCTTTTATTCTGACATTTGATTTATCTATAATGCCACAACTTTGAAACAGCTAATCTAATCAACTCCAAAATCCTGTGGGATCATGTGTTTTGACTTTGTCACAGCTCTGAATACTTAAGCCACTGTCCACAAAACCAGAGTTTTCAGTCTGTCTTGCACTACCAAAACATCTTCTCCCATCTTCTCCTGGAACTTTTATTTTCTATGCCAACAGGTAGTTGAGCTTTTGCTATAAAAAACATCTCTACTTAACAAAACTCAGATATCCAGTGGGGTGGGTTTGAGGTCAGGATGATGTGGTTGGGACTGAAGAAATGATAGCGAAGATGAGATTCCCAACAGAGTGATGGGATGAAGGGCATGGGAGCTTCAGAAGCCATGTCTCCATAATGGCTAGAGACGAAGTAGACACAGGGAAAGAGAATGAAGAGCAAAGGTGAATCTGTAATAATATTATGGACTTGGATTAATGGTAATGAATCAGCTGGGACACAGAATTAGAGATGAAAGTAGAGAGTTAAAGATTGAAGATGAAAACTGAGATGGATGAAGCTAGTGGAGGGTAATATATAAGAAGTAGGTGAATAATCAGTTAGAAAAATTGTCCAGGAGTGGGTGAAAGCAATGCAAAACTGGAAAAGAAACTACTGAAGAATATTAAGCTGCTAGTGTGAGATAAAGAGTGGGACACTAAAAGAGTGTCTTCAAGATTGAGGGAAATGAGACACAAAAAGTTTAGGAGCCACAATAAAGGAAGAGAGGAGTCTTGCAAAACTTACTGAGTCAGTTCTACTCTTTCACTACTCTTAACTCACCAAAAATTCCTTGGTGATGCACATTTATGTGGTAAATTTAGCCTAATATTCAGCTTGTAATATCATCAAGTCTAGGTTAACTGTGTTCTTTCTTTCTCACTCTTCTACATTTTTATTTCCTTTTTTTCCTTCTTTTTTTTTTATTTATTTGCAGGGTTTATTCTCCTTTTCTTTGACCCAAGAAATTGTTACAGCCCATCAGCATTCAGCAATCTGAACTCAAGCTGGAGCAGCAAAGTGTGATTATTCACATAAGTCACACGGTGGTTGTTGTTCTGTTCCCTTCATGGCTGAATGTAACTTATAATTAGTAATTGAAGCAGCCACCAGGGCTTTGAATCTCAATGGAAAAGATCGTGGAGAAGCAGGCTGGTTCTGATTTATTCTCTCTGGGAAAATCTGTTAGCTAAGGCTCATCACACATTCTCTCCATTATTAACCTTTCTAGCATAAGCTAGCAAGCAAAGCGTTGGTGGAGGAGCCTGTGCCACATAGCTTCTTAGCAAGAGAGGGGGCAACGATGCACAGCAGAATATTTGACAATTTTCACATCTAAAGGTGGAGAGGGAGAGGCTGGCATCGATTTTACTAGAAACCTTCTAATGCTCAGGGGATATATGACCTTGCACGCTCCTGCACACTCCTCCAGCATGGTGATAGCTGGCACCGTTCTGCATTGGGAGAGGGGAAAAGGAGCACCATTGCTGAGGAGATGGTTGGTTTTAAAGATGGAAAATGTGTCTTATGGTTTGGGGCAGGAACTGATCACTTCCTTCATCTAAATATTAGTCTTGTCCTACAGAGACAATTACGGGCACGTTCACAACTTTCCCAGCTCCTTGTATGCAGAAGTTGCATATATGCATCACCTCTACACTAACTGTAGAGTGAACCTCTTTTCTTCTCTGCAGATGCATAAGAGAAGACCTAATCTGCTCTCTAATAGCATTAACAGTGATTTACTATGTCATAAAACAAGGAAAAATGAAAACGTAACCTGCATCCTACTGGAAGAGCTGTTTGTGACCCAAAATCCATTTTGGTTGTGGACACAGTGGGATTTTTAGCTGTGCAAATATATCTGAATTAATACCCCACCAGTGAAGAAAAATAAAAACATGGGAAAGAAATATTTCAGGTGGCAGCACTTGGCAACTCAAGAGAAAAATATTTAAAGCTTTTAAAACCTTTTTAAAAATATTTTGAACGCTGAGGGGAAAAAAATAAAAGCAAAGAATAAGAAGGCAGCAGCTCGAGCATTGGCTCCTTCTGACAAGCAGGAGACCAACAGTTCCCCACCATGGGGGCAATGAACATATGAACACTCTGTCTGATTACAGGGTTACTGTATACTGTACCCTGTGTAATCACAGAATCACAGAATCACAGGGGTTGGAAGGGACCCCCAGAGATCATCGGGTCCAACCCCCTGCCAAAGCAGGGTCCCTAGGACAGGGCACACAGGGAGGCGTCCAGACAGGTCATAGAATCATAGAATCCCAGCCTGGTCTGGGTCAGAAAGGACCCCAAGGGTCACAGAGCTCCAACCCCCTGACACAGGCAGGGACACCAACCTCCAGGCCTGGAGCTACACAAGGCTGCCCAGGGCCCCAGCCAACCTGGCCTTGAACACCCCCAGGGATGGGGCACCCACCCCCTCTCTGGGCAGCCCCTGCCAGCCCCTCACCACTCTCTCTTTAAAAAACTTCCCCCTAAAATCTAATCTGAACCTTCCTTCCTTCAGCTTTAATCCATCCCCCTTGTCCTGCCAGGCTCTGCCCTTTGAACAAGCTGATTCCCCTCCTGTTCCTCTGCTCCCTTCAGGGACTGGCAGGCTGCAATGAGGTCCCCCCACAGCCTTCTCTTCTCCAGGCTGGACAAGCCCAGCTCCCTCAGCCTCTCTTCATAGGGGAGATGCTCCAGCCCTCTGAGCATCTTTGTGGCCTCCTCTCCAGTAGTTCTACATCTTTCTTGTATTTGGGCCCCAGCTCTGGACACAGAACTCCAGCTGGGGCCTCAGGAGGGCAGAGCAGAGAGGGAATATCTCTCTGGAATAGAGTCCGGAATATCTCCAGAGAAGGAGACTCCACACCCCCTGGGCCGTTGAATACTGATGGATTATGTATATTGTGAGTAGTCCCATCAGTCTCTCTGCATGCAGGTTGGGAAGAGTGGCTTAGCAGAGGGAGAATCTCAAGGTCTCCCTTTGTACCATGGGAGATGGAGTGACTTTTCACCCATTGATCAACCAGAAAAGTACTTGTTTTATCACTGGGGCAGCTTGAAAAAAAAAGGTGCCTCAATATTTTTCTTGCATGTTGTCATTGAAGAGGAGGAGAGGACTTTGGGGGACAAGGTCCAAATATATCATTTTCATTAACACCTATTTGTTCTTGACACCTGAAATTCTGCTAAGCTTCAGTCCTGCCAGACCCAATATGTGAAGGACATCTGTGCATCACCGTGTCAACAGACAGAAAGTGAGAACTACTTCCATGTTCAGACTGGAACTTCTTTCCCTCATTTTCTTGTGGAGAAAGCCCAGCATTTTGTTTTTAAATGCTAAAATCAATAAGACAGAGGACCAGATATTCAGCTAGTGAAAAACAGCAATGATTCCCATCAAAGTGAGACTTTTCTTTGTAGCTAGAACAATTGAAAAGTTGCCTATAGAACAAATCAATCGTGGATTTAAAAATATATGTGCACCACTATTATCCTTTGTGGTGAGGAATTCAGCAAAAATACTAAGCCATTTAAAAAGTAATATGTAAATGTAACCTTGAGATTCTGGGGAAAACCCACATAGAGTAGTAGAAAGCTCGAGGAAGGTTTAATTATATGTTCTCAGAAAGGTATAACATTAGCATTGTCCCACCTTATATTGTTCTACTTGTATCATTAGCTTTTATTAGCACACTAGATTCATCGCATACTGGTTTATGACACGCTGTAATGTAAATCAATGCAGTGCCTCCCAAATGACTAATATAAGCTAGCTAGCTCAACTATAAAAGAAAGACTTGACAGATGGGAAGCCAACAGAAAACTGCAGAAGGCTGTTAAACTTATTTTTTACCGTTTTATATCAAAGTATACAGCTGGAAATGTGAGTGTTTTTATAGGTTAAATGTCAGTGAAAAAGAACTAGGCAACACTGCAAGTTCCCTATCACCTGGGCCCCCCAGCTCCTCTTGCCACAAAGATCACATCACTTTAATAATACTGCTCAAAGCACCAGTTTTCCCGTGCATCTCGTTGACACAGTTATGCTTCTAGGAAGCATCCTGTTATACCCATGTAGTGTATTTCCCATTGGGAAGAGGATTAGAGGAATGATCCCATGTCCACTTCTGGAAGATGATGCCCACGTGTTTATCACTGCCTCCACGCTAGATGTCACTCCTGCCCCAAGTGGGTCAGCTGCACATTAGTCATCCCACTGTCCTAGGAGAGGTGAAGAGATGTCCTGATTTCTTCTACTGAGCGGGACTGCAGGCACCCACTGTTTATCACAGCCCCGTTGCAAGAGTCGCTGAGCCTCCGAGATGTCAATTCATGGGCTACAATGCCCTGTCCTTCCTAGTTAGTTGGGTTAGCCATGACATTTCAGCTAGGGAAAACTCAGATATCGCTAAACCCCTGCAGATCATCTACATACAAAGTCCTATGTGCTCAAAATGAGAGCAGAGAGACACTGACAAGGACATGAAATGGCAGAGCTACAATAGCTCCAGCACAAGAAACTCACTCTGGCTTTTCTTCCTCCAAGGGAAGATGGCAACGATTTTTCAGAAGAGGCAATGTTGTGTCAGCTGTGATGGGCCAAAGGTGCAAACTCCTTAAAATGGCTTTGCCACCAACAACTGGTGAGGGCATCCTGGATTTAACTTAATTAATACTAATCGGTTTGACAATCTGAGAGGAAATGGTGGTTAGCAGCCTTGGAGCAGAGGGGGATGTTAGCAAGGAAAGCAGTGCTAAAATCAAATTCCCTGAAGGACAGAGAATTACAAGTAATTATCTGAGGTGTTGGCTGTCTGTGGGTAGTGCTGCAAAGCTAAATGTCTCTGCTAGGCCCACATTTCATGATTCAAGAGAAGAGTGCATTTCGGTTCCCAAACTCTTGAAGCAACTTTATAGGGCTCTGCTGGTTCCAGTCAGAAATGCTTTGCAATTGTGTTCTCCTATCAGCTGTTCTTACTCCAAAATGTAAATTCTTAGAGATTTAGGGGTCATTTAAATGTATTATTCTGAAGTGGCTGAAAGAAAAAGAAAAAATACCCAAAACAAAACACACACAAAAAAAACCACCCCAAAACAAAAACTAACACAAAACCCCAAAACAAACACCAAGAGGTAAGAATCTGTATTTCACCTGTGATGGGCTTGCTAGCAATCCAGATGGGATTCTCAGTGGCATTTGTAATAAAACCAGGCAATTCCTTGATGCTGTGTATGCCTAGTAAACAGAAATCCAGTTATTCTCCTGGGTAACACTCAACACGGAGAAGCAGTTCTTGGGACATACTGTCACACAGTTACCTATCACTAAGTTCTGTTTAGACACAGCAGTTAAATTGGAAATAAATGGATGAACACATTGATAGTTTAAAAGACCAGTTTCCTCAGTTGCTGTAGGCCTCGTTGAAACGGATTAGCTTTATTTCAGTGAATTGCAGCCTCGGACCAACATTAAGGCACAGGTATAGTCCATCTTTGAGCAACTAGGCTAAGGAGTTTCTCAAGCCATTTAATTAGCCCAACACAACCCTACGATGGACCAGGCAGCAGAGCATTCAGGCCATTTAAATGCATGTGAGCTTAATAACCACCATAGAGGAGAAGCAATTAAAGAACAGAGAATATGAAAGCTGTTGATAAAATTATCAGGTTGATGAAGGATTCGAAACATTTAAGCATGCATTATTTTATCATGGCTCATTTTCAAGCTAGAAAACCAGCCAGCTTTCTGGAAGCTGTTTTGGTCTCCTCCCGCACCTAATTAAGTGCCTGAGATGCTCCACATGCAAAGTGAATCAGGAGTCCTTTGGGGCCCTGTGTTATTCTGGCTATGGTGAGCAGTGATTTCATGGGTATTATGCTGCCAGTGATATGGATGGCTTTGGTTGCACAGGTTTATTTAGATAAATTAATATTTTAAATAAAATATGTTTCCCCACATGCCAGTCATTGAGATCACATGTTTCTTAATGATTTTATTTATTAAGTTTCTTTTAAAATACACAGCCAGTAAGAAAAATCAACTTTATTTAATTCAAATGCATACATATGCAAGACTTTTCTCATCAATGCCATCCAGATTATTGTATTTTGTCAGCTCCACCTGCAGTTATGGAGCAAAAAGGAGAGTCTACATCTCAGTAGGATGAATAGGATATGAAAATTACCAGCTTAAAGGGAAAAAGTCAGCAGATTTTCAGTAAGAACCAGACAAGTGCTGGCCACACTGTATAGAAACAGTGAGGATTTAGCTCTCTGAGGTTTCAATTCTCATGCAGCTACAGAAGATGCTTCAGTCCCAGATGAAAAACAGCTGGAGTCTTACCATGCAGTAACATGAAAACTCAACAGAAAATCTCATCTGAGTGGAGCCTTTTCCCATGCCACATCAAAGTCCTCAGATGGGATGGTATTTTTGTGATCAAGAAAATGCTGAGGAATCAGGTTTGTTGGGCTTGTTGTTTGGGTTTGGTTTGGGGTTTTGGGGGGTTTTGGGGCGGGAGGGACAAACAGATGACACAGAAAAGCTCAATATGAAACAGAAGACAAAGTTACAAGGAAAAAAATACAATTTCAAAAAGAAATAGAATTTAGAACATCTGCTGTTCTCTCTACAGTGAAGCAGTCATTTAATCTGTGAGAGTCTGAAGTTGGAGCATTATTAAATAGAGCTTGGCAAAAACAGATCACCAGCTCTACAAGGATTTGGGGAGGAATATCTATCCTGAATTTGGGACAAAAAGTAGCAGTTGAGATGTTTCAGAGTTAAAGGTCCCTCAAGTTGGATTATATCCCCTGAAACATTTAATTTCAAAAACTTTAAAAGATTTTGTGGATAGTCTGGTTTATTTTACAGTAAACTTTCAATCAAAAAATCAGTTTTACATTTTGAAGGAATTCAGAGATGGGGCCATTTGTCAAACAAATCAAACAAGCCTGAACACTAAACCAGGAAATTCATCAAAAGAAGTTCCTTCTGACTGTTTCAATTTTAAAGAAGTTGGCGTTTTCTCATAGAAAGCCAATGATCAGCTTTACATGTAAACAACTTGCCTAAAACCATATGGCAAGCCCAGAGTGCCCAGTTTGTGTTATGAAAAGGGCCCAACACCCACCTTCTCTCTGTGTGGTGTCCAGCATGAAAGTCTGCAGCTTCCATGCACTTGATTTTCGTAGCACAACAAAGAACAAAAAACTATCTCTTCAGTTCAAGAGGTCCCCAGGATGCCTCAGATCTATTAAAGCACAGATTATTAAAGCTCAAATGTCTGTTTTGCACAGAATCTTTCTCAGAAGGAACTAATTTTCATGTAAATGAGGAGTCTAAATTACAGCGATTCATGTGCCTTTTACGACCACTGCTGGCTAAGACTCTGTTTTCTTCTAGTAAATCAGTGTGAGTGACACACTGCTCCAAACTATCTTTGTTATCTCCCAATTTGAGGAAAGTAATGCTATCTCCTAGAAATCTGGAAGACAGTCCTTGGTGGGATTGCCTAGTCCAAGACAGAGTAAATCATCATCAGATGCTGCTGCAATGCATCAAAGTCTTCTTGCACACCAGCTTCCCAAAAAGCACTGAACACGGGGCTCCAACCCTGTCCTAAGATGCTTACAGGCACTGACTATAAGCTACTGACTTTGCACTGTGCTGATGGCTTTGCTACCCAAAACAAACCACGCCAGGAACTTCTGTTTTCATCAGGAGTTTCCTGATGAAACAGCATTCACCTCAACAGGAGTTTCCCAGGTGCAGAGAAGTATTTCTCACTGCTCAGTCAGATGCTGTGGAACCCTCATTCCCCAGGATCACCAGCACCAAGAAGAGCATTTCCACCCTTCATTTCTGTTTTCCATTGCACAAGCCCGTGGAAGGTTGCTATAACCTAGATAATTAAAAATTCCCACACTAAGCCCAAGGAGGACACAAGGTGAAAGAATTAACTGCAGGTGACCTCAGCTCTGTCACCGTGCTGAACACGCCTCTGGAAGGTACATAGCTTTGTGATGACTGAGGACATCTACGACCTGGATATCAGAGAGCAATGTTTACTAATACTATTTACAGCTGCATGGGAAGCAGCTTAAATGACCAGCTGAGACAATAAGAAGGGACATGTGGAAACTCTAATAAAAGAAAAGTCAGTGAAATGTCTTATTCTTTTCAGAGTAAGCGGATTAAGTTTTCTGGTAGGAAACCTGAGGTCAAGCTTGATGGCTTAGGAAGAAAAAGCATCACATTCTCCAAGCTTTTATTAACACTGAAACAAAGGGTTTAATTCTGCCTGCCTTTTTCTACTTCTTGCAAAACTGCAACAGAAACAGAAGAGAAATACCCAGGAAAGCAGGAAAAGAATGAACACCATGAGATAAGGCATTGATTAGGCACCAAACTGTTTCTTAAACTGGTCAGAAATGCCTTGGAGAACATTCCATCTGCTCCACCTACCCATTCAGTTTCTCATATTACCTGAGCTTGCCTGGGCAAGTTTTATTTGGCCATTGTTTTTGGAAGCATTTGGTGAAATGCATGTGTTTTACCAGAATATTTTCTTACGGGGAAGAAAAACACATGACAACCAATCAAACCAATAAAAACCCATCAAATGGCAACAACAGCAAACCCCCAAGGAAAAGGACCCCCATTAAAAGCATCCCCATTAAAGGAATGCTTTAATTTTTCATTACTATACTATTTTTTCTGCTTTCTAAAAATATACAGCACAAAACATCAAAGCAAACACAAAGCTACTAGACGTATTCATGATGATTTATTCAAAGTGAATATAAAGTTTAAAAAAAAAAAAGGTAAGAAAAGAGGAATTTGACAATTCAAAATTCTATCTTGCAAATTTATTTAATTTTTTTTTTTCAAGGCTACAGAGATACAAGTAACATCCCTGCTAATACCATCTCTGGAGCTGGACACTGCTAAGTGTGAACCTTTAACATTATGCAAAAAGGGCAATTATGTGCTGGGCTTCCATGATCCACGTTACATCCCACAGCTTGGGAACCAAGAGACAACCCATTACACGATTCATTGAAATCTACTTTCCACTGTGCTGAATGTCTTCAATGTGCAGGTCCAAGATTAGTACTCAAGGAAAATTATATTGTTCAACCAGAGCTTTAGTGATTTCGAATTACTATTCAAAACAGAGTGCATGTTCTTAGATAAATGGTGTTTTTAATTAAACATGTATGTATTAAGTTATTTCCTTAATTATAGTATCTCCATTGCCTCATATTGTTTTACTGTGTATTAACTTCTGTTTCTTACATTATTACACTATTAGATCAAACTGGTAATTGTCAGTTTTTCCTGTCTTCATGCTTATCTGAGCTTGCAGTGGTTAAGTCTCACTTCATTTATCTTGTTCAACAACGCAGTAATGAAAGCCTTACGGAGGAAATTCAGGTCTAACCAGGGCTTCCCTCCTACATCTCAAACTTGTAGAAACCTGGAGAGCTCCTGTCACGTTCTCAAAGTCCAAAGGTACTCTCATGTTAGTATGTCATGAGACAGGTCTACTGGTTTCCGTGCTGTGCTGGGGAGGGCATGGGAACAGAGAGGGGCTGACAGCCACCACTGAGCAGGGGATACCCAGAAACTTGATCCCAACCTCGAGTTCACTCCAGGCTTTGCAATTTCACGATTCTTGCTAAGCCTCCCATTTTTTGTCAAGTTTTGCCCTCTTTGGGAAACTTTCAGAACTTCAATTTTTCATTCACAAATGAGTGACTAACCTCTCCCCTGGGTTTGGTTTTTTTTTCTCAAATCACAGATGTTACATGGAATAGAAAATCTCATCTTTGATCTGCTCCACCTCAGACAGAGCCAAAGCTACTAGAAAATACAATAAATTATCAGTTTCACCTCGTTCAAGTAGAAGGTATTTAAAGGAGTGGGGAGGCTACAGGTTTATTTTGCTGAAAGGTGATCTGTTGAGGTTTGTTGTGTCAGTCATTTAGCTTCAGTAATAAATAAGCCAAACATTTCAACACCCATTGAAGTCATTTCAGCATTCATACCTAGTGAAGCCCCTTTTGCCCTCTCTCCAGAGGGACTCCTTAGAAGCCCTCACAAGCATGAACCTGTGCTTTTCTGAGCAGGAACAGTATATCCATCTTGTCAGGAGGTGCTGACCTCGACTTGCACAGCTTCAAATCCTATTATGGGATGCGTGCAAGACCCATTGTACAGAGCAGCCTGCGTGTAGCCCGTATGGCTGTACAAATTGAGTTTCACCTGACCCAGGGCCAGCTCACAAGAGACCCTCAGTTGTAAGGGAGATCGTGGGCTTTCTGGAAACCTTCATCTACTCTGCCCTTGTGAGGCCCCAGCTGGAGTCCTGTGTCCAGAGCTGGGGCCCCAGGACAAGAGAGATGTGGAACTGTTGGAGAGGGGTCAGAGGAGGACATGAAGATGCTCAGAGGGCTGGAGCAGCTCCCCTATGGAGAGAGGCTGAGGGAGCTGGGCTTGTCCAGCCTGGAGAAGAGAAGGCTGTGGGGGGACCTCATTGCAGCCTGCCAGTCCCTGAAGGGAGCAGAGAAACAGGAGGGGAATCAGCTTGTTCAAGGGCAGAGACTTGCAGGACAAGGGGGATGGAGTGAAGCTGAAGGAGGGAAGGTTTAAATTAGATTTTAGAGGAAGTTTTTTACAGAGAGAGTGGTGAAGGGCTGGAAGGGGTTGCCCAGAGAGGGGGTGGGTGCCCCATCCCTGGGGGTGTTCAAGGCCAGGTTGGCTGGGGCCCTGGGCACCCTTGTGTAGCTCCAGGCCTGGAGGTTGGTGTCCCTGCCTGTGGCAGGGGGTTGGAGCTCTGTGACCCTTGGGGTCCCTCCCAACCCAGACCAGCCTATGATTCTATGATCAACTTGGTCATAATGACCGAGATTTTATAAACAGACAAAGAACTACCCTCATTTTAATGGCTAATGACCAGTAGCAGAGTGGGCACAACACCATGAGATACTTCTCCCTGGTGTGGCCATTAAGTGTAAAAGCCAGTGAAGGAGCTGAGGGCAGGACAAGCACTCAGCAGTGGCCCAGGAACATGACAATGCCTGCAGGGCGAAATGCTGGAGATGAGATACCGACCTTCCCTTCACCTGGCTCATGGCACACTGTGTAACACGGAGCTCACACCCAGGGGTGTCTCTCAGCTAAAGAACAGATAAGAAACTCGATCTGAACCGTACTGGCAGGTGATGCTGGAAGAAGTCCAATCCATCTGACAAGGTGTGTGGAAGTGCTGTAAGCTCTCCCAACGCCTGTGTAGGTGCTCCTGCCTGTCAAAGTGCTGCTGGTGATGATTTCAAAAGCATTTACATTTCCCATGTTTAAGGGGAGAAGGAAAAACTGCACTTAATTATAAGAGTAAAATCTGCTATATCACTGATTGATGGAACCAGGAAAACATGTTTTTTTCTCATTAATTTACAAATCACTGAATTAAAGAGAAAAAGTGAGTTGCTGCCCTACCTGTTTTGATAACTTTACTCATAAATGCCTGAATTTACCTGAACATTTTCCTTCTTTCACTTTTTTCTTTTAAGGAAAAAAAAAAAGGAAGGGAATGACAGAACATCTAGAAATATGTTAATGTCTTTCCTTCATCAAACAACCATGAATATACATGACCATACTATATTACTATTTCCAGCTACTTTGATTTATGTTATGGAGAACATGTTTATATAAAGCTAATCTCTACAAGAAGCAAAACAAAAAAAAAAAAAAAAATAAAATTTAAAAAAAAAAACAACCCAAAAAACCCCAAAACACCACCACCAAACATCAACAGTGGGGAATCAAGTATCACCTAAACTGAACTACTCTCTAAAGTAGGCCAGACAAAAATTGATAAAGCAGCCACAGTTTCTGAGGGACTTTGTCATGAAGGGCACTAAGCCGAGGAAGCCCTCCATCTCTCCAGAGTCAAAAGGTACTATTCAGTGTTTCTGTAAGCCCTTTCTGCAAGCAGGCAGAAACTTTGCCCTTAAATTGGCACTTAACTGAGGCCTGTGGCTTGTCAGGATCTGTTTATCTCCTTTGCTGATATGCATGTATAATACTGTATTAAATTACTGAAAACAAAATTATTGCTCGCAATTATTCACTGACAGAATCTTCACCAGACAGCCCATAATCATTTTTGTGAGGATATATCTACCTGGCCCTATTTTTCTGCCAAACCCTAAGTGAATCATGAAGCCTAGCTTTTTTTTCCAATGCAATATATGCCTTATTTATTCTGTTGCTGTGCTGTAGGTATGAAATGCACACCGTTCAAGGAATTGCATCGTTGTCATTGGAAATAATGATCTAAATGTATTCCAGGACTTCATCTATAATTCCCTGAGTGTTTTATAATGTGCAGGAGGTATTTTTTGCAGGAGCAAAAGATATTTAAGATATTTTGGACGAAATATGTATTACTGTGTCTGTATGGATTCCTTCAGGCAGATCTTGTTACCAGAATTCTTTCATTTACATTTATGCTGTATTGATGTGCTCTGTTTTAAGGCTGCTTCACCTAGTTTGGAGATTAGTAAGTAAAGTAAGAAAGATATTTATGAGCCGTACCTAGTGAAACAAAGAAAAGTTAAAAATTGATATGCAATACTCATTAAAGAAAAAAAAATATCTTTTTTTCCAGAGCCCTCTGAAATAAAACACTAAAAAATATGGAATCAGTACCTATGGTCTTACAAGAAGCAATTTATATAAGCTTGATATGGTTATAAGGAAGTTTCAGCTCCTCCAGATGAATATACTACAGGTGAGAAAGCAGGTAACTTGTTTGTTGTTTTGGTTTTTTTATAAAAAAACCCCAATATCTGATTGTTATTCTGGAAATCTCTCTTTTCATAGGCTTGTGAAAGATAGGGCTAAAGCAGGTGCAAATCATGCCGATTCCACAAATGAATTTATTATCAACACGAAATGTCCTGTGAAGAATAAACCACAGGCCTAGGAATGCTTCATCATTTTAAGACACCTTTAGAAACAAGCCATGACCTCCTCATGCTTTATGCACGTGCCTTATCAGGCAGTAACAAAGCGAGGTGGCAAAGATGTTTGGGTTTTTTGGTGGTTGTTGTTGTTGTTCTTGGGTTTTTTTCAGTGTAAAACCAGTTAGTCCGTGCCAGCCCTTTGCTCTGGGGGAAGAGTCATGAGCCACAGGTGGGCAAGGAAAAGTCCCAACCTACATCAATCTCAAAAAATAGGGATGGTTTCTCCTCCCAAACCTTCCCCACATCTTAACTCGGTCCTGTCAATACTCTCTGGGCGTATTCTTCAGTTAAATTGAAAAATGTGAACAACACACACTGTTAGCTCTCTGATAGAATGCTTTGCCGACTGTTCTGTAAAATTAAAAGTAAATTAATATTAATCTTTGCAGATTCAAAGCATAAATCCTGCTTAAATAGATAATACCAGGCCTACCCTTACTGAGTAGACTGGTTGTGTAAAGTTGCTTGCTTCCTATAGCAGATACAGCAGAAAGGTGAGAGAAGTGTACACAGAAAATTGGGGGGTGAGGGGGTGAGGGGGGAAGAAACAAGAAAAAGAAAAAGAAAAAGAAAAAGAGAAAAAGAAAATCTGAGAACACTCCTAGCCATCCCTCTCCATGTCATGGTACTATCAAGCTGTCAAGATGCTCATCCCAGCCATGCATCTGGAGACCTGCTTTCCAATATGAGAAACAGCCCCTCGGAGACTGAACAGAAGTCTGTTAAGTCAGATATAATGTGTTTGTTTGTAGTTGTTTGGGGAAAGAGCATTAGGAAAAGAGAGTGATCCTTTCTCCATCATTCCCTCCCAGCTTTTGCCAGTCTGTTGTCCAGGGACTTTCTGAGCAGAAATTTAGACTGCAGCATCACGTTTAACCACCCTCCAAAGACCTTTCTTCCCTGAATTCTAGCCTGTTCATGCCTCATCCTTCCTATGGCACTGGGTAATGTCAGGATGTTTTTCCTTTCCTGTTTGTTCAGTAGCCACCAAGAAGGAGTCCCTTTACTTCTCTCATTGCCACTGTCTCTGGATGCATGTTTAAGATATTATCAGCTCCAGCACTGAAGGAACCTGGAGAATGAAAACATGCTTTTGTTCACATTCTCTTTTTTTTTTGGCATTATATTAGGGAAGAAGAAAGTGTGCTTGTCTAACTGACAGAAACTAAGTGGTTATATCTGCTGTAGCCTGCATCCTTATCTGCTGTTTTCCATTGTTTTCAGAAAAAAAGCGCAAACCTTTCTAATGGGGAAGAAACTAGATAAAAAGCACAGAATAAGGACCAGACTAATTCAAAAGGACATTTTTCTGTCCCTGGATGTTGAAGCCATGACCCTGTTTGTGAGCAGTGATACAAGAGTGAGATGTATGGATGTTTGGTATGTCACCACAGTGCAGAGAATATCCATAATCTTTTCAGATAGCCTGAGGGATAAGAGCCACAGACATGCTCCCTGCATGTCTAGTCCTAAAGATGACAGGAGCTATTGAATCTTCAGTTTTTGTATATGAAACCCCTAACACCAGTCCCCAAAATCGCTCTTTCTTCCCCTGCCATCTCCTCCTGGGTGCAATGCGCTCACATCTGAACCGTTTCTCCCCCCGCGGTGAGCATCCCCCACCCACGTGTGGTCTGAGGGAAAATAAAATAGCCTGCCTGGGAAGACCACAGGCTGCAAGCTGGGCGGGTTTCAGTGCCTTGTTCACAGCAGGCAGTTCGTGCCTAGTAAAACAAACACAGGAAAGCTGGAAGAAAAAGAAGCCCAAATTCAGTTGTATTTGAGGAAGGGAAAGGGAATGGAAATTTCTCTGGAGGCCTAAGAGGTGCCCATTTTTATCATTATATTATCATTTATTACATTGTATGGTGCTACAAAGATGATGAAGGGCCTGGAGCATCTCCCCTGTGAGGAAAGGCTGAGGGAGCTGGGGCTGTTCAGCCTGGAGAAGAGAAGCCTGAGGGGGGACCTAATTAATGTTTATAATCATCTTAAGCATGGGATGCAGGGGGAAATGGCCAGCCCCTTTTCAGTGTCTGTGGGGACAGGACAAGGGGCAATGGCTGCAAGTTGGAGCACAGGGAGTTCCACAGCAACATGGGGAAGAACATCTTCCCAGTGAGGGTGAGGGAGCCCTGGGACAGGCTGCCCAGGGGGGTGTGGAGTCTCCTTCTCTGGAGAGATTCCAGCCCTGTCTGGACGCCTCCCTGTGTGCCCTGTCCTAGGGACCCTGCTTTGGCAGGGGGTTGGACCCGATGATCTCTAAGGTCCCTTCCAACCCCTACAATCCTATGATTCCATGATTCTATGATTCTATTATAACGATTATGTTATATAATATGTAGCAATGATAGAGCCATTATTATATTATCATTCACAATATCATATATTACACTTACTTTTTCATTACTAATCCATTCTAGTGGAGTTCACAGTGAACTTCGGTACTGGCCCAAGAGAGATACCACAAATTCAGGTTTCTGGGGACAGCCTGTCCACCTCAAATGCTACCCCTAGTGCGTGTTGCCCCAGCAGTCAGTGTGTGACTTTAATCACTGGCCAGGGGTCTCGGACGATCAGTCCTGGTCTGTGCAATCAGCACACCCAGATGCCTTTGCGGGCAGGGGACCAAACCTCTCCGTGCCTCAGTCTCCCACAGAGCGCCACGGTATTCCTTTTCCCCTCTGAATTTATTAAGTTGTTGCAATTTGTGAGCACAGACATCTTTTAGGCAGCTGTTACTAACCAGCTGGTTACGATGGGGACCGGTGAGGGTCAGGCAGCGCGGTGGTGCCAGCGTCTAGAATGACAAACCAAAGTTCAGGCTTCTGGCACCGACTGCTTACATACAAATTTATTTCCCTGAAACGATAATACAGAAATAATAGAAACAAAACAAAAACAAAGCAAAACAAATGATGGTTCTAGCTGACAGTTGCTATTGTACTTCAAAATGAAAGCATACTTCACTAAAGTGATTTTGCCGTGAGACAGCATCTTTCAAAAACACCTATTGGAAAAGAACTTTCCATTTGAAATAATAATCACATACATACCTGTGACTGAACTGACAATGAACGAGAAGGCCCTGAGATAGTCATAAACCTAAGATAGATTAATTTGTCTAGATATGATACTGCTTTCCTACGCTGCCCTTGCAAGGCTGAATTATGCATCAGGTGGTTACATTTCATTTATCAGATTGCTTCCCTCTCGCTGCCATCCACGAGCAGCACAACCGCGGCGCTGCTAGCACAATGGCACTTGGGCCTCTCATTGCCTAAATTGCAGTAGACTTTCAGCCTGATAGAAAATACACAATGGATTTTCTTATCATGCCACTCACTGCCCCAAATCTAACAATAGACCTGGTTTCCCACTCATTTCTTGCCGCGCTCTCTGTTTTTCTGTTGCAGATTTGCTCTGTATTTGTCTAGCCATTTGTCATGCTAAGCAACAGAAAATCACTGTTTCCCGCATGACAAAATGTCTCAATTGCAAATAGCAAGCCAACTGTGATTATTATTATTTTTTTTTTAATTTTTTTTTTTTTTGCTAAAAATATTTTTCAGAGATGCCCCCAACTCTTATGAAAACGAGAAACTTGGGCTGCCTGGTTATATATATTTTTTTTACAGTTGTCTTCACCAACAGGTATTCTTCTACGCTACGCATGGAGAAAGAAAGATGCCATCGGTGCCAACGTGCATTCGAATTACCAGGTGCCCTCATGGCTCACAAGCCCATTCAAGACACAGGGACAAAAGTATATGCCATTTCCTAATGGCACCGTAGTAGCTGGCACTTTGAGTTTACATAAAAAGAAAACTAGTATTTTCGCTCCTCCGCCTCCAACCCTCCCTTCTGTCAACCCAAAAGAGGGTATCCTCATAACAAAGAGTGACAAATAGATGGTTTTTGGAAACCACACGTAGTGGTTTCTCTTCCACTTTGCTCTGTTGTCCGATCGCAAGCGCAGGCCAAAGGTTGTGCAGAGCCATCATAACACAAAGCAGAGAGGTAATAGCCAAGTCCGCGGGCTGTCACACTGATATGAGAGGAGGCACGTAACGGATGGAGAATTCCTAAGTGCCTAAGTACTAAAGGCATCCTTCAAAGCACACTGACATCTTCTCCAGGACTTGGGCTGGGCCCAGTTGCACCGCTGAGGCCTGGGCGTAGCGCTGGTAGCTGTTATTTTTCAACCAAGTATCTGAACCCCGTCCTTCAACAATGCTATTTTTAATGTAGGAGTGCCTGTTGCACAAAAAGCACTACCCCAAATCAGGCTGCATTTCTGATGAAGCAGGGTGTTTAATTAAGGAACAGTAGAAGTTCATAATTAAGTCAATAAACTTATTTAAAACCATCTTGCAGAGGACTTACCCAAGCAAAGGCATTGGCCTTTCTCTTCTTGCTGGATGCCTACTCCCTGAAGCAGCACTGGGGTGCAGTCAGTGCCAGGAAAACAGAGAAACCCTCCAGCATCATCAGCCCCCTGAAAGAAAGAATTTAATGATGACTCCCCTGGAATTACCCTAAAGGACAAAATTACCCTGATATATTTATTGGGAATAAAAGTCTTCAATGGAGAGAGAGTCCAACTAATGTTTGTAAGAAATGTTTTAGATAACATCTAAAAAGGAATTATAGATAACAAAAGCAAGGAATTATAAAAAACTCCTTCGCCCTCTTTAGCATCCCCAAATAAGTATCATTTAAAAAAAAACCCAAAACAAACCAATGTTTCAATACCAATATATTCAAGACACCAATATATTTCAAAATCAATGTATTCAGAATGAAAATGTTCACGATGAGTTCATCTGTGGGGTGGCAACACATAAAAGTGAGCATCTGTGTATTTTGATGCATTTTATTTACACCCAGGGAAGACACCAGGAATCATCTAAAACTCTGCCAAAAAAAAAAAAAAAAAAAAGTA
This sequence comes from Hypotaenidia okinawae, assembly GCA_027925045.1. Lineage (NCBI taxonomy): Eukaryota > Metazoa > Chordata > Aves > Gruiformes > Rallidae > Hypotaenidia > Hypotaenidia okinawae. The sequence continues at coordinate 4,296,976 of BSDF01000009.1, read as the reverse complement.
AAGAAATTTAAAGGACCTTATGGTCATGTGGAGTTTACAAGAAAAGTGGCCAAAATTTTGTACCTGAAATGCAAATTCACTGCAAAAAATAGGCAACATACTTTTCCAGTCATATCAAAGATGCAAAAATATGGTTGCATATTGAAAGTAAAGCAAAACACAGATGTACTATAAGATTCATTCTGGTACCATTGAAAGGATAAAGAGGATGGTAAAATTTGTTTTCTATATTCAATTTGTTCACCTTTTTTTGCCATGAATGAGACAACCATTAAAATATTACAAGATATTTAGAAATGATTAAAATCAGGGGTAAATAAAAGCATTTCCAGTGCTTGTCAGCATCGGTTTTCTTATCATATTTAACACAAAACAGCTAATGAGGGCAACTCAGCCCCACTAACGCTGTTCAAAATGCAAACTTGATTTTCAGAATACTCCCCTCCATATTTAATATGGTGATGATTACAAGAAAAGCTATGCTCCAATATGTTAATTTCATCTCTGTTTTTCAGCTGATGTTACTCTTCATTTGAAGATTACTGTCAACCTCTATTCCACGGGAGATCAAAGGGAGGCATCCAGTTTGTACCAGATGCCATCATATAAAATTACATTTAAGAGATCTCCAATGTAATTAAAAACTCTGTATAAAACATCTCAAAGAGAAAGACATACTGTACCAATTCTCTACACTTTAAGCAACTTCTGGGGAGGTGACAAAATGTGACTTAAAACTTATGCTAAGCTTGCCATCTTCTTCCTTTGAAGTCCTAATTAATTATCTTACCTGAAAATCACTCTAAACAGCAGAATGCAGGTCTGCTTTTGCATACTGAGATACCTGGGTTCCTCACCCCCGCTGATGGGCAGGAAGACCATGGCAAGCTCTGGTAAACAATGGCGCCTTGGGCAAAGAATTGCAGGTACAGAATATGTCCGTGGATTGGTCTTGGGGCCGTACCCTTTCACTTGCAGCTATACTATACCGTGTAAGTAGCTGAAGTCACACAACAGGTCTTGCTGCCCTGAAACCAAAGGGGAGCCCTGGTCAGAAGCAGGGCCTTTGTCTTCCACCGAAGTGCTGGCCATGCCTGAATGCCAAAGGCCAGAGGAGAAGGGGTACTGATGGACTCATCCAGGCTATGTTCCAAAAATCCAGATAAAAATTGAGCACCGAGGAGAAACCAGGATGCTAGAGAGAAAAGACTGCTTCAGAAGAGAATCTTGTTTAATTTAGCTTGTGATATCATGGGGGGTTTCTATCACTTTTATGTAGTTTTTGAACAAAAGCATTGTTTGCCTGGTGCCAAAGCTCAGACATCATGGAGAGAGCAAGCAGCAACCCAATACCGGCCAGGCCGCACCGATATATGCAAGGTGCAGGCCTGAGTCCAGCTATCATCCTGAGCTTCCCTCTCAAGAATTGCTCCAGAATTGTCTCCCGTGGGCCACCCAGGAAGCCACGAGCAGATGCAGATGGCCCTGAGACCCTGACAGAAACACACCAGCTTCCTGGGACGTGAACTGCCACCAGCATATTGCTGTGCCCTCAAATAACTGCCAGCAGTTAACTACCAAGGTAAGGTTGTCTCCCACCGACTGCTTTTATTAAACAGTCCACAAAGGTACTGTATTGACTCAGTACCACAAAAGACACTAATTGAAATGCAGCCAGCTGATGATGATGCCAAGAAAATGACTATAAGCAGCTTCTACTGTTTATAGACTTAAAAAAGATGAAAACATCCGGTCTGGCATGTAAAGGGGCTGCCAAATCCATCCCAGGGAGCAAGTAATAGAGTTGGTATTCATTAACCCTTCTCTATTGGCTTTTTTAATAAAATGAGATACATCTCGGTCCAACCTACAAGCAAGATTTATTTATTTTTAAATGACAAAGAAATGGAAAATACAAGGCACTTGGCAAAGTATTTCTCTGAGTACCTTGGCAGCTTGTCATTGATAATGGAATTGTTGTCTGATCTTCAGTCATTTGCAATTTAATTTACCCACAAAATCTACCACTTCTTCTTGCACATATTTCTCCACAATGTGCCTATTTACCTTCCCAAACCAGGAAGAAATACATTAGATGATTTAAAGGGTAGCCCGTAATGCAATTTAAAGCCTTGCAAATTGATTTTCCTTAATGAACTTTATATCCTGACATCCTGTCGTTTTTCCTCTAGTACATTCAATTAGGCTATAATCAGTTCTTAAGGGTTAGATAATGGAAACGTGACATCATCCACATAAGGCAGAAATTTTTGCAAGAGATTAATTAAAATCTAATTTTCATGCAAGACTAGACCATCTGAGCCAAAAGGTGCCTATGATAATTGAGGGGAGAAAAAAGGAAAAGGAGAAAAAATAAAATCACAGGAAGCCCACGATGGGGAAAGGAAGAACATCCAGCTTGGGTAGATGCTGAGATGAGAGAAAGTCATAACACGTTCATCTTGAAAGCAGATGAGAGAGAACCTTTGCACATTCATTTAAGAAACGAACGTGCTGTATTCCCCTCAAACCACAGAAGAACAAACATTGTGAATCGAAGCATTTCAGCTGGAAAAGAGCTGAATACATTTCTTTGTGGATAAAAAGCAAGAGCCATTCAAGCCATGCTTTCAGATAGACACATACACACTAATGGTAGTAGTAGCAGTACTTCAAGCAGAGGCTTTTGTGAGTTTTGTTAATATTAACTTCTGATAGAGGGGAGCTTTGGGCTCAAAATATGTATCTAATCTTAACTGAGAACACAGCTCAGCAATTCCATTTGCCCCATATCAAAGAATGAAAAATGTTGTTATTCTGCCAAGAAAATTGATCTATTTATCTGATGCAACATTCTCTGTCAGCATTTCTGTACAGCTCTCCCCACTCAATATCGCTGCAGGATGTCTGCAGAGGATTCAGATCTTCAGAGGTCAATATGTCAGGTCCAACAGAGGGTTTGTTTTTCCTTCCCTTAATCTTTTTTTTTTAAAGTATGTATATTCTAACTATTCTTGAATAAACTGAAATGTAATGGGTATCTTTACCAACGAAGAACTTTGCAATAATGATATCCATACTGCTGCAGTAATTTTGGAGACCCTCATATTTCAGAACTTAAAAAAAAACCCAACAAACCAACTCAATAAAAATCCCAAACAGAGTGCAGAATAGTTCTTAACATTCACTACCACTTTTCAAAACACCATCTCCATAGCTTGCCGGCCTATAAACAATTTTTCATGAGACTACCTGAAAAGAAGGTGCTAGAAGTAAACCAAAAATAAATTCAAAGCCTACAAATGGTCCCTGCTCATGTAGCTAATCCTCAGCCAGCACGCCTTGTGATTGCCTTACCGGCCTCATCGACTGACTCTATTGGATTTTGTCTCCATTTATGTCCAGGAAAACAAGAGCTGAGCCTGAGGGTCACAATGTTCCACGAAGATCTCTTTGTGGGATCTGGGATTTGAGTTGGTTCTTTTTTTTTTTTTTTTTTTTTGGTCTTTTGACTCTTTGTTGGCTCTTTTTTATAGGATTAAAAGTAAAACTCCAGCTTTTGTCCAGGTTTTCACTTATTAGATGGCTTTGAATCTGCTGGATAGCTCCCTTTTCAAAACAATTTACAGAAGCTTTAGCTTTCATTTGATTTAAAAAAAAATAAAATAAAAAAAAAAAAAAAAAGAAAAATGTGCTCAACATTATATTTTTTTCCTTGAACTTTCTAGGTTTTCTTTTTTTTTTCCCCCAAACTGTCCAAGCATCCCAGTCCCCATCTATAACCATAGTCTTAATTAAGAAGAGAAGTGTTTTGGATCATTAGTCTAAGTCTGTTTAGAAAAATTGTTACAAAATTGTAACTGAGGTTTTCAATGACTGTATTTCTTCCCCAGAGATAAGGCAATTAAAGTCGTTTCACATAAAATCAACCTTCTCCCCATTGCCTCAGTGTAGGTGTGCAGAAGTAAGAACAAATCAATACAAGAATCTATTCACAGGGAAAAAGGAACAAATATATCTTTATAATTACAATATGTAACACATTCCACAGCTGCATGCCTCTTGTGAATAGTTCTGATCTGAATGTAAATACATGCTTTATTGTGGAGAATAATTTAGAAGAGGAAACAGCAACACACATGGAACGGACCAGGGCTTTCTATATGCCTTTAAATATATGAGCCAAGTTATTCATATTTTCTCTGCATTCCCATGATATACTGGAGAGCAGCCTATGTTGTAATGTATGGTGCAGGGGAAATATAAAATAAGAACCAGTTAACTAGCCAAGAACCCACAAGACCTCTTTAAATCCACACTCTTTATAGGCCTATCAACATCACCTAACCCGGTTATTAGTTAGGTGAGACAGAGAATATATCAGGTAGGGAAGACATCTATACTTAAAATGAGGTTGGTCAAAGTACTAGAGACTGAAGACGAAGGTTTCTCTACTGAATTAACAGGTGCAGGCTGGAGCAGAGGAAGTTCCAAGTGAATAGAAGGAGAAATTTTTCCCCAGTGAGGGTGAGGGAGCCCTGGGACAGGCTGCCCAGAGAGGTTGTGGAGTCTCCTTCTCTGGAGACATTCAAACCCACCTGGATGCCTTCCTGTGTGATTTAGTCTGGGTGATTCTGCTCTGGCAGGGGGGTTGGACTGGATGGTCCCTTCCAACTCCCAACGTTCTGTGATTCTGTGAATTCATTCTTGTCCTCACCCTGAACACATGATTCCATCTTGGAGGTGGCTGGGGTATCGATAACAGTAGGAGAGGTCTGAGAACCTCATTCAGATCTGTTCAATATTCACTTAGAAGAGCAAATATTGCTCATATCCATTACCCCAAAACTGAATGCCCCCATTCCACGAAAACACCAAAGAAACAAAAGCAGTCTTTTTTCACCTCTCAAGCTTCCTTGCCTGGGACTTCCACCCTTAGGAGCTTCCTTATCCTCCCCTCAACTACTCCTAAGCCACACCACCTGGAAAACTCCAGAGCCCTTAGTGCTTCTCAGCAGGAAGGGATGTGCCCTGGGACAGGGTAGCACATTTGAAGGAGCAAAGGTGCATGAAATATTCCCATGTCACGTCCAAGGCCATTCCAATTTCATCCACAGAGAGAAAATACCTACGGAAGAAACCCGTGCAAAGCCCTGAACACTTTCAGATAAATCGCTATTCTTCATAATTAATTTTTGATTTGCTCTCCATTGGATGAGAACTGGGGCCCTTCTCTCCTACTCAGCACAAATTTCACATTTCTTGATCTGCATCTAGAGCTTCATGAAAAATGAGCATGTTTATTAGGACTCTCCCCTCCCCTGCTCAGCCCCAGATGCTGCTCTCCTCATACGGTTCCAAAAACTAAAATGCAGAACCATTTACTCACTTATTTTTTATTTTTCGTTTTGCTTATGTGAGTTCTCTCATCTATTATTTTTTTTCCAGCTCCTGGAGTGTTGCTGCCAGTAGTGAGCACTGTACTTTCTGGTTAAGTGCCCAGCTGCACCCTAAGGCATGTGCAGGACCACAGGAGAGAGGGCCAGCTGGGGCAACAAGGCTCAAAACCCCAACATTTATAATTCTACACTCCCACCTCTTGCTGAGACTAAAGAAATTATTAAAAGCTAAAGCTGGGAGGGGAGAAAACTGGGGGTGGGGAAGTAATGGAAAACACCTATTTTGTGTGCTCTCGGTGACCCTAGTCCTTTGCAGAGAAATGCTGTGTCGGGTGAGACACGTGTAGAGGAGTTGGGTCTCCCAGAGGTGTTCATGATTACTTTCCACAGGTCTGTGGAAAGGCTGAGGCTGTGTGCACCACCTGCCAGGCAAACCACCCCCATATCTTCCTTGTTAGACAGTAGACTGGGGACTGCTCACACGCCATTCACCAGAAAATGGGTCTTGTGGTCCCCCCCCACCTTTCTTGATCTGTAGATTACAATTCCACCATGCAAGGCTGACGTACCATCTGGCTGAAGTAAGCTGACAAAACAAACCAGCGAAAATCCATAGTGAAACTTTGCTCTTCCCCTCCCTACCCCCTCCCTGCATCTCGCCGTATCCTGATAACCTTGAAACTCCGTGAGAGCATCTGGACCACAAAGATAAAAATAGCAGAATGCTCACTTGATGGAGAAAACTCAGCCAAGTAACTTTGTTGAGTCTTGCCATTGGAAATTTTACTCTTGATATGTTAGTAAGAGCAGCTCCCTGCACACAGATGATCCAACTCCAGCCAGAAAGTTTTGCACATCAAACAGCTTCCAGTCAAGAAGCTTTTTTGAATGGCAAAACTCACTAACTGGAGACTCACTCTGCAGTGGATTACCTGGAGGTGGGGCTTCAGTGGTGTTACTGCCATTCCCCTCCCTCCACCCCCATAACACATCCGAAGCTCATAACCTTCAGGAAAAAACAGTACCCTCCCCACATCAAAAAATCCTACCCGGTCTCCAGTTGATCTGCTGTGCACTTGTCTAGAAGCCTGCTTGTGCTTGCTCAGTGTCATTTCTCCCCTCCAAAAAAAATAAATAAATAAATAAATAAAGAGAAAAGTTTCTTTCTACACAATTGATCTGTGGTGGATGTTCCCGTTCCAGAGATACCCATTTTACCCGGTGTTGTTTCAAGACTCAGCAGGATGGCTGATTTTTAATCAGCCTAGCAAGTCACTTGGGTCTCTTACTGCCTAGCAGAGATTTACTTTAGGATTTTCGGGTTTGATGAAAGGACAAGTGGGAAGGAGCAAAGCTTCTGCTCCCTTTGTAATTAATCACAGGTTAAAGTGCTATATGAATTATACAGGCCTCAGGAGAGACATCACTTTTTGAATTTTCAGCAAAGCACACAACTTAAGACACACTTTGCTCTGTGTATTTGGCTAATAGAAGTATTAGTCACTGAGCTGGAGATTTTATTTCATCTTTTTCCCAAAGTTTGGAAATAACCTTTATAGCCTGTGGAAAACAACTTCCTAACATGAGCTCTGCCTTTATAACTTGCAGAAAATTTGGTGGGGCATAAGTTTATACACCACAGTGACTTGCTGTGGCACAGGAGAAAAATTCAAAAATAACTGTGTTTTTCAAACCAAACACTTGGATTTATTTTTTTATTTGACAGGGGGAGGGGTGGGATGGAAGAGCCACCTAGCATGTTAATTTGCAGTGAAGCATATGGGTGAGGGTAGCATTACAGCCAACTGCAACTCTTGCAAATTCATCAACAAGTATCACCACGGCTTTTAACATCCTTCCCTGCTATGACTCCAGACTCATCTCATTGTTCACGCCACAGTAAGAGACAATTGGTTAATACATATCACTATCATAAGCGATGCTTCAAAAGGTGTTAAATCTCCCCATATGTGCCAGTTTCACACACCCTAATGAGACTGCCTTTGTTTTGCTTCTTAGGAAGCACTTTTAAATTCACAAGAAGAAAAGTCAAGGGGAAAAAAAAAACCCTTGGAAAGATAATTTCACTTAACTAGCAATTATATTTAATTATAAGGAATAGGAACAGAAGAAAAATAGAGAACCCAGCCTTAGATTATTTTCTGTAAAAGCAGCAAAGCCCTTGCCTGTGCTGCTGTCATGCCATGGGCAACATTCCCTAAACTGGGATCTGCTGGGAAACAGGAGCATCCTTGCCTGGAGTCCCTTGTGAGAAGGAAGTAACAGCAGTGACATGTCACTGAAGGCTATCTCAGAGGTGCATAAAGCAAAAAGCATCATTTTTGGTAGCTGAATAGGGTTAAAACTTTCTAGCCATTTTTCTTTCTGTTTCACATGCAGCCAGGCAAAAGAGCCTTGGCTCTATTCCTCCTGAGCAACGGCAGCAAAATACATCCCCTTAGTGAGTTTAAGGTGCAAAACTATATTCCCAACAGCTCTATGGGAAGATTTACTATCAACCCTCTGACTTCTTAAAAAAAAACATCAATCAGAATTAATGTAGAGACTCCAATCTGCCAATTTGTTCTATTCAACAGGCATTTTAGAATACCCAATTGCTGGGGGTGTGTGTGTGGGGGGAGAAAGTTAAGCTGATTATGTGACTAGAGGTTCAAAGTTATCAAGAAAAAACTTCTGAGAATATAAACATGTTGGAAAACTATACAGGGAGAGGAAAAAAAAACCCAAGCCCTCCTATCACTTATGCATTATGTTTTTATTAACATTGCACAATAACTGTCCTCCTCCTTTCTTTTCTATTTCCTGTCACCAACAGCTATTTTTCCTTAATTAGGCTTTATTAAATTGTTTCAAAACACAGAAGAGGTACAGGCCCTGGCAATAACTGTGGATGGGATCTCAAACAGCAGAGCGTGAAATGCAGAAATGTGGAAATACTCAAGTCTTTCAATTGCCTTTAGCCAAATGCTGCTTTTTTTTCCCTGTAGATCGGTTAGTGCATCCTTTACAAGAGGAATTCAAGAGGTAATCTGAATTCCATGACAACAGGCCAGGTCCCAGGGCTTTAAGGATGCTTAATAAGGTTAAATATAAGAGAATGTAAACCAGCTATGGCTCCAGGTGAAACCTCTGAGTAGCTCCAGCCATACGTAATGGAAGGACTTGGGCTCTGGTGTGTATCAATAAATCTATCTTAGTTTTATGAAAAAATTAAGGTAAACTAAAAGGACATCAATCTCAATATTCTTAACAGAATTCTGTAGATTGACTATTAAAGATGCCCCACTGCATTGTAGTGCAGCTTAAGGCAGGTTTCAGGTCCAAGTATCTGAGGGGTTTTATTGAAATCATTTCTTCATTTCATTAAAATCTAAGATTTGAAATAATTTCTGTTTTATACCAGTAAAATAATCAATTATTTTTATTATTTTAAAACTTAAATTTACATTTTCTGTAAATACCACTAGGATAAAATAAATTTCTATGCTTAAAAATCTATGTTCAAAATTATTAGTTCTTTTTTAATTTATGGAAATATTAGAGATTGATGTAAGGAAATACATTCCCCCTTTTGAGGGCTCAGGATAACGGCATGTTTGGACTAGGTTTTTCATACACATTTCATGATTACAGTATCAGTTGCTGCTGTAAGGGTGGGGTGTGTGAGGGGGCATCTCCTTGCTGAAAATCTAACAGTGAGTGTTCTTCAGCTTCTGATAAAAAAATAAATATTGGCCAAGTTGTTCCCTTTAGGGTAGCATGGTTTCCACAGTTATCAGGTCATTTCTTTTTGTATAAACACCTCTATCCCATTTGCCCACCTGTAAATACGATATGCCTATCCTCTGACGAGCTCTGAAGGCACCTCACTTCCAAGATTCACAGTGAAAAGACATTCTTCCCAGTTCACTTCCAATGTCCAGAGGTGGACAGCTTTGTTTCAATTTCTCTTCCTTCTCTTTCTAAAACCTAAAATCCATGTTCCTGAAAAAGCATGAATTGAGCAAACTACCTGCTGGAGCTTCCAGCGAGGCCAGACCACATCTCCAGCCTGTTTTGCCTTGCCCAAGCATCAGGAGACAGCATGGGAGCGCCACTGTGGGAGCACAGGGGTGGAAGAGTGGGCATCTCCAACCTCGAGCTGGGAAACCCAAGCTAAGGAGAAGTTCATGTAGAAACCCAGCCGCAGGCAGCTGCGTGTGAGTTGCCCAAGCAAGGTTTTGGGAAGCTTTTGAAGCTTGTGGTGAGCTCTGGGCTAGCTAATAAGAAAGCAAATTGGTTCAGATCTTTCCAATAATGCGTGCCATCGGGCTCTGTTGTAGAATCATCCTTGGTTTCGTTTGATGCCTAAATGCCACTTGAACGAACAAGAACTCTTTTATGACTAATATTTCTGGGCCACACCTAGTTAAATTATTACTACACAGAGTGTTGGTCATCTTGCAAATGCAGTGACTGCATTTTACTCACTTTATTGTGGGCATCTGATCAGTCTGTTTGGTCCGGAAGCAATAAATGAGATATTTCTGGTTGCATCCCCTCCCAAGAGGATGCCAGCAAACAGTGAGTCCAGAGCAATGATGTCTCAGATTCAAAATTTCAGCTACAAGCCACAGCTAATTAAATTTACAAAAGTACCCCTGGACAGACCAAATCCAGTTCCTGTTGGCACTGCTCACCCATCTCCTGAGGGCCACATGTGAATGACTGGTACAAAAGGCATCTTGGAGGCTGATTGATATTCTGGAGAAGGAACATGGAAAACACAGGTTTGTCACCCAAGTTTTACCCAATATATCCCATCTCTTCATCTGCCTAATTTGTCCTGGAAAAAAAGATACACATTTCCAGCATAAGGGAAAACCTGGACTTTGTACTTACTAAAGTAATGCAAACATATGGAATTCTTGACAGTGTGTTAGAACTTTTTAAGAAGTCCATCAAAATAAAAAGAGCCAAATATCCCAACAGGAGGAACTGTTATTTGTCTTCAGCAATAACTCACAGTAATTTTCCACGAACAAGCCTGTGAGATGTTTTCTAATACATTTTTTTAGGAGCTGCTCTTTTCCACCTGCTTCCATTTTAATGTGTCCTCAATATCAGTTATTTTTGCTTCAGCTCTAACAGGCAAATAACTAGGATGAACAATAGCTCTTCCCTTCACAAACAAAAATATGATATTGCTAGTGGAAGAAAACATAGAAAATTGCCACAGAAATAAAATCTCAGCAAGTGTTTTCATTTGTCAAATTTGCTCAGCAAGGAGGTCCTCAGTAAAGAAAATATAATCCATAAAACCAGCATCAATTATCGCAGAGTGTAGGCACCGGGCTGCGTTTGTTCTTAATTTTTGCAGCTCGGAAAATGGTGATTACGCATCCTCAATCAAGAGGGAAGCAGGGAATTCAGAGGAACGGCCAGAATCCCCGTCTCTTGCTGGGCATTGTGGAAGTCTGTGAGATTTCTACAGACTTGTAAAGCTCTGAGCTGAAGCACTAAGCTGAATTAATCCCTACCACCGGCTCGGTAGCGATGGAACAACTGATGCTTCAAGAAAGCATGAGGAAGTAAGATGCCTTGTTAACTGTGCATTAGTTCTTCACAAAGATAAGTCCTTCATGACCTTTACGGCCACTAATTGGTTTGCGCTCTGAAAAGTGCACTTATCTTCATCCTGGCCTTGAGCCTTTCAGTACAAATGCTGTTACTGATGCTGCTTTCAGTCTGCGTGCATTCCTTCCCCTACAACGAGCCTATCAGCCAGGACTGAGAAATAATAAAGAAAATGTGAGTAAAATGAGTGGTTTCAATCTTAGATACCTCTAATTAGCTGCTTAAGGCCACGTTCCTGATCTCACATCCAGGAAAATTAATTAAGTAATATGGCCAAATTCGTCATTAAAGCAGTCATCCACAGAGTGTGTGGATGCAACTTTACAGTAAAATACCACTACTCAACTGCACTTCTTCAGTTCCCATTGTGGTAAATCAGTAATATTCCATGGCAACAAAGAACAAATGAACTAAAAGGAAAGGAGGAAGGAAGCTGAAGGAAAAAATCCAGCTGAAAAAAAAATGGCAACAGAAAGAGATGAGTCTGAGAGTGGAAATACCAAGAATTAGGGACTTGTTCACAGAAAGTCACAGAAATTGCTAAAATTAAAAAAAAAAAAAAAAGTCTCCTAAACAGAAAGAAAGAGAAAAATAGTGAATATGTAGATGAAGACATACGAAAAGTCTTAGGGAAGTTCAGAAGATTTCAAGCATTTCTTAATTAAATTAAGCTAAAAAATCAGGGGCTTTAGCTATGCCCTACTAGTCCTCTCAGAGGATACCTTCATTCTGCCCCTTCTTTAAGTTTGTGATGCTGAGCTCAGACCCTTCATTAAAATACCCACATGGCTTCTGAAGTGCAATCAAGCAAATGCTGGGAGCCAGTCTGCTCATTCTAAAGTCGAATAAGAACACCTACAACAGCTACCTGGGACGATGAAAAGCGATTTCTAACTGCTTCAAACATCCATCCATTGATACTGGAGGCACAGCCTACTACTGAAATACCAAGACTTACAGGATGTTGAAATACTCCAATGGCACGGTGTCCAGCAGAGCTTTACCGATGGACTAGAAATGAGCAGCGTGCACACCACTTTCCTTGACGGTGGTAATCCGCCATCCACTTCACAGCGACCTTCAGATCCAATTAATTTGCAGCTAATGGAATGCTATGTTCAAAGGAATTCTGAGTATTACTTGAAATTCCCAAATGATGCTGTTAGCCAACTATCTTGGACGGGCTGATAAGCAGCATGAGCACGGGGGCTACTGGTGGTGCATAATTGAGATTTACTTCTAACATATGCTGCTTGTATTTTGCACACAAATTATATGTTAAGTTTCTTAAAATTCTTGTGCTGTTGGGTTTTTTTTTCTTTGGTACAAAGGCCTCTTGTGATACCTCTTAATGTAAAATGGTCTCATGAAAGTGCAATGTCTTGACCCTGAAATGACCCCGAACGTTTTAATTGCTCCAGATCTAACTCCTCCTCTGAGCTTGCTCCACTGCTGAGCCAGTGGTGAGGTTTGAGTCCATTGCAAGGCAGCAAGCAGCCTTCTCAAGACTGACTCTCAGTGAGAACTTGGTGTTACAGGTGCAATACTTCCTCTGGCTGCACAGTTTGGGCCAGGTTCTCGCTTTAGTCATCTCACTTTGTGGCAGGGATGTCAAGGTAAAGGTGGAGGTGACCTTCTTTCTGGCTGCTGCTGTCAGCCCTCTTCTTGGGCTCCCTGAGAAGGGGTGTGTAATGTGCCATGGGGAAACTGAGGGGCATCCTCCAGTCTGCACCAAACAATCTAATCTCTGGGATTTGAGTCATAGAATCATTGACTCACAGAATGTATTGGGTTGGAAGGGACCTTTAAAAAGACCATCTAGTCCAAACCCCCCTGCAGTAAGTAGGTACACCTTCAATTTGATCAGGTTGCTCAGAGCCCCATCAAGCCTGACCTTGAACGTCTCCAGGGATGGGGCCTCCACCATCTCTCTGGGCAACTTGTGCCAGTGTCTCACCACCCTCAGAGTGAAGATTTTCTTCCTAAGGTCTCATCTAACCCTGCCCTGCTCTAGTTTAAACCCGCTGCCCCTTGTCCCATTGCCCTTACAAACAGCCCTTCCCAGCTTTCCTGTAGGTCTCTTCAGGGACTGGAAGGGGCTCGGAGGTCTCCTTGGAGCCTTCCCTTCTCCAGACTGAACAAGCCCAAACCTACCAGCCTGCATCCACAGGAGAGGTGCTCCAGCCCTCTGAACGTCCTCATGGCCTCCTCTGAACCCGTTCCCCTCATGGAGTTTAGTCAATCACCTTGTCCCAGTGCAGCTGGCCATCAGGGCTGTGCCTTTGTGCACTCCCAGCACCCATGGCCATTAATTCCCTGGGTGGGCGAGGACTTCCACAGCCTCTCTCTGCATAGGTGAGACAGCCAAATATGATGAGACAAACCTGGCTCAATGGAATGCATTGAGACAAGGTGATTGACTAAACTTTTAGCCAGCTTCACAGGGAAGCATTTGACAGAGTGTTGAAGGCACTCTCCACAAGAGGATTTTGGACTGTCCTGTAGATTCCCCCAGACAGCTCCTGTTCTTTATAGACTAATTGGAGCTTAAACGTTTTGATTAGTGTCATAGGTAGAGACTCTGCAGCCCCAGCATCAACCCCAGGTAGCTGCTGCTGCAGAATCGACTATACCTAGATAGGAGACTTGTAATTAGTAAAAACTCTTCCTGCAGAGGCAGGAGTGAACACTCACACTGAGGAGTCCTTCATTTCATAGCTAAAGCAGGTAGGGGGTGTTTTCTGCCTAGTTTAAAGTAATAAATAGCAGTGGATCCTGTGCTTGCTGTGGTGGTCGCATAGGACCACAGTGCAGGTTTGGGAGTCTAATTGGATCCCGTTGGGGACACCATCACAAGGACCTTCACGACCAACTCTGTCACCACCTGGAAAGAGTTGAACCGTCTTGTTTGAAAGGTGTAATCCCCTCCATAAGCATCAACCTATTCAAAAGACTCCAGCAAAATAGTTTTGGGGGGTTCTGTTTGCAGAGTGTTTACCCCAAAGGCTGTGGTGTATGGGCTCCTGTTACTCTTCAGCTGCTTGTTTCTGTCTTCCCAGGACCAGATCCCCTTTGTCAGCAGCAGACAGGAACAAATCATCTCTTTATACAAGGAAGCTATGGGCCTGCACTGCAGACATGGAATAAATCTCTGCCATAACATTAGAGGAGGTAAGGTGGAAAGAAAGATATCCATAGAAACTGCTGCTCCCTGCACAGCGCTGCCTCCCACACGCTGGCGCTCGGGAAGATCTTCCGACGCCGCGCTGCCCGCGCGCAGGAGGCACACAGCATCTCTCACCAGTCTCCTTCTTGGTGAAAGAGAAAAGGTGCTTTATCTTCTAGCCTGAGATTTACCCATGGGAAAACTTCTACTGAGCGGGAGGCATTACAGTTCTGTAGCTGCATATTTTAAGCCTGGTCCCTAAGTATGCAAGTCATTATAAACCCACTGACTTCAGCAGAGCTGTGCGGAGTTATGCCAGCTATGAATCTAGCTGGTCTCTGTTAAAGTACTTTCCAAGCATTAAAACCCCTTTAAAAGTATAAACCCCTTTATATGCCTGCATATAAATCAATTAAGACGTGAAAGCTTGTATGCAGGCATGGGGATAAGAAGGGAACAAGGAGAAAAAGGAAGGAATACATCCCTTTTTCATTTTCTAGGTAACATATTCCTGCACTGTGCCCTGTCTTCAGCCCACCTTGTTCAATCTGCCCAGAACTACCTGTTTGGTAACACTCACACCGTCATTAAAGCTTCATCAAGATTTAGAGCCTAAATCCTTAACGATATATGAATTGTATATTGCATCATTAAGTGAGAGCGTTGCGACCCAGGGTGCTTATATGATGAGCAGCCTTTGTTAGGTTCTGGTACAATTTCAACTTTGAACCACCCCTTTACAGACATTCTAATGAAGAGACTGGTTTAGGGTTTTTTTGCTTTTTTTTTTTTTTTTTTAAATAGGCTATTAGTGAAAAGTATTAGCCTTTAAAAAATACTTTCCATGTTCAGATTTTGGAAAAAAAAATAAAAATTAAACTGCATAGTCTTATAAGCCAATGACAGGTTCCATTCAGACCCTGAAATGTGAATCTTTGAAGCGTTTATTTACAAGTGATCACTGAATTGAGTTTTCTTCCTTCTTTGTGCTAAACCTCTAAAATAAGAACTTGTTTTGTTTTCAACTGCTAAACCCAGAATCAAGGCGGCACCATCAGAGCCTGAAATGTTTCTTTTGAAGCCTTAACACTGCTTAAAAGCACACACTATGAATCGTTACTCTTTTTCCAGGCTTCATCAAGACTCATGGCAGTTTTCAACCTGAAATACTCTTAGCTGGAAATATTATAGAAGATATGTGCTAAATTGATTGACACAGTTAATAGTATTAACTGCAGGTCATGTATTAACACCTTCAGTTGCTTGTAGCCCGTGTCTGAGCTGATCACACACTTCCCAGTGAAGATAAAGAGTTAGGTTTTAGACCCAGGCTCAGACTAACACTGAAGCATTATTTTTTATGTGGTTTAAAAAGGACTAACGGAGCTTTTTCAGCAATACAAATAAGGGATGAGCAGGAAAACACTCTCCAGTGGTCGCACAAGTCAGGTAGAAGGGTGGCAAGGGTCAGCAGAAGGGTGGCCAGGGTCAGCCAAGAGCCCAGACTGCTGAGCAGGTTCATAGCGATGAGGCTGGACCCGAGGTCTAGCAAGCAAACCAAGTCCATGGGCCACGACCAGGGTCAAACCAGGGCAGTGTGTAGCCCCCTAGTCATAGCAAGGACACAGCTCAGGCAAGGACCAAGGGTGAGGATCAAGCAGAAGAGAAGAAACCCCCTACTTCTCCCAGCTTTGTCCCACGGTGGCCTTGTCCAAGGCCACAGTGGCTGCACTGAACAGACCGATCCCTAAGATGAGGTTCTTTCCTGTCCTGGGTTTGTACAGTGTGCTACTGGACCACGACCCTATCTCCTAAGATTTGAAGTATCGACAACAGGAGACCAAGACCCACTCTTTCAAAAGGGGAGTAGGGTCAACAGACCATATAAATGATAGTTAAGGTCTCTAGATGTGGAAAAAGCTTGTAGCTGGTCCTCTATCAAGAGGAGATTCAATACTAATTATTCTTAACTAGCCTCAAGAGTTCAACAGAATGATCTATTTCCTAGTAAAACATCAATGCATTAATTGATTTTATATCAAAGTCTTACCTGGGGCTTGTTATTGTTATCAACCTAAAAAGGGGAATGCAGGCCTACAGCAGCTCACAGCAGCTGAGGCCCGTCTGGCTTAGCTGTTGTCAAAACTGAAGGGCTGCTCTGCCCAACAGTTATGTGTCATTACAAAATAAAGTCACCAAAAAATAAGACAGTTTATGAAAAATTCATGGGAGAAGTTAAAAGTGAACCATAGGACTGAACCAGCAATGCTGACCGACTGCAGTTGATCAAAAGGGCTTTAACTGGATATAAGCATTTGCTCCATATCACATGGATCTGGTGGATAGACCTTTTAGTGACAATGTAGAAAGAAGTTAGATTTTCCATTATTTGTTTCTTTTCATTTTACTTATCCATCATAAATTGGATACTGAGACAATGAGTCTCTTGCCTGATAATAATATTTTCCAGTAGATCACATTTGGTGAGATAACATAAACTTGATAAGAACAACAAAAACAAATCCCCCCACCCAAAAATAAAAAAAGAAAGAAAAGAAAGGAAAGGAAAAATTCCATTGTCTATGGAAAAACAGCACTGGGTACAAGAAAAGCATAAAGATAGAAGCTAACAGATCTTGTTGAGTTTGCAGCCCTAAAATTGAACCTACAGTTTTGTCTCTGAAAAGTCACAGAGCCCTGAAAGAAATTTCAGGTTGAATTTCCCTGGCTTCCTCTCCCCTGCACCATAAAAATTAGTCTGAGAAGGTGAGGAACATGAGGAAAAGTGAAGGGAGTATTTTTGGTTTAGAGACATTTATATCACAAATGAAGACTTTTGTGTTTCCTCAGTTATACTTTCAGCCTGTTTCTTAAAATCTTGAGACAAGCTAAAGCAGGGCTAGATAAAGGGAAAAAAAAATCTCTCAGGTTGCAGATTTATCTTGCAGAGAACTTACTCAACCAAAAAACCAGAGGAATAAAATCACAGTCCTTAGCTACATGCCCTTGATATTGATTCAGCTCACACAAATCTGCAGTGAACTTCTTCACTCCTCAGCAGCGTTGGCCGTGCCAAGCTCTTTTGTGACAGCTGGCTCTTAAAGCTTTGGTTTCAGGAATCTTGTGAATGTGTGAATAGATCAGTCTTGTTTTTATAAAATGGCATTGCTAACCCTGATAGCTGCAGAGAAAATCTTCAAGATGTGACTCAAGTGAATCCTAAACTGTTCAAAATCTAATGACAAATAAAAGAGCCCAGCATCTTTATTAGATTTCATCATTCTCCAACAGTTGGGCTCAGCAATATCGTAACCATCAAAGCAGCATTTGCAGAGCTTATGTAAAAAGAAGCCACAGAATATTTTATGAAAGGTTAGAACCCTTCTAGGTTCAGCTCCCACCTCAGTTGCCTACGTACCCTTGACCATGTCCCTTACAGAGGCTCTTAGTTGGGCACCTGATCCAATTCTGTCAATGTGAGTGGAACACAGGGACAGCAGGTTGTTGCCTGAAATCATAAACTGCTTTGCCACAGATCACATTCCTGTTGGCGTGAATGACCTTCCTGATGGTTACAGTCCTGATGCTTCAGCTGTATCAGGAATGGCATTCATTCTGGATGTGACTTATCAAATCATAGAATCACAGAATCACAGAATCATAGGGGCTGGAAGGGACCTCAAGAGCTCATCTGGTCCAACCCCCTGCCAAGGCAGCTCCCAGCTCATATTGCACAGGGAGGCATCCAGACAGGGCTGGAATCTCTCCAGAGAAGGAGACTCCACACCTCCCTGGGCAGCCTGTCCCAGGGCTCCATCACCCTCACTGGGGAAAAGTTCTTCCCCAGGTTGGTGTGGAACTCCCTGTGCTCCAACTTGAGGCCATCACCCCCTGTCCTGTCCCCACAGACACTGAAAAGGGGCTGGCCATTTCCCCCTGCATCCCATGCTTAAGATAATTATAAACATTAATTAGGTCCCCCCTTAGTCTTTTCTTCTCTCAAGGCTGAACAGCCCCAGCTCCCTCAGCCTTTCCTCACAGGGGAGATGCTCCAGGCCCTTCATCCCCTCCGTAGCCTCCTCTGGACTCTCTCCAGGAGATCCCTGTCCTTTTGATCCCAGGGAGCCCAGCACTGGACACAACACTCCAGGTGGGGAAACATAACCTTTGGTGCCCTATGAGCTCACGGTAAAGGCTCAGGCTTTATTCTGCCACTAAGAATGGCAGACTTCACGTTCAAAATGCCTTCTCCCTTTCCCCACTGTTCATAAACTCACCCTCAGTAGTAATCCTACTGCCCAAGGACTGCTTCTATCACCCCCTTAGTGTGTGCAGTGGGGTGCTAGGAAGAGCTCTAAGAGTTTTTGTAGAACAGCATATAATTAATGACGAGTAGAGGGCTGCTCTGCACCTCAGAAATGGCATTACCCCTGAGTAAGAGCGTGTGCTTTTGTTTTACCTCTGCATCTCCCAGACATCCCTGGGAACCTGAAATTTCCACTCTTAACATGCTGGGAGAGGCTGTTCCCAGGTGGCTTTGTAGGATTGTACCCACCAAAGGTTTCAGCGGTTCCTACACATGGAGAGGTGCATGTGAGGCTGCTTAGCTCCTCCGAACCCAGGGCTCGCGTTGTGCTAGCCGCGAAATCATCATGACGCTGATTTAAATTCTAGAAGCATCTCCACCCGGAATAACACTTGCTGATCTCAAAGGAGTTCTGAGAGCCATAATTATTGCAGTCGTCTGTGGGCATCTGCCTGGGGAAGCGGGAGCTCTGCCGCCTCTGCGGCGTGATTCCTTGATCAACAGCACCATCTATCTCTGATCACCCAGCACTGGAGCAGCGCGCCCAGCAGCGCGCCCCTGCGGAATTCCTTCTGCAAACCTAGCTACCCTTACTGAGATACCACAGGGTCCCTTCTCTGTGTCAGCCGAGGCTTGGAAACCTAGAGCCAAGGTTTTCAATTTCTGTAGCTCAGAAAGAGCCCCCAAACGGGCAGCACGGTAAAGTTATCCCAGTCACTGGTGGGGAATTGGCAGCGCTGGTCTGGCACTGAAACACCCCCCCACACACGGCTTTGCTGCAATATGTGCCTGGGTGGGAAGCAAAGACGAGCACTGTGTGGCAAGGATGAGTCAGGATCATGGGGGGGTTGTGTGTCAGAAAGACACAAATATTAACGTGTTTGTTCCTTGGGCATTTTAAAGAATGCATCTGTTCACAAGAAGCAGCAAGGAACATTCTCCCTGGTGAAAGTACCAGGTTGATCTTTGGGATGGAGATGCTGGGAAAAGCCATCAGTGACACTGCAGTGTCGTAACAACAGCAATGAACGATGCAGCAGTAACTCTGGGTGGGGTTGGCTGCTGGAATAAGACTCAACCAGGGGCCTGGGATGTTAGTTGGGCTGTCAGCATGTGCTGCAGCCCTGGGGTCATCACGGTTAGGAGACATACCATGCTACACACTCAGCTACATCAGAGCTCCCTCCGAAGGCTGATGTGGAGATACAGCTAAAACAATAATTTCTTGATGTGAGTAGCTGAAAAGTGGTAGAAAATACCCCCAGGGAGTACTGGAAAGGTATCGTGGGCACAGTAGAACCATAGTAGCTCCAAAGCAGCAGTGGTCCTGTGATTATTGCATATCATTAGGAAACTTGATTAAATATTTTACACTTCAGCCCATCCAGCACTCTGAATGGTTAAACTGCCTAAAATGAGGAAGGAGGGCTTGTCTGTGTGAGTGAGATGAGGGGACCCTAGCTTATATTCTTTCACCTTCAGCTCCCAGCTTGAATTTTCCTCAACAACACAATCTTACTTAAATGAATGCTCTCCCTCCCCACATTGCTGTGGCCTTGGCCTGCAGGTAATTTCCTGCTTACTGGCCCAAGTGAGAGATGCAGGTGATGCCCTCGATACTTCACTATGGGAAGATTTGTCCAGAGGGGAAGGGGAAACCTTCTGCACCTACCTATTGCCTCTGAACATGGAGAGGTCAAGGTAAGACACAGTCCTCTTCCTCCACCTGCTTGTTTCTGGTGTAGAGAACACAGGACATATTTCTGTTGCAGGTACCCACGCTCTCCTTGGTCACAACCAACTGCACCCAGTTCCCTCTGTGCTCCCTGAAGAGCTCAGACCTGGGAGCATCCTTTCCCTGTATACAAAAGTCCACTCTACCTCAAAAAAAAAAAAAAAAAAAAAGCCACAAACCAACACACAACAAACCCACATAAACCCAAACCTGAAGGCAAATCTATTCCTAATTTGAGGCCCTTCATGCACTAGAGGGGAAGAAGCTATTACACAGCTGCCAAAAGATATTGGAGGCAATTTAATCTGGCAAAGCGTTTATTGTAACGAACTGCATCTAGCATTCCTGATAAACCATAAGGAGAAGAAGAAAGCTAACAAGCATGCAAAGACTGGGCAAGAGACTGTGCTGTTTGGGGACTTCCTTGCTTAAATTCCCAGCCGCGGAGAGACAGAGTTTGGAGGTGGTGAGAGCAGCAATTATTGATTCAGCACCAACACATGCTAAGCAGAGGCAGGCAGGATGTGGCAGGGAATGGAAATGCCTGCTTTCCCACCAGGCCCTGTGAAATACAGCTCTTCCTTCCCCTGCAAAAAGGGTTTATTAAAGCTGTCGGCCTGCTTTAAAATAATGACAGGTGTTGCACGAATCAGCAGCCTCAGTTTCTTCCTTAGCAAAATGCCACAGCCTGGTCTAATAGCACAAACTTAAAGATAAAAAAGAAGAAGAAATAACACAACAGGGGGAGAATGGCCAGCACCATGAAAAAAAAATGAAATAGGACCTGGTTTGTGGTTGTTATTAAGGCACTGGGAGTCATGTGGCAGCAGTTTTAAATGCAGTAGATATAGGTACCATGGATATTTTCATTTACAACAGCCAGAGCTGGACAGGCAAGAGAAATTGCCATTTACCTCACCCTTGTGAGGTGTTTTAGCCCAATCTCTGTAACTAGTTAGGAAAATTATGGCAATTGTAGACTGATGCTAACAGAGCTCCAGAAAAAAATGACAAAATCTTCCCAGTGAAAGGAGGATGTGAACTGCAGAGGGTTTTTGCTAGCAGCTTGCAGACTGAAAAACTCTGCTGTGTTGCTCCTGCCTCCACAGGCTGCTTTCACAGGTAAGCCTGGACAGCTTTAGCACTGATAAATAGTGGCTGATATAAACACAGAAGTCACCTGGAGTCCTGAGAGGACTGACATTGAGAGGACCAAGCTCGCGCTGAGACATGCCTGCGGTTTGACCACCCCTCTGTGCTGGCCTGGGATGTCTGCACACCATGCAAACGTGGGGCACCGTGGCAGCCTGAGACCCCCGGGCACAACCAGTCAGAATCACAGCATCCCAAGGTTGGAAAAGCCCTTTAAGATCATCAAGTCCAGCCATTCCCATCCTGTGCTAACCCCTATCCCTGAGCACCTCATCTACCTATCTGTTAAACACACCCAGGGCTGGGGACTGAATGGCCTCAGTGGGCAGTTCCAAAGCCTGATAAAAGAAGAGAGCTGTTCATCAGCATCCACAATGCTTATTTATAGCAGGGATATTTTTACTAGATCAGGTTTCTCAGAGCCCCATCAAGCCTGACCTTGAATGTTTCCAGGGATGGGGCCTCCACCACCTCTCTGGGCAACCTGTGCCAGTGTCTCATCACCCTCAGCATGAATAACCATTCTTACCTTTTTTTAAAAGTGTTTCAGGGAAAAACAGCTGCTGAAAGGCTCTTTTGTGTCTTATTTCCTAAAACCCAAGGATATGAGGTTTCAGTTTTAAAAGGGAATCTCTTAAAAAATGAAAAATGTATTCTTTAGGAGCTCATAGAGAACTCTACCCACATCAGCTCCCCCAAAAAAGAGAGGAACCATGAAGAAGTGCAGAACTTTGTCTCCAGAAGTCACATGCATGTAGTGGGAAGCCTCCTGAGTTTATTTCACAAAATGTTAAATTCTCTCTTGAACCACATGACTGTGAGTTGTTAAAGGAAAATATGCTCCCTCCCCCAATAATCCCATGAGCAACCTTGGGATGGGATTCACAGAAGTTTTTTGGCATGACTGAGGGACAGAGGAAAGTGGGGCACAGCACCCAGACCCCCTAACCTTGTGAGGTGAGCAAGGAACCCTGGAGCTGTGGAGCTCTCTTTGTGTTTCTTAGGCTTGTTAAGGCAAATCTATTCTCCAATCTTGATACTGATGTCCTGGAAATATATATATATATATATATATATTAAATATACCAAAGTTTTCAGTCTTGTTAGTGTTCTTTAACACACAGTGAGAGGCTGAAATTATTGTCACTAAGAAGGTGTTGCATAATTCAGTCACCACTTAGATCTGAGAGGTCACTCACATCTTGAAACTGCTGTGGCTGTCCACAAAGAGCCACCACAGTCAGGAGCAGGAGTCACTGGAAAACTCCATGGATTCTCTTTAGGAAAGACAACTTGTAAATTCAGTCTTATCCCTCAAGAGTCAAGGCTGGTGCCAGTATTGCTCCATGAGTTTAGTAACTTACACAGGAGATGGGTTAGAGTGCGCTCACATCAAAATCACCTATGATTCATAACTGGGGAGAGTAGCTGATGTACTGGCAGGTCTGGACACCACTCAGAAAGACCTCCACAGGATGGAAAAGCTGGGCAAACATGAGTCTCCTGATATTCAATAAAGGAAAATGCCCCCAGGGTGGGATAATGTCAGTGCAGGCTGAGGGCCAACCAGCTGGATGGAGAATGGTCTTGGTGGACACCGGGCTGACCATGAGCCAGCAGAAAGCCCTTGCAGCAAAGGTGGCCAACGGTGTCTTAGGCTGCACTAGGAGGAGTGTTGCCAACTTGCCGAGGGAGGTGATCCTTCCCCTCTGCTCAGCAGCCGTGGGGCCACACCTGGAGCACTGTGCCCAGGCCTGGGCTCCAAAGACATGCACATACTGGAGAGAGGCTAGTGAAGGGCCACAATTATTACAAAGGGATTGGAAGGTCTGGCATAAGACATCTGACAGGCTGAGAGGGCTGCCATTCCTCAGCCTGGAGAAGACCTCAGCTAAGCTCAAGGTAGACACTCTCAGATGTGTGCAGCAAGAAGCCCAAGAGGCAATGGGCAGAAGTGGTAACAAGGGCAATTTTGACTAGTCAGAACTATATAAAAAAATTAATTCTTCATACTGAACATTAATCTTCACAAAGTATGTCCACAGGATGAAGCCTGTGCTGGTGGTCACAGAGCATTTCTGAAACTCTCACCCAAGCTTTTTACATTGGATCCTAAATGTCTTCTAAAAATCTAAGTCTTTGGATCTATTTCATAAAATCCACAAGAATGGCATACAGCTGGAATTGATCCTTTCAGAAACCATCCTTCCTAATCTTCTGAATAATCTGAACACCCTTCCTTTATGACCACAGTGCCTGTTCACATGCAGCATCCTGTTTAGCTGGGAGCAGTGCTTATCTAGGAAATGCTTGCCTCAAATTTCTAATGGAAGGGATAGATTTGGGTATTAGGTGCAAATCAAAAATGTTCCCAGATGAAGTGGATGAGACATAAATCCAAACCCAGCAATCTGCTTTATCACTGTGACTGTGACTTAGCTGTCCCTCAAGCATCATCTTTCTTTGTCATACCCTGAGGTATATCCCAGCCCATTTCTCTCTGAGGTGGGTCCCGTGATGTAAGAGAAATGAGCTGGAGTTTTAGAGAACAAAGACAAGAGGTACCAGGCAGTAAAATTAGATCAGGCCCCATGCTAAGGCAGGAAGACCTTACCTTTCTAAAATATGTGGGTGACATTTGATGTGTGGGTACTAACAGGCTGCCCTAGGGCTGAGGGAGTGATTTTGAACAAGGACAACCCTGCACCATCCTTCTGAGTACCTAGGAAAAGTCTTTTGGCTCCTTCTTTTCTCAAGCCTGGCTCTGCATCTGCTCATGAGTCTTTTCTGGAAAGCACAGGGAATTAAAGTGCCTAAATAGCCTTATTAAAAAATAATATCTAGGGATAACTAGAATGCAAAAGTCATGGCATTTAGAGGAACAGAGAAAAGTGTGTTTGTCATAATTTTAATTTCTTTCTTCTGCCATGAATTTTCAATATTTTGGATGCATTTGCATATTTCTAAAAAAAATCAAGCAAGGAATAATACAAGGTCAATCCTTTGACACATCAGGAATAAGGGGATTGTCACTCTTGCTTGTGGACTTGTGGATTGTCACTCTGCCCTTGTTATCCACCAGTGTGTGTAAGAAGCTTTTAAAAATGAAAATTAAAAGAACAGTTTGAACATAGAGTTAAACTAGTTAAAAGCAGGCATGGTCATACTGAGTTAAACTGGTTCTTGACTCAAAACCGGTCAAAATATGTAGTTGTGAATATTTCAGTTTAATTTGGGCTTGCAAGGTGGCACAAGTACCTTCTCAAAAGACAAAGATTCAAAGTGACCCTACATGCTGCCCAGCTCTCATTACCAGTGCTTTCTGTGTTTCTCTGCCTTCTAAGCTAAGAATACCAATCAGCTTTAATGGTTGTAAAGAATTATTCAGCCTGTTTGATAAAACTGCCTTCAAGCCACATATACTCCATGACAAAGTTTTCTAATTAAACAGTTTCATTAAGCAGCAGACTATACCTTTGTAAATCCCAAAACTGACAG
The DNA here is from genome assembly GCA_027925045.1 of Hypotaenidia okinawae. NCBI lineage: Eukaryota > Metazoa > Chordata > Aves > Gruiformes > Rallidae > Hypotaenidia > Hypotaenidia okinawae. The sequence goes on along the minus strand of BSDF01000009.1, from coordinate 4,272,083 downwards.
CTCTGGGCCTGATCCTCCTCCCTCTGAACTCCAGAGAGGCAGGAACCCAGTATTTACATTTCTCCCTGTTTGGGAGATTCTAGGAATCAATAAGTAAAAGTTATTCTAAGTCACAAAAAACATGCATTCTCTTTGGGATTCTCTGGGCAAATTACTTATTGATTTTTCTCAGCACATACTGCTGATTTTCATAGGGCTCAGATTGTTTGGGGTTTTCCTGGCATCTTGTCATGTAATCATCAAATTTTTCCTCTGATAATATGGATATAACCCAAATTTATAATGTGTTTGAGTCAATATAAACTTAGGCTGTCTCAGAACACCAAGTTTATAAGGTTAGTGTATCTGGAGAGTAAATATCGATGCTAGATGCATGTCAATCACTTCAGGAGAAGAGCCCAGATGAAGACATAAGCCACTCAAGATGGACACATCCATAATGTAGCGGGCAGGCTTGGAAGGGAAGACAGTGAGGTTGCTGCTACTTTTGTGATGAAAGCCTCTGACCAGGAGAGGCTCTGCCTCTCACAAGCCCCACCTCAGAACCTGGTGTGGTCCCCATGCAGCATCGTGATCCCCACCAGCTTTCCTGTATCTCCCAGTCACTGATTTGAGTGAGCCCTGCCTCCAGTCCACCTGCCAAGTGGCCAGTGGTGATGATGGAGAAGCAGTTCAGCCTCCTCATTAGATTAATTCCCCTCTACACTCAGTTTCCCTGCACATGACCAGAACCATGTGCAGGGAAACTGAGTGTAGAGGGGAATTAATTCTCTGTGGAATGCCACAGAGAACTGTCCGCTTACACCCTTCTTCTAGTCTTAACCAAAGCTGGAAGGATTGAATAAAGGAAACCCACCAAGTTTTGAGAAAGTTGACTCCTACTAACATGTCATGTTTGTTCTTGCAAAGGTGAAAGGCCAAAATTCCTGTGGTGTGAGTCAGGAAAGCCCCAGGGAATCCGGGAGGCAGCTCATAGGTAACTCCCCACTCTTGCATGAGCAAAGCCTCTGGAACCAGTTATGAAGTCATCACTCTCAGTCGCTCCCTCTGCCTTTCTCCAACACATCTATCAACTTGCCTGAGAGAATTTTCATCCAAGTTGACAAACTTCTGTTCTGTACTCGAAAGACGTGCTCTGTGCTGCTCCCACCCTGTCCTCTGGCAAGCCCAAGGAAGGCCCTTAGAAAGGCTGTCATCAGGCAATTGTAACATGAAATCACTTGGTGAAAATGAGAGTTGCAATCTAGAAACCTTGAACACTCTAATTAACCTTCCAGAATTGACTTTCCTCTTCTCTGTATTTTTAAAATGAATGTGAACGGCCCAGAGGTCAATGGCAATCTCTGCAGTAGGCAGGAGACCCTGTGTGACTCAAGGAGAACGTTAAGGCTGCGAGCATGTATATATGTAATAGGTTGAAAGAAAACATGTCTTCTCACGTCTGCTGGTGCTCAGCATGAGTAAGGAGAATAGGATCCAGTTTATCAGTGTTGCATCTTTCCACTGCAGTCTTCCAAGTTATGCAAAGTGCCTATTTTAATTTTCCTTGATTCTTTTGTAAGGAAAATCTGCCAAGCAGGGAAAGTCCATGTTCAGGGAGATCCTTTTTTTTTTTTCCCACCTCCCTCATCTAAGAGGAAAGAAAAAGGAATTTTCTTCTTTTTCTCTGTAACAGCTCCTGTGGAGTGGCCCTCCAGCAAGTGTGTGGCCACTCTGCAGATTGCTTTATCTAGAGAGAGCCTGTCACACAGGGAGACCTAATGTATCAGACAGAAACAAGCTGCAGCAACCCACACACTCACGCATATAAATAATATAGAATATGAGCTGTTTGTGTGAGCACAGGGGTTTCTGGAGGGCACTTTAATATTTTGTTTACGTCTGAAAGTAAATACGGTTCCTTAAACAACTGCCTCATGATCCCCAGCTGTTCGTAAATACAAAAGGAAAGTGACATTTGCTTCAAAACAGCTAGTAAATTATATATCTAGAACAAAAATCTAGCAACCCTGCTTACATGGGTGCTGCAGTGAAAGCCTCAGCCAGGGTACAGCACCGCATTGCGCCTGGGTGGGAAAGACACTCTCTTCCCCACTAATGACTGGTCTGAAGTCAAGGTGGGAAGAGGTCAGCTGGACCCTGCTGACCCCTGTGGAACCACAGCGTCACTCCTGAGCTGACCCTTTGGCCGGCCTCCTGCGGAGCAGCGTGATGTGCTCAGGCTTCCCGCTCTCCAGGGAACCGTAGAGCTGAAGGGAACTGTCCCAGACATGGGCTGAGAGGCTGGGACTAACCCCCACCACACCTTGCCACCACGGTCTTATCAGCAAACTGAGCACCCCACGTCACCTGCTGCTACAAGGGCCTTCACAGGGGTCCCCAGGCCCTTCTGGTCACCTGAAAGCCCCTTTGACCTCTTCCAGCTCTGTTCCACCCTCTCTCTGTCAGGGATGTATTTCATCGTTATGGCAGAGATTAGATTTTATCTGGGCTGACAAGAAGCCTTAAATTACTCCTCCTGGGTTTGGGGGTTTGGTTGGGGGTTTTGTTTTGATTTTTTTTAAATGGTATTCACTCATCTGAAGGCATCCTAGTTTATAGGTTTAATTTCCATTCCTTCCTCCTCTATGGGAAGGGCTTACACACTTCAACAATGTATTTTTCTTTTTCTCTTTTTTCCCAGCTGCAGAAATTGTTGTATAAAAAAAGATATAAACCTTGCCTGACCTTACTCTGATGGTATTAAAACAAACTCATTTTGAGTGACCTGACTTACCAAGCTATCTAGATCATTCCCAAGCCTCCTAATTATTTACCACTTCATCAGCCTTCTGTCATCTCCTCGCTTTATCTGCAGGGGGTTTGCACTGTTTCTAGATAAAAATATAGAGAAGCTTCTGCCCACTCCTAATCCATGCAGACCCTAGTTCTGAAGGAAAAAAAAAAATCATTACAAAATTCTGGTGATTATTCTGCAGTAGCTACATCTTCAGCTGTGTGAGTCAGGTTTTAATCCCATTAATGTGAACTTGCCTGATATGGTATCACTAATTCTTTTGTGACACGTAATGCAAACTGGGTTAAATGCCTTACAGAAGTCTACTGGACAAAGTATATCAAGCTCACCACTTCCTTTACCACCTAAATTTGCAATCTCATCATGATTAAACAAGTCTTGCTTGGCAAGACCCTATTTCCATCAGCCATGCTCTCTGGTGTTCATTCTATTCCCATCCTCTCATTCTGTATTAATTGCATACCGTATCAGCTCCACAACTGATGTCATGCTAACCAAGCTGGAAATATTTAGATGACATGTTAACTTTGATGCACAGGGTAGTTCTTTTTAAATATTTAATCATGTTGCCATTTCTGAATCACTATTAGAGATTTTATCATCCTCATCCACCAGTGGGCTTGTAACACTGCAAAGGATTCTTCTGTCAAAGCTACAGAAGAAAGTCCTTCTGCCAGACATGGTTCTTTCTCAGTAATTTCAGATTCCATATCATATTGACAGATATTTTCCTTTTTTTGACCCATTTTGCATTGCTTTTTTTTTTTATTATTATTATTTCTAACTTTCTCCTTCACTTCTCCACTGAACTAGAAAAGACTTTTAAACAAGAAATGGTTCTTTTTTTCTTCTTCCCTTCCTCCACTCTTTTTGTTCTTCCTTCTGTTGTTGAATTTTGGTGGGGATGTCATCCAAGCTCCGAACTCTATTCACATTTTACTCTTCTAAATTTTCCTTTCAACTGATTTTTGTCTTTTAAGTCCTTTCATTTTGAGAAACATACCTTTTTGAAGCATTAAGTGCACATGGACTGCCTCCTGTCTATACCAACTATAACCTAAGCTCAGTCAGTGATTCTTAAGCAACAAACAGCTTCCATCTCACAGACCGATTTACCTTCATTCCCCATAAAATGGTCTAAAACTCAGTTATGTTATGGAAGGTACAACAAGTTTTGTGTTAGGTTTTATTCATTGCATGGCCATTTCTATTTATTTACCCCAGCAGATAAGTCACTAATACCTAAAGGGAGTGAGAATGTGCTCTAACAGAAAGTGGGTGTTTGATTAAAAGACATTTCTGGCATTCCAGGCTCCATGTGGTCTCTTACTGCATCTCTCAACTTTAACCATGGTCTTGTTTATATGAAAGGTATACATTCAGGGATATATAATGGTGGATGAGAAGCTTGACATGAGCTGACAATGTGTGCTCACAGCCCAGAAGGCCAGCTGTATCCTGGGCTGCATCAAGAGAAGTGTGGCCAGCATGTCAAGGTTTTTAAAATAATAGGAAAAATACAAGGAAAGGGGAATTTTTAATAAACTTATCTGAAAGCAATTGAATGTTCTGATTTTCCTAGAACATGCTACACTCAGCAGTTCTTCCAGCACCATATGTTAAATACTAAAAAGTGATGAATTTGGTGAAGCTCTGAAATGACATTGGTCCTAGCTGCATCATTGACTCCAGCGAGAACGTCAGACCAAGACAGAGGTTGTCTTCTGAAAACTCTAGCATTAACACTGAGAACATACACCAAGGGGCAGAAAACAACTTGCAGGATGTCTACAAAGCCTACCTCCCCTCCTGAAGTCACTCATTTCCATAAACACAATCTCCCCAGCACCTTGCTTATTATCAAACCTACTGTCTGGCATCTGGGTAAGAGGGAGCGCACACACATCTCTCTTTTCCACCTTCTTCTCTTCTGCTTGTGACTTTGTATGAACACCTGTGGCAGAGGGCAAGCCCACCTTCCACCAAGTTTGCTAAATTAAGCAGATATCTTGAAAATGGTTGTAAGTTTTTCCCCCTTTTCCTCTTTATCTGTCGCTGCAGAAGCACCCTGCCAGAACAGGTTCCATGCTTTGAAGCTGGCCAGCAGTTAAGTTCTATCCTGAACTATATTTATTTTTGTGTTCCCAAAAGTTTCCAGTCAGAGTATCAAGTTTAGTTCTTATCAGATAATTACACAGCACTTGACTCCTGAGGCAATTTTAAATCAATCTCAGGAAAGGCAGTAACTATACACTGTAGATAATTATAGTCCATTAAAGTACCTTAAGATTAGATTCAGAGATCACTAATCACACAAGGTCATAAATGTACTGCACCTTTCCGTGGTGGTGTCTGAATTTTGATACGTAGCCCTCTCTCTGGAAAAAAAAAAAATAAAAAAATCTATGTTTTTTTATTGAGCAAAATATCAGAGGCAAATAGCAACCTAATTAAAAACATGCTAAATTATTGCCCTGACTGTGAATTCAGTTCTAACCGGTCAGTCACAGGGTGAAAATCAGAGAGTAAAGCAAGATGGTCATTTTAAAAGATACTCTTGCCAAAACATGTCATATTTTATGTTTAAAATAATGTCTAACCAAACGCCTACCTTACTTCAAGAGAACGGCTCCTTTAATTGCTGCGAGAGACGTGTGAAGTGTGCTTGACATGCATTTGATTAAAAGAAGAAGCTTCCTTGCCAGTCGCACTGATGGGAAATTCTCCAACGAAGCGTTTTCCCTGTGGCAAAACATCATTTTTTGCTTGAAACACATCAACTCCACTAAGGCAATCAAAGCAAATCTCCCTGCAGTCAGATTATCCCCCCATCGGAAACGCCCCCTTCATCCTTTGGCCCCACAGCGAATTGCACCTGGGATGTGCCATAACCATCCAGTGTCTTTTGCCCTGGTGGTTGGTGATCACCAGCTGGGGGTTGCTGCTCTTCTTTCAGTGGTGGTTCTATGTCTCTATGTCAAGGTCCCAAGGGCTGCAATGCCGACAGATTCTTAGTCAGGAGGTCCCCAGCCCACTGACTGGTTCCAAGACCAGCCACAGCTGGGTTGAGGGAACTTGACAGATTTACTGAACCCAAGAAAAGCTGCATATTTGGTCGAGTGACTTTTAATGCTAAAGTTGCACATGTGCCTGGGAAAAATGGAATGGCATAAAACACCAGAAGGTTTTAACTAAGGTCACTGTGCTCACTGCCAGGCCTTTATGCTCTTTTGTATCGTGACAAGGCAGCTTATGTAAGACATTTCATCCTTATCTTTTTATGGGAACCCTGTCTGAGATTCTCTCATTCCGGCCTTATCTAGATCCTCTTGCACCTGGCACAACCTCTCCTGCCTGCAAACATGCTCAGTTTGCACACCAAGCTCTATCCATCACCCTCAGGCTGACACTTGCAGCATCAGCTCATGTGAACTTCAGTTTACCTGTCAGGTTTGGTGGCAGGGCCGTAGTTTTTTAAGAGTTACACATATGGAGTGCTGGCTACATTATCATGGGAAGCATCTCCACATGTGATTCCTGCCCTCAGAGGGCAGTTAAACACACCTACGTGCATGTGGCTAGCTGTTTACCAGGTCCCTGTAAAATGACATCGTTCCTCCATAACTTGGCGATTAAAGGGTTTTAGATTGGCCTTGCAGCAGGAATCTCCAAAAGCACTTCAGAGGTGCCTGTGTCTGTACTGAGCATCTTCTGCTGATAACCAGCAGCTGAAGGCAAACTATATGACCTTCTGGTACATTTCTGAGGGCCACCAAGGATGTGAGCCTTGTGATTCACGCTTCAGCTGCCCAAAATTCAAAGACAGGCTATAAAGGAAGATATATTTCTGTACAACCAAACCCAAATCTTGATCTGCTGCTGTTGTAACTCTGCGTTGCAAATCACTACATGGTGAGTGGCTCCTCAGATCCTCACACAACTCAAATCACAGCTCAGATGAGACATCAGGCAATTGCAGGCAATCATGGATTGCTATCAGACCAAGTCAAAACAAAATGTTCTGGTGAATTCCAGGTGATCCTTTAAGGGCCTATTTTCCCTACAAATACTTTAAACATTTTGCTCCAATACAAGATAAAATATTTCAAAAGAAAAATTTGCCTTGGGACAAACAATCTGGTTTTGCATTGTCCCCACTTACCAGCATCCCAGAAAATAAGAAGGGCTTCTATATGACACAAATTGCATTGTGTCAAATCATAGAATCACTAGGTTGGAAAAGACATTTGAGATCATGGGGTCCAACCATAGTGCCATCTACCTGTATGATTGTAGTTTCTCAGGTTTTCAATAGGTTATTGCTACTACCACTGGCTGCATGAAGTAGTCTTACACTGAATCATAGAATGATAGAATCGTAGGGGTTGGAAGGGACCTCGAGAGATCATCGGGTCCAACCCCCTGCCAAAGCAGCTCCCAGCTCATATTGCACAGGGAGGCGTCCAGACAGGGCTGGAATCTCTCCAGAGAAGGAGACTCCACACCTCCTGGGCAGCCTGTCCCAGGGCTCCCTCACCCTCACTAGGGAAAAGTTCTTCCCCAGGTTGGTGCTGAACTCCCTGTGCTCCAACTTGAGGCCATGGCCCCTTGTCCTGTCCCCACAGACACTGAAAAGGGGCTGGCCATTTCCCCCTGCATCCCATGCTTAAGATAATTATAGACATTAATTAGGTCCCCCCTCAGTCTTCTCCAGGCTGAACAGCCCCAGCTCCCTCAGCCTTTCCTCACAGGGGAGATGCTCCAGGCCCTTCATCCCCTCCGTAGCCTCCTCTGGACTCTCTCCAGGAGATCCCTGTCCTTTTGATCCCAGGGAGCCCAGCACTGGACACAACACTCCAGGTGGGGCCTGAGCAGGGCAGAGCAGAGGGGGAGGATCCCCTCCTGTGACCTGCTGCCCACACTCCTCCTGATGCCCCCAGGATCCCATTGTCTCTCTCAGCCCCCAGAGTACACTGCTGGCTCAGCAGTACTGGTCTTTGAGGAGAAATTGCATACTCTTTTCAAAGCCCCAGCATTCTAGAGGACTTATATTCAGGGTTATCCTTTCTATAATATTTTTGATGTCAAAACATCAGTATGGGGCTTACAAGTGTTCTTCCAGTGTTTCAGAAAAATTGCCTAAATGTGGACCAGAAAAAGGGGCAATTATAAACATAAACCCATTTCACATACACTTACCTGCCTCACCCACATTCATTGAGACAAAATCAGAAACTCTGAAATAGTTTTAAGTGCTTGAGGTTTCTCACAAAAACCTGTAAGACATAATACAAGAAAACTTCTCAGTTTTGGTGCTCCCACAGAAAGGAACTGTCCTTAAGCCACGGAGGTAGGTTCCTCTACCCATCCTGCACATCTAGGCCTGAGTCTATCGTCGATCCCCCATGGTCTATCACAAGGGTATTCATCTTACCCAGTGCCAGGCACTTCATCTCAGCTAGTTGCCCGCACTGCTCCTACAGACATTAGAGAGAAACAGGCGCTCTCAGAGAGTAATCACCTAATTTTCTTAGACATCTCCTCCAGAATGAGATTAATTCGTGATACAGTAACTTCCTAACCTCAGTCAGAATCTGTGAAGTGTACGTACCGAAATATCCCAAAACTGCTGACTTCCCTCACATGCAGAGAACTGGCTCATTAATTTGGGTTTGCACATAATTAAAAGACAGTAAGAAATCCTGAAATGACATGGCTCTCCATATTCCTACAGAGAGGCAGCTAATGCAAAGAACATGATGGTATTTTCACCAAAAGTGTGCCTGCATTTGAGGGCTAGTATAAATTGCTTGTGAGAATATAGTACATGCAATAACTCATTCCTGTAAGGGTCAGAAATCAGAAATCATCTATACACAGCAAAGAAGATTTGTATGCGAGATCACAAACCAGCATTTCAAAACAATGGAAAGAACATGTTTTCTTATATTCCAATTCAGCATCTCACACATGCACTTAACATTGCAAACATGAGCAGCTCCACTCATCAGTAAAGCTGCTCAACAGTAGGCTCAGATTTGCAGACAGGTCGTTGTAGGATTGGGACCTGAGTTACATCAACAGAAGAACACAGACAATTTATTGGTTTTTTTTCCCAAAGATCTGATTTATCTCAGAAATTGCTAACTGCTTTAACTATCAAAATTGTGCCTGAGGATGCTGCTCTGGAATATATTATTAATCATGAGTATTATAAATGCTACGTAGTAAGGACTGAAGTCCCTCGATGAGATCCGAGTTGCATTGTGTTTGCTCTATACGTTTGAGTAGAAAAAAATCCCTCTCCCTAAAACATTTGCAGTCTTCGAGAGACAAGGCAGATGAAAGGTAGAGGAGGAACAGACACAATTAAGGAATAAGTCTGAGAGTAAATTGCAGGTCCGTGATGAAATCAGCAGTAGAATCGAGGCCTCTCACATCCCAAATCGGTACCTTGTGCACAAAATCATTATATTCTAATTAAAAATCTTTACCAGTAGTAACTGAATGTAGCATAATTCTGGGAAGAGTCTGGTTTCTATGAGAATACTATCTAAAAATAATACTCTGCATAGAATTTTAAGCACAAGGAGAGAAGTCTCCTGAGAACAAAACTTACCGTGGAATACATTGCCATTTGCTGAACGTTACAGAAATTGCTGTGGTGGGGATGAACGAGGCTCCGCTGAAGTGAGCAGGCGACCTCAGACTGGATGCTACTGTCTCCAGCTCTCTGCAGACTTAGGCAGACATGGCTTTTACATTATGTTTATTGCATTACCTTGCATGGTTACTCTTGAGTCACATTCTCTCTCCAACGCTTTAACTATGTATTTGCGAACGACAGCCAAGACCTGAGGGATCAACAGAGAAGCCCATCACTTCAGAAACTGTCATGTCGGAGCAGCACCTCTCTCCATACAGCTCCATGAACACAGGCATTGGTTTATGTGGCAATGCAGATCAACGAGGGAAACAACCCACTTGCTATTACTAATTGCCTCTTTGCTATCTTAGTTCCGAGTAACGTGTGATAGCAGATAGCGTGGGACTGACCAGTACCACCAGAAACAGCACAGGAAACCACAAGCAAGGTCCTCCTAAAATGCATTAGGGTCTAAAACCTGCATAGACACCGTGTATTGAAATACAGGCAGAAAGACTTCAGGGTGAGACCTTAGGGGAGAGAAGTGTGGGCTGCACTGCACTGAAATGTGGGATGCGGGACCCGGAGTGAGACCTGGAGCACAGTGAGAGGCTCTGGATGAAACCCAATGTGCTTCAGCAGTCCTTCACTTAGAACTGGCTAAGAAACTGAGGACAGAAACAAAACCCTATCTTCCTCCCAGGCCTTTACTCATGACTGGAGAAGTGCTTTTGCCAGAGACCCTAGAAATAAAAAAGGAAAAAAAACCAAACCACAGAAAATAACTATAGACTGTAGAACTTTACTCAGAAGAGGGGATGCTCAGTTCCCTCCTCTGCCCAGATGAGAACAAGTCTACTCTACCAAGGGACCAGGAAAGATGATCTTCACAAAGCAGAAAAAAAGGTCAAGATTTCTTGAGGCAGCAAGCGGGCAAGCTGGAGCCTGACTTCCCAAAGTAGTGACTGATGCACCCATGTGGGTCCTGCCTGGTTCCAGGCCTTCACCCAAAGGCTGTTTAGGTATTCCGACTAATTACTGTGCAATTTGAGAGACTTCTGCAGGGAAGAAGTGTCTTTTCTTCCCTGTGCCTGTCTTACAACCAGAGAAGAGCCCTGAAGACTTATCCTGCTTGTATAATCAAACCTATGTTTGCTGAGGATGCACTAACGGGGGGTGGGGGGGGTGTCACCACCCTTGCTTCTTGCTTCCTGCACAAAGGCAAGCAGCAGTCGAACACCATGGAAAGATTAAGTGTTTAGCATGGGCACCTTTCCTTCCAAGCTGCATTTATTTCATGCAGAGGGTTACACAATCTCCATTCTCATAATATTTCATTTAAATACATCCCATGTAATGGAATCTTGGTATTTTCATATCGCAGTGCTGGTAAATGAAACTCTCATTCAGCAAGAACAATGTTTGCTTTTGGCCTAGAGCAGAGAATAGTGATTGAAGCACTTGGGAATTCATTTCAAAGCGCTGTGGAATGCATTACCATGGCCACATCCTCTCCTTCAGAAAACACCCACAAACAGTGGCAGTCCATAGGGTGCAGTTTTTGAAAGCATGTGTTAGCAATTGTCAGAAACTAAATGGGAGCCTAAAGGAATGATTAATTAGGAGCACAGCCAGCAAATTGGCATAAATGGCAAACATGAATAACACTTGTCTCAACAAGCATTTATAATTTCCTTTCATATTGACAGAGGCAAAGCCCAGTGAAGATGAACACAGGACCAACATTTAAAGTTTTTACTCTATTTTGGATCCTTTGTACAGTTTTTGATCCCCTGTATTTCCTTCAGACAGCAATATTTTCCCCTGTTCAATACAGTATCAGGATCATTGTTAAAAAATAAAACCCAAGATGGTGAGGAGAACAAGAAATGGAGGAGAGATGCTGCAGGCAGAAGCTGAGGAAGTGTTTATCACCTGTACTGCACCACACTGAAGAGACAGGAAAAGATCATTAGTTATTGGTCAGGATAGTCTTTTCCATGCTGGGCAATTCACAGAAGGTAGAGTTACTCAACCTCATAGATAAGGAAGTGCCTATGATCCACCAGAGTTCCCCGATCTGAACAAATCCAGTAATATATTACAGGAAAAATAATTCTTTCCAGAGATGCGTTGCCCTCCTTTAGTAATGGTCACCACATAAAGAACACCCAGATTTGACTCACTTCCATCTGACGAGCGTACTTAGATGTGGCCTTGTGGAGCAGTAGGTGGTTGTGACAGACCCCTTCTTCTTACCCAGAGTCACATCAGGCATGAACTCATCCGAGAGTTGCAACCAAACTCAAGAACAGAGCTGCTGAGCTGCCCAAGAAAAATGGACAATTATACCAATTAAATGCTAATATCAATATCAGATGTTTATATTAATAAATAAATAACGGAATACTGATATTAACTTAAATTATAATAACTAAATACAGCTTCTATACTCCAGAAGTGGAAGATAGCCAAGAGTAGCTATTGGTATCTTTGGCATCTAGAAATTATCAACTGAGGAACATTCATTTATGACCCAGAAATAGCAGCAAAGAACACTCCTAATGCCCAGTTACAGCAGAAACCACAAACATCAGTAAGCTGTGCAAAAGATAAAGTGGCATGGGATAGATTTTTGATTTCTCTCTCTAACTAACACTGTTCTTAAATGATCTCATAGGTTTCATTCATAAGGTATTTTTGAAAGTTGCCAGTTGTTCCTTTCCAGTGGGGATGTTGTCAGGTCAGCAGCACTCAGATGTACTAGAAAACATCTATTTTTAAAATAATTTAATGTCTTTTTCTTCAGAAAACTCAAATTTAAAGGGTTTGATCATTATGCTATTGGGTTTTACTCTCTGTTACCTATTTAGTTATTTGTTTTAGGACAAAATAAAACCTTGGCCAGTTTGGCACTGCAGTTACAAAGGTGTTACTTGTTGTGGACAAATACCCAAAAGCTGTTTAGATGAAAAACAATCACTTACTTTGCTAGTCTGTTAGAAATATATTTTAAAAGCTGCATGACAAGTTCTGTACCAGTAAGTATATACTTTCAATAAGGCAAAGAGAAGAGATGTAAACACACAGCCTCTCACAGGTGAACAGAGCAGTATGAAACATAACTGACCCTGTTGTTTGTTGTTCCTCTCGTGCAGATACCTTATAGTGGACACTTGAGTGCTTCTCATCAAAAGTGTTGAGGGCTTTGAGAAGGATAGCCAAGCATCTGCTGCTCTCACACCACGGCTACTTCAGGCTGTAAAGCTATACAGTGTCCTGTTCTTTGATGGGCTCTTCATATCTTATCCAGGTCATGGCGAGAAGTTCCACCACCTTTGGAAACAAAAAGGTAGACAACATGGAACAGCAGTTTGCCTACATAATTATAGTGATTGTGAGAACAACTAGCTATGATGAATGGGTTTTTTAAGGTAATCGGACTGGTTTTAAAAATAAAATGTTATGCAATAAAATCTTATGAGGCAAACCATGATTTAAAGGCAGGGAGGAAAACTAATACTGATAAGCTAGGTATGCATTAAAAATACGCCTGTCTTGCATCCTTCTCAGAGATGCCTTTCATCATATAACCTAAGGAATATGTGATTAATACAGCTAAAAAGAGAAACCCCCCAAAATATCAACAAAACATCTGAAAATGAGAACCAAAGGATTTCTTCAAAGTGCGTTTTCACAACTGAGAACATGCAGAAAGGATTTCAGGCTGTCTCGGTTCACTTCAGGGGAAGAGAGTTGGGTTTGGGGTTTTATTTAAAAGATAATAGAATACATGTATAATATTCCACTGTTTGCAGGGCCTGAAGGGTAAAGAACTTGTAGAAACCAACTGGTGAATTAAAGAGAAATGAGACACAACCAAACTGTAGCAATGGCCTTAGGTGGTGTTCTTTTATTTATTTTTTATTTTCTGCAATAAATCTAACAACGTCTAAATGAAACAGTCTTTAAAAGTTAATAGTATTAATTCTTAATGGAAAAAAAATAAATCACTTGCACTAGAAACCTTCTGCCATCTGGCTAACAGAATTTTAACAGAGATCCTAATTAGTTTTCATTACTTGAAAGAAGACACTAGGTGAGATTTCTTTTATCTCAGAAATCATGACTCCTGCAAAGCACTAGAAGGAAGCAGAGTGAGATGGAGCTGAAAAGCTTTCTCAGCTGTCATGTGAAATCCACATATGGCATTGTTAAGGCAGGAGCTTACTGCTTCTCAGATATTTAAAAACAAAAGTTACAAGAAGCAGTCTTCTAATGAAATCTGGATGGGGGATGCATGCAGGAGTTTGGGTTGCCTGGTTTTTCTGGAACCTTCATGTCTGCATTGGACAAAACCTTAGTGTACTTAGTGTAGTATTAGACTTAGTTCATAAACAATGCAGTCCACAGCCTTTTTGTCTTTCACAGTAGAAAATTCTGTAATCTAATTCCAAATAATGCAATTGCCATAGCCACAGTGAGTTGAAATCATTCCAGCAACCAGAGCTAATCCTGTAAAAAACATTGAATATCAAAATAGCAGCTTTTCAGAGACTGATCAGGAGAAAACCAGCAGAGAGAGGAGAACTGACAACTACTTTACATTGCTTTTTTTTTTTTTTTTAAGATAGCTATTGTAGGCTTCATTCCTGTATCAATGCCAGCATAAACTAACCAAATCCAGAGGTTTTATAAAGTAAAATGTGCTCTACATGAAACACATACAAAGGTAGGAGTGGTTGTACGGGCATCAGAAGATTGACAGTACACCAGAGTACCCAAAGGGTCATTTAGATGAAGAGCAGAGCAGATAACTTTTGTGAATCTTATTCATGTGAAACATTTGAGTCTTAGACATTTGAAACAACTTTGAGGACAGCAGTGTTTAGATGAAAATACCACAACCATTGTTTGGCATATCTTACCTTTCTACAATATTTTCCTGGAATTGTAATAGCAAGGAAATGAAAGGCCCAATAATATTTATTCAAATGTTAAAGAAATAATAATAACAATAATCGTTTACTCTAAGATACAGCAGTTTTCCTTGTTCTGGAAACTGTTGTAACTGTACACACAGAGTCACAGTCATGGTCTCTAAATTTTCTTGCTTATATTTTATATAATTCCTCTATTCTTGGAGTCCATGAGGTTGCATCACTCTGCTTTCCTTATAGAGAAATTGTTCCAGCACCAGCAGCTGAATTTGTAACATTGGCCTGATATCAAAGATACAGAAGCATTGATCAGGCTGCTTAAAAGAGAAGAGAAACAAGAAGAAAAGCAAACAAACAAACAAACAAAAAACTTGCAACATTTTCAGCCGTGTGGGCCAGGCCTGGCTCATAGTCTTTTGATGCTTCGTGTGCCACGCTAAGTGCTTTCATACAAAAGACAAAATAAGAATCTCCCTCTGGAAGGAAATGTCAATGATTTTTTTTTGTTGTTTTTTAGAAATCATAAAAGAACAATGAATCATTCCCAAAAGGAAGTAGTTCTGTTTGGGAAGAGCAGAGAAGGATTCAGACGGCTTTATTGGTCTTCATGAATGCAGGATTTAATAAATCCCTCCATGAAGTCCTTCACAGGGTCTTCCAAAACCCAAATAATTTCCATGTGACAGGTCACTTGATTCATCAGTGTAGGGATTCATTTGGCAATACAAATTGCATTTAGCTGCCTCATCTTCCCTGTACTGTGCTAAATCCTCCTTGGTATAAGGCAGCAGCTCTTGTGACCTCCTTTTGCTCTACAGAGTTCTTTGAGAGGCTGAGGGAGCTGGGCTGGTCCAGCCTGGAGAAGAGAAGGCTGTGGGGGGACCTCATTGCAGCCTGCCAGTCCCTGAAGGGAGCAGAGGAACAGGAGGGGAATCAGCTTGTTCAAGGGCAGAGACTGGCAGGACAAGGGGGCTGGAGTGAAGCTGGAGGAGGGAAGGGGGAGAGGAGATCTTAGGGGGAAGTTCTTTGCAGAGAGAGTGGTGAGGGGCTGGCAGGGGCTGCCCAGAGAGGGGGTGGGTGCCCCATCCCTGGGGGTGTTCAGGGCCAGGTTGGCTGGGGCCCTGGGCACCCTTGTGTAGCTCCAGGCCTGGAGGTTGGTGTCCCTGCCTGTGGCAGGGGGTTGGAGCTCTGTGATCCTTGGGGTCCCTTCCAACCCATGCCATTCTGTGATTCTGTGAAAAGAGTTGGATCCAAAATTACACTTGGGTGGGTATCTCATGCTTCTATAGACAGGTAGTGGAATCTCCATCCATGGAAATATTGAGAAGGCAAATAGATAAGGCTCCAAGCAAGCTAGATTGACTTCAAAATGAGCTGTGCTCTGAATGAGGAGAGGAGCAGATGACCTCAGGAATTCCCTTTCAACCTAAAGAGATGAAATTAACGACCTGGACATGGAAGTACAAACAGAATTATTCTGCTTAAAAAAAGTAATAAATAAAATAGTTTGCTAACTAAATGGTAAGCTTAAATCTAAAATGTAAATAATTGAATAAAGTGAAATTCTATTATTCAGAAAAGCAGCCACAAAATTATGTGCTCTTTGAAGTAAAAAATTGAGCTTCACTACATGAAACAACTTCATTTTTCATGTAGGCCACAAATCTCATTCTTAAGTGCCTAAGATAGCCGAGGACAAATTAAATCCCCACTCACAGCAAAACTTGCTTTCCATTTTTCTGTACAGCAACAGACATAGATTTTTAAAAGCTTTATTTTAAGGAAATATTTAAAGGAAATTTATAGTGAAGGTTTGAATAGAATGTGGCCAAATGCAAAGTTTGGGGTTCGGGGCGTTGGGGTTTTGTAAATCACCATTCAAGGCCTGTGATGGGAGGGCACTTTAGGACCCAAAATCAGGGCATCACGTGAAACCCCCATAGGGTGGCTGTGACTGTGGAACACACCTGTGTAATGCCTCACCACGAAGGACACAGAATCACAGCATTACCAGGTTGGAAAAGACCTTTAAGATCATCAAGTCCAACCGTTCCCATCCTGTGCTAACCCAGATCCCTGAGCACCTCATCTACCCGTCTGTTAAACACACACAGGGGTGGGGACTCAGCCCCCTCCCTGGGCAGCCTGTGCCAGGGCCTGACAACCCTTTGGGGGAAGAACTTTTCCCTCCCATCTGCTCTGCCCCTGCCCTGGGGCAGCTTGAGCCCATTGCCCCTTGTCCCATCTCCTGTCCCCTGGCTGAAGAGACCATCGCCCACCTCTCTGCACCCTCCTGGCAGGTCAGTGTAGGTGACAACTCTTTCAGTAAAAATTTTTTTTCTAGTATCTAATCTGATCCACCCCTGGCACAGCTTGAGCCCATTGCCCCTCATCCTGTCACCTGTCCCCTGGCTGAAGAGACCATCGCCCATGTCTCTACACCCTCCTCTCAGGTAGTTGTAGGCAGAGCTACCTGACACCACCACTTGTGCCCAGGAGAGCCTTCAAGTGAACTGACTGCACAAATCACATCTGCCAGATGGAGTTTACAGCCTCTCACTGCTCAGATAGCACCCCTCCCACGCCAAAGCCCATCACCTTATTAAAGGAAAGGTCGCTGTGTTTACATACTTTTCCACTAGCCTGATTAACATGCTTACACAAAGCTACTGGATTCTATTCCTGCTTTCTGAGGCGCACAGTTGCGCGAAGCACCGATCGCAGAAAAATGCTGTGGGATATTTTTCAATCCTCTAAAGTAATGTTCCTTCTAGAACGAAGAAAATAACCTGAACCCTTCAAGTTACTATCTTTTCTCTGGTCTATTGAATATTTTATAAGAATTCCATAACAAGATTGAAAATGTTTGTGCATAAAGAATCATTATATTGATTTAGTTCCCGTAGTTATAAAATATAAACCAACTAGCAAAGAACAACCGTTCCCAACCTTTCAGTTGTTATATTTTGTATTCCATTTCATGTTCACAGGATGGTACAACACATTGATTTATGTTATTGGCAGCAATCTCCGCTGTAGCATGGGAGTTCATTATGGGAGTTTTCAGGATACCGGCTATGAGAACATTTCTCCTGGATTCATAATTCAGTAACAAAATACAAGTGATGAGTCTAATGATGATTTGTATATGTTTTGAATTTCCAATAAGTATCATTGTTTATTATTTACACATAAGGAGTAGTCATCACATATGCAGATTACCTCACAGGCCTAGTCCAGGTTTTGGGGGGGGGGTTGATGTGGTTTTTGCTGCCTTTCAAAAGGAAAATTCTTAAAAGCACTGAAGGAGCATGTAACTTCCACTAAAAAAATAGGAAATCTGAGTTTGCTGACATTTAATGGGCTAAAACCTAACTAGCTAAATTAATTCCCAGTGAAGTCACTAAAATTGCCTCATGAAATGAATTTGTTTCTTGTACCCACCAACATATTTTGGGTACATAACATGTTATTCACAAGTCCTTCAGCTGATGAAATGCAGATTGACAGCCCCAGCCCTTCTCTCTCGTAGCTGTCCAACCAGCCCAGTTCTTGCTGGATGTAAGGACTGTTCAGCAATTTACAGAGGGACAGACTGCCCAGGAGATGCCACCACATTCTGCCCCACCACCTTTCCAGAGTTTCCCACTAATCTTACACTGTTTTCCTCACTCTCCAGGTACAGATTTAGTCTCCTGTCCCCTTGTTTTCCCCTGATTCTTCTGAGTCCCTTCTCAGCATCCTGGGACGTGCAAGGCAGAAAGCCCTAGCACTCAAGTAGATGCAAAACTGGAAGGTTGCATGGCAGAGAAATGAAAACTTTTCCTTCCACCTTGCAGTCCCCGTGATCCCAGCAATCCTTTTTCTTTCATCTCAAACCTCAATGAATCCTTCTGTGGCTTTCCATCCCCAGTTTCCAAAAAAACTTCCTGCCTCTTCCCCTCAGCTCTCAGCATCCCCCTCCAAGGGTTTTTTTTGATGCTACAGCAAATCTGATTTTTGTCTGCATACTGAGCACTTAGGTTCATTAGGACTTCTTGATCCACAAAAAGCAAGTTTATTTTTGAAACCTCTTCGTGCAGCTAACAAAATGGTTGCTGGAAGGCTTCTAGAGCCCACCTCCTACCTCCTAATCGTATGCATGCAGCTTTATAGCATTTCCCTTTGCAAAAGAAAGAGTCCCCTTTGTAGGAAAAGACTTTGTTATTTTTTTAAAAGCTGCCAAAATAAGTGTAGTTGCAAGGATATTCATAACCCTGAATCCTTTTAACAAGCAGCACCAAGTCAGGGAGGAGATTGTCCCTCTCTGCTCTGCCCTCCTGAGGCCCCAGCTGGAGTCCTGTGTCCAGAGCTGGGGCCCCAGGACAAGAAAGATGTGGGACTGTTGGAGAGGGGTCAGAGGAGCCACAAAGATGATCAGAGGGCTGGAGCAGCTCCCCTATGGAGAGAGGCTGAGGGAGCTGGGCTTGTCCAGCCTGGAGAAGAGAAGGCTGTGGGGGGACCTCATTGCAGCCTGCCAGTCCCTGAAGGGAGCAGAGGAACAGGAGGGGAATCAGCTTGTTCAAAGGGCAGAGACTGGCAGGACAAGGGGGATGGAGTGAAGCTGGAGGAGGGACGGGTTAGATGAGATCTTAGGAGGAAGTTCTTTGCAGAGAGAGTGGTGAGGGGCTGGCAGGGGCTGCCCAGAGAGGGGGTGGGTGCCCCATCCCTGGGGGTGTTGAAGGCCAGGTTGGCTGGGGCCCTGAGCAACCTTGTGTAGCTCCAGGCCTGGAGGTTGGTGTCCCTGCCTGTGGCAGGGGGCTGGAGCTCTGTGATCCTTGGGGTCCCTTCCAACCCATCCATTCTAGGATTCTATGATCACAGTGAACTGTGACTTATTATTCCAAAGGTGGTGAAAATGCACCATTGCAGAGAAAAATGAAAATGGAAAATGGTGGCATTGAGAAGCCAGCACTGAAATGCACCCTAGAAGGCTCACTCACACTCCCTTCCCTTGCAAGGCCTGTACTCCTCATCATCTGAGTTGATCTATAAAGTTAACATGATCCAAACACTTGGATCATCTTTTACCCATGAAAGGCTGAGGATATTATGTTACTAGAGACAGAGAATGGAGCAAAAGGAAAATTAAGGATACAAAAAGGGGAGAAATAGGCTATTCAAAGTCTCAACATATCTAATTTTCTTTGGCCAAAGCAATGTTTAACTTCAGTTTTATTCTACTATCAACAAAAAGAGCATAAAACAATACCTTTTAAGCAAAGAAAGATAATACCTAATATTAAACTATCCATTTGTAGTCACTTGTGCTACATGGTACACACTGAAGCTGTGGAACAAGGTGAATGTTCAGGTGGGTTTCAGCAACACAGAAGCCAGTTTCTAGAAATTGCCTATGTGATCCTTCAGGTTAAGAAAAGAAAAAAAAAAAAAGGAAGGGGCAGATTCAGATTTTCTTAGTGGAAGTTAACATCTCATTTTGGCTCCTGTGTTCCTCTTAAAAAGAGGGATGGAAAATCACGTCAAGTCTATTAAGCTTATGTAGAAAAAAACACTGCAATCTGAAATTTCCATGCCCCCAATTGCCAAAAATGTCAGAAAACTGTCAGGTTTTATGTCTCCTTAAAACCAAAACAGTAATAACACAGCTTCTGCAAGAGATCTGATTTCCATCTGACATGCTGATAAGGCAGGCTGAGCAGAAATTAGACAAGCCTAGAAATGACAAGGGAACAGCAAGCTCCACCACTCATCGAGGTTTTCAGCAACCTACATGCCTCCTCAGAGTTATTAAACTGATGATTTAATTAATAGCACCAAAATACATTCAAAACTATCCTTTTGAAACATCCCTGTCCAGACTGTTTGACTGATGCAGGTGTTCTTAGGAGGCTGAAAATGATGCAGCTGTCATTGTGTTTGGCTTTTAAAATGCAATGCTTTGCATTATTGTTGTTCTAATGCTTTTCACAATAATGGTTTAATTTTTGCTTTGGATACTTGGAAAAATTTTGAAATACAGTGCATGCAAGACAAGTTAAGGATGCGCTGTCTGCTTTAGTGTAGTTTTATTTTGGCAGAAAAAATAGTAAAAAGATCATATGAACAAAGAGAAACAAATCATATGGGCTCAGCTTCTGAGTTTAATACATCTGAGGGATGTGTGATCTAGGGTTTTCCACAAACTGCAAGCCAGATGTCGGACTCAACATCTGTGTTCAGCACAAAAACTGTCTTGGAAGACAATTCTGGCAATTAGTGGTGAATGGAGCTCTAAACTGCTGCGAATTTTGTGGACCTGAATCATCCAAGACCTTTTAATTTTACACTTCCCCAGCATCATTAGAGTAATTCCCAAGGGAATTTGTTGTTGTATGAAGGGTCCTGTTTCCCCCAGCTGTATACTCTCATCAGTAATGAGCATGCTAATGAGCCCATATGTAAATGTGAACTCCCTCAAGAATCTCTCCAACCAGTCTTGGACCTGCCACTTACTTCAAGATGTATAGGAAGATTTAGGCAAATCTCAGCATTTTGGGTCTCTATAATTTCCTTCTATAATTTTTCCCTCTGGTGCTGCTATGCACTTAAGTGGAAGGTGTGGCATGGAATTTTGTAGTGTGAGACCTTCAAAATGGGCTTTAGAAAGAAAAATATTTTAATGAAAAATCACATGTGTGGTAATAAATGAAGGCAAGTTTGGGGTTTTTTGGGGTTTTTTTTTTGTTTTGTTTTTCAAAAGTGCTCTATGGTGATAGAGAAAAATAAAAGCAATTTGGTAGGCTGCAAATAGAAAGTCTATACCCAGAGGATGGCACAAGGAAATCTTTCCCTCACTAGGAAATGTCTTATCTGGATGAGACAGGATGCTTACAACACCCAGTGAGCAACGTGCTGAGGAGCAGGACATGCTCAGGCTGCAGATGAAAGCAGCAAAAAAGTGGAAGAGTCAGAGGTGCCCAACCTGCATCCAGTCTGGGACCTGGATGTACACTCTGGCTTTCCCCAAGGGAGCAAAGCTGTTGCTGAACTCATTTTCTGATGGCAAAAATCTTCCCCCCACACCTGCATTCGTACCTCCATGCTCCACTGAAAGCTGCACCCAGGTAGGTGGGCATCCTACCTTAGCCCAGGGTCCAGGTAGACCACCCACCTCAGGTAACTCACCCTGACATGTCTGCAGCAAACCCAGCTCTCAGACAGGACCAAATGCCTCCCTAAACATAGGGACTCCCCCTTTTTCCCCCCAGTGCAGTAAAAGTTGAAGAAGTATCTGGATGATGCCCTCAGTCCCATGCTCTGACTTGGCTGGCCCTGTGTGGAGCCAGGAGTTGGACTCAATAGTCCTTATGGGTCCCTTCCAACTCAGGGGATTCTAGGGCTCTGTGGTTCTGTGAAAACAGCAAAATGGGTGTTGTAGTTTTGTGTGGCTGGGTCCTGGTGGAGAAGGGGGCTGCAGGGGTGGTTTCTGCAAGAAGCAGCTGGAAGCTCTCTGCAGGACCCACAGAGCAAACACCAGCTGGCTCAAGGACAGAGTCACAGAATCATAGAATCATAGATTACCTGGGTTGGAAGACACCCTTTAGATCATCAAGTCCAACCACAACCTAACCCTGACTAGTCCACCTCTAGGTAGTGTCCTTAAGGACTTCATCTACATGCCTTTTAAATACCTCCAGGGATGGTGACTCCACCACGTCCCTGAGCAGCCTGTTCTGATGTTTGACAGTCCTTTCAGTAAATAAATTCCTCCTGATATCTAAACTAAATCCCTCTGCTGCAATTTCAAGCCATTCCCTCTCCTCCTATCACTTGTTACCCGAGAGAAGACAACAACCCCGACATCTCTGCAACCACCTTCCAGGTAGTTGTTGACCATTGCTGACCAAGGCTGGGGTAGGTGCTTTAAGATCTGGTCACACTTCTCATCACCCGACTCTGGTGGCACTGGGGGTGCAGGGCAGGGCCAGCAATTAGAGAGTTTTCTGTCCTTTATTCCATGTTGAGTCTGTTCTGCCCGTGACACTGATTGTGGAATGATCTCTCCCTGGCCTTATCTCCACTCCTGAGCATCTCAGTATCTATTTTCTCCCCTGTCCAGCTGAAAAGGGGACTGACAGAGTGGCTTTGGTGGGTGTCTGGCCTTCAGCCAGGGTCAAACCACCACAATGGGTCATTTATATAGGGAATGTCTGCCTCAGTGTGTGTGTGTGTGCGTGGATTAGCTCCTCTCCCTCCCAGACTGCTGTGCTGCATGTTAGGATGAGGAAGGGCGCTGCCCCCTCTTGCATTAAAAGCTGTTCAAGATTTATAGGATTATAGGGAGGGAGAGTATGATGCCTTCAAAACATTAACTGAGAAGGGGCAAAAATAGGCAATGGTTTCAGTCTCTGCTCTCACAGCAGAAGAGATTGTATAAAATCAATAGTTTTATTTAAAAGCAAAAAATAAACCTGCAACCAGAGCCTTCCCTTCCCCATTCAGGTAAATTACAAGTCATGGAAGAAGGATGTTGCACGATGTTTTTCTTAAGCATATGCTGATAATTGGTTAAATAAGAAGGAGCAAAAACTCCTTAGAAAAGGTTTTCTCTTTTCCTGATTCTAATTTTAAAGGGTAAATTAAAAGTCAATATTCACATCTAACTGCACAACAAACATTTTGGTGTGTGTACACCTTGGAAAGGCTCTCAGTGGGTTACAGCACACAGGATTTGCCTTCCAGATGAGGATTTTGTGGCTGTTGGAATACATCCTTTAATAGAGTTAGAAACTTTCCCTAAATTATTTGTCAGTCATGATTAGCACTGACACAACCATGCAATCAACAAGCTAACAGGTTCAGCATCATCTGTGCTATATTATTCTAAAACTGTTTAAGCAATATAACTAATACCTTGCTTGAATACCTTCATTAAAGAAAAGGTGAAATAGTCAAACTTTCATTTTTATGTATTATAGGCTCCGTTTAACCATTCTCATTTACAAAGTCAGTCGTGTTACTTCTAATATCATCAGAAGTAAGTTCGTGTTCAGTAGAAGCCACTAACCCCCTCAGCGAAGTAACCGAGGGTGGAAAAGGTGGTTTTATTCTAATCTGAAACCTTGTCTCCAGTTATAACAGCCCATTAAATCAATTTGGTGCCTCTTTGTCAAGAAAGATCTCAACCTAATGTTACACAGAAGCGTGCTCTGAAGGGCAGCAAGAGCATCAGTCTTTGTATGAATTCTTATCACTTCAGCTGAGTGCTTTGGTCACCTGGTACAATAAGCGGTAAAAGCGAATTACTGAGGGGACCCAACCTCTTGACTGTAACTACACAATACTTTCAGATAAAAGTTAAATAAGTAATAAGATACGGTGAGCAAGGAGAAATCAGACTAAGTTAGTCTTCACGTAGAGACATTAAGCAAAGGAGCAAGGTCAGGTGGGCTTTCACTGGCAGGAAACTCTGAAACACACACAATGGCAGACCTCAAGGCTGGTGGCAATACAAAGACAGCATTATGTGCTAATAAATTGTCAGGGTAACCACTGATGCCATGTCACAGATAGATGTGATTCCAGAGGGCGCTGAGATTCCAGGCCTCTTGAATTTAATGATAAGAGCTGAGCAAAGTTTCAAAAGCAGTTCAGTGCGTACAGTGTGCCTGCCAGTGATCCAGCAACAGCACCAGCACTGGGCTTCTTTCTATTTAAGAAAGAGCAAACGCACTCAGGAATGTGCTGCACCAAGATCATCACACTGGATTTAGGCCTGGGTCCCCAAACTCAGATCTGGAGTTTCTGGAGCACAAGAGCTGCCCGGTCATTGTGCAGTGACCCTGCATCGTACACACGCAGCGCTGGGTTCACCTTTGGGGCACTGGTGGTACCCGCCAGCCTGGGCACCCACCAGCTCCTGTGCCATGAGCAGCACTCCAACGAGTCCTCCCAAGGATCTTACAAGCCACTTACTACGCTGAGCAGCTAGTTTCATCCAAGTTAACGTGAGATGATTGCACTTGTTAAATTATTGTCCCAGTCAGTCTAGCCACAGCTCTACACCGTGTGGATTCCCACCATGCAATGATGCTCCCTCTCCAATGAGAACTGTCACAGTCAGGAACAACTGGGTACTCCTAGAAGCCAAGGCACAAGTTACAGCATGAAATTCCTTGGGTTCATCTCTGTCACATATCTCAAAAGTCTCACTAAGACAGTTCATATACCTACTGCTAAAGTGCTCTTCTATTCTGCAAAGCAACTCTTGAAATGGCACACAGGGGTGCTGCATTTAGTGTTTCCCAGAATGAGTTCGCTCAGTCTACGAGTAAAAAGGTATTTTCTTACCTCTGGTCACACAGACCAGCAAACAGTGGTACTTTGATCTGCCTCCTGTCATTGTCAGCAAGCAGTGTTACCCTGCCTTTCTGCATACTTGTCTATTTTTTTTTGTCCTTGTCACCTTTCTACTTCCCCTCGTAGATGCATAGATACAACAAAGACAGCCTTTGGTACTGCATGTATCTGACAGCACATTGCTACAAAAATAGAGAAAGCGCTACCACCACCACCAAAAAAAGCCTTCTCAAAGGGGGAAAAAAAAAGGGGGGAAAAGACTCCTTAAGAAATTATTTTTGTGTGGTTCTGTCTAGCTTGCTGTCATGGGGATGAAAATCGATCCAGCTGAATAGTTCTGCCCACGTTCCCTTTGCAAGACCAGAAGCCCTAAGGCAGAAAAGGGCACCCGGTTCTGGCAGAATTTTTCACATACACACTTGGAAAGTCCCTGCTTCTCTTCATTCCCTTCCAAGATCCCCAAACTGATGTGACAAGTTCACTGGACCTTGCAGTGCCTCAACATTAATTGCATCTCAGCAGGTCTGTACAGCTTGCTGTGGCCACCAGCCTTTTCAAGAGGGGTCTGGTCAATCTGTGTTGCCCTTTGAAAGTCACAGCTGAATACAGTCCTGAGTATGATAAGACATGGGGAAAACACTCTGGCTCCCTCCGCTCTGCCACTTCTGCATCCTCCTTGAGAGTTCAAATGAAGCGAAGATGAGCTATAAAAATGCCTTCTCATTTTAATCCCCAAAGAGGGTCCTGAACGCAATTAGAAGGAACAGAAAGAGATTGCTGTTTAATAGGTATGCTTTGGCTGGACCCAAATTGCCTCCAAGACCTTAAATCAGAAGCTCTGTGGAACGCAAATAACTTCAAGAGAGCTGTTTGCTAGAGAAAACTGTACTCCAGGGACCCGCGCCGCGTTTCAGCCAGGAGCTCTGCTCCTTGCTGCTCCTGGCAGCCCTGGATGAAGGGCAATCCAAGTGAAGTGCAGCACTTTGACCTCTGCAGGAGGGTGGAGAGGAGCATCTTTGGCACCAGCCTTGAAGGACCAAGTAATGAGGGCTGCTGAAAAGCCCTTTGGCTCACGCAAAGGTTCAACGCCTCAAATGTGTTGAAAACCTACTTGCCTTTAAAGGGCTGCTCTTGACTGTGGAACAGAGTAGACAACGTGCCTTCAATGGGCAATGGGCTTACTTGACCATGAACGCTGCTGCAAAGTGCATGTGCTGAGAATTACTCTCTAGCTACCTCCCTAAATGCACACATGCACAGATCTTGGAGCGCTTTGGAAAACACGTTTTTATTGGCTCATCGACAGGGAAAATAAAGTTGCTGGCAGAAAAAAAAAACCAAAACAAAACCAAAACCCAACTTTATGTGCCCTAAAAACAAGAAATGCATTAGCATCTTTATTACAAATGTAATTGGGTTTTTTTTAATTTGAGATTGGGGAAAGGGTCACCAGTTAAAATACACCACTGTAAAATTTGCAATTTAAATTTCATTTCACGCTGGAATGTAGAAACAGTTTACATAAATAGTATCCATTAATCATTAAAAAGAAAGGTTAGATGTAAATTAGGCTGCTATTATTTTTTCCTGTGATTATTTATGGGTTGGTGATGAAATTTGTTTTCCCGAGTAAGAAGAATGAAGGCTTTTTGAAAGCAAAATCACATTTCTACAGAAAGTATAAACTTCAAGCCAGGAAAACAGAGTACTTATTGATTTGACCCCCAAGGGCAACCAGAGAAACACAGTTTACTCGTGTTTACCTTTAAGACAGAAGCCTTTCTCTTCAGCCAGGCCCGATGTAACACCTTCTGTATCACCTCCACTCACACTCCCAAGTTTCTGACAATCCATTTTACATATCCCACTTCAGAATTTGGAGAGAAAAAAACCCTAGGAAACAAAGGAGAATATCTTAAGGGTAGAGGCTGCTACTTCATCAGCTAGCATAGACTGACTAAACACCTCTGTGATTAGCCCAGATAATAAAAAGCAGCATTTTACCCCGACCTTTCAGGACTGCCTTTCTCTCAAGGCATCCTGTTCCAGAAGGAGGACCAATCCTTACTTTTCTAATTAAAATCTCTTAGGACAATTCTTCATGCTCTTTTGGAGTCAGCAAAGATGCAAGATGTTCAGCATCCTCTGCAAAACCTACTTTCCTTTCCCAGTTACCTATGAGGTACAATGGGATGCCACGTAAGGTGTATCATATATGATACACCAATGTGGGGTAGCATACTGCAGTACAGGGTAGTGTTGGCAGGAATACATTCTGGTTACAGCAGAAGAGTTGTGATTAGGAATCCACTCATATGGCCTGAGACCATTCTTAAGGATAATAAAAAATTAAGGGTTTTTTGCTAGATCTGAAGATAAGAGGAGAAGCTACTGCTACACAGCAATTTATTCTACTGTTTTAGGAAATGTTGGGCCAGTTTCAACTTATTCATCTCATCAGTCTTTTTGTAGAACTGGTGAATCAATAGGAAATGTTTGCCCTTGGCTGAAAGAGAAATCTTATCTGCTCCTCTGCTATGGAAAAAAGCATTGTGATCTTTGGGTTATCTGAAGCTTATTCTTTTCTAATAACTTATCTCATTCTTTTCTAAAAATAGAACTTCCTTTTTTTGTATAAAAATATAGAGACCTCTCACAGATGTTGTCTGCTCCACTTCCATGCTTTGGGTGAAAATCTCTCCAAGTTTATGCTACATATTAGTACTTTGGTTTGCACTACAATGTAAACTTAGACAAACCTGTTGCATAAAGAGGTGTATGAAATTTTTATGACCTATTGGCTTACTCTAACACAAGACCTTCCTATCAAGATGAAAGACTTAGGTCCAAGCTTCTAACAAGAAGTCATCCCAGAGGGAGGATCAGTGAGAACCTACCTATAAATCCTTCCTTTTCCACAGAGAAAAATGGAACGAGGCAGGCATGCAAAGAATATGTAATCCAAGAGTGCTGGAATTAGGACGTCTGTGGTGGTTCAACCTGCTGCACAATCAGTAAGACCTTGACCTGCAGGTTGTCTCCAAATGCACCAGGAGGAAGGATGCAACAACCATTCTCTCTGATTTCAAGGCTACGGCTTCCAGCTCTGATTGCTGTTGGTGTGGAGCCAGGAGTGGAACTCCATGATCCCTATGGGTCCCTTCCAACTCAGTATATTCTATAATTCTATGACTCATATAGCAACACATTAAGATTTCACTAGTCCTGCATCCACACTCTTCATTCTTCCCAAAAAAACCATGCCCCCATCCTAATTCCTCAGGGAAGAACTTCAGACTTCCCTGAATTAATTTCCTCCAAAGAAAGGAAATTTCCTCCCAACCATTTTAAGGAATTTTGAAATGGAATTATAAATAACAAAAACTGATGGTCAAAGTGAGTCAGTATCATTGGCTTTTGATAATACTCCTTTACTCACTCATTAGTACACAGACTGTGGTTATACACAGTTGGGGTCAGGTCTGTAGTGACACTCCTCTTTATGCACTATTTGATTTCTCACAGGGCCTTGGCTTGCAGCTGTAGCATCATTTCAGTTCTGATTTACTGGAGAGGCCCTGCTAATACTTGAGAAACAACCGAAAAACAACAACCGCTGAAAATAAATAATTCAGTATTCAGAAAATAAAGGAGAGGCTTTTTTCCTTTGCAATCTAATAGTTTCAAGGTTGATGTTTTATCAGTTCATTGGGTGCCCATGGTAACACGATCTCAAGATACAATTCTGTCTCACACTTGCAGAGGTTTAACAATAGTGTATTTTTTCAAGCCTGGCACACTCTATTCCCATTTTCATCTACGGTGTTTCATTAATTGTCACTACTTTAATATGTGTTACCATATAAAGGGTTTCAACAACAAAGGTTTAGGAATGCATCTGCTGAGGTCCACGTAGGTACTACAGAGACCCCCAGGGCTCTTTGGAGCGAAGCAGTGTAAACATCAGCCTTTGCTCAAGGCTGTATTCAAAACCACAGTCAAGCCCTCATCAGCAGAAACTTTTTGTTTCCAATGTGCAAGTTGGTTATTTCGCCTGGGTATTCAAAACAGCAAGGAGATAGAAAGGCTTAATGGCTTTTGTAATCTCATTGCAAATGCATACAGAAGGACTGCTTAAGTTTTAATATAATAATGACTAGA
The DNA here is from genome assembly GCA_027925045.1 of Hypotaenidia okinawae. NCBI lineage: Eukaryota > Metazoa > Chordata > Aves > Gruiformes > Rallidae > Hypotaenidia > Hypotaenidia okinawae. The sequence goes on along the minus strand of BSDF01000009.1, from coordinate 4,243,198 downwards.
CCATTGGCCTGAACTTCTTTCCACTTCTTTTCACCCCCCTCCATTTGAAATGGAAAATGAGGTCAAACCTTACCTCGTGTCCCCAGCTGAATGGAAAAACACTGATAACACTGGGAAAAAAAAAAAAGGAATAATCTAATTTCAAATTTCAGGAACAACTGTCAGACAAAACAAGTTTCTGATGTTATTCCTGAAGGACAAGCACCAGACCTTGAACTCTGTAGGTGGTCTTCATTATGGTGCTTTGGCGTGTGCCCAGATGCTGTCTCCTACAGACACCTCTTAAAAAATGTATGAGGGCCTAGAGAGCACAGCAGGGCAGCAGAAACCTCCTGAATTCTGCATATTAGCATATTCATTAAGCATAATCAATAATTAATATGTCACTTCAACGAAACATACGGATTAAATTATGTCTTGGCTGGGACTATTCTGAAAAGATTAATTAATTCATTCCATTGTTTATTGTGCAAATTTCATCTCAAAGTGGACATCCTGGCATTAACAGAGTAGGGCTTTTCATCCTGTTTCGAGAAGGCAATGCTGAGAACTTCCCCAAAGAAGAAGGAGACATACCTCCAGAGCAAAATCAAGCCTCCTGGGGCTACTTTGTTTTCTCAGGAATCTTTTACAGCTCCTTCAGAGGTAGTTGAGGGGCAGTCAGGGGTCTTGTAGGGCACACGTGGGAGGGCAGTGTAGCACACGGGACAACACAGTGGCACAAGCAAACACAGGGACCCATGAAGGAGGAGCTCTGCTGCTGGTCACACTTCTTGCACCTTGAGGAGCAGAAATATATTTAGAAAAAGAGAATCCATATAAAGGAAAAAAAAATAAACTTCAAAACTTACAAGTCAACCTGTTTTTTGGTTATTAGAGCATATTATCACTCTACCAGTGTTGAGGCAAGCAGACGACTCACCTGTACCAGCAGAGTGTGTAAGTACCATGAAACAGTGTTTGACACACAGTGGTGCAGCTGAGCTCCCTTCCTCTCCCATTTCAGAAGTGCATTCCTGAACACCTGTTCTATAATTCAGAAAGAAAGAAAAATAAATGTACATTGGTGCTATTTTTAAATGGCCAATACCTTTATATCTTTTTTAATATCTTTAAAATGGCAAGTGTTATAAAAACTTACCAGAACAAAAAAATCCCAACAAAACCAGCCTTTCCTCTTCTAAGTTCACCGTTTCCCTTGTTCCCCTCTCCGGGACAGAATTAAATCCCTTTTCTCCTTCACTGCATAGCCATAAGCTATCTACTACTTATAGTAGAAAAGCTAAAAATAAATACGCTTTTAATGCATTTTCCATTCCCCATTAACTCTTCATACCAAGTGGGAAGGATAACAGAATAGCAGATTGCACATGATTTTGTAGAAGTGGTTGGTTGTGCTGTTCTCAAGCAGAACAGGGGAGGGAAGAGATGAGATAAAAATGTCATCGCAAAAATGAGCAGTTCCTGCTCTGTGTTTGCCCCGTCCTTTGTGTCTGTCTCTGTCTCAATCAGATTGAAGTGATGTTCCCTTGAGTTTCCAAATCATATTATCATCACTTCAGGAACGTTAAAGGACTGTGGCACTCACAGAAACCACCGTAAACTGTTTTCCAACAAATTCTGATTTAAAATGTGGTACGAAATTTTAACGTATGAGAGGGAGAACCCCACAGAAGGATTATATAACACACTCAGGTTTTTCTGCTAAAAATCCATTTCCATTGAATGATTAGCTTTTCGGAATGAAATATATTCTGAAAGATGATTTAATTTCCCCGAGAGCTATTGGTCTTTGCTTGAAATGGAATATTGGGTTCTGTCCCTGGTGATTAATTTGGGATGTGATGAATAGCGTCAGATGCGGAAGTGGTACTTTGCATATATTAATAATATTAGAATTCAGGCATTTTTTCCCATTTCACAAAAATGTTATGACATCTAGGAAATAAGAAGAACACAAGTACGTTATTTAAAAACATGATTTATGACAAAAATAAGCAAATTAAGAGTCCAGCCCTGAAACCACTAGGCAAGGCTGAGCTTTACACTACATCCATACTGACAGCTTTACATAGATAAACATCTGGGGCTCAGATGTTAAATATTTGTCTTTTGATTTTAGAATTTCATACTCTTTACTTGTTATTAGCCAAATATTTTTTAAAAAAGATAAAAGATACCTCTAGTCATCACACAAACAAAATTGGACGCTACAAGATGGTAAATCATCACGCATGACCAGAAACACATATTGCATCCCAATTTGCTAATTAAAAGAACAAAAGTCTTCAAATAAGGAAAATTATTGTCAAGCTAAAAAGAACTTCTTTTTCATTTAGCTGTAACTGACAGTGCTTAACTCAGATTTTTTTTTTTAACCACAATAGATTCGTTATCTGAACACAAATTTCTAATTAGATATGAAACACAGCAAACTTTTCTTAAATTAAATGCCAGGAAAAAGAAAGAACAGTTTACTGAAACAGTCTTCTGTCCTGTGACTTCCCCAGAACAACTTCCCCCACCTCATCCTCTCTTTCTACTATGGAGAGACTCTGCATATGAGAAAAAAGCAAAAATCAATGAGTACCTAGTTCATGTCTTGTTGGCTGTATGATTGTGGCTTCCTGCTTTTTAAGACCAAGGTGAACTCATTTTTGTAACCAAAATGGCACATTACACACCTTGAAGACAACAGAATTTCAGGCAGCAGTTTCCTCCCTCTAACCATACCTCCTTGACCAACTAGCACGTGCCTTCATAGATTAGGGAGCATACAAACAGGAGGGGAATCAACGTTTTAAAAGGGTAGATAACAGCAGGACAAGAGGGAATGGATTAAAGCTAAAGGAAGGAAGGTTTAAATTAGATCTTAGGGGGAAGTTCTTTGCAGAGAGAGTGGTGAGGGGCTGGAAGGGGCTGCCCAGAGAGGGGGTGGGTGCCCCGTCCCTGGGGGTGTTCAAGGCCAGGTTGGCTGGGTCCCTGGGCAGCCTTGTGTAGCTCCAGGCCTGGAGGTTGGTGTCCCTGCCTGTGGCAGGGGGTTGGAGCTCTGTGACCCTTGGGGTCCCTTCCAACCCAAACCATTCTATCATTCATTAGCCTCATATATTCAATTCCAAATTCCAAATTCAATTGATTAGCCTCATATTCAATTCCAATTTCAAGATTTCAAATGGAAGAAATTTCCCCACATCCCTAGATAAGTTGTCCCCACAGTAAACTTCCCTCATGGGTAAAATCTTGGATCTTATTCTTAGCTTGGACCAGACATAAAACAAATGATACCTCCCAAGCCAGCGGCACATGGCACAGCAGGCAGAGAGTTGGACCTCCTTGGTCATAACAATTCCGTGTCTTTAGACATTACATCAAGCAAGGAGAGTGTGGACTTAACTTCTGCAGAAACAACTGGAAAGAAAAAGCACATCATTTGCTCCATTAATAGATAAAACTGTGTTCAAAAGTGGTAACTGCATATTTCATATACATCGTTTTAAAGGGAAATAAAGATTTTCAAGCTTTTTGGTTTTCCAGGTTTCCTGTTCAAAACTGCATTCTTCACATGTGTTTCTAGGTACCACGCAGTACCAGCAAAGAGGTTTCACAAATCTTAGGTTTTATTTAACCAAAAAAACTTGGGAAATAACATCACTACTACGAAATGCATTCAATCATCTGCATTTCTTGGGAAATTACACCTTTACTTTGGGGAACAAGAGGTTTGATATTAAACTTACATTTTGCATGGATTTTCATGCCCCATCCCATTTGGGGGATGACCTGCTGGAGAGGAGCTCTGAAGAGAAGGACCTGGGGGTCCTGGTTGATGACAGGGTGGCCATGAGCCAGCAGTGTGTCCTGCGGGCTGAGAGAGACAATGGGATCCTGGGGGGCATCAGGAGGAGTGTGGGCAGCAGGTCACAGGAGGGGATCCTCCCCTCTGCTCTGCCCTGCTCAGGCCCCACCTGGAGTGTTGTGTCCAGTGCTGGGCTCCCTGGGATCAAAAGGACAGGGATCTCCTGGAGAGAGTCCAGAGGAGGCTCCGGAGGGGATGAAGGGCCTGGAGCATCTCCCCTGTGAGGAAAGGCTGAGTGAGCTGGGGCTGTTCAGCCTGGAGGAAAGAAGACTAAGGGGGGACCTAATTAATGTTTATAATTATCTTAAGCATGGGATGCAGGGGAAATGGCCAGCCCCTTCTCAGTGTCTGTGGGGACAGGACAAGGGGCAATGGGCCTCAAGTTGGAGCACAGGGAGTTCTGCACCAACATGGGAAGAACTTCTTCCTGGTGAGGGTGAGGGAGCCCTGGGACAGGCTGCCCAGGGGGTGTGGAGTCTCCTTCTCTGGAGAGATTCCAGCCCTGTCTGGACGCCTCCCTGTGTGCCCTGTCCTAGGGACCCTGCTTTGGCAGGGGGTTGGACCTGATGAGCTCTGGAGCTCCCTTCCAACCCCTGTGATTCTATGATTCTATGATTCCTCTGTCTTCAGATACATTAACCTTAAAGGATTTGTCCAATTCCCATAGTATTTACATAGCTGTCTCTTAGTAATGCATAAGCAAAGTTTATTGACTGTGGTATGCCTTCCGTACAGGCAGATCTCCTTTTTAAATTGACAGGAATGTTATTCTCATTTCTCCAGGTAGAGCACCTTGGAATTTTTGCTAGTGATGCAGAGATTTTGAACATTAATACCACAAAATATTTTGGCTCTTTCGTGTGTTTTAAAAAATAAATATTGCAGATATTTAAAAATTAAATTAGGGAAATGCTCTCAAATTCAATTTTAAAGTGGTAACTAGACAAATGATTAAATTAGACCTCTGTAATGTAATTAATAATCCCACTACATTTTTTAAACATAAACTTGATAGCTATTTTCTAGTTATATTTTGCTCTCTTTCTCTTTCCTTGATTAAACATTATGCAGCAATATACAGCAGTGCGAAACTCTGAGTTGTAATGATAATTATAATTCATTAAATATTGATCAAATTAAATCTAAAATTGCCTGGATGCCATTCGTTTGCTAAATATAAAATAAAATCCTATAACATGCAAATAACTTAGCAGCTGTGTACATAAACTAATAAAATGAAAATACGGTTGCAGAATAATATTCGCAGTAAGAAGACGGTTTTATTTAAATTAAAAACTAATTTTAACAAGATAATGATCCCTGATATTGCCCTTGAAAACCTGCCATTTGACTGTTGTTACCAAATGCAATTAAAAAAAAAAATAATTTAACTTATGTAAAAGTTTCATCTGCACTTTGGACTTGGCAAGTGCACATCAAACATCTGGGTTTTTGCAGACAAGAGGCTTACATGTACCATTTTGTACAGAAAACTGCCACTTGCATTTACCAAGGGCTTCACATTTTCATGCAACCAGTGTATCTTCCTGAGATACACATCTGACCCAAGACCCACGGAGCAAAGATGCTCCTACTCATTGCATTTTGACGAGGCTGTTGAGCCTCAGGTTGCACATACCTTATCACCTTCAGCATCCACTGATGCTACTAGGAAAACCTAAGCAGGAAAAGAGGATTTTAGCATCTGTGTGGGCTGGACCCCAATTGCTTGGTTCTGTTTAGGTTTCTACACCATTAATATTCTAAAGGGATGGAGGTGGTGACTAACTTAGCACCGGTACTTCTGAAACGCGTCACACACGAACTGTTATGGATGTTTTTCCTACTCCATTCCTTATCCTACTGGATTTGATTATTCAGTTCTCTTGGGCATCATTGGTGTTCCCATGGGATTTACCATTCCCATCCTGTGCTAACCCAGATCCCTGAGCACCTCATCTACCTGTCTGTTAAACACACCCAGGGATGGGGACTCAGCCCCCTCCCTGGGCAGCCTGTGCCAGGGCCTGACAACCCTTTGGGGGAAGAACTTTTCCCTCCCATCTGCTCTGCCCCTGCCCTGGCACAGCTTGAGCCCATTTCCCCTTGTCCCATCTCCTGTCCCCTGGCTGAAGAGACCATCACCCACCTCTCTGCACCCTCCTGGCAGGTCAGTGTAGGTGGGGATCAGGTCTCCCCTCAGCCTCCTCTTCTCCAGGCTGAACACCCCCAGCTCCCTCAGCCGCTCCTGGGAAGGTTTGCTCTCCAGCCCCTTCCCCAGCCTGGTTGCCCTTCTCTGGACTCGCTCCAGGACCTCCATGTCCTTCTTGCAGTGAGGGGCCCAGAACTGAACACAGTGTTTGAGCTGCAGCCTCATCAATGCTGAGTGCAGGAACAATCATTTCCCTGCACCTGATGGCCATAGTTTCTTATATAAACCAGGATGCCCTTGGCCCTCTTGGCCACCCAGGCACACTGCTGGCTCACGATCAGTTGGCAATCACAAAACACCCCCAGGTCCTTCTCCACCAGGCAGTTCTCTAGCCACTAACAGGCCTGCTTCTTTAAAAGTTCTATCTTTTTAAAAATGGCCTTTCTCGGAAAAACCCATCCAGCTTTTCTTGCTCGAAAGCTCATGAAATAAAGTCTTAAATTCAGTTTTAATAGAAAATGTAAGAAAATACAAGAATCCAAGTTACAACTGTACAGTTACAGGCAGCACACAAACATGGAACAGCAATGGCTGACTCATGTCCTTTTCACCTTCAAGGTAGATGCTGCATTTCATTCTCCAATTAACATGCTGATAACAGCTACTTTCTGTTCAGTATTTTATCCGTATTTGCAATTGTACTTATTTAGGGATGACTTGATGCATGGGAAAGTTCATCTTTTGAGCATTTAATGCTGACTGTGATGCTTACTGCCTTCTTGGAGAGCTCAGACATGGCATGAGGCCACTCTGATCCAAGACACTTCACCTTGTTTTCTTCACAGGCAAATCAATTTAATGTTCCCTAGAAGTGCTACCTAGGCTTTCAGCAAGGGCCATGGCCATCTGATCTCCCTGACATCAGATGCACCAGGACAAGTTACTCTTCACCTGGTCTCCAGCTGGCAGTGGGGTCTGGCCATCAGACTGTGGATCTGGCCTAATGGTGTGACTTGGAATGAAGCTTGATATATGAAAACTCAAGTGTTCTGCTGGCCAGTCTCTTCATCCAGGCTCACTTATTTTATCCCTGGCTTCACAATTTTTAAATTCATTCATAACCTTAAGCAAATGTTTCAGTATTTGAAGTCATTTTGTATCTGTTGGTGTTCTTCCCCGCCTCTCAAGTAAAGATAAGAGTGAGATTTAAAGCAAAAGTAGCTCTTAGCAAGGATTTTGAAGGGAGCCAGATGGATAGGGAGGTTTTGTCAGCATGGAGAAAGAGAGGACCTCCATAAAAAAGACCCCTACAGAGAGGCTGAAGAGATTTCATTTACATCCCACGCTGTACATAACTGGGGCATGTCTGGTAATGGTAGCTAGTTTTGTAAAACTGAGGGACTTGTGACAAACAGCAGCGTTGCAGAAAGGAGGAGCCAACCAGGGAGCAGAGAGGCTGGCGGGGCTGTGCAGCCAGGCGCGTGACGTGGGGGTGGCTGATGGGGAGCACAGACAGTGGGAGTGATGAGCGATATGCACACTGATGTGAACACTGAACCTATTTTGTAGAAGACAGAAGCTAGATAGCGGGAACAACAAGCACACAGGCAGCTCCAGAGAGCTGCTGGGAGAGAAACACTTGGCTATTTGGCAAAAGAGCAGCTCTGGTGAGATCTGCACTCTAGCAGCCTACAGCTGTTGAAACTCAATGATCTTCTACACTTTGTGTGTGTTTCATCAAACAACTTGTAATGAATCGTTTCCATTTATTCCCCTGGAGTTTTTGTCACCGATTCTGTCCATGCGGCAGAGCACAAGCTGACTGCCAAGACTCACACACCTCCCACATCTGGAGACAAACTTCAGCACTCCACAGTCAATTTTAACACAGATTCAATAGTGAATACTAGGGGCTGGGATAATAGGACATCAAGAAATAAGTGTTCACATTAAGCAACTATCTTACCAACCTAAATCAATCGGTGATAACACCGAACTTCAGAGAGGGTTGACAAAGTCAAACTTGTCATAAGTACCTTAAGCAAGCCAGAGGATGGGTAAAGGGATTATACTGACACTGAGATATACTACACACCCTAAGCAACTGCTGTACTTTGCAGATGGAAATTCATACAAACAAGCACCATTCTAACCTAATTTTCAAAAGAGTAGATTACAACAACAGAAAAGTGAGCAATTATTTTCCCAGAGCAATGCAATTTCTGACAGTTAATATGCCACAGCACTTAAGAGAATGCTACTTCTTTGGAAAACAAGGAAGGAGAGCAAAGTCATTGATGCTCAAAACAGTTTCCTATGGTTAGATCAATAGGCTAGCCCAAAGGACATCACTTTAGTCCTCGTGCACCAGGGGTGATTCACTTGGAAGCAAAGTGTGATAGATGATTACTGACCATGCCAGCTACAGGGTGCTTACAGTGAGATGCTAAGCAAGAGGAAATCTGTGTTACACTAGCAAAAAATCTAGTATTAAATTCAAAGAAAAAAGATGTTTAAAGACTACAAATCAAGAATGAAGAGTCCCTGATTTGGAACATTTACCTGAAGCATTGTCTGAAATCAGCACCTCTCTCACATCTAAGTTCAAGGTGGGTCGGTGCACACCTTTAAGATGATGACCTTGCAATAGGCTGGAGTCAGTCCCTCGCTGTTCAGTAGCCGCTGGTGAATCTCTCAGCCTCTGGATGGCACTGAGGAAATAAAAGAAAGTTTGGAGGTACGTTCATCCTGATGGTGGTTGGTAACATGGGAGATAGGCAGTTTTATGAAGTGCTAAATTTTCACAACCGTGTTGTGTTTCCTCCATCTGTGAAATAATGACACCCATAAAAACTTGGACTGAAAGATTATCTAAAATTACTATGGAAAATGTAATTTAAGGGGGAAAAAAATAGTGTTAGCAATGTGTAGCAAACATGGTAATGAAAACAAGCAGATGTTTCCACCGAGATTGCCGTCTTCAACATGTGCTATTATTCCTCAAAATTAATTATTTTTCCACATCCTTATTAATTTTATATATGACATCTTAGATATAAGTATTTAGAAATGTTTTTATTTATTTCATGACGTCCTGGAAGTTGTAGCTGGAGTCACTATAATAAAATATATCTCGATGAACAATTAATTTTCTTGTTTACAGATAAACAGCAGATTATTATTACAGCTTAAAAGTGGATTAGGAATAAATTAAAGACTGCAGTTTATCTTTGTTGTTGCACATTATGGTTGCTGGACAGTTATTTTTAAGTTTAATTATACACAGTGGATAGGATGATAGGATACCTCACAGAAACTGTGCTTGATTATAGACAATGGATAGGATGATAGGATACCTAACCGAAATTGAACTTGATTGAGTAAGATTTTTCAGTAGGCTGAGTTCCACGGTCTGATTCTTATTTACACCGTGGCCTTTTCATTTTATACTGACAATAGATGTAATAAGTAGAATTACAGATCCTCAAATCCTGGTATAAATTATCCTTACAAAAACTACAGGCTTGTTTAATACAGGGGGTAAATCATCTTTCAAAATTATAATAGATTGCGGAAGCTGAAGATCTCATTTGTGTTAAAAAGCCTTCAGATAATGGAGGACCAGGCAATGGCTTATAATCAGTGAGATTATTGTATGCTATATTAAGGACATGGGCATACAACAAAAACTTCAGCTGGCAGGGTGTAATTAAGGAAAGATACTATCTTTATCAGCTTGTTTAAGCAAATGAAACAGCAGATACTATGAAAGAATGATTAGCATAATCAGTACAAAAGCAAATATTTTCCATGGAAAAACGAAGCCAATTTTTGTCACCAAAGCTCTCCATTAAAGACACTCAACCTTTTGTCCTCTTGCTGGTGGCAAACCCAACTCTGACCCAGATCACCCACTGCCCACATGACCCCAGGAACGACCACAGCTTCAGAATCTGAGATTGAAATAGAAAGGTTTTTGTGTTTTAAACTAGGGGAAAATGGCCAGGCTGGCATGGGAGGTCCAACACAGGCTTCAGCCCACAAACTGGAAACTTTAAACAGCAGTTGACTGCAAGGCTCAATTAACTCTCCCCAAGTGGCTTGAAATGGCGTGTGCGAAGCTGCCGCAAGCAGCCTGGGAGCTGAGTGAGGATGGTACCAGGAATGCATCAGTGCACATCATTTAGATGATGTATCAATGTGACATACAGATGGAGGAGTCCTAATTGCATGCCAATAAGGAAAGAAAGACTGTCTATAAATTCTCATACAAGGAATAATATTCTTTTTAATTTTACATGTTACTTTGAAAAATATGTAAAATATCCTCTATTAAACTCCACTATACTCTGTTAGATATGGAGTGTATTTCTATGGCACGCTATTCAAGGATTATAGCTAACCCTCTAAGGAGTTTATTAGTTTTTTAAGGCTTTTTCAAGCCTTCTTATGAAAAAAGATAATAAACAGTTTGGTCACTAAGACCTGTTTACTTCTCCCTGTATACTATACTTCATATCTTGAGATGTTTTCAAATGCATTCTTATCTGTATATGTTCAATCTGTTCCAATGTTAATTTTAGGAGTTTAAGTGCTATCAATCACATAACAAATGCTACACTATTTCCAGTTACTTCCTTTATTGTTAGATGAGAGAGAAAAATGAAGAGGACCCAGTGAAGAAACCTTTTTTAAAAGGTCACCTTTATGAATAGCAGAGATTATCGCGCTGGGTTATCAGTGTTCAGCAACACTGTTTTGATTAAGCGTCATTCTAACATGCAATGACTATAAAACAAGCTTTTCCAAGTCATCTTTCTGTGGGTAATAGAAATTCTTAAATATAGTTAATGGCTGGGTATAGCCATCTGTTTTATCTGGATTTTCCAAAGCCACAGTATTGTGACATGTAGGATGATACATGGGTGTCATTGATGTTAAGTAAGCCTTTATGTCCTGGGAAAGCACTGTTTTCTGTTTTTCATTCACTGTAGTCTAAGAGTTTAATGGCAGACAGGTAATCTAACATCCATTAAATGTGTAAATTATGTAGTCATTTACGGATGGGAAACAGTAGACAAATCTGTTCAGCACTTTGGTAAGACCATAATTTGAAAGCCATGACATTATCAAACCTTTCTGCAGCTCGCCACCGCTAATGCCTTCAAATCCAACACAGTAAATTTGTTAATGCTGTCAAATCCAGTTTATTTGACACTGCTTATCTGCCAGGGGAAAGTGTTTACATTATCACTCCTTCTGAAATATCCCTCTGGTTTCACTGGGAGGGGGGATGTTGCCCTTGCAGCAGGGAACAGACATAGCCCAAATCTTAGCGCTTTTCAAAAGAAAGACAAAAGGAACAGATTGCTCAGTTTTACTCTCCATTAGTGAGTTAGTTACAAATTCTGACAGAGGAAGGCTCGGTGATTTAAAATAACACTTCAATCATTAATCACTCAAGATTATGGATAAGAGAGTCGAGGACTGCATGAGGAAGAGTCGGGCTGTAACTGAGGCTGGTACGCAATTAAGTAAAACTCTCATGCATCAAGGGGGACTGTTAGCACTTCCACTTTTACATATGTTTCTCCAAACCAGTTTTAAATTTCTATCAGGACAAATTTAGCAAGGTTTCCAATCCCTATGCAAGCTGGATAACTAGGAGAACATTGCATGCTTAAAACCCCCTTTTATTTTTTCAAAATATGCAATATTTTCAGCAACCTTGAAAAACCTAGAGCAGTTATCATTGCTCCCAGCACATTACTGCAAGTTTGAATAAAAATAGCTACCTAGTTCATCTAGTACAGGGCCTTGAGAGACTGGAGAAGGGGTAGGTGAGGTACTTAGAGATATGGTTCAGTGGAGGCCAGGTACGGTTGGACTCAATGATCTTAAAGATCTTTTCCAAACTTGTGATTCTGTGAATTCTGTGATGGAGAGTTAATTCTCTCCAGCAATTCTAGCCTGTGCTAGAGCCATCAGTGTAGAGATACCCAAGTTAGTTTAAGTGCCATTTATGCACTTAGCTTACATTCATCCTTACTTCTCGCTGCCTATACAGGCTATGTCCTAGTAGCTTATAATTTTCTCAATTAAATATCCAGCTTTTTCCATCTGTTTGGATTAGCAGCCAGGATCACATCCCTTGCTGAAGCAAATTCCCACTATCTGTTATTTCCAGCACATCTCTCACGAATATATTGGCATTGACTCTGTAAACACATTGTCTGCAGGACTGCTGCAACGTTTTACAATCATAGCAAATATTCATAATAAATAGACCTTATTGAGCTCACAATCTCCACTTGACTTGGCCCACATGTCAAATTGATAGTCATAGGGCTGCTTCTACGCTAGGATGCTTATCCAAGTACCTCTAAGCAATGTCAGAAGCTTATGATGCCACAGTGACCATAATTTTCTCCTTATTTATGAGCGGGGAGTGGGGTTTGGGGGATTTTGGGGTGGGCATTTCTACACTTCTCGCTGGAAATGAATAGGAGTAAGCAAAGGCAGTTTCAGAAGTGGATCTGAATGGAGGATCCAAACTTGAATTTGGAACAGGATACAAGCTTCTCTTGGGGTACTCACATCCTGCCCAGAAAAGTGTTATCTGTTGATCAAGATGTCAGGCTTTTGGTGTAGAACGGTGCCAACTCCAGTTCTCGCTCCTTCTTATTAAATGCATAAAAGCTTTGTGTGCATCCATAGAGAAACAACAAGTGCTGCAAGTTCTGGAGCCTGAGCTGCTGAAAGTGTTATCAGTGATGTAACCACCACCGTAACCTTGACTTTAGCATAGGATTTGTGATGACATGGGCCTTCCACAAGAAACGAGCTCCTAGTGATCGTGACTTTTTCTACTGAACTCCAAGGGCTCCTGAGAAGACCAGAACTCTTCAGTACATTTTGCATAAAATATAAATCACTGTTCTTTTGGATATATTAGGATGTGTCCTGAGCTTCTTTCTCAGGATGTTTTCCAAAGGCCTAGACTTCTTTATTAGAAACCTGATGTTCTTCCTCACTTCTTGCCATTTGAAAGTTGTGAGGATAAAAATAATTGAAAAGGACAGGCCAAACCTATAGAGATCCTCCATGTTTGTTGTCTATTAGAAAAGATCCCCAGCAGGTCTACTTCAAAGGAAAAAGCAGCTCTACATCATTAACCTGTACAGAAAGCATTCTCTAGGAGAACAGAAGCTATTACATTAGCGGGCAATTAAACCCCTCAGATATGTTTCATACCATATTCCATACACGTGCCAATATTTAAGCATCTGCCAGATAGCAGGTGGTTTGTAAATCATTATCTTTTCAAATTATGTTGCTAATGGCATGTGTGAAATGACTGAAAAATTGCATGTTTCCCCTTCTCCATCATTAAAATAAAATAAATTGCTGCAATACATTATCTAAAGCTCGGGAGCCATAAAGCACTGGGAAACCTGGGTTTCCTGCTTTCCACCTGACTCCCATCAGACTTGCCTCCACCACTAATGGAGGACAAAGTCTGTGATATTTGACTCTCATGACTTCTCTCTACTAGGAACAACTAAAGACCACCAAAAGCATCACCATCAACTCGTCCACAAATGCAGCACTGCCTATTAATTAGGGAAAATCAGCCGGTTCTTTGAACAGCATTGAAAAATAGCACGGTCTGGGTATAAAAATACCAGTGAAAAATTCCTGTAACAATATAGGGGAAAACAAACCCCAAAACTTTGTAAAACTAACCATAATTAGAACTATCTTTTCTGGTTTAGAGTGGAGTGGCAAAGACCTTAATTATTCAAAAGCAAAATAGGGACAAATCTCTTGGGAGTTTTTAATCCTGCTTTAGTTAGGAGCTCACAATGGCCACTTGCTCTGAACAACTCAGCAAATTGGGAATTTTTCTTCTTTTCCGAAAGCAAGCGGTGTGCAAACACTTGTCCTTCCAAGTCACATTGCCAACAGCTGAATCGTCTGAGGATGACACGTTTGCAAGTCCTTGGCTTGGTTGCCTTGATGCTGAGCACAACAGCTTTTGTTCTGCTTTTCCAAGCCAGCATGTGTACCACAGCCTGTTGGGCAACACGGGTTTTTGAAAGGAGGCATCCAGGAATGTCCTGTGCCTCTTCATCCAGAAGAAAGCCATTTCTACTGCCATAGCTGGCTGAAACCAGCTGCTAGCTCAGGGGGAAAGGCTCTGCCTTCCCTAGTCAGCATGATGCTTGGAAATCTGGTGTATAGCCTATATTAACATATAGACAAAGAGACAATCCTACAGACCTATGTAACTACTCCATTAGGAAGTGACCTGAAATCAGGTGATCTTTAAATATGCAGCTTTCAGGGTGTCCCCATATCACAAATAAAAGCAGCAGAAAGGACAAAAGGCCCCCTCATAAACCCAGGTAGCCAGCAGTTCAGTATTTGGAAAGCAGGCTGACTTGATTTTGCGCTGGAAAAGTTTTCTGAAATAAATTAAGCAAGACAGCTCACATTTTTTTTCCATGTTAATTTTATACCACTGCTATCAAATGAATAGTTGCTTCCAAAATCCACTCTGTTTCCAGATCCTGAGTATTGTAGGTGATTCGAGACTTCCCGATATTTTACATCAAGATAACTGCCAGTTAAAGTGATGGATGAGCGATGCAAAAGTGTTCATAAGTATTGGAAGATAGCTGTTATGTGCTCTAGCTCAGTAGCCTTCTGGCACAGCCAATAAAGACAAAACAATAGACAAGATTTACTGTACGAAATAGCTGTAAACAAGAGGCTAGTCAGTGAAAAAGTGTGCTGCAGTGCAGACACAAACTCCAGTACCATGCAGCTCAGGGATAGTTTGCTACCTAAACCAAACATACAAAAATCATGGCAAATTCAAACTGGATTTTTTTTCTTTTTCCATTTTAGGATTGGTGCATTAGCAAAGCTTTGCAGTTTCTAAGGACTTCATACAGATCTCACACTGAGAATTAAAATCCCATAGCACCACTGGTGATTACCACTGCATTTTGACTGTGTCCATCCTTTACTGCTTTTTCCGTATTGCCTCATAGCAACAAAGGATCTGCTTCATCTACTTTAATCAGAAGTTTCCCCCAAATATCTCTCAAAGAAGCACCCCATCAAAATCTCCCAGGGTTCCACTAAACAAGCCCACCCAGTTGAGAGGCAAATAACAGCACAACCACAAAACTGGTATAAGGAATCACAGAGAATGGCCTTTCCCCTAAATATCTCGAGCTTCTTTAATGAAGAGAGCCTTACCCAAGCCTGTTGAAGTCTTCAGTGAGTTTCAGAGCACAGCCATGTCAATGGTTGTTGGGTGAGCTGCATCAGGGTGCATATCGAGTTATTTACCTGGAAGGCACAAAGCAATTCGGCGTGACAAACAACCTGTTCAGGAGTTCTCTGCAATGCCTGTATTGAAATATTCTGACTAGAAACTCGAGTTAATTGTGGCTAAAGCCTTCTGAATTGTTTCCTTCACATTTTTATGACAAAGGAGGTTGAATGGCCAGTGTCAGTTTTTAAACCGTAACCAAAGGAAGAATCTGCTCACTGTGGATTTGTTTTGTATCTACACAGCCTGATGATAAACATGGTACGTCATCGTGAGCAGTGTGTGCACATCCAGGTTCAAGCACCCCTTAAACACATGTATCTGACCCAGTGAGATGATAAGAGGCCACAACCCTTCCAAACCCCATCTTTTTTTTTTTTATTTATTTGTTTTTAAATGAAATAGAAATGTAAATAAAAGATTTTTGGGGGAGGAAATGAAAATCATTAAGAAATCTTGCCACTGAGACAGCTAATGTTGCACTTAGCAATCAACCAATCCCTTTTAACTCTTTCTCTGTCAGGCTGTTAGCAGATGCAGTGATACCAGACATGCTTTGCTTCGGATGCAGATGCCCAACTGCTTTTCCTATAGCCATACAGGATGCTGACAGGAGCGGTGATGTGTGCAGCACAGCTGGTGCTGTGTGGGTCAGCAACATACCAGGTTTCAGCATGTTAGTTACAAACTACTGAGACAATCTCCTCTGCATTTCTGCTGTGAACAAAATTCACCTTAATTTCCTGACTAGGGCTATAATTTAATGTTGCTGATGATATTAAGGACTTGTTAGAATCATAGAATCCCAGACTGGTCTGGGTTGGAAGGGACCCCAAGGATCACACAGCTCCAACCCCCTGCCACAGGCAGGGACACCAACCTCCAGGCCTGGAGCTACACAAGGCTGCCCAGGGCCCCAGCCAACCTGGCCTTCAACACCCCCAGGGATGGAGCACCCACCCCCTCTCTGGGCAGCCCCTGCCAGCCCCTCACCACTCTCTCGGGAAAGAACTTCCCCCTAAGATCTCATCTAACCCTTCCCTCCTTCAGCTTCACTCCAGCCCCCTTGTCCTGCCAGGCTCTGCCCTTTGAACAAGCTGATTCCCCTCCTGTTCCTCTGCTCCCTTCAGGGTCTGGCAGGCTGCAATGAGGTCCCCCCACAGCCTTCTCTTCTCCAGGCTGGACAAGCCCAGCTCCCTCAGCCTCTCTCCGTAGGGGAGCTTCTCCAGCCCTCTTGTTCTTCACAGTTATTCCCAGATACAAACACACAGTACAGAATATGTATCTGAGATAAATATTCAAAACCTTTTAAGCTGCCTAAAGTCAAGGGAAACTCTTTAAAATAAAAACAAAAATCTGTTTTTCCCAGAAAACAGTCACTTCAGAGCACGAAATGCAGCTGAAGGCCACATTTTTAGTGGCATTTACCTAACTAAAGAGGCAGACAGATTTTAGGGTAGGAATCTGTTAAGCCTTCCCAGGCTATCTGTATTTTCATTTCTATTCCTGTCAGCGCTCCTACAATTTTCTCCTCTGTCATGTCTGAAAACGTAACTTCCACTCCTCCCTGGCTCAGGCTTGCTGGGAGAGGTCCCTGCTGGGAGGAAGGCTTGGGAAGCAGTTTAAAAGGTAGTTACATAAAATAAAAAGCATAATGCCCTAACAAGCACTCCGAGATTGTTATTTAAGCTGAAATCACTTTGGGGCATTAAAATTTTACAAATAGTTTGAAATTTCTGGATGTCTGAGAGGGAGGGTGCCTGGCTAAGGATGTCCTATCCATCACTATGGCGAGTGAGAGCTCCTGATTGCTGGACACAGCATTGAAGGGCACCTTCATTTGGGTCTTGGGTTTTTTTTAATTTCAACCTACAAGTCCCTTCTCCTCCTAAAAGAGGAAGTAGAACTGCTTTTGCATGTAAAGAGATGCTTACAGCACTTTCATATTGCTCCATTCTTTCCAAATTAGCTAAAATTTCACTTATGCAATCGATTCACCCGCTGTAAGATGTTAATTTCAGTTCCCTTTCCTCTATTAAAAGCTAATGAAGAGTTTCACTTTCTTTCACTTGGAGGAGGAGGGCTCTCCTCCCACACATCCAGCTTCCTCTCCAACCTCACCGAAGGCTTCTGAAACTGAAGTCACACTAGCCAAGACCTGCATCACCAGCTTTACTCAGGGGAGTAACGTGACAGGAGTGGTGTAACCATTCCCTTCCCACCAGTTTGTTCCCTGAGAGATCATCATACTGGTACCTCATCCATCTTCAATTAAGTCAGTGGCAAGATGACCACTTCATGCAGAGACATAGACATTTTGAAGTGCTGGCAAGGAAAGAACTGCAAAAAGCATCTGTTACAGGTAAGAGCCCAAGAAACAGGGCAACAATCTGCAGGTAACTGAGGTCCACGGGGGAAAAAGTAGATGGCATGCAAAATTCTCCCCTTGTTAGCAGTTGTTAATATGTAGGCAAACAGATCAGAGGGTAATGTGTCACGTCCTGGAGAGTGACCAGGTCTGTACACCTCTCTATGCTACTGATCCTAGAGAAATGCAAGTTTGCAATAGAGAAAATATCTGGAATTCAAATAAATTATTAATGATTGCATTCAATAACAGGACTTGAAGGCAAATCTGGAACCTCATTTGGAAACTGGATCTCATTTTCCAAATGGAAATGCTGAAGAATAATTTCTAAGTGCCCAATCTTGATCATCTTTAATACTGCACATTAATTACAGATGAGTTAATAGAGTAATTATTTTATAATTAAAATCACAGTTAGGGAGTGATAGTAAAAGATTATATAAATAACTTCATCAAATGCAATGAGAAAATAACTGGGGGAACAAAAAGTCCAGCTCAATAGATAGTGATGCGCTTCATAAACATAATAAGGTTTGGGCTTTCTTCAGATTTGACTCCTTCATTTGAAATAACACTTTCTGAGGAGCAGAGTACAGAGAGAAACAGTTCCATTTAAATTTTTTTTTTTTTTTTTTTTTAAAATAGAAAGCCAACTTGTTTCAAACTCACCACATTCCATGGCTGGAATAAATGGTTGTGTAAGTGAATGGGAGTCTAATTATGTACCACAGGTAGTAAATGTCATGTTATGTTTCAATGATTTTATGGTTGAGAAGCTCATTTGTGTGCTATTTCTAATATGAGTTTTATGACTAAAACTAATAAATAAAAGAAAATATGTTTGGATTTTTAACAAAATACAGTTTCTTCTCCCAGCACTCTCTCTCAGTTAAAATGGGGACATATTCTAGGGACAAGGCTAGGGCAAAGATTAAAAAGCAAGTTAAGTTATATTAATTCTGCTCACCACTGCATAAATACATACTGTATTCTTTAATTGCTTGCCACCACTATAATTCCTTCCCATAAAGTTAATTGGCAGTAAACTTTCTACGATGATAGCAAGATTAAAGAAAAAGCAAAAAGCTCCCAATCATTTTCCAGCCCTTTTGCAGGAGTCACCTTTCCCTAGCAGTCAACAAATGGCTATTACCATACCACAGATCACAGCATGACATCTCCTTTTTTAATTTCCTTTTTCTTCCTGTGAAGAAAGTTTTTTTGCCCTTTCCTCTAACTCCAGCTCAGCCTCTCTGGTTGCATAAATCAATATAGCAACATTAGCTTTGACAGAGCTAAGCCAGTTTACAACAATTGATGATACAACCCCTTGTCTGCACACCCAATTAAATATTAATTAAAAACAAGTAAACAAACAAAATATCTTGCCAATGGAGGATTTGAAAACCTATCCAGCATAATGCTGTTCCCACTGTAAAAGCAGGACGTTAGAGTTGAAGGTCTGGAGTTTGCAAAGACTGAACTGCAGGAGAGGGAGGGATCTAACACCACTGTTCAAAGCAGCACCCAAAGACGTTCAAAATATTCTCCTACTCAGAGGTGTAAGTCCTGTGAGGGTGTGTGAAGCGTGCAGCACAGCACTGCCTTGTTACTGAAGTCACACCTCTGCCCTGATCTACCACGTTTCATAATGGTGACGGGCTCCCCAGCACATAATCCATCTCTGGAGACAAAGCCAAGACCAGGATGAATTTTACATTGCCTGAAGTTATTTCAAGATCTAGAAGTTTAAGGGATATTTCTGTAGGGTTAAAACATGGAGGAGAAAGCTTCTGTCAACCAGAGTGAGCCCTGAGACAGGCCAGGGGCTGACAGAGGGATACAGTTACTCCATCATTCAGTCTCAAACTGGGCCTTTAAAGAGCAGGATCTCCTTAGAAGGGGAAAAGGGGGAGAGGATACTTTTTGCAAGGTTTACAGAAATCCTTTTTCCAAACTGCTTGGTAAATCTACAGGCGTGAGTAGACATCAGCCCATAACCTCTGTAGAAGCTAATGAGCTTAATGGCCCAGTTAAATTCATCAAAATTATTTGCAGTACACTACAAGAGTGGGCAATTTACAACAGAAAGTCTTGAACACCATCGTTGCCACCAGTTCACTTATAAGCACCATAAATCCAGAGATGATGGATGACTCCTTCCTTTTGCTGATAAAGGGAACTGACACTGTTTTCTATCTGCTCAAGGTTAAAATCAATGGTTTACCTGTTAAAATATCTGTTTGTGAGCTTCTCCAGGACAGATTCAGAGGCCATTTACTTACCTGACTACAGAGATAGCAGCAGGTGAACAGCCTAAGCTTCCACCAGCCAATCTTCAATTTGAATCATTAAGATAAAAACATGTGAGAGGTGATTTCTCAGAAGATGGGTATCTTCAGATTAGGTGTAGCAATAAGACTTACATCCTTAGGTTTTCTTTATTTCAAATTCACTATTGTATAATATGGATTTCTTGAAAATATTTTATTACTGATCAGTGCAACTGATCATTATAACCATAGGGATTAGTAATTATAGGGCTTGGCTCTAGTTTTGCTAACACCCTTGGGTCAACTTTCCCACTTGCACCCAAAAACTGCTGATAAATTTTTGCCTCTAAGATAGATTTTCAGGCATACCTAGGCATCAATCCTGTCTTTGTTTGGGTACTACAGGGAAAGAAGCTTCTTTCTCCACAGTTTGATGTGACTGCTAGCATTTAGTTTCTTTATTCTCAAATGCTTATTCTCAAAGTCACATTCAAGCCTGGAAATACATTTTCCATACATGTTATTCCTATAGTTGCTAGAAGATGATAGGCACAGACCCCTTGAATTCCAGGTGGTGGATGACACACTGTTACAATGGCAGGAAGGGGAATGCCTTTCTTTTATTCTTCTTGAAAAAAAAGATGATTTTCTTTCTTCCACAAAAGATCTAGACCCAACAAACACACACTTTCCAGTACAGAACCCATAGACGTTCAGCTCATTCTCCTCTGGAATTAAGGAATGCCTTTAGCCATAGTGCTCAGAAACTTTTCCCCTCTTTGATATCCATCATCTGCCAGGAAAAAAAAAAAAAAAAAAAAAAAAAAACCCTTCCCAACATTACAAATTCACAAATGATAGCTTAGCTCAAATGTCCTTCACAGACACCTTAGGGAGAAAGGTGTGAATATGATGGATATGCCGGTATACATCGAAAGCAATTAGACAAATGGGAGTTCATTTGAATATATTCTGTACCTTCTCTAATACAGTGATATGTCAGAATATAAAAATGAAGTTCTGGGAGCCTGGAGGAGCAGGGGGTAAAACTGAGACCTAATTCATGGGTATAAAGAACAGATAAGAAAAAACTTGAATCAGTCAGAAAACAGTTAAAATTAGGAACGGAATTGTTCTTTGTAGAGAAAAGAGACTCAGAAGCAATCACCATTAAACATACATATTTTTAGTGAACATTCTAATTTTCTTTGAAAGAAGGTTAAAAAATGTATATATGAAGAGTCTGTCTCAGGAATTTAGGGCTTCAGTGTTCCAGATTTCATGGAGAAAAACACCTTTCACAGAGGAAAAAAAACCCACCACCAACTACTAAACGTTAGTAAAACTTATGATAGTTCTCTGAAGGTTGTTAGCATTATTCCAGCCTCTAATGCCAGGACACATACTAAATCTTGTTTATTACAATCCCTTGCTTTTGCACAGTCACAATGAGAGGATTTCTCCCCCCTCCCCCCAGGTTTCAAACAAATTACCTACAGGTTTTAACAATGAGTTTTCTTTGGAAAGGGCAGTTATGGCAAAGAGAGAGTTTTAGGGGAAACTTCAATAATAAAGAAGTTTATAAGGAGAAATGTGCTGGGTTTTGCTCCCTTAGAAAGATTCCAAGTTTGGGAGATAGGCTGACCTGAGCACTCCCCTTTTCTATAAACTTCTCATTGCTCGAGGGAAGCTACGAGGTTGGCCAACAAATCTGGGACTTTCAGAAAGTTGGCTTAACTCTGTTGCTAGCAATGAGAATAAAGCACATTAAGGGTTACAAGGATAACTTTAAAGGTTCTATTTTGTACTAATAAGCTTCTCTCTTAACTGTTGCTTTTATTCTGAATTTTCACAGACTACAAAGAGAAAGAGAGGATGTGCAGCTTTGACCACTCAATGCAGACCTTCATCCAAGCATCCACACTGGTATCAGGACTCCCTCCTACTGCTTAATCCTGGCACCAGACACCTATGAAGAGATCAGGTTCCTCAAAGCTTTATGAAGCCTGGCCTTGAATGTCTCCAGCAATGGGGCCTCCACCACCTCTGGGCAACCTGTGCCAGTGATCTATCACTCTCAGAGTGAGGGACAGCTTCCTAAGGTCTCATCTAAACCTGCCCTGCTCCAGTTTAAAGCCATTGTCCCTTGTCCTATCACTCCATGCCCTTACAAACAGCCCCTCTCCAGCTTTCCTGGAGGTACTTTTAGGGACTGGAAGGGGCTCTGAGGTCTCCCCAGAGCCTTCTCTTCTCTAGGCTGAACAAGCCCAACTCTTTCAGACTAATACAAGTTTTCTGCCAGGTAGCAGCATCCCATGCAGACATTCACCTTCCAGTCTGCTAGTAAGCAATATTCACCCCTTCAGAGCACTTTACTATGGGAGGTTTTAAAACACCTCCTTAATCACAGCACGTATCTCAAGTCTGTCTTTAAAAGCTGGTGCCTCAGAGTTATTTTCCACTATTGATTATGTATTCTCTGCAAGTCACATATAAAGCTCTAAGCTCATCATTGTCAGTAAAAGTCTCATGCGTGTAAACAAGGACTGAACTTGCCTATTATTTAAGAACAGAGCTCAAGTCTCTTCCTTGATCCAAGCCCATGCTGCTTTTAGAAGCTCTGAAGGTTAACACAAGCCTGCTCTAAAAAAAAAAAAACCAGAAAAAAATAAATGGTGACACACAAAATCCAATTCTGATTGCAGTCTGGGCTCCAAATCAGCCATTTAATGTAGCTGGGTTTTGTAAATGTCATAATCATGTCATGATACAAAATAACGCCCTTGCTTAACTAGTAACAGGTCAGTTAAAAAAGGAAAATACTAAAGTGAAAATTACAACACCACCCCCCAATAAAACCCCAAAACAAAAGCCCACATGTGAAACCACTACATTTATTCTGCTGCAACTACCTCCCTCCTTTTGTTCAGGCTGAGATCCATCTGAGGTTCACACAGACCACTGAAACTCAAGATGTGCTCATAAGGAAGTCCTGATTAACAAACAATGCTGAAAAACCAAATGCAGGTGTACCTGACACCCTCTGGTAGCTCATCCATGTCACGGGCAGGCTGCAAGCAGCTCTTCCTAGGAGTTGTTTATGAGTTCATAGAATCACAGAATGGTTAGGGCTGGAAGAGACCTTAAAGATCATCAAGTTCCAAGCCCCCTGCCATGGGCAAGGACACCTCTCACTAGACCAGGCTGCTCCCCCTTTTTGTCACTTGGATATTCAGTGACACTGTCATCAAATTCTCAAAAGCTATTTCAACTTGAGCACTTGCTAAAACTATAGGTACAAGAAGCTGAGGTAGCTACAGACTTCTTATAGCCCAGACAACTGACGTCTCCACATCACACAGATGTCTTCTAGTGGAGCACCTAAAGGATACCCATGGTATGCCCATAGGACAAAAAGATCTTACAGAATCACAGAATGATAGGGGTTGGAAAGGACCTCTGGAGATCATCCAGTCCAACCCCCTACCAAGGCAGGATCACCTTGAGCAGGTCACATAGGGTCCCCACAGAAGGAAACTCCCCCCAGCCTCTCCGGGCAGCCTGTCCCAGGGCTCAGGCACCCTCAAATTGAAAAAGTATTTTCTCATGTTCAGATGGCCCTTCCTGTGTTCCAGTCTGTGCCCATTGCCCCTTGTCCTGTCACTGGGCACCACTAAGAAGAGTCTGGCCCCATCCTCTTAACACCCACCCTTTAGATATTGATCAGTGCTGATCAGATCTCTTCTCAGTCTTCTCCAGGATAAACAGCCCCAGCTCTCCCAGTGTTTCCTCACACCACAGATGTTCCAGCCCCCTCATCATACTTGTACCCTCCACTGGATTCTCTCCAGTATCTCGCTGTCTTGTCCTGAACTGGGGAGCCCAGCACTGGACACACAACTCCAGCTGTGGTCTCAGCAGGGCAGAGCAGAGGGGGAGGAGAACAGAACCTCCTGTAACCTGCTGGCCACGCTCTTCTCAACACCCCCAGGTCCCATTGGTCTCTTGGCCACGAGAGCACAGCGCTGGTCATGGAGAGCTTGCTTGTCCTCCAGCAACTCCAGGTCCTTCTCCACTGTGCTGCTTCCCAGCAGGTCACCCCTGACCTGTGCTGGTGCCAGGGGTTATTCCTCCCTGGGGCAGGACCCTGCACTTGCCCTTGCTGAGCTTCACTTGGTTCCTCTCTGCCCAGCTCTCCAGCCTGTCCAGGTCTCACTGAATGGCAGTGCAGCCTTCTGGTGTGTCAGCCAGTCCTCCCAGTTTGGTATCATCAGCCAACTGGCTGAGGGTATGCTGTGCCCTGTCCAGGTCACTGATGAACGTGTTGAAGTCTGTCTCCAGCACTGACCCTGGGGCTCACCACTGGCCACAGGCCCCAGCTGGGCTCTGTGCTGTCGAGCACAACCCTCTGGGCTCTGCCCTTCAGCCAGTTCTCAACCCACCTCCCTGGCCCATCTAACCCAGGCTTCCTGAGTTTTTCTATGAGTATATTACAGGATATGGTGTCAAAAGTCTTGCTGAAGTCGAGGTAGACAACATCCACTGCTCACTCCTCATCCATCCTGCCAGTCATGCCATCATTGAAGGCTATCAGGTTGGTCCCCTGGTTTAATCCATGTTAACCACTCCCAATAACCTTCTGTTTCTCCACATGCTTACAGATGACAAAGAAGGCCTATTCATCCACAAATAATATTCCTCAAGACCTTTATATGTATAATATGAAATTTCAAAACCGGCTTGTAGTGAAGAACAGCTTGAGGTGAAGATTTTGTAGAGGTCTGAAAGCGGAGTATGTTCTTCCTCCTCCACCCTTCTCCACTGCAGGATTAGAAGACATGGGATGGACCAAGCACAAAAGAAGCTAATTTGTAGTGTGGTCTCCTCTTTCCTTGTCATTGAGGGCACACCCAGACCTGAGTTAAAGATTGCTGATTTAAAGGGTAGAAAGTAAAAAATATTTAGCACCCCAGAGGGCCTTTCACAAGTAAGGATGGAAGAAACTAGCTCCTACACAAAAACACACTGTGGTAGATGCAGAAACAGAACTACAGATTTCTGGCTCTTGAAATGGCTCTAATATGTGTTTCATTTAGGAGTATTTTTTTCACTATGACTTGGAGATTGGATCAGGGTCTCCAAAGCCATAAATATGGGCAGACAGACACACTCTTTCTATTAACTTCCAAATTCAATAACCAGTTATACAAAACCCTTGAATTTCAGCTGTAGTCAGATTTTTCTTCTGCCAGTAAACAGTATTCCAGCACCAGAAGTGAAAATACCCAAATGCATTATTCAGGAATACAGTAAGAAATGGTTGTTTAAATTTAAAGATCAAACTATGTTCCCTATATGTGTAACGAGGCGAGACACTTATTTTTACAGCATGTGCCTAAACTGACATTTTCAAAACTACTTTCAAGAACAAAGATACTCTTGTGATACACAATTTAAATTATAAGTTGAATCCAAGATAAAGCAGCACTGTTGTATTAATGAATATTTTACAATTTCCATAGCAGCTTTCGGAGTCTTACCGCTGTTTCAAACCTCTAAGTACTTATGTATAGCAGCAGTGATGAGATGGCTTCCCAGCTAATATAGTCACAGTGCAGCTGACTGTAGGGTTTGTAAGACAGAAAAACAAATAAATAAAATAGAAGTCACCTACATCTTTTCAACATTAATCCCTGACTGAACTTAGGAGAAATTATTCGGTCATCAAGGTTAAATGCAGACGTGTTCAACTGAACTGAAAGCAAACTTCCCAGCATAGTATTAATTATAGCAGGCAGGTGAACAGCCAATAAATCCAGTGTTTTTAAAAATCTTTGTTCTAAAGTACCTTCATGCCATAATTAGGAGTCTGCTCTACAACTGTAGGAGCAGAGACATTGCTCTGTCCCAGTCGAGCTACTGACAGTCACTTTACCAGGTTCTTTCTCACTGGCAAACAGGCCAGTAAGAATTAAAAGAAGAAAAAGATCAGATTTTGTTGGCTGAGTGACTACCCAGAGCCAAGAAGGCTGACAAACATTATACAAAGTTCAAGTGCCTTAGTGGTTGCCATTACCCATGTGAACAGAAACTCGATAGCCAGCTTCCCGCAGCGGCAGCTCACCGTAGATTTAAGGGCAGGTGTAAGGACTGCTCTGAACATGAACATACTTAAATATATTCTTAAATGTCAGGCACATCATTCAAAAATTGACTAGATTGTGGCCTAAAGAAGAGAGGACTCCAAACCCTATAAATGATCCAGTAAAAGCATCAAAACTGCAGTGAAGCCATACATCAGGCGATACAGGGAGATTCTTCCTGTGCACTTCTTCCACATTGTGCAGGAAGGAGCTGTCAGAAACACTCATGCTATTTCTCCAGCTTCCAGGGAGCTCTATCTATCATTGCCCTCAAGAGCAGAAGTCATCTTGCAGCGAACTGAGAACAATTCCAGGCAGATACCTGCCCTCAACCCCAAACCTCTCTCCATTAGTGGAAGTTTTTCGTGCTAGTATCTTAAGGCACCAAGATCACAGAGTCACAGAATCACAGGGGTTGGAAGGGACCTTGAGAGCTCATCAGGTCCAACCCCCTGCCAAAGCAGCTCCCAGCTCATATTGCACAGGGAGGTGTCCAGACAGGGCTGGAATCTCTCCAGAGAAGGAGACTCCACACCCCCTGGGCAGCCTGTCCCAGGGCTCCCTCACCCTCACTGGGAAAAGTTCTTCCCCAGGTTGGTGCTGAACTCCCTGTGCTCCAACTTGCAGCCATTGCCCCTTGTCCTGTCTCCACAGACACTGAGAAGAGGCTGCCCATGTCCCCCTGTGTCCCACCCTTCAGCTATTGATAAACATTGATCAGATCCCTTCTCAGGCTTCTCTTCTCCAGGCTGAACAGTCCCAATCTTCTCAGCCTTTCCTCACAGGGGAGATGCTCCAGGCCCTTCATCCCCTCCGGAGCCTCCTCTGGACTCTCTCCAGGAGATCCCTGTCCTTTTGATCCCAGGGAGCCCAGCACTGGACACAACACTCCAGGTGGGGCCTGAGCAGGGCAGAGCAGAGGGGGAGGATCCCCTCCTGTGACCTGCTGCCCACACTCCTCCTGATGCCCCCAGGATCCCATTGTCTCTCTCAGCCCCCAGGACACACTGCTGGCTCATCCACCCTGTCATCAACCAGGACCCCCAGGTCCTTCTCCACAGAGCTCTTCTCCAGCAGGTCACCCCCAGCCTGTACTGATATGAACAGTTATTCCTTCCCAGGTGCCAGACTCTCCACTTGCTTTTGTTGAACCTCCTCTGGTCTCTCCCTGCCCAGCTCTCCAGCCTGGCCAGAGTCATAGGACATCCTGAGTTGGAAGGGACACATGAAGATCATGGAACTCCTGGCTCCACACAGGGCCAGCCAAGTCAGAGCATGGGACTGAGGGCATCATCCAGATGCTTCTTGTCCTCAGTCAAGCTCAGTGCTTGGAACCTGTTCCAGTGCCTGACTACCCTCTCAAGTAAAGAGCCTCAAGACGATCTTTTTGTTGTCTGTTCAGCATCAAGCACAACACTCTCTCATCTGAGTTTCAGAGGGACACAAAAGCTGTATTTCCCTACAAAACCACAGAATTTTTTCTCTAGCTATCACAGAGTCACAGAATCCCAGGGGTTGGAAGGGACCTCAAGAGATCATCGGGTCCAACCCCCTGCCAAAGCAGCTCCCAGCTCATATTGCATCTAAGACCTTTTAACACCTAGATCAGTTTATTATTCCCTCATACAGAATAGATTAAGAATCTAACATTCTAAATTGAAAGAGAATTCAAATTATACACATTTCAGGCTTGTGCGTGATATTTTGTGCAAAACCACTCATATTGTAAAACATCATGTTAGAAAGTTTCCTTATAGATGTCAATGGTTATTTTAATCAAGCACGTAATTTAATGAAGCATTTATTCTCTTTTTCATGAAAGAGTAATTGAAATGTTCATTCAAATTGGATTGGACAGATCCAAAACCTGACTAATTGAATGTAAACAAAAGACGATGAGGAGTAGTAGCATGCCAACTTGACATCTTCCACAGCAACAAGGGAATCGTGGTTATCAATCCTATTCTTTAATATTTTCCTAAATGATCTGGAAGAGTGGGAAATAATCTTATTAAGAACACTGGCAAATTATTCTATATTGGGAGAGATGGTTAACTTCAGCAAGGCAAACAGAGTGGAAGAACGGGCAGGCAGAAAATAAAAAGCCTAATCTGGACATTTCTGATGTCATGACAACATCTTAGCTAGTACAGATGGTGAAAAATAATCCAAAACATACATTGTTTGAATAAAAGAGAAACTAGGGAGGAAGTCATTAGGAAAACAATCATCTGTCAGTGACAGCGAATCAGCCAGAGGTAGCTAGAAAATCATGGCTGTGCATGCAGATGGGTAGAACAGCACATCCATGAAGGAACAGCCCTCCTGCTCAGTAGTCCCTCCAGCAGGCACACCTTTTCTCCAAGATGCCTTCAGGAGTCAGCATTCAGGGACAGTCTGGAGGAACTGCAGTCAATGAGACAAGGGGAGCTCGTGGAAGATGGGTCAGGTGAAAAGTTTGCATGGGTAGCGATAATCATACGTTTGAGTGCCTTGTTCAAAGGGGTCTCAAGGACCAACATATATGCAACCAGGGTGAAAACAGGTAAGAATTAGTTTACACCATCCCAGGTATGGGGGTTTTTTGCATTAGCAGTTGAACTTCCCTTACTCCTTTATTCCAGTATAAAGTGGGTACTACAACAGCATGTTATTGCAAAAATGGGCTGAAGTGATGCTATGAAATACATCACCTGGATCCCTGAAAGACAATTGAGTGACTCAACATCACCATGAGCTGAACCACATTATTATCAGATGAAGAGAAAAAAAAATGAGAAGAGATTAATGGACTGAACACCAATAAAACTTGCATGAAAGTCTTCTCAAGGAATGCTGTTAGCTTAAAGAAGGATTAAAGAGGTGCTAATCCTTTTGATCAGAGTTGGGATAGCTTACATAGTAAATCTGCCTTCCATCTATAAATTATGACTCCATATTAAATAATTTGAAAGAGGAAACTCAAGCATCTTCCCTTATTTTTCTGTGTGTAACTGGCATCTCAGTAAACAAATGTAATTGCATATTTTAAAGAACATTATAAGTCACTCTCATCTCTAACTGTAGTTCTCAGCAAAAGTATCATTTTTTCCTCCTGATTTTTGAAGCTGACATGTTATTAGCACCACACATTTTGTCTAAAGCAATTGGAGGAAATAGAATTGATCAAACAGAAATAGAAAGTGCCCAGAAATGAAAAAGTAAAACAATAGCATACTCTGAAACATTCATCAAAGCGTATTAGCAATAAATTTTAACCAACAGTATGTCGCTTCCCATTGAGTGAAAACAGAGATGCTATGCTATTCCCACTTATTGACATAATATAACCACTGCTACAGAAAAATTGGTTATCAGCTGAACTTTCAACTTAAATCAGAAGAAAAAAAGCAGGATAAAATAAAACTGAAATGGGGAAAATCAATGCAGAAGAGTAGGAAAGAATGACTCTGTCCTAGAATCAAATTATTCAAAGAAAGTATAGCTGTAGAAGATGTATTAAAGGCCTGAAATGAAAGTTCATCCCTATCGAGTTAAGGGAATTTTTTCCAGCTGCTGAAGGCATGGTCTGTCCCTGAGTGATGTGCCAGGAGCCAGACATACAACCAAGTGTGCAGGACCTATCTAATTTGCCTTTGCAAGGCTTACTGCAAACGTGGGCATGCAGTGAACCAAGAGAAGTGGAACATCCTGAAGACATATCCAAGTCAGCATTAACCTCCCCACCCTGGGTACCTACTGTTGAACAAAAAAATAGATGCCATGACTACAGGATCATCTATCTGTCAGGACTCTCCAGTTGAAAGCCGCCACTGACTTCTATCAGCTTAGGGCCTGTCTCCTTAAATCACCCGTTATTATTCCAGTGAAAAGTATTTGAATAATGTTCAAAATACAATTAATAATCTTCTTTCTTGCCCTTGAGGAGAGAAATTCCATTTGCAGCTTATCAGACCAGAGCCCGATCTCCTGCCCACACTGCACAGTCTTAGGCAGTGATGTGTCTAACAATTAATAACTGCAGTATGAGGAAATTACCAGTGATACTAGTATTAAACTTACTTGCAAACTAGGGTTACAAAAAAAAAAATAATCCTGTAATAAGAACCCAAATTCATCTGCAAAACATTGTTTGCTTGTTGGAGTATCACCATTTAGACTTAGGCAGAGGACTAGCTGTGCACTAGCCTAGTGAAGCAAAGGCTACTCTGCCCTTTCCTTCCTAAAGCTAGTATTTTTGGGATGATAGATGAACAGAACAGTTATTACCAACACAGTCTCCATATTCTCAGCAGAAAGAGACAGACTTTCACAACTCCCTTTTCTGTCATTTGAGGAACTGAGACTTTTAATTTTGAAATTGACCAAGTTTTGACTCCCACAGTGTGACTTTGAGAGTCACAGTATCTGGATGTAAGAGATTTAGACCTGGGATAAATGCCCATCCTTCACAGAACCCTTCCCATGAAACATTATGCAGCCTGTCAGTTAAGCATGTTCTGCCATACTATAACCTTGTGACTACATGTAGAGAAGGGTTTGAATTACATCTGTACAGTCAAGCCAAATATCTTGTTAGATCAAATATGCCCATTTTTAAACCCATTCTCTTCCTGTATGGTACATTTTAAGCATTCACACACACACAAAATTTCAAATATGTACTCAAAAACCTTTAGTCCAAGCTAATTCCTTGATTAAGATTACATACTCACAAGTAAAAAGCAATTTATATGGTCTAATAGCTTACTGTCATTTAATAACTTGGCTTTGTTATCTGTCCTCTACGTGACAGTGCCTTACCAATCAAAAGAAATGATCTATTTGCTTTGGATCATGTTAGAGCCTCAACATTAGAACCCCAAAATCTGCTGGAGAGGGACTTATTTTTCTTTTGCAGAAAGAGTAAGAACCTCTTTGTCAGACTTCCTCACATCCTGTTTGCACTCTTCCCTCTATCTGTTCGACCGTATAGCTAAAATCTTTAATTAAGGAAAGAAGTTAAAAGTTAATAATAGCATTCTGAAACAATTAATTAAAAACCTGAAGTATTCCTCCTTGGATCGAGCATCTCACTGTATTTCTAAAGGCAAACAACGATACTGGGATCCAGAGTAATCCATCCTCAATGACTACCACTCCTTGTCATTTCATTGCCTCGATACAGCAGATAAATTCAAATGGCTTCGGTCCAACTGGAGGCATAGGAGTGTGAAGAACACAGTAAAAATAAAACCAATTGACTTAAAATGGTTCTGCATGTGGAAGCGACTACAGGAGATGTCTCCTCTTCCTCTCTTGATACAGCTGAGTAGGTTACATTTTTTCATTGAGGTCTGTAATTGTAAAAGAACTCAAAATAACCTCCACAGTCCTAGAAATAGAGTTTAATACTAGGCATATAAATGCCAAATATATATGCTATAAGCTGAGTAGCCATGGACTTCCCTGAAAGGTAGCTGAAATCGATGGGAGCACACTCAGTGGTACAAAGGAGCCTTGGAACCTCCTTCCCTTCTCACTCATCTTTCTAAACAAGCCGGCACAATTTTCTCTACCTCTGAAAAAAACATCTAAAAAATATAACTGAAATGAAGGTAAACCAAAACCAAGGAGAAATGACAGAGAGGACGAGAAAATACAGGTATATGCCAGGGAGCAAAACAAAAATAACATGTGCAATGGTGCAAAACAAAGGCAGGCAAAACAACTTATTAATAGAATTTCCCCAAAACAAAGGTTAACGAACAGTGAAAAGCTTTTATCTCCACCCTACACTGAAATCAACTTTAAAACACCTCTTGCAAAAGAAAGGACTGCAGCTGAGGTGATCCCACTCCACATTAAACTGTCTCTCTCTGAGATTCTCTGCTCCCCAAGGCGAGTGATCCCCTGAGAGGCAATCTAAAATTACAGCCATCATAAAAGTCAATGGCTTTGAAAGGGACATTCTCTTTTCATCAGGATAAATCAAAGATATGGTCTCAGATGAAAAAAATAAAAATCTGACCCACTGCATATGAAAAGGCCTCATGCATATTCCAGCATCTGCTGCATCACAGCCTACACCATCCTGGTCCTGCCAGCTCCTCCCTACATGCTTTTTATGTGTGTTTGTGACAACCATGATTCCTGCTGTACTTCAGTCTTTTCGTAGACCCATGACTCAAAGCTAAATGAAGAATCATGAGAAATTCTCTCTATGGCTTCTCAGCTGAGGATGCTCTAGCTTTAATTAAGGTTTTTGGTATCAAAATAGGAGTTATTGTGCTTTCGGGGAGGGGGTAAGCGCATCCTGTGGTTCCACAGACATTCATGGAGGTATGGGTTCAGGCCACTTTGGAGATACCAACTATTCCAGGTTCAAACCTGTAAATAAAAGCCAGGGAATACTTTCTTCGAGATCTGCTGCAGGGAAACTGACTGCAAGCAAACCTTGGGGCCCACACAGTCAGTATTACCCCACTTTAAAGCTCGAATACTATATTTTTGGGATATTAGCTCTAAGCCTCTGGAATGCAATTTGGATTTCAAAACCCTAATGAGGTTTCATGGTATTAGCTTCAGTACCCCAGTATAAATTTAATCTCAGATATACTTATTCTCCCTCTTCACATCCCTGCAGTTGAAGCTGAACACAGGATTTCCATTCACTCTTGGCCATAATCTACCATGAATCATCCTTTCCTATCATAGTCCCTCTGCCACATTCCACTTTCAGAAGGCTGCAAATTAAATTGGGATTAGGGCTATTATAAAATCCAGTATTGCTACATAAACCCACAACCTACTGAATAGACAGCAGGTTTGTAAATTATTAATCATCATTTTCAGTATCCCAGGAGCACGGAACAAGGTCATTCTATAGGCAGAAGGTAAGAGTGCCTATTTATTCTCCTTTAATTTTTCCTCCTGTTAACTCAGCTCTTGTACTGAAAGTGTAAAGTTTTTTACCCTTTCTGGTGCTCATCATCCCAGGATGAAAACTTCTACCAAGAGCAATGGATTATTTGACTCCATGCTCTTCCTCTTTTCCTAGGTGGGTTGTGCTGAAAGCAGCTTGGGCGGCGTGTCCAATTAGGGCACTGAGGAGAAGCCCCCTTTACCAGGAGGAGAGGAGAAAGGCCAGATGCCAGGGTGAAACTCTGTGCACCTCTCCAGTGGGTCAGCTTGACCTGCTTTCTTTATCTCCACAAACATCTTTTAAAAATCTCTGCTTGCTTCCTTCATCATGGGTGGAGAACAAAAGCCTCCCCAGAGGTCACGGGCAGCGAGACTTGCTACGGATTGCCCAGTCTGGCAATGTCAAGCCTCTTTGCTCCAGCAGAAATGCATCAGGTGCCCTGCTGAGTTAGCCCAAGGACACACCAAGATGATTTTTCCATTTATTAGCTTTATAAATATGCCTGAATAGTGGCACCCCTTCCACGTAACAGTCTATATGCGTTACTGCTCACCGGAATGTACTGAGCTCTCTGTGAAGCCATGAAGTTCCTTAGCCTTCACGTTGGGACAATCACCATGCTCACCACGGTTCCCCAAGCTGATTTAGGAAAAGATTTCAACCTTTAACCTGCGTCTGTTTTCACTGACATCAATAAAACTCTGCTCAACTAACTCAGTGAAATTTCACTGAGAAGCACACCAGGAGAATTTGGTCACTTGTTAAGGCTGGTCTCAGTCACCTCTTAGTCTGGGTACAGGTTGATTTAAAAGAAAAAACTCAACCAGATAACCATATCAGACATATAAAAAGGAGGAACAAATTCCATCAAACTTCAAAACAAACTGCAAGGGGGAAAAAAGAGCTAACATAACCTTTCAAACATATGAGAGCTTCTTAATTAAGTTACCCAAAAAGCTCCAAGGTGTATGAAATGGGAAGCATGACAAACAACACTAACACTGCTCAAACTCAGTGTGAATGAATCGTGTCACTTGAATTAATTATGCTAGACACTAACTAAAAGGGCATCAAAATAAAAAAACCCTCACAATTCTTTTTCTTAATTAGCATCTCTACCCTCCTTTCTGTTCCATTGTTGCAGCTCAGCCCTTTATTGCCCAGCATGGTCTGAGAGTCCCTCATTTCCCTTCCAAACACTCACCCTTACCTATGCTCCTTATCCAAGAGCTCCAAAAACAGCCTGGTGAGTTTCGTGCTCTCTGTGCTTGCGGAGCAGTTCTTTGAACATGTTGTTACCCAACAGGGATGATCCAAAAACACTGACCTACAAATTCAGGGTGAATCTTAATCAATAGGCCTGACATACCTGCTGCTTCCACCAGCCAAGGTTTCACTTCCCAAGTCAGCACAGGAAGCAACATCACTTTGATGGTGTAGGAATTAACCTGTCCATCTTCAGAGCTGCCATAGGAGCAACCTTGCTGAGGTTACACAAAGAGCTGTGCAACTCTTCCATCTTCCATTCAGAAACTGAGCAAAAAAGATCATTAAAAAATTTAGAGTGAGAATAATGGCACATTTCATTTATTGACACCTTCCCCTCTGAAACGACACACCCACGGGCAGAAAACCACAACTGAAGCATTGCCTTTAAATTCATACACAACATTTTGGGTTTCTTGCCAAGGAAAGAATGGAAATGAAGAGTTGGGGGCAGATTCCCAGACCTGAAAGAGAAGGAGGAGGACATGACAAGATGTTATCTGTTCCATGGAGATAAGTAAGTTGAATGTCTTCCTCTGCCCAGGTTTGAATCCTGTCTCCTCTGAGAGCATGAACCCTTTGGTATAGTCAAAGATACATTTGTATGCAAGGAGGCTACTGCTAACACTGCTTAACTTTACATAAATAAACATCTATTGCAGGAAGGAACTAGAATATGGGCAAGTATCCCTCCTCCAGGCAAGAAAATCAGCATTTCTGCTACATTATTAGCATATCTTCAAGCATTCAAAATGGAAATGTTCAGTTTTTCACAGTGGTGAACCTGGGGTGAGGCATCCTCCAATAGTTCCACCTCTTCCCATCTCACCTGGGAGTAGAAAAGGACCTTTCTATCCTGTTCATAAACCGTGCTCAGGAATTTCACAAAGATGAAGAAGGTAATTAGAAAGTGTTATTGCCCTTTGCATTACTTTCACAGCCGTTATAGATATATATAAAACCAGCTTTAAGGGACTTAATTTACTCACAAAAAGAGTAATCTCTTCTTTTCGTTAGAAAACTCCCTGATCTTGCTGGAGGTCATTTCCCCTCGATCACCAATTCCCCATCAGCTTCCCTGGGATCTGGAGTTCTCTGCTTTTATAGAAAGTGAAAACAATCATTATCAGGCAGAGCAAAATCGTATTTGAATGAATTGCACTGAGTGTCATGTTCATTTTCACACAGAATCCCAAGGTTGGAAAAGACCTTTAAAGATCATCAAGTCCAACCATTCCCATCCTAAGCTAAACCATATCCCTGAGCACCTCATCTACCCTTTTCTTAAACACACCCAGGGAAGGTGACTCAGCCCCTCCCTGGGCAGCCTGTGCCAGGCCCTGACAGCTCTTCCAGTAACAATTTTTCTCCTACCATCTGCTCTGCCCCTGCCCTGGCACAGCTTGAGCCCATTTCCCCTTGTCCCATCACCTGTCCCCTGGCTGAAGAGACCATCACCCACCTCTCTGCACCCTCCTGTCAGGTCAGTGGAGGTGGGGATCAGGTCTCCCCTCAGCCTCCTCTTCTCCAGGCTGAACACCCCCAGCTCCCTCAGCCGCTCCTGGGAAGGTTTGCTCTCCAGCCCCTTCCCCAGCCTGGTTGCCCTTCTCTGGACTCGCTCCAGGACCTCCATGTCCTTCTTGCAGTGAGGGGCCCAGAGCTGGACCCAGCACTCGAGGTGCAGCCTCACCAGTGCCCAGTCCAGGGGCACAATCCCCTCCCCAGACCTACTGGCCACACTATTTCTGACACAAGCCAGGATGCCTTTGGCCTTCCTGGCCACCTGGGCACACTGCTGGCTCATGGTCAGTCACAGTCACCCAACAGCCCCAGGTCCTCCTCTGCCTGACAGCTCTCCAGCCAGTCTCCCCCAGCCTGTAGCGCTGCCTGAGGTTGTTCTGTCCCATGTGCAGCACTCTGCCCTTGGCCTTGTTAAACCTCATCCCGTTGTTCCCAGCCCATGGGTCCAGTCTGTTCAGACCCCTCTGAAGAGCCTCCCCACCCTCAGGCAGATCAACACTTCTTCCCAGTTTAGTGTCATCTGCAAACTGACTGAGGGAGCATTCAATCCCTTCATCCAGGCCATTGATAAAGAAGATATTGAACAGGACTGGCCCCAGCACTGAGCCCTGGGGAACACCACTCCTGAGTGCCCTCCAGCTGGATTTTGTTCCATTCACCACCACCCTCTGGGCCCAGCCATCCAGCCAGTTTGTAACCCAGCTGAGAAACTGCCCAGTGGCAGCCAGTTTCTCAATCAGAATGCCATGAGAAACCATGTCAAAGGCTTTACTGAAGTCCTGGTAGACCACACCCACAGCCTTCCCCTTGTTGTTCATGTATTTTGATAGATGAAGAGGAAGCATCACTTTAGGAGCAAAACCCTAATCTCTGCATATTTTCAAAACTATGGTTAAAAACCCCATAACTTTTGAAATAAATTTGGTAAGAAACAAATCTGGTAGGAAAAATGAGCTGAACCTAATACTACCACAGGGCTAATTGTCAGAAATGCACCCACATCTATGGCAGCAGGGCCAGCTGGGAAGACTGGATACCACAGGAAAATGATCTGTAATATGGTGAAACTGGGTAGGAGGCAGAGGTTGGAAGACAGAACAAAAAATAATGGGTTTTATCTTTCAAATAACTGTGGGATATAAGGCTGCAATAAAGGGTAAGTATTTCTTTTCCCTTCCAATCTAGGTAAGACCATCTGAAGTGGTTTGACCCCAGTCAGGCTGTTGATTTCCACTTACATCCGATTCCAAACTCCAGGCTTGAGGCAGGTCCCCACCTAAGGTTTGGTCTCACCCTTTACAAGGTTAAAGAAAACGTGCCAAAGAGAAATCACAGGTCATAATCAGTGTGTGAAAACTGTCCTGTGAGCAAAATTTGGTGAGACTCTGAGGTGAACACTCTAAGAGAAAGAGCACTACAGAGAGAGATTTAGGAGATCTCTGGGAAATTAAATCAAGGGGAACAAAAACCAGTAAATATATTTCATACAGCGTTGTACTATATGTGAAATTACCCACCTCTGGGGGTTTGGGGGTTTCTTTTTGTTCATTAGTTCAGGTTTATTCAGGTTTATCCTTTAGTAGAATGTTAGTAGAAGAAAATATGTGATTTAATTTGTGTCCATGCCTGTGCAATTTACTGGTAGGTTATAATGCTGGAAACAGGCCCCCAGATGTTTTCAGGGAAGGTCACATCTTGTCAGGAAGTCTGAAACTGCTGAGCCCAAATTTTGGTAATTCATAACCTCAGAGCAGGGTGGATACTGCACTTGGGAAGGGCAGTTGCACACTAGGAAGGAAGGGAAGGAAGGGAAGGAAGGGAAGGAAGGGAAGGAAGGGAAGGAAGGAGAGAGGAAGGGACTTGTTACAGAGAAAGAAGAGAGGAAAGAAGAGAGGAAAGAAGAGAGGAAAGAAGAGAGGAAAGAAGAGAGGAAAGAAGAGAGGAAAGAAGAAAGAAGAGAGGAAAGAAGAGAGGAAAGAAGAGAGGAAAGAAGAGAGGAAAGAAGAGAGGAAAGAAGAGAGGAAAGAAGAGAGGAAAGAAGAGAGGAAAGAAGAGAGGAAAGAAGAGAGGAAAGAAGAGAGGAAAGAAGAGAGGAAAGAAGAGAGGAAAGAAGAGAGGAAAGAAGAGAGGAAAGAAGAGAGGAAAGAAGAGAGGAAAGAAGAGAGGAAAGAAGAGAGGAAAGAAGAGAGGAAAGAAGAGAGGAAAGAAGAGAGGAAAGAAGAGAGGAAAGAAGAGAGGAAAGAAGAGAGGAAAGAAGAGAGGAAAGAAGAGAGGAAAGAAGAGAGGAAAGAAGAGAGGAAAGAAGAGAGGAAAGAAGAGAGGAAAGAAGAGAGGAAAGAAGAGAGGAAAGAAGAGAGGAAAGAAGAGAGGAAAGAAGAGAGGAAAGAAGAGAGGAAAGAAGAGAGGAAAGAAGAGAGGAAAGAAGAGAGGAAAGAAGAGAGGAAAGAGAAGGAAAGAAGAGAGGAAAGAAGAGAGGAAAGAAGAGAGGAAAGAAGAGAGGAAAGAAGAGAGGAAAGAAGGAGAGAGAAAGAAGAGAGGAAAGAAGAGAGGAAAGAAGAGAGGAAAGAAGAGAGGAAAGAAGAGAGGAAAGAAGAGAGGAAAGAAGAGAGGAAAGAAGAGAGGAAAGAAGAGAGGAAAGAAGAGAGGAAAGAAGAGAGGAAAGAAGAGAGGAAAGAAGAGAGGAAAGAAGAGAGGAAAGAAGAGAGGAAAGAAGAGAGGAAAGAAGAGAGGAAAGAAGAGAGGAAAGAAGAGAGGAAAGAAGAGAGGAAAGAAGAGAGGAAAGAAGAGAGGAAAGAAGAGAGGAAAGAAGAGAGGAAAGAAGAGAGGAAAGAAGAGAGGAAAGAAGAGAGGAAGAGAAGGAAGAAGAGAGGAAAGAAGAGAGGAAAGAAGAGAGGAAAGAAGAGAGGAAAGAAGAGAGGAAAGAAGAGAGGAAAGAAGAGAGGAAAGAAGAGAGGAAAGAAGAGAGGAAAGAAGAGAGGAAAGAAGAGAGGAAAGAAGAGAGGAAAGAAGAGAGGAAAGAAGAGAGGAAAGAAGAGAGGAAAGAAGAGAGGAAAGAAGAGAGGAAAGAAGAGAGGAAAGAAGAGAGGAAAGAAGAGAGGAAAGAAGAGAGGAAAGAAGAGAGGAAAGAAGAGAGGAAAGAAGAGAGGAAAGAAGAGAGGAAAGAAGAGAGGAAAGAAGAGAGGAAGAGAGAGAGGAAGAAGAGAGAGAAGAAGAGAGGAAGAGAGGAAAGAAGAGAGGAGGAAGAGAAGAGAGGAAAGAAGAGAGGAAAGAAGAGGAGAGAGAGGAAAGAAGAGAAACCCAAACCACAATTACAGAAAGGACAGGAATACTCCTTAACATCTGTTCTTGCCCAAATTGGAGATTTTATCTAAGACAAAGGCAAGATAAATTGTGCCATATTTCTTTTTCCATTTGAAAAAGGGTTTCTTCCGATCCCAGACTCTGCACGTCTCCCTTTTTCCCAAGAAATCTCTTGCTCTGTATTTCCTTGGAATTGATTATTTTCTTTCTTTCTCTTCAGAACATCTCTCTATATATTCTCTACAATAAATGGAGCTTAGCTTAAAATTCAGGTCACAGATTTAAAGCAAAACCTTTCGTATGAATTCCAAACTTTCTGAGTAAGATTCCTAAATATCTATATCTCTCTCTATATATATAAAAATAGCTATGGGGGTCAGGGGGAACCTCTCTAACTATCTACCTCAAGCCCTAAAATTCTCCCTCATGCCAGAAAAACAGTTCTTCAAACATTTTCCTGTCCTTTCCCTACAAGTCTTTCATTTCTTTTCCATAGCATATCACACAGTGATTAGAGAAGCTGCAGCCATTGATGCCCTTTAGTGGTCGGTGTCTTCTCTGCACTTGTTAGACGGTCTCTCCTTCATGTCAGTGGGTGTTGTCACATTACAAACTAATAAGAGCATTGCCACCAGGAAGCTGGGCTCCCTGCAGGGAGTGATGGCTCTCCACGTGTGTTGCTTTCATACATAGCTGCAAAAGTGTCTGCTAGGCTTGACCTCATCACAGCTTTTGTATTTTATTCTATCTTCACAGCCTCCTGTATCACAAAAATACATCCTCTCCTACCTTTCTCCCACAGTGAAAAGCCATGTTCTCTATCCTATTTTTAAAAAAAAACCCAACCAAAACTGATTGTAAGTATATTCTGGGAAAGTTCTGCACACTTGGGTAGCAAAGGGTTACATTTGGCTCTGCATCTTTTGCCATTGATTGATGCTTTGCCTTTTGATAAAATGGGTGACTCGAAAGCCTGGGGCCAACTCCCACTCCATTTGGTTCTGCTCTTGCTCTGTCAATCCACATTCCAGCCTTCACTTTACACCTGCCTCCATGTGTTTCTCAGCAGCCACCTTCCACATATCCCTTTATTCTTCCAGTCCTCTACTGGAACCCATGACCACCTTCCCATCTGAACCCATACACTGCAGCCCCACGTTAGGAAAACTTTCTTCTTCAGGACAGCAATGGAGCGTGTTTGAATTTACCACAAGAGTTTGCTGCTTTGGATTGTTTTACAGGCTCTCTTGAACCATAGCCTCTACTTAATCCACTTAGTTTTGTTATTGATGAGCTCCACTGCCCACAGGCTCCAGTCAGCAAACCATTTATGCATATTTAACTCCTATTGACTCCTGTGGATTGCATAGGATTAAGCACATGCTTCCCTAAATTTGAGCCATGATTATTTTTTTAATTCCACAGGGGCACAGCAGTAGAGCTATGAACCTCATTCCTCAGAGTCCAAAGAGGAATGGACTGGCTGCCAATTAAACCAATTTACTAGGTGCATCGAATCTTAAAAGATTCCATGCCATCACTAACCAGGCTCACAAATACAAACCCAACATCATCACTTTGCCCTACTTACAGAATCACAGAATCCCAAGGTTGGAAAAGACCTTTAAGATCATCTAGTCCAACCGTCCCTGTCCTGTGCTAACCCCTATCCCTGAGCACCTCATCTCCCTGTCTGTTAAACACACCCAGGGGTGGGGACTCAGCCCCCTCCCTGGGCAGCCTGTGCCAGGCCCTGACAACTCTTCCAGTAACAATTTTTTTCCTCCCATCTGCTCTGCCCCTGCCCTGGCACAGCTTGAGCCCATTTCCCCTTGTCCCATCTCCTGTCCCCTGGCTGAAGAGACCATCACCCACCTCTCTGCACCCTCCTGGCAGGTCAGTGTAGGTGGGGATCAGGTCTCCCCTCAGCCTCCTCTTCTCCAGGCTCAACACCCCCAGCTCCCTCAGTCATTCCTCATATGATTTGCCCTCCAGCCCCTTCGCCAGCCT
Organism: Hypotaenidia okinawae; assembly: GCA_027925045.1. NCBI lineage: Eukaryota > Metazoa > Chordata > Aves > Gruiformes > Rallidae > Hypotaenidia > Hypotaenidia okinawae. Next base: position 4,202,059 of record BSDF01000009.1, on the reverse strand, counting down.
GCAGGTAATAACAAGAGGTGATGTAATACTAAGAAAGATGTTGTTCAAAACGGCCACAAGCACATGTGCAACTATTGTAGTTAAATCCTCTCCATTATTTTTTTCCATTTGACATCCTCTTTCCATCCTTTGTTACAGACATTTATGATAAATATCTTTCTGAAATTATATTTTTCAACTTCACATAATTAATAAGAAGTTAGAATACTGATTGGTTTTCAGGTACAACATAAACTTTTACATTGATTTCCTTTTGATGCCACTCCAAAATTAAATCCCTAGAAAGAGGGAGACAAATGTTACTACCAAAGTTCTCACACAGAATAATAAGCAAACAACAGGCTCCTTTTCTGCAAACTGCAAAGATCTACTTTGTGTAGGAATTTTGCATTTGCAGGCAAACACTTTGAATTAAATGCAAAACCTGCTCATGGGACTGCAGAAAACAAGGCTATTCAGGGAAATGCCTAAACATGCACATAAAGCAAAGCACACACAAAAAAAGCATCCGTTACAGGACATCTCAGCTAAGTGAAAAATTGTCCAGCCTATGCTGCCCAGACTGGGAAAATAAAACCAAAAACCAACACAGAGACACTTAACTCAGTGCTAAGTATCTCAGTAAAACCCTGAGGAGATCTGGTAGTCTTCAAGATTTTTGCACAACACAAAAACCTCGTGTTTGAAATGGATTATTTTCAGGAGATGGGCAATAGTAGAACTGGTGTCTTAGAAATTAGAAGGTTCATAGTGCTTTGTGAACTAGTTCCCTTGCTCCACAATTGCTCTTCATTACCCTTCAATTCCTGCTGTATTGACTAAGAACCGTGCCTCCTACAAAATGAGCTGCATTTCCACACTGTTAGAAGCGCTCTGGAAATGGCACTTCAGACTTTCAAAAGCATCTCCCTTAAACGATCTCCTATGCTAAAGTCATTCCACGGAGAGCCTGAGAAGGTTATTCTCTCATCAGTGCCTAACATAATCACCTTAATAGGAAATACAGTAAAAGAAGGAAGCAACAGGAGTCTTTCCTCCAAGCTTTTGCACCTGGAGTAGGCAATCTGGCTTTGAAGGTGGCATTACATAGCACTCAGCATTTCCAACACCCCACTATGAATGACGTGTCAGGTTTTAACAGCACAGTACTGGGAGGTCTGTGGCACGTATTTACTCGTCCCTTGCCTGCGATGAGGAATTTGGGAGCTGCCCTTTCTTTCAGCCTGTCTTTCATCTTCTGCTCTCTCTCACCTTGCCCAGAGAGGGTGAGTCAGGAGAGATCTGCAGACCGCAGAAATGGTTCGACTTCAGAGAAAGGACAAGGACAGCAATTTGTCACCTTTGTGTCCTACCAGTTCAAGGCTGCTGCAAGGAGAGAGAGCAGCTTTTGCTGAACTGTGGCCTCTAACATGCTGGGTTTACCCTTGGTCCTCGTACATCAGCCAGGGGACTACACAAGGCTGATTTGACTTAGGCAAAATACTTCGATAGCTGACCTGGATACCTTCATTTAGTTGTCAGAAATCTCCCTGTTTCTTCCTTTCTGTCTCTGCTGTTTGTACATTTCCTTCTCCTACATCATGAGCTGAAGGAAGAGAGCCAGTGAAATCCTTTGCTCTGGAATATCTGCTCCCTGCTGAGTGTAACTCATGAGAGGGAGGTTGTGAAGCTGTGGCCGAAGTCGTGTCAACAGGCACCCACCGAGGTGAGCAGCACTTGCAGGTTCTCCACTGCTGCTCTGAAAGGGATATGACATACAACACTGAAGAAGGAGAATATAAGAAAGAGCAGTCTGGAAAGGGGAATTTAACATACATGAGAAAATAATGCTGGTGCTGAAGAGAAGGTGCAAAAAACAATTTCTGTGAGTCTCTGTAATTCTGAAGAAAACAATGTATTTCATTTACCTGAAGCAATAAAAATGCAAGAAGAAACTGTCAAACACAACTGAGCGTTACAGAGCTTGAGGTGCCTCAGTTGATCCTCGCTGTATGATCTGTGACCATGACACACCAGCGCTTCCTCACTGAAAACTTCTGGGGCTGGAACCCTCAGCAAAAAAAAAAAAAAAAAAAAAGGCTGTATCAATTTAAAACAGTAAAACTAATTTATTTCTCATTCAAATGCTTCAAGTAAACCTGTGCCAAGGACAGCTAGACTCATAGCAAAACTCGTTGTTGGCTTGAGGTTGAGGACTTTGTTGTCATCTGAAAGCTCAGTTCAGATTTCCTGAGGAGTTTACAGTACATCTCTGAGGAGCCCAACTGTGCTACAAAACATTGCCTGTCCAAGACCTCAAGAACTATTTTATATTCTTTACCTACCCTACCTTTAGGGTAGGTAGCTACGTGGATGTTAACCAGACATCTAAATCAGACCCCGTGCCACAGCAGAAACATTCCATTCCATTCTGGAGGCTGTACAAGAACTCCTACTAAATCACAAGAAATGGAAGTCCCATGCAGATTACCCCTTTGCCTCTACCTTTCCCCACCGAGTATCTCTACACCTGAGGACCACAAAAAAAAAACCCCTAATGTCTCAACGGCTCTCCTATTAAGAAATGCAAGAAGTTGTCTGTTTTGATTATTCTTTTGTTAAAGGCACAAGGAAAGAGATCCAAACCAGAAAGCAGCGCAGCACAAAGGTCAAACCATCTCTCTTCCACTACAATTTACATGGAATGTTAAACAATGAAAAATTTTGGTAATTTATGCTCTTGACAGAGGTAGTAACAGGGACATGAAATGGAAGAAACTAATTCTTCATATGGGAAACAGTAAAATTATAATTCACTGTGATCACTGCCTTAGATTTTAATATTCTGGTTCCCTTGGGCTCCACGGTAGGAGAGATTGAAGGACCTCGCAGAAGGATTAAAAAAAATTTATATCAGTGAAAGAAATTAACTCATAAATAGTTATAGATTATATCATAAGTTCTGGGCAGACCTGTTAAAATCAAAACAGAAAGCCTTATCCAGCTTGTCAGAGGTTTTTAATAATGGTTCCTTCAATTAAAAATCCAATAAGTGCATAATTGAAAACTTACATTGTTTTCAGTAAACAAAACTGTGGAAAGAGCTGATGGAGAGCAACACACCCACCCAAACCCTTCTTCCCTCCTGCCTGTTTTGCTCTCTGATTTTACTTAGTTTTAGCTAACACATGGAAACAGAGAGAACCACCCAGCCACCATTACCCTAGAACGCACAGCACGACGTGTGAAACCTGGCTCCCTGCCTCCAGATAACAGGACCATCACCCTGTCAATGCCCAGCACCAACAGCACAGAAGGTTTAGGCGTTCTACATTTTGGATCAGCAGCGTGGTTCAGCGTGCTGACAGGGGAGCTGGGGAGCTGTTTGGCAGGAGGTGCTCGCTGTCAGGGCAGCATTCCCGCGCTCACGTGCGCGGGGTCTCGCTCGGTCTGCGAGGGGGTGGAAAAGCAATCAGTGAGACAACACCTGGACTGGGGCATCAGCTTCAAATTCCTAAAAGTCAAAAAGCCTCCCATTTTTCAGCCTCTTCCCCCCAAACCCCAGCCCGTGTCTGACAAAGGCTGTCCAAGTCCCTTTCCCAAATGCAGCCTGCAATTTTCAAGTCAAATGAAGCGGCAAAATGAAGCGCTTTTTTCACTCACAGGGCTGTCTCTCAAAAAGCATCTTGGCAGCCCCCCAAAGAAATTCAAAGTAGACAGATCTCACTATGGGGCACATTTCACAAGTGCTCTGCCATGAAATGCTGCTTTGCCCACTTCTTAGGGGGCTTGATTCCATCAGAAGGCAGAAGTAACTGACAAATGGGGGCATTGTGTTTTATTCTTATAAGGAACAGGATTTATTAGCATTTCTAGCAAGAAAATCACTTTACTTTCCTGCAAATTCAGTCAGTTTATCTATTCGTTAGCAAAACACATAGATGAGATACATTCTCAGTCCCTGAAGGAAAAACTCAACCTGAGAAGTCTGGCACCTCAAAGTACAGCCATGCCCATGAGATGAGAGGTGCTCACCTTCAGAGAGACAAGCGCTCTCAGAAGCCTCCTAACCCTGACCTGCCTTGGACATTTCCCTCTCCTCCTCCTTTACCAAGAGAGAAGTGTGGAGGCAGAGCTGCCTTCACTGAGGGCACGACCAGCCTCCGAGCAGGGATCTGCAATGAAAACCTATGTCTGCTCTGCAACCGAAATCTCACTGAAGATATCAAGATCCTTTACCTTCCTGAAGGAAAAGACAACACTTCAGGGTAGTGAGTGCTTCTTGTGCAGGAAGCTACAACACAGGTTTAAGAGCACCACTGCCATTTCAGAGCTGCACGTACCCAATCCCATTACGAACAGTGGGAGCTATCACTCCCGCGGTAGGAGCAGCTGAAAGGAAAAATGCATCCTTAAGCACTAGAGATGCAGGAAGCCTACCCACTCTCTCGGTCCTTTTCATTACAGTCCATCTGAGTTTGTCTCTGGCTGTGAGACAGACACCTATTGCACCCATGGCACTGGCTGATGAAAATAAAGCCATTTGGAAGCACTGGAGCGCTTGAGAAAATATATAAAAGTGGTTTATTTCCTACACAAAGAGAATGAAGATTTTCTTTTTGGGTGGGAAGGCAGATTTCTGGGTAAAAATGTGCTTTTCTCTCTCATGCTTGAGCTGGCTGGGAAAATGGAAAAAGAGAATCATTTAGCTCTATCGCTACTGGATTTTTCTTTGTTTGCCCTTGAGGTTCTTGATCAAGCCTTGCTCAGTCTCTGGTTTTTGCATGTCTGTGATGAACCAGGCTAGTTTACATTGTCTGCACTTGTGGGGTGTGGTGGATGAACCCATAGTTTATGAGGTTTCAAATGCCTCACACAGCTGAATCCACATTTCCGCACTTTGCTTTCATTAGATAGCATCTTAGAGCTGCACACAGCTCACCATCATGCTAATGCAAAACCAGGCGGTTTTCCAACGCCTTAGGCCAGGCCTAGCTGGGCTGAGCAGACCAAATGAAACGGGGTTCCCTGCCGCTTTCTCACTCTCCACAACAAGATGCAGAGCTCGGTGCCCTCTCCCTACCTACAACGGCAGCAAATAGCGATTTTCAGCCAAGCAGTCTGGCTGAAAAATGTGCGTTCTGCAAAACCCTTTGCTCTTAAAAGATATGAAGAATCAATAGTAAGTAAAAAATAAGAGCAAATCCACTCTCTTCCAAAACATTGCAGCAAGTTTATCTGTCAAAACATTGTATACTTATGTTCCTATGGTCAGTTCTTCACCTGCAAAGTTGCCTCTTCCCCAGCTGTAGACTACACAAGTGGTACCTAAGAAGCCATAGGCGATTTTTAGTACTTTTTTTATTATTATTATTATTATTATTATTCCAGAGAGGGTGGTTTGTATTCAGCTGTGGACTCCTAGACACTTCACGCTGGAGGCTAAATATTGGCACTAAAGAAAAGAATGAAACTGATGCACAAGACTATATTCCTTCTGGTAAGAATCGGCCCGAGTAGGTTGTTATCTACTACTGTGTGTAGGTAGATTGGGATTATTTTCTGTAACACTTTTCACCAAAAAAAAAAATAAATTAAACATTTCTCTTCAATGTTTCAATTTGCACTGATAGAAGGGTACGTTTTTTGTGCAAAAAAACCCAACCCAACTTTATTTTTCCTACTTCAAAAAAATCCTTTTATCTAAGGGTGAGACCAGGTTGCTCCTCGCGATTGTTTGCATAAAATCTCATTAGCCTATTGATTCTACTTCTAACACCTTAGGTAGTACTTCATTACCATGCAAATAAAGACAGACTTTTTACATGTAGCTTAATGCAGGACTGATTATTCTCTTTTACATAGCGTGACAACAAAGTGCTTAATGAAAGTCATCAATAACTGTTCAACAGGTGAAAAAGATTAGAATCAAACAGAGCCTCTTCCATATCAGCAGAAACCTCCTTTTGCCCTCCAAAACACAAATTTTGTTGATTACTACCCTCAGGAAACTGCAGGACTCTGAGTTTCATCTTGTTCTCTCCCAGGTGGACACGCCGCGCGCGAGGGGAGAGAAATGCTCTGAAATTCACAAAGCGAAATCCAGTCACCCCAGGGAGAGCAGAGGGGCTTTCAGCCCTGGCTGGTTCCCACACAACCCGAGCCCCGAGCCTTTCCGCTTGTTGTAGCGGTGTCTCTGAAGTGTACAACACCTCTGCTTTTAATTTAGACACTTCTGATGTGGGAGGCCACTGCTCTAAGGTGGCAGACAGTCTGTGAGAAAGAATAACATCCCCTCTGAACAAGCACTGTCTTTATGATTTAGACTGGAGTGATAGTAATGACAGTAGTAATAGCCCACCAGCTTGCTGCTACGCAGGTTTTAAGAGTAAGTCCTCATAAATAAAATCAATGTGCAGTTCAGAGGGAATAGAATATCCAGAGAAAGGAGAAAAGCCTGAGGGTTTGGATAGTCTGCCAGAAAACTAACATAGGAAGTCCTCAGATACAGAATCACAGAATGATCGGTGTTGGAAGGGACCTCTGGAGATCACCTAGTCCAACCCCCCATCCCTAGAGGCTTAACAACGTTCCCTAGTTCCTTAAACAATGTTATATCTATATGCTTTTTATGTATTTCTGTGGTTTTGCCCTGGCAACCCCAGGTGGCAGATGCTGAGGAGAAGGCACAACCTGTCACAGGTCGTTGTTTCTCTTCCAGAGGAGATGGGCTGGAAGGCAGGTACAAAATATGGGTGTTTTGGGAGCTTAAGCTGCCAAAACCTGAACGTACCTGATGGTAACTGGTCTTGGAGGAGACCTTGCACTGCGCTCATCCTGTGAAGTGGTATTTGCAATAGAGAAGGCTCCAGAGCTACATTAAATGTAACCTTAACCACTCTCTGGGAGGTGAGCAGAATGTCAGCAGGACTCCCCTCTGGACAGAGGGTGCAAGCACAGAAGCTCCATCAGGAAACATCTGTTGGCAAAACAGGCTCCATCGAGATAAAGAAGGTACCTGGCAGGCCTCAGGGCAGACCTGGCAGGTAGCAGGAAAGAAGCCAAATGAGGAGAGGGGGGAAAAAAAGTTAAAAATCCCCAAAGCCGATTCGAAAAGCAGCAAAATGCAACTGGGTTCACTGGAGCAAAAAAGTCTTGACAGAAAACCCAGCACGAAGCATGTAAGCTGCTGAGCCTGACAGAGAGGTGATGCTACTGCTTTTCCTTTTGTGTGATCACACACCTGGAGAAGTGTGCTGCCATTTCGGATGCCACAGGGATGATTAAGAGGGGCAAGCTCCACTAATGGGGTGAAATTTGCATAAAGCCTTGCCGAAACATCTCATCTTCCTCAACTCATCATCTGCGTAAGGGACTTGAGGGTCGCTGGCTACAGAAAACTGCTGAGGCCACAGTGCAAAACCCACCCGTGAAGGGGGTCAACCAGCAGCAGAGGTGCACAGAGGAGAAAAACAGGAGTGCAATACACACGCCTAGAAGTACTGTGTGAAAACACAGGCACAAAGCAGGGGAAAGAAAACAGCAGCCGCAACGCAGCAAACGTGGCTGGGAGAGAGATTAAAAAGGCCCTCTTTCTCTCCTGGGCTCCATCAGCAGAGGGGTGGCAGCAGGGACAGGGAGGGGACTGTCCCTCTCTGCTCTGCCCTCCTGAGGCCCCAGCTGGAGTCCTGTGTCCAGAGCTGGGGCCACAATAACAAGATGTGAAATTGATGGAGAGAGTCCAGAGGAGCCACAAAGATGCTCAGAGGGCTGGAGCAGCTCCCCTATGGAGAGAGGCTGAGGGAGCTGGGCTGGGTCAGCCTGGAGAAGAGAAGGCTGTGGGGGGACCTCATTGCAGCCTGCCAGTCCCTGAAGGGAGCGGAGGAACAGGAGTGGCACGGCAAGGGGGAATGGATTAAAGCTAAAGGAAGGAAGGTTCAAATTAGATATTAAAGGGAAGTTCTTTGCAGAGAGAGTGGTGAGGGGCTGGCAGGGGCTGCCCAGAGAGGGGGTGGGTGCCCCATCCCTGGGGGTGTTCAAGGCCAGGTTGGCTGGGTCCCTGGGCACCCTTGTGTAGCTCCAGGCCTGGAGGTTGGTGTCCCTGCCTGTGTCAGGGGGTTGGAGCTCTGTGATCCTTGGGGTCCCTCCTAACCCAGACCAGGCTGGGATTCTAAGATTCTGAGCAGAGCACGAACTGGGGCGGGAGGGGGGAAGAAAAAAGGGAAAAAAACAGAAACCACCCCTTGGATTTTAAGTGAAGGAAACACTCCTTACCTATTCTTCGTAAAGCTAAGGGCAACGGGGCTGCCCGTGCAAGCAGATGGGGCTTGGCTATTCATTTCCTCTGCAAAAGAGAGCCTTCAATAGAGCAAACATCAAGCAACTGGGCAAATGAAAAAGAGAAAACAGCTTTGGCCTCATAGCAAAAGTTTATCCACTGTATTTGGGGATTTTTTTATCTATTTATTTTTGCTCCAGCAGTTCTATCGAGTCCAAGGTATTGTTCACTATGTCTGCTGCTTGTTGGCTGTAAGAAACATAAGGAAAAACAGCCAGATGCACGCACCTATTGTATTTATTGGTGTTCTCATCTTGTTCTCCTGCAGTCTTCTGCAGCCCAGCAGAAATTCTGGTAATTACTTGAGTTTCAGGTTGAGTTTTGCCTTCCTTAAGGATAAGAGATACGCAGCATTTTGGGAACATGTTTACAAAGGAAATAAAAAAAAAAAAGGAAGGAAATTTCAATTACCTGTGCATACAGTATATAATGAATTGTGCCCAATTTCTGCAGCGATTGCTAGATGAAAGCCACAGCTTTGCTGTAATTCAGTTTGATTACCGTTGTTGATTTCCTTTTCATTACCTTTTCCAAAGGAGAGCTTCTATTCACAAGCGGTAGGAAAAGCTGAGAATTGATTATCAAAGGTACAGCAAAGGGGGGAGAAGTGCTGAGTACCTGAAATGACAAGAAGTTAGGTGTTTTGGGCAGAATGTCCTGCTTAAAAGAAGGGTTTTGCTGCACAGGCAAATGTTGTTTAATTGCTGAGACATAATAAGCAAGAAGGTAAAACAGAAATATGCAAGAAATTGTGCTCTGTGTAGTTAAAAGGAAGCCAAATCAATTGTGTAAGTATACATAAAACACTAATGATATTATACAACTCAAGCAACGCCAGTTAATGGATCCCACTGACTAAAAATGCATATTTCAGTTTTTAAGCATTCCAGCCACAACAGCCACAATTTCCACTTGTGCAGTCAGAAGGCAGAGAAGGCGTTTTAAATATATATCTTAAAAAGCCAAAATCATAAAAATGCATATATAATATTTAGTGATCACCACTCATTCAGAAAGGTTTGAGAACTCATAAGCCTTGCACTGCCCAAATATCATCTGAAATGTTTTCATAATCTCTAAAGAACCTTTTTGTCCTTTCACTTGCATATTTTATAGACAGGAATCTGCTTCCTTGGTTGCTTTTCTTTTAATTTTTGGGGTGTTTTTTTTCCCAAAAGAAGAATGCAGTCTGTGCAAGGAACCAGCACGACCTGATTCACACAGATAAGAAACAAACGGTGATGTGGGTACTGCAAAAAGCAGCTCTCCAGTTAGATGTAGGGTAGGAAAGCAACGCCACGTCCCTGGCACGGTGACGTGAGTGATTCCAATTCATCAATACACATCACACAAAACACCTCCAGCAGACAACATGATGCCTTTAATAGGAAAGATGCCAACGCTTTTATCACGAGCAGGTGCTCCGCTGCTAATTCAGTCAGATGCTGCTATCGATCTCATACAACGTCCTCCATACTCTCTTCTTTGATGCACTTTAGGGAAAAGAAACCCCAAACACCTAAGTAAGCTGATGAAAAATGCCTCCCTAGAGCATAACCAAAAAAAAAGGTGTGGGGCTGTGGTTGGGGTTTTCTCCTTTGTTTTCTGGTTTTTTTAAGAACTACGACCCGCATGCCTAAAATTGATAAGCCAGGCCCATATTTTGTGCCTACAGCTAGCAAAGCACCTTTCTGATAGGAAGAAAGGAGCAAGAATAAGGATCCCACTGGTTCTCAAGGCTGGCATTATGGGACAGGCTCAGCGTTAATAAATACAGATGTTCCCTAGTTCACACTTGATACTGAGGCAATATGTGTTAATATAGAGCTAGGCTAGTTGTTTCTTTTCCAATTCACTTTGAAAGCTATTAGGTTAAATTGGACCGCTACAAATTGCAAGACAATTTGCATCCCTGTTTAAGAATCTATAGTCTGAGCAAATCGCCCTCAAAGCTTTCTCACAGCTGAACTAAAACATAAGACTCAATATTAAAGAGCAAAACTTACCTGTTGACAGTAGTGATGGACTATCTTTGCTTAAAAGACATTGCTTAATTAAAAACAAATGGAGTTAACATGAATTAAAGCCACTAGCTCAAGTGCAATCAACAGTCCGGTCAATATAAGAGCGGTGTGACCTTTAAAAGAGAGTGTTTTCACTCGTTAAACACATTGCTGACTTTTTGGAAAGAAATATAAAGTTAAAGAAAAAAGAAAGGAAGACGATGTTAATTGGCTGTGAGAAAAGAATCTAGGGAAAAGCAATCTTACATCTTGCTCTTCTGTGGCAAGTAAGGCAAAGGCCTATATTTTTAATGAATATTTTCTGTAGGCTTTCATTTATCTCCTCTCTACTGTTGTCCCTAACTGCCTACAGTTAAATCAAAAGATATACTCACTAGGGAAAAATAACCCAAACGAGCTTAACAACAACACAAAGTACTATTATCCACAGGAACAACACAACTTCTAAGAAAAAAAGAAAACCAGAGATGCATTAATTAGAAAATTAGTTCCAACCAAGCTAGCAAGGTTTGGTTTTTAAGTGTAAAATGGGAATGCTGCTGCTCACATCTCTCAGCAGCCTTTTGTGATACCGACTGTGAAGAAAGTTAGAAAGGCTCAGAAAGAAATCATTTTTCCACCCGACAAGGTTCAGTGACAGTAGATTCAAGAAATGATTGTGGCCTTCCCCACCAGCATGCGAACGAGACCGCGGAGACAAGCTGTGGTGCAGGGGAATGGGGTAGGGAACCGTTCCAGAAAGCGGGCGATACGACCAGGTGGTCCTGCAGACCAACGCTGGCACCTCAGCACCATGAGAGAGGTCTGGAACTTACCAGCAACGCCCCGATGGTAACAGCCTCCTTGGCGCGGCGGGGTCCCTGCAACGTAAAGTTGATTTGAAATGGAGCACAAGCACTAATCCAGATTAGAGGTATGGGGCTGCTCCTTCTGTATTTTATTGTACTTGTATTCACGGCAAGTGTGTAGAAGGAGATTGCTCTCCTTGTAAAGTACCATGAGTTTCCACATCATTTCACCCAATCCTTTGTTCAACTGGCAACGGATTAAACTAATTTTCCCAAAGTTGAGGCTGTTTGGCCGGTGATGGGAACAGGTAAGGGTCATTTCTTTCCTTTTTTTTCTTTCAATTCTGCCTTATTCTCTCCCCATGACCTGCTGGGGTGCGAGGAGGGAGAGAGCAGCTGGGTGGGCACCTGGCACCCCAACCCGTTTGTTTCCTAACTGCTAATGGCAGAAGATTACCTCTTCCCTTCGCAAACCTGCTAAGAAAAGTGTCTTTGGACGATGCCATAGTGCCTGGTGCATTTAGGAATTTCAGTTAGGAGAGAAGCAGAGGCCTGTGAGGCTTTCCCCACACAGTGAGTGGGATTATAGTTTGCATGGCATAGTTGCCTGCAGGAAAGTTATTTTGTCTTTTACAAGTCACTTGATTGCTTTTTTCCGCTATTATTGAAAAGTCATTCCAGAACCTCATTTCCTCTATCTGTGAGCAAACTCCTGAAGTCCAGCCTGAATTTATGAGCAGACTATTTGAAACCACTCATTCTTATGCTAACATTTTCCTATAACTTTCTCCACTGATTACTTTTCTCTCTCAAGTGCTTCTAAAGAGAAAGTCTATCACCTGTCAACCTTAATTTCACAAGGTATCATCATATAAAACAGGTCTCTGTTTCTTTGGTCAATCTAATCATTTTAGAAAAATATGAGACATTTTGCAAGATAAATGGTAAAGAGTTAGGATTTTACATGAGTAATAAGACTTTGAGTAAGAGAAAGACTCTAGACAGGAGGCCTTTCTGTTCTCCATACCTCCCGCTCCCTTCTTTAAAGTGACATCTCCAAAAGATGCTTTAATGAATCTGAACTATCCCATAAAGCTTTATAAACATGTATTATCTACAAACAAAATAAACTAGGCACTGTCCTTACTAATTCAGGATTTTTAGGGACTGAAATACACAATTCATTCATTTCTGTACATGTGCATCTTTCTTTTCTCACTTAATAAAACAACCTGAGGGGCTCTGCCAAGGAATATCAAAGGCTACACAAGACTAAAAATCTTGCAATTTGTTTTTCTCAGGAAATTTCCCAAAGTCCCAGACTGAGGATTAAATAATCTAGATCAGATCACTCAGCACAGTTCCCAAAGCCAGAAGAATAAGCAGAAAGGGTGCTCTGCCTACATGCTGTAAAAGAAAATATGGAGTCACGGAATCAGAATGCATTGGGCTGGCAGGAAACCATCCAAAGTCATCTAGTTCCAACCCCCCTGCCATGGGGAGGGACACCTCTCACTAGACCAGGCTGCTCAAAGCCCCATCTAACCTGGCCTTGAATGCTTCCAGGGAGGGGGCAGCCACCACTTCCCTGGACACCCTGTGCCAGTGCCTCACCACCCTCACAGTGAAGAATTTCTTCCTCATATCCAACCTGAATCTACCTTTTTTCTAGTTTAAAACCATCACCCTTTATCCTATTGCTCCATACCCTCATAAAGAGCTTCTTCCCCAGCTTTCCTATAGGACCTGTCAGGCACCAGAAGGCCACTAGAAGGTCCCCCCTCAGCCTTCTCTTCTCCAGGCTGACCCAGCCCAACTCTCTCAGGCTGTCTCCATAGGAGAGGTGCTCCAGCCCTTTGGTCATTGTTGTGGCCCTCCTTTGGATGCACTCCAACAGGCTCAGGTCTTTCTTGTGTTGAGGACAAATACCAGGCAATTTTAGGCAAGTCACAGATTTTTTAGTGTCTTCTTTCTGTGACATTTCGGGGGGGGAGGATGTTCAATGGACATGTTGGATTTTTTTTTTAAAAGGCATAATATTTCAGGAGCTAACAGGGCCTCTGGGCCCTGGGTCACACTGAGATGACTGCACCCACACCATCCCCCACCAAGGGGAGCATGTTGGAGTGCAATAAGGCTTAGGGAAACAGTGATGGTCTGGGCTGAGTGGGACCGGCAAGAAGGACAGTGCCACACCATCTGAGCTGCTTTAGGAAACCACTAACACTCCAACTAAAACTAAGCTAGCAAAAAAAGCCCATTTCATGAGTGTTTTAGAGCTGCTATAAAAACAGGGGAAGACAAAAGACAGGATAATTTATTGTTTCATAAAAGGTTGCACAAGGTTTGTGACAAAGAATGCAACCCATTTCTTCTGTATCACAAACACAGGGCCATTATTCCCTTCTCCAGACCAAGGTTATTTGCCTGACCATGTTCTAATTTCTAAATAGAGATCATGCACTTACATTCCTATTTATTTATTTTGTCCAAAATTGGATGCAAGTTAGAAACTGAGGCTGCCAGTTTACTCTCAGGTATAAGATATGTTATGCGTTGTCATCTAAAGTCTCCCTGATGTGAGGAGCTCCAATTCATTTACTGCCTTGCCTGGTGTAGACAAAGGATAAACAACAGTATTTGCTACAACCCGTGGTGTGCTACTTCCCCCTCTATCCTCTGTTAGTTTCAGATGTGTTTTAATAAGTTTCAAAGAGACAAATGCAGAAGACAGACACGAAGTGACAGGAATAATTTACTGAAACTGAAATTTTCGTGTCCCTCTTGATTCTAACACAACGGCAGCTTTCCTTCCCTTTGAAAAGAAAGCTGGGGAGCTCAGCACTCTGCAATAGCCAGGTCTCCAGGCACTCATGGTTTCTCTGAAGTAGGTAACTTGTAAAGAAAACAAGAGCCTGCACAGAGTCAGGAGCATCACAGTCAATGCCAGGACATGAGTCTGGGATTTAACACAAGTTACCAAGAGGGATAAATGACCCTCAGATCACAGAATCACAGAATCACAGAATCGTAGGGGCTGGAAGGGAGCTCCAGAGCTCATCGGGTCCAACCCCCTGCCAAAGCAGGGTCCCTAGGACAGGGCACACAGGGAGGTGTCCAGACAGGGCTGGAATCTCTCCAGAGAAGGAGACTCCACACCCCCTGGGCAGCCTGTCCCAGGGCTCCCTCACCCTCACTGGGGAAAAGTTCTTCCCCAGGTTGGTGTGGAACTCCCTGTGCTCCAACTTGAGGCCATCGCCCCTTGTCCTGTCCCCACAGACACTGAAAAGGGGCTGGCCATTTCCCCCTGTGTCCCACACTTGAGATATTTATAAACATTCATAAGGTCCCCCCTTAGTCTTTTCTCTAGGGTGAACAGTCTAGACACCAGATACCCCTGTCTGGAAGCAGAGGACAAACAATTTAAAAGAAGCACTTGCTGCCACCAGGATCTACAATCCTGGCAGCCCAACTCTTCTCTACCTGGGGCTCAGGTACATTTAAGGGATCCAAGAAGAATGTCCATGCTCCCAAAGCCACCTCCATCCTGAACCCTTAAATCCCTCAAGTGTTTTGAGAGCATTTACTTTGCTGAGGATGCCTGGTTCTGAACTGCCACCTGACCAACCCTCTCCCACAGCTTTGGGAGTACTTCAGCAGTTTTTGAGAGTATTTCTGCAGTTAGCACAGGAGCTCATTAACCTTCTCCCTGTTGGGAGAGGAGGAGGAAAGCAAGCTGCCTTTGAGGGTGATCTTTAGAACAGTTGTCTTGTTAAACTGATGTCTGGCAAGATGGGAGAGGAGATCTTACCTGCACACAGAGAGGGTTGAGGAAGATCAGCCTTTTAATCCACTTCAGGGATGTTTTGCAGGTCAGATGTATGCTGTGAGCCCCACTAAGGACTGGCGGTGTCAGTGATAGCAGCATCTCCTGTAACACTCTCATAACAAAGAAAATGTTATATGATTTACTGCCATTATTACTTTTGCCCTGAGCACTGATGAAGGTGGTGGTTTAGACAAAGCAGCAGCAAATGAAACATAAGAGAATGTTCTTTAATTTTGTTTTTATTATTGTTGCTGCTCTTTTCTTCAGAAGGAAGCAGGGAGAAGGATTTGCCATGACACACTGGTTTTCTTAAAGACCTGCTAATATCCAACTGAAACTACATCCAGTCATCGCTGCTGTGGGAGGGAAAAGAAAGCAAAGGGCGTAAGGAAACTGGAGCACTCAAGGACACTTTGGGTTTATCACTTGGTTTTGTACCCTTCTCACCAGATGGGAAGGAAATGCACTGAGACACAGCAAAATTTCCTGAGCTTTGGATGTCTAGGATATTATTTGGACCAAAAGAATGCTCTCGGGGTAACACTTTGTCTGTTGTATTGTCTTACTCCTTTCCTTTAGCGACTTTTAAAGTCCAGGAACTTGTTGGGCTCCTGGAAGGGTACATAGCTGACACATCAGCTCGGCCAATTTGCATTTTAGTATGCTAGCTTAATTTATCAGTAACACCAGAGTGTGAGCAGAAACACCCAGGGCACAAATGCTCATTCCCTCCTGTCACTCAATAACAGAGTTAATAAAATCCATTTAGGGGGTAAAGTGGACAGCTAAACACTAAAATCTTAATCTGTTACAACAAGAGCTCTTTAAGCCCTCCCTAATGCAAATTTCATCCAAAAACATCCCTCACCAGAGAAAAATACAATAGAAATTCAAATGCAAGGGGAAAAAGACTGAGTTTACAGTACATTAATGTGCTGGTAACAGGGTTTTGTGATGGAGTAGCCATAGCAACATAATGTACTAGTGGCTCTAAAAGAAAAACAGCAACATGAAATCCCACACAGGCCCAGATAAAGCCTGGACTCTTTTGCAAGGCTGAGCTGTCAAGGGGCTCCAGATTCACTCACCGAGCATATCTCTCATCTGAAAAGCCCAAACATACCCATTGCCTGCTGCAACCTGTATTTTACTTCCCTTTTTAAATTTTCAAAGGATAGTTTCACCTGTTGGCTGCAAACATGCAAATGCCAGTTAAATGCATGCAAATGCAGTTAAAACCCCAGCTTACCAGCCTGTGTGTAGAGCGAGAATTACCTGCCACACATCTGAGCAACCAGCTGACAAGCTGCCTGCCTTCTGGAAAATAGAATGCTCAGCACAGCGCTTCCCACATCAGCACTAGGGAAACAGAGCTGAAGTAGAGGCCTGTGATACTTCCACCTTAAACATTTACCACTCAGGGTGTGACTACTATTAGCCCAGGTAGAATTAATATTCCTTTCCCTTGGAACCAGGAATGAGCATGTAGTAAACTGGTGTAACTCCCTGGGGAGTATGCTGTAACACTGGTGGTGACACAGCCAGTCTGACACAGCCAGACACAAGGAAGATGACCACCAAAAGGGTAAAGACAGATGTGTGCAGCTGCCCACAGGAGGCACCCAACAAAGCTTGTCAGAAAGAGGACAGGAGAAGCACAGGGGACTGACTCCATCGACTGCTGAATACACAGGAAGGATGGCTGACAGCTGGCGAGACAAAAGAAAACTAGATAAGCAGCAACACATTCTCCTTCTGGGGAGGACAATGGCATGAAAACATCAGGCATCAGGAGGGAGAATGGGAGAAGACAGCAACAGCCCTCTTCATCTTGGCCTTTTGTCAGGGATGAGCTCTCAAGCGTGTTCTCCTGGACCTCAGCCTCTGAGACCACCAGAGGCCATGGTCACCTGCATAAGATGGCATCCCAGGTCCTCTGTACTCCCAGATAATCTACAACATTAGTGGCAAAGAGTGATGGCTTTGTGTACATAGCACTGATGATTAATAGTGTGTAAGGACTGACTGCTCGCCAGGAGTGTGTTGGTAATGAATTAATTAAGCTCTGCCCTGGTTTTTCAGCCTTTGAAGCACCCCATCACAGCAATCTCCAATTCCCTAATTGATATTTATGTACATATATTCACAAAAGCTGCAAATCTTTCTCTCAAAACATGGTACTTGGGAAACTGGACTCCAGCCTTGAGGCTGACCTCTCCAGACATCTCTCAGTCCCTTCTTCCTACCTCCTTCCTCCTCTGCAGCACAGGGAATAACAAAGCACCATTTTTCCCTGCTCCTTGTACATCTTTGACTTAAACAGTCCTTCAGAGGCTGTATAACTCGTTCTTTGTGTACCAAAACTTGCAAACGAAGCAAGACATCCAAGACAAATACAGATGGGTGCCCCCTCTCTCTCCACACAATACAGAGTAGCAGATATTTTTAGCAGGGGGTTATGTGATGGAGCCATGGAGCTCCAAGAACATTGATTCTGTGCACCCACACTGCTCTAAAACTGGATATTCAAAAGCCCCAATGAGAAGTAGCAGCCTGGTACAATTTCAGTGCAGCTCTGAAATTAGTGCTAACAGGCAGAGCTAACAGGCTTCCTCAGGTGTATTTGAAACACCCTCTCTGAGACAAGGGATATTATGCATATATTATCTCTCAGAAATCAACAACAGAAGCTGGAGTCGTGCTGTGGGCATCATAAAATCTTTGTCTGTTCCAGATTCTGTTATTCTGCCTTTTTCAAAAAAGGAAGTTTCTTTCAGTTTGTCATTCCTCAATGAATCTCTCCCCTTCTTCAGTTTCCTCCCCAAGTTTTATTTATCTAAATTTTATGAGAGGGGCATGAATGACATTTCTACCTGACTAGCAGTCTTTCTGGTTGCGTGCTGCCAGATAAATGAGCACATAAATGTACTTCTTCTGAAGCTGCTGAAAATCAAGAGTGAATTCCTCACGGATAATTTGCACATGTATCACGCAGTGACACGCTGGAGGTACAGCTACAGCGTGTATTTAGGAATGAGAACGGAGCTGGTAACCCATCTGCACAAACAAGCAGAGCCATCTTCAGAAACAAGCTTTGCTTGTCGACGGCTTGATGGGGAAAAGTCTGATGAAAACAAAATGCAATCAAATGGAAGTGCTTTATTGCAAGACTAAGTCCCTAGATTTCCAAAATCAGCTGAGGAGTGTAAACCCATGTCTTCTGTTTCTTTCAATGTGCCTGTATTTGCCAGTAAAACCTGAAAATCTATAGAGTATAACACCACCAGCTCACTGCAGGAATATAGATCTAGAAATGCTCATTGTCCAGCAGTCTATCCATGACATGGATAGCAAGTTGCATAAACCAACAGAACAACCCCAAGCAGCGCTACAGGCTGGGGGAGACTGGCTGGAGAGCTGTCAGGCAGAGAAGGACCTGGGGGTGTTGGGTGACTGTGACTGACCATGAGCCAGCAGTGTGCCCAGGTGGCCAAGACAACCAACAGCATCCTGGCTTGTGTCAGAAATAGTGTGGCCAGTAGGTCTGGGGAGGGGATTGTGCCCCTGGACTGGGCACTGGGGAGGCTGCACCTTGAGTGCTGGGTCCAGTTCTGGGCCCCTCACTACAAGAAGGACATGGAGGTCCTGGAGCGAGTCCAGAGAAGGGCAACCAGGCTGGGGAAGGGGCTGGAGAGCAAACCTTCCCAGGAGCGGCTGAGGGAGCTGGGGGTGTTCAGCCTGGAGAAGAGGAGGCTGAGGGGAGACCTGATCACCACCTACACTGCCCTGCCAGGAGGGTGCAGAGAGGTGGGCGATGGTCTCTTCAGCCAGGGGACAGGAGATGGGACAAGGGGAAATGGGCTCAAGCTGTGCCAGGGCAGGGGCAGAGCAGATGGTAGGAGAAAAAATTTGTTACTGGAAGAGTTGTCAGGGCCTGGCACAGGCTGCCCAGGGAGGGGGCTGAGTCACCTTCCCTGGGTGTGTTTTAAAAAATGGTAGATGACGTGCTCAGGGATATGGGTTAGGATGGGATTTGTTGGACTTGATGATCTTTAAAGGTCTTTTCCAACCTTGTGATTCTGTGTGAACACCTAAATTTACAACAATTTATAGTTGAGATATCATGTCAAAGGCCACCATGTCTTGCACCAAAGCCTTGCATCCTACCTGCTTTTCAATTGCATTTATTTTGGCTGCAGCACCCTACTCTCCAATTCTCTCTGCACAGCCCAGCAGGAAACATCCGTCCTGTGCCAGCCAGAGAAAGCTCGAATCATCTCCTGCATATAAAGTTATCCTTGTAATCATTTATATTTTATCATTTTAAGGAGCTGGGAGTTTTGGGAGCAGATTCTGGTCAAAGACGAACCCGCTTGACAAGATCAGGTGATTTGTGAAGAGAAAATTGTTGCCTGTGTAAGTGTAATTAGGCTGCACTAAAGAGAAGCTGCCAAAGTCACAGCACCCTCCATTGGCGTGCACCAGAGAAACGCAAGCAGTTTTGATGCCTGTTTACACCAGCAAAGAATCTGTCTGTCAAAAAAAAGAGGGGGGGGAAAAAAAGAGAAAGGTAGAAGTGGTGAGATTGCATCACTTCATAAAAAGCTACTGCTAACGAGTGAAGTGCCAGTGCTGAGATGTCTAATTATCCGTGGGTATATTAACCTCTTTGCCTGAAGATCACAGAATCACAGAATCATAAGGGTTGGAAGGGAGCTCCAGAGCTCATCAGGTCCAACCCCCTGCCAAAGCAGGGTCCCTAGGACAGGGCACACAGGGAGGTGTCCAGACAGGGCTGGAATCTCTCCAGAGAAGGAGACTCCACACCCCCTGGGCAGCCTGTCCCAGGGCTCCCTCACCCTCACTGGGGAAAAGTTCTTCCCCAAGTTGGTGTGGAACTCCCTGTGCTCCAACCTGAGGCCATTGCCCCTTGTCCTGTCCCCACAGACACTGAAAAGGGGCTGGCCATTTCCCCCTGTGTCCCACACTTTAGATATTTATAAATATTAATTAGGTCCCCCCTTAGTCTTCTCTTCTCCAGGCTGAACAGCCCCAGCTCCCTCAGCCTTCCTCACAGGGGAGATGCTCCAGGCCCTTCATCCCCTCCATAGCCTCCTCTGGACTCTCTCCAGGAGATCCCTGGCTTTTTTGTACCAGGGAGCCCAGAATTGGACACAATACTCAAAAAAAAAGTCAGAAAATACTCAAAAAAGAGGTGAAAGTGTGAAATGGAAGCAGTGCATTCAGCACAGTCACACGTTCCCCAAGCCCCAACCAACGTGTAAAATCATGAGCCAGTGCCAGCAGATGACTTCACTTTTTAATTTGCTGTGCTGGCTCATAACATGTGTTCTGCTCCACAAAACCCCCCAAAAGAGTTAACCAAAGGTTTCTGCAACAGAAATGTACTGACAGAAATCCTTTGGAGCAAGGGAGAAGCAGGAACATCCTGAGCACAAGTTAGATAACCCAAACCCCAAGTCACCCAGGCTGCAGAGTTGGAGAAGTCCTACCTCAGCTTGGCTCTGCAACGTCCAGACTGCAATATTCTTGAGCACTGCTTCTCTCCCTATATTTCCTGGGAAAGGAATGTTGAGATGTAAATACCATTGATAGGAAGCTAAGATAACCTTAACCAGTGAAGAGATAAGACTTCATAATTCCTTACAGGTATCAATGTTTCTATAATTCCCATAAGTTATGGAGATTTGAGAGGCATGAGTTGGTTTGGCTTTGGGTTGGGTTTTTTTTTAAACTTGTTTGTTTGTTTAATTAAGCCCAGCAGACAATTTGTACTTACTCTGCAATTTTCCACTCACCAACAGACCTTGAACAGCAATCACTTCTTCCAGGCCTCTCCATTTTACCTACAAAGTCAAAGCTGACTTTCACTACTGCTGACAAAGTGAACTTGAGCAGTGGGAAGGCAGTGAATCTCCAACAGCAGCGATGCTTTATGTACCTTAAGTAATGTAAGATTAAAAATGTGGTTTTATCACAGTGTGATACCAACATTAATAACTCGTCTGGAGCAAGAATTCAAAGCTTTCAGTATTCTATAATTGAAAGGAGCCCGATTGCACATGGACTCATCTAGCACCAGAGGAGCTCAAATCACCTTAGTCAGTATTTGACTCAAACAGGAAAGCCTGAGAAGGGCAGTGAGGCATCGCTGGGTCGTGTAGTATCAACAGTGATGCAACACAGGCAGATGAGGCGACGTGCAAGTAACAACCTGCCCCCCTCAGATTACAAAGCAGGGCGGGCATGCAGCAAAATTAATTTGTGCCACTTGGTGAAAACAAAGAGAACATTGAAATTTGTGATTTTTCAGCCCAACAATAATAATTTCACCTGCAGCTATGCTTTCAGTTGTCACAGCACCAAGCAATGCTGTTTCCTTCAGCTTACTTATTACCGCTCCTCCTTTTCAATAGGCTTTTGTAAGACAATTATTTCATAAATCTTAATTGTTGTTTCATTTTATATTTTGACTGGGCTCAACAGCTAATAGCTACATCATGTCCTGAACCAGGTGACCCTCACAAGCACAGAAACAGGTACTGCACAGCTCAGCACACTGCTGGCATTCAGCTGAAGCCATCACGTGTGAAAAGGATGCAGAGCAACAGGAGCAAGAGAGACTTGAAGGGTGAGAGTTGAGTGCAGGGCCACCTGCACCAGGTGTGCGTACACGGACTCATACCCCATGCGTGGCCACCAACCAACAGGACCATTGGAGCTGACAGAGACAGGGTGGGACACTGCACAGCAGGAATGGTGGATGGAGACAAGCTCGTCAGGAAAGAGGGGCAGGGATGAGGAGGAGGGCAGCTGACCTTCACGTGAGGAGCAGACTGGATGTCGCAGCTCTGCTATAGGGATGGAGGGTGGCCGGGTGAGAACCGTGGGTCAGAGGTAGAGGAGAGGCCGCTGAGGGCCACACTGTGGTGGGGCCACCCCATTAGGGTGAGGAAATGAAACAAACCTCCCTTAAATAACTTGAACTTTCAACACGGGTTCTTGTAGGAGACTTTAACTTCCCTGGCGTGTGCTCCCAACGTGGTGGGAGACAAGTAGTCAAGAGGATTTGTAGAAGGTGTCAGGTATAACTTGTTATACTGGTGCTGGACTGGCCCACAGGGCTGATGCACAACTGGGTTTGCTCTTCACCAACAAGCAAGCGCTGTTTGGGAGTGTGATAATCCAAGTCAGCCTTGGCTGTACTGACCATGAACCAGTGGGTGTATCATGATCTAGAGGGGAGAGAGAGGGAGGAGAGTAACAGAGCACAGACCTAGGCTTCCTCTGAGCAGACTTTGGGTTGTTGAAGGAACTGATATTTGGGATCCCACAGGAGGCAGCTCTGAAGGGAGAGGGCTCAGGAAATCTGGCAGGGCTTCAAGATCAGCTTCCTCCACATGTGAGAATCGGCCAAAACTCAGGAAAACACATGTGTCTCTCAGAAGAGTGGCTTGGCTAACCTGTGAATTCAGGATAGGGCTGGTACACAAAAGGCAGCGTGCAAAAAGTAGGAGCAGGGCAGGATACAAAGGAGGACATCGTGAGTGTTGGCCAGGTGTGCAGGGTGGTGGCAGCAACACTAAATCTCACCTTGAGCTTGGGCAGTTGGCTCCCCATCCTACCCTGTTCCGTGGCTGGGAAGGAGGACAGGCCCTGGCCAGGCAGCCATGTTAATCCCCTCAGCTCAACTGGGGAGCTGCTGGCCCTCACTGCACCCTGAAACGAGCTTGGGGTGAAGTCACCAGGCAACAGGCCTGAGCTGAACCAAGAGAGGATTAAGCTGGAGGTCAAGTACAGCTTTTGCTCCATGAGGAGAGCTAGTCACAACACAGTTTGCCCAGAGAGGTTACACCATCTCCAGCCTTAGAGGGTTTCAAGTCCCATCTGGATCAAGTCCTGGGCAGCCTGGTCTGACCCCAGAGCTGAGGTTCCCCTCTAGCCCCATTTATCCTGTGATCTACATTCAACTTTATTACATCATAGAATACATTGCAGAATACAAGCCTAAATTAAACATATCCTATGAAGCAGAAATTGTACAGATGCTTTTTTAAGTTGATCATAAAGTCTGCTCTGGGCTGTCATGTGCCAGTAAAATGTAAACTACATAACACGTGAGAAAGGCTTGTATCATTATCCTAAGACACTCACAGAGCAACAGAAATGTCATAACTTTCTTGTTTTCCCAGGAAAAATCAGTTCTTGGAAATTAATTTTACAAATTAAAAAACTTCTTCCCTCTCCCCCCAACTTTATCCTGGATTAATCCATTTTATCTCCCTAATTATAGTCTCCCACCAGATCTTTGATAACACACTGTGTACATGCTAAGTACTAAATCTCTCATGGTGACATGCATGTGACTCTGCTGGCCTGACTTGGCTGTACTCTTGTTTTCACAAACCTCTGGGCTTTGTCACTGTGTTCTCATGCCAGGTCTGTTACAGCACTTTGAATTGAGCAGCTCCACTCAAACATCCATCATCAATGTCCTTATCACTCCTTTGGCAAGTGAGGGGTTGACATACTGACCAGCTTGACGTATGCATGCTTAGTTTTGTATTTTAAGTAAGAGCTATGTCTTAAACCTTGCAAATAAATACTATGGCATTAACTAATACCTTCCCTCATGTATCTCCTTTCCAGTGAGCCCTAGTAGTAGGGGTGGGGAGGTCAAACCTGCACAGGTTGCTAAGCAGAACAAACGTAGGTCTTTTGGATTCCAATAATTCCTTTAAAACCTTTACATGGCATAAAAAATAGTTAAGAAGATGAAGGTGAACAAAAGCAGGAGAAGCCAAACAACCGCCAGCAGCAAGAGCCCCCTGAAAACTACACAGCATTCATCTGGATCACAGCACTTCTTCCACACCTCCTTCTAAGCTGCTGCTGCTATTAAACTGAGCACAAAAGAATCATAGAATCCCAGACTGGTCTGGGTTGGAAGGGACCCCAAGGGTCACAGAGCTCCAACCCCCTGCCACAGGCAGGGACACCAACCTCCAGGCCTGGAGCTACACAAGGTTGCCCAGGGACCCAGCCAACCTGGCCTTGAACACCCCCAGGGATGGGGCACCCACCCCCTCTCTGGGCAGCCCGTCCCAGCCCCTCACCACTCTCTCTGCAAAGAACTTCCCCCTAATATCCAATTTAAACCTTCCTTCCTTTGGAATCTGAAATTGTTTCCAATAAAAGCAACGCTTTCATGTCTTCTCTAGAGTTCCAGTACACTGGGGACATTTTCAGTGATGGGACTGAAAGGGGTTTGGTTTTTTTTTTTTCATTTTCCTTAATTCTTTAATCAATTACAGCTAGAAGACACACTCTTTTTGGCATGCCTTACGTGTTGTGCTCCAGAAGCAGTTCACACCACTGCTCTAAAAACATGATCTTGCCTCAAAACATCATTCTTCCCCAGACTTTTCTGGGACTCGCACTGGTCCCTTATTCTCTGGTTCTTATGCTGTTATCAGAAGTGCATCTCCTCTTACTTTTAAGGATTAACTAAAACATAAAACAACCACAGCTCTTTCACAGCTGCAACCAGCTGGAAGGTATTGATTCTGCTCATAAAGACCACGAGTCCATGGTTGCCCGGTACAGATAGCAGCTGATTTGCTCTGTTAGAAGACATGAGAAAACAGAACAGCAATGAACCATGGATAACATGGTATTATGTACAATCTACTAATTCTCAAGAGAAATGGACATATTTGGATCTAATAAAAATGTCAGAGTGTCATCTTAACAGCTTTAGGTTACTATTTCATCCCCTTCTCTCCCAGTATGCACTTAGGCACCTGACCTTAAAAGCTCATAAAAATGTCAAGGACACAAAAATACTCTCTCTGTGTGTCCGTAAGCATGGGTCTAAATCAGCTCTACAGTCACAGTCACTTCTGAACAGCAGCAGCACAAATCTCTTGACATGAACTGTCATCATTTTTAATTTCTAAATTGGCTTAAATACCACCTACTATATAGGACTGAATGCTACCTATAACCCCGTGCAAATGGCTCTCTGCACATACACATCAGTCATTTCCCACACAGATTTTCTGACACTGTTGCATTTGTACAAAGCAGACCAAGCACATGTTTCTGCTCCTGATCTGTCTGCAGAGGAGCAGGATGATGCCAGGAGAGCTTCAGCATATAGGAGAAGAAAGTAATTCAATCCTCCCTCATAAATCATGAGGAGAGTAGGTAGGCATAATGCAGCATAAACTCAGGGAAATTCCAAAATTTCTCATGAAAGAAACCTAAGGGTATCAACCGGAAACGTACCAGAGACCCACAATAACTTTAAAAACAAAAAAGAAATCCACTTCTGCAGACAAATATACCATTTTAAGAGTAAGAATATTTAAACAAAGAGGCTAAATATGTCCCTGGGTGGAATTGCAGGAGTTTCATTATTCAGCCGTACTTTCTCTTGATTTAAATTCCATACATCATTCTGCTTTTGTTTTACAGTTGCTGGAAATGCCATCATAAGGAAATACTGCACACTATTTCTAGTCGTGGGTGTTTATGGTTTATGGCTTCTTTATCCCAACAAATTGCCATATGCGTAAAGAAAATCAATCTTTTCAATTTCCAAACTGCTTAAGAATTTATGTGCATTTTCTATTATAAGCATTTGACTTGGTCTATGAAAAGTCAGATGGAAAAAAAGTCTCTAGCCTTGACAGTCAGGAAAATTATGTTCTCCAGCATTTTTAGACTCTGCAATATACAAGTTTCAAAGTCCAAGATATCCCTTCTCATTTTCTCTTCTGATGCTTAATATCTTTTCTGTTGCCTGTTTGTGATAACAATTCCTGTCAGGGATAATGAGGAAAAGCTAACATTTGTTCTGCACAGATTCTGCCTTCTATCAATAAGACTGACAGGGATATAGATGTTGAAGGCGGTTTCTGTGCATCTGACAAAACCCTGGGCTGCAGCCCTAGCAGCAGTTTCAGGTGTATTTATCAGCAGATGCTGCATTTGAAGAGCGACCCCTTTGCAAAGTAAACAAAACCAGAAATAACAATCCTGGCCACATCTGCAGAGAGACACTGAAAAGTGAGGTGTAAAACTGTCACCTCCTGAACCCTGTCAGCTTGGCTTAAAACGTAAACTGGCAGGAAAATATAGGCACATGATATATATTTGAATTTAGGGCAAATTTAGTCTCACAAACAAAAGATCCTTAAAACTCTATCCCAGCTGCAAGGCTCTTGCTCACCTCGCAACTCAATGTTGCAGAAGAAGACTGAATAACATGAGCCTAACTCAGCACATCCTTAAACATGCAGCCTCATCCAGCCCCAGTGAGGTTACCACCTTTTGCTCTTCACCCCTCACAAGCAGCAGATAAACATTTGGCCCATAGATTTCCCACCACAGAAGACTCTGATGGGCATGATCCCACCGTGAGAACAAGGCTGGAAAGCCAACTCCTATGATTTTTAACCATTTACTTGAAAATAAACAGTAAAATCAAATGATGCTTGGCACAATTTGTGAGTAGGTTACTGGTAGGGAGGGTACAGAGCCCACTCAGTCAGGAAGGAGGGCTGCCCCCAAAGGACATGTGGATAGAAGAGTGTGGAAGACTTTTCTTCCATAAAATATTTCCCTGTTTTTTCTAACAGCACTGAGACTCTACACCTGTTCCTGGACATCCTAGATAAGAACTGGGCAGAGAAATGACAAACTTCAGCACGGTACGTGTGAGGGGAGGAGTATTTCAGCAAGGTTTTGTGTTAAACTGCTGCAAATCTGCTGCATCCTGGTAAAATTAACAAGTGAAATGTACACTTGGATGAGCTCAAAGGATCTGCTGTTTGACACGACTAAATTAGCAATGGAGGGAGGGGGGATGAAGAAGTGGCAGAGTGAATAAGTTACATCAAGGCTTTCTTCCCCAGTTTTTAACAGCAGTATTCTTAGAGAGTGGATGAAAAACTCGAATCCAAAGCGATTTTAAGAGTCTGCAAGTCTCTGCCAAAAAATGTCAGTTACATTCTCTAATATTATGGGGAAACTTCTGTCTTTTGGAAATTTGTAAGTAGGATTTCAAGAACTCTGTTTCATCTCAACTCAGAGATGAACTGAGATGCTCATAGGCTGTAGAGTTCTCACTGAAAATCCTCCTGTTTTGGGGAAATAATATGATTCTTAGTACCTACTCTCCCTCAGGCACTGTACTCAACAGACACATACCCACCTCACAATTTTTGCACAAATATTATTGCATAGAATCCCAGCCTGGTCTGGGTTGGGAGGGACCCCAAGGATCACACAGCTCCAACCCCCTGACACAGGCAGGGACACCAACCTCCAGGCCTGGAGCTACACAAGGTTGCCCAGGGCCCCAGCCAACCTGGCCTTCAACACCCCCAGGGATGGGGCACCCACCCCCTCTCTGGGCAGCCCCTTCCAGCCCCTCACCACTCTCTCTGCAAAGAACTTCCCCCCAAGCTCTCCTCTCCCCCTTCCCTCCTCCAGCTTCACTCCATCCCCCTTGTCCTGCCAGGCTCTGCCCTTTGAACAAGCTGATTCCCTCCTGTTCCTCTGCTCCCTTCAGGGACTGGCAGGCTGCAATGAGGTCCCCCCACAGCCTTCTCTTCTCCAGGCTGACCCAGCCCAGCTCTCTCAGCCTCTCTCCGTAGGGGAGCTGCTCCAGCCCTCTGAGCATCTCCGTGGCTCCTCTGACCCCTCTCCAACAGCCCCACATCTCTCTTGTCCTGGGGCCCCAGCTCTGGACACAGGACTGCAGCTGGGGCCTCAGGAGGGCAGAGCAGAGAGGGACAATCCCCTCCCTGTCCCTGCTGCCACCCCTCTGCTGATATGGGGAAGGAGACAAGGAAATAACTCCACCACTGAATTAATTACCTGGCAAGTTCTTGCTTACATGCAGGCTGGAAGAATTCTTGTGGATTTGTTTATTAACAAAACCAGGAAAACTTCGTATTTGTATTAGTCACTTTCTGCCTGTGTCACCACTGCCCAGCCATACCCTCAGCACTGTCACCAGCAAAATACATCTCCCAACATCTGACCAGCATAATTCGATGATGTTTCTGGAAAATGTCAATGTTTTAGAGGCAAAATCTAACCCAATACAAATGGAAGTAAACATGCAAATATGGTTAGGTAAAAATGTCCTGTTTGCATCTTTACCCTAATTCTAAGCTTCTGGTATTTTCTGTGCTGCTTCAGATGTATTTTTTTTTAATTTTTTTAAATGGGAAGAGAGGCCAGTCACAGGAATTATAGTATAATTGCAAAATGTAAAGGTTACTCTGCAAGTATATTTTCATTTATCCTATTTAACTCTGAAATACACCACTAAGCTGCTAATATCTAATAATCCATTTATAGAAGCTGAATGTTATCTGTAAAAGTTTAATTGTTTACATTCCCAAAGTCATACAGTAAATATAAATGCCCATTCATTATTTAGAATGTCTGTCTCTGCACAGCACATTTTCATCACTGCAAATTTTATGTTCCTGTCTCCCTCCCTCCCCCCAGTTTTGGCTAGCCAACACCATAGATGCATTAGCACCATCTTTTGGCTAAACTCTACCCTGACCTATATTTCTGCCTTTTTCTCATAAAATCTGGCACAAATAGGGTGTCAAGGATTGGTGGGAAGGGTGGAAGGTGCATTCAAATTCATGTTGCTGCTATAAACACTCAGTGAGAGCTGTGGAAAGCTTTGGAAGCAAAGGGTCATGCAGCTGGTTACCAACTCTCTCAAAGATTTAAATTGGGCCATGAAACTGGGACTGGCATGGGGAATAGCCACCCACCACACCACACCTACAATAAACAGTCTTAGTTTTACCTAAGTGAGGCATCACATTCTGCTTCCACTGACACCTCTGGAAAGGTGAGTGGAAACCAGAGAGTCACAGAATCCCAGGGGTTGGAAGGGAGCTCCAGAGCTCATCGGATCCAACCCCCTGCCAAAGCAGGGTCCCTAGGACAGGGCACACAGGGAGGCATCCAGACAGGGCTGGAATCTCTCCAGAGAAGGAGACTCCACACCCCCTGGGCAGCCTGTCCCAGGGCTCCCTCACCCTCACTGGGGAAAAGTTCTTCCCCAGGTTGGTGTGGAACTCCCTGTGCTCCAACTTGCAGCCATTGCCCCTTGTCCTGTCCCCACAGACACTGAAAAGGGGCTGGCCATTTCCCCTGCATCCCATGTTTAAGATATTTATAACATTCATTATGTCCCCCCTTAGTCTTCTTTTCTCCAGGCTGAACAGCCCCAGCTCCCTCAGCCTTTCCTCACAGCGGAGATGCAACATGAAAGACCTCAGTGGAAACACATGTAGGCTAACCCAAGATTGCAAAGTGCTCTGGGATGTCTGAAGACCTGAACTACTTAATGTACCTTTAAAAGTTGTGTTTGTGGTCTCTATCTATATAGATCAGAGGATACCCATCTCAGCATGTCACCACAGATATGCACTGGGGTGAACCACCCTTTGTACAAAATAAATTACCATTTTAGAGCAAGGGAAAACCAGCAAATTGCAAAACAAGGGTGTTTCCTCATTGGACAAGAACAGAATTTGGCGTGCCTTGCTGTTGAGTCCCTGTCATCTGTAGAGCTATTAATCCCATCAGAAACCCCTCTTCCTCACTTGAAAAAAAAAGTATTCTCCTAGGGTAAACCAACATAAAGTATTGAGTCTTTTTAGGATGATGCTTTATATCCCAACTCCTGCAATATGTAATCAATTTGACATTCTGCTGTGCAAAGCAGTCATCATTCTTTGCCACCCTGATCTATGAGTGTAGATACATCATGATTTGCCCACGGCATCGAGTATTGCTGCTTGGTTAATCTATAGCAGAAAGATAATTTACTGCATGACAGCAGCAAACACCAGTGCAAAGCTTAACGTAAGGGAGAAGCAGTAACACCCAGGAGATAAATACGTGCCAGGTGTATATTCAACATGGGGATCTCAGACATACATATGTGCTAGTAGCTGTAACTGGTGTGTGGTCAGTACTGCTTTGGGTCAGTCCCTTGCCCCACAGAACTAGACTTTTTAAACTACACTTCTTAATGCCAAATTATTGTGATTAAACTGTTCTTTGTGTGTTACTACGATGCCTCGGAAAGCTGGAATCAAAACTCACTGCCCCATCTATTAAGCAGGTATCCTTTATTGCAGTGCTGGGCACACAGGGCATTGCTCCTCTGGATGTGTGCCCCAATTAAAGCCAAATCTCTCACATTGATACAGATTGACTCTACATATTCATTATCATTTCTAAGAACAGGCAGAGTTATGTTAGTTATTTCCAGGAAGTCATTTCCATTAACTCCTCCCAGATAGAGCATGCTCAGTGACACTCAGGGGGTCTTCCTCGGGTCTCCAGGGATGAAGGCTGGCTTGGTCTATATCTTTGCAGACCAATTGTGCTGGTCACCTACCCTGTTAGGGTGTGGCCATCAAATTTGGCCATCAAACTGGGAAGTTCCCAGTGCTCCCAAGCGTGTCTCTGGTGTGGATCCTCTGATACTCAAGCAGCTATGTGAATTAGGAATTGGGTGGATATGATACCAGGAGTGGAACAGAAAGCAGGTATAAAAGCAGGAAAGTACACGGTCTCATTCTAGCTGGCTGCAGTTCCATTAGCCAGGAATTGTGTAACACCATAACTGGAGATATATAGAATACAAAGCCCCATAGTTTGAAATTTAAAAGAAGTAGGGGAGCTTTCTGTTCCCATCATTTGGTAAATGAGGGAGAAAAGTGGTTATAGAGCTACATTGCTTATATGCTTATACTGCTCACATTTTCCAGCAAGGGAAAAATCTTCAAGGAACTAGGAGGCTTCCGTTTGCCATCTAAAAGAGACAGTGTATTGTAACTTTGCATCATTGACTGAAAGTACAGTGTTCATAAAACAGCTATCAAGGGACCCAGTCAGGCTGAATCTCATTCTAGTTGCTTCCAACCACATCTAGTGGAAAAGCTACCCTGACAACGTATGCAAATAATAAAATCTACTACAGGATAAGAGAATGTAAGAAAAGAAAAGAGGGAAAAAAAAAAGAAAAAGGCAGGAAAACATTTATCATTATGTGGACAAGCAGGGAGGCAAAAACTGAAAACACCTAAAGCAAGTTAAAACTGCTAGAACTGAAAAAATTAGAAAGATGAGTTTTTCTTTTAATTCTGAAAAGTCTGACATACCTGTTTTCATCAGGAAGTTTAAGTTCAAGGAGAGATTTTGGAAACATTAAAAAAAAAAAAAAATCACTAAAACCTGCGTGTTCCTTTAAAGGTAGTACCACAAGTGGTTGCAATGAGCTTCAATTCAGAAAGCATTTCATCTACATCCAAAACAAGTTTCTAAATGGAAATGCACTGAAGCAAGGGGGAGGGATTGTGAACATGCAGAAGGGATTTTTCTCCCTATTGCCCTGACTACTGGTTATCTTTTAAAACTTCTGTAAGGTTTCTAAATCTATAGCTCACCCTTGTTAAAATTTTTAAGTGTGGAAGCTTTGAAATTTAAGCTAGGCTATGAAACATAACTTCTTTTTTTTGTTTCCCCACCTTCCCAGTTAATATTTGATAATTGGCTCTGAAAGCACATATTTGAACAGAATCCAGACAATCTCAAGTATTTTGGGTACCTGCCCTTAAAAGCAGGATTGTTATGCAACTTTGAAATGGCAATTTCCCCATGCCAACCACGAATTATTTTTAACAGCCATTTGGCACAGCGTGTGCCTGCTGTATCATTATCCTGGTAAATGTTTTGTTTATTGAAAACCCACTCTCTGTGAACGACTAAGCCAACTAACATTAGGTATTAAATAGCACTCTTCACGTGAGTCCCTGAGCAAGTGCTGTCACACTGATGTCTTTGACAATGTTATTGCAAGCAGCAGAGTATTAGCTATGGCCAAGCACCTGAATATTCCTTTTTAAAGCAACTATGAAATATCTTAAGGAAACTGGCTCGTTGGAGAGATCCAATGCCACTGTTAGAGGAGCTGAGATAATGGCATTGTCATTGCTTCCTTGTGCACAGTGAGGTATGCTATAGGGAGACAACAAAAAGAGCGTGTCTTGGGGTGTCCCAGTTCCCAAAGAGTCCAGAGCTGGTTAAGCTGAGGGAGGAATGTGGACAGAAGACAGGCTTTGCCATCCTTCTGATCCCCACCATCCTTCCAGTGCCCACCATCCTTCCAAGAAGCATCATCAGGGAGAAGGATGGGAGAGGGAGCTGTCACTGACATGATCCTTCAGCAGAAGGAAATAAGAACCAGTTTTTTCTTGTGCATTGAGGCAGAGCTGGGAAAAACCCATTTTGTGTCTCTACTCTTCTGCCCCCCATGAAAGAAAAGAAAAAAAAAAAAAAGAAAGAAAAGAGAAAAAGGAACAGGAACCATACTGGAAGATCTTTTAAAAAGGAGCTAAAAAAAACCCTCAAACACAAAGCAAACCACACAGGAGTTGTCATCTTGGATGATCCATCCCCTTCTATAAACCTGAACACTGCTTCCCTTTTGGCAGGAAAGGATCATTTTAAACATCCCTAACAGACACGCTTCACCGCTCAGCACTTGGGTTTTCTTACCCTATAAAACCATCTATCACAACCCAGTGAAGACCCAGGAAGAGATGAAATACTAAGCAGGCTGAGTTCTTCTTCCCTGCTTTTAAAAACCTTCCCTGCTTCTAAAAACCAACAGAAACATGAAAAAAAAAAGAGAAAAAAAGATATCAAGCTCCTCAGAAGCACTACATTTTGCAGGCTAAACCATAAATGTATTCAACCAAGTCGGGTCTTTGAAACTTTTCGTTTAGCTCTGTGAAGATAAACAGTAGATCAGCATTTTCATTAAAAAGAAATGTCATGGCTCATTCCTTCCTGTGATTGAAGAGGATGTAGCAACATCTTTCAAAACTCAGGAGAGAAACATATGCTTGCAATAAAAAAATAAGTAAAAATGTGATTGTTGTTCCATTAAATGTTTCAGCCTGTGATTATAATTACTTCCTGATTGGGAAGAATTCCCATGTCAAAAACCCTATGTAATAATAGCTAAAGTAGATCAAAACAGAAATGGTAATGCTCGCTGGATCAGCCAGGGGTTGCCTCCCTAGACAAGGTCCAGGGAAGGAAGCTTAACTGTTCTTCATATGTTCTTTTTTTAATTATAAATGTGCAGCTGAAGGAACTTTCACCCCCTAAAACTTCTCTGTTCTCTCCCTCCAGTCCATAACAATTTAGCAAAGACCTGGAACAAAGCTATTCAAACAGCTTGGGTTAGAGCAGGTTTTGACTGAGGCAGGTCAGAAAGTGCTTATACAGGCAGTTGTGGAGGAGGAATATTTAACAGCTAGGACTGGCCGTGATGGTGGACTACGGCTAGCACAACAGCACCAGGAAGAGGTCTCTGATGTCAGGCACAACCAGACTGGGAGGGCTCACTGGCTGGATATGAAACAAGTCATTGTCCACAGAGGAAAACTCTGTCACAAAACAAGAGGTTTCTCCCCGTGCCAGGCAGGCACAGACCCTGCAGACTGCTTCGTAGGGCGATGGTTTGTGGTTAAAGGCTACTGAGATACGGACCAAGGAGCAAACACAGAGCAAAGCAAACCAGGAGGGTTTTGTCAAATTGTGTTCCTTCACTGCAGACCTTTTGAGGCCAGAACTTTTGACTGGAGGGTAGGATATATGAGGAAATGGTTCTTCAGCAGGAAATGACTGGTTCAAATCAAGGACTGTTGGAGAAGAGGAAGGAGAAGGAAGGAGAGACCCCTAAGGAGCAGTACCTGACCTTCTCAACATTGGGAACAGTTCCAATATGAGCAATGAGTCTAGTTATCATAACACCAAACCAATAGAAATGCATAACAGGCAGGGGACACAGCAGTTCTGTCTTCTAGGCAACACAACTCCTGAAGGGGCCAGGGCAGGATGACATTGTTGGGGGTGTAGCCATGACCCAGACAAACTTAGCCAGACAGACCTCAGCCTCCCCTCACATCCTGCTGCAACCATCACTCCTGCGACCTCCATGCCATTTCCATCACCTCCTCCCAGCAAACCCCTCTGCTACTAATCTGGCACAGTCCAGGCTGGGAGCTGCGCTGGACCTGTTGGCTATCAAGGTGGAAGCTAATGCTTCATTTATTTAGACTGTAGGACAGAGTCAAACACCTTGGGCCACCGGGGTGGCTGCACAGGAGCTTCTGCTTGTGTGACATGCTACACCAGAAGAACTAGTCAGTAGAGATTTGAAAGGAAAGATTGTCAATGGGATCCTGGGGGCATCAGGAGGAGTGTGGGCAGCAGGTCACAGGAGGGGATCCTCCCCCTCTGCTCTGCCCTGCTCAGGCCCCACCTGGAGTGTTGTGTCCAGTGCTGGGCTCCCTGGGATCAAAAGGACAGGGATCTCCTGGAGAGAGTCCAGAGGAGGCTCCGGAGGGGATGAAGGGCCTGGATCATCTCCCCTGTGAGGAAAGGCTGAGGGAGCTGGGGCTGTTCAGCCTGGAGAAAAGAAGCCTGAGGGGGGACCTAATTAATGTCTATAATTATCTTAAGCATGGGATGCAGGGGAATTGGCCAGCCCCTTTTCTGTGTCTGTGGGGACAGGACAAGGGGCGATGGCTGCAAGTTGGAGCACAGGGAGTTCCACACCAACCTGGGGAAGAACTTTTCCCCAGTGAGGGTGAGGGAGCCCTGGGACAGGCTGCCCAGGGGGTGTGGAGTCTCCTTCTCTGGAGAGATTCCAGCCCTGTCTGGACGCCTCCCTGTGTGACCTGTCCTAGGAACCCTGCTTTGGCAGGGGGTTGGACCCCATGAGCTCTTGAGGTCCCTTCCAACCCCTACAATTCTATGATTCTATGAAAGAGAAATGGCAAGCTTGAGTTTAGATCCCTGGGTGAGGTAGAGGCAATAGAGATGGGACAGGCATTGGACCTACAGCTGGAGATAAACTGCCCATGTGATGAAACCACTCTTCAGAGAGCAGGACTCCTGGGAATTTACAAAAAACATTCAAAACACAAAGAAAATCTCACAACTGTGCATCAGTAATCAGGTGCTCCATATGGTAAGCAAAGGCCTCCAAATTCCTCTTCTAGAGAAACAGCAAAATGGACACTGATTACCAAACAAGTGCTGAGCAATCTGAGGACAAAAGTAAAGCTTCTAAATTTGATACTTTTCTCCCTTTAGCTGAAGGCTTCTTGCCTAAATGGTATGTAAACTCCAGTCAAGAGCAGAAATCTCTAGCTATCTTCACAGAGCATCTTTCTGCAAGAATTCAAGACCAAATCTGGAAACCAAAGTGAAGACCTGAAAGAATTCTGTATGTTTACACAGGATTGTCCTCCAGCTCTTTACTACTTTCATGTAGTATACTAGTAGTCTAACATAAATATAGCACTGTACATAAAAAGCATACACAGACCCACTCAAAAAAACCCATCCAGGAAACCTAGACAAGGAATTGGAAATCTTTGGTGTTGATCATGACTACTTTCTTTGTGTTAACTTTAAAATAGTAATGATTTTCTTTCATCTTAAACACATGAACAATGAAGTAAAACAATGTCAAGTCAGATGAGAAAATCCTAAATCGCTTCAAACAATTGAAATCTGATGCATACTGTAAGTACAGTTCTGCTTTCAGCACATTAAAGTACTCTCAGATCTATTTTTTGTTCTAGTCAAAGGCAGACACGTCGCATAAAACATCAGGGGGCTTTCTTTGATCAGATGCATAGCTTTACATTCCTAGTTAAACAGTTATAAAAATAAAAAAGCCTTGTAAATGGTAAAGTCTGAGGATATTTATACTTTTCAGATGACAGCTCAATTGGGGTCTTGAATTTAGTACCGCTTTTGAGGTGTAAAAATCATTATTTGTACAGTAAGTTCTGGAGTCGTACCTCTAGAGGGGATAAGGGAGTAATCCACAGCTCTGTGCAAAACAAGTCCCAGTTGGAGAGCGTTGTTACCTTCATTGAAATAAACCTCTGCTTAGTATCACAGGATTAGAACAGCGAGAGTTTCTGAGCATTAATAGGGCCTCTTTGTGCCACTGTGGAAGTCCACAGGAATGACAAAACTGTCTTAATTAAGTCTAAAGATTTTCTCAGCATAAGAGATCATCCCTCTGAGAGACAGCCAGAGCAGTCCTTTGTCTTCAACAATTTAGATCAGATCTGATGTATGAATGGCAAAGCCCAGAACAAGAGTTTCTAAAAATAAAGCATAGCAAGGATGAGGTAGCGTTCAGCCTCAACTTCGAGCCTCATTTATTGGGGAGGGTTTTAAGGCTTTTCCAAAAATAAAACTGAATTTGAGCCCTCAAGTTTTTTGTATCCATTTTCCTCCATGCCATAAAAAGGTTAATCAACTGCTAAGAAATTGTAAGGAGATTAACCACGGAAAAGAATTTGTAACACAAAGGAAAACAGGGCTGTTAAGACCCTCATACTTAGGGTGAGATAAAAGCCACCACGCTGGAGAGGAGAAGGTTGATTCCTCTGTCCTTGTTTAAATCTTACTGCTCTGCAGACTTTAGCACCCAGCAAAATAAAACTAACCACCCAATGAAAGGCTGCTTTTCCTTGGACCACATTTGTTTGTCAGATCCCCGAGTCTCAGCGAGCACCAGGGATGCATGGGAACAGTTTTCCTTTTCTGTGTTACCTAGGCAACTTAGTTTTAACAGTTGGAGCAAGAGAGAAGGAATTCTTAAAACATCAAGAAATCAAACATCACTCTGGCAGACTGAAGGAGTTTTATCCTCGTTTATCGGAGCGACTCGTCAACATACTTAAAGAGATGAGTTTAAACTCAGCTCTTCTGTCCTTTCTGGAGTGATATCTGCAGCCAGGAGAGGGCAACTGCTTTGAGCAGCCAGTCCCACCCCTTGTCTCAGAAACTGTAGCTTCCAGCATCTGAGACATTTAGGGATTTTTCACCAGGGCCCTACTTTGTGTTTTAAAAGTCCTTTTTTTTTTTTAATTATTTTTTTCTTATGACAGCAATATGTCAAGAACCAGGCAGTATTTCTAAGGTCTTGGCCTTGCAAGGACAAATGCTTACTGCTTAGGGAGATAAAGGCCAGCTCAACAATTAGTATTTTGAGTTAATCAACACAGCTCCATGGATTTATACAAACAATTTTGTCAGACTGTGGTGAGCAATTTCATCATCCTGATTTGCAAGACTACAGCTAAGAGCTATGTAGCTCCATCCCTTTCAGTCCAATCCCTGCAGATGTCAAACATCTGGTTTACAGTATGTTCAAAGGCATGACATCAGACCTATGGGGTAGTTAAAATTCTACTTTACACACATTAAAACTCTATACATGTACCTATGCTGTCTACCTGTTAATATATTATTTATTCTCCTTACAAAATCTGCAATAGGTTGTGAAAGTTGTGTGTTGTGGGGTTTATTTTTTCCAACCAGCATCTCCACACGGGCACCACAGTGTCTGAGCAGTGCAGTTAAAACAAGGCTGGCCTTTTTCTGCTCTCTCAAACCAACTTCTGCACCTTCTATTGATCTAAGAGGTGAGGGATTACTGCAGATCGGTGACACTAGACCATTATTCTCCATCTCTCTGTAGGACTGGAACTTGTATGGGCTGCCAAAATTTATAGAAATCGTTTCTAGTGATAGGGAGGTATTTTTGCCTTCGGGCCAAGCTTTGATACTCTCAGACAACATTATTGGCAAGATGGACAGTGCACACCATCCCTTGTAGGATATCCTTCATCTCAATGAGTTAAGGATCTGTCCACTAGTGTAAGGTACTGGAAATACAATAGCTAACTGAACCGTACCCCTCTTGTTCCTCTCACCTAACCAAACCTCATCCCTAGCACACCACATCATCACCACCCCTCAGGCTTAAAGTGCCTTGTGCCAAGGACCTCATGACTATTCAACCAGCCACCCTGAAGGCATCAGGAGAGCATTCCTTCCACCCAAAGGATATCAGGAGAGACCCCACCATCAGGAGAGACCCCACCATCAGGAGAGACCCCACCATCAGGAGAGACCCCACCATCAGGAGAGACCCCACCATCAGGAGAGACCCCACCATCAGGAGAGACCCCACCATCAGGAGAGACCCCACCATCAGGAGAGACCCCACCATCAGGAGAGACCCCAGGAGCCATTCACACATCGGACATTCCCTCATCCACCCTGAAGCATCCCCACAAGCCAGGTGGAAGGCTGTGGCCATGCCAAGGATGGCTACATGGAAGCAGCAGGAAACCAAGCAACCCAGAGCCAAGCAACCAGAGGAACCAAGCAGTGGGGGAAGGACACAAAACAAGGAAGCAGCAGAGGCCGAAGAGGTGGAGAGACAAAGGAGGGAAGGTCCCGTCCCGTCCCCCATGGGCCCCGCAGGATGCCCTGCCATCGGGCGGGACGCCGTAGCCCCGTGCTGGTAGATATCACAGCCTCCCTCTCATCTCCCTCTCTTCTCTCTCTCTCTCCCCCTTCTCTCTTTCTCCCCCCTTCCCCTGCACGCTTGTTGGGGGCCGAATAAAGTCCCTTCCCCCTCGGCTGCGTTTGGAGGCTCAGTTCTGTTCCCGGGAATGGCCAAGAACTGATGCCGATAAAACCCCTGAGCCCTGGACAGCGCTGGGGGCTGAGCCCAGCCGCCCCCAGCCCCCCAGAGCCAGCGCGGGGCTGTAGCCTCTGCCAAGCCAAGCCCTGTACACCCTGTGAGGAACTCCACCAAGACCCTTGATTTGTCTCTGAACCGCATTTAAGGATAAACATCCTCCTGGTAAACAAATCCCTTTGGAGGCACAGCTTGGTAAAAACAGCTCCACCCTGACAACTTCCAACATTAGACATTCTCTCCTGCTCACGTTGGTGCAGAATAATTTGCAAATACCAGGCCCACTGGGGTAGGGGTGGATGATGAGAAAAACTCTTCTTTGCATTCATAGGTTTCAGTGAATTCTTCCCAAGTAGTCCAACGTGGCTGTGTGTTAAAATGCTAATGCTGCCCATTTGCATAGTCTCTGAATAATGAATAGTGGAGACTCGTTGAATAAGAATCACAGAGTGAATTCCATGTCTACACAGGAACACCACTGACCTTACAGTCTCCTTTACCAGTTTCAAGACATTTTCTTGTTTCTCTTTTTCTGGGGAAAGCACAAGCCAATACTTTGCTTTCATTTGAGTCTTGGTATTCCCTGTGATTTAACCTTCCCCGCTTCTCCACCCCTTGGAAAACTTCTCTCCACCTTCCACAGCTTGGGTTTCACATTGGTTTGGACATTTCTTTCCCATATCAGCAAGAAAAAACTACATTTTAGGTAGACATAACTGCCCAAAAAAGAAATTGTGTCCAGAGTAGCAAGTGATGATTGCAAAGCACTGAGAAGAAAAGCCCTCCTCCTTACAGGAATGTACCAATGTGTAGGTGACAAACTGGGAGCACGTTGGCAGACTAACCCTTAACTGGGATAAACAGCTATTTAACCAAGCTTCTCCTCTCTGTCATCTGCCTTTTTGGGCCTTGTCTCTATGAAGGCACAGAGTCTGCTCTGTCAGGTAAATAATGCATTCAGTTCTTCCTTTTGATTATGCAAAACAAAATCTGCACAGAAAACAAAGTTTCCCTCTGGCTCTAACTTTGATATCAGAAAATATTTTCTAAGCTGAAAATGGAATATTGAGGCCATGATGGAGACAGTAAAGCTAACTTCACTTGGGGTGGGGAGGGTGAGGGTAAAACAATCATTTCTATGGTGATTTAAAAGCTGTAGTTCTCTCTCTCTTTGAAATTAACTGTATCTGAGGCAATAAAAAGCAAGCACACAGGCAAAGCAGTTTGCAAAGCATTGGATTTTACCTGAAGCCTCTGCCAGGACCCAGACTCCTTTGTTCCTCTAGGACGTGGATGGAGGACACATGGTTTTGCAAGAGGCAGTTTCTGTTGTGGAGAGCAAGACATTTCATGTTAGTGTTGGATTATTATACCTCAGTAAGATGCAGCTTTGGGTCTGAACAGGAAGGAGCTCCCAGCTGCAACCCAGAAATACCTTAATTGTACTAATTTCAGCTAATGAAGCAGTGCAGGTGAAACTCCCTTAGATAACTGTTAGACACACCCACACAGAGTAAGTCTTTGTGAAAAGGCTGGAACCTGGTCTTAAAGCCACCATCACACATTCCATTGATGTGAACAAGCCAGGATCTTGTCTCCTAAATCTGTGCCAGTGCTTGGTCATCCTCACAGCAAAAAAGTGTTTCTTCATGTTCAGAGGGAACATCCTGTGTTTCAGTTTGTTCACATTGCCTCTGGTGCTGCTACTGAGACGATCCTGGCCGCCTCCATCTTCTTTGCACCCTCCCTTCAGGTATTTGTATACACAGATGACACCCCTTCTGAGCCTTCTTTTCCCCAGACTGAATAACCCAAGCTCTCTCAGCCTGTCCAACAGCATCCTGACTTCTATCAGGAACAGTGTGACCAGCAGGACCAGGGCAGTGATGGTCCCCTTGTACTGGGCACTAGTGAGGTCACAGCTCCAGTCCTGTGTTCAGTTTTGTGCCCCTCACCATAAGAAGGACATTGAGGTCCTGGGGTGTGTCCAGAGAAGGGCAACCAGGCTGGGGAAGGGGCTGGAGAAAGAATTTGATGGGGAGCAGCTGAGGGAACTGGGGCTGTTCAGCCTGGAGAAGAGAAGCCTGAGGGGGGACCTAATTAATGTTTATAATTATCTTAAGCATGGGATGCAGGGGGAAATGGCCAGCCCCTTTTCAGTGTCTGTGGGGACAGGACAAGGGGCAATGGCTGCAAGTTGGAGGACAGGGCACACAGGGAGGTGTCCAGACAGGGCTGGAATCTCTCCAGAGAAGGAGACTCCACACTCCCCTGGGCAGCCTGTCCCAGGGCTCCCTCACCCTCACTGGGGAAAAGTTCTTCCCCAGGTTGGTGTGGAACTCCCTGTGCTCCAACCTGAGGCCATTGCCCCTTGTCCTGTCCCCACAGACACTGAAAAGGGGCTGGCCAATTCCCCTGCATCCCATGCTTAAGATAATTATAAACATTAATTAGGTCCCCCCTCAGGCTTCTCTTCTCCAGGCTGAACAGCCCCAGCTCCCTCAGCCTTTCCTCACAGGGGAGATGCTCCAGGCCCTTCATCCCCTCCGGAGCCTCCTCTGGACTCTCTCCAGGAGATCCCTGTCCTTTTGATCCCAGGGAGCCCAGCACTGGACACAACACTCCAGGTGGGGCCTGAGCAGGGCAGAGCAGAGGGGGAGGATCCCCTCCTGTGACCTGCTGCCCACACTCCTCCTGGTGCCCCCCAGGATCCCATTGTCTCTCTCAGCCCCCAGGACACACTGCTGGCTCATGGCCACCCTGTCATCAATCAGGACCCCCAGGTCCTTCTCCTCAGAGCTCCTCTCTAATTTCATTAGTGATATGAGGAAGGACACCTTTCCACTGTATCATCACTAAAACTTGCAATAAAGAACAGGGCAGGAGAAAACACAAAAGAGGAACTGATAAAGAGTTTATATTAATCTTTAGGAGACCAGGCAAAGCAAGCAGCACTCTTAAATGTGGAGAAACATAAAATTGCATGTCTGTAAGTAAGTGGCAGAGCTAACCAACAGCAATCCTGTCTTGTCTTGATGCATATGGTTCAAAAAGCCTGCTGATAAATTTTGGAAGTTTAATTCACGTGGTGTGAGGCCAAGACTTCAGTCCTCTTAGTTTAACCAAATGAGAATTCCAAAAAAAAAGATTTAATCATGATCCATAAGCACTGATATGCTGAATTTATCTATGGCATTGTACCTTTCAATTTTAGCCAACAACTCTCTGATAAAGCCCGAAGATACAAGCACTTCTGAATTGATTAAGGCAGCAGATGAATGTATTTTAACAGTTCTGATGGTGGCTCTTTCAAAAGGTACAAGAAATTTTAATATCAACTTGTGCTGCCCTTGTTTTGGAAAGCACTGCACATTTTGCTCTAGTACAATGCTAGAAAAACATAAGATAATCACAGCCCTTTTACCTAGAAAATTAAAAGAAAATAAAAAGAGTCCTGTAATTACTTGATCTGGTTGAGTCATAAGTCAACAACAACGTGATGGTTTCCTGGAAGCTTTGGGTTGCTCTCTGTTACCCTGACAGTACACAGATTGGCTTCCTGTGCAAACTCAAATGAATTTAATTATTCTCAAACTTCCCCTTTAATTCGCAAGGAGGAAACAGCAAGCTCCTCAAGACCATCAAGATACTTCATGCCTTCTAAATAACAGAGCCAAGAGTTGCTGAAGTTTGCAGCCAAGGGTTTTAAATGAGGATGATGCTAAGTAGAGGTGCCAGTAAAGCCCAGTATGTTCATTTCAGGTGGGAAGCGAGTTGCTATAAAAGGATGGACAAATACAAGTTAATAAAGCCTTGACTGACATCCAGGCTGAACCCTAGTTAAACTGTCTGCAGAGGTACCACCTTTTAGATAAAATAAAAGGTACTGCTGACATGGAGACATCAGAGCCAAATCTGCACAAGTACCAAGACTGATAGGATGCTTGATACCGCCCGGGTGAGGGAACAGGAATTACAAATGGCCAACACCTGCTGCATGACTGATTTGGATTGTCTTCTTTTAAGCCTGTGGGCATAATTTGAAATTTCAATTCCATTTCCACTAGACCGAAGTTTTTCTGTCAAGGCACCATCTGCAGCAATGAAACTCCCATCCAATTCCTGACACAAAGCAAACCAAACCGAAGGCAAATCATACCCACCCAACGGCTGCACGAATGTGTGAATATCCAACTCCTTCTTTATCATATCATGTTTACACCCTGTATAAAATGCCCCCTGGGATGGTTTGGAACTGCCACACGCAGCAAAAGCCTCGGTAAAATCAAAAGAGCAGCAATCTGAATAAAGCTCACGGGCCTGCACCCCCAAGGCACTGCCTCCAGAATGACTCCCTTTCTTCTCGTGGGGGAGATTGGGACAGTATGGATCAGCGCCCCCCACCCCCACCCCCCAAACGCAGGTGTGATGGTCTCAGTGTGTGCAGAGGACCACTGCACTGTGCAGCCAGACACAGGTGACAGGAGTAGTTAGGAGGAGGAAAGGGAAATATTTCTAATACAAAAGGGCATCTCGGAGCAGCTGAGCTTCATTTTCTTCCTTCTGCTTTGTGATCTTCAGAAGGAAATAAACGACCAGTGATGGGAAGACATCCAGCAGTTTTGCATGTGTTTTTTCCCCCAGGAGTGTTCAGAAGAGAATGGGATTCTCAGCCAGGTAACAAAACAAAATAAAAAATAATAGGAATAATACTTCACAAGGGAAGAAACAGAAGGGTTCTCAACATTTTTCATATTTTAAGGTGGCACAAGCACACCACCAAACGCTGCCTAAACACAACGTGTAAGCAAAGAAACTCATCCACATTCTTGATTCATGCTGTAGTAGAGAGGATAGGAGGGTAACATGCACCCCAGCCCCTACCAGAGCCACTGTGAGGCTCCTTACGACAGGGTGAAACCAGGAAGAGCTCTAACCAAGGGGGTCACTTGTCTCAGCCCAGTATTTTGGGCAGGTAATCCAGCAGAACTGTTTGACCTGTGCAATTTTTTTCTGTCCTTTTGAGAAGAATTTAAGAAATGGAATGCCTCTGATACCACTGTGGTGGCAACCATCGACTACTACTCATATTAAGGTTACCCCCAGGGGAAATTAGGTCTCCAGGGAGCAGAAGGGAGAACTAACCTATCGGTGAAGGTACCCTTCTTGTAGGTGTCAGTTGAAAACCTTTCAGATTGAGGAGACCCAAGGTACTGAGGTCTCCTGCAGCACGGATGACTAAGTCCTACCTCTTTCCCCCTGGATGGCTTTCACGGGAAAGAGATCCCATGGCCATCTAATTTTAAAGGACTGTTCAACATCGTGATCCTGCTCTACTCTTCTCTACCAGCCACAGGAAGTCTCCAGGAGAGCCAAGGCAGCCTGGACTGGGACAGGACAAGCGCTCCCCAGGCTGCTTTGCCTGTCCATCTCCATCGCAGCCTCCGCCGACAAGGATCAACCTGCCAAATCACATCTGCCCATGACTTCTCTCCTAATCCTACCAGACATTAAATAGTTTCAAGCCAATTTACTGAGCTGTTCCTACAGACAGTGAAAATTCATGAACAAGCTTGGATTAATTAGGTTGCATATAACCGTTTTAAAACAGCGCATGCAGAAATAGCTAGAATAACTGGAAACTAAAGCTGTCAGGATTTGCTTTGAGAAACATGTATTTTCCCTCTGACAGCACATGCATGTGAGCACAGGCTTTACAGCACACATATGGAGTTGGGGCTACTGAGGGAGACGTTATGAGGCTCTTGCCCAAAGTTGCTCCACAGCTTTGGGATAAGAGCCATCCTCTGCGGAGCAGGATGCAGGGGGTTGGTGTCAGTGCCTTTTCTGACCTTTGAAAAGCCCATTCAAAACTGCACACAGCCAGCTCTTCCTCAGTATTAGTTGTCTGTTATTAATTAACATTTGTGCCACGCTCAGCTAAGCCTACGAGCCCTTCTCCCTGGTCACTGCACACACCAATAACCAAGGGTAGGATGCTGCACTGATTAGAAAGTAAGACTGGCACCAAAAGGGAAGGCTGGGGCCACCCAGCCAGTCCCTGCTGTGTGGATGCAATCCAGGATTGCACACTGGGTCCCTGAAAACTGAGAAGCTGCTGCTGTTCCTCAACGCTTTTGG
The DNA here is from genome assembly GCA_027925045.1 of Hypotaenidia okinawae. Classification (NCBI taxonomy): domain Eukaryota; kingdom Metazoa; phylum Chordata; class Aves; order Gruiformes; family Rallidae; genus Hypotaenidia; species Hypotaenidia okinawae. The sequence continues at coordinate 4,157,286 of BSDF01000009.1, read as the reverse complement.
TTGCAGAGGTAGCCATTGATTTCATGATTTAAGGATAAGCAGAGGAACTTCACCTTCTTGATGCTGCAGACAGCCTGACACCATCTTTGGGCCGTTCAACAGGATGAACGGATGGTTTACCCTTCCTAAAAGCCCCAGTAGGATAGTAGATTTAAAGCCTACTCATCACTTTCTCCCACTAGCATGTTTTACTGGAGGTCTCTTAAGCAGAAGGAAGGAAGCAGGGTAGAAGTCAGGCTCGTGAGATAAAACTTGTGAGCTTTACAGTGGGGCTGAGCCTATCTAGAAGGAAAAGGGTCCAGGCCTGGAGGTTGGTGGCCCTGTCTGTTGCAGGGGGTTGGAACTGTATGACCCCTCCAACCCAAACCATTCTATGGTTGTATGAAAGCAGTAGACTCACTCCTTCCCACCTCACTCCAGGAGCCGCTTCCCATTGTCCTCGGTAAGCTGGAGCTCCTTAAATGCCAATGGAGAACAAAACCCAAGGAGATGGAAGATGGGATCCTGTCCCCTGCCTCCTTAGTCTTTGCCCCCTGCAAAGCTCCCTTTTTAACAGTACAATTCCCAGCTTTGTTCTCAATCTGCAGGGGGTTTTGTGGGTTGGTTTTCAGTTGGATTAACGTTGGCATCAGTAAAGCCCTGAAGCTGGTGCAGTGGAAGCTACAACCACAGAATCCCAGACTGGTCTGGGTTGGAAGGGACCCCAAGGATCACAGAGCTCCAACCCCCTGCCACAGGCAGGGACACCAACCTCAGGTCACCATGTGTGACAGGACTGAAGTAAGCAGATAAGCTTGCACTAGCCATCCTCCTTTGTCCACATCCTTAAATGAGGGGAAAGAGGAAGGACAAGCACAACAGAAGAGCTACAAAGACACAACAAATCTCCTCACAAGTCATTTTTTTTTAACTGCAAATGTAAAAAACCACAACAAAACAGCAAAAAATAAAATAAAAAAAAAAAGATGAAAACCTGAGAACTCCAAGTTGAAATCAGTGACAAACTTCAACATGTGTTCCTTTAATCCCCAGACTAATAATAGGGAATGTAAAGCTGATTAGTAATTCCTTGCAGGACCGAAGTCACAGGCTGGCAGAGGAGTTAAAAGGGATAGCCTTACATTTTGCTGCTTGGCTCTTTAAAGTGTTGCCACGCACTGGATGCGTTTAATGTGCTTAGGAAAAGGGCAGAGGAGGTCCCTGCAACTAGGAGATTTGGAAGGAAATTGTCACTTTCTACTCTTAAGTGACAATTTTATAAATTCTAGATGTGACAGTAACAATCGAAAAAGTAAATTATGGGGTTGAAGGGGGAGGTTGCTGGTGACGGGGAAGGGTTGGGCACAGAGAGAGCTCCACTAGAGCTTTGGCCAGGAATCCAGTGTGGCTGCTGTAACATGCTTCTACAGAGCAAGAGTAGCATCTAGTGGGCACGGGGGAAACTTCCACGGAGGGACACTGCGGCTCCACGCTCACCATTAGCGAAGGAAAGGGATTTAAGGAGAAAATACGGGTATGCCCTTGACACACACCCCCTTTTTAAAAATATATGTCTGCACACACCCATTTAAAGAGCCCTAGTCACATTTAAATGGGATGCCTTGCCATTTCTGCTGGCAAGAGAGGCCAACAAAGAGACCAACACAGAATTGTAGGGGTTAGAAGGGACCTCAAGAGATCATCGAGTCCAACCCCAACCCAGAGCAGGCTGGGATGACAGGCTGGAGAAAGGCAGAGCTTGGAGGAGATGCTAGACACCTACAATCAGTCCTCACACAGCCAGCTGCTGCACTGAGGTACCCAAACTGAGCCGTTCTCTTCATTTGCACGGTGTCCCTACTACGGTAGTGGGGGCAGAGCCATCTGGAAATGCAAAGGAAACTGTATTTAATGCCAAGGTGGTCCCATCCTTTGGCAAAACGTCTTGCCAAGGAAGCAGCAACTCACCCACAAACTCACCGCCCTCCTCAGGGGAAGCTGACTTTATTAATTAATGCCTTACAGCATAGTCTGAATTACTGGAAACTCAGGGAAGGGAAACAAGGGGAATTTTATTCTCCATTCTCTTGGGGTCAAGAGCTAGCAGTGGGAGAGGCACCAAGCTACCTGTTGAAGCCTCATCTCTGATGGCAAGAGACAGAACAACATCAGCCCTTGTAACAAAACACCTGAAAATCCCCATTTTCAACAGGAGGCTAAATTAAGAAAAGGACATTTGGAAATTTTTAACATTTTAGAAAGCCAAGTGTAAAAACCCTTTAGATTTGACATTTTCATTAATCTTTTTTTTAATTATCTGAAAGGGTTTTGGGTTTTTTTCTTTTTTCAGAAAGACACTTTGGGTTTTTTTAACTTCAGAAACAGTTGGTTTGCAGTACAGCCTATGTTATTTCTGTATAGGAAGAACAATTCCCTGAAAACAACTGGATTTGGCTGGATCTGCAGCTTTGGCCCTTTGCTAGAAGACATCCAGGTCAAGCTTTGTGAGGTCACCTTCTCCTTGGTAACTTTCTTTTCTTATGCATTTCCTAGAAGTAGGACCTCACTTTGCCCTGCAGCAATCTTCTGAGAACCACCACCCAGATGTTTCAGATTCAGAAATCCTCCCAGGACCCTATTCTCAGGCAGAATTTGACCAATTCTTAACACCTCCTTCACTGGAAGCCTACCTAACCATGCAGCTGCTACCACGACTCTTTGCCAAGAGAGAACCACAGAAATCCAGGTGCTTCCAGCCCTTTTGCTTCACCTTGGCTACATTTTGAAAGGAAATTTCTAGGGATAGAGTTGCAGTTTCTGTGCTGGAAGCGGTGCAATAGCCATCAGCTGGAACAAAACACAGTCAAAGAATTTCATTCAGTCCAGCCAAAAGGTTTTCCACTGTCCATCCTCTTTTTTTTTTTTTCCCCCAATTGCTGAAAAATCCCCAACACTGCCATGGATACGCATGTATTGCTGAATTTTAAAGCTCCTCCTATCAAATAGCTTTAGCAGATTGAATTCAATCGAGATGTGAAGGTTTCAATAGGTTCTTCTAGATGAATGGGTCACATATTAACATCTTCAAGAGTTACTTTAACTATTACATAAGTAGTGGTGTATCTAGTTTAAAAAAAACAAAACACACTTGGATTACTTTTTCTGTTTTGTTCTGAAAGATCACAAGAAAGGCCCTTCATCCATCATACACATGGTTGCATCCAGATCCTGCAACAGCCATTTACACACCTAATATGCAGGGCCAAGGGTTTATTTGTAGTCTAATTAAACTCTTGACAATCTAGTCCAGAAATTGTTATTAGTCCAGTTAAAACTGTATGAACATTTATAGTCCAAAGTATCCAATTATAACAGCTCTTTTGCAATGAAGATTTAATTAAAACCCATACGTGCCAAACTGCCTCACAGCTCCCACTTCCTCTGGTGTTATGCCCATCCTTCAGTGAATGGCAGAACACCATCTTCAGCTTCCCACACTCCTCACCAGGAGGGTTATAATGCTGGGAATGGGATTTCTTCCCCTTCACTCTTGAGTCTGTGTGGGTTATTTTTATGGCTTTCCTAATGGTTTGTTTACGTGCTCTCCCCTCACTGGTGCAGAAATTCCACATTATATCAAGTTTTACTGTATGTGGTTGAGTTAACTTGTGTTCAATATTTGTTCTTAATCTCTTTGTTATACCTAAAATCAGCTTTATCCTGTGTCCATGGTTACATCCTTTAAGGACCCGCGATGACTACTCATGGTATGTGTTTACAAGTAGTTACTGTTCTATGCCCAGCACTCTCAAGGCCTCCATAGCATCTCATACTTATATTTTTGGGGCCCTCTGCTATCACAGAATCAAAAAGGGTTGGCAGGCACATCTGGAGATCATCTAGTCCAACCCCCTGCCAGAGCAGGATCACCTCAAGCAGGCTGCACAGGGTGGCATCCAGGTGTGTTTAGGATCTCCCCACAGGAGGAGACCCCCTAGCCTCCCTGGGCAGCCTGTCCCAGGGCTCTGTCACCCTCAAAGTGAAGAAGTTTTTCCTCATGTTCAGATGGACCTTCCTGTGTTATAGTTCATGCCTGTTGCCCCTTGTCCTGTCACTGGGCACCACTGAGAAGAGTCTGGCCCCTTCCTCTTGACACCCACCCTTTAGACATTGATCAGCGTGGATGAGATGCTCCCTCAGTCTTCTCCAGGATAAACAGACCCAGCTCTCTCAGCCTTTCCTCAGACAAGAGATGCTCCAGGCCCCTCATCATCCTCATACCCTCCACTGGACTCTCTCCAGCAGCTCCCAGACTGTCATGAACTGGGGAGCCCAACACTGGACACACAACTCCAGCTGTGGTCTCAGCAGGGCAGAGCAGAGGGAGAGGAGAACAGAACCTCCTGTAACCTGCTGGCCACGCTCTTCTCAACACCCCCAGGTGACAATCCTGCCTCGATCTCTCTGACCCCCACCCCTCCAAGAGACCACAATGCAATTTGAACAGGACACCATGAGCTGACAGTATCATTTTGGAGAGCAATTTGGTTTGCTACTTACTGTGTACTTGGACTACAGATTGCCTCTTCCTATGCTAATCTATCCTCTCTCGTTTATCATTTGTATGAAACGACCCATGCCCATAACTGAGGCTAAAACCAGAAGGGGGAATTCACAGCATTTTGTGATACAAATACATCCCTATTGACTTCTTGGGATATTTATACCAGTATTCCTTCAAAACTCCACTTTGCAAGATCAGATCAAAGCAGTAATCAGCTAAAGCATATCTGAGACACTTTCCATTTTCTCTGACTTGATCCCTATGGGGATAAATGAATGGAATAAAAACTCGGTGTGTTCAGGCCAGAACACACACCCAGACTTTCAAAATCCCACACAAACTCATCTCCTCAGCCTGTGCCTTGTCTCTCATTTGCTCAGCATAGACATAGAACATCAGGAGTTGGAAGGGACCTCAAAAGATCATCTAGTCCAATCCCCCCTGCCAGAGCAGGATCACAGAATGGTATGAGTTGGAAGGGACCCCAAGGATCACGAGTTCCAACTCCCCCTAATTTTACCTGAAATTTCGATTTCAAATTCCATTTTTCAATTCATACAGCTTTTAAATCTCCAGAATAGACAATTAAATTAGTCACTTCATTTCAGCTTCCTTCTAGACTGCTACCAAAGAGAACATAAAATAGAAACCCCGTATTTTTACTTTTATCAAACTCATTTTCTACCTGTTTTCCTTTTCTTTTGCTTGCATTTTTCTTCTCCCTCCTCCACAACCCTGCCACAGAAAACCTTTAGTTTTCTATGCAAGAAAAGATCAAGGAAACCTGATTAAATAATTCTAATTTTACTTCTTACCACACAGAAGCTAGACAAGGATCAAATGAAATACTCAGAAACAAGATGTCAAACACTAAGGAAGAGTGTTAGAAACCTTATGAGTATCTTGGTACCAAGACAGAAAGGTCCCTCTGAGCCTCCCAACTTTTGGATGTACCACCCAGACAATGAGTAGAGGTTCTAGATGTCCTGGAGAGAGTCCAGAGGAGGCTATGGAGATGATGAAGGGCCTGGAGCATCTCCCCTGTGAGGAAAGGCTGAGGGAGCTGGGGCTGTTCAGCCTGGAGAAAAAAAGACTAAGGGGGGACCTAATTAATGTTTATAATTATCTTAAGCAGGGGATGCAGGGGGAATCGGCCAGCCCCTTTTCAGTGTCTGTGGGGACAGGACAAGGGGCAAGGGCTGCAAGTTGGAGCACAGGGAGTTCCACACCAACATGGGAAGAACTTTTCCCCAGTGAGGGTGAGGGAGCCCTGGGACAGGCTGCCCAGGGGGTGTGGAGTCTCCTTCTCTGGAGAGATTCCAGCCCTGTCTGGACACCTCCCTGTGCAATATGAGCTGGGGAGCTGCTTTGGCAGGGGGTTGAGACCCCATGAGCTCTCAAGGTCCATTCCAACCCCTGTGATTCTGTGATTCCTGAGATACTCTATGGAAAACAGGCAGTGCCACATGCCTAGACCCATCCTAAGGGACGCCCAGAGGATGACATTGCTGAGCAGCCTGGCTTATCATGAATGGGTTACAGCTCTATAAACTCTCTCCCACCTTCAGTACCCGGCTCAGTCTACAAGAGTAAAGAAATTCCATCACCCAAGGTGGCCATCGATCCCCGCCAGCCCCTTTCTGTTGGTGAAACCTGGTGGGCGATTCACGGCTCCGAATGCAGCCGGAAGCATCGCCCGTTCACACCAGCTTTCCTTCTGCAGAACAAAGCCGCTCCCCTGAGTTATGGTCTGGGGCAGCCGAAACCAGCCAGTCAGGGAGTACCTCGTGGAGCTGCCAGGCATCACTACACGCCTGAAACAAAGCCCTGTGGTTGGCTGGGGAGGGGATGGAGGGGACATAGATCATCCCGTTTTCATTTTAGGAGAGGAGATAAATTAAAAATAAAATAAAGCCCTGGCACTCTATTCCCCAGTGCCGTGCTCCTGCCACGCTGGTGTTGCTGTCCTTTTTAATTCAAGCTGTAATCAGAGTAAATGATCGACCAGGCAGAGATGTAGTGATTTCCAATCCCTTCCCTTCTTAATGACCACATTGTCTCTGGGCATCACTAAGTCCTACTAACTGTCTTCTGAAAGGTGGGGGGGGGGATAACACGACACACACACACAAGGAAAAACCCCAGGAAAAGCGGGGCAGGAAACCATCGACTTACCCGGTCTCCTTCCGAGCATGGCAATGGCGTCTGCTGCACCGAGTAACACCGCCGTCGTGAGCACAGCTTGTCTGAGCCCCTCAGCAAACCCAACCCATCCCGGGAGCCTTGCTGCCCACCTTGAGGGCATGCAGAGAGCGGCCCTCCACCTCCCCCGCCGCAGGGCCACAAGCAGTTCCACTTCTGGTTGCAAAACCAGGGCTGTTCTCGGGAGCCATGGATGCTCAAGTCATACCCGTGAGAGGAACGATGAGCCTGGGGGGCAAACGTGCACTAGATTTCCACTGGTGCAGTGTAATCCTATTACTTTTCCCTTCGCCCTCACTACCTACTCCTTAAATGTTTTCCAGCCTTCCTCCATGCCTTCAAAACTCCCTATTGCTTCATTCAATGATTTCTTATCACCTGATTAAGACAGACTAACAGGAAGGACTATCTTTGTGCTCTTCCAACCCATCCCGCAGTCCTATAAACTCACGTTATTAGTTGCACAGTTCTCCCTCTACCTCCTGGCAATTAATGTTGTCTACCCCAGCTAGAGCCAAACTGCAAATAAAGAGGAGCATAAAAGTGTCAAAGTCCCATCCATTACAAAATGCAGAGGTTGGCACCCCTTGTTGCTGGAATTTACAGACTGCTTTTTAGTTTTATCATTTTATCTCCCTTTAATGGCAAAATCAGTTAATCCTGGGTGGCATCATAAAACCTACAAACAGAGGCAGACCGTAAGTCAGCAAGTCATTCCTGGGGCTTTGCGGCACAAATCCCTATTGAAAAAGCAGCAGCAGTTAACTCCTTCCCTTCATGCTCCTCTTTCAAGGACTTGAGGCAGGCTACAAAACTGCTATTTATCTAATTAGCACCTCATTAGTGCTGCAGTTCCTGCCCTTTAAGGGTAGAAAGCAGCTGGAAGGCACAAGTGCCTTAATTAGTCAGTAATGGGCATTTAGTTTTAGACCAAGCAGGTGAGCCTGTTTGTTGAGAAGGCTCAAAGGATGATGGCTCAGATACCAGGATGGATTAGATACTGCGGGAACCGGGCAGAATGGTTCATTTGAAGCTGAAAAGCTCACCTTCCATCCCCCCCGTGGTTATCCATGCTAGAAATGCCACAGGTGCTGAGAAGGGGCTGGCAGCAGATGTACTGGTGAAGCAGGAATTTATTGTCCGTCCTTGCAAGAGCCGGGTGTCCTGGGGAAGGAGGCACACCTGTGGGCAGAGTCTGCACCACTCTTAGACCCTATTCCCGTCAGAAATCCCTCCCCTTGTTTACCTATGGGTTAGGGGTTTTCCAGGGCTTACAGGTTCAACCAGCGCCTTCTTCACAATGGGACATAATACAATAGACATGGCATGGCTGGCAGGTCCCTGCTTCCCATTGGTGAAGAAAATGAATATTTATGAGCTAAGTTCTCTTACACAGCCCTTATCTGTTGCATATCTGTTTTGTCTGGGCCCATTGAATCCAAATGGTGACCCTCAAATGCTGGCCTTTATCTCACTGCCGGACAGCTGAATGCTGGGGCTTGATTGGCACTCAGGGCATATTGTTTGTTGAAGGAATTCAAGGCTCAACCCAGGTTTCAGGTCGTTGAATTGTGCAGCAGTGGAGTCGCCTGACAGCCTAGACATTGCCAACCCTGTTTGTGGAATCCTCGAGCCAGGCAATTCCTTACATTCCACCCCGTGTCCTGAGTCACAGTTCAACCACTCACATGTTCTCACTGCCCCATGTATGGGTGTAAGTTTCATCTGCATCTTTGAGCAGAGCTGTGAGTTCCTCAGTTTCTCACTGATCCCTCATCTGAGAGAGAGATTTGACCATAATTCTTTTAACACAACCAACAGCAAAACGTCACTAGCAGTGTTCCCCCTTATCTTATGTGCTGTCTGTCTCATATCCAGATTGACAAATGTCCTTTATCTTCCTATTCCTAAATCCCCTACAAAGCATTTCTGATGAGGCAGCCTGAGTCCTCCACTTCCCAAGTCAGCATAGAAAAATACCACAACCCATTTCAGTTTGCAAAAGCAACATTGCCCAGCATTTTCCACATACAGACCTCCTCTCATTTGCAATTCCTCAGATAACTCCCCCAGAGTCACTCGAGCACTCAACATTAAGGAACAAAGGGATGAGATTTCCATCCAAATGTTAAGGCAGGATCCCAAGGGAAAGCCACCACCATCTGCTCCATCTCCTCTCCACACGCCATCATGTAAAATCCTCTGACATGTACCACACTGGGGAAGTCCCTTTTCCTGAGAACAGTAACAAAGGAACTATAATGCATCATCTTAAGCGATTATTGAAACTTTAATCAGCTATGGAAGCATTTGGGTGAATTAAAATAAAGGTGGTGGAGAATTGCACCTGTGCTTCTGTGAGTTAATAAAGAGGATTGATGGATCTCATCATTCGGGTTTTTTTTTTCCCCCATCAGGCTACTTTCTCCCTGTAGTGTGTTTCACTGGAAGATCTGGCATGGGCCTGGTCTTCAGGACTAAAAACCCCCATGGAAAAATAACAAAAATGAAACAGAAAAAACCCAACTTGTCAAACCCGATCAGATCCAAGACACCAGATTCTGCTTCTGCTCACAGAAGTGTTGTTTAGAGAGGAAGTTCTGGGATGGGTCTCAGGTGCAGGTTTTTTTGCTTTGAGCTATGATGTTACTAAACTTCCAGCTGATGCTACAGGGATGTTTCAAAAGGGCTGCTGCCACTTGGGTTCGCAGCTCTCCTCACCACAGAGCAGAACTTCAGGGTAGAGCCTGTCCACCAGCCCCATCTTGAATGCCAAGTGGCAGAGACTTGACCACATCCCCCAGATCTCAGCAAGGTATGGAATCACAGAATTACAAGGTTGGAAAAGACCTTGAAGATCATCAAGTCAAATCATTCCCATCCTAAGCTAAACCATATCCCACCTGAGCTGACCCTGCCCTGGCACAGCTTGAGCCCATTTCCCCTTGTCCCATCTCCTGTCCCCTGGCTGAAGAGACCATCGCCCACCTCTCTGCACCCTCCTGTCAGGTCAGTGTAGGTGGGGATCAGGTCTCCCCTCAGCTTCCTCTTCTCCAGGCTGAACACCCCCAGCTCCCTCAGCCGCTCCTGGGAAGGTTTGCTCTCCAGCCCCTTCCCCAGCCTGGTTGCCCTTCTCTGGACTCGCTCCAGGACCTCCATGTCCTTCTTGCAGTGAGGGGCCCAGAACTGGACCCAGCACTCGAGGTGCAGCCTCACCAGTACCCAGTCCAGGGGCACAATCCCTGCCCTGGCCCTGTGGCCATGCTGGCTCTGACACAAGCCAGGATGCCCTTGGCCTTCCTGGCCACCTGGGCACACTGCTGGCTCATGGTCAGTCACAGTCACCCAACAGCCCCAGGTCCTTCTCTGCCTGACAGCTCTCCAGCCCGTCTCCCCCCAGCCTGTCGTGCTGCCGGGTGTTGTTCTGTCCCATGTGCAGCAAAGCAGCTCAAGAGCAGGATATGGAAATCCCACTGGAATCATACAGCCACTCTCCAGTTCCAGTACCACCAGCGAGTTTAACCACCGGTCTTCACAGGAGAAGTCCCAGTTGAAGCCCGCACTGCGGAGCACTGTTGCAATACAGCTCTACTTTTAACCAAATCGTGAATAATTTAAGGTCCTCACTTGCATTACATTTACTTTAATATTATTTTCTCGAAAGCCCGGTGTGAAATACGTGTGTGGAGAGCCCAGAGCTTCGCCGGCCCAGCAGAAGGAACGGCCCATCCCCAGCAACCAAGAGGTGGCGCCCAGAAACCAGTAGATGGGACTGGTGTGAGGTGGGGCAACCAGCTAGCAGAATGCTGCTCAGATCAGGACTATCAACACGGGTGAAAACCAAGCATCCGAGCGCAGCAGATTTTTTTGGTTACCTCTGTTACAAGAGGGGCTGGATCCAACAGAAGCCCCGCTCTGCAGCCTCCAAGGAGCTATGCTTCAGGTTACTGAAGCCTTGCATAGCCCAAATAAGCAATTTGCTCCTTTCTCACATCTTTGCTGATTGTTTTACTCAAGACAAGCCCTTGGTTTCTTCTGCGGGTCTCAGCTTCAGCTTCATAACCCCCCTTAGAAGAACATTTGAACACAGTAAACGTGGAATTCCATACTAAAATATCCTTTGGGTTTTTCAGTACCTTTTCCAGGGTCACTAAGCTGAAATTTCTCAGGTTTAAAGTTAGAAGTGAATAGCCAGTATGCACATTTTAAGCACAAACTACTGGAGGTTCAAAGAGTTCAGCTACACTGGATACTCTTGGTCAGAAGTCTTGCATTTCTACACCATGGCCTTGCATTATGGGTGTGGGTGGGTGAAATACATTAACATCTAGTCCGGTTCGCAGACCACCAATCATCAGGAGCACCTGGGGATAAAAGTGGATGCACAAAATGTGTTGACAAAATCTAAGACCTTTCATGGTAAAGTCAGATAAGAGAGTTCATCATTTGGAATCTGTTGGTAACTGGGTGGAAAACACTGAACCTTGTGGGCTCTGCTGCCAGCCATCTCCTCCACTACCATCTGCCTCAGTTTCCCTGAACAGGGGAGGCAAAGGGAAAGGCAACTGGCCTGACCTGCAGATGCAGGAAAATAAACCTTTAGTGTAGAAATTAATAGAGCTAAACAAATCAAAGCCTATCACTTCTTGCCCTTTCATGCCGGGAACACAATCTGGTGGTCAGCAATACATTGAAAGAGAAGAAAGAAGTGATTGGAGGGAGGGTCTGGTTAACATTTGTCTGCCCAACTCACTGTCGAGAGATTTCACTGAGGCCAAGAGATTACAGACATTTAAAGAAATAGGTTTTTATGCAAATAAACAAAATATTTGTAGGGTTTTGAGAAATTGATAAGCCAGTACTTCAGAGTAACCAGTAACTAAGAGCTGTAACTATTATGGGCTTCTCTGAACAGAGAGGGGGTGGGTGCCCCATCCCTGGGGGTGTTCAAGGCCGGGTTGGATGGGGCCCTGAGCAACCTTGTGTAGCTCCAGGCCTGGAGGTTGGTGTCCCTGCCTGTGGCAGGGAGTTGGAGCTCTGTGATCCTTGGGGTCCCTTCCAACCCAGCCCAGTCTGGGATTCTATGATTCTATGAACACAAGTGAAGGCTATGTCACGCTTAGTGTCAGTTAGCAGCAAGGAAAACATCCTGTAAATCCACGCCATGATCTTACCAAGGGAAAGGAGCTGAAGCTGAAGCAATATTTCAACGACTTTATTAAACGGTATTTAATTTATCAAACAGTGTCTAGATTCACAGCAGTTTTTCTCATGGCTGTGGCTCACCAAAGAAAAAGACAAGGGAGGGGGATGTTTAAACGTGCTTTAGAGAAAACTCAGAGATTTCATTCTGCTCTGAACCCGTTGGACCCTCTTCTGTCGCTTGAAGAGGGGAAAAAGAGCTCTGGAGGTTTCACGCTGCAGGCTTCATGCTGTACACACACCTGCATCAAAGCCATGTTCCATCTGGAGTGCTGTAAGTGTTTTAATTAAACTATTTTCATGGCATAATAGCAAGACAACAGAGCAGTAAAGCCAGGCACAGACAGGCGATCTTCCCTTTACACGGAGTTCCTGTGAAGCCCGTGGGTTGCTTTCCCTCCTGCGGCCTAGGCTTTCTCCCTGCCTGCACGGCCTACCGCTTGTTTCTTCCCTTTCCTCCTCGATTGCTCTCCACCTAACAGCGGGCGGCAGCAGGCTCAAAAGCCATTAGCACAACAGGCGATCATCACGCGAGCACGCTAAAAACCAACACAGATCTAAGTAGCTGGTTTGCCAGCAAGGTGCTGATTTAACTGGAAATTCTGCCAAGGGGAGAAGGTATTTCTTTTCTCCCCGTGAAGCTTAACAATACGGTTGAATTATTCCACGTAAAAAAAAAAAAAGGGAGTATTTCATGCATATATTAATACAGCAAAAGTCTATTATCTTCTTCCATTCCTTATAGCATACTTCTTTTGACTTATGTCTGAAGTCACCTCCAGCTGCCTTTGCAATTTGCTTGATCTGCTTACTCACGAGCAATCAGGAGAAAACTCTACAGCTTTTCGTGCCTTCTAAGCTTCTCTCCTAAGCATAAATTACTTTAGAAGAGCACTCTCCCTCTTCACTGTGAGATCTTTCAAGCATGGGAAAATTAACCTCTTATGCAACGTAGTGCACACTTTGGATGTATTTACACCCTTTATTGTGAGTGCCGAGCAGCCCAACAGATATAAACAAATTTATTCAAAGCAGTCACAAAAATGACATTTGAATTTAAACACTTCATCTATCAGAATGACACGTTCTTACAGTGCTTGCAGTGATGGAATTCTTCCCCCTCCTGTATTACTGGGTCTGCCTTATCTTTTTTGTCCTTCTGGATTAGATGACAACATAAGGAGGGCAGTGGAATACTTTAGGAAGGGTCAAGTGAACAAAACTTTAAGCAACAAAAGTAATATGGCTGAGTCATTTTGTTTTAGAGGATAAGCATAAAAAATGTGAGAACTGCTGCAAACATGAGATCTAACTGAACACATAAAGGAGAAATAGATCTCTCTGTTGGCGGGGGGGGGGGGTGGTGAGAAAATAAAGAAAAGAAAAGAAAAAGGAAATGGTTTTCTGGACCATTACATAGATTTTGTGTCCACCCTGAGGGATTGACCCAAGTAGGGTTTCATGTATGGCATGGGTAGCATTTGTGTTAACACCAGCTACCCCACACAGAAAGGTTTTTGGGCTCAGGTCAGTGCTAAAGCACCAGCTCTCAGCTCCTGGGACACCGGGCACAGCCCCAACCCTGCTGTGGGTCTTGGCTCTACTGCTCTCTTACTCCACCCTCAACAGTGATGACAAATGGTGCACCACCACCCAAAGGAGCTCAGTGACTTCTTTGTCAACCGGGATCATTTCCAGCTCCTGCTGAAACCACCCCTTTTCCGCAGCCACGTACTCAACAGCCAACAACCCACGTTGGCTGAGTGGTGGGAGAACCTGTTCTGAGATGGGAAGTGGTCATCTCCGGAGACTAACACAACCATCCAGGCCCCTGTAAGCAACCAACACCTGCAGAAAGGCTACTTGGTTTCCCCTCTAACAGGCGGGGGCAGAAGCAGACGTAACCTGCAAATTTTCATTCAGATCTATTTTAGAGCCACTTCAATCAACACCTTCGCTGCAGTGGTAACAGCTGCAAGAACTAGCTTCACCTTTGAGTCAAGGATCTGTAGAAGTAACTCCAGAAAAAAGAAGTTTAATATGTTTTTATTCCTTCCATGGTCATCACTGTAGCTAAGTGTTTGCAGACCCTGAACCATGTGGGATTTCAGCACCAACCCACAACTGCCTAATCAGTTCCAGCTCTTACCAAGTAACATTAAATGGAATTAAGACTTTCCAGAAATAGAATTTAATCTATCTGCACTTTGAAAAAACTTTGGCTGGACTCTTTTGGGTTTTCTTTTTAACATCACATAAAGCTATCTTGTAATCTAAAACAAAGAACTTTTCAAGCAAGTCTTACAATTTTTCACCCTTAAATAACATCATGACCTTCAGAGACATTTCTAGCAGCTTTTACACCATTCTGAAAGTTTCCTTAAATTCTGACACAACAACTCTCATGATGGACTTACTTAGTGAATTCCAAACCAAATTTAGCCATTAAATGGAGAGAGGTTGTTTTGGATAAAAACACAGATCCCAGTGAGCCTGTCCTTAGGCAGAAACCCTGATGAATATTAACTTTGGATTGATACACCATTTTGGTTGTCTTCCAGCCTCAGGATTTTGTAAATCATTGTCAGGAGAGAAAATGAGACAGGTAACTATTACAAGACAAACAGTGAAATCTGCATGGGTAAATACTGGCTAAGAAGGAAAGAAAAGTTTGTTTAGTTCTGGGTTGGAGACTTAAAACAATGCTGTCCACACCTGGGGAAAACATGATGGTTGGGATTCCTGTTTGGCTGAGGAATCGGGGAGGCTGAAAGCATTACTAGCTAGCAACTAGAACAAATGGGCAGGATGACTTTCATTAGTCATTGATGAATGTCCAGCTGTTGGAGATACCTATGGCTACGTGTGGGGAAGACCTGCTGAAATTTATTCTTTCTCCTGGTTGACCTCCGTTCCTCTTGCTCTTCGCCCAGCCTTGTGGCTGTGTGACTCCCCTCACTAAGAAACTGTCATAAACTGTGCATTTAAGCAGAGATGTCATAGAATCATAGAATCATAGGGGTTGGAAGAGACCTGGAGAGCTCATCAGGTCCAACCCCCTGCCAAAGCAGGGTCCCTAGGACAGGTCACACAGGGAGGCGTCCAGACAGGGCTGGAATCTCTCCAGAGAAGGAGACTCCACACCCCCTGGGCAGCCTGTCCCAGGGCTCCCTCACCCTCACTGGGGAAAAGTTCTTCCCCAGGTTGGTGTGGAACTCCCTGTGCTCCAACTTGAGGCCATTGCCCCTTGTCCTGTCCCCACAGACACTGAAAAGGGGCTGGCCATTTCCCCCTGCATCCCATGCTTAAGATAATTATAAACATTAACTAGGTCCCCCCTTAGCTTGCTTTTCTCAATCACCTACTGCTTCCAAAATGCAAAAAGCCCCCAGGCCACTAAGTGCTATGTTCAACCCTCATAGACCTCCCAGGGTTAGAAGCAGGGGAAGACCAAGGTGGGCAAGAAAAGCAAGCAAGGTTGGGAAATAGCAGCAGGAACTTTTACTACTTGTAAAAAAACCAGGTCTGAGATTAAACTTCCAACAGAGCATGTAAATAATCTACACGACATCTGACATCTGAATCAGCCCCTTGAAGGTATGTCAATGGCAGCAGTTGAAGTTGTGGCAACCTGCAGTAGACCACACCCTGAAGGCATCCCCCAAGACACAACATAAAGCCCACAAAAATCCGGGGGTTCCCTCTACCACCTGATACGAAATCCGACACATTTTGAGTTTTATGTCTGATCTGTCACTTCTAAAGAACTGCTATAAATAAATGTGTGCATGTATGGACATGTAAAATTCCTATGTGTCAAAATTAAGTCCAACTATGGAGTCTTATTTTCTTTCTTTCCTGCTCATCTCAGACTGGTATGTAACAGTACATCAGCACTCTGTCCATTAGGTCTTCGTAGCAGAGGGCTATGGAGATGATGAAGGGCCTGGAGCATCTCCCCTGTGAGGAAAGGCTGAGGGAGCTGGGGCTGTTCAGCCTGGAGAAAAGAAGCCTGAGAGGGGATCTGATCAGTGTTTATCAATAGCTGAAGGGTGGGACACAGGGGTAAATGGCCAGCATCTTCTCAGTGTCTGTGGGGACAGGACAAGGGGCGATGGCCTCAAGTTGGAGCACAGGGAGTTCCACACCAACATGGGAAAGAACTTCTTCCCAGTGAGGGTGAGGGAGCCCTGGGCCAGGCTGCCCAGGGGGTGTGGAGTCTCCTTCTCTGGAGAGATTCCAGCCCTGTCTGGACACCTCCCTGTGTGCCCTGTCCTAGGGACCCTGCTTTGGCAGGGGGTTTGGACCCGATGGGCTCTGGAGCTCCCTTCCAGCCCCTGTGATTCTGTGATGCCTTGCAACTGAAAATATCTAAAGGCAAGAAAAAAAAAAGGCACAGAGCCAAACTTCAGAGAGCCTGTGAATGAAGCCCTGTTCCCCATGGATTTACTTTCCATTCCTAAGACCAAATCCTCAGCACAGGTTGATCACTGGAGTTGAGAGTCAACTCCAGTGCATAGACGTCCCATGTCTATTTTTATACACCCGTGGCTCAAATTCACTCAAAACTACCACATCATTAGATGCAAAACACAAGTAGAAACCCCAAAGGACAGAATTATCCTTTGGTGTCTCACATGCAGTTGTGCCAGGAACCTGACATGAGTACACTGGGGATGCTGGAGGACGAGGTGCATGAAGTCACATGGAGCCAAGGCTGCTCCTGTGTGAGGACACTGACTGGTTGCAATTCCTACTGGGTAAGAGGACAAGCCAGCAGTTCTTCCTTGATTTTTCACTACCACAAAACCACTGGAAATCTGCATCTTTCTATTTGTAGAAGCAGAAGTTGATTTTCTTTTCACACACAGTCATCCTCACTCGTAACACAAGTTTCAAGCTGGCAAGGATTTTTATCCCCACAGGCTGCTGTGAAGTGGGTGAGCTGATGTGTAAGTTCCTTAGCACATAACCATACTTTAACTAACTAGACCAAGGGCCTTGACCAGCACCTATGGGTGGAGTGAACTAGGGTGAGTTCAGAGGACAATGGAAATACTGACATCTTCTCCCTGTTTTCCTTAAACCTAACTGAGGAATCCACAGAACACAGAGCCATTGAGCAACTTGTTCATGAAGGTCTCGTATCCATACACATAATTCTACTGAAAACCCAAGTAATAAATGAGTAGACTGTTACTGAAATGCCACTGAGAAGTAGAAAACACTTTGGGCTAAGATTGCTGAAAACAAACCTTAGGATGAATTAGCAGACGTGCTTTTCCGCAAAGGAAGACTGAAACCTCTTCACTCTTACACTGGAACAAGTTGTATTCCAAGGTTAATTCGCTCTTTTGCAGCTCATTGGACTGATTCTGTGGTGGTCTGTCCTTGAGTCAGGGGAAGGACTCCTTCAGGTACCACAGGTTGCGTCCTCCTCACCTGATGGGTGACCAGATTGCTCAGAGGCACTTAGTGTTAATGTCCTGCAAAGCCTGTGCCTGCACATCTGGCAGAAATCTCATGAATCATTAAATCCTCATTTACCCAGCCCATCCATCACAGCATTTACCACCTTGCTCTATCCTGGGGAAGGGCTTCATCACCTCTGTGGGATAAGGGAAGCTTGAGCCTGCACAGGCTTTTGGGGGAGCAGCGCATCACTCTGGGGACTGTTCCCTTACCTGGATGACATCGCTGTGCTAAAACCCATCAGCCCGCAGCAGTGAGGGGTTGGTGGTGGTGCAAACACCAAAGCTGGCATTAGGGAGGCATGTGAGTGCTGTTTCCTCCTTCCCATTGGAGATGAAGGCCAGATCTTTAAATCATTTTTATTTTTCATACATAACCTGTCCTTCTTTAGAAGGCAAAAGAATGTCACTTGGGCACTACCTCTAGATTCATAAGACAAAGCCTTGTGTTTTGCCAGAACCTGCTGGAGAGGAGCTCTGCTGAGAAGGACCTGGGGGTCCTGGTGGATGACAGGTTGGCCATGAGCCAGCAGTGTGTCCTGGGGGCTGAGAGAGACAATGGGATCCTGGGGGGCATCAGGAGGAGTGTGGGCAGCAGGTCCCAGGAGGGGATCCTCCCCCTCTGCTCTGCCCTGCTCAGGCCCCACCTGGAGTGTTGTGTCCAGTGCTGGGCTCCCTGGGATCAAAAGGACAGGGATCTCCTGGAGAGAGTCCAGAGGAGGCTCCGGAGGGGATGAAGGGCCTGGAGCATCTCCCCTGTGAGGAAAGGCTGAGGGAGCTGGGGCTGTTCAGCTTGGAGAAAAGCAGACCTAATGAATGTTTATAATTATCTTAAGCATGGGATGCAGGGGGAAATGGCCAGCCCCTTTTCTGTGTCTGTGGGGACAGGACAAGGGGCAATGGCTGCAAGTTGGAGCACAGGGAGTTCCACACCAACCTGGGGAAGAACTTTTCCCCAGTGAGGGTGAGGGAGCCCTGGGACAGGCTGCCCAGGGGGTGTGAAGTCTCCTTCTCTGGAGAGATTCCAGCCTTGTCTGGTCACTTCCCTGTGTGCCCTGTCCTAGGGACCCTGCTTTGGCAGGGGGTTGGACCCCATGAGCTCTGGGGGTCCCTTCCAACACCTACAGTTCTGTGACTCTCTGGTTCTGTGATCCTGCCACACAGGGAAGCAGGGAAATATTAGCAAAGGCTGTTTTCCACTGTGACAGTTTGCAGTCAGAGAGCTGTGACTCAATTGCATCTTTTTGCTAAGTGCACCTTACCAACATCATGGGCAATTATAAAAAGACATTTCAACCATGTTGAATTTTTCAATCTGACATTTATTACTTTTCACAGCAGAGCAGGAAAGTTGGCTCCCATCACACTGTAGAGGATAAATGTTGGAAATTTTACACCGTAGAGAGATGGTCAGATGTGCCTCAGTCACAGGACTGTGGCTGCTCCTTCCCATTGGAAAGGAAATCAGATTTCAAACAGTAAGTTCTCCTCAGGTCTATGTGCAGTGTTCAAGTTGGCCATCTTTCTGTCCACAGGTCTCTGCCCATGTGTTTCCAGCTTGGCCACCACTTTGTATTTGGGGAAGTGCATCTGTATTTTTCAAAGGGCAGAGACTGGCAGGACAAGGGGGATGGATTAAAGCTAAAGGAGGAAAGGTTTAAATTAGATCTTAGGGGGAAGTTTTTTACACAGAGAGTGGTGAGGGGCTGGAAGGGGCTGCCCAGAGAGGGGGTGGGTGCCCCATCCCTGGGGTGTTCAAGGCCAGGTTGGCTGGGGCCCTGGGCACCCTTGTGTAGCTCCAGGCCTGGAGGTTGGTGTCCCTGCCTGTGTCAGGGGGTTGGAGCTCTGTGATCCTTGGGGTCCCTTCCAACCCATGCCATTCTATGATTCTATGATTCTATTTTTCCAAGAAGAGGTCTGGCCTCACCCTCCCAGCCACACGCAGGGAAGGAGCCGCCAGGTTTGTGACTTGCCCTTTTTTGTCCCATTCCCTCCTCCCCGTTAACTTCTGTTTAAGAAACAAAACAACCTCTGGAGGATGTTGTTTAGATGACACATGCTGACCAGACTGCAGTGGTTAGCCACCCATGGGAGCCCACCACTCATCACTCTCTGTCAGCCTTCACGTTCCCCATCCACATGTTACGACTCAGGCTGGGGCATGAAGCACAGTGCTCCAGGGGCTGTTTTAATTCAGTCCACTCCACTGACACTCACCGGCCTGTTTTTTATCCTCTGTATGCCAACCACCACATTGGGCTGGTCTGGCACTCTCTCCTGGCAAATCCTTTGAAGTCAGTGCACCAAAACTAGTGGCAGAAGAAAGCATGGCCAGTTTTAGTGTAAAACACAACTGTAGACTTGAGTTTTCATGCAAATTGATTAAAATTTGGCAGCTACTTTCCATTGCATACAAGAAGAGCCCCTTGCTTGGAGCCAGTGCTGAGTGAAGCACCTGAGGGTACAGCCTTGGAGACACAGAGAGGTTTTCTCCCACTGCCAGTGCATAAAGCACATCCCAGGCAAATTTTATCCCTCAGGGCTCAGTTGTTTTTCATGTCCTCCTGCTTTTCAGTCATTTTATTAAACCCAGAAGGTGTCTTCATCACATTTCGCTGCATGCAACACTTGCCCATCTTGCTACTGCCACCAAATCACCTACAGCCACAGAGACAAGCCCCTCTGCCTCCTCTACTGACACGTGAACTAAACTCCAGGGCAACCATGGTTTTTACTTCTAGTACTGGAAATGTGCACTGACCCACAGGGATGAGAAGTGGGCTGGAGCTTCTCCTGAGCGGTGAAGCCGAACATAAGCTTCAAATCTATATATTTAACTGTATAAATGCCTCTGCTCTTCATCTAGGTGATTGGATTGTCTCTCAGCCAGTTGGTGGAGACCTTTTAAAATAGTTTGAAGCACCTGAATCTCTTCTTGCTTCAGTGGCAGCTGGAAGGAACAGGGAGATTTCTATTTTTCCGAGGCAGCTTGAAAGGTTAAAGCAGACTGGGAAGGGGTAGGAGCTGTGAAACAGACCATTATCTTACTTCCCCCTTTCACTTGGCAAAATACAAAGCCTGAGGAACGGTGTGTGATGGTCTCCTGTAGTTTTATGGAATCGTGTGAAGAGCCCTGCAAACAGGAGGTTTTTACTGTGAGGGAGGGGAGCCTTCCCACACACCACCCTACCATTAGCCCCTTGCCCCCTGCTGACCTTTGGGACGCAGCCATCTACACATCTTCCTCTGAAACTCCTTGGCTCTGATGATTTACTATAGAGAAGGATCAGAGCCACATCCAGGCCCTGGCTGGACCAGGGCTGTGGCACAGGAGTGGCATCTGTGGGGTCAGGAGCAAGGCAGGGGACGCCAGGGCTCCAGCAGCTCATCGGAGGAGCTGGAACAGCCTTGAAGCTGTGGGAAGGGCTGCGTGCAGGGTGGCTGCAGGGCCAGTGTGCTGGCCAGATGCTTCTTTCCTTTGGTATTTTCCATACTGAAAGCAAGTTGCAAAACATCCAAACTACAAGTGAACCAGAAACCTTTGCTGCTGCTGCTGTTGTTGTTGTTTGGGGGTGTTTTGCCATGGCCACATCTGGAGCCGCTTGGCTACCAGGGAGCAGACCAACACTCTGTCAGACCAGTGTAAGGATCATCTGGCTCAGAGTTCCACAAACAGGTTGTAGAGATGTCCAGAGCACAGGAGACTCATGGGGGCCGTAAAAGCCTCAGTGCACCAGGAGACTCAGCCTTGGATTGCCTTGAGGCCCCATCTCAGCAGACACAGCCCATGGGGGAGCTGTGTAGGTAGCTCAATCCTGAGCTGTGCTGTAAACTAGACAGGGCACTGCTGCATAATTCAACCAACCAAAACCTGGGTTGAGCCTTGAATTCCTTCAACAAACAACATGCCCTGAGTCCCAATCAAGCCACTATTCAGCTGTCCAGCAGTAAGATAAAGGCCAGTCAGACGAATCCATTTGGCTTCAATGGGCCCAGACAATACAAAGATATGCAAAGGATAGGGCACAGACATGAATCTCACCATGAATAAACAAAATAAGGGGCAACCCTGCTAATGGCAATCACCCCAGGTGGTGTTACCCACTCAGGGACAGCCCTGCCCGTTGTCATGTACGTCAAGGAACAAAAGCCCTCAGATTCAGGCTGAGATCTGTGAGTCCCTTCTCCATCTCTGCAGCTGGCAGGTGAGGAGACCCTAACCCCTGGCCAGGAAGCTGGATAAGGCTGAGAACCCTCACCTGGAGAGACTGTAAGGGAGTATTTGATGTGCTTTAATTTTGTAGTCTCAGGTGACTGGCTAACACACGTGTGGCATTTAGTGCCCCCCAGGGCTGTGACAACGAGTTCCCTGAGCCTGCTGTGGCTGTACCAGTGAATGCTGTGAACTGCCTGCGGGCGGCAATAGCGAGTTTCGTGGCTTTGGGGTTGCAAAGTGCATTTCCTGACTCCGTTGCGTGGGCTGTAGCACATGTTGGGACTCTCTCGCGGTTGTGGTAAGTGTAGTTGTACTTCTGACCTGCAGTACTTCCCCGTCGTGCCCGTAAAACCTGCACCAGTGAGGTGCTGAACCTGCACGTGGTGTTTAATGACAGTATTCTTTCTTAAACCCTGCAGTCGAGTGTCTTTCAGTCACAACTGGAGCTTCAGCTCCCCCCTAGCTCACCCCACTTCAGGGGGATGAACCAGGGGAATGCTCCTGGCCTGGAGAGCAGGGTCTGCCCTCACCCTACGCATCCCGGCAGACAGCAGCATCAGAAAGATGCTCTGCTGGCCACACTCCTTGTGATGCAGCCCAGGATGCAGTCGGCCTTCTGGGCTGGGAGTGCCCCTTGTTGGCTCTGTGCCCATCAGTACCCACGAGTCCTTTTCCCCAGGGCCGTTGTCCATCACACCTCCATCCCCCAGGCTGTGGGATTGTCCTGACCCAAGGGCAGGGCCCTGTGCTTGTCCTTGTTGAACTTCATGAGGTTTGCATGGGCCCACCTCTCCAGCTGATCCAGGGAATCAGACTAAAACTAGGGAAGAAGCAGTTCAGGCTGATAAAATACTTGTTTTATTTACAAGGAAATAAAAGTAAAGTAAAGCAATGAGTGTATCTGAGGATTTCAGATGCCACAGTGGTCACAGGGTTTATCTTTGGCAAGCCCTTGTCCCACACTGCCTGAGAAAAAGACACACAGGTATGTAGTAACAGAAGAAGACCCTCCACACAGGTATGTAATAACAGAAGAAGGCCCGGGCTCTACTGAAACCCGCTATAAACCAGCTTCAAAGTAATTTCTGTATCTACAAACTGGGGGGAACGTGGCTGGAAATGAGATGTTTAAAGAGAGTTTTTAGAGGAAGGGATGGCAAATGAGAGTTAATCAACCAGCATTACTAAAGTTTGGACCTCTGCAAGGTCAAACAAACACCAGTTCAACATGGGAAGAGGTTACTGGAGGCAAAAAACTACTTAATTGGTGTTTTTCAACAGCTTTATTAGGCAAAGGGGAAAATGCTGAGCACGGCGCAGGCTGGGCGGCCTCCCAGCCTTAATCACTGACTGTGAGTGTTGCAACTGGACAGCAGAGCCAAACTGGGGCAGCTGCCCAGGGCACACATCCCGCTTCGGCACCCGCAGGAGCTTCGCTCACTGACCCAGACCTCCTTTCAGCCCCTGCTCCAGCTGACATCGCTTGTCCCACCCTGGGATGTGTGGAAAACAAGGTCATAGCTCATCTGCACCCACCACCTGTGGCATCCCAGCTGCGAGCAAAGCCCTGGGGCTACTGACAGATGGACAGACAGACAGACAGATGCGCTGCCACATCCACCCCTGCCAGTGTGCAGATACTCTCTCAGCCATTCAGGTTGTGTCTATTCCTGCTGACAGCCAGCACGGATTGGTTACTGTCCTAAACAGCGCTTGACTGTGATACAAAAAAGTCCAGCTCAAATCCCTGGGGTTTAGTAAAACGGGACTAGGAGGAAGGATTTGTATTAAATCCACAGCTGCAAAGTATCAGCCATTCTCCTCCCAAAAAAACACAGGGTCAAAATACTCCTCTCAGTTCCTTTCAATGTCATGGTGTTAATTCCATGTCATCCTTTCCAGAACACACCCTAAGTGACACGTTGGGTCTGCCATGTGTTTAGCACAAGCTGGATGCAGAGCACGCCTCATCTTGAGCGCAGAATGGCTCTGTGGAGGGCATGTGCTGAGCCCACCCCATGACCCCATCCAGAAAGTTGGGCGAGAAGCAGGTGTGAAGCTAATTTAGAAAACAGAGACAAAGGAATTGTAAAACTTTACTGATGTGTCTTGTTCTGCAGAAGTTATAGTTTCACACAGAAATAAGAACAGAGCTGCCTGGCTCACCCTGGTGACTTTTGGCCTAACCCCCCCACCCCATCCCCCGTCCCCCGTCCATCTGGCTGAGAATGAGACTGGAACACAGAGGCCAAGACCACCCCAAATGCTCAGGTTGCTGCTGCTAGCTTAGCTGCAGGCTTCAAGGAGGAGGCACTTAGAAGAGCATTGCTCTGATTAAAAAGGCAAAACCTCTTCTGAGCATCAAGTTGGGTCATACATTTCAGTTCCCTGAGGTTCTTCTGGCAGGTCTCGAGAAGACATCACAAACGGGGATGATGACTCCAGGTACAGGTGGAGCCTGAAGCACCGGCAGGACATTTGCCCTCTGCAGACATCAGACATCGCCCACCTCAGCCCTCGTGTCAGTGCTGGGGATCCGCCTCACAGCTGGGGTTTCATTGCCCTGCTTCCCCCCACCGATGTCTTGTACCCAGCTCTATTTGTGGCACCCCTGGGGTCCAGGTCTCTTCCCCCCAAACTGGGGTTTCTCCTTGCTCTGGGGTCCTGCTCTGGGACTTTCTTTCCTACTCCCACACACCTCCAGCCAAAACCTAGAGAACAGGAATCTTCTGGCTTGCCCTGCGTTCCTGGATTCCTGCTTGAGCCAGGTTTGTGCAGCCTGGCACTCAAGGGTTACAGAGCTACGGGAGGAATTCCTGTTCCTGTTGGGAATTTAGGTAGTCTAAAGGTTAACTGAGTGGCTCTGTCACCCCCCTGCAGCACCGCCTGTTCTTTGCATGCAAAGGAGCCTCTGTTTTTGTTCCCAAGGAGAGCTCCCTGCCTGTGAGTGATGACCATCTTCACCCCTTACCTAGCGTGAGAAGGGCCAGCGCCTGTAACCTCATGGGTGAGTCACACCGATACACAAATCTATCCCTCGTGTGAAGTGCGAAGGCAGAAAGAGTGATGGGTGAACTTGGAGCTTCAGGAAATGTCTACATGCTTGTGCTTGGAGGAGCACCCAAGCAAACATGTGTTATGTAAATGCAGGCGGTTGCACAACTCTGTCCCTCTGCGAGCAGCTGAACAGCTCCAAACCCTGGTGCTGGACAGGCAGAGGTCCGGGGGTGAGAGCAGCTCCACAGCCCCCCCACAGCAGCG
This sequence comes from Hypotaenidia okinawae, assembly GCA_027925045.1. Taxonomy (NCBI): domain Eukaryota; kingdom Metazoa; phylum Chordata; class Aves; order Gruiformes; family Rallidae; genus Hypotaenidia; species Hypotaenidia okinawae. The sequence goes on along the minus strand of BSDF01000009.1, from coordinate 4,132,391 downwards.
TCTCGAGTTTCATGCCTTGAAGTATGCTGGGTCAAACCAGGAAGCATGTTCCTTGTAGCCGTTTCCCTGCCAAACTGCGCCCTGCTGATGCAGGTCTGGAGCTCAGTGCTCTCATGCTCTCCTGGTCAGTAGGATTTTATTGCAAGCATTCGCCTGCACTGCTGAAGGAGAAATGCATGAGGAGGCTCTAGCCCCCCCACCCCCTCAGCAGCTGGAGACCCCACCAAGGTGCTGCTGAAATGAAACCAAGGTTGGGCTCCAGGATTCTGTGGGCTGGGACGCACATGGACTCCACATCTGCTTCTCTGGAGCCACACTCACCCTGCATGGCCAGGCCAGCACGATGGCTACATCCCGCAGGCCTCATCCTGCAGGCCGCATCCCGCAGGCCGCATCCCGCAGGCCGCATCCCGCAGGCCTCATCCCGCAGGCCTCATCCTGCAGGCCGCATCCCGCAGGCCACATCCCGCAGGCCTCATCCCGCAGGCCTCATCCTGCAGGCCGCATCCCGCAGGCCTCATCCTGCAGGCCTCATCCTGTAGGCCGCATCCCGCAGGCACCACCTCGAGTAATTCCTGACATCTGAAATAACTCATCCTCTCATCCCAACTTTTACCCTCTTCTAGGCACAGGTGGGCTGGGTTGGAAGGATATACAGCAAGCTGGAGCAGACAGACCTACATCAGGGGGAACAAACCGATGGGCTGTCCCGGCACACTGAACTGCCCACAGCAGTGGTGGCTTTAACATCTAGAAGGGTGAACCCGCAGAACCTGCTTGTGAGCTGTGTCTCTTCACAATAAAGGCAAAAAATGTCTTAAATGTTACTTAAATTTCAGTAAATCACTGAAATAAACTGTGCAAAACCAGCGGGTGCCAAATATAGTTAACTTTTTTATTGTCTGATAACACCATGATAATATAAACTGTATAAAGCACAATAAAACACCTCCATAAAACAGAGTAGGTACATATTATAAAATGAAAAATACAAATATTATGTTACCAAAAGGGGGAAAAAAACATTTAGAAGAAAATATTACAATAAAATAACAATACCAGTTTCTTTCTGTATTCCAAAAATTTATTGCAAATGTTTAAATTACGCAGCACTGATATAAGTTACTTTTATGTTCTCTCTTGATTTTAAACACTCACTAACTCAAACAGAAATAAAACCTATTAATCAATATAGAAAACGTTATTAATCATGTAACGTTGCACGTAGATTTAAGGGGGGTGATGCAGTGGCTGCTAAAAGAAATGCATTATGATTACTCCCCTTCCCACGGGCTTAGAGAATTTAGCAATTAAAAGTAGGTCAATAATTGCCAATATAAGGAAGAGCCACCGAAGTAGCAATAAACTCATGAGCTCCTTCCCATCACAGTCTTTCAAAGGAGACTGGATGTGTTCAAAAGTGCAACTCCCATCTTTCTCCACACTGGCAGAGTTTTCTCAAGACCTGCTGAAATACCCTATGTCTGAGCACATTTTAAAAGGCACTTTTATAAACAAGCCCTTAAGACATCAACTACTTCACATTCTTCCCTAGGAACGTGTTACCTGTCCCCAGTAAACATTGCCCCTGTCCCTCTGCAGCAACATGATGCTTTTCATCGTGTACAAACGCAGCATCACCTCTGAACATTTAGGTGGGAAACACAAGAAGTAACAGCAACCTAACACACAGGCACTGCCAGCTCAAGGACTCGAGTGATGTGGAACAAAAGAGGCTGGATTATCTGCTGAGGGGATACACACACGTTCCTCACCAGCAGTAATGCGGGCTTCAACTTTCATTAAAACATTTGTGATTAAAAGATTCAAGAGGAAATCCTTCTTCACATCAGTTAGAAAAGCTCTACTCCCACTAACCACCACCTGAGGATCCTACTTAGCGGAAGCAGGAAGCCATGAAGTTGATCAGGGGTCTGGAGCACCTCTCCTGTGAAGACAGGCTGAGAAGAGTTGGGCTGGTTCAGCCTGGAGAAGAGAAGGCTGCAGGGAGAATGACGGCCTACCAACACTTACAGGGGTCCTACAGGGAAGCAGAAGAGGGCCTGTTCCCCAGGGAGTGCAGGGACAGGACAAGGGGTGATGGCTTCAAGCTGACAGAGGGCAGGGTTAGGTCAGACATTAGGAAGGAATTCTTCCCCCTGAGGGTGGTGAGGCCCTGGCACAGGCTGCCCAGAGAGGCTGTGGCAGCCCTATCCCTGGAGATGTTCAAGGCCGGGTTGGATGGGGCTCTGGGCAGCCTGGGCTAGTGAAGGTGTCCCTGCTCATGGCAGGGGGTTGGAACTGGATGATCTTTGAGGTCCTTTCCAACCCAAAGCACTCTGTGATTCTGTGATTCAATCAAGGATGTACAAACACCCTTTCTTTGACACTCACTTGTTGCCAGAAGCTCGTTGGGTTTTTAAGGGCCACCACTCCTGCAGGAAAAGTGAAGTGTGACACACAGCTCGATGATGGGGCACTGGGAAGGCCAGTGTAGCCAGGGGCTGTCAGGGAGCAAAGCCAAGCTGAACAGAGCTGGTACACAGCCAAGCGACCCGATACAGGAGGGATTTGCTCTTGCCTAGCTGGACTTGATGACTACAGAGTTTGCAAGCCATAGGAGAAGGAAATCCCCTCCTGGAGACAAAGCCAAGTGGAACTTGGGCCCAAGCCCGGGTACACAAACTGTATCTGTTATAAAAGCTCTGGACTGCTGTGTTTCTAATTCCATCTTCCATTTCAAGATATGCCCAGTTTGCATCCATGAAAGAGCAGACAAGTGCCCTACTACAAGAAACCAGTTTTTACAGTTCTGTAAGAAAAAGAGAAGATGACACTGAACCCAGCAACGCTAGTTAAAATAAACTAATTCATTAGTTTTTAAGGGAAGGATATCAGCATACTGAAATGTTTTCCAAAAAAGTATAAAATCCTACTGAAATTTGAGAATTCACAAGGAAGTGTTCTCAGGAGGTTTGCACTGCCCTGCTCAGGAGCATGCTGCTCTGATAACGTCTTTTTTACTCCAGTTATAAAGACAGAAGCAGCTTCTGGGAGGAGTGGGACCTTGGAGCCATCCTCTACGTGTGGTTGTTGTTAAAATTGTTCTTGTTGAAGAATCTCCTTGCTTCAACACTGCTGAGAGACACGGAGCAGCGAGAGGGGTTCTCTTTCCTGTACTCGATGCTTTCTATCATAGCTTGCTTGATCACCTGGAAAACAAGTGACCAACAGGTCAACCAGGGAAATAACCAGCATTTCAATGATTTATTAACTGACAGAAAAGTCCCTTTCAGATGTTGCTCCTCCTTCTACCATGGCTCCATCACTGAGCAAAGTGATTGCTGAGTATCACTATGAATAGTATTTTTGTGATTGTATAAAACACACTGATTTTAATGTAAATTAACATGTAAAGATTTCACAGAAGACCACTGTCAAAGAAGACAGATAAGAATATACACCATTTAAAGCAAGTTCAGTGTGATCCTGAAAGGGAAAACTAACATTGAGCGAATCCACACTTGAAGGATGTCACTAATAACCACTATCCTGAGAGAACCTTCACTTCAGTTTCCTTTGTCCCAAAGTAACAAGGTTTGCTCACTACACTGAAAAATGGGACAATCATTTCTACTTGGGAATATGGTGCATTACTCCATGGATGCTGGATCACGGTCCCATGTTACAGCCAGTGTCAACTGAAAATAATTCTTGGTGAGTTAGTTGATAAAGGTATTTCTGGAGACCTTTACAAATACCTTCCATTCTCCTTTTTTTCCAGTAAGAAAACCTGCATACTGAAAGAACTGTGTGTAAAGCTCTGGATGTAATGCCTATGTTCTGTGCAGACACCTTCACTCGGTTGCCCCGCAGGACTTTTGATGGTTAAAACAAAAAAGAACCTAAAAAGAACAGGAACTTACCTAGGGTATGCTCCATCCCTCATTAAAATAAAGCAGATTATATATACATGGGCTTTGATCCAGCCTCACTCCTGAGGACAGTGAGAGGCACAGCTGAACGCAGGAAGCACTTTAGACATCATGAGGATGAGGCAAACCCTGAAGTAACCCCTGCGACTTCCAAATGACAGGTTTAGGGCTTTCCTCACATCACCTACTTGCCTGTTTTAACAGCTTAGACCCTTTAAGCCCCTTCCACACTGACATACGTACATCTATGTTATTGAGGGTGTTGAACTCCATTAGATCATGCAGCCTCTTGAAAGCCTCGTTGGGGTACTGGAAATTGAAGGTGGAGAACGGAGTATTTGGATCATCAAAGATGTCAAAGTCTGCAAAATCCTTCTCTTCCTGTGTCTCTCTTGGAACTCCTGCATACAGAGCAAAAATGCAACCTGAATGTTAGGTCTGAGGGCTTACGGCCTCATTTATGAACTGCTCTTTTGAATTCCCTAACTACCACAGATTGAGTTGGGAGTTATTTCAGAGACAGACCGTTTCTAGCATGCAATCCCCATGTTACTGTGAAGCTTCGAAGGAAGGGCTGGCTTTAGCACCAGAAACCGTGTGCTCACCTGGAGCTTTGTAGTTGCGGAAGTCGATGTTGGCCAAAACAAAATGGATGATGGTTGGACAGTCTTTCTCTGAGGAGGTATCCTTGGGTTTGAAAACATAGCACTCCTTCATGCCCTCTCGATCAAACACGTTGGGGTCTATTTTTGGGAAAGGAAGCTTGTTCATTTTGGCCCATTTTTCAGCAAGCAAAATTTCCTGGAAGAAAGTAAGAGAGACTCAGGTAGGTGTAAGTGTGCACTGCACGGTGAGATCTGATGGAGAGACACAGGTCAAAGGTTTTATCAGCCCCTTCTTTAGGCAGAAGACCTGACGAAGCCAGTCTTTGCCCAGACAACTCCATACGGCAAACCGAGCACCTCAGCCAGCCTGCCCAACCTCCACCACCTATGGTGATTCACAGGAAGGAAAGAGCTGCTCTGTCACATAAATCTTTGGGTGAATTTAAAGAGCGGCAGCTAGGGAAAAAAAGACCCAACCCCATCTCTAATTTCACTTGCAAACTGAGTATGGGTGCTATGGAAACCAAGGGGGTGAATAAACACCGGTCCCCACGTTGGTATGTTGAGAGTCACATGGCAGCACAGCCCCACGCCAAGTGAAGAAGCAGGTCTGGGGAACAGGCCTGAGTGACAACAAATAATTTGTAAACAATGACTCAAAAGCCTGTAACGAGGGCATGTGAGAGGAAGGAGCAGGAAGGTCAACATCTTTAGTCTTGGTTTTGAACAAAACAGGACCCTTCTTCGAGCAACTGTTTTGGATACACAACAGATTAAAAGATAGTGGGTGTAAAATGGTACAGCAAGAGTGGGGTCACTGAGCTGGCTGATTTGCCTGCGTGTTGGAGTAATAAAAGTATATTAGGGCTCCACCACAGCTACAGGCCAGCTCTTGACTGGCATCCACTGCTTGCAATGCAAGTGGAACCAGAGGGATTGCACAGCCAGCAAACAAAACTGGTTTCTGTCCTTTAGGCCACCAGCACGCAGCCCCTGCCCATGGCCTGTACCAGGGTGTTAGCTGGAGGCATGTCACGCTCTTCACTAGACACATCTTTGTGCTTCAGAAATGATGAGCCATTCCCTTCGGCAGTGGCTCCCTGAAAACCTACCATGCCACTTCATTCCCAACCATTTCATTTTCTTGAGCAAAAAGAGTTTGGTTTTTCGAAATCAAGAGTTTAAGGGAAAACACTCAGGGCACCTCTTGACTTCCAAACATATATTCCCCAAAATGGAACAGAAGATGGCAGCTGAAGGGGACTGAAAGCTCCATGTGCTGGCTAACAGGAACAGACAGTGAGACACTCCCATAGAGTCCACGTGTGGAAGACAACACAGGGAGCAAAAAACACCAGGTGTTTTGGAGGACATGGCCCTGCTGCATCAGGAAATGCAGCTGAGAGGTACAGCAGTCAGTCAGGGCAAAAATGGAGAGGGATTCCTAATCAGATCGAAAAGTAAAGGAAGAAACAGGCCGAGGATTCAGTCAGTTAAGGAAAACTGAAGGGTCTCAGCACTAGCACGGGTCGTCTTCGTGCTCTACTCTGCCAGGTAGCCCGTGAGGCACCTAGAGCTTACTCCAGTTACTCCTCTGTATTCTCATGAAGCTTGCTTCTCAACACTGATCCAGAGTTCACTTCGCTGTCGCTGCTATTTTCTATCATTGTTTGGGGGTTTTGCCCCTTGATAGCAAGAGGAGGGGAAAAAACCCCACTTGTAACTGGAATCTGGCTGTAAAGCAGCACAGCAAAGCAAAGCAAGCAGCTGCTTCTCAGGCAGATGCGATTTCTTGGGTATTTTATAATCCAATTATATTGGAGATATATATCCTATATATATATTATATCCAATATATATTTTATATATCTAACAATATATTATAATAATATAAATATGGTATATATATATTAGTTTGGATATTATATATATGATATAATATATATTGGATATATATTTATATATATGAATATATAATACATATATATTATATCAAATTGGATTATAATATTGGATATAATACAACCCCCCATATTATTAGAGAGATATATACTATTTTATATATCATAATACATATAGGGCATATATATAATATATATAATATAGATATAATATATATTGTATATATCTCAAATATATATAATATATGCAATATATAAAATATATATCCAATTGGATATAATATATATAGGATATAATATGTATAGGATATATTATATATCATCCATATATATATACACATATCTCATCCATATATTATATATATTATATTAGAGAAATATGTATATCCAATTGGATATTATATCCAGTATTGGGTTTCAGATAAGTAGGGCCCCACTTTTGAGTGCCTCACAAGAGCTCTGCAAGTCCTGCTTTTTCTGTGCCACCTCCCAAAATGTTTCCACATTAAAGTTCCATGATCAGCTGGGGCTGTCTGGATGCATGGATGGTATGGGTCACACAGAAGGAGGGCTGTGCTTCCATTCCTCCGTGGTTGCTTTGCTCTGGCCTGAACAGATTGAGGAATCTTACTTCAGTGAGCACTGGGATTCTCCTTGTGAGCTGTAAACAAACAGCTGGCCCCTCTTCCAAAACGTTAATGCATGGAGCAATATCAGAGTGACTGAGTGGAGACCCATTTCTGCAGGATGATGAGGGAAACCCACCCGTTCCCATCACAGAGGGGAGCAGCTGGAGGGAGGGAGCACAATGGTAGGGGACTTCATTCGTTCAGTAGTGACATCAAGTAAAATTCTGCAAGACTTCTATAAAAAAACCAGAGCAGCCACATCCAATTCATGATGTTATTATCCTGCTTTGTGTCAGCTGTCCCACGTTGAGTCATGCAAACAGGAACCGAGGCACAGGGCAACATTCTGCCTGGATGTAGAAAAGACACTGCTCCAGTGCTGACAATACTCCAGCCTTCTGGAACCATGAGACCTGCAAGCAACCCCACTGGAAGAGCAACGACCCCACCAGCAACTCGAATTTACAAGCACAAAGAAAGGAATGGCCCCATCTCACTTACTTTGAAGGGAGGGCTGGAATCACTTGGCCTCGCTGAGAAGTCGAAGGAGATGATGAGATCAACACCTCTCTGAGGTCTCAGGATCAGTGGGTATGGCAGGTTAAATGTAAGCCCGCTGTCCACTATATGAATCTTTTTGCTCTTCACATCCAGTGGCTCATATATCCTCTCAAACTCATCAGGATCTGCACAGAACAAACGAAAAGAAAACAAAACAGGAACCGGTTAAGAACTCCAATTGTGATGTGCTTTCCAGTGTTGCCCCAAGTCCTGAAGGTTCCACAGAATGTGCAGTACAGTATCCTAGCTAAACATACCATGAACTCCTGTCCAACATTAACTCTCAACTGGGGAAAGATGGGAAAACAACCAGAGCGGGGTTACCTCTGTAAGTCAGGTACACAGACACTCTGTCCCAAGGCTCTAGGCAGGCTCTGGAGAGACCTTGCTGCAGCCCTCCAATACCCAAAGGGGCTCCAGGAGAGCTGGAGAGGGGCTGGTGCCAAGGGCAGGGAGGGCCAGGCCCAGGGGAGCAGCCTTCAGCTGCAGGAGGGAGATGGAGAGGGGCTGGGAGGCAGAAATCCTTCCTGGGGAGGGGAGAGGCCCTGGCACAGGGTGCCCAGAGAAGCTGGGGCTGCCCCTGGATCCCTGGCAGGGTTCAAGGCCGGGTTGGATGGGGCTTTGGGCACCCTGGGCTGGTGGGGGTGTCCCTGCCCATGGCAGGAGGGACACTGGGAGGGGGCTTTGGGGTCCCTTCCCACCCAAACCGGTCTGTGAATCTGTGATTCTATGAAAGCTGCTTAAAAAGCCTTAATGTGGCTCTGCTCTTGTGTGATGCTTGTCTATGTCTGTTTCTGCTCCCTAGAGCTAGGACTGCCAGGTCAAGTCCCACCCACACCAAACCTCACCACCTCACACTCAGGACTACACTCGGAGCAAACCAGAACAGTGACCCATATCCACATCTGAAATTTAAGCACTGGGCAGAATTAGGTGTATCCCACTTACTGCACCTCCCATCACAGCACAGAAGAAACGAGTCTCCTATCTCCAACACCCCAACTGAGGGCTGAAGAAGATGAAATTTTCCCTTTTTCCCCTACGATTCCCATGGTGCAGCTCAGGAAAGAACAAGCCATTTTTCCTAACTGCTGTTGCACTCTGGATACCAGCAGATGATCCCTGCAGCTCTTCACACTCTTCTCCTGACAGTTGTGCCTCCATCTAGATCTTTAAACTATTTCCAGTCCATGCTTTTGCCTTTTCACTATAAAACTGCTGCTCACAGCTGTAGAGGGCAGTGTAACCTAAGGAATGCTGAGCAGAATAACAATCCTTTCCTGTACAGTTACATTTCCTAGCACCTATGTACTGGTGGTGGAAGTAACCTGAAAAAAGGTGTTTGCATGTGAGGAAGATCCATCAGAAATAATTCAAACTCTAGTTCCTATCATTTCATTATCCATGAAAAGGAGTTATTGTTAATGAGCAGCAAAACAATCTCAGAACAGGTATTTCTGTTGTTATCTATCTATCTATCTATCTATCTATCTATCTATCTATCTATCTACCTACCTACCTACCTACCTACCTACCTACCTATCTACCTACCTACCTATCTACCTACCTACCTACCTGAGGGCACCTTGCTAAGAAATGAGGCACCACTATTGTAATATTTGCCTTAATTTCTAAGGGACAAAGGCAGCTTTCTCACCATTGCCTATTGCTACAGGTCTAAGTGTGTTTATAGGATCACAGAGCTCCAACCCCCTGCCACAGGCAGGGACACCAACCTCCAGGCCTGGAGCTACACAAGGTTGCCCAGGGCCCCAGCCAACCTGGCCTTGAACACCCCCAGGGATGGGGCACCCACCCCCTCTCTGGGCAGCCCCTTCCAGCCCCTCACCACTCTCTCTGCAAAGAACTTCCCCCTAAGATCTCATCTCACCCTTCCCTCCTTCAGCTTCACTCCATCCCCCTTGTCCTGCCAGTCTCTGCCCTTGAACAAGCTGATTCCCCTCCTGTTCCTCTGCTCCCTTCAGGGACTGGCAGGCTGCAATGAGGTCCCCTCACCAGCTTTATCCTAATAGATTTATGACATCTGAAGTGATAAAACCTCATACCACAGCCAATACATTCATAGTGAGCACACAGATTGGTTTTAGGAGTCACAATCTTCTGTGAGAACTTGAGCTTAAAGGCTTTTCTATTGGTTGTAATTAATTTTAGGAGTCCATTTCTGATCTGTGAACTGAGAAGGAAAGTTATCCACGTAACTTGTGTCCACCTTACAGGGCCAGAACCCAAGAAGCAGTGAAGATAATCCAGAGTTATTTTACTCCATGACTGGAAAGCAGCCTCGGGCTGCAGTTGGGTTTGATCTGCCCAGGGTCCTGAGCCAGAGGCCAGTCTCAGCACCCAAGCAGGCAGGCTGGCAGGGGTCAGGACGCTGCAGGGCAGCCTGCAATGGCTCCTGGCAGAGCTGCAACCTACAGTAAGCATCCCTGAGGCTAAAAAGAGAGTCCAGTTAAGAAACCTTTACCTTTCCTGCTTTACAACACGTGAATCCAGGACAATCATTCTATATATTCCAGCAGCCCCAGTAAGCCATTATTCATCTGTCATTATCCAGCACACGGTCTGAAGATTCAGTGGAGTATTTATGCTCTGAGAGCCCAGGACATCAGTTCCCAGCCCATGCAGTGTGCTTTTGTGAGAGAGGCCTTCAGGATACCAGAGGCTCTCAGCCCATCCAACAGCCAACTGGAGGAAGCAGGGGATGTTTATGAGCACAGCTCTGTGTGTAGCCTGTATCATGCCCATCCCACTCGCAGCCATGGGACACACAAACAGATATTAAGAAAGAAGGAAGAGAACATGTTCTAGAGACCAGACTCTGTCCCAGGTGGCAGCTTCAGCAGAATCATGGGAGATGGAAAGGGCATTTGCTACTGACGTGCATCTACCATAGCAGAGTTTCCATAACTCTGGAAGTGAGGAAGCAGAGATTCTGAGTTATTTTTTCCCTACTGTTATTCACTTGGCATGTTCTCAAGTGATTGTGGTGTGTTGTAATATGGAGGCGTGGAAACAACAGAACAACCCCGAGCTCACAATGAAACAGAAGAACCCCTAGGTCACAATGAAACAGAACAACCCTGAGCTCACAATGAAACAGAAGAACCCCCAGGTCACAATGAAACAGAACAACCCTGAGCTCACAATGAAACAACAGAACCCTGAGCTCACAATGAAACAAAACAACCCTGAGCTCACAATGAAACAACAGAACCCTGAGCTCACAATGAAACAAAACAACCCTGAGCTCACAATGAAACAGAACCACCAGTTCACAATGAAACAGAACCACCAGTTCACAATGAAACAGAAGAACCCCCAGTTCACAATGAAACCCCTCCAGTGGGGAGGCTTTAAAGCCTATTTGAGATCCATTAAGAAAACGCTCAGCAAAAATAGACTGGGTGGCAAAGGGAAGGCAGGCACTCTACGCTCAGATCAAGGAGCTGGGATCTCTCCTGAATGCACTGCAAACCCCAAGTTCAGTCCTCAGTAATGACTGCAACACCAGCTGAGGTTCAGGCTCTGAGGTTCAGGCTCTGAGGTTCAGGCTGAGGTTCAGGCTCTGCAGTGCAGCCCAGTGGCTCCACAGAAGGCTGGAGACAACTGGAGATGTGAAGCACAGCTCAGAACTGTTTTGATTCATCTATTTCCCCCTTGTGTGTCAGGTAATAAAGAGCAAGTGAGTCCTAAAGCAACTCAGAGCTCCCCCTGTACCCCAGCTGATAGGTGAGCTCCTCGTGGTAGGAATAAACACGCAAAGCTCAAGCCCAGGTAACACACAGGATCTTCAATTTATCCCGGAGCTCTTAATGTTCATCAGCAAAATTCACAGGACTAAAATGTGGATACACTTACTACACTATCAAATGATTACATTTTACATGAACTACTGAAATGTGAAGTGGTTTTTTAACTGTTCTTGACCATAAAACACTCCCAGGTGTCAGATTTGAGTTGTTGGCTGAGGTTTCTGAGGATGGGCTTCAGGTAACGCTGAAGCAATCGCAGGTTAAGTCAAGCTTTGGCCAGCCCTTTCACCCAACAAAATTTCAGGCACCTCAGAGGTTCAGGCTCACTCCCAATTTTATTTCAGTGGAAATTAAACCCCAGGAAGTTGCTATTTGCTTCTGAAGATTATCCACATCTTAATTATGCAAAATTCTCATCAGCTGTCATTTTTTCCACCCATAAATTTCCTACTCGCTTTCCTGCCTCTTTTCCATCCACTATAAATATTAAGATTACCCAGCTGTAAACACCTCTGCCATGACAGAAATATTTAGAAAGTTTAGTGCAGATGGAAATTATTATAAAACCACTCCAAGGGATTTGTTACATTAACAAATACACATTAGAGTGCGTCTGCTACTTAAGCTTTTAAACAACATTTGGTATTTACTATTGCATCAGGACCAGCCAGGAGCATCTCCTTCCTCTGCACAGATAATCTGGGCTGAACTGACTCCTATGACAAGGGATGGTTGGCAGGGCTGTGCTGCTGCATGAGAATGTGGAGGAACGCTGCTTTCAGTGAGCTGTAGTTACTTGGCCTGATGGATGGGAGTAATAAACCCTGATAATCACAGAATCCCAGCCTGGTCTGGGTTGGGAGGGACCCCAAGGATCACAGAGCTCCAACCCCCTGCCACAGGCAGGGACACCAACCTCCAGGCCTGGAGCTACACAAGGGTGCCCAGGGCCCCAGCCAACCTGGCCTTGAACACCCCCAGGGATGGGGCACCCACCCCCTCTCTGGGCAGCCCCTGCCAGCCCCTCACCACTCTCTCTGCAAAGAACTTCCCCCTAAGATCTCCTCTAACCCTTCCCTCCTCCAGCTTCACTCCATCCCCCTTGTCCTGCCAGTCTCTGCCCTTTGAACAAGCTGATTCCCCTCCTGTTCCTCTGCTCCCTTCAGGGACTGGCAGGCTGCAATGAGGTCCCCCCACAGCCTTCTCTTCTCCAGGCTGGACAAGCCCCCAGGAGTAGGACAGTTTGTATCACAGGAACTGTAGGTGGAGGCTCCACCACTGAGGATGCCATCTTCACTGTAACGTTTCTATAGGGAGCCCTGCATCCTGAAGTCAGGCAGTGCTCTGCTGCCTACTGAGGAAGGAGAATAAAGCCCCAGTGCCTGAAGGTTGCTCAGACATTCATCAGCTCTCCCAGAGAGGCTGCATCGAACGCTATTGCTGCTCTTCAGAATGCCACTGCAACGTGATTCCTAATGATCTGGAGCCAGCACCCCAGTCACCATACACTTCATGGAGTGGGAGGACACACTGAACCTCTATTGCAAAGCAACAGCTTTTCTGAAATTCTACTTTTCATAGAATGGTTTTGGATGGAAAAGACCTTCAAGATCATCGAGTCCAACCATCTATCCAGCACTACTGGTGCTAGTTCCAACACTAGACCATGTCACCAAGCACAACATCTACTCTTCTTTTAAACACCTCCCTGGACAGCCCTAGGTCTCTCTCCTCCAGACAGCTCTCAAGCCACTGCTCTGCCAGCCTGGAGCTTTGCATGGGGTTGTTGTGACCTACGTGCAGGACTCTGCACTTGGCCTTGTGGAACCTTGTGCAACTGGCCTCAGCCCATGGATCCAGCCTGCCCAGGTCCCTCTGCAGAGCCTGCCTGTCCTCTGGCAGACCAACACTCCTGCCAATCTTGGTATCATTGGCAAATTTACTGGGGGTGCACTTGACTCCCTCATCCATAAAGAGATTAAACAGGACTGGCCCCAGTACTGAGCCCTGGGGAACACCACTGGTGACACCAGCTGCATTTAACTCTGTTTACCACAAGCCTTTGTGCCCAGCCATCCAGCCTGAAGCACATGAAAGGGGAATGCACCTGAGAGATCAGTTTCACTGGGGAGAACATGGTGTCAGCAAAGCAAGGACCTACGTGTGAAGTGCCTTGCCTCCACAAGGTGTTCAGAATAAGACAAAAAAGCAGAACACCTACAAAATTTTTGGAACAGGGAAACCCTGTAGGAAGACATGGAAAGGGTTTAGTTCCTCCAGAAGGCTTAGTGCCAATAAAAGGAAAGGAACAACACTGGATACCCACTGGAGAAGTCCAAGAGGGTGACAAAGTGGCCTTAATGAAGGTTGTCACACACTAAAGCAGCTTGGTCCCCTCTGCCAGCAATTCCTCCAGCACAACAGGTACCGACTGCTGTGTGGTCTGCCAGGTGACACAGGAGGTAGGCAGGAGAGCCAAGTCACTGGGTGGTGAGCGCCCTTTGAGACACCCCATCACCTCACAAACTCTGCTGCTGATCAATGCTCATGACTGTCGCTACAGACACCTTCTCCTGCCTCCAGGTACTGTTGTAAGCTTCACAGTTTGAGGTTCCCACACGGAGAACTCGCTGCTCCTGGCGGTACTGGCAAACACAGAGTGCCACAGGCTTGCTGCAAACCAACCTGCAACTGCAGCGTCTGGCTCATCTTCCTCCACAGACTCCTGAGTGAGAAGGTCTGCCAGAGGGGAGAGCGGGTAACAGCTGTTGAGGTTCAGTCCCAGCATGAAGTTGTGCACCTTCCCAGCACGCCCTTCCCTGGTGTTGAAAAGGGCACTGTCACCCACCAAAGCCATCAGCATCCGCTGCACCCAGCTTTCCTGGCTGCTGCTGTGGTATTCCCGATGTGCATCGGCATTTTCGGTGCCTGCAGAGGACAATTACCACCACATGTGAGACACAAAACAAAGATCTAGATACCCTAAACTAAAGGACCTGTGAAAATAAAAGGCACTGGGTCACAGCCTGCTCACAAGGAGTCACAGGCTGCATGTTCAGAGGAATGGGGAGAAACCATCCTCTTAGAATCACAGAATCACAGGGGCTGGAAGGGAGCTCCAGAGCTCATCAGGTCCAACCCCCTGCCAAAGCAGGGTCCCTAGGACAGGTCACACAGGGAGGCGTCCAGACAGGGCTGGAATCTCTCCAGAGAAGGAGACTCCACATCCCTGAGCTCCACAGGCCAGTGACACTTCTCATCCACAGTACAGTAGTGTGGATGTGCCCATCAGGAAAATAGAGTGGGAATGTGTTAGCTGATCTGGGACAGCCTTAATCGACCCAGATTGGCAGGGGTGATGAGGACATGGCTTTGGATGTGCTAGCACCCAAAATGCAGACTCTCTTGGGCTCAGGAGAGAGTCCTGAGTCACCAAGATCCAGGCTCTACATAGGTCAAAACTCATCTGATGCGTACTGACACCCTTCTCCATCTCCTGCTGACTGCTAGAAACCCAGTTTTCCTTCTAAAGGCAAAGTTAGTCTGGGTAAAAGAGAGTGCCACAGCATGGGGATTCTAAAATATCTGAACATATCCTTTCAGGAACCTGCAGACTCCAATCAGTATCCAGTTTTACTTAACTACAGAGTACAGGGACACCAGTAGGTGTGGGGAGGGGATTGTGCCCCTGGGCTGGGCACTGGGGAGGCTGCACCTAGAGTGCTGGGTCCAGTTCTGGGCCCCTCACTACAAGAAGGACATGGAGGTCCTGGAGTGAGTCCAGAGAAGGGCAACCAGGCTGGGGAAGGGGCTGGAGAGCAAACCTTCCCAGGAGCAGCTGAGGGAACTGGGGGTGTTCAGCCTGGAGAAGAGGAGGCTGAGGGGAGACCTGATCCCCACCTACACTGACCTGCCAGGAGGGTGCAGAGAGGTGGGCGATGGTCTCTTCAGCCAGGGGACAGGTGACAGGATGAGGGGCAATGGGCTCAAGCTGTGCCAGGGCAGGGGCAGAGCAGATGGGAGGGAAAAGTTCTTCCCCAAAAGGGTTGTCAGGTTTAGTAGAGGATGGGTATGGTTGGACTCAATGATCTCAAAGGTCTTTTTCAACCTAGTGATTCTGTGATTCTATGATTTCTCTACTTTGCTGAGCCACTGGCTCCATGAAGATCCCTGGGCAAGGCAATTAAGTGTTACCACTGGCATGAATGAGAGCAGAGCTCTCCTTTTAAGTGACTATATAGTAAAGCTAAGGAAAAGAGGCTACAGCTACTTCCTAACACCCACACACTTGACCATGCTGTGGGAAAGGTGATGGGAAAAGTCATCTGTGAAATAACCTGTAAGTGCTTCCTTACCTTTTGGATGCTGAGATTCGTCTTCGCTGTCTGAACTGTCATTGCTCACAAGGTGCTTCAGCCTAATATTTTCTGTGGAGAGAAATACAAAGTCACTTTAACTTGCTGGGGTTTAACTGGTTGGAAAGCCAAGAATTTCAAAAGAATCTGTCATAAAACAATCATAATAGAGAGCACAGCTGAAGGGATTCGATCTGCTGTGGACATCTCTGGTCAGCATCTGATCAGACTGTGTTTGGAATGAAACCGAAATCGTTACGTTAGTGAGCAGAGATCAGACACCAGCAGGTCACCTGGGGTTCCAAGAGGACAATCTAACACTCCAGACATCATCTAATCTGGTTTTACTTTGCTAACACCTTACTACTAACACAGTCAAGCATCAAGAGACAAGTAACTAGGGAGTATCTGTCAGCTTCTGACCTGTGAGCACTGGCTCAAGGGGAGAAAGGGAGCTGGATGAACTTCCTGGGAACAGCCAGAGGGGTGTGTGCAACTTTCAGTACTGCTGCTACTGATCAGAAACAAAAGAGAAAGAAGAAAAGGGAATTACTAGAAGAAGGTTATTGACTGGAAAAGGGAAACATGACCCCTGGTTTGGAGAAGGGGGAAAAGGAAGGACTGCAGAGCCGTGAGGCTCAGCTCGGTGCCTGGCACGACCATGGGGCAGATCCTCCTGCAAACTCTGCTCAGGCACATGGGAGATGAGGAGGGGACTGGGGACAGCCAGCACGGCTGCAGCACGGGCAGAGCCGGCCCGGCAGCTTCCGTGGGCACCTACGATGGGGTCACAGGGCTGGGGGACACAGGGAGGAGCCACGGTGCAAAGCCTGGGACACCGTCCTGCACAGGCCTGTCTCTAGACTGGAGAGACCTGGAGCTGAGGGATGGACCCCTCGGGGGGAAGGAACTGGCTGGATGGCCACACCCCAGGAGTTCTGCTCAGTGGCTCCATGTCCCAGTGCAGACCAGTGAGGAGTGGGGTTCCTCAGGGGCCGGGACTGGGAGCGGGGCTGTCTGTGGGAGACACGGACAGCGGGATCGACGCCCCCTCAGCAAGTCTGCTGACACCACCCAGCTGTGACACTGGAGGGAAGGGATGGCATCCAGAGGGACCTGGACAGGCCAGGCAGGCAGGACTGCCTGAGCTGCACGAAGCTCAACAAGGCCAAGGGCAAGGTCCTGCATGTGGGTCAGGGCAATCCCAAGCACAGCGACAGGCTGGGAGGAGAATGGATGGAGAGCAGCCCCAGGAGGAGGACTAGGGAACGCTGATTGATATACAGCTCAACATGAGCTGGCAGTGCGTGCCTGGAACCCAGAAAGCCAACCATGTCCTGGGCTGCATCAAAACCAGCATGACCAGCATGTCAAGGTGAGGGATTCTGCCCTTCTACTCTACCCTGGGGACACCACCTTTCAGGGCTGTGTCCAGCTCAGGGGTCCCCAGAATAAGAAAGATATCGAGTTGGAGTGAGTCCAGAGGAGGCCACAAAGATGATCTGAGGGCTGGAGCACCTCTGCTCTGGCTGACAGAATTGGGCTGGTTCAGCCCAGAGAAGAGAAAGCTCCAGGGAGATGTTATTTCAGCCTTCCAGTACCTAAAGTGAACTACAGGAAAGCTGGAGAGGGACTGTTTATCAGGGAGTGCAGTGGTAGGACAAGGGGTAATGGGTTTAAACTAAAAGAGGGCAGGTTTAGGTTTGGTATTAGGAAGAAATTCTTTACTCTGAAGGTGGGGAGGCCCTGGCACAAGGTGCCCAGAGAAGCTGGGGCTGCCCCTGGATCCATGGCAGGGTTCAAGGCCAGGTTGGATGGGGGTTTGGGCACCCTGGTCAAGTGGATCAGATCCTCATCAGATCCTAGCAATGTCAGCAACTAACGTAATTTGGATTCCACCTCCTTGAGATGAGTACCAGTGGAGTGCCACACCTCCCCAGTGACAGCACACTGAATCTTGCTAGCAATTGTTTAGCATAAGAAGAGAATCATTTACTAATATTACCTAATTCTTCTTCCATGGTGGGACCTTTATTTTGAGAATTGGAGACACCAAGCACTCTGTTAAACAATATGGAAAATGCACTGCCCCAGACACCTGAAAGGGAAAAGGAAACAATGAATGGAGGAAAAGGGAAAGGAAACAATGGATGGAGGAAAGGGGAAAAGGAAACAATGGAGGAAAAGGGAAAAGGAAACAATGAATGGAGGAAAAGGAAACAATGAATGGAGGAAAAGGGAAAGGAAACAATGGATGGAGGAAAAGGAAACAATGAATGGAGGAAAAGGGAAAGGAAACAATGGATGGAGGAAAAGGGAAAAGGAAACAATGGATGGAGGAAAGGGGAAAAGGAAACAATGGAGGAAAAGGGAAAGGAAACAATGGATGGAGGAAAAGGGAAAAGGAAACAATGGATGGAGGAAAGGGGAAAAGGAAACAATGGAGGAAAAGGGAAAAGGAAACAATGAATGGAGGAAAAGGGAAAAGGAAACAATGAATGGAGGAAAAGGGAAAAGGAAACAATGGATGGAGGAAAAGGAAACAATGAATGGAGGAAAAGGGAAAGGAAACAATGGATGGAGGAAAGGGGAAAAGGAAACAATGGAGGAAAAGGGAAAAGGAAACAATGAATGGAGGAAAAGGAAACAATGAATGGAGGAAAAGGGAAAGGAAACAATGGATGGAGGAAAAGGAAACAATGAATGGAGGAAAAGGGAAAGGAAACAATGGATGGAGGAAAAGGAAACAATGAATGGAGGAAAAGGGAAAGGAAACAATGGATGGAGGAAAAGGGAAAAGGAAACAATGGATGGAGGAAAGGGGAAAAGGAAACAATGGAGGAAAAGGGAAAGGAAACAATGGATGGAGGAAAAGGGAAAAGGAAACAATGGATGGAGGAAAGGGGAAAAGGAAACAATGGAGGAAAAGGGAAAAGGAAACAATGAATGGAGGAAAAGGGAAAAGGAAACAATGAATGGAGGAAAAGGGAAAAGGAAACAATGGATGGAGGAAAAGGAAACAATGAATGGAGGAAAAGGGAAAGGAAACAATGGATGGAGGAAAAGGGAAAGGAAACAATGGATGGAGGAAAAGGGAAAAGGAAACAATGGATGGAGGAAAGGGGAAAAGGAAACAATGGAGGAAAAGGGAAAAGGAAACAATGAATGGAGGAAAAGGGAAAAGGAAACAATGAATGGAGGCCAGTAAAAGAATAAAAAACACCATAAACCAGACTATTTAAGCAGTTGCTTATTCTTGGAACAAACTTCTGGTTTTGGACTATACTAAGTCATAAGCTGAGATGCAGATACCAGACACAGAGAAACAAGGAATGCCATTCCCTGTTGGTGAAATCTTTCAACTGGATGTCTTGTACCAAATTGAGAACTCCACTTCTTGTCTCACACTTTGTGTGATCCCTTTTAAAAACTCTTGTCAATGAATTACTGAAATTAAGTTTATTTTAAAGGCTCTTTCTGTCACATACTCACCCATCAAGAAATGCAAGGGATTTTCTCTGTACTTCTTCACCACTGTGCCCATGAAAAATTTGCTTCCAAACAAATCAGGAGACATAAAAGTGCCATACTTTGCCATACCAATCTCATAGGGGCTGAATTCCACCCAGTCTGGAAAGTAAGAAACATAGCTATGCTTAGTTAGCAATCTCAGTCTGGATAGAAACAGAGCATGAGTAAACATCATCAAACCTCTGCCCAAGCAAAGACATTTCAGCTAAATGGGAAGTGAAATAACCAGGATTATCTCTGTGCAGAAGTCCAAATTTTCATTCCAAATGAAGGACCATCTCACGTCTTAGTGTCATCCTCTCTTATGACAACAATTTTGGGGAATAAACATGAGGTTGTAAAAAGAGAGTGTAAGAGTAGGGATCACAACTGAGAGGGGAAAAAAAGACATCTGGTTTTCATGTGACACTTCTGTATGATTCCCTGTCCACCTTCCCTGCCAACCTGGGGGCTGAGTCCCCACCCCTGGGTGTGTTTAACAGACAGGTAGATGAGGTGCTCAGGGATATGGGTTAGCACAGGATGGGAATGGTTGGACTAGATGATCTCAAAGGTCTTTTCCAACCTTGTAACTCTGTGAAATGCTAAGTGCCACGTTTCCTTCCATTCACTGTGATCCCACCAAAAATGTGGGTGGCAGTGACACATGCAGCAGCACAGGTATTGAATATCACCAAAGTTATGAAATGTGGTAGGAGAGGGATTTGGATCCCACAAAGCCTGAAGTTTCTAATGAAATCCAACACAAAAAGGCAAAGCTGAGAGGAGGCTGAGAACCTTGTTCATGCCAAACAATGCCAGCCATTGCTGTAAAAGCACATGGCATTTCATTGAGCAGGGAGCTCAGTAAACATGCAGAATCAAATGCTCAAATGCAGCTGCCCAGAGAGGGGGTGGGTGCCCCGTCCCTGGGGGTGTTCAAGGCCAGGTTGGCTGGGGCCCTGGGCACCCTTGTGTAGCTCCAGGCCTGGAGGTTGGTGTCCCTGCCTGTGGCAGGGGGTTGGAGCTCTGTGACCCTTGGGGTCCCTTCCAGCCCAGCCCAGCCCAGGCTGGGATTCTATGATTTCCTGATCTTGGCAGAAAATTCCAGAAGTGATTTACATTCTGTGACGTTTCCCTTTTCTGAAAATGGATTCTAGCTGATTTTGAAATATTCTTTTTAACACCAGTGTAGCTGCTTACATCAGAGATTCAATTTCAGAAAGGAAGCAATTACCATCCAAAAATCCCCCACATTTTTGGTTAGTATTACAGCCATTCACCTATTTTCCATGTTTTAGCAGTGATTGATTTGATTGCTTCTGTAAACACATTAGAAATACTTGTGAAACAGAAAGCCAAAAGAAATAGCTCCAAAAAATCCCCACAAGTCATCAGATGCCATCCCCTTCTCAAGACAGGCAGCGCTTCTGTTTAAATGTTAAGCTTGAGGCTAACCTCTTGTCCTGGGAAGGGAAGATTTAATGATGACTGATGAGGCTGACGTTTCACAGGGCAATGCTTATCTATGCTAAGTCAAATAAAACATGGTATTTTCCAAATAAACCACCCACAAATCTGCAGAGTTCCTGGAGCAGAAGGAAATTCCTCCTGAAGACCCAGACCAGGAGCTGAATGGCATTTCCCTTAGCTCTATAAACAGGAATTGGCAGAAACGTGCTCAGAGCCATGCTGACAGCAAAACTGAATGGAGGATTACACCAGCCCACTTCCATATTGTGTTTGCACTGAGGGAGATCATTTCTCAACTCACAGAACCTGCTTAGGGAAATAAGATTTCTGCCTGACAATGGCTTTGGCATTAGCTTCTGCCTTTCCAGAAGCTCCCTGAGACAGTGGCCATTTAAATGAGCAGGAGTTGAATGTTTTAAGAGCCAAGCCCTCTGTACCAGGAGAAATACTCAGTGTTTTATACTGGGATATGTCACAGAATTGTGTGATTCTGTGATTTACATCCCTGTGAACTGGGTGAGTTTCTTGGCTGTGGCTTCATCTAAACTGACCTCAAGCCAAAGCTCTCAGCTGTGTTCACTGCATTTAGGACAAGACCCTGATGGGAGTTCGGTGGTAGCTCCACATTGCTTCACACCAGCGAAGCTGGAACGGATTCTTCCAGTTCTCAGGAGGGAAGACAGAGAGGTGACATCATGCCAGCTCTGAGCATGACTGGGCAGATCCATGCACGGACCGTGCACACACACCAGGTTCAGCCTTGGAGCAAGCAGGCAGATGACAGCCACACACCCAACCCAGAATGGGGGGAGAACACGGCTAACTGAGCCCCACCAAAGCATCCCTCTGGCACCCAGAGCCTGGGACCTGAGTGGACTGGATCTGTACCCCAAGGCAGACCTGCTCTTCACCCCAAGTGAATCCTGCAGCTCTTACTGCTATGGAGCAGCACACGCTCTCTCCCTCTCACAGACTTAAGTCTCCTGTGGTGGCTTCCAAGAGCAAAACCCCCAAATCCAGATTTTGACTGGTCTGGCACTGCAGCAGCACCTCTGGGGAACCAGGCTGTCAGGGGACAAAGCACACAACCCCAAAGCCATCATCAGCTCCACTCCCCTCTTTAACACTGCCTATCAGTTCCTTCAGGTAATTTCTTATCATTAAAGAAGCCACTGCAATTAAAAATATAAATTTAAAGGTCTGTCTTTAACTAAGTCACTGTAATTATGTTCAGTTACAATGCAGGTTTGGGTATGGTTGGCTCCACCTGGGTGAGAAATGCTGCTGGAGGGAAAACATGCAGAGCCTGGGGCAGGAAAGCTATTAGCAGCTGCATGAAATCTTGCACCATCACTCCCAGAAGGAATGTTATCTGATATAATTAATGCATTTCAACTTGAAACAACATGTGAACGAGCTCACCCACTTCTATAACCTAGTAAATAAGAAGGTGTAAAATATTCCATTCAAAACTTACTATGTCTTTCACATCAATAACTGTCCAGGTCTAAAAGGAGGGGAAAAGCTCATAACAGAAACAATCACAATCTAGCATCCTATAAAGTGATACAGCTGATAGCCTCAAAAAAGCAAAATTAAGGTCCATTGCCACAGCTAATACCCTTTTTAGACCAATTCATAAGGCTAGAGGAATTAGACCAGCCTCTGGGAGCTTTTAGTCTTGCTTAGAGAAAGCCATAAGCCATTATTAACTACAGATAATCTCATTTTTAAAATGGGAAGTAAGTAACCCACAGAAAATGTCTTAGCACATGGGGGGAAAAAAAATGTAGTACTTTTGTTTTCAAATAAAAAGGTTTCAGTTTCACAGGGAGAAAAGCAGACATTCTCCCATGGAAAAAAGGAACCTCACTTACAACCTCATTTTCCATCACCAAGTGTCAACATTAACTTTTCCAAACAACATTTTTTTAGGAAATATGGATGCAATGCCTGACTTGCAGACCCTGGGCAAGCCACCTGGGTCTTTCCCTTCTCAGAGTCAGAGGTAACACACATCCTTTTCTTTGAACAGCATTAGCACAACTTGGACCTACTCTCAACAGAGGCTACTAGATGGGATTAGAACCTGTGGAGTGAGTAAAACCAGAACCCTTCTTGTGTTACCAACAGTTCTTTGCACTGTTCAAGAAGTAAGAAAGAGGGGGAAAATAAAAGGAGAAATAAAAGGCCACTGACTAAAATAAGCCTGCTTGTCTCTCCAGGGACAGGAAAAGATGCATCTTAAAAGCCAAGAAAAGGGTCGGGTCCATGGTATCCCTGAGGAGTATGTCCATCTGATGCCCCAGTGACTTCCTGCTATCAGACTCTCCTGTTGGGTTCCTGTAGCTGCTGAACACAAGCGTGGCCAGTCACCCATCACCTTTCAAAGCTCCCTGAGGATGTGCCTGTCTGGCACACCCCTGCACATCCCAGCTTTCCTGTCCTGGTGATAGATGACAATCTCCCCGTGCTCAGATGCACATTTTGGTAAGCCCCAAGGAATGTTTCATACCCTGGTGAATTCTTTCCTAATCCTTGCTGTAAGACTAAGAATTCCACCATGGACCACAGCTATTCTCAGACAGGCTGAAAACCCACAGCTTTCCTTCAGCCATGCAGTTCTCTCTCCTTGTCAGGAGTGACTCAGTGCTCAGCCTGGAAACATACCTGCAAACATCAGCTCTGAGACGTCTGGCTTGACGTGGAGACATGTGAAGAGCGGGAGAGCACACTGGGCATTATTGATTTTCTCCTTCATGTTGCTCAAAGTGGTGTCCATTCTCTGCAGGAAAAGAGAGGCATTGTGAGCCAAGGGATCCTTTAAAGGCCTGCTGTCATTTGGGAGGCTACTCCTTTCTCTGAAATCCTCAAAGGCAAATGGACGAACTCAGCTGCTTCCAAGAAAAACAGGACAGAAGAACTTGCCAAAGGAAGCTGTTGACTTGCATACCTTTGAACTGCCCAGTTCAGGAAGGAAGAACTGGGAGAAGACTGGGAACTGCACCTGAGAGGTTAAAAACACTGCTTATCTCTTATACAAACACTGTGAGAAGCAGGCAAAGGAGGATGGAGGAAGCCTTACAGTGGCAAGACCGCCCTGATTTGGCTAGATGCTGCAGAACAAACAGGTAGAGGAGAGTTTCTACCCAGAACTGTGAAGGCCACAGTGCCCAGAGGGAGACCCTTTGCATCATTAACTGTGAAACACACAGCTAAATGATGTTAATGAGCTAAAAGCAGTACATGATAAACATAGTACTTGACTCTCCACCTAAATTATATTCAGTGTCACTCCTGGGGGGAACAGCTAAGGCTGGGCTGTAAAGGGTAGTGAGGAAGCTACCCTCAGGCAGGGGAGAGAAGAAACTGAAGACCCCAAAGAGGCAGTCGATGGGCTGTGCTCCTTCTCCTCCACCCAAGACAGGGACACTTTCCTGGTAAGCAACTGCAATTGCACCCTTTGGGTGAGAACAGCTGGGACACTATTTTGCTGGCATTAAAATCACCCCCTGAGAGGGGATCTGATCAGTGTTTATCGATAGCTGAAGGGTGGGACACAGGGGGACATGGGCAGCCTCTTCTCAGTGTCTGTGGGGACAGGACAAGGGGTGATGGCCTCAAGTTGGAGCACAGGGAGTTCTGCACCAACATGGGGAAGAACTTCTTCCTGGTGAGGGTGAGGGAGCCCTGGGACAGGCTGCCCAGGGGGTGTGGAGTCTCCTTCTCTGGAGAGATTCCATCTGGACACCTCCCTGTGTGCCCTGTCCTAGGGACCCTGCTTTGGCAGGGGGTTGGACCTGATGGGCTCTGGAGCTCCCTTCCAGCCCCTACAGCTCTGTGGGTCTGTGACATTAGGACTGCAGTATGTATTGCTGATATTTATAGCATGTATATATATTAACAATACATATATTTAGCAATCCCAAACTGTTTGTTTCTGTTGCTTCAATAAACTTTCTGTTAGTCTCAACTTTGCAGAACCTGTCTCAGGGAAGTCCTCTGGGGGCTCTGGCAGGCAAACCCTGGCTCTGACATGTGGCTGTATTTATAACCCATTAGACACAACCCTTTAGCCAGGAACTGCTGGCTAAGTCCAGCACTAAGACTGTACCTAGCCGCACCTAGGCTGCTCTCTGAGGAGGAGTCTGGAGAAGAGGGGTCCTTTCTGAAGCTCCTGGCTGGACAGGAGGGCCATGCATCAGACTCATACCCTTCCTGTGACAAAGACACAAGAGGAAGCTGAAGAAGCACGCGTTCTTGTGCTGGGTTTGCCCCAGCTGGTGGCTGAGCC
Source organism: Hypotaenidia okinawae (assembly GCA_027925045.1). NCBI lineage: Eukaryota > Metazoa > Chordata > Aves > Gruiformes > Rallidae > Hypotaenidia > Hypotaenidia okinawae. Next base: position 4,107,355 of record BSDF01000009.1, on the reverse strand, counting down.
CCACACAGCCGCTCTCTCGGGGAGCCCAGCACTACCTGGCCAAAAGGAACACAGGGCTGGTGAGCAAGGCAAGCTCCTTCCCTCTGCTGCTGCTCAGGATGACAGCAGGGAAACAGCTCTCACTCAGAGCTGACATTAACAGTCACATCCTTTTTCTCTTAACCTGTGCTGTTTCTGGGAAGTCAGCAAAGGAAACTGAGAGAAGCCAATGGCCTGTTCAGGGGCTTATGCTTGCTAAGCAAGGCTCTGCAGCTCCCCCTGAAAACACTCTGGAGTCTGCAGACAAGAGAGACTGAAGGTCACTATGACATAACAGTAGCAAGATGTGTTATCTGTACATAGCCAAGAGCTGTATTTCCATTTTGCAGGTTCAGATTTAAGCTGAACACCCATGCATTTGCTTAACTCCTTGGTAAGCAGGGACCTCTACCCAACCTCACAGACCAGTAACATCCCCCCACCGTTAGGACCTCACTTTCTGTATCACAGTTACCTCAAGCTGTGCTGCCCATTTTTCAGCACTGAAGTGTTTAAAGCCTCCTGGAAACATGTACTCATCACAGACACAGACTTACAGGAAAAGTCTGTGGATCTATGAACATGTTTCCACCTTACTTTTGCTCCCCTGACTCATCTGAACATCAGGTCTGTGTGCCTGATGCAGCCAGGTGGGATTGGTCACTCATAAAACACAGTGGCACAAAGCCCTCCAGAAAAAAACAAGGAATAATGGATAGAGATGTGGATTTTTCACCTTGAAATTAGGGGTTTGTTAAGCAAATGCTACTTTTCTTATAGCAAAAGGTGCAAGGAGGTTACACCATTTCATAACTCTATGTTGAAACTGCCTGAGCAGGAATTTTCATGGATGCCATGGGATGTTAGAGGCTGGCTGCAAGTCCCCAGCAGTTGAGTTAATTTCTGACTGCATGATGCTTCCCTAGCTGCTCCTGGAGAAATGAGTGCCCTCCAGAAACGTGTCCTAGGGCAAGGAAAGCATTTTGTGAGTTCCTTACCCAGTATCTGCTCAGCTATAAATGTAAATATTCCTGTTGCTGAAGACGGTTTGTTAAATGCTACCAGTCATTCCAAAACAACAGGAACAGGGGTCACTGCACAACAGTTGCCCAACTCTAATAATCATTTAAAAAAATGAACTCACATCGTGGATAAGTGTTTCACCTATCAGCATTCCAAAGATATCTGTGAAGGTGACGGGCTGCCCGGAGCTTTTCTTATTCCACAGGGCTTCGATGTAGCGTTTGACCTTCTGAGGAGTGAGCAGCAGAAGGGGGTTGTGACTCACAGAGTTCATCAATTCTTGATTAATCTCCTTTGGTCCTTTTTCTGGGAAATCTGGGTGTGAATACAAAGTTGACATATACCTGCAATGGAAAATAAGGCTGTGTTGAGTCTCCAGGTCTGGTTCGATGTCACCTGCCTGTGACACAATAAGCTCATAAATAATCTGATACAATTAGTGATTAGAGCAGAGGGATTTGCTCACTGTTTGTAAAGTAAATGGTCATTTCTTATTTCTGGAGGCACAGAAAGCTAAACAATTTGTTCTAAATGTAAGCATGCAATCAAACACTCCACATTTCCAGAACGGGTATGAAGCGTTCCTCATTTATCTGTTGAAGGGACAATGGGCAGGGTCCTCCTAAGCTGAAAAAACAGCTTCTCACGTGTCAGGGTGTACCTAAATTGGGCAGACCGGACATCCTGTGAGTGCAGTGCTTTTACCCTAAGGTACACCCTCCTCTGCCACTCTCCAGCCCACAGCTACTACTCAAAATTCCTAGCGTACAGCAGCCTGCGGCACGCTTTCCAGGATCTAGGGGTTTCCATAAGATGAAGCACATTAACTACAACCTGCACAGAGATGTAATCGAGCCTGAGGATTCAGAAGAGGCCTATCAGGCAAATCTTGATTTTGTCACTGAGTAACTCTGGAAACTGAAGTTTTGTTTACTCCAAACAAAGTTTAGACAAACATGCAGACAACTGCGGTTTGCGCTGGGTTGGCTTGAGTAACGCTACGGGAGAGCACTGCAGGCAGGCTGCCACCAGATGCTCAGTTCACTCTTATTTACTCAGTGAGCTGGCTGGGATACACACACCAGAGCTCTGCAAAGCACTGAGCTACACACTGGGTGAGCTCAGCCCTGAGATCACTGCCCAGCAGCTCACTCGACAGCACGGTGAACCTTGTCACACGCCTGATCACAGAATCATGGAATGAGAGAGCCAGTGGGATCCTGGGGGGCATCAGGAGGAGTGTGGGCAGCAGGTCACAGGAAGGGATCCTCCCCCTCTGCTCTGCCCTGCTCAGGCCCCACCTGGAGTGTTGTGTCCAGTGCTGGGCTCCCTGGGATCAAAAGGACAGGGATCTCCTGGAGAGAGTCCAGAGGAGGCTACGGAGGGGATGAAGGGCCTGGAGCATCTCCCCTGTGAGGAAAGGCTGAGGGAGCTGGGGCTGTTCAGCCTGGAGAAGAGAAGACTAAGGGGGGACCTAATTAATGTCTATAATTATCTTAAGCATGGGATGCAGGGGGAATTGGCCAGCCCCTTTTCAGTGTCTGTGGGGACAGGACAAGGGGCAATGGCTGCAAGTTGGAGCACAGGGAGTTCCACACCAACCTGGGGAAGAACTTTTCCCCAGTGAGGGTGAGGGAGCCCTGGGACAGGCTGCCCAGGGGGTGTGGAGTCTCCTTCTCTGGAGAGATTCCAGCCCTGTCTGGACGCCTCCCTGTGCAATATGAGCTGGGAGCTGCTTTGGCGGGGGGTTGGACCCGATGAGCTCTGGAGGTCCCTTCCAACCCCTGTGATTCTATGATCTGGCTTGGAAGGGACCCCAAGGATCATAGAGCTCCAACCCCCTGCCACAGGCAGGGCCACCAACCTCCAGGCCTGGAGCTACACAAGGTTGCCCAGGGCCCCATCCAAGCAGGCCTGGTGTCAGGGCTTCATTCCTTAGTCCTTTGCGCGGCCTCTCAAGCTCAGCGTGCGGGTCAGCGCGCGGGTGGGACGAGCAGCACGCTTCCCTGGGAGCAAGGCAAACCCAGGATCCAAGAGCTGGGGACAAGGCTGAAGCAGGATGACAGGAGCAAGGAGGGAGGGCAGTGCACTGCTCCCAGGATAGGCATGCACCCGAGGGAACAAGCGGAAACCTGCCTCTCCCTGCAGGGAAGGAATTCTCCGCCCTTCAGGAAAGAAAGAAGAAGAAAGAGAGTTATTCCCAAGCAATAGGAAAAAAAGAAAGGGAGTGCCAAAGTGTCCATTTATTTATTCATCAGGCAAGGGCAGTCGGAATAGGTGATGTCACCACCAGCAAAAGCAAATTTGTTTAAATACAACTGTTTCCAACATATGTTCCTGCCTGAATCAGTGCAGATAACCTGGCTGTATTAACACTGATTCTACAGGCTTGCATTCGATCAGCGATGTATTCACACCTGGGTTTTCCCAAAAAAGGACCTCATGGCCAGCTGACTGACGTCTTTTCAAGGCATGGACTACACACAGAATCAGTCTCACAGCATCACAGGGGTTGGAAGGGACCTCGAGAGACCATCAGGTCCAACCCCCTGCCAAAGCAGGGTCCCTGGGACAGGGCACACAGGGAGGTGTCCAGACAGGGCTGGAATCTCTCCAGAGAAGGAGACTCCACACCCCCCTGGGCAGCCTGTCCCAGGGCTCCCTCACCCTCACTGGGGAAAAGTTCTTCCCCAGATTGTTGGTGCAGAACTCCCTGTGCTCCAACTTGAGGCCATCGCCCCTTGTCCTGTCCCCACAGCCCACTGGAGACCATTCCCTAGAAACACAGGGAAGTTTGCACACTGTGTTGCCCTTCCACCTGCTCCTCACCCAGCCGAACGGTACCTTCTGCAGTCTGACATCCAGGTCTCTCGACAGGCAGTGCTAAATCTGCCGCCCCAAGCAACCTGTGAGAGAAACCCCAGGTTCCAGGGGTGCCAGTCTTTTAAAGTTCAATCTGAATTACTCTAGTTCCTAGACACTTCTGGCATTTCAAAACCTTCTGGCAACCCAAAAGCTTTCTATCCAGTGTGGGAAGGGGAAAGCAAGCTTCACACGAGTGAAAAATAATTGGGGGGGGAAAGAAACCACAGAAAGGCAAGAGCAGGTCATCACTGATTCCAAAAGAGTTAGCAACTCTGGGGTTAGGGAATTGCATTAGAATGTGTGGAACCAAAATTCATTTGATTGCTCAGAGCTAAATCAGGGGAAAAATTCCTGCCAGGCAGATTCCCTGCTCGTTTATATTTAGCTATTCCATCTGAAGTCTTCTGCCCTTCCCCTCGAGAAACGAGATATTCATATAATCCTGCAAGTTAGGCTGGAAGGAATCTTGAGGACTCTATTCCCACCTCTGCTCAGAGCAGAGCCAACTTAAAAGTCAGATCAGGTTGTTGAGGGCTTTGTTCAGTCAAGTTCCACTTTCACATGAAGAATTCACTGAGTCAGAGAGGATGACACCTTACCCAGCCCAGTCGAGTAAGGATGCAGCAATGCATTCCCGTGCCTGGCCACTCTCACTGCAAAGTCATTTGCCTAACAGCAAATTAAATATATCTCGTTGTAACTTACAGCCATTTCCCCCTGTCCCTTCTCTGTGTGCCTCTGAGAAGTCTGCCAGCTTACAGCTACCCGCTGGGCAGGTGAAGAGAACAGAAAGACCTCTCCCCACCACTACCGCTGCCCCCTCCCCAAGCCTAAGCAAGCTCAGCTGCCTCAGTTTCCCGTGTGCTCCAGCCCCCTGACTGCCTAGGTGGGACTCTGATGGGATTAATCCAGTCTGTCACACCTTTCTTGTGCCAGGTGGCCCTAAACTGGATTCAGCTGCACCTCCAGTATTCACACTGGTATGTAAAAAAACCCTGGGTACAATAAGATCTCATTTTGTGACATTTTGGATCCTCCCTTGAAAAGCCCAACCTTTCATTTAAGATTTAACATCCTCTGCTGCAACCTGATCCACTGACACCACAACTGATTTCTGAAGTTAGGGGGAAAAAACCAAAATCACTTGATGAAAAAAATGTGCTGTTTAGGAGTCAGGGAGTTAGGAAATGGGGACTGAATTTGATAGATGTGCTGTGCTGATGAAAATCACCCAGCCTTTAAAGATGTTACATCACTTCACTTAAGAAACGTCAAAACAAATAGTTTCTCCATGTGTAATAAGTGTAATTTGGGACAAATTTTGTAAAAGTCAAGATGAAAAAAGGCATGGGGCAGGGAGAAGGGAAACCCTCTCACTCAGAAGAGTGGCTGAGGCAGACCTAATGCTGGGGTTCATAGTGTCCTGCTGCCCTCTCAGCCCTGAGCTGGTAATGCCCATTGAGTGCCTTTCACACAGCGATGCCACTGATCTTCTCCAGGTGATGTTGCTCTTCTCAATGGGCTGAAGAATTCATTGAGTCAGACAGGAGGACATCATAACCACGTCACTGCAGCATTCTCATTGAGACATCTTGGAAGATCTTTTCTCCCATCTGACTAACAAACTATTTTAAGCAATTTCTAAGTTAAACAGTGACAATGGGAGTGATGGGATGCAGTCCACAGCAGGATGCCCAGCAGCACCACACTCGCTCCGTACTCTTTATCGCCTGTTTCAGTACAGGCTGGGGGTGACCTGCTGGAGAAGAGCTCTGTGGACAAGGACCTGGGGGTCCTGGTTGATGACAGGGTGGATGAGCCAGCAGTGTGTCCTGGGGGCTGAGAGAGACAATGGGATCCTGGGGGCATCAGGAGGAGTGTGGGCAGCAGGTCACAGGAGGGGATCCTCCCCCTCTGCTCTGCCCTGCTCAGGCCCCACCTGGAGTGTTGTGTCCAGTGCTGGGCTCCCTGGGATCAAAAGGACAGGGATCTCCTGGAGAGAGTCCAGAGGAGGCTATGAAGGGGATGAAGGGCCTGGAGCATCTCCCCTGTGAGGAAAGGCTGAGGGAGCTGGGGCTGTTCAGCCTGGAGAAGAGAAGCCTGAGAGGGGATCTGATCAGTGTTTATCAATAGCTGAAGGGTGGGACACAGGGGCAAATGGCCAGCCTCTTCTCAGGGTCTGTGGGGACAGGACAAGGGGCAATGGCTGCAAGTTGGAGCACAGGGAGTTCCACACCAACATGGGGAAGAACTTTTCCCCAGTGAGGGTGAGGGAGCCCTGGGACAGGCTGCCCAGGGGGTGTGGAGTCTCCTTCTCTGGAGAGATTCCAGCCCTGTCTGGACGCCTCCCTGTGTGCCCTGTCCTAGGGACCCTGCTTTGGCAGGGGGTTGGACCCCATGGGCTCTGGGGGTCCCTTCCAACCCCTGTGGTTCTGGGATTCTCTGTCCTACAAGCTGCAATACATCTGCTCACACCTCCTTACACCAACAGAGAACAGGTGAGCAGATCCTAGCAATCCCCAGTAAATCCCCAGAGAAGGGGACTACTGAGTCCAAAATGGAGTGCAAGATCTTTTTGGGAATTTTGGGTCAAAGGAGCACCCCCCTTCAATTCCCAAGGTGTTTATCTTTTTATTTCATCAGTAAAATAAAGGAACATGAAAAATATTTTGGGTTTATAACACCAATTTGAATTCTTAAGTTATGTGTAACCAAGATGAAGGGATCAGTTACACGGTCCTAGTGTGCACAGTACTGGCTGGCAGTGCAGCAATGTGGGTGTGTTTGCATAGCACCCTCTTTTCACCTGTTCCTGCTTTCCAAGCTCCTAGGAAGACCACCTGGAGCCCAGGCTGTCCTCACCCTTCCAGGCATGCTGAAACACCTCCAGCAGCAGACCTGCTCCACTGACCTGTCTCTGTACTGACAGTGTGTAATCTGCTGCAGATGACAACCTTGGGAATCAGTCAACTCTCATGACAATTCTCTCCTGAACCCCCTGAAGAAAAAGATGAAGAACAAGAAAAGGAGGAGCACTTACCAGGTGGATCCTGAGAGCCCAGCGATGTAGGTGGCACAGTCTAAAATCCCTGATTCATACAGTGCTTTCATGACTCCAGCAAACCCCACCATGGCCCGAAATCCACCTCCTGAACCCAGGATTGCTATCACTGGCACCTGCAGAGGTGAGAAGAAGAGCATCATCACCACACCAATTCCCATGAAGACTTAGAAGTAGTAAATAAATGGTATTGATCAACCCCTGGCCAAACATACCAGCCTTGTGCAATTGGTAGGTCACCCCCCCAGAGACCTCAGAGCACAGAGGAAAGCTCTGACCCTCCACACCTGTGCACCAACGTTCTAGCAAGCCAAAAAGGCAGCAGCCTGTGGTCTCCTAGTGGCACGTGTGTAAGAGGACAGCAGCATACCTTAACAAACACTCTGACACAGGACTTTGAAACACTGAGTAGAATGGAAAAGCACCGTAATCCCACCCCTGAAGCTCCCTGTGCCCCTCTGGATGCTCTGGGCCTCAGAGTGATGTGGAGTATCTGCATATTTTGTACTCAGCCCCTTCTGCTTCATGAAGAGCTGGAGGGCAGGAGGGCTTCTGGACCGATGAGGAGAGCCAGGAACCAGCCAGCAGCATGAGAGGCTCTGCTGAGGTGGAGAACTCACAGAGGGGCAGAGTAAAAGTCCTTCCAGCTTCCTATGTGTCTCATACCATCAGCAGCCAGGAGGTGCAAGCAGATGGTGTGTAACACAGCTCCTGCCACACAGGGATGGGAAGGGATGCTAAATGTGCCCAGTCACCACGCAGGCATGAAGGAAGAAACGACTGGGGCAGCACAAGGCAGAAAGAAGCATGAATTCTCAGGAGAGGGGGAGCTGCCAGCTCACAACATCTGGCAGTGAGAGAAGTCTCCTCTTCCTCCTGCAGCTCCAGTGACAGAGGAGCAAACGCTGCCAGGGACGATACTGGACCAGCTCTCACGGGTTACTGGATAAGAAACAGTGCTGCCAAGGGCCAAGCTACAGCAGCTGAAGACTCCCTCTTCCCTGGGACACAGGCCAATCTGCCAGCCAGAGCTTCTGCTTGGGGAGGCTTGCTGCTTGCCCAGACTCGAGATCCACTGAGAAATGGCTGAGTCTCACCTGGCCTTCCAGATGCTTCTCCTCCCTGCACATCCACATGGGCAACAGTGATACAAGCAGGGGAGACCCTGAGCAGATGAGAGGTGCTTTGCCCACTCTTGGAGCAAGAATGAGGGGCTCAGGCTCATGAGGCTGTAGCCTTGTGACGTTTCTAGTCTGGAAGAGGAACAGCTCAAGCAGATGCCGTTAGGCTCAGATGGTGTCACTAGTGAGCCTCTTGCCTTCTTGACCTTGCTTGCTGGTCAAGATGCTCCATGGGAAAATAAAGAATCCACCTGACCAAGAGAGTGAGGAACACCTTCACGACCAGACCTGCTGATTTGATGAGGAAGACTTCAGACTAACTCCACAGACAGTGACCTAAGTGAGCAAAGGTGCAAACGCTGCAAATGCAGGAGGAATGCATGGGAGAAAGCCAGCAGAGAGACCTGCATGCTCCTGCTGGGAAGGAGAAGCATCCAGAGGCTTACCTCAAACGCCTCTATACTGATACACAGAGACATCAAACAAGAAAAATTGTAAGTTCAAGTGGAGTCACAGGCCTGTGACACAATCAGAACGGCCCAGACTTGGTGGGACAGCAGGCACGCCTGGCACGGGGCCACGGCTGGGTGGGAGGTGGGAAGATGGGTAGGGAAGAAGGCAGTAGGGCTCCTTCCACTGGGACTGGCTGACCTCCAGAGGTTCCTTCCAAAGAGGACTCCCACAGCTCTGCCCTATCACACTTCCTATCCAGTCACAGGGCACGATACCACCACTGCACAGAACCCTCCGGTTTGGGTTCCTTACTGGCACAGAAGGGGAATGCCTGAGTCTTCTTCAGGTCAATTAATTAATTAAACAAATACATAAACAAATATTGACAGTCAAAGACTATCCTTATCACAGAATCACAGACTGGTAGGGGTCGGAAGGGACCTCGAGAGCTCATCGGGTCCAACCCCCATTATGACATGAGCCAGCCATGTGCCCTCATGGCCAAGAAGGCTGATGGCATCCTGGGGGGTCTGAGAAGGGGGTGGTTAGTAGGTGAAGAGAGGTCCTTCTGCCCCTCTGCTCTGCCCTGGGGAGACCCCACCTGGAATACGGGGTCCAGAACTCCTTGATAGAGCCCAGCACAGGGCCACTGAGATGATGAAGGGAGTGGAACCCCTTCCTTATGGGGAGAGGCTGAGGGAGCTGGGCCTCTTTAGCCTGGAGGAGACTGAGGATTGACCTCATCAATGTCTATAAATAAGTAAAGGGTCAGTATCAGGAGGCTGGAGCCAGGCTCTTCTCAGGGATGGCAGTGACAGGACAAGGGGCAGCGGGTGCAGCTGGAGCACAGGAAGTTCCATGGGAATGTCAGGAGGAACTTTGTCACTGTGAGGGTGACAGAGCCCTGGGACAGGCTGCCCAGACAGGCTGTGGAGTCTCCTTCTCTGGAGACATCCAAACCCCATTTGGACGTGTTCCTGTGTGACCTAATCTAGGTGACCCTGCTCTGGCAGGGGGTTGGACTAGCTGATCTCCAGAGGTGCCTTCCATCCCTGGCCAGTCTGTGATTCTGGAACTCCTGCCTACTGAAATAACGTATGGAGTTTCCAGTTCAGCTCACCTGCACCCATCTGTGGCACAGCTTCACACCTACAACCCAGAGGTCCCCAAAACTGAGTGAATAAACCACGTCAGGTCTCTGCATTCACAGGCTGATGACCCCACGGTGCCCTGTGACTTAGAACTCTCTTTTCCTGCTTTCTGAAGAATTAGAATCTCTTTGAAGAGGTTGCCACTTCAGCAAGAGTTCTAAATGAAAATATACTCAGAATTTGCTTAGAAAGCCTGTCCTCACCCACAATCCAAACCAGAGAAGACAGTAAATTTACATATTAAATAAACTAGTTACAAAACCCCAGGGGTTTTTAAAGGAATCCAAGCACCAGCTTTAACCAAAGGCTGTCTCTGGACAGAGCCAGAAGCAGTAACAGCTACTCATCAGAACCAGGAGAGGCAAATCATATTTAGGCTAGGAGTTTAAAACTACATTTTATAATTAAAACATCTGCTATTAATACACAGCAGGAAGACAGTCTCACATTTACAGCTACCTTCCAAAAACACCAGGGGAGGCAAGGAGGATCCATGTACCACCTCAACTACCAAGAGGTAGCAAGGTGAGGAAATGCAGAGCCAGTAAGAAGCAACACCACATTGAAACTGTATCTACAGGGGGTTCACTCCACAGCCCTTTCCTTCTTACTGCCCAGCCTTCCCAGCCCTGCCTTCAGAGCTGCTCCCTCCCGTTGCATCGTTTCTCCAAGAAGGGAAATTAGGACAGGGATACAGGAAAAAATGCCAACAAAGCCCAGAGCCTGGACATGGGCAGAGCAGACTCTGGGCTGCTGAAGGAGCTCAGCCAGCTGGGCAGTGCTGGGCTGGGGTTTAGGCTGAGCATAACACTGGTAACACCCCCAGGTTTTAGTTGCTGCCAAGCAGCCAAGGGCTGTTCCCGCAGTGCCCTGCCCACGAGGAGGTGAGGCTGGGAGGGGACATGGACAGGACTGACCCCTGCCACCACAGGGATGTTCCCCACCATGCAGCATCAGGCTCAGCACATAAAGCTGGTGGTAGAAGGAAGAAGGGGGGACACTGGGAGTGATGGCATTTGGACTCCCAAGTCCCCGTCCCAGGGGAGCCCTGCTGTGCTGGGAATGGCTAACACCCTGCTGCCATGGGCAGTGGGGAGGGAACTCCTCACTTTGCTTTGCTTGCACATGTGGCTTTTGCTCTACCTACTGACCTGTCTTTAGCTCAGCCCAGGAGCTTTCTCACTTTACTCTCCAATCCTCTCCCCCACTCCACCATGGGGACTGCACAGGGGGTGCAAGGGGCCCAGCTGCTGGATGGGGTTAAACCACACCAAGGACCAAACTCCATTGGTTTTTAACAGCCTGGAGAGGTCCCAGTCAACTGGAAGCTGGTAAATGCTATCCCAGTTCTCAAGACAGTTAAGCAGGAAGAGCCTGGTAATGAAAGGCCTGTCAGTCTCACTTCAGGGCCTGGTAATATTATGGAGAAGGTTATTTTGGGAGTCACTGGAAAACATGGAGAGACAAGGCTCAACACTGCCAAGTGTCAGGTGCTGCACTGGGGCTGGAGGAATCCCAGACACAGATACAGACTGGGAGAAGAGCTCCTGGAGAGCAGCCCTGAGGAGAAGGGCCTGGGTGTCATGGGGGATGAGGAACTTCACATGAGCAGCAGTGGCTCCTGCAGCTCAGAAGGGCAGGACAACGGGAATGGATTAAAGCTAAAGGAAGGAAGGGTTAGATGAGATCTTAGGGGGAAGTTCTTTGCAGAGAGAGTGGTGAGGGGCTGGAAGGGGCTGCCCAGAGAGGGGGTGGGTGCCCCATCCCTGGGGGTGTTCAAGGCCAGGTTGGCTGGGGCCCTGGGCAACCTTGTGTAGCTCCAGGCCTGGAGGTTGGTGTCCCTGCCTGTGGCAGGGGGTTGGAGCCTTGGCATCCCTTCCAACCCATGCCATGCTATGACTCTATGATTCATTCTATAATTCTATGATTCTGTGATTCTGAAAGCTAACTTGCTGCCATCAGCGAGTGTTTCAGCAAAGATCCCACCTGGCTCACAGTTTCCAAATCCTAGAAGAATGTTCCACTGTTCAGTGGTGATAAGGTAACATCTTGCATTTTACTAATCACAAGAAGAATTACAGAGTTGTGCAGGAAGCTCCTATCTGATCAAACTGGTAATCAGTCAGAAATGTCACTGAAATGCAATTTAAGGTGCCAATAGATGGGATTAGTTATAAGAAAAGGACCCATTAGACTGCTGAGTTTGGTTTCTTCCTGCAGCCTCCACACTGAAACTGCCCTCTGGACTGGAAGGCATCATCACATGGGAATGACCATGCAGGATGACCAAGGCTGTGGAGATGTTTCTCAAAGCTTCCATCCCACAAAAACTGCTTATTCTTGGTGCAAGGGGGATTATTTCACTATCTTGGTGTCATGCTTTAGTAATAGAAACCACAGGCATTCACTGGCATCAGCATTCCTGATGCACCTCCAGAGATGGGGATCTATCCAGCAGTGAGAGAAGAAGGGTAAGGACTCAGGCTGTGTGTGTTTTGTTAAGCCAACACCCCACTAAGGGAGCAGGAGCAGCCGTCTTACTAATCACCAATTTAATCATCAGTGCTAGGCTTTGAAAGCTCTTTACAAACACTCCCTAATTAACCTACAGAGACAAATCCCAACAGGATGGAGATGGTGGTTTGCAGGTGCAAGCCTGAGAAAGTATGTGAGAGCACCTCCACAGCACCACGACCCAAGGAGCTCGGTCAGCAGCGCGGTGGCTGGAGGACAGGGGAAACGCTGAGCTTCCTTCAGGGCACAGGGAGATCTGTAAGCAGGATCAACAAAGAATGCTGAGAGGAGCCACCAGCATCCTGGCAGCAAATGCTTCCTGTATACTTAATCCACTGGGAATCAGAGATTCCTACACCAGGGGAGGGTGGGGATACAGGCACCTACGTGGCTGTAGAGAATCTCTTTGTTTCCACTTGATACCAGAGTAGCAACAGCTGCTATTACCACTTGATTTCCTGCTATGAAATGTGACTGCTGAGCTCTAGAGCAGAGGGCATCAGCTTGAATAAGCTTCTAAACGATGAAAAGAGAACCAAAGAGAAGCTTCCACTGCATATTTACATTCACTCAGTTCAGCCAACTGAATACAAGTTGATTTGTAGCCAGCAGTGTGCCTGGGTGGCCAGGAAGGCCAAGGGCATCCTGGCTTGTGTCAGAGCCAGCGTGGCCACAGGGCCAGGGCAGGGATTGTGCCCCTGGACTGGGCATTGGTGAGGCTGCACCTCGAGTGCTGGGTCCAGTTCTGGGCCCCTCACTACAAGAAGGACATGGAGGTCCCTTCCAACCCCTGTGATTCTGTCACTCTGTGATCCATGATTTAATTGATTACAGTATTTTTAGAAAACTGTTTAAAGCAACAACAACAACATACCCCAACTGAGCAGTGACACAGGATGGAGAAGCACCATCCTTTGTGTCCTCCCAGCCTGTCTCAAGATCAAGGGAGGAAATTTGGAAGCACTCACTTCCCCATGCAGGGATGTGTAATTGTTTCATAGGTATTCCAGTCCTGCAGCATCCCTGCAAGGCACACGTCTTGCTGCTCAGAGAGGAAGAAACTTAGGTGAACTTTGAGTGAGTGACTTGTTTTGGGATGAAGCAATGACTCACAGACAGCTAAGAACACTCATTAGCAATGGCTCCCTACTTCTGATGCCATGTCAAGGCTACAAACCTCCTGTGAAGCCTCCTGCTATCTCCCATCTGTGGCAATGAAAGGAAAAAATGGCAGATTATAAAAACAAAAGTGCATCTGGAGTTGAACAAAAAGGGTTTTTTTTCTCATTGCTAGAAGCAGCTAAAAAGATTCTGACAAGTCAGCTTAAAAATAGACACTTGGCACATGAGAAATGGGAGGATCTCATTACCTCAGTCCTTCCTAGGGCTGATAAGCTGCCAATTAAGAGATTACTGCCTGGACTTGGAAAGATGGGGTTTAACTGATAAACTTTGGTGATGTGAGATGGTGAGGGAGACCAGGGCAAGAGGCTGACATCAAGAACAGCAAACCTTGCCTACCACTGACAGCCAAAGCACAGCTACCACCTGCACAGGGCCGATGCTTCAGGCACCCAGTATCACCCCAGTGCTACCTGGATCAAGGAGTGTGGGCAGCAGGTCACAGGAGGGGATCCTCCCCCTCTGCTCTGCCCTGCTCAGGCCCCACCTGGAGTGTTGTGTCCAGTGCTGGGCTCCCTGGGATCAAAAGGACAGGGATCTCCTGGAGAGAGTCCAGAGGAGGCTACGGAGGGGATGAAGGGCCTGGAGCATCTCCCCTGTGAGGAAAGGCTGAGGGAGCTGGGGCTGTTCAGCCTGGAGAAGAGAAGCCTGAGAGGGGATCTGATCAGTGTTTATCAATAGCTGAAGGGTGGGACATCCTGAGTCCCACTCACTCCTCTGAGAGACAGACACAGAGCTCCAAAGGGGATCCTGAGCTGGGGTGAACTTACATCCCGGGCACTGGTTAAGCTCTTGCTGTGCTCCTCTCCCAGAAAGGATTTCATCCTGTGCATGATGTTGTCCTTCCTCTGCTGCCTGAACCTCTTCTCCTCATCGCACAGCGCCATGCTGAACCGCAGGTCAGTGGAGGAGCTGCAGGGCACAACACACAGGCGGTGACTACAGCACCACAGGGCAGAGACAAACACCTGGGGAAAGGGTGGAAGGGAGAGAAAACTCCAAGGAAAGGGAAGGGGAAAGGGAAGGGGAAGGGCAAGGGGAGGGGGAAAAGGAAAGGGGAAGGGAAAGGGGAAGGGAAAGGGAAAGGGAAAGGGAAAGGGAAAGGGAAAAGGGGAAAGGGAAAGGGAAAGAGGAAAAGGGGAAAGGGAAAGGGGAAAGGGAAAGGGAAAGGGAAAGGTAAAGGGAAAGGGAAAGGGAAAGGGAAAAGGAAAGGGAAAGGGGAAGGGAAAGGGGAAGAGGAAGGGGAAAGGGAAAGGGGAAGAGGAAGGGAAAGGGAAAGGGAAAGGGGAAGGGAAAGGGGAAGGGAAAGGGGAAGGGGAAGGGGAAGGGGAAGGGGAAGGGAAAGGGAAAGGGAAAGGGGAAGAGGAAGGGAAAGGGAAAGGGAAAGGGGAAGGGAAAGGGGAAGAGGAAGGGGAAAAGGGAAAGGGAAAGGGAAAGGGGAAAGGGGAAAGGGGAAAGGGAAAGGGGAAAGGGAAAGGGAAAGGGAAAGGGGAAAGGGAAAGGGGAAAGGGAAGGGAAAGGGGAAAGGGAATGGAAAGGAAAGAGAAAGGGCAAAGGGTAAGGGAAATGAGAAGACAAAGGGGAAAAGGGGAAAGGAGAAAGGGGGAAGAGAAAGGGGAAGGGGAAGGGGAAGTCAGTGGAGGAGCAAAACAGTAGTAGTGCATAACAGGCTTTAACAACGAGCAACGAGGAAAGGAAAGGGAAAGGATAAAAGGAAATATAAAATAAAAGGAAAATAAAGTAAAGTCTTTCTGTGATGTAACTACATCAGCTGATTTCACAGAGTGCTGCAGCCCAGGCTGGTGGCACTGCTGTCTGGGCATTTGCAGTAGAAGCTCCCTGCTGGCACAGCTCTGAGAGCCAAGCACAGAGCCTGCGGCTCCCAGCCGGGCAGGGTCTCCAGCCCCCAGCAGGACCCCAGCAGGCCGGTTCCCTGCTCAGCTCCAGTGCTCAGTCTGCCACGTAGAGATCTGAGCTCCCTGCCCATGGCCTGAGCACAGGGCTGGGAGGAGGATGTCACAGGTCTCCAGCACATCCTCTGCGGGCAGAGGGTCGGGTCAGGGGGAGGGGGTGATGCTGACTCTGCATCCACTCAGCCTTGCAACCAAAAAGCTGTGTGGATCTCAGTGCAAACTGGGCTGCTGGGCACAGGAAAAGCTGCCTTCTTTAGCTTTCCCCCCACTCTGTGACCACAAACATGCACAGGGCTGAGTAAAGACCCTGATGCTGGACTTCAAAGCTGCAGCTCCAGCTCCTGCTGCTCTGGGCAGAGCAGAACTTCCTCAGATCCCTCTGCCTGGCGCATTTCAAAGCCCACTGCCCAAGAGCAGCAGGACACAGCCAAGCCTCTCCTGCTCATTTAGCATCAGAGGGATGAAATACTTATGTACAAGGCCTGGGGGGTTTAGGGGTGGTCTCAAGGGCCACCCACAGAAGCACCTGTACTAGAAGAAAATGTTGAACAGAAATTGCCCCTGGGGAAGGGGGGAGATGTCTGTCAGTCTCCAGAGCCATTGAGAGAGTCCCACCCTTAGAGTGGGGGTGCTCAGCAGAGCTATTATTAGCCACAGGAAGAAAAAAAAAAAGACTCTTGAAATGCTTTGTTCTCAGTGATTTATTTTTAAACATAGATTTTTCTGCTGATGCCTCAAGATGGTTTTTGGTCTTTCACCCAGGTAGGCTAAGGAAGAGGCAAAAAGACAGCTAAAGGGCAAGCAGGTGACCTGTAGTTGGTAATTTTATGTTAAAGCAAGGAATTTTGACATTCCCCCTGACATGATTTTAAGAGAATTTTAACAGAGTAAACCAAAAAATACCATTTTCTTTTCAACCTTTCCCTTTTTTTTAAAAATATGAGACACTTACCATACTTCAAGAGACAATTCCAAAGTCATCTCTGTGACCTAAACAGGAAATATTCCAATATGGTTACATCAGTTGCAAAGGGGAGAACCCCCAAACACACCTGGGACATAAAATCCCACTGGCAGAATTTTTCTTTAAAGGGCTTTTTTTTTCCTTAGAAAAAAGGATGAGGAGAGGCTGAGGGAGCTGGGGCTCTATAGCCTGGAGGAGACTGAGGGGTGACCCCATCAATGTCTATAAATACATTAAGGGGTGAGAGTTGGGAGGCTGGAGCCAGGCTCTGCTCAGTGATACCCAGTGACAGGGCAAGAGGCACTGGGAGCAGCTGGAGCAGAGGAACAACACAAGGGAAAACTTTTTCCCTGTGAGGGTGGCAGAGCCCTGGGACAGGCTGCCCAGAGAGGCTGGGGAGTCTCCTTCTCTGGAGACATTCAAACCTGTTCAGCCTGGAGAAGAGGAGGCTGAGGGGAGACCTGATCCCCACCTACACTGACCTGCCAGGAGGGTGCAGAGAGGTGGGTGATGGTCTCTTCAGCCAGGGGACAGGTGACAGGATGAGGGGCAATGTGCTCAAGCTGTGCCAGGGCAGGGGCAGAGCAGATGGGAGGGAAAAGTTCTTCCCCAAAGGGTTGTCAGGCCCTGGCACAGGCTGCCCAGGGAGGGGGCTGAGTCCCCACTCCTGGGTGTGTTTAACAGACAGGTAGATGAGGTGCTCAGGGATATGGGTTAGCACAGGACAGGAATGGTTGGACTCAAGGATCTTAAAGGTCTTTTCCAACCTGGTGATGCTGTGATTCTCCCACAGAGCCCTTTTCTCTGCAGCCAAAGGGTTTAAGATGCTGGTTAAAGCACCAATTGCATTTGTTTGGCAGAACCAAGGGGAAGGGAAGGGATTTCCCCTCTCTGAGCTCTCCTTCCCAGTGGCCCCCAACACCCTGGTACAGCCTTCAGGTGTCTCACAGACACACACACAGCATCTTCCTCCTCCTTTCTGGAGGTGATCCTTAGGAAGGGAGCTACAACAGCTCAGGCTGAACCTCTGCATGACACATAGAGAGCAGTTAAGGACACAGAGGTGTAAAGCTGCCTCTGGCCTCCCACACCCCACACCCCTGCCAGGGAACACCTGCCCCTTCCAGTGGGAACTGTACATCACAGAGTCACAGTCCCACTCTGCACTGCGCTGGGGCAGCCTCACCACAAGCACTGGGGGCAGGTTTGGGCACCTCGGTACAAGGGGGACAGAGGAGGCACCGAGGATGGGGAAGGGTCTGGAGGGGAAGGGTTATGAGGAGAGGCTGGAGTCCCTGGGTTTGTCCAGCCTGGAGAAGAGGAGGCTGAGGGGAGACCTCATGGGGTCTGTGGCTTCCTGACGAGGGGAGCGAAGGGGCAGTGCTGATCTCTCTCCTCTCTTTAGTGAGCAGGGATAGAGCCTGAGGAACAGCATGAAGCTGAGACAGGGGAGGGTTAGGTTGGATGTCGGGAAGAGGTTCTGTACTGAGAGGGGGTGGGGCACTGGCACAGGCTCCCCAGGGAAGGGGTCACAGCCCCGAGCTGGGCTGAGGGCAAGGAGTGTCTGAACAATGCCCTCAGTGCCAGCTCTGCCTTAGCTGGGCCTGTGTGGAGCCAGGAGATGGACTGATGGTCCTTATGGGTCCCTTCCAACTCAGGACATCCTATGGTTCTGTGATTCTATGATATATTCTAATCCCCTCCTGACTTCAAAACATAGCTCTGTATTAAGAAAACACACACACATAGTACTGAGGTGCACTGACAGGATCAGAAATGGGCTTAGAGTTCCTTTCATCCAGCAACATGTCCTTCTGACAAGTACCTGGGAGCAGGCCACAGGTTTTCCTTATGCTTCAACAGCGTGACTGAGGGAATACTCTGAGGAACACCAGAGGCAGTGCAAGCCCTCAGGACACCTCACTCAGCCTTTATAAGCACTGTCCCCTTCTGATTTCTGAAGTTTTATCTAACCAGAAGGAAAGATTCCGACACATGATAAAGGACTGGAACATGGCAAGTCCTGGTCTACACACCAGTTCAGGTCTCCCAGTTCAGGTGCTCTGTTAGGAACTCCCCATCATGTTCAAAGCTGCACCAACACATGCAAAGCTATAAATGTCACAACTTACATCATTGAAAATTAACTGGACCTCCTTCTTCTCTCCCAGTTTCAGAGATGATATAGGAAATGTGGATGTGCCAAGAGTCTCATCCATAACATAGTTGGCATCCATCAAAGTAACCTAGAAAAGATACATGGATATGAAATTCTACTTCAATAATCCTTTCTAATTCCATACAGCCTATGCCTAAAAAATAAAAATAAGGAAAAAGGTCTGACCCAGCCCAGCCAATGCCAACAGACATGGTCCTTTGAACGAGGCTAAGCTCATGCAGGGTGAAGGTGGCACCTTCAAGGCTTCCACTTGCATGAGCACAACAGCATCACTGAGGAAGCATCTTTCACCTGAGCACCTTTGTCAGGAAGCCTCACCACCTTCCTAAGGAGACACAACACCTTCAGATGATAACATCACTTCAAATTCCCAGTTCATAAAACTTCTCCACGGGGAAACTAACAGGACTTCAAAGGTGATACGCCAAAAACCATGTCAGGGAGAAGAATCCTACCCTTGTATCTTGTATCTAATGTAATCTTGTATCTACAGCCCAAGATTCTTACAGTGATAATGTGAGGCACTCCAAATTACACGTAGCTTTCCCCTGTACCCAGCCAGATCTTCAAGTCCCTTCTCATATCCTTCATGTCAGAGCATATGTCTTTCCAAAACATGATGCCATCCAGAGATGCCAGTGGATACCACAGAACGTTGTTCACTGCTTTTGCATGTGGGTCTGCATCTAGCAGTCTGTTTTTTCTCAGTGGCAGCCTTCCAAATTATCAAGTAAGATGTCCAGAAAGAATTTCAAATCCCCATTTACATGGTTTCTATTAAGTGAGTTCTCCAAACCCATCCAGTTACCATTTTTTTCCACTTTGTGGAGTTGTATCTTCTAAGCTACTGTGTGTTTGTGGCTTGGACCACATAAAACAAATGGAAGCAAGATACAATCACTTGAATAACTAGTTGCTACATCTGAGTTCAGCCTCTTCTCAGCTGTAAAGAATCTTCTTCATCCTGTGCCACAAGCAACCCTTTGAAATGAGGAACTGTATTTTATGGCAGAACTCCTTATTTTAATGGTACCTAAACTCCTCTGTTTCCTTGCAGAACTCTGTGCCCATTCCTGGACTGCCTGAGGGCCTTCTAAAGCTAACAGCAACAGCAAAGAACTCTAAGTGGGATTTTGGAGAGTTTCTAACACATCCACACTGGGTGGGTGGAGGGAGAGCAGTGGATGGCATCTACCTTGACTTCTGCAAGGCTTTTGATACTGTCCCCCATGACATCCTGATAGCAAAGCTGAGAGAGCATGGGATAGATGAGAGGACAGTGAGGTGGGGTGAGAACTGGCTGTGGGACCGAGCCCAGAGGGTGGTGATCAGTGGGGCAGAGTCTGGCTGGAGGCCTGTGACCAGCGCTGTTCCCCAGGGCTGGGGGTTGGGCCCAGTCCTGTTTAATATCTTCACTGAGACCTTGATGAGGGAACAGCATCCACCCTCAGCAAGTGCTGATGATCCAGAGCTGGGAGGAGTGGCTGACACACAGGACACTGCCCTGCCATCCAGAGAGACCTGGCCAGGCTGGAGAGCTGGGCAGGGAGAGACCAGAGGAGGTTCAACAAAAGCAAGTGGAGAGTCTGGCACCTGGGAAGGGATAACTGTTCATATCAGTACAGGCTGGGGTGACCTGCTGGAGAGGAGCTCTGAGGAGAAGGACCTGGGGGTCCTGGTTGATGACAGGTTGGATGAGCCAGCAGTGTGTCCTGGGGGCTGAGAGAGACAATGGGATCCTGGGGGCATCAGGAGGAGTGTGGGCAGCAGGTCACAGGAGGGGATCCTCCCCCTCTGCACTGCCCTGCTCAGGCCCCACCTGGAGTGTTGTGTCCAGTGCTGGGCTCCCTGGGATCAAAAGGACAGGGATCTCCTGGAGAGAGTCCAGAGGAGGCTACGGAGGGGATGAAGGGCCTGGAGCATCTCCCCTGTGAGGAAAGGCTGAGGGAGCTGGGGCTGTTCAGCCTGGAGAAGAGAAGACTAAGGGGGGACCTAATGAATGTTTATAATTATCCTAAGCAGGGGATGCAGGGGGAAATGGCCAGCCCCTTTTCAGTGTCTGTGGGGACAGGACAAGGGGCAATGGCTGCAAATTAGAGCACAGGGAGTTCCACACCAACATGGGGAGGAACTTCTTCCCAGTGAGGGTGAGGGAGCCCTGGGACAGGCTGCCCAGGGGGTGTGGAGTCTCCTTCTCTGGAGAGATTCCAGCCCTGTCTGGACACCTCCCTGTGTGCCCTGTCCTAGGGACCCTGCTTTGGCAGGGGGTTGGACCTGATGAGCTCTGGAGCTCCCTTCCAACCCCTGTGATTCTGTGATTCAAAGAGTAAACTGCACTTGGGACAGAGCTCAAGATTTAGATGCTGGTGATCTAAGGAGTTGAGAGGACTGGGGGGTCTGTGTGAGCTTGGGAATTCACAGAGAGGCTGAAGGGGGAGGTGGTTTCCCACATTTGAATTCTGACACCCTGCTCCAGCCAAAATCCAAAGGTTCAGCCAGGTACTGCACATGTGTGCAACAGCAGGTCAGTTCTAACCTAAGGACCATTCCCTGCACGCTGAAGGGAGTGTTTACTCTGAGCAACACCTAGGTATGTATGCCAACACAGGTGTGTGTGTGTATGTAAACACACAGATCATAGAATCATAGAATTGTAGGGGTTGGAAGGGACCCCCAGAGCTCATCAG
Organism: Hypotaenidia okinawae; assembly: GCA_027925045.1. Lineage (NCBI taxonomy): Eukaryota > Metazoa > Chordata > Aves > Gruiformes > Rallidae > Hypotaenidia > Hypotaenidia okinawae. Next base: position 4,086,224 of record BSDF01000009.1, on the reverse strand, counting down.
GTCCAACCCCCTGCCAAAGCAGGGTCCCTAGGACAGGGCACACAGGGAGGTGTCCAGACAGGGCTGGAATCTCTCCAGAGAAGGAGACTCCACACCCCCTGGGCAGCCTGTCCCAGGGCTCCCTCACCCTCACTGGGGAAAAGTTCTTCCCAGATTGGTGCAGAACTCCCTGTGCTCCCACTTGAGGCCATCGCCCCTTGTCCTGTCCCCACAGACACTGAAAAGGGGCTGGCCATTTCCCCCTGCATCCCCTGCTTAAGATGATTATAAACATTAATTAGGTCCCCCCTTAGTCTTCTCTTCTCCAGGCTGAACAGCCCCAGCTCCCTCAGCCTTTCCTCACAGGGGAGATGCTCCAGGCCCTTCATCATGTATGCATGCAAACACACATGGCAAACAGCCCCACAGCCAACCATGACTACAGGGCATCCCCAGCTCTCTGCAGGCTATTTCCACAGCATTTTATTGCAGGTGTCTCAGAAACCACCAACAGCCTTTGGTTACTGGGAAGGTACAGTTCCAAATCCTCCTTGTCAGCAGTCTCACTGTGTTCTGTTCCAGGAGCTGGAGAGCTGCAGAGCCTGGCAGCATGCTGAGGCCACACTGAGCTAGAAATACAGAGCATGCCAGCTCAGAAACCCCTGCACTTCATGATGACTGCATAAAACCAGGCTAGAAACTGAGAAGCACCTTGCAAAACGTGAGCCCAGTTACCAAGGTTGTTGCAGTAACCAGAGGTTCTCACCCTGGTGGGAAACGAGCTAGCCCATGGAAGGAAGGGAATGACCCAGGGCTCCATCCACACAGTCAGAGCCATCTGAGATCCTGTGAGAGTAAGAAATGAATGGCTGGCCAGCACGTCCCCTGCTCCCATCAGGATGCAGAAAGACACAGAGCAGAGAGGTGGTGCTGTCCCCAGGAAGCAGCAGGTAGGCCACTGGCCACTGCTGAGTTCAGCCTCTGGAAACCCTGGCACCAGACTTTGTACTGAGCAGTTTCACACCTCACCAGGCAAGCTGCCTGTGTGGAACAAGCACCAGAACCTGACCTTGTCTTCATGGCTGTTATTTGCTATTCCTCAGTTTACAATTCCACTCATCTTTTGGAGATTATGAGAGATACTAGAGGTGACACCAATTATTTAGCCACTGTGGCTCCTGCAGATCTCCCAAAAAAGCAGGGGATGTTCCAAGAGACAGGTAAAACTCTCTGTCCCAGGACTTCTGCCAGCATCCACAAAGGCTTTATCAGGCAAAACTGCAACAATTTTAGTCCCCATATTGCAACAAAGGCAGGCTGATGAACCCAAGTTATTCTTCTCTTCTTCCTATTTCCACAAAAACTTCTCTGAGTCTTGCTATGTGTTTGCCTGACCTGCCACCAGGCAGGCAAACCAGGGAGATCCTGACTGGGACCCCCTTGCTTTCCAACCTTGCTTAAAAGCCAACACTGTAAAGCCTTACTGTGAAGCCTTACTGTGAAGCCTTAGTGTGAAGCTTTAGTGTAAAGCCTTACTGTGAAGCCTTAGTGTAAAGCTTTAGTGTAAAGCCTTACTGTGAAGCCTTAGTGTAAAGCTTTAGTGTGAAGCCTTACTGTGAAGCCTTAGTGTAAAGCTTTAGTGTGAAGCCTTACTGTGAAGCCTTAGTGTAAAGCTTTAGTGTGAAGCCTTACTGTGAAGCCTTAGTGTAAAGCTTTAGTGTGAAGCCTTAGTGTAAAGCTTTAGTGTGAAGCCTTAGTGTAAAGCTTTAGTGTAAAGCTTTAGTGTGAAGCCTTAGTGTAAAGCTTTAGTGTAAAGCTTTAGTGTGAAGCCTTACTGTGAAGCCTTAGTGTAAAGCTTTAGTGTGAAGCCTTAGTGTAAAGCTTTAGTGTAAAGCTTTAGTGTGAAGCCTTACTGTGAAGCCTTAGTGTAAAGCTTTAGTGTGAAGCCTTACTGTGAAGCCTTAGTGTAAAGCTTTAGTGTGAAGCCTTAGTGTAAAGCTTTAGTGTGAAGCCTTAGTGTAAAGCTTTAGTGTAAAGCTTTAGTGTGAAGCCTTAGTGTAAAGCTTTAGTGTGAAGCCTTAGTGTAAAGCTTTAGTGTGAAGCCTTACTGTGAAGCCTTAGTGTAAAGCTTTAGTGTGAAGCCTTAGTGTAAAGCTTTAGTGTAAAGCTTTAGTGTGAAGCCTTAGTGTAAAGCCTGCAGACAGAACCACAGCATGCTGTCTGTTTGGAGCAACGAGGAAGGATGGATGGAACTCAGCAGACCTGGAAGGGCTGTTACTGTTGTGTGCTGAGATGAGGGTAGAAGTTGAGAGAGACTGAGAAAGAGAGAGAAAATAAGAATGTATCACCACCAGGAGATCCAGTGTAGGTCAGCATAAAGCTGTGTTCCTTGGATGACAAGCACATGCCAGATGTCCTGAATCTGCATCGTTGATGCTCCCTGGCCCCAACATTCTGGGGAGGCCAAGCATATCTTGTGCAGACCCAGTGCTGAGTGGCAGAGTGTTCTGGAAACAAGTCAGTGGGGATGACTGAGACAAACCACTCAAGTTCCCAGGAAATGGTGTTTGGAGCAGTACAACTCGTTACTAGAAAGCAAGAACCAAGTGAGGGATTTCAAACTCTTCTCAAGCTCCAGATGTCCAGTTTGCATGTCCACAGCCAAGACATTCAGTAAGACTCAACTCAGGTGACTGCTAGGCCTGACCAGCTGATAGAAGCTGTTCTGGGTAACTGAATTCCCTACTACTGCTGCCTCTTTGTGTGGGATGCCAATGGTAGCTCTTCATGCTCTGCTGAGCTGAGCATGGGGTTCTTTCTCCCCCGACTGTAGAACCTACCCCTCCCCCCAGGTACACAGGGAGCTTTGTAGAAAGCACAATTCAATTTTCAGATCTTGAACAGTTTAGCCCCAAGAGATTATGGTTACTAGCTGAAGGGGAAGCTTCACAGGCTCCAGCCTCTGTCCCAGTTGGCCAACTTAAGATTTAAAGTCTGTAACCTGAGGTCAGAGGACTTCATGGGTTAGGGCCACTCCCTACACAGGGCCAAGCTAACCAGGGACTACAGATAACCTTAAATGCTTGCCATGCCCATGAATAAACGGTTACACTCACCACTCACCTTCCTCACACAGCCCAGAAAGGTTTAACAGACTGAGACTTAATGATGGCTCAGTCAACAAGCCTGCACATGGAACAGGAGCACCCAAACCATCGCTCCAGGCGTAGAGGAGGAAGCAGAGCCATGCTTCTGTGTTCTGCCTCCTCAGGAAGCAGCAGGGAGTTGGCTGAGACTTCATTTCACCCCCAGCGATTCGCTGTCCCTAAGGCTGGGTCAGGTGTAGGAATCACACAATCCCAGGGGTTGGAAGGGACCTCAGCAGGTCCAACCCCCTGCCAAAGCAGCTCCCCAGCTCATACTGCAAGGAAGCAGGGAGAAAATCCTTTATGGCTGAAGAATAGGAAGCTACTGGTCCTCAGGAGCAGTCTGAGAGTTGACCCAAGAGGCTGCATCACAATGACTCTCGAGGCTGCTCCTCAGGTTTTATACAACACTTGCTGCTCAGCATCATCCCTGAGGAAAGGCTGAGAAAATTGGGACTGTTCAGCCTGGAGAAGAGAAGACTAAGGGGGGACCTAATTCATGTTTATAATTATCTTAAGCAGGGGATGCAGGGGGAATCAGCCAGCCCCTTTTCAGTGTCTGTGGGGACAGGACAAGGGGCAATGGCCTCAAGTTGGAGCACAGGGAGTTCCACACCAACCTGGGGAAGAACTTTTCCCCAGTGAGGTTGAGGGAGCCCTGGGACAGGCTGCCCAGGGGGTGTGGAGTCTCCTTCTCTGGAGAGATTCCAGCCCCATCTGGACGCCTCCCTGTGTGCCCTGTCCTAGGGACCCTGCTTTGGCAGGGGGTTGGACCCGATGAGCTCTCGAGGTCCCTTCCAACCCCTACAATTGCATGATTCTATGATCATGCCTCAAGGCAAACCCCAGCCTTTAGTGTTTAAAGAAAGTTGAAATCTGGAGACAAGAGATGCCATGCACGTACAAGCTGTTCCTTGACCCTTCCAGCCAGGGTGCTCCTGCCATGCAACAGGTGCAGCTCAGCCATGCGAGTTACCTCAAGAACATTCTCCTGGTTGGGGTCCAAAATGAACTCAAAGGTCTCGTTCCACACGGGGTTCACATTGTTATTGAAATGCTTCGTTCTCTTCCTGCAGTCAGGGGCTGATGGGATGAACAGCTCCACATAGGGATCTGGAGTGTCAACTACAGAGCAAAACCCATGGTCAAGTTAGACAGGAGGCTCAGTTTGCATGACTGTGATAATCAATACGGCTGCCTGAACCCACAGACCACCTCAGGGGCTGTGACAGAGATATTCCACCATATAAATGATGTCAATACAATGACAATGCTACAATGATGTCAACAGTCTCCCAGAAACAAACAGACACTATCACAGAATCCCAGAATCACAGGGGCTGGAAGGGAGCTCCAGAGCTCATCGAGTCCAACCCCCTGCCAAAGCAGGGTCCCTAGGACAGGGCACACAGGGAGGTGTCCAGACAGGGCTGGAATCTCTCCAGAGAAGGAGACTCCACACCCCCTGGGCAGCCTGTCCCAGGGCTCCCTCACCCTCACCAGGAAGAAGTTCTTCCCAGATTGGTGCAGAACTCCCTGTGCTCCAACTTGAGGCCATCGCCCCTTGTCCTGTCCCCACAGACACTGAAAAGGGGCTGCCCATGTCCCCCTGTGTCCCACCCTTCAGCTATTGATAAACACTGATCAGATCCCCTCTCAGGCTTCTCTTCTCCAGGCTGAACAGCCCCAGCTCCCTCAGCCTTTCCTCACAGGGGAGATGCTCCAGGCCCTTCATCCCCTCCGTAGCCTCCTCTGGACTCTCTCCAGGAGATCCCTGTCCTTTTGATCCCAGGGAGCCCAGCACTGGACACAACACTCCAGGTGGGGCCTGACCAGGGCAGAGCAGAGGGGGAGGATCCCCTCCTGTGACCTGCTGGCCACGTTCCTTGCTCAGATGCTTCACAGCAGAACATGGGAAGTTATTTCTGTGGTTTTGGTGGAAAGCCACCTGCTTTGCTGCAGTAAAACACACACACTTCCAGCACCGTCTCCTCAAGTTTCTCCTCTGCTTCAGCCAAAGCAACCACAATACCCACTACAAGAAGAATCCTTTTCTTAAAGGTCTCATTTTGGCAGAGGTTAAAACCCATCACCAGGTGAAAAAGGTCTGGATATTCCTCCCTCTGCACACTTGAGGTCTAAAGATACTTTTTTACACAAAGCCAAATGATTTTAGTGCCTCTTGAATGTCAACATGATGTTACCAGTGAGACTGGTGATGCCCAGAACCACATGGTCATTTCAGCTGGGAGAAGGAGGAAAAGGGCAAACCAAAAAAGCTTGGTATTTTCAAATGGGAGTCAAATATCTTTTGGAAACAAAAAAACCCCAAACCCTACCAACCAACCTAAAAAGGCTTTCTGAAAGCACTCAGGAGGGTCTGTATGTGTACCAGTGCCCAATGGATTCAAGGCTCAAAGCATCTGGCCTCCAGTGAGGAACACCAGCCAGACCCAACGTGCCTTCTGACACCACCACCCGACATAAAAGACACTGAAGATATCCATAAAACATTTACAAGGGGGACACAAAGCTATTGGAGAGTGTCCTGAGGTGGAGAGAGAGGATGGGGAAGGGTCTGGAAGGGAAATTGTATGAGGAGAGGCTGAAGTGCCTGGGTTTGTTCAGCCTGGAGAGGAGGAGGCTGAGGGGAGACCTCATGGGGTCTGTGGCTTCCTGATGAGGGGGGAGAAGGGGCAGATGCCAATCTCCTCTCCTTGGGGACCAGGGATAGAACCCAAGGGAATTGGGTGAACCTGCCCCAGGGAAGGTTTAGGTTGGATGTCAGGAAGAGGTTCTGTACTGAGAGGGGGTGGGGCACTGGCACAGGCTCCCCAGGGAAGGGGTCACAGCACCGAGCTGGGCTGAGGGCAAGGAGTGTCTGAACAATGCCCTCAGTGCCAGCTCTGCCTTGGCTGGGCTGTGTGGAGCCAGGAGATGGACTGCATGGTCCTTATGGGTCTCTTCCAACTCTGGAGATTCTAGGATTCTACTCCCAATATCTCTGGAGATGCAGAAAAGTACACAAGGGTTATGCTTTGAATTGAGTATTCCTCTAGCTAGGGACACTTTAGGGACAGTAACCAAGCCATGCAGACTGAGGATCCCTCAATGTAAAGAGAATTTTGTGATTCCAAAACTTCAGTGCATGAGAACCTCCTCAGACTGCTACAACCCTCTCCAGAACTTCCTGGGGAGTTTCACACCATGCTCCCTGTCTGTGGGCCTTACCTCACTGCCAAGGTCACACAGCTACCTGTCTAATTAACAAGCAGCTATTTAAAGCTGGGGATCAGAGTGGAAAGCCTTTCTATGGCAATCTTTATCAGCTGCTAAGAACTTACATCCCATCTTGTCTCTTCCTTTAGGTCAGGGGAACGAGGGGACCAACACCAAGTGTTCTTTAAATCTGTTTTCTCACTGGCTGATGTAACTAATCACCAACTTCTACTGTAAAGGTTAGCTCAGCTGCTACACACCATGGTGCCAGGAAGAGGGGGATTAAGGCCCTTTGAAAAGAGCAAAATATCTACTGAAATCAGCAGTGACAAGCTCTGCTCTGGTACAGCTGGACAGCAACACTACTTTGGCCATGACAGACAGACTTGCTCTGCCAAGAGATGGAATTTGCCTACAAAAGCTTGGGTTTTAACCAAAATACTGGTGCTGAGCAGCATTCCAGGCAAAACAGCAATGCCTCCCTTTCCATCCATTTTTTCTGTGTGATTCACAGAATCACAGACTCCCAGCCTGGTCTGGGTTGGGAGGGACCCCAAGGGTCACAGAGCTCCAACCCCCTGACACAGGCAGGGACACCAACCTCCAGGCCTGGAGCTACACAAGGGTGCCCAGGGCCCCAGCCAACCTGGCCTTCAACACCCCCAGGGATGGGGCACCCACCCCCTCTCTGGGCAGCCCCTTCCAGCCCCTCACCACTCTCTCTGCAAAGAACTTCCCCCTAAGATCTCCTCTCCCCCTTCCCTCCTCCAGCTTCACTCCATCCCCCTTGTCCTGCCAGGCTCTGCCCTTTGAACAAGCTGATCCCCCTCCTGTTCCTCTGCTCCCTTCAGGGACTGGCAGGCTGCAATGAGGTCCCCCCACAGCCTTCTCTTCTCCAGGCTGACCCAGCCCAGCTCCCTCACTCCATCCCCCTTGTCCTGCCAGAGGAGCAGCACTCCAGGCCAAACATCACTGCCTCCCTTGCCATTCCTCCCTTGCCATTCCTTTTCCATGTGATTCTGTGATCAGCTTTACCACCCCCCAGTTTCCCCCTGTAAACACCAACAGGAAATGGTTTCCTACCTGCACTCAGGAGCACAAAGCCTGTGGGAACCCCAGGCTGCTGCAGAGCAGCCAGGCTCCACCAGAGGGTTGAAACACAAACCAAACCCAAGGCACAGAACAACCAAGCACAGGGAAATCAGGCTTTGGAACTCACTATGGCCAAGGCCTCCCCTTGCTCCCTGCCTTTATCATCTATTTTAACTCAAGGCAAAGAGTTAACCATCTGCCCCTTTGTGTTTGAATGTTAATTTTGTGCTCCTTTATGAAAAGGAGAAATTATTCTTTTATAACTTCCTTCTTCAGATTAAGAGCAAAACCACTGGAAGCCTGTGTGGTCTGACTAAGGTATTGCTATGAGCTGTATCACATCCATCAAAATCTTATTCCTTATTATTGTTTGGAAGAGCTGGCTGCCAGCAGGCTGGCAAGGAACACAGAACCATTCACTGATGTACATAGAACATCAAAGCTCTGAAACACAGGTCACAGAATCAGAGGACTCACAGCATCACAAGGTTCAAAAAGCCCTTTGAGATCATCAAGTCCAACATTCCCATCCTGTGCTGACCCATCTCCCTGAGCACCTCATCTACCTGTCTGTTAAACACACCTGGGGTGGGACTCAGCCCCCTCCCTGGGCAGCCTGATACAGCAGCCAGACTGAGGAACATCCTCTTGCATGGCTCTATCTCTTGTTTGTGGGTTTGCTGGTTTGATTTGCCAGGTATGTTTTTTTCAAAACCTGATCTGGAAATGGGACAGGCTGCCCAGGGGGTGTGGAGTCTCCTTCTCTGGAGAGATTCCAGCCCTGTCTGGATGCCTCCCTGTGTGCCCTGTCCTAGGGACCCTGCTTTGGCAGGGGGTTGGACCTGATGATCTCTGGAGCTCCCTTCCAACCCTTATAGCTCTGTGAGGCTGTGATTCTGTGATCTTAACCCCCTCTTTGACCCTACAAATAAATTCTGAGCACTGGTATCAGCAGAACCAATAGCAAGTCCTGCAGTTAGCAGCTTATAGCTGGACAAATTACAAAGATAATTAACAGAGCGCTCGTAATTAGCCTTTAGTAAGGTGTACAGTATCCACCAACTCCCCAGAGGCTGAGGACAAATACCCAATAACAAAAGCAAACTTGGCATCTGCAGGGTAGTTTTCAAACACACTGGCTTGAGATGGCTGAGGTAGGAGCTAAGGACTCAAGGACTTCTCCTCCTTGTCTGATTTCTCCCCTTGCTGAAGTAGTTGCTCTAGAATTCTATCTCCAAATTACCCTGTGAATCATGGAGCAGAGACACACAATGGACAGTAATTAGAATCAATCATTTTCACATTACAAATGAGTAATGCTTTAAGCAACCTGCCTAAAGAAACCTGTAAAATCTTCTACAATGACTGGAAACCATTTGATCTTATGTTACTAATTTGGTGAGATGACTGTCATCAGGCCCCTATAGTAATATAATTAATTTTTCAGACATATAATTTATATTTCAGTCATTCCAATTTCAATTCTTTCAACAGCATAACAGACATAAAGAAACTATACAAAGCCAGTGCAAACACAAAATACCAAGGATGAAGCTACTACCACCAGATCTTAGAAATGACCATGTTTGTCCATCAAAACTTGAAAGAAAAGCAAAGTTACTGAAGTTATTCCCAAACCTGGTTAGCTCTCAATAAACTCCTGCATGGTAAGAACTTCTCTTTTTTTTCCCCACATGAGCACATCACTACCACTTGTGGTGGACATAAAATAAAACTGTATTAACTTTGCATCTTGGTTATAGAAATTACATCTGGATCCAAATTTTCTGTACCCATGGTGGGGCAATCCTCATCATCAATACAGGCTGGGAGATGATGTCAGTCCTCATCATCAATACAGCCTGGGAGGTGATGTGCTAGAGAGCAGCCCTGCAGAGAAGGATTTGGGGGTGCTTATGGATGAGAAGCTCACCATGAGCTGACAGTGTGCTATCACAGGCCACGAGGCCAACCCCATCCTGGGCTGCATCACAAGGAGCGTGGCCAGCAGGTTGAGAGGGGGGATTCTGCCCCTGTACTCTGCTCTCATCACACCCCACCTGGAGTGCTGTGTCCAGGTCTGGAGTCCCCAACATAAGGAGGACATGGAGCTGTTGGAACAGGTCCAGAGGAGGCCATGAAGATGACTGGAGGGATGGAGCAGCTCTGCTATGGAGACAGACTGAGAGCTGGGGCTGTTCACCTGGAGAAGGCTCCAGGGAGATCTTACAGCACCTTCCAGTACCTAAAGAGGCCTACAAGAAAGCTGGGGAGGGATGTTTTAGAAGGGGCTGGAGTGACAGGATGAGGGGGAATGGCTTTAAATTGGAAGGGGGTAGATTTAGATTGGATATTGGGAAGAAATTCTTTACTGTGAGGGAGGTGAGGCCCTGGCACAGGCTGCCCAGGGTGGTCGGACAGGGTGGCTGCCCCCTCCCTGGAGGTGTTCAAGGCCGGGTTGGATGGGGCCTTGAGCAGCCTGGGCTGGGGAGAGGTGTCCCTGCCCATGGCAGGGGGTTGGGACCTGATGACCTTTAAGGTCCCTTCCAGCCCAAAGCATTCCATGGTTCTGTGATTCCAGGATCTCCAGGCACCACATTTCTGCAATTACAGGAATATTGCAGCAAGCAGATGGCAGAACTTCCTCAAACATCTGTTGGGTTCATTGGAGCTTTTCTGCTTCCTGGTTAACCAGCATCCTCCCCTGTTAAGTGCAATCCCCTTCACAAAACCCTCCTGGGTCCCAAAAGATGCTCTTTGTCTACTCCCCACCGTTGCTTTGGCTCACTGCACCACAGCACAGCTCAGTCAGCATGTTACATGCAGCTCCGTGGCCTGACTGAGGACAAGCTAAGGACAGGAATTCCTGGGCTGCCTCCCCCTCTTCCAAGGAGAAGGAAGCTAAAAATTAGGAGCAAGCATATGCACAGGAGGTTCTGGCTGGGGAAGGGAGCCTGAGCAGCACACACCTGCTGCAGGGCTCCTCTGGATTTTATGGAAGTTGAGAAACCTGCCTCTTGCCTAGAGGAGCCCAAAGCAGGGACACAAAGGTGTTTTCAAGGGGCTCAACATCAGCCAGCACTGATCACAGCAAACCAGCACAGCATGAGCTGCACCAAGCTCTTTCCAGGCCAGAAAGAGAGTTTTGCTGTGTGCTTAGAAATGATAACTGAATTCTGATCCAAACAGGGAATTTTAGGGGCTGGTGGGACCATCTGCTCCACAGAGGTGCAGTATTGATTGGTCTCCTTGACAGAGTCAGGTGACAATATAATAATGAATTTTAAATCACTTTTTTTTTTTTCTCCAGTTTAATTTTGATTTTTCATTTTTTAAAACGGGAATTCTTAAAAACAACATTTATCATTGAGAAATAGGAGTAATTCCCAAATCATAGAATCATAGAATCCCAGCCTGGTCTGGGTTAGAAGGGACCCCAAGGATCACAGAGCTCCAACCCCCTGACACAGGCAGGGACACCAACCTCCAGGCCTGGAGCTACACAAGGTTGCCCAGGGCCCCAGCCAACCCGGCCTTGAACACCCCCAGGGATGGGGCACCCACCCCCTCTCTGGGCAGCCCCTTCCAGCCCCTCACCACTCTCTCTGCAAAGAACTTCCCCCTAAGATCTCATCTAACCCTTCCCTCCTCCAGCTTCACTCCATCCCCTTGTCCTGCCAGTCTCTGCCCTTGAACAAGCTGATTCCCCTCCTGTGTCTCTGCTCCCTTCAGGGACTGGCAGGCTGCAGTGAGGTCCCCCCACAGCCTTCTCTTCTCCAGGCTGACCCAGCCCAGCTCCCTCAGCCTCTCTCCATAGGGGAGCTGCTCCAGCCCTCTGAGCATCTTTGTGGCTCCTCTGGACTCTCTCCATCAATTTCACATCTTGTTATTGTGGCCCCAGCTCTGGACACAGGACTCCAGCTGGGGCCTCCCCAGGGCAGAGCAGAGAGGGACAATCCCCTCCCTGTCCCTGCTGCCACCCCTCTGCTGATGGAGCCCAGGATCCCATCAGAAGGATGAGTGTTTCCCAAATAATTAATGTTCTCAAACAACTTCCTAACAAATACATGAATAATCAGATTTGGCTTACCCTTGCTCTGCTGAAAACTAGCAGAAGGACAGACTGACACAAGGCCCCAGGAAAGGTGTCTCTGGTGTCCAAGAGGACACAGGCACCGTTAATTATTAATTGATTTGGTATCAGATGGGTGAAGAGGATGGGCAAAAAGGCAGAGCCACGAGGTGCCCCCCAGAGCAACCAGGAATGGGCACACCAGGAGCAGGAGGGACTTTGGCAGGGTGCTGACACAGGGCGAGCCCATCACCCTCTGAGGAAATCCCTGCGTGAAGGATGCCCACAGCCCCACATCCAAAGCCCCCTGTTCAACACCATAAAGCCCTGAGGCAAGGCCAAGCTTTCAACCCAACCTGCCCCATCCATTCTGCACTCCTGCTGTGGTGCAATCAGGTCTCCCCGTTCTTATGGAGCAGAAACTCCTGGGAGCCTTCAAACACACAAGTTCATGGCCCAGCAGTAATACAGATGCTAGACTAAGAGCCTGGAGACATGCCAGAAGGCCATGGGGAACCCAAAATACCCAGGAGCACACAGAGGAAGTGCCAGGAAGGTGTTCCAAGGAGGAGGTGACAGGTCACTTGCTGCCTGTGCTTAAGGTACTATGGAGGATGCCACAGCTCTTGGCTTCATCTTCAAGAGGGGTTTTGCAAAGGGGATTATGCAGTGGGGGATTTCATGGGTGGAAGATGACTCCAAGTGAAGTAAGGCAGCTCCCAGTGCAGCAGCTATGCTATGAGAAATCCTGTGATTAGGTAATATGGTCATTAGAGATTATTAATGCCTTTTATTACAGGGCTTTTCATCTCTGGTGTTACTTAAGCAAAGGAAAGAACTGAGGTCCCAGCATGGGCTGTGCACTACCACCCAGGGTACCAGGGTGGGACACCATCAGTGGTTTTGCTGATCCAGCCCTGAAAGGACAAAACCAAACCAAAGGAAACAGATGAACCCTTCAACAGGGAGGGGATTGTCCCTCTCTGCTCTGCCCTCCTGGGGCCCCAGCTGGAGTCCTGTGTCCAGAGCTGGGGCCCCAACACAAGAAGGATGTGGGACTGTTGGAGAGGGGTCAGAGGAGCCACGGAGATGCTCAGAGGGCTGGAGCAGCTCCCCTATGGAGAGAGGCTGAGGGAGCTGGGCTGGGTCAGCCTGGAGAGGAGAAGGCTGTGGGGGGACCTCATTGCAGCCTGCCAGTCCCTGAAGGGAGCAGAGGAACAGGAGGGGAATCAGCTTGTTCAAAGGGCAGAGACTGGCAGGACAAGGGGGATGGAGTGAAGCTGGAGGAGGGGAGGGGGAGAGGAGATCTTAGGGGAAAGTTCTTTGCAGAGAGAGTGGTGAGGGGCTGGAAGGGGCTGCCCAGAGAGGGGGTGGGTGCCCCGTCCCTGGGGTGTTCAAGGCCAGGTTGGCTGGGGCCCTGGGCACCCTTGTGTAGCTCCAGGCCTGGAGGTTGGTGTCCCTGCCTGTGGCAGGGGGTTGGAGCTCTGTGACCCTTGGGGTCCCTCCCAACCCAGACCAGTCTGGGATTCTATGATCAGCAGGTTCAGCAGAACATGGCCAAGTGCCAAGACCAAACCATTTTTCCCTTCCTGTGGTTATCAGAACAGTTTCCCTTGCTGACAGCCAGCACTGCAAAGCGACTTCAACCCTCACTTGCAACAGCCCCGAGGAAAACCTGTTTTTTCAAGTAGCATCCCAGAACCCAAGGGATTTGGGTGGGGTTTTCTCTTTAATTAATTCAAATGCTTAGTTCTTCAGAGCTTTTTTTAGTGCTAAAACTTGTGAAGCATTTCATTCTGCCAACAAAGACAGGAGGAGAGAAGGCACAGCTCAGCTGCAGCTGTGGGTCCAAGGCAGTGCCAGATGTGGGCAGAGATAAAGGGATCCAGAGTTGGTCCAGGCACATCATCACATTCCTGGCAAATTACTCAAACCCCACAGGGTGATTTTTATTCCAGATTTATGTTAGCTGATGGAGTATTGATTATTCCCAGTCTGGCATGAAGTCTGCTAACACAGATACAAACTGGCAGCGTTTCCCTAATCCGCGGGACAAGTTTCCACTGGATCTGTGTCTGGCTTTAGCACGAGCTGTTAGAGGTTTTGGGCCTCCACCAGCAACCCAGAGCTTCACTTACTGTACTGCTGGAGCACAGCCTCCAGGCCCCTCTGAGGAGAGGATCTTCCCTCAACTTTTTAATTCAGTGATGCTTTACAAAGCCAGAGCTGTCCTAACGTGGGCAACTAAGGGCAACCAGGCTGGGGAAGGGGCTGGAGGGCAAAGCAAAAGGAATGACTCTGTGCTCTGCACCAGCCACCACACTTCTCCACTGCCAAACACACTGGGATTGTCAATCAAGAAGAGTGACAGCTTACACGTTCCTGGAAGATGCACAGGAATGAGTAAGTGCCACTCAGTAATGGTTTCACTTGCAAACACCAGAGAACCACCCAACTCCTAAGCTCTGGGTTTGTCTCCTCTCTCTACAGCCAAGGGCAGAGAGCTGCACATGGGACAGAACAACCCCAGGCAGTGCTACAGGCTGGGGGAGACTGGCTGGAGAGCTGTCAGGCAGAGAAGGACCTGGGGGTGCTGGGTGACTGTGACTGACCATGAGCCAGCAGTGTGCCTGGGTGGCCAAGAAGGCCAAGGGCATCCTGGCTTGTGTCAGAGCCAGTGTGGCCACAGGGCCAGGGCAGGGATTGTTCCCCTGTGCTCAGCAATGGTGAGGACACATCTCAAGTGCTGGGTCCAGTTCTGGGCCCCTCACTACAAGAAGGACATGGAGGTCCTGGAGCGAGTCCAGAGAAGGGCAACCAGGCTGGGTTGCTCAGCACAGCACACCCCAGCCATCAGCACAGCCTCCCTGGATCTCCCCTGAGCTCTGACGCTTTGATGGAGCACAGCTTGCAGCGGCAGGCTTCCCACAGCGTTCCCTTCTGTGGTGAGGAAGATGAGGAAGGCTGATGACGTGCTCTTCCTTTCAGAATGCCTTCAGACAGAAACACCTAACTGAGGGTGTTGATTTGTAAGAGCTTTCCTTTGATACAGACACCCAGGGCAGTTGGCATCCTGCAGAATGCAAGTCAGGAACCAGAGGATGCTCCCAGTCACTAAAAGCCTTCTGCATGCAGTCGATAGCAACCCACAGAGCTCATCAAAGGAGCTGTGGATGAGAAGACTTACATGAAGTTAAGGAAAACAAGTGTAGTTTATGCAAGAGAAACTCAGTGAGGTTACATCAAGAGCACATCCAGGTCCTCTGTGAAGACAGCTGAGTGCTTGGAAAGGATCAGAGGCAAGTATCACATGCTCACCCTGTCCATGGATCCAACTGCTGCTCTTCCTGGATTGCCCTCAGGATCGGGCATCAGCCCAACCCAAACACAACTTCAAGGCCCTCCCTGGGAGGGGGATGACACAGAAAAGAAAGCAGGAAGAAATCAACAACGGTATCCACAGCTCCCTGGGGGACAGCCCCACCACCAAGGTCTGCCTGCAGAGATGCAGCCATGAAATGTGAGCAGGTCCCACTCCCCAGCCAGCTCCCTTCTCCTGGGCTGCAGCTGGGCATGGGGAGTGGGGGGCAAGGGCAGGGGGACCAGGAGGGATGGCAGCCAGACTACCAGGCAAGACAGATCCTTGGTCAAGCATTGCTGCTTTGACAGTATCATCACAGTGTGAGAGAGGAGCAGGAGAGCCTTCCTCTAGCACCAACCCAAGCTTTCACTGACATTTTACAGAAGCAGTGCCCTGACGAGGCCAGGGGTCAGAGACACCCCTTGGTTCCACTGACAAGGCATTTTGGCAATGATTTGTTGCAGAGCCCTGGGCCAGGCTGCCCAGAGAGGCTGGGGAGTCTCCATCTCTGGAGACATTCAGACCCTGTGATCCTGGACGCTGCCCTGTGCAGCCTGAGGGGATCCTGCTCTGGCAGGGGGCTGGACCAGATGATCCCCAGTGGTCCCTCCCAAGCCCAATCATTCTGTGATTCTGTGATATTTCAGTACCAGGCTATGGCTTTAGAACCAGTCAGCTGCTATGCTTGGCAAAGGAGCATGGACCACTCCAGGATGCAACCCACAGCAGGGCTGGTACACGGGCTGTCAGAAAGAGAACTGCTGAAGCCTTCAGAGCTTGGTCATCCTGGCTCTCAGTTGCCCAACCAGACCACCCTAGCAGAGATTGGAGCAACATGCATCCAAACAGGAACACTTCTGTGTCCTGCTTGTGAGACATTTCCAGCACTCCTCCTCCCCTTCGCTGTGTCAGGCATGTAGCACAGCCCAGGCCTCCTGGCCATGTGAAGATCTGCATGTGCAACTTGTAGGACCTGGAAGATTGGCCAACTCTGACCTACTTTTTCCAGGCTGTCAGGGGAGGAGTTTGGCTTGTCCTCTTGAAGCTCCCTTGCAAAGATCAGGTCCTGCTTCAGGGCCTTGTAGGAAAAACATTATCTGATGACACTTAAATCAAGCAGCTAAGTCAGGGTGCAAGACCAGGCAGCTGCCACACAAAGAACAGCTGGCTTAGTCCTGAGAGCTGCTGTAACACAACGTGCTGTGTCTCTGCTCTCCTACAGCAGGCAGGTCTCCAATTCCTCCCTTTCACACACATGTGCCTAAACTGCACTAGCCTGCCCTGACTCTGGCTTCAAACAAGCCAGGCTCAGCACCAAGAGCACAGCCTGGCTTACACTGAACACAACCCCAGGGCAAAGGCCTACCAAGGGAGGAAGGGTGACCGAAATGGAGGGCGTCAGCTCCTCCTTCCCCATGGAGGCCAGGGCCAGGCTGGAGGCAGGGCCAGTCACACACACAAGGCCAGGGCTCCACGGTGCCCCTGCAGAAGCAGGAGCAAACCAGGCAGCGTGTGCTGCCCCAGCAGCAGAAGGTCTCCTGGGCTTGCAGGGGACGTGTCAGCCTGGCCACAGCAGCGTGGGGTAACCGTGCTGAGAGCCTCTTCCAGCAGCTGCCTTCCACCTCCGTGTGAGCGAGTTTTGCAACCAGGGCTGAGCTGTTGACAGGAGAGCTCCCAATACTGCAACCTGTTTATCTGAGCAACGGTGGAAAGGCATCCTTAATTCCAACTGGGGTACAAGCTGAGGACCAGTGCCACAGGCTATCCAAAGGTGGTTTGCTGGGGTTATTTTTTAATGTTAAGAAAAGGCTTTTTTCCCTTAAAATGCCTGGAATTACTCTGTCTGTTATCATAGCATCAAAAGTAGATGAAGCAAATAAAACCTGCAAATTCAAAATAGGGTTAAGCAAGATTAGCAATCACTGAGTAGAGTCATACAACTGGTTTCCTCTGTTGGTACCACCAAGTATTTTGAAAGCCAGGATGCTTAAAAGAAAAACAGACCTTTAAAGATGTAAGACAACTTTTACAACACTTCCTTTGGCCTGGTTTTCTACCAAGGCAACTTGCAGGCCTTGGAAGGAAGAGGAGAGATCCAGTGACAAGAACCACCACAATCAGCAAGGATTTCTCTCCCAGAATGGAGCCGTTTGGGATTCTGGTTTTTCTCTACAAGTGCTTGTACTGTCATGAGGCAAGGAGAGGCCCTACAGCACGGTGTGGCATCTGGAGTAGGTTCAAAATGAAACTTCAGCTTTGTAAGACCTCACTGGACTGGAGCAAAGTCTTTTCCAGAAGCTCCAGTCAGAGAAGTGATTTTACAAGGTCCACTGACCCCTGCAACCAGCGGAAATTAAGGTAATTAAATGCTCACCATAACTATGCAGATTGAAATATTCCATTTTATTGGGTTTTCATGGTGTGTTTTGGGCAGATGAGGGGTAGGGGCCTGCAGAGGTGGGTGCTGTGAGAAGATACCGCTAGGGACTGACTACACCCCCCATTGCTCACCCCCTGCATCACTTGGGGGGATGCAGATGAGTCAGGAGTGAAGCTGAGTCTGGGCAAAAGGGAGGTGTAGGGAGGAAGGTGGGTTTAGTTTTCCTTCTAACTGTCCTGCTCTGTTAAAACTAATTGACAATAAATTAATTTCTTCAAATGAAGTCTGTTTTGCTGGTGACGGTAATAGGTTATCTCCCTGAACTTATCTTAGAATCACAGAATCATAGAATGGTCTGGGTTGGAAGGGACCCCAAGGGTCACACAGCTCCAACCCCCTGCCACAGGCAGGGACACCAACCTCCAGGCCTGGAGCTACACAAGGGTGCCCAGGGCCCCAGCCAACCTGGCCTTGAACACCCCCAGGGATGGGGCACCCACCCCCTCTCTGGGCAGCCCCTGCCAGCCCCTCACCACTCTCTCTGTAAAGAGTTTCCCCCTAATATCTAGAGGGAAGTTCTTTCCAGAACTTTCTTTAGTTTTAATCCATCCCCCCTGTCCTGCCATTATCTACCCTTTGAACAAGCTGATTCCTTCCTGTTCCTCTGCTCCCTTCAGGGACTGGCAGGCTGCAATGAGGTCCCCCCACAGCCTTCTCTTCTCCAGGCTGAACAAGCCCAGCTCCCTTGACCATCTCCCAAGTCCATCTCTTGACCCACAAGAGATTTTCACTGTATTTTCTCTCCCCATCATATTGCTGGAAGGGGAGTGATAGCATGGTTTGGCCAGCCAAGGTCAGCCCACCACACATCTCACCTCATAAATCTTCCAGGCTGTAAAAAGACTTGGCCAGAAGCGTTGAGCTCAGCTCACAGAGCAGCAGTCACTAAAGCAGAATTTAGGGGTTTCTAAAGGATGGTGCTGCAGCCATTGGGGGTGGATAGGCGAGATGGAGAATGCCAGAGGCACCCGAACAGGGACACCGTGAGGTTAGAGCAAGGGAAGTCAGGGAGGTAAGTACCCCTATACCAAGGCAACAGTAATTGGGTGGACAGCTGAAGAAGGAAGAGAAATAAGGACTCTGCTCTCAGAACTCTTTCACCCCTACCAAACGTCCTGGGCCAAGCGTTCTTACACCAACCTTCATTTACCATCCACACACACACATCTACAGAACAAACTGGGGAAAGCACAGCAACTCCCTTCACATGCAGAAAGCACGTGCATGGAAAGCTCCTGGGATGCAATTAGTGCCCTCTTCATTTGGTTTGATGTGCTTTATCACCCAGAAAGAACAGTAGCTACCCCAGCTCATCCCCACAGACCCTGGTAGGAGCCAGGATCAGATTGGACTGCTTGTCTTTGCCAGATCACCCTGCAAAAACCTTAAAGCTTAGAGAGACAGAGGGAAATCTCAACCAGAGGGCTGGAAGCTACCCTAGCTCCACTTTCTCCTCTGATCCAGCCACCCAGATCAGCCAGGACACTAAAAATACTTCCTGAATCAGCAGCACCGTGCGTGAGCTGGTCGCTCAAGGGAACACGTTGCCTGTGGTAGCTCCAACGCAGCGGGCATCCACTGCCTAGCTTCCAGGATGGCACAGCCACCCATGCTCCCCATCAGCAAGGAGCTCAAGGAGCCTTGAAGAACTTGCTTCAAACGCTGTGCATCACCCCAGATACAGAGGAATGGATAACCACACCAGAGAATTCAGGCCCTCCATGTACCCACAGGGCTGGGCCACCACGCACGCTAGACCTCTCACCTCAAACTCCTTGAGCAGAGGCAGACCTCAAAACCTGACAATTAAAAACATCATACCACCATCAAAATTATAAGCACTTCCACCTATTTAATGAACCTAAGTTTACTCAGATCTTTCACAGCTATTCCTGACGGTCTTGGACAGACTGATACATGGGGGGGAAAAAAAGCGAAACACTCTACAAAATCTCTCATGTTCCCTAGGACCACCATCACCACTGTGATGTAAGGTTATTTCTCTTGCCCACAGAGCAGTCTACACAAACTAGAGCAGAGTAAACCAGAAGAAACCCACCAGAAGAGTCATTATTTAGGTAGCACCCATCATGGAGAGCAACACTGAGGTGCCCACTCCCACCACAGCGTCTCACATGATGTATCCCACCCTCCCTGGCAGTCATTCCTATCCTCCAGATCAGAAACCCAATTAAAAGTCCAGAAATTCCTTCCACAATTTACAGTTCTGGCAAATCAAAGAAAACCCAAACTAGATACAGATATATAGCCTGACACAACCAACTGCAAAGACCCTCCACTGCTCACAGCTTCATAGATCTTTCTTATGTAATTAAGATGATTAGTGGTTTGATCATATAGCTTCCAGGCCCCAGCACACCAAGCTTTGTATATACATGGGAACTACAAACATTTTTCATTTTCCCAAAATACAACCAGAAGCAACAATGTGTTTTCACTCTGGGGGAGATGTGCCAGGACTCCAGGAACAAACCCCAGGCACCCCGGAGCTCAGCCAGAGATGCCCCAAGTGTGGGTGCCTCAGGCTATGGAGCTCTCCTGGCTGCCTCAGACAGGAAACCAAGCAGGTTTCAGTGGCTGTGAGCACAGTTCTGTCAGGTTTTATCACACTGAGCTCTTCCTGAGGAGCTTTTGGGTTTGATGATTTGGCAAGATAAGAGTTTTGTCTAGAAAAAAAATTATATCAATTATATTAATGTGTAATATTTGGAATTTATACTACAAGACTGTACTTGTCAATGGGGAGGGTGGAATAGGAAAGCACACACACACACAAATTAACCAAAATGTCCTAAGCCCCTGGTCTGGTGTCTTTCTTCACCCCTTCCAAGCTTCCTTGAGTATCATATCATTTGGCTCCCACTTCCACCCCCTTTCTTCCCTTCCCATGCTCCCCACTGTCTCATGGCAGAGACCTCTGGCCTTTAACCCCACTCCTTATGCACACAAACCCATGGGCCCCTTGTTCACTCTTTACTGCATTTTTCCCAAGGCCTTGTTCTTCAAAGACCCTCTCAAAGGCCACCAGGATTCAACACCCCACTGTATCTCCTGTGTCCTCCTTTCCTTCAGCTCACAGCAGGCACTAAACGGACCCCAAATTCCTTCTCCCCTCCTACCAGGGCTCCCCTCTCTCCCCTCGTACTGGAGGCTCTCAAACACTCCCCTTCCAGCTGTCCCTCCCACTTATCCCCCAGGTTCAGTACCAGTGGTGGGCAGCAGTTAGGTCACAAACCCGTTAACCCACTGAAGCAAAGCTGTGTGTCAGGGCAGCTGCTGGACTCTGACCCAAAAGCAATTGCCAGGAACGTGCTGGGTGCGAAACAACCGCAAGGTCCAAGGAGACTGATGAGTGAACAGGAGCAAGGCACCACACTCATCCTCCCAGCCCCAGCCTGCAAGCCTTGGGTGTGCAACCCTCTGCATGGAGTGCCAGGGAAAGGGCAACACAACCTGCCAGCACAACGTTCCCAAGGAAGCTGGAGCATTATTTGCTTTTACAGATTCAACTGATGTATTACCCTCTCCCTCTTTCCCCCTTAAGAGCAGAGAAGTGTTTTCATGGCTCATTCTTCCTGGTGGTTTCCTGTGCAGCTACCAAGCGGGGAGGCTCAGAAGCCTAACAGAAAGGGGAAGTGCTGGTGCCTGAGCAGCCCCCCTCCTGAGATCTGCTTTTCCATTTTGGATTTTTTTTAATTCTTACAGCATTGCCTCAGCGGGCGCTTTCTTTTTAACTGTTCTCACCATCAAACCACAGCCTTTTGAAGATAAAGCGAATGAGAGTTTCAGGACACTCAGCAGCACTTCCAACTGAGCCAAGAACCCTAAGTGTAGGTGTTGCTTGCCTGTAGGCAAATTGTTTACAACTCACTCAGCTCTTTTTCATCAATGAAAAGGAGACGTGCGGGCAAATCTGCTTCCCGAGTTGGAGAGAGGGAGCACTGGAAGGGGTTCAGAGCTCCAGCTCTGGCAAGCAAGTCAAAAAATACCAGCACCCACTAAGGATTACTGAACCCACCACAAGCTTGTGACCTCCCCCTGCCTACAGCAACAGCCTCCCAGAAAGAGAGAAGCAAAATAGGAAGAGAAATACTCACGCATGTCACCAATGGCTCCTTTCGTCACGTTGGTCGCTTTCCTGACTGTCACAGTGAATATGTGTGAGTACTGGTGCTCCACCTGGAAGTCAGAGGGGAAGAGGTGATTAAGCTCCAGAACCAAACCCCACCTGTCCAAAAGAGGTTTAATTTTGTCCAAAAACTGAGAGAGAGAAATCACCCAGTCAAAACGTAAGTGAAACTCATACTGGATAGAGCATCTTAAAGCTGAACCGCACACTGGAGCTTTACAGAGAGGTCAGACCCTAGACTGGGGTTGCCTAATTTCCCTGCTGCCACACCTACTAATCTCAATGAATACTCCTCCTCTCTACAGAACCTGCTTTAAGGCGTTTGTCAGTCAGGGGAACTCGGCACAGTAAGGAAAATATAGAGAGGGGGTGATTGTACGGCGACGGGTGCGAACCTTGCAGAGTATCCCATCTGGAATGGATACAGACATACTGCACACACAAGGGATGCAGGTAGCTATGCATGGGACATACCTGCTTAGTATACATGAATATTCAAAGGGCCAGTGTCCTTAAGACAAAGGAGGGAAGGTGAAAAGCAAGCTATTAAAACATGCACAAGCAAATTTCACACAGCTGCTGGAGTTTCCTGTTTCCTCCAAAGCCCAAGCACACACCAGGAGCTGCCCTTCCAAGAGCAGCTCTGTCCTCAACAAACCAGGGAAGCAGAGAAAGGTGTGACATTAAGAAACAAAACTTAAAAACCTTCCTGTAAAGAGGTCAGTAAGTCTACTGTTACTTTACCTACAAAGCCTAAGCGTGACCAGCCCACTGACTACCATCAGTATAATCACCTACTGCACACAGCAAGGAGACATCAGCCTCCACAGCGACTCCCTACAGAGCCTGGTGGTGGTTTATGTACCAGGACCAGGTGTCACACAATTTCCTCTCCGGACTTACACCGACCCTGCTATCTTAAAGCAAGTCTTAGGACACCCCTCTCACCCCAGCTGGGTGCCCACAGTGCCCTCACGCAGACTTACACACTGGTACAACCCAGAGGGTGCCAGCTCTCTCCCCTGCAACAGAAACTTGAGGACTGGGAGGGGACCACCTCACATCTGAGCTCTGCCCCCAGGGAGCAGCAGGTCCAAGCTGCCTGGGTCCTAGGGCTCAAGCTGCTCTAAGGAAAGCACACCTCGGGCATGGGAGCAGGGGTGACACAAGCACACACCCCTACCTCAGGTTTCCATGTCTAAAACCGAAACAGCCATACCCACTGCCTTTCCACTGCTTCACTCTGAGAAACACATTCAAGCACACACTGCTTGCAGTCACAGCATCACAGAGCCACAGAGCTGCAGGGGTTGGAAGGGAGCTCCAGAGCCCATCGGGTCCAAACCCCCTGCCAAAGCAGGATCCCTAGGACAGGTCACACAGGGAGGTGTCCAGACAGGGCTGGAATCTCTCCAGAGAAGGAGACTCCACACCCCCTGGGCAGCCTGTGGTGCTGAACTATTTTCCGTAGTTTTAGAGCCAGAACAACTATCCCTACATTAGAAGCTTTCATAACACACTCAGAAGGGAAAGGGGGAAACACGAGAATGAGGAAATTCAGAGACATTTCTCTGCAGTGAGAGACAACCCCCTTGACACGGTACATGGGATACACGTGTTCCAGCTGTGCCTGGTGCTTTAGTGCTATGTTTTCATCTGGATACTTCTCTTTTTTTTAAAACCCCTTTTTTTGAGGAAGAGATATGCCAACAATACCCTTCAACCCACACGTGGCTTACTTTTCAACTGTGGCACATGCCTCCATTTAAGCCACTTCACCTGCTGGGTGCTTATTTCAGAGCCAGTTGTTTCAGCCAAGCCTCACCGTTACCTACATACACCACGCTCACATCCAGAGACTAGAACCAAGCTGGATCTCTCCAATACAGTCAGACCAAAAGAAAAAAAAACAAACCCAAAAATGACAGTTTCTTATAGGTTTACAGTTTTCTCAAAACAAAGAAAAGTAAAAAGCTAAAAAGACTCTTCTAAGATAGTGCTGGTGGCTTGTGAGCACTTAAGTCACAGCTACGTCAGGAGACATTAAAAACACCACAAATGACACCAGCACAAATTCCACCCCAAGCCTCTAGTCTGGAGGCATGCAAAGGCACAGGCACGGAATGCCCACAGCGATACCCAGGCTGTGATGTCACCCAGACACTGGCTGACCCAGGCACTGTTGCATCTTTATTACGGCTGTAACCACCCACGCGTTGTGGTGACTCCTGGAGGCTTGTTTCATGCCACTCTGCCCAGCAGTTAAGATTCAACACTAATTTTTCCCCTGTTAGCTGTAGGAGTTGTCTGGTTCAAAGAACAAGTCAGCAGGCAGGGGAAAGCTGGGTGTCCTGGTTTCAGTCAGGCTAGAGTTAACTTCATTTGTAGCAGCTGATGGGATGCTGTGTTTGGGAGTTACAATGAAAGCAGTGCTGAGAACACCCTGATGTTCTTAGTTGCAGTCAGACAGTCAAGGACTTTCTCAGCTTCTTCCTATTTCTCTATTCAGGAGAAAGGAGGGGCGAAGCCAGGACAGGTGACCCAGATGGGCCAAAGAGAGTATTCCATGGCAATGACGTCCTGCCCAGGAGAACGGGGGGCTGAGGGGAGGAAGAAGGGGGGCGGTGGCGGGACGCGTGCTGCTTGGGGGGACGGTCGGGTTCCGGGACAGCTCTGGGTGGTCCCTGAGTTGTGTGGGTCGGGGAGAAACTGCATTGGGGATCAAGAGTTTCATCTTCTTTTGCCCTAAAGTCCTGTTAGCATTGGGATATTTGATCTTTCTGTTCTCTCAGTAAACTCTCCTTATCCCAACCCACGGGCCTCTTAGTTTCTTGGGTTTGGAGTTATTTCCCCTTCCTTTTCCCTTCCCTTGTTTCCCCCCTTTTCCCTCTTCCCCTGCTCTTTTACTTTAAGGAGCAGGCAGCTGCGTGGATCTCGGCCCACAGCCCGGGGGAAACCACGACACTGGGGCACAGCAAACTGTCCCCTTACAAGTGGCGTTCTGAAATTGCCACTGCACAGCAGTTCACCAACCGCCGCACAGAATCCAGGCTCTACTCGAGTCTCCAACCAGGGCTGTGACCTCACCTCAAAAGCATCAAACCCCAGAGCAGGGGTTTCGGGGTGAGAACTCAAAGCTGTGAAGGAGCAGCACCTATTTAACAGCCTGCCTGGTGCTGACTGCTGAAATCCATCGCTTTTTGTATGGCAGCTCCCAGGGGGGATGAATGGCTGGCACATCCCTCCGAACAAACTTCTGCCTCTGCCACACAGAAAAAAAAGAAGTCCAGAGTTTTCCCTCCCAGCAGGGTAAGCAGGGGTTTTAGCAGGTGTCTGGGAATAGCTGGTACTCCTGTGAACACAGCCCTGCTCTGTCAAAGGATTTTTACCAGCTGTGAATCCACAGGCGACACCCGCTGCTGTCCCAGGCACCCAGCCTGCTTCTCGCCCCAGCAGCGTTATCAGCCTGTGCCACCTTCACACACATGTCAAGCTGCTGAAGTGTGGGTTTCACAACGCCACAGAGTTTGTTCACACAGACTGATGCAGCTCCTTTGTCATGTACAGCCTTATAATTAAGAGAAACAGCCCAAAGTACAAACACACCACCCTTCTCCTTATTCTTAGCTGTTAAGAAAGAGCCTGTCCTCCCTAGAGACCACAAATCAGAGATCTGAGCATTTAGCAACACAGAGGAGGATGGAGTTGTAATTACCAGGCCATGGGTGTGCTGGATGTAGTTCTCAGCTGCTATGAGGAACTCACATGCAACCCTGGTGCCCCAGCATCCTGGCTGTAAAACGGGGGTGCTATAAAACACTCCCTGACAAAAAGCACTTCTGCAAAGTCCTTTTCTTGCCTCTCATGAAACTCATATGCCTAAATAAAATACCTACCATCAAAGCAAGCCAAAGTACCACTTAAAAGCGTACTGTCCTCACAGCAGTACAGAGACCATCACTGCTTTCTCTCACAACTGGGTTGCTGCTGTGAGAACTGCTTGTTATCCACTTCAGAATCCACTATGATTCTATGATTCAGTGGCAAACCCCAGTGCTCCTGCTGCTGTTCTGCCAAGGAAGGTCAATCTGGTTTGAGCTCGGGTACGCCCCCAAAATGAACCTGAGTACACAGAGCTCTGGCAAAGCAGAAAAACCATTATCTTCTCTCCCCACACCTCACCCACAATAACACACCAAGGCTTAGAGAGTTATTGGCGTTTAGTCATAAGCACATGCTGGGAAGAAATCTGCAACAGAATGGTGCTAAAATAAACCACCTCACTCTTTGTAAAATAAAAATATACAGAGATACACAGGAAGCTCAAAGCCTAGATCTTTTCTTACCCCAAAATAAATGTTGTTCATGGAACTTAAGTACAATCGGAAATTAAGGCAATTTTCCACTTAATCCCCTTAGAAACACCATCCCAAGAGCCTGCAACGTCCACATTCAGAGTCAGCACAACTTTCAGAAGCGTTTTTGGTTGGGTTTTTTGAGAGGCTGAGTTCTAAAGAAGTCAGATGCCCTCTGAAAATACCCTAAGAAATGGGTTGACTCTAAATACCTGTATAAACCCAGCCCTTGCTGGTTCAGATGACTAAGCTGCATTTTCTGAGGTGACTTATGTACACTGCAAGTCTTGATAAAATCTGTACATTGCCAACTCCTCAATTACTTGTGAAAAAGAAACGACAATATATAAATCACTGAAACGTTGCAACACTGAGTGGAGCAACTTCTGCATACCTTGAAAACTTCACAGCCAGGGAAAGACATCTCAGCAGCTCACAATTAACTCAAAAAACTACAGAATCACAGAATCACAGAATGGTCTGGGTTGGAGGGCTCCAACCCCCTGCCACAGGCAGAGACACCAACCTCCAGGCCTGGAGCTACACAAGGGTGCCCAGGGCTGCCCCTTCCAGCCCCTCACCACTCTCTCTGCAAAGAACTTCCCCCTAAGATCTCCTCTAACCCGTCCCTCCTTCAGCTTCACTCCAGCCCCCTTGTCCTGCCAGGCTCTGCCCTTGAACAAGCTGATTCCCTCCTGTTCCTCTGCTCCCTTCAGGGACTGGCAGGCTGCAATGAGGTCCCCCCACAGCCTTCTCCTCTCCAGGCTGGACAAGCCCAGCTCCCTCAGCCTCTCTCCAGAGGGGAGCTGCTCCAGCCCTCTGAGCATCTTCATGGCTCCTCTGACCCCTCTCCAACAGTCCCACATCTTTCTTGTCTTGGGCCCCAGCTCTGGACACAGGACTCCAGCTGGGGCCTCATGAGGGCAGAGCAGAGAGGGACAACCCCCTCCCTGTCCCTGCTGCCACCCCTCTGCTGATGGAGCCCAGGATCCCATTGCCCTTCTGAGCTGCAGGAGCCACTGCTGCTCATGTGAAGTTTCTCATCCACCAGAACCCCCAGGCCCTTCTCCTCAGGGCTGCTCTCCAGGAGCTCTTCTCCCAGTCTGTATCTGTGTCTGGGATTCCTCCAGCCCAAGTGCAACACCTGACACTTGGCAGTGTTGAACCTCATTAGGTTCACCCAGGCCCAGCTTTCCAGCCTGTCAAGATCCCTCTGGATGGCTCCTTTCCTTCTATCCCATCATCCAAAACAACCTAGCTTCACACATGTGCTTGACCTGGTTTTGGCAGGGATAGAGCTCATTTTCTTCCCGTCAGCTGGGCAGTGCTGGGCCTGGGCTTAGGATGGGAGTAACACTGGTAACACCCCCAGGTTTTAGTTGCTGGGAACTTTTCAGCATCTCACATGGCCCTGCCAACAAGGAGGAGGGGGAGCCCAAGGAGCTGGGAAGGGACATGGCCAGGACAGATCACCTCAGTGACTAAAGGAATGTTCCATACTATAAACATACATACATATAAATATGTATATATATATAAAATGTGTCCTGTATATAACAGTGTGGGTGGGGGCAGCAGGAGGTGGTGTGGCTCAGGAACTAGCTCACTATCATCTTTGGCTAGCGAGCAAGTGTGCTGTCCATCATTTTTTGGTATTCTTGTCATCATCATCCTCATCCTCTTGCTTTTTCTGTCCTATTGAACTGTCTTCATCTCAACCCACCAGGTTTTTGGTAGGTTTTTTTTTTTTTTATTCTCTCCCCATCCCACTGGAGACCAGGGGAGCATGCAAACAGATGGCTGTGTGGTTGGCTGAGCTGCCAGCCAGGTTACCCATGAGTGTGTGTCACTTCACTTCTTTCTCCATACAGTCAGAGAAGGGGGAGTAGGGGAGAAAAAAGAAAAGAAACCCACAACATGCCCTCTCTGAACGTGGGTTTTCTGAATGATCACAGAATCATAGGGGTTGGAAAGGAGCTCCAGAGCCCATTGGGTCCAACCCCCTGCCAAAGCAGGGTCCATAGGACAGGGCACACAGGGAGGTGTCCAGACAAGGCTGGAATCTCTCCAGAGAAGGAGACTCCACACCCCCTGGGCAGCCTGGCCCAGGGCTCCCTCACCCTCACTGGGGAAAAGTTCTTCCCCAGGTTGGTGTGGAACTCCCTGTGCTCCAACTTGAGGCCATGGCACCTTGTCCTGTCCCCACAGACCACTGAATGGACACAAAGTACAGTATTCCCTCCCTACTGGTTCAACCACAAGGTTTTCCAGGTCTCTTGGACAACCATGGTTTAACACCTCTTGTTCACACACCACAGCTCAAACTCTTCCCTCATTCCTCTCCCACTTTTGCCTTCTTTCCCCTCTCCCCCAGTAAAATTTCCCTAATTATCTGATTTCCTCTGTTTTACATATCTCTCCATTTCTCCCTACATAAACAAGGTTACCTTCCCACCACGGGGCTGGGAAGCAGAACACCAGGCTGACACCTCCTGTAACACAGTCAGGTTTTACCTTGGAACTGCCTGCTCTCACTGGGGAAGCAGGGGATTTGCATGCCCCCAACACAGTACTTTCCATACCCCAGAGAATGCTGAGTCACAAAATGCAACTCCATCAGGAGACAAACACAAAATACCCATCAGGAAGCCCAGGTACTAACTGATTGCACAATAAGCATTTATTAGTGTTACTTCCTTAAGGGCATTTGAGCTGATGAGTAGGCTGGACAAATGAAAGTATCTGCCTGTTTTCTTCAGTAACAGATTTTCTGAGAGCCCATGTGCTCCTTCAGGCAGTATTGCAGTTAACCCATGTGTTTGCTAAGAGAGCCAATGGGATCCTGGGGGACATCAGGAGGAGTGTGGGCAGCAGGTCACAGGAGGGGATCCTCCCCCTCTGCTCTGCCCTGCTCAGGCCCCACCTGGGGTGTTGTGTCCAGTGCTGGGCTCCCTGGGATCAAAAGGACAGGGATCTCCTGGAGAGAGTCCAGAGGAGGCTACGGAGGGGATGATGAAGGGCCTGGATCATCTCCCCTGTGAGGAAAGGCTGAGGGAGCTGGGGCTGTTCAGCCTGGAGAAGAGAAGCCTGAGAGGGGATCTGATCAGTGTTTATCAATAGCTGAAGGGTGGGACACAGGGGGACATGGCCAGCCCCTTTTCAGTGTCTGTGGGGACAGGACAAGGGGCAATGGCTGCAAGTTGGAGCACAGGGAGTTCCACACCAACATGGGGAAGAACTTTTCCCCAGTGAGGGTGACTGAGCCCTGGGCCAGGCTGCCCAGGGGGTGTGGAGTCTCCTTCTCTGGAGAGATTCCAGCCCTGTCTGGACACCTCCCTGTGTGACCTGTCCTAGGGACCCTGCTTTGGCAGGGGGTTGGACCCCATGGGCTCTGGAGCTCCCTTCCAGCCCCTACAATTCTGGGATTCTGTGATTTGTGCAGACACACACACACAGAGAAATTTTATCTCAAAGTGATTTTCCCCACTGCTGGAACATTCATCACCCACATCAAGGTAACTGAGGATGCATCACATTTTAATTCTTTATTCTGTGAATTGAAAAGCTTTTTTGGTATGGTGAGCTCTGTCTGTATCTGCAGCAGCTTTGTGAATGCCTTATTTTATTCCTCAGAGTCTTTCATAAAATGAGGGAGGAAAAAAGGACAACAGATAATAGTTAACAGAATTGGAAACCGCAGAATTCTTCCGAGTCTCTTCATGCCAGATACCATTAAAATGTCCAGATTTTTGCATTGGTCTGAGCCTACTGCCCTTGACTGTTCTAAGTTTTAGTAAAATTTTCCATGCAATCTCAATTTTGGAATTAAGAAGCCTCAGAGTTTCTGGAATGGAAATCCCTTCACTATTCAAGCAATTACAGGATCAGCTCTTGCATTGTAAACAGGAGAGGAATCAACTTTTTAAAAGGGTAGGCAATGGCAGGACAAGGGGGATGGAGTGAAGCTGGAGGAGGGAAGGGTTAGATTAGATATTAGGGGAAGTTTTTTTACAGAGAGAGTGGTGAGGGGCTGGAAGGGGCTGCCCAGAGAGGGGGTGGGTGCTCCATCCCTGGGGGTGTTCAAGGCCAGGTTGGCTGGGGCCCTGGGCACCCTTGTGTAGCTCCAGGCCTGGAGGTTGGTGTCCCTGCCTGTGGCAGGGGGTTGGAGCTCTGTGATCCTTGGGGTCTCTTCCAGTCTATGATTCTATGATTACCAGTGTTCCTTCATGCCTTAGCAGCATCCTGACAGTCAGAGGACTGTAACTCTGAATACTTCTAAGGCTGCACTTTGTTCATGATGATGTATACACATTGGTATTAGAAAAGCTCATTTATATGAACTTCTTCCAGCGATACAGATCAGATCAAGCATTCCATGCAGGAGAGGGTACCAGTGCAGGAAGGAGGACACTGCTGGCTTGTTTTACCACCGTTAAACACAGGCATCAACCCCAAACCTGCCTTCACAGTGGCGTTCACAGGATCAGAAGGAGTAAAACACAAGTTTGACATCTGCTGGCTGCAGACATCACGTAAGCACTGTGACTGCGTGGGGCAGAAACCACAGAGGTGATAAGAGATCATTTCAAGGAAGCATGGGCTGTATTTTTAGCACTCAGTGTTATCACAAGTGCACGGTAACTCTTTGAGCACATGTCACTTTTCCTGCTGTGAGATTCTGTGACTGTAATGAAAGTGCTTGATATGGACATCAAGATTTCAGACTGAGTTAGGAATTGCAGTTTCAGTGTTTGCTTTGGAAAGTCACGCAAGCAGAGAGATCCAAATGAACCTCACAGCCAAAAGCCAGCATTCAACAAGCTGCCATGCAAAGGGCAGTTCTGATCCCATTTCCCTTCCCCTCCATCCTTGCTCCAACTTCTCTACTTCCAGAGGCTGAGCTCACCTGGTTTTTTTACTCTTCCCTGGAGCCAGCTCTGACACCACAGAATTCATCTTCTGCACTGACTTGCTCTTCTGCCTATTCACCAAGGTCGGTGCCAATCACCCAGATTTGATAGCAGGAATGTGGGAATAGGGAGCAGGGAAGGAGGGAGCAGGAGCTTTTGGGAGCAGCGTGTTGTTGGGTGGCAGAGATCATCTGACTGACACCAAGAGCTTGCAAGGCTACATTTAGGAGTTTCTCTTTGAACACACTAGCTTAAGCTCTAAATATCCAAAACTACCAACTTGTCCCTCTATCCATACTGATGAAAAGAGAAAATACAGAGTTACCTGGTAAGTAGAAAACAGAAAACAACTGTACTGTAAAAGAGGAAGTTCGACACACGATGCTACTTTTGTAGACAACAGTTCAATTTGACAACCAGTGTTTGGAATTCCATGAGCAACTACACTCAACTTGAATTTTACAAACTGCATTCAAATCCATTTTTGAAGAAATCTGCTCTACCCACACTCACCAAAGCTTTAAGGAATTAACAGTAACTCTAATGCTGTGTGCTTATTCAGAGTAGCTTCTAACAGGATACACTGTGAGGTGGTATTTGTTATACAAGACACTATACATGGAAAGTTCAAAGCTACTTACCACAATGTGTTGATAAGGATCTATGACAGACATTTCTGCCTCAATTTGTACTCAACACAACTGTCAAATGGCTATCTCAATTCCACACAGAAGAGCTTTCCCAGTTTTTCAGAGCAGAGTTCAGTGTGACAGCTCCTTTAACTATTAAATCAATAAAAATAAAAGAATAATTAAAATTCCTTTTAAATAATATCTTGTAACAGAGCAAATTAGTTCTTCCACTTCAAGAGGGTTCCCACAATTGATTTGTTTACGAAGAACTTCATTTCATATAAGCTATGGAGGTACAGATATTTACCTGCCTAAAGTAGAGAAATTCCTTGTGCTTATTTCCTCTACTTCAGGGTAAGAGCATGAACCAAATATCTTGAATTCCAGTCATCCAAGTGTTCCTAGCAGTCCTACAGATAAAGAGAAGAATAGAGCAGTTTTATTTATCTATTGCATGCATTCAAATGTATATGCCTCATGCATTACAATCCTCACCTAAAATAAGTAAAGGAAGTCAGTGTTTAGTTAACAGCCTTTCCACTGCAGGGACAACCTCATGGGACAAGTTATTAAGATGCTCACGTGGTCAGGACAGGACAGAGATGACATTCCTCTTTGTATCCTCTGCCCACACAAAGTGAGGGATGAGGGTATGTCCCCCACTCACCCAAGGACATGACTTCTAGAGCTGTGAAGCCGGCTGGAAAGCACCAGCACAGGAGTCAGCACTCAGCCCCAGACAGCCCTTCCCAGTACGGGCCTGTCTGGCCCTTTTCACACAGCTCTTCGTGCCACCATCACTCTGAAAGCTTTATCCACAAACGCCAAGTTCCCAAAGTCCCACCCAACACAATCTGATCTGCAACAAGAGCCCAGCAGCAGCTCATTTAACTATAAACCAGCAACAATAGTGCCCTCTGTAAACCGGGGAAGGGAATTCCAACTGAAGCCCTGGGTACCATCCCAGGCCAGTGCTGTTGTCTATAGAGATTCCCAAGGGGCTTTGATGGGCAAACTGCAACCCAGCTGGCAGGGTTTCAACAAGTCCTTCAGAGGCCACTTCTTTCCGAATGCTTCATGAAGGTTTCTGCTGAAATCAGGAGCCACCAGAGGCCTCAAACTTCAGGACTGCTTCCAGCCATCAAAGTAAAACATATTCAGAAGCTATTCCTCACTGTGACTCTAAAAAAACCCAAACAAACCAACCCAGGATTTCTCAGATTCAGCTGGACCACCGTCAGAGCTGAAGCAGAAGCTTCAGAGCAAAGAGAAAAAAGCTGCAGGTGGGGCTTGGTCTCAGGGAAATGATTCCTGATCCTCAGTTTTGAAAGGGCAGAATAAGCCCTGAAGAATGATGATTTATGTCACTCCCAAAACCCTTGCTCTTGAGCAACTATGTGCAGGCATTTCCATAAAAATGTTGTTTTGTTAAGATAACCAGAACATTACGATATCCCTCCTTTAATCTTCTCAGCCCTAACAATAGCTTCAGGCTTGAAATTACCCTGGTTCTATTTATCTTTTTTTATCTAAGGAAGCCTGAAAGACTTTAACACACACGCAGTTCATAGCTTTCATTCACAGAAGCTCAATGCTAACAAGAACCAGCTATCTTTGGCACAGACAGCAAGTGGCTTTTCAGACTCAAGAGGGAAATCTCTAGCACACAAATCCACCACTATTTCTCCTACAGCAATAATAAGGCTAAGAAATCTTAAATAAATAATAAGCAAAGACTTGTCAAAATCTTCCTAGCAAAATTCAGCAGTGGCATAAGCAGGCAGACAGGAGGGAAGTAATGTGTGTATATACATACACATTGTATGGATGGTTTGTTATACTGAAGTTCACTTTACCTTGGGTCCTACTTCGAGCAGGCCACTGGAGAGCCTTGCTGTACCAGCTCTGCCATGTGTCTTTGAGGAACTGCTGCAAACCTCAAAGGCCATCAAGGAAAAGGGAACAGTGAGGGCTGTCTGATCACTGTGAGGAAGGGGGAATCTCCAAGTCAGAAAACAGAAAAGACACTGTTTCCCATACAAGTGACCACGCTCGCTTTGCAAACAGGCTGGCCAGAGAGAGGGGGCTGAGTCCCCACCCCAGGTGTGTTTAACAGACAGGTAGATGAGGTGCTCAGGGAGATGGGTTAGCACAGGACAGGAACGGTTGGACTCGATCTTAAAGGTCTTTTCCAACCTTGTGATGCTGTGATACACAAAACCGAACTGAGGACACTGCTCCGACCATGGAAATACAAAGACATGTTAGGCCTAGGAGCAGAAGCCTGCTCTGAGTTATCTGCCTAGCGCCCCAGAGGCAGAGTTCCAGGTCTCCAGATCATCATTCAACCAGTCGACTGGCTTAGACATGACATCATCCCCTCTTCTCCTACAACCCCCCGCCTCATTTCAACATCAGCAGGAAACACGTTTGTGCTCCAGCAAACAACAGCCTCTCTCTGGCTACGGAGCCGTAATGAATCCCTGAGCGCCATCTGTCCTCCATATTGAATGAGGCAAGGCCCATGCAGACAGATACATATGTGATCACGTAATCCACACTGGGTCACACACACACAAGCTGAAGAGACACAGGCAGAGCCTCTGAGCAGGGGAAAAAAGGCCAGGGAGCAAGCAGGCCCTGACACGAGAAGCCACAGCCTTGGTT
The DNA here is from genome assembly GCA_027925045.1 of Hypotaenidia okinawae. Classification (NCBI taxonomy): domain Eukaryota; kingdom Metazoa; phylum Chordata; class Aves; order Gruiformes; family Rallidae; genus Hypotaenidia; species Hypotaenidia okinawae. The sequence goes on along the minus strand of BSDF01000009.1, from coordinate 4,052,201 downwards.
TGCCGTACAGCAGCACAGATCCCAGCCCCCATTGTGCTGGGATTATTCCAACTTGGACCTTCCCACTTGCCGGTTTAATCACAGTCTTCCTGGATGTGCTAAACAGAGGCAGGTACCCAAAGACAGGCCTTTCACACCCATGAGTGGGCCTGAGGCACTGGCAGACAGACAGACAGCTGTGCCAGAAGCCAGCAGGACATCTGAAGCGGCAGCAGACATCTATGTTTTAGTGATTTGAATGCTTAACGCCTTTACAGTGGATCTAATCCAAATCAGAGTTACTTGACCCTAACAAAACTACACCTCACCCTCTGCAAGCTTGCACTACATTATCAGTGGAGCTTGGGTTGAGCATGCTAATATATCTAAAGTATAATCTGTCTAAAATCTCAAGGTGGCAGAGGAGCCAGAGGACAGCACTACCAGGAGCCAGCTATTATACTCACCAAGAGCCACAAAGAAAGTCTTGAAGAATATTTTCTGGAAACATCTGCTGTGAACAGAGCTGTGATACCAAAATTACCTCACTTAACGCTGCCACTACATAGTGTCCGTCCCACAAAAACCCCATCAATAATGAAGGACAGTACCACAAGCACATACAAAGAACTGAACTGCAGCTGAAGCTGCTGGCAGGCCCACCCTTGAGAGACTGCAGGGGAAGTGGCGCCCCCAAGCAGATCTTGAAGGACACTGTAGTATTACTCACGTGTTGTTTGGTTTCCCTGCTATCGGGTGGTATCACAGGCCCAAACTATGCTGTTTCCAGGGCTGACTGCGTTCCTGCCCGAAGCACAGGGCAGCACCTCGCCAGCAGTGCCTCTGCAGCAGCATGGGCACAGATCCCAGCCAAGTGCAAGGTCCTGCATGTGGGTCAGTGCAATCCCAAGCACAACTCCAGGCTGGGTGGAGAACGGATGGAGAACAGCCATGAGGAGAAGGACTAGTGGGTGCTGATGGATGACAAGCTCAACATGAGTTGGCAGCGTGTGCTGGCAGCTCAGGAGGCCAACCATGTCCTGGGCTCAAGATCAGTGTGGCCAGCAGGTCTGGGGGGGTTCTGCCCCTCTGCTCTGCTCTTGTGAGACCCCACTTGGAGTACTGCATCCAGCTCAGGGGTCCCCAGTACAGGAAAGACAGGGAGCTGTTGGAGCGAGTCCAGAGGAGGCCACAAAGATGATCAAGGGGCTGGAGCACCTCTCCTATGAAGACAGGCTGAGAGAGTTGGGCTGGTTCAGCCTGGAGAAGAGAAGGCTCCGGGGTGACCTAATTGCGGCCTACCAACACTTACAGGGGTCCTACAGGGAAGTGGGAGAGGGGCTGTTCCCCAGGGGGTGCAGGGACAGGACAAGGGGTGATGGCTTCAAGCTGACAGAGGGCAGGGTTAGGTCAGACATTAGGAAGGAATTCTTTACTCTGAGGGAGGTGAGGCCCTGGCACAGGCTGCCCAGAGAGGCTGTGGCAGCCCCATCCCTGGAGGTGTTCAAGGCCAGGTTGGATGGGGCTTTGGGCAACCTGGGCTAGTGAAGGTGTCCCTGCCCATGGCAGGGGGGTGGAACTGGATGATCTTTGAGGTCCTTTCCAACCCAAAGCATTCTGTGAAATCACACTGTATCACCAAAACTAACTAGGCCGATCAGACTAATTTACTACCTGTTTCTTGATGCTTTACGGACAAATGGCCAAGTTTACAAAACACCACAGCAAACTGGCCACTCTGGTCATGTAACACAGAGACAGCTCCCTGCGAGCTCCTAAACTCGCTTTTACCCAAAAACGAACTCTATTTTTGTCAGCCCAAAAGCACTTAATTGGGAGGCACAGTTTTCAGCCACCAGAAGAAAGACTCTTTCAGATAGCTGTTTCGCTGTTTAAAAATCAAGGCTCCTCTGTGATTTTAGCCAACTTTCACTTGAGGTGACAGAGTGAAATGGATAAGGGGTTATTGTCTCTAAAGACACACAAAAGAGCAACTCCTCAACGAGTAGTTACCTGCACACAGAGAGATAGTTATTGCCAGAACTTTTTCATTCTCAGCATTGACCCGGAATATTCCTACACATAATTCAGTTTTACAGAATATGTAAGAGACCAAAGGACAAGAAGAATAACAGGATCTTTCCCATTTCATCCCACGTATGAGCTTACTCCATGGTTAGTCTCACAGAATCACAGAATGGTAGGGGTTGGAAGGGAGCTCCAGAGACCATCATGTCCAACCCCCTGCCAAAGCAGGGTCCCTAGGACAGGGCACACAGGGAGGCATCCAGACAGGGCTGGAATCTCTCCAGAGAAGGAGAGTCACCAAGTGGAAAAGCTCTGAAAACAAGTAAAGCACTACACAGTGTAAGTATCACCACCAGAATACATCCTCAAGATGGTAAGGAAAAAAAAATAATCCTGAGTGGGAGATTGCTGGTCAATTCTTAAAAATCAAAGAAACAGAGAATGTTTTAAAGAAGTGAGTACGTGCGACTCAGCAGCACAGTCATTAATGTTCAATCTAATATGATAAGAGTGAGGGGTAGGGAATAAGCTAAGTACTGACTCAGGCTTTTGGTACGAATGTCATCACCCCTTTTTATCAAATCAGCCTGCAGAGTTTAACTCAATTAGAGATAGATCCTGTGATTGTATAATAGAAATAATAAATAATCTGTTTCTACATGATTTTGCCTAGCATCCTGGAAAAAAATCACCATTATGTTATTTCTTAACTTAGACCTTCCCACACAAGGCTTACCTCTTCCCCCGTGCACAGCACCCACCACTCCGTTTTCATCACAGATGGGAAAGTCAGGCTTTGCCTGCATGCAGTGGCCATTCTTCCCAAGCCTCTCCAGAAGAGCACAGGAGGAGGGAGGGATTCTGAGCAGACAAGCAAGAAGCCCTACCACTGTGCCACATCTCTGGAGGATGCTCTGGGGAGAAGCTCGGCAGTTGACACAGCAGAAATAGCTACAAAGATTTTGAGATTGGGAAACCGCATCTGACTTCCTGCTCAAGAGGATGTAGCAGACGAAGAGATGGTGAATCTCTCTTTGAAAGATGACCCATCGGTCTGTAAGCAATTACTGACACTACAGGTGACAGAGTAACTAGGGTTTCCTTTCAGTGTGAGGAGAGGGCTGTAAAATAACCCCACAGGCCTGAAACTCTGCACAAGTCGCAGAAATCCCAAGAGAGGTCAATTTTCATCTTATCTAGTGGTGGAGGCTAATTAAGGGGCCAGAAGTGAGGAAGACAGAAACAGTAAAGTTATCAGGCCAGTTCTCTACGTACAGCTACCCAGTATCTCCTGGAGAACCCCACGATACAGCAACCTCCTGCAAGAGGAGGCAAAACTCAATGGGTCAGGGCAAGTTAGACACGATCTCATAATAAATTAAAATGGATTTAGTCCAAAGGGAAAAAACCCACCCCAAAACAAACAAAAAAACCCCAAACCCTGTGTTATATTCTTCAAGGAATGACCTTACCAAGGGGAATATTTGAGAGGCCAGAAGCATACCCACACCTATTTCATGTCAGTCGTGGAAGTTCCCAGTACTTTTCCGATCCAGCCAAGTACTGGATTTTCACCATGAACACTTCACTACAGGCATGAAGGAAGAGGTAAGTGATTCAGGACATGGTGGTTTATCTTACAGTTATGCTGCTTATACAAAAGGTGAGTTAACAAGAAACACTCCCAGCAGTTTACAAGAAAAAGCCGTCATCATATATGACTTTACTGTATGGCAAGCTTAGAAATACTAGAAAGTAGAACTGAGTAAATTCAAAGTAAGGAGTTCATGTCTTCTGAGAATGGAGTTCCTCAAGTTCATGCCTTTACGTAGTTTTTCTCCATGTTTATATTTTATTTCAATTGAAGTTTCATTAGAAATGAAAACAAGCCTTAAATCATAAAAAACCAAAAAGGACAGCTGAGAGGCTCACAAGAATATTCTTTGAAAATGAGAAAAAAACCCCAGTCTTTTTCTACAAAAATCCAAGCCACAAGGCACATATTTTGAGATTCTGCCATCTAACCTCTGTCAAAAAAACCCCCTCAAGCAGCTAATCTGTAACCCTTGCTGTGGAGGTCGTGCACCCTGTAGTTTATGTAGGAACCAGCGAGCATGTTTTTCCAGCAAGAAGGCCAAAAAAGCAGTAGAAAAATGTAAAAAAAAAAAAATCTGATGGAAGCCCTGTGAAAAAGAAGTATTACTAGGATATATTTCCTGTAAAAACAATTACAGGACACTAGCTAAGTCCAACCTATTATTAAATCATTTCAAGAAGGTGATCTGCACAGGCTATCTGTTGTATGTGCACTGCAATTAAGAAGAAGCAAGGGTAAAAAATTCCCAGTGTCTCTGTACGTTAGGATTTCAAAATTTAGTTATTCCACAACTAAATATTTTACTGTGTGACAGGTATTTGTTTAAGGGGATGCTCACTCCCAGAAGCCCCCGTACCCAGCACCTTCAAGATGTCAAGCCAGGCTCTTCGAAATGGAAAAAAACTCAAAGCCAGGGGCAGCTTGAAAAAGTGCTGCCAAAAATACAAACACTTAAATAACAACTTTAAAATGAAATGATATACATCTCAAGTGCCACACCTGGCTGGGCAGAGTTGCTTGTGGAATGTATTCCTTTAAAATTTAGATGAAGGGAAGGAAAGGGAAGAACAATCTCCCCTGCATCTTGTTTTTACCTGCATCTTTGACAAAACTTTCCATTTCCTCAACTCTGCCACAGCCTGTTGGTCAAGGGCTGTTGCCTGCCAAAACCTCCAGGAACTCCCCTTAAGAATCCTCCCTCGCTGGTTCTGTGGAAAGAAACGCTGCTGAACATTTCAGGGCACTGGATTTAGACTCCAAAGATCTCAGTCCAAATCCCTCCCTCTCCCCTGGTTGACAACAGGGATGTCATCCAACTTCCAAATATTTCTGGGCCAACTCCTTTTAAAGATTTTATTAAAATAATGAGGGTAGGTAACTGCATCTCTTTCACTTACCTATGCCCTCACTCCTTATTTTGCTTCCCTGCTGTAAAATAGGGACCATTTAAAATAAAATTTTAAGAATATATACGGAAAATAGTAGAGCTTTTTTATTTATTGATGTTTGGGTTTCTTTTCGGAGGGAAGAGACAAGCACACAAAGCTGCCCGGGGCTCTCGGGCTTCAACTGCAATTGGGCAATCCTTCCACATTGCAGTTCTGCAGTGGTTACGCACAAAAGAACCACCACCACAACAGCTAAAAATGCAGGGAGCTGGTGGAATCAACAGCTAGCTGCTGTTCAGGTACCATGCATCAACGATAGAACAAATTTAGCTGAGAGTCAGGCAAACTTTTCCTTTAAATATCTGGGTTTTTTAATCCTTTTCCAATTCAATTAGTATCTAGAGCAAGTTCTCTGAACTTCTCTTTTTTTTTTTCCTTTTTCCTGAATTTCCTGGCTCTTCAGCACAAGCTGCAGTGCCAGTCAGTGCACTGTCAGGCTGGCACCGCAGGGACGGAGAAAGGACTGGAAACGGTGCGTTCCATCATCTCACACTCACAGCGTCTGCACAACGTGACTCAACGCTACAACTTTCATGTTCTGGTTTTGGATTATTTACTCAAAGTAGGAGCTTTGGTCACTGTCTGCAATAAAGGGGACAACTGTGCTGCACTTCCTTTAGTCTATACGGTCATAGCATTCAAAGCATGACACAGTAGCTACAGTGACTCAAGGAAATTTGTCAGGGCTTTCTAGTAAAAGCAGTCATGACCAAGCTTCTGACGCTGAGGTTTTTCAGCCTCTGAAACGATATGAGTAAAATTTATATGGCAATATTTTTATATGGAATTATTTTACATGTACTGCCAAGCCGGAGTTTAAGTCATACACATGTATGTTTTACTGAGGAAGGGAAATACAGACACCCCTACTGCATCTGTCCTATTCTTGAGGGGACAAACTAAGCGGTGAACTTATACTGTGAAAAATTCCTTTGTATTCTTCATATACATTGAAACAGGCTGCCCAGGGAGGGGGCTGAGTCCCCACCCCTGGGTGTGTTTAACAGACAGGTAGATGAGGTGCTCAGGGATATGGGTTAGCACAGGACAGGAACGGTTGGACTCGATGATCTTAAAGGGCTTTTCCAACCTGGTGATTCTGTGATATAAAATAATTGCAGAGTCAACTGACTTAATAAATAAATGCTAGACCTAGCAGGAAAGCCCAACCACATAGCCATTTTCTTGAGAGGTCTGCAGCTGAGCACTTCTGCAGCAGAAAGTGCATCAGTACCAGAGCTCTCTTTCTTGCACTGAACACCCCACTTCCACCCAGAGCCAAAGAGCCTGGGGCAAACCCTGCCAGACCCCAGAGCCAAGCCTCCAGCCAGAGACACCATCAGTCCTGGCTTTGAGCAGTTACAAAAGTGCTCCCCAGATACTGGCTTGTGTTTGAAGCCAGGCTTAGACGCAAAGAAAGCATTTACTGGAGGGGTTTGATTTCCGCTACAAATTCAAGTGAGACTTTGTTACTGCACCCCCGCAGCCCTCCTGTCCGGGCAGGAAAGGGCAAGCATCAAGCCATCTTCCTTTTGGGTGACACCCCAAGGGAGTGGCACGTTCCTCCATCCGTTCTTGAGCTTCCTCTTTCTGTGGCATGCCTCTTACCACTTCTGCGAGGCTCTCTATGTACCCTGGTCACCTCAGCCACCCACACTGCAACCGAAGAGTGCCTGCACTCGCTCTTCTCCTGGCGCTACAGCAGCAGCACCAAAACAGCTGGAATCCTCTGCTCCACCGGCTCAGCATAAGGACAGTGGAAGCACCAGGCTGCTGCAAGGGCTCCAGCATAATCCCTCTGCTGATTCAGGAAGCAAGCTTTGAACCGGGTGATGCTTGCTTCATTTCCAGCCAGCTGCCTCAAGCGCTACTGTTCACAACACAGCCAAGGTCTAAGGGGATGAGGGGAAGGATCTAAGCCGCCAGTAATGGGTACACGTTACCAACTAAGGCTTGGGAGAGGGGCTAAAACTGGAAATAGTATTTTTCATTCAATACGTTTTTCTGTCACAAGCAAGATGTGACACAAGAATGTCACAACTATTACTGCCTCCGACTCTGCCCACAGCAATCCTGCTAGCTACACCAATGCCAGACAAAACAAATAAAACCCAGAGAGTAATAATAATAAAAAAAAAAAAGCAGTAACTACTAGCTACCCAGGCCTTTGGCTCTGGGAACGTGAGACAAACAGTCTCATTCACTGAGGAGCCACAAACAATGACTCAAAAAGTAAATGGACAATCAAAGTCTGGAAGAAACCCCGAGGTTACGTATTCGCTTGTTAAAACAGCTTCGCAGAGTTAGGGACAGAGGGGGGACTTTCATGCTCTTCTGAGGCACAGGAGATTGGTCAGCCAGAGAAAGTTCAACAAGACTTCAATGAACTATGACTACTCTCTTACCGAACTGCCTAAGCTTTTAATTTAACTATTTCTTAAGACACTGAGGGCTTACTACCTCCGTTGCCAACTCAAACTTTCTCTCAGCATATTAAAGCAGTGGCTGATGTGCCAGCTCTGAGCTGAAAGGGACATGACTGCCTTGTATTACAAGCCAGAGGAACACACAGTGGAGATGTTAGAAGTACTTTTCAGCAAGAGCTTTTGGTCAGAAAAGCATCAGTTAGTCAAAGCAGAAAGCTGTCCCTGGAGAACTACACCAGTTTTAACAAAACTCTGATGGGGGGAGTTTTGGTCTCCCTCTTTGCCCGCTACCCGTGAATGACAGAATGAGCGTGGGGAATACCAAGGAGCAGGACTGCCCCACAACCAACTGTGTATTCACAGAACCACAAGGTTGGAAAAGACCTTTAAGATCATCAAGTCCAACCATTCCCATCCTGTGCTAACCCATATCCCTGAGCACCTCATCTACCTGTCTGTTAAACACACCCAGGGGTGGGGACTCAGCCCCCTCCCTGGGCAGCCTGTGCCAGGCCCTGACAACCCTTTTGGGGAAGAACTTTTCCCTCCCATCTGCTCTGACCCTGCCCTGGCACAGCTTGAGCCCATTCCCCCTTGTCCTGTCCCCTGGCTGAAGAGACCATCATCCACCTCTCTGCACCCTCCTGGCAGGGCAGTGTAGGTGGTGATCAGGTCTCCCCTCAGCCTCCTCTTCTCCAGGCTGAACACCCCCAGCTCCCTCAGCCGCTCCTGGGAAGGTTTGCTCTCCAGCCCCTTCCCCAGCCTGGTTGCCCTTCTCTGGACTCGCTCCAGGACCTCCATGTCCTTCTTGTAGTGAGGGGCCCAGAACTGGACCCAGCACTCGAGGTGCAGCCTCACCAGTGCCCAGTCCAGGGGCACAATCCCTGCTGCCAAACAAGCCAGGATGGTGTTGGCCTTCTTGGCCAACCAGGTACACTGCTGGCTCATGTTCAGTCGGCAGCCACCCAACACCCCCAGGTCCTTCTCTGTCTGACAGCTTTCAAGCTGTTCTGCCTCCAGCCTGTAGCGCTGCTCAGGGTTGTTCTGTCCCATGTGCAGCACTCTGCCCTTGGCCTTGTTAAACCTCATCCTATTGGTCTCAGCCCATCCATCCAGTCTGTTCAGATCCCTCTGAAGAGCCTCCCTACCCTAAAGCAGGGCAGGGAGTACAGTGCTGCTCTAGTACACAGGAAACCCAGAGTCAAATTCTTCACCTGAAAAATGCAGAAAACATGTTGGGCTCTGCCCTCCCTCCTGCACACCGGTGTGCCAGGCAGCTCAGAATGCTCTGCCGTCATTTTTCCTGAGCTTCTTTCAGAAACATCTATACAGCCCATCAGACAGATCTACATAAAGCATTCTTTTTAAGGAGAAGGAGGAACTGCAGGGAGAAGCCAGGTTTGGTTCACATGAGCCTCCTAATTGTGCATTCATCAGTGAAAGGAGCTGTACAAGCAACAAAACCTGTTTTCCTTCCACCTCAGCCATATCAAACATCGTTCCCATGCCTGCCTTATTTCAGTTGTTATTTCAATTACAAGAAACAATCCTTGGAAGCACACAGAGGATAAGCTAGAACAAACCCCACCCCACAACACTACACACGTTAAGGTTTTTTTCAGACAAAACCTAATAAAAATCACCATCATTACAGAGGCTATTTTTTCACAGGAGTGTAGATTTGGGACAGGAAAATGTCTGTAGTGAGGCTATGAGACAGAGTTTCAGGGCTTTACACATAAATTTTATTCAGATTTGACTTAATGATTAGGAAGAACCTACTTAATTTCTCTGGATCAAAAGCACCCTCAAAAAGTGAAACTATGTTCACTAGACCACCGAAGAGTTGAAGTGCTCATTAAATTAATATATTTGGGATCCTGAAACGAACAGGAATGAGAGTATAAAATGTCAAAATAATACTTAGATGTAGGTCACAGTTGACTGTGAGCAGCCAGTTTACCAGGAATGTCTGTATGCTGTTCAAAAGGGAAAACACCAGAGAAACGCAAGATGCTGGCAAATGTTGCAATTAGCAAACAACTGGTTTTCATTATTGTCAGCACAGACATCACACCAACTTCCCACAGGAACCTTAAACTGCCTGTTAATAAAAGTTAGTCAGCAGATTTCATCACTGAACAGGCACAAACTTAAAAAAACCCTGGATGCAAGAAAAGCCAGGACTTGCTTCCTGACACCTTCCTCCCAGATGTGATACAGGCTGCTGCGGATTCCCATCTGTCCTCGGGTGTTCCGCTGCCCTTGGTTCAGAGTTGAGGGGTTCTGGGTACACCAAGAAAAGTACATCTTTCCACATACAGTGGAAGAACACAGTGGCTGTGAAAGCTGAGCAGGCTCCTGCCTTTATCAAAAGATAAGGAGGCACTGCACTTAGTGCCACGGTTAGGCACTCGCTATCAGTTCTCTCTGGATTAGAAGGAAGGAGGGATTCAAACAAAGCACCTGTCTGGAGGCTGACCTGTGTGACCTGTCCTAGGGACCCTGCTTTGGCAGGGGGTGGGACCCGATGAGCTCTGGAGCTCCCTTCCAACCCCTGTGATTCTGTGATAAGAATGGTTAGCTTCATATTTTACAGATACCGCCGAGGTCGAGATAGCATCGGTATTCCAATGTTTATTTTACCAGTTCCATATCAAACTGAAGCACAGAAGTGCCTCAAACCTGCATTACCTTTTGCAATTCTCCATTATAGGTTATTTTTTAAAGATGGTGCAGGAGAGTACCAACCACAAAATGTCTGATTAATTACATTCCAAGTTTCTAGACATCCACCTTCGCCCCCGAAGCATTTGCCATTCTGTAGGGTTGGAGTTTTTTCCTAACAGGAGCGCAGTGCTGGGCAGCAGCTGCTGACTTTGCATAGAGACACGCTTTTGCATGCAGAGTACAAAGGCAGAGTTCTCCTGACAGAGCATGCAAAGTCAGGGCACAGTCCACAGCCAGAGCTCCTCTGTGCTCGGTACAACTGCCCACAGTGGTGTTTGTTTTCCCACTGCCCTCAGCAGGGTTTGGAAGAGGCCGACATGAATACATGGGAGAGGGGGTGGCATTTCTTCTTAGCATCCAACTGACAACACAGCAGGTGAAATGCATGAGAAATACAGGTCTAGTAGGTAAGGCCCACTTACAACCTATAACCTGAAGATTAAAAGAAACTCAAAACTAAAACAAACACAAATCACCCACGCTTAACCTACAAGGCTTTCCAAAAGCCAGGTCTTTCTATTTAAGAGTCTGGCCAACGCATCAGACTGGACAGGGTAAGCCAGCCTGTGCACAGACATTCACCCTGCTTCTTACTCAGTCATCTCCTTCCACTCCAGCTTGCCCCTTGTCAGTCAGCTCCATCACCCGTGTGTTTTAAAACGCAGCCCCTGGGAGCTGTGACTGCCACTTGTTACAGTAAATACACACTTGTACAGATCGAATTATAGTCTGTCTCTGCATGCACAAATAAATGTGTAACTTTATAGCCACTGTGAATAAAAAGGATCATGTGTTACAGAAGTGCAAGTTCCTACAGATTCTGGCTAAGGATACAGGCACTGTTATAACTGACACAATCAGTAAGAGAAGGCAGCAATGTTTAACTGATCCACGCCGAGGGGGTTTTAAGGAAAACATTAGATAAATATCAGAATGTGTCCAATGACTTTACTGTTGGATAACAACAGAAAACACAAGTGTTCCTGAGTCACATCATGTCTAGCTCTGAACTTGTGCATGTGGAAGGCTGTGATCCTGCATTTTCCATCTCCTTCCTCCATCAGCATATTTAAGGATGCAAGCTGGAACGAGAGAGACAAGGATGCTTGTTTGCAAACAGGCTGCTTTGTATTTCAAGAATTGAGATTCACCACCTTAGGATGTTGAAAGCACAGCGACAAGCTGCATTTACTTTCGTAATTAAGCCTATAAATGTCTGCCAAAGTAATTTGTTATCAGCAGCCACAAAGCAGCACTGTATTCTTTGACTCAGCCTTGGGATACATATTTACCAAGGTCACCACTCCTCCAAAAGGAGATTGCATCTCAGAACTTAGAAAGGATGCCTGCCAACAGAGCTGTGCAGGCTGCACGGAGACAGCTGTGCTCGGAGACCCAGACCCCAGAGGTAAGATACACCTCAACTCCAACACCCAACACAGAAAGACAAACTGTGCTCAGCTAGCGGAGAGAAGGAGGCACTCCCAGCACATAACTCATGGATATCTGCTCTAGGATCATGCTCATTTTATCCTGGAAGCACCTGCTTTTCCTACAGGGATTACTGGGAGTGAGTCAGGGCAACTCACACATCGACTTCGGCAATGTCTGTACTGGTCAGTCCAGACCCCAAAAGCTTCTGTCCCTACACACACTGACAGCCCTGGAAGCCCCAGCACAAGCAAGAGCTGAGACAGCCCACGGATCTCATTAGGGACGTCAAGAGGAAATGAATAAAACCTCCACGGTGATAGCCCCATCAGCTGTCAGCTGTCTTATATTATGTTGCACTCACCAACACTGTGGGGTGGTTTCTTTCTTCTTCCCCCTTTCCTCTCCCCCCGCCCCGAAATCACCTCATTCTACGCAAGCTGAAGGACTGATTGATCTTTCTGAAGTCCACTGAATCTCCCCTGCAGTACTGCCACAGTATCTTCCATTTAAAAAAAAATAGACTAAAGGTTAAATATTCATTAGCTACTTTTGATGCAATCTGTTTAAAACAAATAATAACAAATTATTCAGAGCTTCTTGGTGCTTTGCTTGCTCCTCCTTAGTGGATCACTTGCAACATGTCCAAGAGACCACCACCCGTCCCTGTACCCTAAGTTGAGTAATACTGCTCCAGACATTGACACACGAGCTACTGGAAACTGATAGAGTCAGGAAATGTGTATCATTTCTGAGGTGAACAGTAAATGAAAGCCCTCAGGAAAGTCTGAATACCAGGGCATTTGGGGAAAAGAAAAAAGGGAAAGTTGTTTTCAAAGTATTCTTCTACTACCTCATATTATTGTAACCTAGGGCAGGGATGAAATCATTCCCATTACTAAGGCAGGTTCTGGGATTTGTTTTCCAGACTTGTGGAAAAGACATAGCTCTGTCACTGAGGCATGTCACACACAATGAAGTTCAGCACTTCTCCGGAAGATGAGAGGTGCCTGTGAAGCCAAAGATTTCCACAGATTACACAGAACTTCTGTTTAGAAAGAGGCAAACAACGCACAATCTGAACAGCTGTAAACTCAGTTTAAAAATGCATCTTGTGACTGGTTCCCCCAAGGGTTGGCTGGGAGCTGAAACACCAGCTGAACCAGAGCTGCAGGAAAGTACTTGATTGTCATCACCAAACATGTAAGTCGCAGGTATTTTTGACACATCCTCATCTTTAGAGCCACCACTGAAACACGGGCTTCCCCACCAATGGCAAGTACACAACTGGTCAAAAATTGGGTTTTGCTCCCTCAAGATCACCCCCTCCTTAGGGCACTGCCCTGGAGGATAAGGGGACTGTGGTCACACCACTAGTTTGGGTCAGGTAAAGAATAAATTTGAACTTAACCTCCCATGTGTCAACTCCATACACTAACCATGGGCCATAGCATACTCTGAGCTTCACCTTATCATGCTAGAAAATTTCCACAAGAAATGAGGTTATCTTCTTCTTAATTTTACTCTTATTATTTTGTAGTCAGTTTTCATATACTTGAACTTCTGGGTCCAAGTAGGAGACACCCCCTCCTCCAGCCGCTGCACAAGTCTTGTCCCTGACATCTTCCAGCCCAAGCCAGTCAATTAACTCAATTTGAACTCAACAGCTCCCAGGTTTCTAGAACTATCTCCCAGATTCTAGGTCTAACTAGTGCCAACGCTGTCCTCTTCCAACCTATATGCAAGTCACAGAGGACACCACATACCTGAACACTACATCAGTTAACACAGACTGGGACAGGGCCATTTCTGTTAGCCCTGCAGTGATGTGCAACTGCAAAGTCACTGCTACATCCCCTGACAATCCCAAGATGGACAGACTGAATCCAGCGCAAACATGCCAAGGAAGCAAGCAGAGGTCACCCAAAACATCAGTGAAGCCTGCTCAATGGCTTTGCAGGAATATCTTGGAAGGAAATAGCCAGGGCTCCTTCTACACTCATTACTTATGACTGAGAGCTATGCACTGAAGCACGCTAAAGCAAAGACAGATTGGCTGAAACGTTTCCTACACTGGCTACCACAGGCCAGCTGACAGAAGTCATCTATTCAAAGTATCATGGAAATTCAAGAAGAGCATCTTATTGTAACGATGTCTGATAACGTACATGTAAGTTAAGATGAAAGCAAGTTTGGAACTATAGGGAACCAACAGCAGTGGATTTTTCTTTTTTGTTTTTCTTGGAAGAATTAGGCAAGTCATAAACAGCACTTGGTGCCAAGAGTCAAACTGGTATTTTTCCAGTGCAGATTAAGTGGCCATGCAGGAAGAGATTAAATTATGTGATACAAGCACATAAGTAAGCATTTCCAGTTCTCCTTTATTATATACCCCTGCCACAGCAGAACAACTGAGTGCAGAAGGGTGGTCCTAAATGGAGAAGGTGGAGATTCGGAGAGACAACAATGGTAGAGGAGCACTTAACTCTACACTGTGTATTCAAAACCTTCCTGTAACAACAGCAACAAAAAAAAAAGTAGGTTTAGCTTCATGCTTTCGCATGTGTAAGTCATGGCATACTGAACAACTCCTGGTAACCAGGAGAAACTGATGCTATGAACCAACTGTTGCTAACAGTGACTGAGCCTGCTGAAGGCCATCTTCCTGTAACTCCACTGCGGTTACAAGTCCTACCCACACCACTGCTCCTCACATGGGATTGCATCTTCATCTCGTTTCCGAGCCTGCATACCTCCACCTGCAAGGAGCCTCCAAACTGGAAGGCTCACACGCCGCAGGGCAGGTGGCTGGCTGAAGAGATTCTCCCCAAAGGCAGCTCCGACTGCCCAAAGGTGCTGGAGCCTCAGCAGCTCCAGCTAAGAGCCCAGAACCGCAGCTCAAACCCACCGCCAGCAGCTGTGGGAAGGCGGCTGGCTGACTGACTTCGTACCAGCGTGCACCGCCGCACTAGTGGGGGAAGCACTGCCACCAGCACAGGAACTGGTCACACCACTGCGGCAGCAGCTTCTCCAAGGGACACGCCAGAGGCCTGCCAGGATGACAAATTAACCTCTACCAGTAAGTGTGCAAGTTTGTGCCCAAAGAGGAACATGTCACCCCAGGAAAGGGAGGGATAATGGTCTGCGATTGTACTCCTAACACACATAACAGATACCTGCACTGAGCCACAAACAGGAACTCTTGCAGGCACTTTTTATACCAGACCCAGAGGAGAAGCTGCTGTCGCTGGCATTTTGTGACATGTTTCCTTCACAGATGCACTGGTTTACTTCCCTGTCCATTTCACAACGGATTGCTTCATCGCAGAGCGCTACGCGGGGACACGGCAGAGCTCGCAGCGCTCGATGCCAGGGCCGGTCTTGCTGACACTGGGCCAAAGGCGGGCACGACCCGACCCGACCGCAAGCCCAGGGGCTACAGTGGGTACCGTGCCCTCCGCGGGCAGGCCCTCGCAGCGCCGGCCATGCAGCCTGCGCCTCCCCACCTCACACGGCCAGCGCTAAGAACGCTCCCCCGCCCCCCAGCTCCTCCGCCGTCTCTCTTTTACCTCATGGAGCCTGTGTGCTCGGGGCGGGAGGAGGAGGCACAGCGATGGGGCTTCTGGCGGAGAGGCGAGCGGATAGCGCGTTTTCCTCGGCAGCCGCGGCCGCGCTGCCCGAAGCGGGGCGCCGGCAGAGCCGGGCGGGCAGCAGGTGCCTGAGGCGGCGCCCTCGGGAAGGCGCCGCTCCGCGCTCCCCCTGCTCCCGCTCGGCCGCGCTTCCCGGCGCCTCTCACAGACCCGGGGAACGACCAGCCGCCCGTCCTGCCGCGGGTGGGGGCGGCCGGACCCCAAGGGCGAGGGGGGTCTGCGGCGCGTCACCCCGGCACGCTCTATCCCGTCCCCCCGAGCGCTTCGCTCGCCGCAGCCCGGGCCCTCCGCACCCCGCCCGCCCGCGGGGCCAGCCGCAGAAGCCACCCACACCCCCCAGAACCTCCCAGTTCGCTCTCCCTCCCCACCCCGCGCAGGGGTCGCGGCCGGAGCGCGTAAGAAGGAGGCACCGCGCTTACAGTCGCCCGGAGTCCCGCGAGCACGGCCGTCCCTGTCTGCCGGGGCACGGCGCCGGTCCCCATTGCGGGCACACAACTCTTTTCAGCGCGCCGCGGGGAGGCGCCAGCCCTCAGCCGGCCGCCTCCTCTTAAGGAGGCGTGGGGCGCCGGCCGGGGCGGCACGGCACGGCACAGAGCGGCGGGGAGAGCTAGGCTCGGCTGTCTGCTCCTGGCCACGGTGGAGCGACGAGCAGGCTGGGCTGAGGGGAGAGCAGCCACGGGCAACCTGAGGCGCCCGTGAGGAGAGGTGCGGCGGGGTGGGCGGCGCTGCCTAACCCCCTTCCGCCGCGGAGTGCCGGCCTTTGGCGGGACCCTGTCACCCAGGTGCTGAGAGGCAATAAAATAACCAACCAAAAAAACCCAAGTTACAGCAGATAATCCGGCTATCGAGTTAATGTTTTATCCGCCCAAGCTTACAAGTGCAAAGCAGATGAGGTCGGAGATGCGTTGGAAGCCATCCCTGTAAGGCTGGTCCCTGTCAGGATGCTGCTCCCCCAACATCCTCCCGAACTTCAGCCTTACTGAAGATTGAAGTCTGCACAAACTCCCCCTCCGATACCCCCACATTCCCACTCTCCCATCACACCTCACCCGAACTGTGGCCCTGGCTTCTCAACTGGCACCGGCAGAGTTTGAAGTCACAGTTTTTTGGCTGTGAGCAATGGCCTTTCCTGGAAAGAAGGGATTAAGGGAAGCGGCTGGCTGGCTCTCCTTGTTTTTAATGGCAGTGCGTTTATTTTTACTAATTCTGTCACTTTCCCCCTTTGTGATGATTTTCAGTAACCTCAAGGCTCCCTTCCACATTGTCTGCCTTGCTTTAAAAGATGTAAAATTGAAGTATTTTCAAATATACTTAAGTATATTTATAAAGTGGAGCCTTGAGTGAGTTGCTTCATCATTAACACCCAAAAGACTATTTCCCGCCTAAGTCTGAGGGCTCTGCGGTGAGTCAGCAGGAGAACCAGAGAGGCTGGAGCTGCTGCGGGCCCACAACAGGCCCTCCCCAGGTAACAAGCCAGCGTTTCTCTAGACAGGCCGAGTTCCACTTTGAAGTCGATGACAAGCTCTTTCCAAACACCCAGTTTTGTCTTTTATGGTGGAACTCGCCGGGGCTTTGTACATACTCAGCATCGAAAAGGGAACTCGCTGCTTTGAAAAAAACCACGGCCATAAAAATGATAAACTGAGGGGGAAAAAGAGTGTCTGAAGTGACTCAGCTGGGACCTCCTCGAAGCACAGAAAACCAAAGGGTACATGCCCACAAACGAGAGGTAAATAAGGGGCTTTCACAGTCTGCTAACAGGGTTCCCAAATGTGTAGTAAACTGGTAGCCACAATTAGAGGACACCACGCCACTCCTCACTGCGAAGCAATGCGGGCCAGAAAACTCATTTTCTCCATCGTCATACCAGTCTGCTGCTATGAGAGAGCTGAGCAACTCTGTTCATTGCTTTTAACCTGGTTTTCTGTCTCATAAGGAAAAAAGGCACAGTAGGAAAGTGCTGTCCTCTAAATGCTGTTCACAAAGAAGGGCAAGTTTATGTTTGGAATGGAAACCTGGACTGCCAGCTCAGAGAGCCCTTATTTCATGTGGACATCTTCACCCAGTTGTCTATTTAAGACAAAGTTAACCAGAAAAATGCAGCACAACCATGATGGTGTCATTTTTAAAATTCCTGACTTCCACGTCAACTACTGTCTGAAAATCACCATCACCCCCTCTTATGGTAGGTAGGAATGGGCTCTTGAAAATTTGTTAGAAGAGCTAAGTAATGGTCTTGAGACATGTAGAAGCAACAAAAGGTGTAGATATGATTGCTCTTAGCAAGTTAGTTACTTTCTTTGCTTTGGCTGGTGATTGACAAGGCTTGAGAGTATGCCCACCTCTCCTGTGCTCTAAATCCCCCGGATTTTCTTACTTTGAAGTGTCCGAGACGCAGGCTCTACTGGTCAGCTGTCCCAGCGCTGTGCCAAGGGAGGGTTATCTGCAAGCCGAGGCTTAGCTGCCAACCCTCCTTCTTGGCATTTTAAGTTTATGCAAAGCATGATCCCCAGGGTATGGGTCTGGTTATATTCTTTGTGATTCTACAGATAGAAAATAGAAAAATAAACACAAAACTCAACAAATAGGGGAACTCCAGCATTTCCATCAAAACTCCCCAACTTATTTCTGCATAGCAAAACTCCGATTTCTCCCTGTTCAAGGAAACAACACAGACTATTGATAAGGAGCTGACTAACTAGGGAGCAAAAATTCCTCTTCCCTTTCTTTTGACGCAAGAAAAAATGAAAAGCACTTTTTTTTTAAAGCCTTTTTTTTTTAACCTTATGACTGCTCCTGTTGTTTCATACAACATGAGAGTTATTTGTAGTCTAATCCCATTTCTTCAAGAAAACTACAGGTAGGGTTTCATGATATTTTTTTTTCCAGTGGCAAAACCTACAGAGACAGGTTACCTCCCCTACAAAGAGAGGCTGAGGGAGCTGGGCTTGTCCAGCCTGGAGAAGAGAAGGCTGTGGGGGGACCTCATTGCAGCCTGCCAGTCCCTGAAGGGAGCAGAGGAACAGGAGGGGAATCAGCTTGTTCAAAGGGCAAGGACAAGGCAGGACAAGGGGGATGGAGTGAAGCTGGAGGAGGGAAGGGTTAGATGAGATCTTAGGGGGAAGTTCTTTGCAGAGAGAGCGGTGAGGGGCTGGAAGGGGCTGCCCAGAGAGGGGGTGGGTGCCCCATCCCTGGGGGTGTTCAAGGCCAGGTTGGCTGGGGCCCTGGGCACCCTTGTGTAGCTCCAGGCCTGGAGGTTGGTGTCCCTGCCTGTGGCAGGGGGTTTGAGCTCTGTGATCCTTGGGGTCCCTTCCAACCCAGACCAGTCTGTGAGTCTATGATTCTATGAAAACAAGTTTAGTAGATGCCTTTCCCCCTCTCTCATTCTTCCCCACACACTGTAGACCCTTATTCACCTCACCCAC
The DNA here is from genome assembly GCA_027925045.1 of Hypotaenidia okinawae. Taxonomy (NCBI): domain Eukaryota; kingdom Metazoa; phylum Chordata; class Aves; order Gruiformes; family Rallidae; genus Hypotaenidia; species Hypotaenidia okinawae. The sequence goes on along the minus strand of BSDF01000009.1, from coordinate 4,033,487 downwards.
GTAAGATTTTGTGGGGTGCCTGGTCAACTAATCTCCAAGTGATTTGGGTTAAGAAACCTCCTTCCAGCCTCTTTTTTTGTGAAGCTGTGTTTGTTTGGGTTTGGGGTTTTGTTCCAGACTATTTCAACCCACTAACAACCACCTACTGCTGCTGTTTGTTCTGCCATACCCTGCAGCACAAGAGGTCACGTCTGCCCTCCGCTGACCAACGCGTCGTGTATATAGAAATATATATATGCATTTGTGTATCTATATGCTTCAATCTTCCAGAACCCCCAGACCACGAGCTGCCTCCTTAGTATTCCTCCCTGACAATAGCTGGTCCACAGTGGAAACAAGCCACGGCCTGTGGTGAGGCGATTAGAGGGTGTGGGAAATGGCATTGTGAAGTACGAAGCAGACAAAGGTCTTTTCTGAAGCAGGCGTGTAGGGGAAGCTATGACAAATCACAGAGGCCCTTTCAGCGTGCTGCTCTGGAGCCTCAAAGCTCAGACACAACTTCAGGCGAACCACGGAAAGGCAAGACTGGGCATATCAGCACAAGCAAGCAACTAAGCAAACAGAAAGGGTTATTTTGCTAGATGCCCATCACAAACCAAGCATTTTCTTCCAGTCATCTTGAAGCACAGACATCTCAGGATGTATCAGAAAAAAATCACTCTTCGGTCTGGACAACAAAACCCCTCAGAGCAGCACCTCCTGCTCTACGTGCCCAAGATCTCTACAAGGCTGGAAATGTTTGCTCTTGTCAAGAAAAACACCTCTCTTTCTGCCATCAAAATAATGTAATCCATTGTGTGTAATATCATGGTGTGAGGGGGCAGGGGAGGAATTGTAAATCCTGTTTTTAAGACTGTTTCTAGTGAAAAATAGCTTATTAATTGCATAACCTGGGATGGTCTTTCCAGGTCCCTGCCTGAAGCTGGGTTCTCAGCTAGCAGCAGCCAGCCAGGGCTTCCTGTCATTGCCATCTGGCAGAGTAAGTGCACTCTGAATGTCCACTTTGCTCCTCTGAGACATTTTATCAGGTGTACTGGTCCAGCAGAAAACTAAATTTCCTCTAAGCCACTCGGCCCTCATTCCCCCACCTCCTCATGCAAACATCTTCCCTGTCACCCTAAAAATAACTGATCGTTCTGGAGGAGTTTCCAGTGGGAACCAGGACGATTTGCGCTCAAAGGGAATTCCACTGAGGTGTCTGATTCCCTGGCAGACCCCTTCTTTCTGTCCCTCCTACCTCCATGGTGCTTTTCTGGGGTTGTGGCCAAGTCACCCATGGCAGTTATGGAAACAAACACAAAGGACTAAAATAACAGCAGGTTTCAGACACGGCCCCGCGATCCTGAAATATCTTCTGAGAGCCTGAAGTACAGCACATCGGGTGAAACCTTTATATTAAGGGAGACCTTAGTGTCTGTAATTGTCTGCTATTATACCTAGTGTGTCTGACCTCATAAAATGGTCGCATCATAGGATAACTCAGGCTGGAAGGGGCCTCAAGAGGTTTCTGGTCCAACGACCGCCCAAAGCAGGGGCAGCTCTGGGGTCAGACCAGGTTGCCAAGGACTTGATCCAGTGGAAACTTGAAGACCTCGGAGGGCAGAGGTGGGGCAGCCTCGCTGGGCAGCCCATGCCATGGCTGGGCTGTTATTGTGGAGGAAAAGTTTCTCTTTAGAATCATTCTGTCCCCCTCTTGTTTCGACTCACGCCCATTGTCTAAGGTGTCCCCATCAACCCCCACTGTGAAGGACCTGCCTCCATCTTCTCCATCCCCTCCGTGCAGGCAGAAGTCTTCAGCTTCGCTTTGGATCCTGAACTGGTGAACAGCCATCTCTGTCCCAACATGCCACATCACTTGGATTCCCCCTGAATCAGTGTAACCCCAGGGTCCATCTGAAAGCTCCGCACAGCCCGTGTGTGAACTACCAGGTCAGCTGTGGTAATCTCACAGCAGTTGATGTTTCAAGGAATATATACATTATTTAAAACTCATACATGGTATTACCAGCTTCTTTGCCTTGTGCTTGACAGGAAAATCATCTGAATTTTCAACAAATTAGAATAATTATACACTAAGGCTAATCTTATTTATACTAGCACCACTTAAAAGCATTCATTTTAAAGTAGATGAGTACAGAAGACAATATTTTATTAGGTTATACCCTGGAGTATCATTTACATTATGGAAGTAAATAAAGTTGCCCATGTCTAAACAAAATTCACTCACAAAAAGAAGCAATAGACCAAAAAAAATAAAGTCATTTTAGCAGCATGAATGCCACGGAGTTCATTATTCTGAAGATCTGCTGACCTCACGGTAATTTCCCACTCTCCTTCTCACTCAGTATTGTCTTCAACTGTGACCAGTACTTGAGGAAAAACCGTAGGAACCCAAAAGGGTGTGAAGAGATCCTTCCCCCCACGGAGAGGTGCAGAGCAGGGGTTTCCTCCCCACGGGGTTGCATCCACAGGTTGGAGCTCTGTGATCCTTGGGGTCCTTTCCAACCCATGCCATTCTATGATTCTGTGATTCTATGGTGCTTTCCACAGAGAACTCATGCTGGGATCGCAAGAAAACAGAAGGGAACCCCTAGGTTATATTGGGGAGGCACTCTTCAGGAGGTAAAATGTTTCTGCTGAAAACCTGAAGGTAGTGTTTGGACAACCTTGTTTGCCCTTTTGAGAATTATTGCATAATAAACGTTCTCTTGACACACTATTATTAACATCACGGGTCGGTGGTTTTCTGCATACTTCATTCAGGTTCTTCAACAGCAGCATTCCGGTTAAAGGCTAACTTGGGTATTTCCTCTGCTAAATGAGTGTGTTTCTGTTACAATGCCTTTTTTTTCCCCCTTTTCTTTTTTGTGATGGCAAATTTTGCACTATTGATGACAACATTCCCACTACAGTAGCATGTAGTGTAGTCACTGTAAGCAAATCTCCAGTGTCGCATTTTGACATTGATTTTTCTTCTGAAGTAATTTTTAATAAATGTTCCTTCTTTTGCAGTAAAATGCCTGTTTCAGTTAAACATTTTAAATGCTCCAGAAATGCCTTTCTTATACAGATTAGGGAAGGGTTAGATGAGATCTTAGGTGTAAGTTCTTTCCAGAGAGATTGGTGAGGGGCTGGAAGGGGCTGCCCAGAGAGGGGGTGGGTGCTCCATCCCTGGGGGTGTTCAAGGCCAGGTTGGCTGGGGCCCTGGGCAACCTTGTGTAGCTCCAGGCTTGGAGGTTGGTGTCCCTGCCTGTGTCAGGGGGTTGGAGCTCTGTGATCCTTGGGGTCCCTTCCAGCCCAGCCCAGTCTGGGATTCTATGATTAATACTGTTCTGTCTGTCATGGTAATGTTTGCTCAGGCAGTTAAGAAAATGAAAATGTGTGACAAGAGGGTTAAGCATTTTTTTCAGCTGCATCCTCATCAATGAACATTTCAGCTCCAGTCTCCTCTGCTGTCTTTGATTCTCAGCCCAAATTTCCAATTTATCCTGCATGCTAAAAGATTTATTTAAGATTTTTTTTTTCATAATACTGGTTCCTCTTCTGCTTCTCCTTTGGTTAAAACCAACCTGAGCTTTGCTGTTGCCACAAGAAGAGACTCAACACCTGTACCAGAAGTTAAAATGGAAGCCTAGGAGCAGCCAAAATCTCAGGTGCTACTTACAAAGAGTGCTGCCTGCTGCTAAAGAGCTGAGAATTCTCCAGGGAGAGCTTACCATCCAGAAATCCAGGTGTGACAGACCAAGGTGCAGATGCTCTTGGGAAATGTGTTTGCTGAGCACTGCATCCTCTGCAGTGACCAATTCCACTTTAAACTCCTTGGGTTATTTTGTCTTCATTTTCCTGAATGTTTCCCTGTTAGACATTAAAAACCTTACATCAAAGACCAGGATGAGGAACTGCACCAGGCAGAGAGGCAGCTTGATTTTTTAATGTGTTCTAATATTCAGTAAAGTTCCTAGATACCATTAAAGTGTCTTCAGCTGCCAGGAAACCTCATTCCCTAATGCCCTGAATCTCCTGTATTATTTGCACAAAAGCAAAGCGTATAAAACCTTCCCCTAACCACAGAGAAACACTCAATAAATCAAGCTAAACACGAAGCAGTCCTTTCCAGCTCGCAGGGGAACGAAGGTGTTTCACTGTGCTGAGGCTGGGTTTGCATGTTCAGTGTACTTCAGGAACCTCCACACACAAAGGCTGCCTGGTACCAAGCACCTCGTCATCCAAACCAAGCCTTGCATGGAACGATCTGATCTCCCACGCTGCAGCTCTTTACAGCTGGGGAAGGTCTGAGTCCAGATCTGCAGCGTGCACACACAGTGGAACAACTTTTGCATCTGCACTGTGAGAAAATGGTATATTTTCCCGGCTTTGATTTTGTTTCGCGCTGCAGGGAAGAGATCACCTGGAAGGGAAATATGGCTCCAACTCTTGCATTAATACACAGAGAAACCCAAGAAAATCAGGAGTCAGCTGCTGCTCAGAGATCACAATCACAGAATCACAAGGTTGGAAAAGACCTTTAAAGATCATCAAGTCCAACATTCCCGTCCTATGCCAAACCATATCCCTGAGCACCTCATCTACCCGTCTGTTAAACACACCCAGGGGTGGGGACTCAGCCCCCTCCCTGGGCAGCCTGTTCCACTACCCAACAACTCTTTCAGTAAATTGTTTTTCTTCTAATATCTGCTCTGACCCTGCCCTGGCAGACCTTCTTGCCATTTCCCCTTGTCCCATCTCCTGTCCCCTGGCTGAAGAGACCATCACCCACCTCTCTGCACCCTCCTGTCAGGGCAGGGGAGGTGGGGATCAGGTCTCCCCTCAGCCTCCTCTTCTCCAGGCTGAACACCCCCAGCTCCCTCAGCCGCTCCTGGGAAGGTTTGCTCTCCAGCCCCTTCCCCAGCCTGGTTGCCCTTCTCTGGACTCACTCCAGGACCTCCATGTCCTTCTTGTAGTGAGGGGCCCAGAACTGGACCCAGCACTCGAGGTGCAGCCTCACCAGTGCCCAGTCCAGGGGCACAATCCCCTCCCCAGACATATTGGCCACACTGTTTTTGATACAACAATAAATTATGCTGACTTAACTCATGGCTCACTGAGAATTTATTAAATCCTTTCTTTATCTTCTGAGTGGTCAAAGGCACTCCAGCCTAAGAGTAAACCTGAAGCCTTCTGGCTATTTGAAAGCTGAATTCTTGAGTTGCTGTTACTTATCACATTGATCCTGGCGGTTAAGTATATGGGCTGGTAGGAACACTTCCGTTATTTATTTCTGAATGATTAAAGCCATCTGCTCCCAGCCATTGCTGGAAGACATTAAGGCCACACAGATATCAGCAACACCACCCCACCCAGCAGCAATCTGTCGCTCTCCTCACAATAACAAACTCATGGTCAATTTTGCAAGTAGATGTTAAGAAATAGAAGTAAAACCTGGAAATCTCCAAAGCAAGCCACGCAGGGATCAACAGAGCTGAGAAACACATGGTGCATTCAGAAATACTTCTTTACAATGCTGCAGACAACCCTGGGTGACCCAATATGGCAAGAAGAAAAGTATCTATTTAATTTCTCAGAACCTGGGGCTTGGGAATACCTTGGATAGCTTCTTTGCACAACTCTGAGTTACAGATACACTCCAAGGAATTTTTCCTATACCTCCCCTCGCTTTCTTAAAGCTTCCAGTTAATGCTTTAACCCTAGAGGTAATCTCTAAAGCAGGACCCTCGCCCCAGTCTCACATCCCTAGTGCTGCTGCTCGAGTCCATATGAGAGAAGAAAAGGCTTTCAGCCAGATGAACCCCGTCCTGCAGCTCTGCAGCTCTGAAGACACATGCTCTGTGCTGGGACACAGCTGTCTGGGGGCATCCATCGTAGCTAAATCAGTAAAGAACTACAATCTCTGTGGTGGATGATTCCTACAGCGGGTTGTGCCAGCAGCTTCTCACTCACCATGTCTCACAGTCCTGAACTACACCCTCCCAGAACCAGGTGAGCTTTGTCACATAAGCAGTCAGTGGAGATCCCTACCAGAAGATACGGTAGAGGTCCCAAGCCTAAGTGAACTTGGAGAAATGCATGAGGGATGTGCCCATGTCCAGCCGTTACTAGCAATGTTATGGGCATCGCCCTCGCCCCAGCAAGTCCTTAAACCATCGCTTGCTCAGCCCTGGAAAGGGTCTTTGACCTTTTCTGACCTCCTCTTCTCCAGCGTTCACCGACGCCAGCAAGACAGCAGTGAGCGAAGGCGCAACCATCTCACCCAGCACGGCTTCCCCCCTGCCCAGGCAGTGTCCCTGGGAGGGCCTTCCTACTTAATCCTTCCTTTAAGCTGGAAGCCTCACTATCCCATTGCCTCACCGGAAAACCAAAAATCAGATCGCAGGAGACCGGAAAAATAGGTTTCTTGCCTGGAAAAGAACAGGCTGCAAACCCCCATTTGAGTAAATGCAGCCTGACTGTATCAAAGGATGGTGTTGCAATGTTTGAAATACCCTGTAGCTCCAAGCCTAATCTGTTTGCCCCTTACAGCTATGGCTGTCTATTGGAAAAGAATCTGCACTGATTTGCCAAGAAAAACAAACCTTACACATGATTTAGTAGAGGATGTTATTATTATTTGATAGAGCATAATCCCTTTTATTAATGACTAAGTGGGCACAAGAGCTTTGTTCTCCGTGATTGTGCTGCTTTGCATTCCTGGCTGTGCCCAAATGAAATTCTCTCCAGGGATGCAACTCCCTGAGCGCCACCGGTCCAGGGAACAGGGCTTGTTCCTGCCAAGTTCAATGGCTGAAAAAAATTGAAATATAAACTAGATTTTTGTTAATACATGATAGTGGAAGGTTTCACCAAAACAAACCGGCCCGTTTCTGCAGAAGGACATAGCCTGGATACTTGGAGGTTCAGTCACGGGAATTAAATAGCTAAGAAAAGCTGTAGATACCGGTGCATTCAGGAAGAACCCAGTGAGGAAATATTACGGTAGGAAGGAGCTCAAGCATGCAATTTATTATCAGGAGTAAAGAAAGAGAAAACAAAGCAGTTCTTATGCTTGAGACATTTCCAGAATTTATCTTTCCTTTGTTCTTCCTTTTATTTGATGGAGTTCTGTATAGCAGCACGTGTGAAAACAGCCCTGGCTGGAGCCAGGTGCCTCAACTGCAGTTGCACTCTTCACTCCTGGGTTTACAGACCCCGACCCTTCTTCTGTTCTGCTTCCTTTCCTTTCCTTAAACTGCAGAAGCAGCATAAATCATTACCAGCCTTCAGCGAGCATGGACAGTGCTCAGGTCTCGGGAAGCAGAACTCTTCTTGCTCAACAGCAAACCGGATTTGATAGCTAGTTCAGCACAGCTCCTATCAGCGCTCCCCCGATGCCAAGAACACAGAGCTCACTCCAGATTCCCGCTTATCAGAATAAAAAGCCTGGTTTCCTTGCTGGCTCCCTCTTCTCTCCCTTCTCATGCAGCAGCACACCCCCTAATCTGACCAGTGGAACAATCGTCCCTGCTGTCACTCCCCTAAGGACACGTCTTCCTTTACACCCCCAGGTGAAGCATCCCTGTGTAGAAGAGTGTGTGAAAACTATATTAAAAACTCAAAATAAATAATCCAGCTAGTTCTGGTTCCCAATATCGCTGCATTTATATTCCTCTGGGTGCATATTTGCCAGTGGAACTTTAATACCATACCCAAGGGCACCCAGGCTGTAAGGCCTTCTGCTTCAGTCCAGTTTTAAATCAGCAAAAGCATGAGGTGATGGAAGCTTCTCAGATCTGGACATCACTTAAGCCCTGTTGAAGTCCTACTGACGTCAAAGCAATTTAAGCATATGCTCTATTTTAATTGTACCCTTAAAGGCTGGGCTGAAATGGGTCATAGGTGGCCACCTTCTACGTTCATTCAGAATCCTGTGGGATCTTGCACTTCCCTCCAGGGAATTAATTCTCGTGTCCACACATTCATTTTTCCAAGACAAAACCCTTTCTCCATTCTGCATGTGTAAACCATCCTAAGCCTAAACGGGAGGAATTTCCACAGCTTGAATAATCATTCTCAGCCATGACATTAATCCACCACTGTTCTTACAACAAGCTGTCGAAAGCAAATCGTTATTGTAGTTAATGGTTAATTTGCTACGTCTTTGGTCTTAAGCTTCGCCTAGGGCTCAAAACTTCTCTTTCAGGCTATGATTTGTTTCAAACAACCAATTTCCTAGGTGTATTTCCTTAGAATCTATTCTAACACCACCAGTGGGTAAAGGTCACCAAATGAATCCTTCTGCCTTTTCCACTCATGCTCCATCTCTCCTGTTCTGCTCTCAAGCCTTATGATCTCTTTTCTCTTAGCCCAGGAGGAACATGGCCCACCACTAAAGCACAGGCACGGAACATCTCCGAAATGACTACCTGATGAGTTGGTGTCACTGTAGGCAAGGGGCACTTCTTGTTCTGACTACTCTGACTGGGCATGCATCCCCTCTGGTCCCAGGCCAAACTTGAATTGAGGCCCTATTAACATCAGAGCTCCTTGTTACCGATCACTTGAAAAGAAAACTCAATTAATGTGTTGGCTGCTAACTAAAAATCTGCTGTCATTCATAGGGAATGTATGTTCTAAGCAGGACTGAATGAATTCTCAGCTGCTGAGATAAAATGTTCAAATAAGCTGGACCTGGTAGATGAAACCACCACTGCTCAGCAGAAGGGTTGTCTTCCAGAAGTCAATTCCAGCACACTAATGGAAGGACTGGCCAAGCATGTCTGGGAAGAGAACAGGACCCTTCTTTTCCTCCTCCCCTCCTGTATGTGCTTGCTTTGCTTCTCACTACCAGGCCACCTACTCCCCGCACCGACTCCTGCTGTTGCTCAGCACCCTCCTACATCTCAAGCCCTTCCCAGAAGAGAATGTGGCAGCCTGCAAGACATCATTGTTAAAGGATCCCCTCCCCTTTATCCAGATGGATGTTTCCTCCATTACTTTGCCTACTATTTTTAAAGACACCTGAAACTCTTCTCTCAGCCTCCTGTATGAACCTTTCCAATGTCCATAGATAGTTAGCTGTCCAGGGAGCTGTCATTTAGCCAAGTTATGCAGTATATTTACCTACTTCAGTACACCCTCTTAACCCAAACCTTCCAGCCAGTTACCTTTTATATTCCTGGGTCTGCTCTGAACTTCTTCCAGCTGTCTTCTGCTCAGAAGGGAATGCTGTGATCTAGGTGCGCTAAAAATCACTGTGTCCCATTCGGGCACATGATGGGACTAGCCTCAGAGTCATACTGGGTTGTTTGGGGATTCCTGAGAACTTGCTGTATATCATTATAGCAGAATTCAGTTTTGGTTGGGGTTCTATTCTCTCTATATATATACAAACCAGAATTGTATTTAAATATTTTTATTTATATATATATATATGTGTATGTACACCAGAACGGCGTAATTGTTTGCTTGTTTTTCTCTTTTACTCTCTACAGTTTTCAGATTATTTTCTTTTGGCTGTGAATCTCTGAGGTTCCCATCCTGAATTTCATTTTGTGTGGGTTTTCCCTGATTTCTTCATTGCTGTTCATTACTGCATGTTCATTACATGCCTTCCTGTCCTCACAAGAATACTTCATTGTATGAAGCCACCGCTAGCAATCACTTTTGCAGTTTAAAAGCAATCATAATCCTCATCAAAGCAGTTTAATCATTGTGTTTTTTCCAAATGTCCAAAATTTAATTAATATTCACTTGGATATAATAAACCAGCTTACCAATAACTGACTGGGTATTTATCTCTGTAAGTAAACCATTGCCATTGACTATCTTTGATTTACTGCTCGTCAACCTGTTATCAGTCTACTGGAAATTCCAAGAAGTTTTATACTTGAGATGTCAGGATTTCATTTTTTTATTTCTTTTGACAATCTTTTCCTTCAACTTTATTTTACAATATGCCATCAACTCCTTGGCATCAGTTTTGTAAAGCTCACTTAAGAGGTATTGCCAGTATTTTTGGAGGGACAGGTTACTATTCCTGGGTCTAAAGTGGGGTTGAACCAAACAACATGGGGAGTTTTGAAAATTTCATTCAGTTTTTAAGTCTTAAAAGATGAATCTCAGATCCAGACCCTTTTGCCCCACACATTTTTCTCTTGAAATTATTCTTCTTCTGTGTAAAAACATCAAGATGTTTAACTCCTCCTAAGAAGCAAGGAAGAACATGAAGCTTGCAACTGTTAGAGTTAAAACTCTGCATAAGTTATAAATCCAGGGCAGCAGTCTTTGCTTTTCTTGTCAGAAAATGATGCTTGCCAAAATGAACCCACTCTTCCTGACACACTTCCTCAGGCTTAGGAGAATCTTCAGTAAAAATAACTCCTACTGCCCACAAAGCCCCCTTATTTCAGGCTAGGAATACCCGTTATCAGTAGGGTTTTTACATACACAGTAGATTTTATCCAGCTGCCTGGCATGTACAATGACTCAGAGAGAAAATACTGAGTTGTGCAGACTCAGAAGGGTGTTAGCAAGGAGAGATTAGGTAGAAGAACCCTAACTGCTTCTTTCCCAATAACTGAATGGAAAGGCTATTTCCAGTTTAAATTTAGCACAGAGGTAAAGGCTGGAGAGAATTAAAAGACTCTCAGGGACACCATCCCCCTGTGTCTTAATAGGGAACTGTTTGTTCTAGCAGAGCGAGCTGTTTCTCTTCCATGCCGGCTCTGACAAGCCCAGAGCAGCTCGGTGTGTAGCTGTCGCCCTTATGCAATGCCTGGGATTGCGCTGCCGAGCGCACGCATGGAGGGATACACGCTGCTCTGATTCTCCTAGGATCACAGGACCAGAGAATGGTCAGGGCTGGAAGGGACCTTAAAGATCATCAGGTCCCAACCCCCTGCCATGGGCAGGGACACCTCTCCCCAGCCCAGGCTGCTCAAGGCCCCATCCAACCCGGCCTTGAACACCTCCAGGGAGGGGCCAGCCACCACCTCCCTGGGCAGCCTGTGCCAGGGCCTCACCTCCCTCACAGTGAAGAATTTCTTCCCAATATCCAATCTAAATCTACCCCCTTCCAATTTAAAGCCATTCCCCCTCATCCTGTCACTCCAGCCCTTCTAAAACATCCCTCCCCAGCTTTCTTGTAGACCCCTTTAGGTACTGGAAGGTGCTGTAAGATCTCCCTGGAGCCTTCTCCAGGTGAACAGCCCCAGCTCTCAGTCTGTCTCCATAGGAGAGGTGCTCCAGCCCTCCAGTCATCTTCATGGCCTCCTCTGGACCTGTTCCAACAGTTCCATGTCCTCCTTATGTTGGGGACTCCAGACCTGGACACAGCACTCCAGGTGGGGTGTGATGAGAGCAGAGTACAGGGGCAGAATCCCCCCTCTCAACCTGCTGGCCACGCTCCTTGTGATGCAGCCCAGGATGGGGTTGGCCTCGTGGCCTGTGATAGCACACTGTCAGCTCATGGTGAGCTTCTCATCCATAAGCACCCCCAAATCCTTCTCTGCAGGGCTGCTCTCTAGCACATCACCTCCCAGGCTGTATTGATGATGAGGACTGACATCATCTCCCAGCCTGTATTGATGATGAGGATTGCCCGGACCCAGGTACAGGACCTTGCACTTGTCCTTGTTGAACCTCAAAGGTTCACATGGGCCCACTTCGTCCACTGAATGAAGTGTTTGGATGGAAATTGGATGAGAAGGAAGGCCAGGAAATAGATATATCATCATTAATTTTACCCTCTTTCAGTGCAACAAGCCCCTGGTGCAAATGGGATCCACAGAGCATGGTGACCCTCTGAAACCATCAGCACCACACACAGCCTCTGCATCCAGATGAATCACTTGGCCTATTAGCTTGAAATCATCTACATCTAAATTGAGACAAACAGGAGTTCCAAAAATGCGTAGTAAAAATTTAATCTGCATTTTATCTAAAATTTCATCTACAGCCAGAAATTAAAATACTATAGATTTCTTAGACTGGAATTATGTCCAGAGTTCCAGACACACTGGACTCTCAGAAAATCCTCTCACTCTCTCTGTATCTATGTAACTACATCTGTCCAGCATAGTATGAGCCAACTTGCCTTGACACCTGAGAGCTTCCTAGCTGTGACCCCACTCAGCCACTCCTTTGTCTCCCCTTGCCTGGAGGACTGGGGAAATCTGGTCTTTCAGGGAGTGACAAGCACGTACAGGAGGGAAATGCCACCGGGCTGTCTTTTTCACTGGAAGAGATACACCCAAAGCCCTTGCTGGAAGTGAGACAGACATAAGTAGGTCGGTATCGCTGTCAGGATCATGGAAGCGTGCTGGCTCTGAGCTGCAAAATCTCAGAGGGCACATGGGCAAGCAGACAGAGTCATCCTGGAGAGGCATGTCATGCTGATTTGTGTCTGACAAACCCTCAAGCGGGGGCTGAGAGCAGCTGTCCTCCCTAAACAATGCCAGCACAACCCTTTCTTAGGTAGGGAACCTTACCATTAGTTTGAAAGACATTCTCAAATACTTCAAGTGGCTTCAAATACTCAGGGCACAGGAGCTCCACAGTGTCCTCCACAGGACTCCACCACTGAGTCTAGACACGCTTCTTGAAGTTTCCCACATGAGGTTTGGCCAAGGCCTTCCGTACTCAGAAATCCATCTGCAGCTTTACGTTCAGCTTTAGATCTAGCTGACTTGAGTAACCCAGACAACTGCAGACCTGGCTCTTCACCCAGTCCATTTATTTTCAAGTATGCTACAGAATTGCTACTAGTAAACTAAGGTACAGGAAGACACCCAGAAAACATCTTCCACCGCAGTGGTAGAGTTGAGCTCTGGTCCCTCACTGATGCTTTTCGCCACCGGGATCTCACCTTGGTTGCACAGACCTGGCTGCAGATCTCTCTTCTCAGCAAGGACCACACAGCATCCAAGCAACCCCAGAGACCACCAAGCCTTCATCTTCCTTGTAAGTTATGATAAGTAACAATGGGTGACCTTCCACATCGAGGCTCCTTGTTGTTGGTTACGGGCACTTTACTCTCAGGTGATTTTTCATTTTAAAGCCTGAATGGAATTACCTGTGCTTGTAGAAAGGCAGCAGGATAGAGCAGAAACAGATGGCAGGAGGCCTTGGAGCGTGAGCCACGTTTCCAGTGGTGATCAAGGGAGAGGTAAGCCCATCTCCTGAGGTGAGGTGCTCTGACCTGACCTTGCGTGCCACCTAGTGCTGCTATTAGAAAACAAATACCCCGCATCAGGCAGAAAGCCAAGTCGTAAATTCACTCCCACGCCTGTCAAAGGTAGATACAACTGCCATGCATCAGGCACAGGACTCATCTGCATTTTAAATTTAGTCTGTCTGAGCACAACCCCCCACAAAAACAATTCTCCCAGTAAATGGCCTCTGCAGAACCCTTCCCAGCACTCACAAAACTTTGTCCTAATTGAAAATGTCTAGAGAGGGCAACTCCAATGAGCACGTCACACCTTGTGCCTGGTGTTCACAATGATAAACCAACAATCTGTCTTGTTAGGGAGATTATTTGCCACTTGTAACATCAGAGACTCCCGCTGATGCTGCCATCCAAGAATGTTGGCTTCTGTAGGAGCTCAGGAGAGTGCCCCTGCCCAGAGGACAAGGCAAAGGTGACAAGTCCTGCTCTTCTGCTGTTACAACTGGGAATTCGGCACAGGAGCCTGAATGATTCTCCCCAGGTTACATATGAAACTAATGGCAAAACCCAAATTTGAATCTCCAAGTCACCCTTCTTCTTCCAGTTCTGGATGAACTGGTTCACTTATCTTGGTTGTGGCACTTCTTCAGTGGTATCTTTGATAAGGCTTAGCACTAGAACACAGTGCCCCCCATAAAAAGGCAGGCATGGCAATCTGTGGCAAGCTAGAAACACACAAAGTAACTCCTCACTTCCTAATACAAAGCTATCTTTTAAATCAAACCCTAGTCTTTTTGTAATGTGAATAAGTGAGAATAAGTCAGAATAAGTGAGACTCTTGGTCACAAACAACAGAAGCTCTGAGAGAACGTTGACACTACCCATATGTTCCTATGCTGTGAACAGAGAAGGGAGAAATGGTTATAAATATCTCTGTAAATATTGGTGTATGGAAGTACATAGATGGGCCTTCACTCTCCTCTAAACTAATAATAGGTCATGGGTTGGAGCAGCAGCAGAAGCATCGCACACAGCCCTGTAACATAACACATACACTCCATCTCCTTTGTTCTGGGGTTTGTGCTGGGAGCTCCAAAAACCTGCAACAACCTCCCATTCACTTTTCTCCAGGTTTAGCTATTCATACAGCTTTTCCAGTAGGATCCCAGTTGTACTAATTCCTATCTTTATAATCCTTACGGATATCAGCCCAAGTCAGCATTAATTAACCAGATTCAGTGAGGGGTGTTAAGTTCATGGACTGGACCTGACATACAGTATGCAGACACAATAGCAAATTCATGACTGACCACTTGTCCTTATCATAATTCTGTGTACTGAAGCCCGGGGTCATGACAATCTCTCAAAGTAGCTATTCACTGGATGTCTTTAAATCCAAGTCCTTCACAACATCAACCTTACCTGGTCCCCACTTTTCCCATTTTTAAGCTGCAGTGAGAACCAAAACTTCACAGAAGCTTTTTGCAAGGCATTTAAAGGCTTGGGTAAGTAAGATGAATAATAAATCTGTCACTGAAAATTGAGTACACAAAACATTTTTCTGACAAAGTTAAAGCCCAACAATGCCCAAGTTGCCCAAATAATATATAGGAAAAACCGCTGCTGCCTTTTGGAAAACAAAGTGTGGAGAGATTAACATCCCAGTAGCGATGGATCAAAGGTCAGTGTTTTAGGAGTCTATGGAAGGGGAAGGTGACTTTGTTTTCCAGCAAAGCTGATTTCATTTGCTCACACTCACACTTTCATACCCAGAGGACCGCAAGGGCTGGGAGGTGTGTGGCCACGCGGCTGGTCAGCATTCACACACCAAGAGTGTGTCTCCAGGCTGTGTGGTCAGGTTTCCTTCACTGGCACAAAGGACAAGAGGTGATGGCTATCAAGTCCTAACCGTAGCTCCTCTCTTTGCCTTATGTTGACAAGGGTGTGCTGTTTTCCAGCTGCTTTTTTCTGTACCTTTGGGAGCTGATGGTAATTAGTTTCTATCCTGTCAAATACCTGTGAGTCTTTATGACTCAGACATCTTCCTCTCAGTCTGGCAGCCCTGAAAAGCTACACAGAGGTGTATTGGGCTCATTATGATTTCTTAGCCTAGGTGTTCACATTTTTAAACTCAAGCACATATGGTTTGTATGCACGCTTGGTTGGGCCTAGCCAGGCCTAGCACCGAGTGTGCTTATAAACCATACCTCTTACAGGGCATCCCCAACCATCCACACTCAATCCTTTGTCAAATGGGGACAAAGAGCAAGTGTGCCCAAGAAAAACCAGGATCAATGTGATAAGTAACAGCAACTCAAGAATTCAGCTTTCAAATAGCCAGAAGGCTTCAGGTTTACTCTTATGGAGTGCCTTTGACCACTCAGAAGATAAAGAAAGGATTTAATAAATTCTCAGTGAGCCATGAGTTAAGTCAGCATAATCTATTTTTGTATCAAAAACAGTGTGGCCAGTAGGTCTGGGGAGGGGATTGTGCCCCTGGACTGGGCACTGGTGAGGCTGCACCTCGAGTGCTGGGTCCAGTTCTGGGCCCCTCACTACAAGAAGGACATGGAGGTCCTGGAGCGAGTCCAGAGAAGGGCAACCAGGCTGGGGAAGGGGCTGGAGAGCAAACCTTCCCAGGAGCGGCTGAGGGAGCTGGGGGTGTTCAGCCTGGAGAAGAGGAGGCTGAGGGGAGACCTGATCCCCACCTACACTGACCTGCCAGGAGGGTGCAGAGAGGTGGGTGATGGTCTCTTCAGCCAGGGGACAGAAGCTGGGCCAGGGCAGGGTCAGCTCAGACATTTGAGCCAACAGTGTGCCTCGGTGGCTAAGAGAGCCAATGGGATCCTGGGGTGCATCAGGAGGAGTGTAGCCAGCAGGTCAAGGGAGGTGATCCTCCTCCTCTGCTCTGCCCTGCTCAGACCCCACCTGGAGTGTTGTGTCCAGTGCTGGGCTCCCTGGTATAAAAAGGACAGGGATCTCCTGGAGAGAGTCCAAAGAAGGGCTACGAAGATGATAAAGGGCCTGGAGCATCTCCCCTATGAGCAAAGGCTGAGAAGATTGGGACTGTTCAGCCTTGAGAAGAGAAGACTAAGGGGGGACCTAATTAATGTTTACAATTATCTTAAGCAGGGGATGCAGGGGGAATCAGCCAGCCCCTTTTCAGTGGTCTGTGGAGACAGGACAAGGGGCAATGGCCTCAAGTTGGAGCACAGGGAGTTCCGCACCAACATGCGGAGAAACTTTTTCACAGTGAGGGTGAGGGAGCCCTGGGACAGGCTGCCCAGGGAGGTGGTGGAGTCTCCTTCTCTGGAGATATTCAAGACCCGTCTGGATGCCTATCTCAGTGAAATGTCCTAGGGACCCTGCTTTGGCAGGGGGTTGGACCCGATGATCTCTCGAGGTCCCTTCCAACCCCTACAATTCTATGATTCTATGATTCTATGATTAGGGAAAAGTTCTTCCCCATGAAAAGAGTTGTTGGGGCCTGGAACAGGCTACCCAGGGAGGGGGCTGAGTCCCCACCCCTGGGTGTGTTTAACAGACAGGTAGATGAGGTGCTCAGGGATATGGTTTGGCATAGGACAGGAACGGTTGGACTCAAGGATCTTAAAGGTCTTTTCCAACCTGGTGAATCTGTGATATTCCCCAGCAAGGAGATCAATAATCTCTTTGGGAGCTATCAGCTCTGCAGATAATCTTTGTGTCCTTTCCCAAAACAGTAATTTGTTTGATATTATTTCTTGTTGATACTTTTAAAGATACAATTACTTTTAATTTCCAGTGTTTAGATATACTTTATTATGGCTTACATGTATTTATCTAGTTCAGTTCATAAAACATATAATACTGGAAATGTGGCAAGGAGAATGTTGGGGTCAGAACCAGAGAGAGCACGTACACACCTTGCCATTCATGGCTTGGACACTCAGAAACTTCTGCAAAAAAGGGATCTGAATCATACACATGCACACAACCCGCTGGAGGAAACTTGCTGTGTGTTTTCAGTTGGCAAATGTTTTGAAAAGCAACATTTTCCCTTTTTGAAAAGGAAGTGGGAAGACAACGGGTGATGAGCTTACAGACAGATGATGATTTTCAGCCTCGCTAAGTTTTCACCCTTATTCTCTGGGCTGTCAAACAGACAAAAGAACAACAGCAAGCCCCAAATTATCAACTTTCCATGCCCATTACCTATTAACTCCAGCCTCTGAATCAAGGACATTGTCCCAGCTGCACAGGAATGACCTGGTGTTACAGAGCTTGCAGCTCACCATAATCCCCAGCCTTTTCAAGAGGTGGGGTTTCTGACAACCTCTCCTTCTCGTAACAAGAGAAGGCAAACAGTCCTCTCTCACACAGCTCCCTGTAGCATGTCACGTTATATGGACAAAAGGAGGTGGTGTGAATTCAGAGAACAAAGGGGGCTATCGCTACCACAGAATTTGTATGGATTATTTTGGGATGAATTCCCTGTACGATTTCTGCGTCAATTCAAATTTGTAATCTAATTTGCCTAATGGTACTTTATTCAGCAAGGAAGCAAAACATGTATTTATGTTAGTGTTGTTTACCTGTGTGGCTGTGTGCTCATTACAGGTAGTTCATTAAGTAAATGAAAGCTTTGCAACGTGTTCTAGCAAGGCATGCTGTTTGGGGTTTACATTTTGCGTGGCAGTTTTTCCTGGGATTGTTTTGGAGAGAGATGCTGGAGACCTGGGGTGAGGCAGCACTCAGCTCTGAGTGCAGTTGAGGCTGGGGGGCAGGAGTGGAGTGTGTTCTCCAGCACAGAGCCCTGGCTGGGGAGCTCGGGTTGTGCCAGTGCCTCCAAGGAGCCGATGCTGCTCTGAGGCAGCACCAGTGCCTTTGAGGAGCCTGGCTGCAGGCCGTGTCAAGGCCTACCACAATCTCCTCACAGGCTTCAGTGGTGTCTGGGGCAGCAGATGGTGGCAGGGCGATGGGCATTGCCATTCCCTGATGGCTCATGGTGAGCTTTGCTTCTTTGCCTGCAGCTCCTGAAGAGCTTCAGCTCTTGCTGGGGAAGAACCCAACCCCATGCCCAGCTCTCTGCAGCGTCTGTCTTTCCTCCTGGCGCTGCAGGGAAGGGCCGTGGCTCCTGGGCAGACACGGCAGCTCCACGGCTTGCTCTGACACAAGCACAACTCCTGGAAGGCTCCTCCACTTTCTCTCCTGGACTTGGTGAACTCAGATGATTCTGGGTCAGGCCATGGGCACCTTGGAGTAGCTGTTAATGGAAGTGCCAGACCGTGCGAACTTCCTCTCAGTGAACCCATTCGAAATGGCCGGCGCTCCTGCCCCTATCCATTAAAAACCGAGTGTTTCACCCAGAGCAGTTCTTAGGTGTAACATGGCTCTTGGGGATGCTGAAATGTTTATAGACTTTCCAGAGGGTAGGAAAGAGGAGAAATATTTATGTGTAGAACATTTTGTCGTTTCACCTGGCTGGTAAGAGCGATTAGCCTCCTTGCCCCAGGCTCCTTATCCCCTGCTCTTTAGCACTAATGAATGTAAATGACGAAAGGCAGTACCGGGAGAAGTCGGATATTGTTGTCACACTGTGAGCAGTACTGAATGGGGAAGGAAGAAACCCTCAACACATGCAAAGCACTTTGCACAGCAAGAATTACCGGGTAGCCCAGGTAACATCCTCCTCCTGTTTGCTGTGCCTCACACACGGTACTACAGTACCCGTTGACTTGTTACCCGCTCCCAAGGAAGTCTCTGTGGCTCCATGGAGATTTACGCTGCAATGTTCTGGATACTCTATGAGCCTTATCCTGGGGATGGACTGTTTTAGTGCTTGCCAGTTACCTGGCAGTATGAGATCCGTGTGAAATAAAGAACTTATGCACAACATCAAAATCTGGACAGTGGAAATGTTGTGGCAAAGAGGAGTGAAACAAGCCTGTGTGCAGGATCTTCAGATCAAATCCGAAAGGTCCCTTACGCTGCCACCAGCCTGTCAGCTGGGTGAGACTTATCTGACCATGTAACTTGGGATCCAGTTCCTATGCAAAAGCTATGACTTTGGGCTTGCAGTCATGAAAAATAGTGTTGCTTGGGACAACGCGTTTCATTTTATACCCTAAGCCTGTTTGGACTTCATCCAGGTTAAAGTCTCAAAGCCTCTACTTCCCAGGGTGTTCTGATTACAGCTTAATTAGGAAGGTAGTTTTAATTGTCTTCTTGCCAAACCATTCCTCTTTCCTCAGAATCTTAACTAAAATATTAACAAACTGTTAACCTCCTGTGATTTAATACCAGGCTTTGCCACCCAGCACAGCTGTGCCCTTCTCTTTAACATGAATCTTCTCTCACTTTGAACATACAGCCATTTTTAACCATCTGTTTTAACTACCAGTGCCTGGGGTCAGTAGTGGCATCCTGATTTTGGGATGGAGGGCTCAGCCCTGAGCTCTAATCCCAGCTGTGCCCAAGGTCAGGCATTCACAAGCAGGAGCACTCCTAGGAAAGCTACAGAAAGTGTCTCTAAATACAGAGAACTATACCGCATCCATATTTGTATCCAGGTCTGAAAGGGTATTCCAGATTTGCACAAATTCTGATTAAAACACAAACCAATGCTTTTTTCCTGAGTGAAACAAAGCAGTGCACAGAAGAGCTGTGTTTTGGCAAGAGCCTGGCACACAGACCAGCCCCTCTGCTCATTCCACACGTCTGCCGCGGATCAGGAGTGTGGATCCCAGAGAGGTTTTTATGAGCACAGCTTGTGAGTGTTCAGTTGTTTGAGTAGATGCTGGAAGGCAACGGGCAGCTAGAAGAACCTGGGAGGCAACTTGCTGTTCTGTTGTTGTGTTGTGCCCAGGAGCACATCTAGAGCAGGAGAGTCATCGCACTATGTACTGCAGCGTGGCTTTCCAGACGCAAGATGAACTGGGGCTGAAGAGCTTCCAAACTGGCTTTCATGGATTTAGGTAAGGACCCACATAAAGCATTTCATCATGTCTTGCACGGGACAGAGGGTTTGAGGGACTCCTCTTGTGCTCAAGAGTGGGTCTGATATTACTGCGATGGATTTCACTGGCTGATTTGTTTGCTGTATTAACTATCATTCCCCAAGTAACTCTCTGTTCCTGATAATTTGAGAACAGGCGTTATCATCTCATTGACCTCTGTACCAAAAGGAGCAGATAACTGGAATCTCCTTTTCTCCCTCCTTCTAGCTTGTACCCTCCTCTTCTTCCAGACAGAAGAAAAACTGGAAAAGCCTGTTTTGAGAATCATAGACTCACAGGCTGGTCTGGGTTGGAAGGGACCCCAAGGATCACAGAGCTCCAACCCCCTGCCACAGGCAGGAACACCAACCTCCAGGCCTGGAGCTACACAAGGGTGCCCAGGGCCCCAGCCAACCTGGCCTTCAACACCCCCAGGGATGGGGCACCCACCCCCTCTCTGGGCAGCCCCTTCCAGCCCCTCACCACTCTCTCTGCAAAGAACTTCCCCCTAAGATCTCATCTAACCCTTCCTTCCTTTAGCTTTAATCCATTCCCCCTTGTCCTGCCAGTCTCTGCCCTTTGAACAAGCTGATTCCCCTCCCGTTCCTCTGCTCCCTTCAGGGACTGGCAGGCTGCAATGAGGTCCCCCCACAGCCTTCTCTTCTCCAGGCTGACCCAGCCCAGCTCCCTCAGCCTCTCTCCATAGGGGAGCTGCTCCAGCCCTCTGAGCATCTCCATGGCTCCTCTGACCCCTCTCCAACAGTCCCACATCTTCCTTGTCCTGGGGCCCCAGCTCTGGACACAGGACTCCAGCTGAGGCCTCAGGAGGGCAGAGCAGAGAGGGACAATCCCCTCCCTGTCCCTGCTGCCACCCCTCTGCTGAAGGAAATCCATGCTAACGGGGATGACAAGCCGATGGCACTCCTGTCACAGCACACCGACTGAAACCCGTAACACAGCTCCAGCACCAAGATCAAACGCCAGCTGGTTTCCATGGCAGATCCCAAACTCCATGGGCTGTGGGTCTGGTCTCCAGCATCCCCTGCCATGTGTCTATCTCCTTAATTATTTTCTATTTTTATACTTTTAATCGCTATGCATTTTCCTTGATTGAAAATTCTAGGGAAAAGAAATTAAACCCAGCAAGACTTTATTTCCTGATGAGTATCTCAAAGGCATTGAGATAGGCTTGCTTTTGAGCCAGCCAGGGTTTTTTTATGCCATTACATAATTGGCCGTCTCAGACAGCAGAAAAGCATTTGAACAATTTCTAAATTATTTGCCTTTGCTTAGAGTCATATGTCTTGGCAAGACATAACATGATGTGATGTCTCCTTCACAATCACCTAATTTCACTTTGCATAAAGCAGGAGTTTCTCCAGATTTTCTCTCCTGAGATGCACGGGGGTTTTTGGCATAATCGTGATGGATTGCAGCTCTGGTTCTGACCTTAATAGCTTCAAAATATTTTTTAAAGTGCCTTTAATTCCTACCAGTGACTACAAATGTTTACAGCAAGTTACCCCACTTGCTTGAACTTCTAAAGGCCTTCTAAGGAAAAGGATCACAGGGCATAGTTTTTACCTGGTCTGCAAGTCGTCTTCCCCCACCAGTAACCAGCTCATTTAGTAACATGTCAGCCCCTTGATTTCTGAGTTTCTTCCTATTTTCAGTGACTGCAAGGGTATGTTGGCAGCGAGGCAAAGCAACAAGCCATTACAAGAAGACTGGAAAACTTTTAATTTATTTTGATTTAATTCTGGAAATGGAGATGACGGGAGAGGAGAGTCGGGCATTTGGGTAGCCTGCTCTGGGCACAGCCTGCTCTGGGCACAGCCTGCTCCAGGAGCCTCCACACCCCAGTGCAAACCATGACTGTAGTTTGTGCGGGCACAGTCTGCTGTCCATCCCACAGAGCTGCCCTGAGATTTGTGTCGTGGAAGGTTTTTGTTTGCCTGACACCAGGTGACTCCTCCAGCCACCCAGCTGCAAAGAGCAAGAGTCAGGACATGGAGCCGTCGGAGCAGGTGCAGAGGAGCCCACGGAGATGATCCAAGAGCTGGAGCACCTGTGCTCTGGACACAGGCTAGGAGAGCTGGGCCTGTTCAGTCTGGAGAAGAGAAGACTCTGGGGAGAGCTCTGAGCCCCTTCCAGAACCCCAAGGGGCTCCAGGAGAGCTGGAGAGGGGCTGGTGCCAAGGGCAGGGAGGGCCAGGCCCAGGGGAGCAGCCTTCAGCTGCAGGAGGACAGCTGGAGAGGGGCTGGGAGGCAGAAATCCTTCCTGGGGAGTGGGGAGGCCCTGGCACAGGGTGCCCAGAGAAGCTGGGGCTGCCCCTGGATCCTTGGTAGGGTTCAAGGTCAAGTTGGATGGGGCTTTGAGCACCCTGGGCTGGTGGGGGGTGTCCCTGCCCATGCAGGGAATTGGAGTTGGGGGGCTCTGAGGTCCCTTCCCACCCAAACAAATCTGGGATTCGTTCTGTGATTCCACGACTTGCACTGAAATAAGCCTGCACTGAATGTTATTCTACATCCTGTGGGTGCACCCACCTCATGAGATCACAGAATCACAGAATCACAAGGTTGGAAAAGACCTTTAAGATCATCAAGTCCAACCATTCCCATCCTGCTGTTGATCACCAAAGCCCCACCCTGTATTGAAGATGTAAAAGCCCTAACAACAAGTTTGTCTTACTGTACATAAAACCTTTCACAATTATTATTCACATGAGCTTCTCTTATAGGAAACTGATAGTGATATATTGGTCCCTGATGAAAACTCATCAGTGGAAAATCAGGACAAGAATTACTGGAGACTGTGAAGGTACCCCGACACTTGTATTAAGCATTGCTTTAAGGACAGAAGTTTGCAGGGAACAAATCCAACTCTGCCCAGTCCCATATTGGTGTGGAACTTCCTGTGCTCCAACTTGAGGCCATCGCCTCTTGTCCTGTCCCCACAGACACTGAGAAGAGGCTGGCCATGTCCCCCTGTGTCCCACCCTTCAGCTATTGATAAACACTGATCAGATCCCCTCTCAGGCTTCTTTTCTCCAGGCTGAACAGCCCCAGGCCACTCAGCCTTTCCTCATAGGCCCTTAATCACCTTCATGGCCTCAGCTGGGCTCTCTCCAGGACATCCCTGGAACAGCAGCTCTTACACTGCTGTAAATTGACCTGGTAAATACTCTTGGAGAAAAAAAATCATCCCTTCTTTGCAGAAATCATGTTTACTTTCCATAAACAGAACGAGGAAAAGGGATTAATGAATAAACCTAAATAAACTTTATTACCCAAAGAGATGCTGTATGTAAAAAAGCATCATAGGGAGACAGTTTTCTACGCAGTGGAACCGACCAGTTTCCTTTACCCAGTTTAATGTCAGCGCGCTGGAAAGGGATGGAAAATTACAAAGTAGGCTGCTTGCTGCGTAACCAGCTTTCAGCTGCACAACAATAGAGCGTGAGACTGGGGGAAAGAATTTGCTAAAACTTAAGCAGGAAGTAGTTAAAAAGAAAAAAATTCCAGCATTGGCAATGAGGAACGTAGGATTTGCAAATCTGGGCTCCACGGATGGGTTTTCTGGGGAGGTTTTCCACAGAAAGATAGTCTTCTGATTGTTTAGACACACAATGCTCACTATAATTGGCATAGCAGGAGCAATTACCCTGATACAGGTTTACAGCCGTTTTGTGACAGGATAAAAAAGCAGCTAAAATGTCAGCTGACGTTTCTTTATGTAAGGGAGTTACAAAATCTGTTGGCGTTATTTTTCTAGGGCTAACTTTGATCGGATGTCTACCTAGGAAACACAAATCCTATCGAGGCCATTGGGAAGAAAAGACCAAGGACTCTGCTAAACAAACAAACTCAGGGAATATAATTACAGTAGCAGAGAAACTCAAGGTTTAAGTTTGGCAGCCAACTGCCAGCATAGAAAACTTGTGTTTTCTTCATTCATGTAACGACGCAAAATTCTAATTCCATTCCAAGAGGTCAAAGAGGAAGAAAACCCCATAGGTGAGTGCATCCAAACAAGGTCTCTGAAAAAATTATTATTTTTTTAAAATAATAATATAAAAAAGCATAGATCTGACCCAAAGCATGCCTGGCAAAAAACCCCCAAACCTTACATTTATGGCCTTTTCCTTTAAAATTCACCGTAACAAGGAATTAAATGTCTTGCCACCTAAAAAAATGTGGGACAGAGAGTAGCTAGGAAGAAATCTTCAGTCATCCCTCTGCCTCAAACTATTATATGGGATACAAATGTTGTGCTTCATGCTCCATTCATCTACACTCCTTGGAAAAAGCTCGTCCTGCGGTGCTTGGAGCTGAGTTTAAGTCATTCAGGGCTTGTTCTTCAGGGACGCGTCAGGCAGGGCTGAATCTGTGACTACCAAGTTTGTAAATGAGGAAAGGAGTAACACCATCTAATCTGAGAAGCAGAACACACAGCTCTGGAAGCCATTCTGTTGAGGTTTCATCCATGAACTTTCATTTGAAGCAAGATGAATTCAGTGCCTGGTCACCTCCCAAAGCAAAGAGCTCGGCCTTGCTTTGGGTAAGGCGGAGATTCATCCTTGAGCTGTTATTTTAATGAGCAATTCTTGTGGCTTTGGTCTCTCTGGTGTTGTGACAAGCTGGTGTTTACTGTGTACCAAGAGGTGTGCAGATGCCCTACAACCATGTTATAATACGGGTAGCTAGCAAAGAGGCCTACCTGGGAGAAACCTGGCCATGATGCAGAACGCTGACGTGTACAGGTGCCCCACAGCTCACCTCCCTAGTTAAATTTGACGTGAATTCACTCGTCACTTCAGTTTCAGTCTAGCCTTTGGGTCTTCACTGAATCTGTCAAGAATGTTGGAGGATTCAGACAAGAACACAGAGACAATAATAAAAACAGCAGCACAGAAAGTTGCTTGAATGGGGTGTAACCTAAGCAGCTGTTAAGGATGGAAACTGCAGCCTTCCATATGGGAAAGCATCCCCCAAAACTCCTATTCTCTTCCAAATAAAAGACAAGTGGTGGAATTAGGCTGCTTCTTCCATAGCTGAAGTGCAAAGTTAAGCTTCTTTGAAAAGGGGAAAAAAATATCATAACTGGGGTCTAAACTTGCTTAGAACTTGCCTAGAATGGTGGTAGTGTTTTGTGCCATCTGCCTGGTTACTCTACACAATTTTTGAGGGGCAATTCCAGGAGGAAAATTAAAAAAAAAACCCAAACTGGTTCAGATGAT
This sequence comes from Hypotaenidia okinawae, assembly GCA_027925045.1. Classification (NCBI taxonomy): domain Eukaryota; kingdom Metazoa; phylum Chordata; class Aves; order Gruiformes; family Rallidae; genus Hypotaenidia; species Hypotaenidia okinawae. Next base: position 4,008,109 of record BSDF01000009.1, on the reverse strand, counting down.
AAGGTAAATACTCCAGTTTTCCTAAGCACTGATCGATGCCCACAATTACCTGATTTAACTGACCTCCCACCTCAGCCTCACGCTCCTCGTCCCCCTGAACCAGGCCTGCTGCAGGCAGCCAGGGCCCGGCGCACGAGCGTTTATTGCCAATCACTGTCCATGGTATTTCTGCTGAGCACAGGGCAGTCCCGCTCCTGCTTCCTGCATACTCCACATTCATACGTAGTTTTGACCTGGGACAGGGCTCTTTCGTGTCCCAGACAATGGCACTGAAATAGCAGTGGTCTAGAAAATCCACAAATGAAGCACATTTTTTTTTTCAGTAATTTTCCTGGAAAAATAAACAAACCTCCCTTGTTTTAATGCCAGGTAACAGAGTATTTTTGTTTTCCAGCAGAAGCCAAGGTTGCCAGTGAAACTGGGACCGAATGACCAGAGGACGGTGGAATAAAGAGGCAGGGAACTGGGCAGCCCCGTTTCCTGGCCAGACATGAAAGCTTAAAGCTCTCACCACATAATCAAACACTCCTGTTAACGCCTTTCTGATTAGCAGGAGGCAGCAAAAAGGAGTTTGAAGGCATCAGCTTCATCCTAAGGCCCTTAGATCTTCAAGGCCACATTCCCAACATCCCGAATCGTTGTGGTATCTCTGTCCCCATCAGCCTCGGAGCGTGCCTTCGCTTCCGATGCGATGTATTACAAGTCCCTGTGATGGCAAACTCTTGGCCTGAGTGTGTTTTGCAATAAAAGAGCAGAAAAGTACAGACTGAGGAAATAAAACCGGCCTGCCTGCCAGGAAATTACCGCACTGCTAAACATGACAATGAGATTCCCACAATCACAAGGGAAGGGAAAACATTCGGAACATATTAAAAAGGCTCGAGGACAAATTCACTGCTAGTTTAAGGGCAGAGAGCCCCACCAAATTGAATTCCACTTTCTCCTCTGAACCAGCTGATACGAGGAGTCTTTTTTACCCATGTTCTTTCCATGTAGCACAGAGATACTACACAATCTGTTATACAACCAGTGGCTCAACGTCCAGATGGAATATGGTGACAGGGGGTCTGTGCTGGGACCGGTATTGTTTATTACCTTTATTAATGATACTGACAATGGGAATGAGCGTACCCTCAGCAAACTTGCTGGTGACACCGAGCTGGGTGGTGAGGTCAATGTGCCAGAGGGGCACGATGCCATCCAGAGGGACCTGGACAGGCTGGAGAAGTGGGCCCAGGTGAACATCATGAGGTTCAACAAAGCCAAGTGCAGGGTCCTGCGCCTGGGTCGTGACAATACCCGTTACCCATATTTTCTCCCTTTATTATGTTCAAGTTACTTAAAATTACTTTCCCCCACCCCCTTTTATTTAATGATTTCTAATGACAATTTAACCTTGCAAAGTTCAGTTACAAAACAGTGCTTTATTGGATCATAAATGACCGAAATAGTCGAGCTTATTCTAAATAAGGTGTAACAGTTTTGCATAGCTGGGTACTTGTAGAGAAGGGGGTGGGGAGCAAAAGGGAGCAACAATGGTGGGGAAGAAGGGAGCAAAATCCTGACTAAAATGAAGTCTGCTAAAAAGGGTGGAGTGGGGATAGGTGCTTTAATATCAGGTCACACTTCTCATCACCCGACTCTGGTGGCACTGGGGGTGCAGGGCAGGGCCAGCAATTAGAGAGTTTTCTGTCCTTTATTCCATGTTGAGTCTGTTCTGCCCGTGACACTGATTGTGGAATGATCTCTCCCTGGCCTTATCTCCACTCCTGAGCATCTCAGTATCTATTTTCTCCCCTGTCCAGCTGAAAAGGGGACTGACAGAGTGGCTTTGGTGGGTATCTGGCCTCCAGCCAGGCCTAAACTACCACATAAGGTATCAGCTGATCAAGAAGGAGAGTGCAAATGAGCTCTCCTTCGTGATTTATCCATCAGTTATCACATCATACACTACGAAACAAAGACCAGCAAAAGAGGGCAGCAATACTCAGTGAATCCTTCTGCCTTCACACTCTCTACTTCCTTAAAAGTTACCCAAACCAGCTCATGCAGGGTCCCACCTACAACTGGGGGAAAAACCCCACCCTGTATTACCTTATATTCCATTATGGATACAGTTATGACTTAATTTCCATGTGCAGCTGTTAAGAAACATCCCAGAATGGCAGAGCCAAGTGTCATTTCAGGGGCATAAAGATTCCCAAAGTGAAGACTTCGCTACTCTTTCCCACTGACTGAGCCACAGACAAAGAGGAAGAAAGCAGTGGGGGAAAAGGCACATCTGCTGGAAGGATTTTGTTGCTTTGAAATCTGTGCTTAAAGGCTGGAGGCTCTTTGCACGGAAGGCACGCGTTGGGCTGTGCAAAGCCTCACCCTCCCTTCCACAGACACACCGTGGCAGAAAAAGCATTACTGCTATTATAACAATAGCATTTGCCTTGGATTTTCAGGAGCCAGAGTAAAAGGGAGCAGCACCAGAAACTTTGGGCAAATGCTACAGTAGCAAAAGAAGCTACTGTGTTCCCCAGCCTGCTCTCCTCTGGACTGAAGGGGACTTAGAATAACTGGTGCAGAGGCAAGAACAATACCGCCTTTTGACAAAGGCTTCAGTTTAGATGCTGAAGAAAATAAGGGCACAACTTGGCCCATAAAATCTCCACCTGGTGGTGGGTCCTGCCACAGCTTTTATTTTTAAGAGAAGTTCCCCTTCCGACACATCATCAGTTACTCTTCCTCGCAGACAGTCCCTAAACAAGCGGGGAAGGGCAGCCCCCAGTAAAGCAGCACTATCATATCTCCCCGATTCGCATCATCCTGGAACGCTGGAGAATCCTCCCAGTTATGCTGCAGGTGTCAGTTGCACACGAGTGACCTTCCCCAGATGAAAAACAGACTTGGGGGGAGCTCACAGGTAGGGAGGTGAGAGAGCGCTCGTTGGTCCTGCAGCTGCAACAACCACCCCTTCCTAAGGAGAAGCATCCTCTGCCAAGGCTCAGGTTCTTGCTTGGTTTGCATGTTTGTTCTCTATAATAATCCCCAACCTTAAGTTCTCCAAATCACAGCGTCTTTAGCTCTGTATTTCATCTCAGGGATAGATCTCCAGCTGCACACAGTCCAGTTTTGTCATCAACGCTGCCGGTTCAACACCCTAGAAATATTTTCTGGGTTCACCTTTTCCTATATATCACATTAAAATGTAACATCTCATTGCCTGATGTTTACAGTAAACTCTTATTACCTAACAGCACCAATAGAAGCTTTATAAGACAGAATAAAATCGATGCAGAACATGTCAAATCCAGAAAGCCAGACCCCCTGACCTACAGCCCTGTGCACACCATGCATCCCTGTCCATACCCTGTTCGGCTGCTGTCACCGGTGTCTCGTAATTAGTCAGTCTGGCTCATGACACCTCGTAACATGCACAAAGCATCCCCTCACTCTTGGTAACACTGAGCCACAGACTTGCACGGAGCCACAACCTACAGTGACCTACGGCTGGCACAGGATCCCGGGAACAGGATCCTGGGAACAGGCTCCAGGCAGCCACCATCTGCTCTTCCAAGTGTGTGACCAAGGCCAGTACGTCGTGTTTTTGGTTGGGATTGGTTTTATTTTAAACCTTTGCATGTAAACATATAACAGATGCCTTTTTCTATGCCAGAAGAATCATGCCTTTACAGACTTCCGTGCACCACTCTCTAAACCATCTCGGATGACCTACTGCTGATGTATACAAATTATTCATTGACAACAGCACAGCTCTTCGGGGCCAAAAATAAGATTTTGTTTAAACTGTTTCCAAATCTGCCTTGTGTAAAGTCACCGATTTGCAATTTAAATGCAATCAGCGTCCAACCTCAAAAGATATTTATACAGAAAGAGATCCGGATTTTTTGGCCTTTGTGTGTTCGATGCTGACATCAGGGGCGAAAGTGTGAGCACTGGGACGGCTGCTGCAGCCCCCAGCACCGCGCTGAAGGGGATTACACAACCCCAGCACATCCGACTTGTTTCACATTACGTTTTCCGCACGCAGGGAAGTTAAAAATAGCAGCAGAGCTTACTGCTTGAAAAAAAAAATAGTCATAATCTACCACAACTTAGGTAATGCATCCCCAGATGCCCGGGCCTGCGGTGCGTGCGAAGGGAGCCAGCAAGGGTTTGTTCAGCGCACCGAGCAGCAGGGGTGCCTGCAAGCCTAAGCACTGGGGGAAGTCATGCTGAGGTGCCCAGAAACGGGGTTCGGCCCCGAACGAAACACAAGCACGTACAAATGAAAATGAACTCGTGTCTCCCCATCGCTGTGACCCAAGCGCTGGGCCGCGGGGCCTGCTAACTGCGGGACCCCTCTGCCGCCCGCGGGGTCATTCTGCCGCCTGCGGGGACCCTCTGCGGCCGCGGCCTGCCCTGTGTGTCCCGTGGTGCCCCTCTGCCACCTCCGGGGCCCTTCTGCCGCCCGTGGAACCCCTCTGCCGCCCGCGGGGCCACTCTGCCGGCCGCAGCCTGCCCTGTGTCTCCCGTGGAGCCGCCCGCGGGCCTGACTGCCGCAATTCCAATTCTCCAGGGCGCTCCATGGCGACCCGGCGGACAGCCCCTGCCGCCGGCCGGCCGGGGGCTGACGGCTCCGTGCCGGGTCCCCCGCCTCAGTCCCGGCAGACCCCACTGCACTTTTTCAGCCAGAAGAGCCACTTTCTCCCAGGGGCGCGGGGCAGGGCGGGCGGCGGAGCCCCAGGGCGGGCAGGTGCGGTACCGACCCGCGCTTTGAGAGCGCCGCTCGGGAAAGGGGCGGGGGTAAGGCAGAAAAACGGGGGGGCAGGGGAGGAACTCCGGGTCCCCTTGGAGCCCATGCATCCGGGCGCTTCGGCTGAGCGCCAGCCGCCGCGGAGCGCCCTGAGGCCCGGGAGAGGCCGCCCCGCCGCCCTGCCCCGCGGAGACGCCGAGGGGGATAGGACAAGCCCGGGCAATGAGGAGCCGCCTCTGCGAAAGCACGTCCTCATCCTCTTCCCCGAGGTCCCCGGGGTACTCAGAAGGGGCACCCCTCTGCCCACCGGGGGCTCCCGGCGAGAAGAGCCTCTGCCCGCCGCAGGGGAGCCGGGGCTGAGGTACGACGGGTCCCCCCCCACCTCAGCAAACCCTCCGCGGCGTGGCGACCCCTGGGAGAGGGCGGCTGCGGGGGGGAGGGAAGAAGGAAGGGGGGAACCCCGGCCCGCAGCAGGTGGGACCGGACAGCGGCCACGGCAGCGGCGAAATTCCCCCCGCTCGAGAGAGTTTCCGGCCAGCGGGCGGGGAAGGAGGAGTAGTAGCGATGACTCACGGGCTCTGCGGGGATAAATAGGCGCGGGTACCTGGGAGAGGCACTGGTTCTCGGCGCTGAGCACCCGCGGAACCCGGACAGCAGCAAGAGCCCCGCCGCAGCCTCGCCGAGACATGATCCTGCCCTGCGCCCTGCTGGCCGCGCTCCTGGCTGCCGGCCGCGCAGGTGAGAACGTCCGTCCGTCCGTCCCCTCGGGGGCAGGAGCGGGCTCTGCCGCCTGTGAATGCCGTCTCGAAGCGTGCACGGGGATCTTTTTGCTCTGCTTTCTGGCTGCGGGCGGGCTCGGAGATGCGCTTACCGCGCTGCGCGCTTTGGCCTCCCCTTGGCTCCTCGGTGTACGGGTGCCGGGCCTCCCTGGGCCGGTGCGGGGCAACCCAGCCCTTCCCAGGGGGTCTTTTGCCGTCGGGGAGGCAGAAGGGCTGGCTCTGTGCTGCTGTCCATAGCTGCTTATGTGGTTCACACGTCTAGTTCATAGCCACCTGTGGTAGCCTCAAGGCACCTGTGAACAAATGCTCTGGCCTTCCTGGTAGGCATTGAACTCCAGGGCCTGACAGCTTAGCAGAGAGTAGCAGGGTACCTGTATAAGGATGCTAACCAGAGCATTGGGGTTTCGTTCCAGCCAACCCTTGCTGCTCAAACCCCTGCCAGAACAGAGGAGTGTGCATGACAACGGGGTTCGATCGGTACGAATGTGACTGTACCAGGACAGGCTTCTACGGGGAAAACTGCACGACACGTGAGTATTTGAAACCTCTTTTCATGGCGGCGACGTTCGGGGCGCTGGTGGTGGGGGCCCCAGGTGGTTCTCACCAGCCCATTCACGATACTCTTTCCATCGATGCCTCACAGCGGAATTCTTCACGTGGCTGAGGCTGACACTGAAACCTTCCCCAAACACTGTCCACTACATCCTCACCCACTTCAGAGGAGCCTGGAATATCATCAACAACATCCCCTTCTTACGAGACACTATTATGAGATATGTATTGACGTGTGAGTATGAACTCTCTCTTCCAGTCCTCTTTGATTGGCCAAAGTTCCTTATAGGTCTCCAGAATACTCTGCTCAGTTGTATGTGCGGTTAGCAAGCTAAAATGCACTGAGGTAGAAGCGCTCCCACTGAAATGTAGGATTTTGGCAAGATGCATACTCTTAGGAAATACTTTGAAATGAAAATGCATTTTGCTTTAATCTCCAGGAGAATCCAGGACTTTGCCGGCATAAACTTTGCACTAAGTTGCTCATGCTAACAGTTGGATCCAGCTGATAACCCACAACTCAGTCCTGTTACTCAGTAACTGTAATCCAAATTTAACACCAGTAACTGCTGTGTGTGGAATTTGTTAGTGCAACAGCTGCCAAAACATATAGAAAAGATCTGGCCTTGTGATCGAATGTTTGAGACTAAAATGTATCGTTTTAAAATATAATAATAATAATTTAAAAAACCTGCTTCTTTCTTTTTCAGCAAGATCACACTTGATTGACAGCCCACCAACTTACAATAGTGATTACAACTACAAAAGCTGGGAAGCCTATTCCAATCTTTCCTATTACACCAGAAGCCTTCCACCAGTAGGACTTGACTGCCCAACACCAATGGGTGTTAAAGGTAAGGAATAAACTGGATGTGTAATGCTCACTCCTGGAAATGTCTAGTTACCCTCTTGGAAAATACCATGTGACCCACTTGTCTAGAAACTTCTTTCAGCACAGCTGACTTTAAGAATATGTTTTAGATACACTGTGTAAAGATGTAACTCCTTTGGTTCTTACTATTGAGTTACACACTAGAAACAGGAAATTTAGAAGTTTCTAATAAAATCAAGGAAGTGAGCGTAGAAAAACAGATAATTCCCCTTGTCTGTGTGCTGCTGTCCATCAGTAACACATTGAAAGTCTCAGGCCTTTTTTTTCCTTGGGAATAAAAATATTGCATAAACCCAGTTGTGTTCAACGTCTCACTCTTCCTCTTGCAGGAAAGAAAGAGCTCCCGGATTCAAAGCTGATCGTGGAGAAGTTTTTACTAAGGAAAAAATTTATTCCTGACCCACAAGGCACAAACGTGATGTTCACGTTCTTCGCCCAACACTTCACCCACCAGTTCTTTAAGACGGACCACAAGAAAGGACCTGGCTTCACCAAAGCCCTCGGCCACGGGGTACGATCACAGCTCTCTGGCTGGAACACAGCACTTAGCTCTTGGGGGCTGCTGGGCAGCTAGAATGGTACCTTGGGGGCGACTGCATGCTGCTGCCAAACAGTGAGGCTTATCCCTCTGTAGGCAGAATTCCGGCCCTCAGCCGCATTTCTTCCTGGGTCAGGACTGTGTATGCAAAGCGTGTGGTTCTGGGTTAAAATACCTGCACGGTGACCTGCAGCATTCTCTCTAGGCTCTTCCCAAGGGCGTGCTCTCACCTAGAGCAGAGCTCTGGATGCTCGCTAGCTCTGGACTCTTTTCTGTCGGTAGTGGAGAGCACAGTAAATTATCTTTGGTGCTGCTAATTGAAGAAAGTTAGTTTTAAAAGAACTTGAGAAGCAGGCTTGGATTTAGGATCCCAGGTTAGCCACAAAACAGGCAGCCTTTAACAAAGAGTTCTTCAATATATGTGCGGTGTGTATGGCTGAAACAGAAAGCCATAAAATATGTGTGTATATGCAAAGGGCTGTCTGCATAATGGAAAGCTGCTGACACTTTAAACAGAGTCCTCTTAAATTGCCAGCCAACTTAAAAACTTGCTCTTATGCAGAGGTGGCTCCAGTTGCCAGGAAATAATTTGGCTTCGTCTTTAATATCATTTCATGATACTTATAAGGTAGTGATAATATAATTAAAAGGTAAACACCTAAGGGATGAGCTCCTGTTGGCATCTGTAGAAGTGGGACCTATCCTAAAATAGCAGAAAAGTGCAGCTTGGCTTCATGTTCCAAATGCTTTTGTTTTGTAGGTTGATTTGAACCATATTTATGGAGAGACTCTGGAGAGGCAACTTAAACTGAGACTCCTGAAGGATGGGAAGCTAAAATACCAGGTATGTCTTACCCCAGAATTCCTCCCGCCTTATTGGATGACATATTTCCTAAAACTAGCCCGCTGTGCAAGGCACAGTTATCTAAAGCATGAGCTTAAAGTCAGTACTACTGGAGTTGACGCTGAGGAACTCAGAAGCATCATGGCTTATGACTCTTGTCTTGTTTTTTCCTTCCTCCCCCTGGCAGATGATTGATGGAGAGATGTATCCACCAACAGTGAAGGACACTCAGGCAGAGATGATCTACCCGCCCCACGTACCTGAGCACTTGCAGTTCTCTGTGGGGCAGGAGGTGTTTGGTTTGGTCCCAGGCTTGATGATGTATGCTACAATATGGCTGAGGGAACACAACCGCGTCTGTGACATCCTGAAACAGGAGCATCCGGAGTGGGATGATGAGCAGCTGTTCCAAACAACTAGGCTCATCCTGATTGGTGAGTGTCACTTATACCACACAGGGCTAACCTCCTCTTGAGTGTGAGGCTCCTTCCTACCCACTACCTCCTCCAGCTGCAGTGGATGTAGTAAGAGGAAGAGCCATTGCTTAGACTGCTGTGGGAGGGCAGACGTCCCAGCCTTCGTGACCCGTTACTGGGATTGTTTTAAGGTACAGCTTCTCCCAGCTGTGGTGAAGATGGGACTGGAGAGACCTGAGCTAAGTGGTTCTCAATTCCCTTACCTAAGGGAAGCAGAGCTGGAAGCAGTGGAAAGGCAGGAATCTAATACTAATTTCTCAGAGAGAAAGTATGTGAGGCTCAGTGACCTCAATCTCAGATCCTGTGGGGTTTTTTCCCCTGGGGTTGGGTCAGTTCAGGTATGCTTCAGGCTTAATCACAGCCTTTCTTTTACAGTTCAGGAAGTCATGTAAAATGTAAGTCTACAAACTTCCTCTGTCTAACTGTCTGTCCAGTGGTAGCTCGTCTTATGTAAATGGTGATGCTTGAAACGACCTTGCCTGAACTGTCTGGAGCAGTAACCCAGGGCAATTGTATTGAGCAGCCTTCAGATACCAGCTTGCTTCATTTTTCCCTGCCTCTGACCTCATGATTATTGTATAGCTGAACACAGTGTAGATGCTCTTCTCTGGAATGCACAAGGAAGTGTATCTGGGGGGTTAAGCAGGCTATAGAAAAGACTTCTCTACCACAGCCAAAAACCCTTGAGATCTGAAGTGCTGTTCCACCCCTTAGTTACATAGAAAGTGATTCATGAGTTTTATAGGATGTATCCTGATCGCTATAGCTTGGGGATTTTTTAGCAGCGGTGCCTCTTCCCGGAGCAGGGCAACTGCCTCAAGTTTCTCGGGGAACCAGTACCAATATTCTGTGTGTTTTTCATTGACCAACAGGAGAGACAATCAAGATCGTTATTGAGGACTACGTGCAACACTTGAGTGGCTACCACTTCAAACTCAAGTTCGATCCCGAGCTGCTGTTCAACCAGAGGTTTCAGTACCAGAACAGAATTGCTGCCGAATTCAACACCCTCTACCACTGGCACCCGCTCCTGCCCGACACCTTCCAGATACACGACCAGGAGTACACTTTCCAGCAGTTCCTCTACAACAACTCTATCATGCTGGAACATGGTCTTTCCCATATGGTGAAATCCTTCTCCAAGCAAAGTGCTGGCAGGGTAGGTACTTTCTCAGGCTCCCAGTGAGCCAACAGAGGCATAAACTGGGGGTGGGATCAGGGGGTAGAACACAGCCATCCAAAACTAATGGAACTATAAAGGCACATGACTCTTTATCAGGAGATCTTAACTACTTTTCATCCTCATTAAATAGGTTGCTGGTGGAAAGAATGTTCCTGCTGCAGTCCAGAAAGTAGCAAAGGCTTCGATTGACCAGAGCAGACAAATGAGATACCAGTCCTTGAACGAGTACAGGAAACGCTTCATGTTGAAACCGTTCAAATCCTTTGAAGAACTTACAGGTAACAGTTTTCAGCTTTTCTAGCAAACAAAGGGCCTTATTCCTTAAAATGGCCAACAGAATCCCACAGTGCTAGTACTGGATGGGAACAGAGTAGGCTGGCAATGAAAATAAGGGGTTTCCACTCACAGGAGTTTTTTTTTCTCATCAACAATTACAGGAGAAAAAGAAATGGCAGCTGAACTGGAAGAACTTTATGGAGACATTGATGCTATGGAGTTGTATCCAGGCCTCCTCGTAGAGAAGCCACGACCAGGTGCCATCTTTGGTGAAACCATGGTGGAGATTGGAGCTCCGTTCTCCCTGAAGGGACTGATGGGAAATGCAATCTGCTCCCCTGAGTACTGGAAGCCTAGCACCTTTGGTGGAAAAGTGGGCTTTGAAATCATTAATACCGCCTCCTTACAGAAGCTCATCTGCAACAATGTGAAAGGCTGTCCTTTCACTGCGTTCCACATCTTAAATCCTGAACCCACAGAGGCAACTATTAATGTCAGTACCTCAAAAACAGCAATGGAAGACATCAACCCCACGCTACTACTGAAAGAGCGATCTGCTGAGCTGTAAAAACCCATCTATTTATTTATTTAAATGCATAATTTATTCTATTTATGGCTTAAAATATTTAAAAAAAACCCAAAACAAAAGAGAAAAAAAAAAACAACCAAACTTGAGCATCTTCACTGTGGGGGTTGCCCTGGCTTCCTTACTCAGGTAAGGCTTCCATTTACAAAAGGGATTTTCTGTGTTTGAGCTCTACAGCGGTGAATCCCTTGGTTTAAAGTCTTCTGTAACAGAACTATGTATTCCAAAGTGGACCAAAGTTCCAACTTTTATTTTTCATGATTTTTTTTAATACTTGACAAAGGGTGTCTGTGGGATTTTTATTTTTAATAACTTTGTTTGTCTTTTCACTTGATAGGTCATGTAACACTAAAGTTGCTGAGGCAGTAAGTTACCTTTGTAAACTTGAAAACGAGCTGTTGAACTAAAAGTATGAGAAAATTTGACTTAATGAAAACTGCCATAAAAAAAAAGTAAGAAATTAGATATGAGCACTCCAGGATGAACAGAAATCCCCCCCCAAAACCTTTAACAAACCCCAAAACATATACTTGAGACTTGCTTATTTATGCAAAGGCAGAAAATGCATTACGTTTATTGTTGATACTACCTCTCCCTCGTTGCAAACAAGGCACTTTCTACAGTAACTTATATGTCTGGTTCTGTGTGTAAATGTACTTTTGTGTGTCATTATGCTTCCTTTTTTTTTAATTTAATTTTTCCAAAGAAAATAGAACTCTTGGCTTGTTTTTGAAGCGTGGGTCTTAGAAGTATCTGCATGAGAGGATGAGGAGGAGGTACTGAGCTTAGAACTAACTGACTTTCAGGCTGCAGTACAGGGCTGCTTGTGTTTCAGTGCAAATGTTTTGATGCACAAGTTTTGGGCTGGTCTTAAACTTAGTCAAAGGGGGTTGGGTGTTCCCTCTGTCACCGTAGTTCTGTGTCCTGTTTGGGAGTGGTTTTAATCCCTGTCGCTTTCAGGACAGATGGACAGTGTTGGTTCAGTTAAGGATGCGACTGTAGTATAGCTTTGTGTTCACAAAACAGGGAGATTGCTGGGGAATAGTTCAAGATTGAGCAGCTGTGTGGATATGCAGAGTGGGAAAACGAATGCAGAGTAGATCTAGCAAAACTTTGAGGCACCAAGACTTGAAGGTAGCTTATGTCTGTGTGCATAAGGCATACTCTTAACTTATAGTTCTATTTATTGGGGGGTGGGGGAAGATTAATGGGTTTTTTTAATAATTTATAAACAGAGGCATTTTAAGTAAGTGGCTTAAGCTTAAATAAAACTGGCTAGCTAGCACAAAATCTCCTAGACATATTTGTCCTGATCCACCACTAAAATATCTAGTCTCATCGGGGCACAACAGAACCTTGTACCAGCACCTCAACCTCTGCGTATGAGGGCATCTCTCTGTAGCTTCTGGAGAGGAAAGGCAGAGGAGAAGCTTCCTGTGAGAACAGCTGGGCAGCTGCAGGGAAAAAGCTGCTTCCAGCTGGACCAGAGGAACCTGGCGTTGCGTGCCCCTGCCCAGAATACCTCTGATTGCTGAGGAGGGCTTTGACTTGGGACTGCATCTCACCAATGGCTGTAGCAGCTCGCAAGGGACACGCAACTGGTTTGGCTGTGACATCTGCTCCTGTTGATATGTGTGGAGACACCAGAGCTCCTACCGCCATTGGTACCGGTGGCTGGGCCTGAATGCTTCAGGAGGAAGAAGGGCAGTTCTCTTCCATCTTCTGTTTCAGGGGTTGGGAAGGGAAAACCTTCAGTAACCTCGCAGCAGAAGGCGGTGGGTACTGTCCATGCTGATAAGGGAGCCCTGCCTGGATGCTCGCTAAGCGTGTAACTGTCACTGGGATCCATCAGAGCTCCCTTCTGCCACTAGCAAGGAACAGCTTTGGCTGAGAGTCTGAGGGAGACAAGCCTGGACAGATCTAATTATCTTGGGGGTAGGTGAAGGGGAATTCCTCAGAGGATGCCGTTTGGGTTAAGCCGCTTCAGCAAGCAGTGGTGTTCGCTCTGCCTCCTGTACTCCACAGCCACATTTCAACAGTCACCTAGGTGTGACCCAGCCTGCTGGGTTTGGCTGGGGTCGAGTTGCTCCTAACAGAATGTGTGTGTGTGTTTGAGATTATTTATTTTAAATTCTGTGAATTGTTTTTCACTTTATTTTTGTAGGAGAAGAATGTTTTTAAAATGCAGTTGTTTATATAAATAAACTTCAAACATTACCTCTCTGGGCTCACGTGCCTGTGGTTTCCTTCATCTTACCTGCCACTCAGGATTAAATTCAGAATTCTGGGGAATTATGGATGCCTGGCAACGAAGGCAGCATCAAATTATCTCATACTCCAAAATCAAGTTGCCTGTAACTTCAGTCACCCACATAACATTATTTTTCCTCTTTGGCCAGCAGCAAAATGGGATTTCATAGTGAAATCCCTGGAGAAGTCAGGGATTGCCCATAGCAAAGATGCCAGTGATGATCTCTAGAGGTCCAACTCAAGTAGCACAACCACCCTGCTGGGTGCTAAAGCTTTCCTAAGAACATTCAGTCTGATCCCACCCCAGAAAGGGTGTTGTAGGACATAGCTTGCCCCTAGACAAGCTCTTTGCACTTGGGCATGTTTTCAGTGGTGGTAGCTGGTCCTGGTCTATCCTAAACTCTAAAGCTGTGTCAGCCCCTCCTTGCAAGGCTGTGCACTGCCTTTCCTCTGCACCAGGGTCCCACTCTGTTTATCACAGTTATTGACTAACTGTGAAGAGGGATGCAAGCTGGGCGCTGGGCCTGGGACAGGACCCATGGTGTGCTTAATAAAAGCAGAGGCAGGAATGGCAGGGGCTGGTGTGGTGTGTTCCTCTCCTGCAAAGAGCACCTGGGAGGCCGCTCAGTCTCTTCCCTACATTGTCATCTCTGATAGCAAATGAGGGGAAGCTGGGAAGGAGACAGCCAAGGGCATTGTGCACCTTGTTCTGCCTCAGTTGACTCTGCCCACCTCCATCCAGCCCATGGCCAAGTGTCACCTCCAGCACCCTTCTGTGCTCAGCCTCCCACTATCACCCCAGAGCTGGCAGTCCCCGATACTCCCCCATCCCAATATTGGTGCCCTGGCCTCTCACAGCCTCTTCCAAGTGAACAACCCCACAGCCCCAGTCCTTCACCCAGAGTCACCTTCCACCCAACCATCCCCAATCTTGGTCCAAGGCTCCTCTCAGTGACCCACAGCTCTATGTTCCCAAGAGCCTCTGGCCAGATGATGGTCCTCCTGCATCTGCTCTGTAGCTCCTTTCCACCTCCACCAATATGTGGTTCCCTTGTATTCCCACTGTACCCAGGCATCTCCAGTAACTCTCATCAACCTAAAGCTCAGTCCAAGGGCTTCAGTGACCCCCTTCAGTACCAAGAAAGCAACATCCTTCCACGACCATCAGTCCCGTCCCTCTCCTAGCCGCACAGGGAGCAGTGGGTGAGCGGAGGCACGTACAGACCATGTATAAGCAATGTGGAGTTTTTTCTTCCACAGCCACTCAAATAAATCCCTTTCCAGCACTTTCTGTTTTGGGGGAGGTTGGGTGAGGGCGCACACAAAGACGGGGCCGGTCTCTTCAGCAGGAGGAGAACAGGCTTGGCCACTGCCTCCGGCGTGGCGGGGCGCCGCATGGGGAGGCACGGCAGTGAGAAGGCAGCAGCAAGGTCATCTGTGGAGAAGGTGTTTCGGGTGACTGCTGCCCTAATTAGGGAAGGGCCAGTCTGGATGGATTCAGTGCATGATGGATGAGATAGCTCAATCGCAGGGGAGCTCCTCCTTCCCTCTGAGCAGGGGCACGTCCCGATGATACAAAAGGCAAGAATGTTCCTCAGAGGAAGCCTGCCCTGCAAAATGCTTGCTCTCCAGCCCTGGTTGAGGTAACTGTTTCACCCAAGGCAACACGGTAAAGGAGGGGGCTCGGTGTTCCAGTCATATCCTTGGAGACACGTCCATCAGGGAGCACAAGAGCAGCGTGCCTTGGGAGCAGGTCACCCTATGCCATCGCCTTTACCAAGGGCTCTTGCCATACGTCACTTGCTTGCACACTGCGCAAGAGGTCTTTACGGGCTCTGAGTCGGAGCCCCGTGGGCATCTGACCAGGTTTATTACTTCTGATACACTCGCTGGAGGTGCGCTGACCTTTTGCTGGAGCACTAAATGCTCCCCAGGCTTTGCCCAGATTGCAGCAGGCTTTTTGCATCACAAGCAGTCCCTGCTTCGCAAGAAATTGCCCCTTTGGCTTTCAGCACCTCTCCAGAAAGGCCAACAGGTAGTTGGGCCAAACTGCAAGAAGAGTTGGAAGGAGAGAGAGAACCTGGGTAGAGGGGCACAGACACATCACTGGTTCCTTGTCTGCTGAAAGCTGCTGGAATAGGTGAACAGCCCTGGAAAAGCTTATTGCAAAGACGTGTCGTTTCCTTTGGAAGACCAGAGAGGAAAAACACGTATATATATAGGACAGAACAGAGCCAGCCATGGCTGTATATTCTAAATATGGAAAAGGAGGTGAATGGAGAGATCCTAGCCATGTAAAGAGCAACACAGGGCAGAAAGGCAGGAGAAACAGCATATGGAAAAAAACCCTCTCCTTGGAAAGAGCTGAGCGCTGCTCTTTCATTAAACTGGAGTTCCAATGTGGAAACAGCATTATTCTGAGAGGCAACATGATTGGTTTCAATTTGTACCTTTTTCCCTCTGATATTTACTTGTTTAAATGGGTATAAACCCCCCTGTGGCTCTTGTTCTTTCCTGCTGGGGGACTCCAGACATTCTCATTGGGGGGTTGGACCCGATGATCTCTGAAGGTCCCTTCCAACCCCTCCGACTCTGTGCTCCTACAATTCTGTGATTGATAGTGCCAACAGGCCGATCACAACCCAAAAAAGCCCCCAGTGACTGCACTCCTCCTCTGCCGCTCAGGAGTGAGGCGAACAAGCGCGTGAGGAGAGACAAGGTGTCACCAGAAATTACCAAGATTTCCTTTCTGGGATTTTCCTGAGGCCAGACTGAGAAACCTTGGTGTTCATGGATGGCCAGGGTATGGCTTGAGAAACCAGAGAGTCAGAGGTGGCCTGGGCACGTCAAGAGCTGAGCACCATCAGTGGAAGGAAGATATAAAGGCTTGTGAGGTCTCACTGGCTTACCATCGGGAGAGGGCAGGGTACCAGGCACTCGAGATCTGACTCATGCTGGTTGCTTGCCCTCAGTTCTGGGCACGCTGGGCCATTTTATCAGGCAGAAACCAGAACCCCCAGATTTGTGGGAGGAAGGCAAACAACATTCAAAGCATCTACTTTGAGGCCAACCCACTGCATTCCAGCTGAGGTTCTAGCCCATGGCAGGGCTGTGGAAAGTTGAAAATGCCTTGCATCTTCTAACCTTCACAATCCTAATGGTCTTTTTTTTTTCCCCCTATTAATTACTAGCTGTTAGCAGAAAGGCATTGGGAAAATACCAAGTGTCACATAGTTTGGGATCATCCTCCTTTCAAGTGTGTCAGAGCTTTACTCAATACGGTGGCAAAGTGCTAGTTCGTGCTTCTCAGGATGGAACCAAAACCACTCACAAAAGCCAAAGGAGGACCAGGTGGAAAATGCCTTCTTGCTCCATGCTTTATTTTTTGGCGGTAGCCAGGTGTAGCACATTACTTCAGGCTTACACAGTGGTGGATAAAGGTGTGTGCAAGCATCCCTGTTCAAACCTGCCCTGCTGACAGGTCATTTTAACACCCATTCATCTTCTGCTAAAAAAGCACTGCATTTATGGTCGACTGTTCTGTGAGGGCACATGAAGCTTTTTTTGAGCACACACACCCCTAAATTGGGCAAAAAGCAGAAGCAGTGTGACCCATCACACTGAGCAGCTGGGTGGCAGCTGGGGAAGGCAGCCTGCTTCCCAGTCGGTGTGATGTCTCCTCTTGCTTTCCCCTCCTTTCAGTTGTGGCTTCTGAGCCTGTTGCCTAGGCAATATTAATTAATCCTGCCTAACAAATAATGGCAAAGTTGCTAAGTAGCAGTCACAGGTATATAATTAAAGAAACCACGTTGAGCTTGCTCAGCTGTGAAATACTAGTTCTTACATAAGCCTGGGATGCAACACGAGATGATCCAATCACATCAGAGAGGAGCTGTTGGAAAGGTACTGTGCCCAATGAGGCAGGGAGGGAGAGACCATGATGAGCTGAAATTTTCATAGCCCAAAGAATTTCAGTGAAAGCAGGAAAAAAAACCCCAATGCATCCCTAAATTGGAAAGGGATTGACTTCTCTTGAGGCCCCATTTGGAGTCCTGTGTCCAGAGCTGGAGCCCCAGGACAAGAAAGATGTGGGACTGGTGGAGAGGGGTCAGAGGAGCCACAATGATGCTCAGAGGGCTGGAGCAGCTCCCCTATGGAGAGAGGCTGAGGGAGCTGGCCTGGTTCAGCCTGGAGAAGAGAAGGCTGTGGGGGGACCTCATTGCAGCCTGCCAGTCCCTGAAGGGAGCAGAGGAACAGGAGGGGAATCAGCTTGTTCAAAGGGCAGAGACTGGCAGGACAAGGGGGATGGAGTGAAGCTGGAGGAGGGAAGGGGGAGAGGAGATCTTAGGGGGAAGTTCTTTCCCGAGAGAGTGGTGAGGGGCTGGCAGGGGCTGCCCAGAGAGGGGGTGGGTGCCCCGTCCCTGGGGGTGCTCAAGGCCAGGTTGGCTGGGGCCCTGGACAACCTTGTGTAGCTCTGGGCCTGGAGGTTGGTGTCCCTGCCTGTGTCAGGGGGTTGGAGCTCTGTGATCCTTGGGGTCCCTTCCAACCCAGACCAGCCTGGGATTCTGTGACTCTCTCAGCGTCTGATAAATCCACAGAATCTCAAACAAGTTGAGGACATGTCCTTAGCCATGGGACCATAAACCCAACTTCTTTCCACTGCTTGCTGGGTGAGATGTTTCAGTCTGAATGGTAAACAAAAATTTCCCAACCCGACCATGGAATGAAAGGTGTTTTAGGGATCAAACGAAATATACAAAACAATCCAAAAAGCAAGCTGGCATGTTCCCAGTGATCTCCACTCTGTATCAGGTATGTTTTTCATTCAGTTACAAAAGCTCTCTGAGAGGGAGATGGATAAAACACTGCACTGAAGCTTCCACTCGTTCTTCCTTAATATGAGGAAAGAAGAAGAACGCTCACCTCGTTCTGAGGAAACTTCAAGGACCGTATGAGCACCCCCTCCATGAAGAACAAAGTAGTGTCTCCCAAAACTATGAAACATTCAACAAGATGCTCTGAAAAGTGGTTCTGCCTTAGTGATTGCTTAGTGGTGTTGTGGTTTCTGCAAGCTTCTCTGGAGACTTTCTCCTTGATATTGAAGTCTGGGGGCCCCCCAGAGAGAAAGCAAGCTCTCTGGATCCCTCCAGATGTAGATGCCAAAGGCTCTTCAGTTAAAATATCATTTTAAATAGGGTAGAGAAAAAATAAAAGCAGGCAGTGGTTCACCAGTAACCCAAGATCAATAGTGTTACACAGAATAAGGAGCAGCAACAGAAAGAAAATCAACCAAGCCACCCATTTCTCAAAGGAAGACTTTGTGGATAGAGAATTAAAATAGTCCTGGTTCCTGTTCCATAGGAAGATGATTTCCTCTTTAAAGTCACTTCCTCGGTCACCCTGCATGCCAAATATTTCTCCTTCAAGAATTCCATGCAAAGAACATTTACCACCATCTTCTTAAATATTTGCTTTCTCCATAGTTAGGTCTGCAGTGACTCCAGCTATCACATCGAATTTGGCATCGGTGAGGTCACACATGATTGGAATAACATCACTCTGCTGCAAACACTGCAAAGCTTATGTCCTTTCCTAGGAACAACCAACAGCTATTTTAGCAGGCCTTTCCAGTCTCCATCTTCAGTGGGATGTAATGGAAAGGCAGGTACAGAGCCATTTCCCTGCATAACTTGTCGGGGCGCTGAAAAACCCGCAAACAAAAAACCAGCACCTTGGGATGGTTAGTACTGGGAAACAAGTTGAAAAAACCTCTTCTGTGACTGCCTATCAGATCCAGAACTGGGTTCTGAAAAAAAACCCCTAAATTGTTTATCTGCATCTCCTGACTGTGCAAAATGGACAGGGAAGCTGGTGGAGAAGGTTCCCATGAGATTTCTCCCACTTCTGCTTTCAGTCACGGTGAGGGACTACAAGAGCAGACTCTAAGAAAAAAGTTTTAGGGTTGGGGGGGTTTTTAGGGGTTGGGAACTCTTGGACTTACCACTTTCATAATGGTTGGTCTGAGAAAAAAATCAGAGAGAGGGATGTAGGAACTACTCCCTATCATGTTAAATTTGCTTGCTTGTTTTCAATAACTATAAAGTTTACTGGGAGAACTGGAAGTCAGGAGGAGACATAAATTTGCTTGTGTGACTAATAAAATTTTTATTTATTTGCCTCTAGGTCCATTTTTACAGGAAGGACCTTCCTTTAGAAAATAAGTTACATGACTTATGATTCAGCACATGAATGGGTAGGCAATGGGAGATTATGAATAAGATTCCTTATTATTAGATGGCCATAAATGCACCCACTTGAATAAAGCTTTGAAAGAGTAATCCATCATCAGATTTTAGGCTAGTCTAGATTTGCGTGGCTTGCACAAAGCCAGCCCCACCTTCCGGTTCACCGTCATGCTTGGTTCTTCTCAGATCAGGTCAAGCTCTCCTCAGTCAATTATTGATGTTGAATGAAACAGAATTTAATCACAGAGTCATAGAATCGTTTAGGTTGGAAAAGACCCTTAAGACCATCAAGTCCACTGCTAAACCATGTCCCTAAGCACCACATCTACACATCTTTTAAATACCCCCAGGGATGGTGACTCCTCTCTGGGTGGCCTGTTCCAGTCCTTGACAACCTTTTTTAGTGAATAATTTTTTCCTAGTCTCCAATCTGCACCTCCCCTGGTGCAATCCGAGGTCATTTCCTCTTG
Source organism: Hypotaenidia okinawae (assembly GCA_027925045.1). NCBI lineage: Eukaryota > Metazoa > Chordata > Aves > Gruiformes > Rallidae > Hypotaenidia > Hypotaenidia okinawae. The sequence continues at coordinate 3,988,274 of BSDF01000009.1, read as the reverse complement.
TCCTACTGCTTGTAGGAAAGAAACCAACCCCTACCTCACCCCAACCTCCTGTCAGGTCAGTGTAGGTGGGGATCAGGTCTCCTCTCAGCCTCCTCTTCTCCAGGCTGAACACCCCCAGCTCCCTCAGCCGCTCCTGGGAAGGTTTGCTCTCCAGCCCCTTCCCCAGCCTGGTTGCCCTTCTCTGGACTCACTCCAGGCCCTCCATGTCCTTCTTGTAGTGAGGGGCCCAGAACTGGACCCAGCACTCGAGGTGCAGCCTCCCCAGTGCCCAGTACAGGGATGGTCACTGCCCTGGTCACGCTGGCGACACTATTGCTGACAAAGGCCACCTAGGCCCCCTGGGCACACTGCCAGCTCCTATTCACATGATTACATGGATGCTTTCAGTTCTGTAATAAAATCTCCTCCTCGTTCCCTCCTGCACTACCTGTTTCTCATAACCCTCAGGGCACTGACTCTGAGATGATAAGAAATAAAGTGCATTGACTTGAAAAACGAGACAAATAAAAGTAGGGTTTTTCCTTAATATTTTGCTGCTTATCTTAACTTCATTCTGCCAGTGTTTACCAGTCTCAATCTAGCTAATGACCCATAATTTCTGCTTTTTGCTGCAGTCCATAGCTGTTCCAGTTTTTGTTTTCTACTGGGAGGAGACATTCTCTAGAAATTTGACCATCAGGCCAGGATGGAAGCTGAGGCTCAACACAGACTTGTGTTCAGCACTGTCCCACTGATACAGGCTTGCTGCTTGATTGTATGCAATGTGGAAACTTGGATCTAGATTGGTCTAACAATATCCAGGTCCAGGTCATGTTTATTACCAGAAGGTGAAGGTGATCTGCTGGAGCCCTCTGTGGGCATTCAGGCTTTGGGCTTGTTACCTCCATCTCAGAGCGCAGCGCAGAAGACCTTGGGGTCAGTTGGGCAGAGGGACCATGATGGGTTTCCCACTAGTAGTAGAGAAGTAGAAAAATGAAAATTTTTTTTTTATTTTTTTTTTCTTCTTTAATCCTCCCTGAGTAATGGAAAGCTGCCTAGCAGCCTAGCTTTTGTGGAAGTGCTAATACCCATGCAGCACCCTCCTCACATGCAGCGCACCGTTGCTGTTTAGAAGGTATGAATTTTGCATGTGCCTGGCTGCAATAAAAAACCCACACTAACGTTCACTTAGAGCAGAGTAACTGCTTCAATGTCATGTACCAGATTAATTAATCAGGTACCAATGCTATCAGGTTATTTTTGTGGTAGGTAGGTGTTGCAGCTCACAGCGACTTGGGCCAATGCCTTACGTGTGATTTGCAATGCAACAGGCAATGAACACAACGAGCAGTGGTAGAGTCAGAGGATGACTCGGGCTGGAAGGGACCTTGGAGCTCTATGGTCCAACTTCTGGAGCAGAGTGTGGGCAGCTCTAGGGCCAAGACACTAGATCACTAGATGAGGTGCTCAGGGATATGGTTTAGCTTAGGACGGGAATGGTTGGACTTGGTGATCTTTAAAGGTCTTTTCCAACCTTGGGATTCTGTGATCTTCAGTCTACAACCTGTTTGACCATGGTGTGTCTTTGTCTCATCATTATGGGTACCTTCTTTTCCACTATAAAACTACCCCCCTGCCCCAAAGGTAGTTCCTATCATCAAGAGGGAACTTGATGACTGTTCCCAATGGAAAGGGAGAAGACAAGGCAACTACAAGAAAAAAACCTTCTGGGTTTAATGCAAAGCTACAAAAATTACCTCTGTAAAAGCTGCCCACTGACCCAGAGCTCCTCACAGATGGTGTCAGAGATAAGGCACCTACATGTCCATGGTCACATGTGTCCATGCCTGCACCCTACAGACACGCCATCCCACCGGCAGCGGTGTGCATTCACGTTCAGGGAACGCAGCGACGCACCGCCGGCAAGCAGCAGGAGAAAACAGCTGGGGTTTTATGCAAAGCAGTTTGGCTTTTTATGCTCTATTTAGTGCTGCTTCAGTGACCTGGCAAAACAAAAATCAGTTGCAAATACGGTTTGACTGGGGTTTTTTTTTTGCCCTGTGAGGTAAAAAGTAGTGGACAGAGATGTTACAATAAACATCTTCCAAGTTTTAGTCTTCAGTCTTTATTCTATACCCCAGAGCAGCATAATGTAAGGTTTATTTTAAGCCTCTTTTTTAGTATTTACCCAAGAATATATTATAAGAAGAGGAAGTATTTTAATTAAGGATAGCGTATAACATAGGAATGTTGCAATTAATAAAGGTAAAGTTAATGTTTAAAAGAAATATAAACCTATTAAGATAACAGGATGCATATTAGGCAATAAAACGGCGTCAGCCCTACTTCACAGTGATATCAGAAGTTAAAACAGGTGAAATGAAACCGATTTAAAAATAAATATATTAAAGATAGCAGGGGCCTACAAGAGGAAAAACCCATGAAAGGGCAGAGCCAAGGTTCCCTTGGTTGAGTTTGGAATACAGATAAGCAACGTGGTATTTTACTCTTGATTCTTTTTTTTTTTTCAGTTTTATTAACGTATTTCCACCCTACTTATAAAATCCTGCCATCACCAGCCAGTTGCTAGCCCTCCCATCAACACAGCCCTTAAACAAAACAGCACTGTTGGTAGACACCATCACAAATTAGCTCTTTTCAGGGGTCGTGGGCTACAGAAACTCGCCCACAGCCCTTCTGAAGCCGGGTCCTGAGCTCGTACAAAAGCACCTTTAGCAGGAAGGTTGTTTCGCTTAACAACGCTAAGCGTGTTGAGCGGACTCACCATGAGTAAGGAGTGGACGTGTGGAGCCGCATTCATTGGGAACCAGGAGACACTACCCCCACCCCCCTCCACGCACACCCCCATAGAAAAGACGAGGTTGTTTTCAGCTCTTTCACATTCTGGGCAGCGAGGAAACGTCCCCGCTTGAGACCGGCGGAAACTTTTCGGACAAATCTGTCTATTGTTGGAATGTAATACTTTTATGGAAACAAGCCAAGTTCAACTAAACCGTCCTTGGGAAATATTTTTCAGGTCTAGCAAGGAATTCCTTGGTCAAAAACGCAGCTGAGGCCTCCCCCTCCCCTCTGTTTAACAGATAACACAGAGGTTTGCCCTCTCACAGAGGCTCTCAGACAAGCTCTTGGGATAAGCTTTCGCAGTGCCTTAATCCTCCAGGCAAGCCCATTGACTCCCAGCAAGTTCACTGTTGCAGGATCACTCTTGCCCCACCAATGCCTGCCTTGGCTTTTCATTTTTAAACAAACACAGTTTCTCTTCCACCATAAAACAGGAGAATTTTTGTAGGATGACAGATCTTTTCCCGCTAGTCCATGCAAGTGTTTTCTCACTTCATAAGCAGCCTCAGACTTCACAGAAAGGAATTTGTCTGAAAAAGCAACTGTCCTGGACAAGCAAAATATTTAAAAAAAAAAGACTTTAAGCACGAAGGCAGATTTTTGGATCAGGAAGTTAATGAGACATTGAAGTTAAGGAAAAGATGTGATGATTGACCACTTGTCCATTGCTCTGGAGAGTCTCAGGTTGTTGCCGAACTTCTCACAATACCTCCATCTTCAAAATTATAACATGGTTATTTGCTAACCAGGTCCAGAATATAGCAGGCAAGTAGCCAAACATTGCTTTTATACGTCTGGTGACCAGACTTGCCTTTCTCATGCCAGCACTTAATGTTACTAAGTATTATGGAGCCTTTCCTTCCGAGACAGAACTACCCCATCTTGTAGGTCTTCAAGAAGCACCTGCAGTTCCCTGCCTTTCCCCTCCCTTTCCTGCCCTTCGTGGTCTGCTGGAGGGCAGGAGGGAGCAGGGGAATTTGACAGGTTGCTAAAACTGCCTTGCCCACCTCCCATGGGGAAACCCACCTGTAGAACAGAAGACGATGACTCCACTCCGTGGAAGAGTGGAGTACAGAGCAAAGCAATGCTCACAACAGTTTTGCAGGAAGCTAGGAACATTTTTTGGCAAGAAAAACAGCTATGGATGTCCTTCAAGGAGAGCCTGTAATAGAAGTATTTGGGCCAGTTGGATAGCAGTTTGTCTTGATGACAGGACAGTATATCCCCAGGCCCATTATGATGTAAAAAGAAACCCCCTAGCCAAAATAAGATTGCACAGCTTGGATGATGTTTCTCCAATCATTACAGAAAAAGAGATGTTTAAGATGGTATGTATAAGGTGTTTGGGCAGTGGAAAGGCTGGAGATGTTTTATACTGCCCTTGAATGGATAGGGAAGAGAAGAAAGCTTTTAAAGTTCACACTATATGCAAAATAAAGTCATTGTCAAGCCCGGAAAGTCATGCTGGCAGCACAGCGACCGTGCCTCTGGGAAGCAAAACAAATGTATTTAAATTGGCTAGGGAAAAAAAAAAAAAAAGAAAGAAAAAAGCTGCTATTTATTTGTTCTAGGCTATTGTGCTAGCCTTTCTTACGTAGGCTTGTGGAGATAGAGGAACGAACCGGCCAGCTGCTCGTACCAAACCCCGTTCAGCCATACGTGGGGTGGCTGACGCATTTCAGGGCGCCCCGGAGCAGGTTGCGAGGAGCCCGCGAGTTGGAGCTCACGTCTCCCTCCTCCCCCTCATTCCCAGAAGCCGGCAGAAAACAGAGCACTGATGAGCTGAGGCTCAGGCCAGTCGTGGTCCCAAACTGTGTGGTCACCGAGCAAAGTTCATCTGCAGAGCGGCCCCCGTGCAGGGAACAAGACAGCCTTTTGTATGACTGAAAATGTAGACTCAGGCTGCCTGCGTAGTTAAAGATAACCTCAGAGTTACAATAAACTTGGGAGTATAGACCAGGCAAAAACCTTTATGTGATGCCATGGTCACTGGGGCTACCACCGCAGAGCAACAGTGATGCTGCGGTGTCGGTGAGGGGAACAGCACGTGTGAAAGGGTGCTGTAACGCCCCAAGGGTCAGGAAGTCCCCAGCATCTTCTGTACAGCTCTCACAGGACATCCCTACGGGACACCAAGCTAAGCACACCAGCCAAGGGTCAGGCGGTGGGCACGTGGGTACCAGGGAAGATGGGCAGAACCAGGAATAAGAGACCTGCTGCTGCCTAATAGCAGTGGAGCTGATCTGGGGTCTCACTGCAGCAGGACCATGTACTGACAGCCTACCTGTGCCCTTGTCCTGGTTTTGGCAGGGGCTGATTAGTGCTGTGTGTGGGTTTAAGATGAGAGAAATGCTGATAACACACCGATGTTTTAGCTGTTGCCAAGCAGTCAAGGAATTTTCAGCATCTCACACTTCCCTGCCAACGAGGAGGCAGGGGGTGCTCAAGGAACTGGGAGGGGACATGGCCAGGACAGCTCACTCCAGTGATAAAGGAATGTTCCATATATATATATATATATATATGCGCGCTCTGTATATAACATATATAACATATATATATGTTTCATACCATATATACATATGCATTCTGTATATAATATATATATATATATGTTGCATACCATATATACATATGCATTCTGTATATAATATATATATATATGTTGCATACCATATATATATATATGCTCTGTATATAGATGGGGGGCCCACTGGTAGATGGTGTGCTCAGGAACTAGCTCAGGATCAGCTTTGGCTGATCAACTGGTGCGCAACTGTGCTGTGCATCACTTGTTTTGCATATTATTATTATTATTATTATTATTATTATTATTATTATTATTATTATTATTATTATTATTTCCTGTCCTTTTAAACTCCCTTTATCTCTACCCACGAGCTTTCCCCTTTTTTTTTCCTTCTCAATTCTCCCCCCACCCCCTGCCTGGGCAGAGGAGCGTGTGCAGGGCCGTGTGGTCACTTTAGCTGGGTTAAACCCCAACTGAAATGAAAAGCATGGTGTTTCCACTGCTGCCCCAGCAGCCACGAGCACACTCGGTGCTGCATCTAAGCACGTCAGCGCAGTATGCCAGAGGAGACCCAGGAGCACCTCTGTTGGGGGGTGGGGGATGTTTTGGAAAGCAAAGGATATGGGGAAGGGTATTGCACTGTGAGCTTGTTCGTCACGTACCGCCATCGGATGTGCGTTCATACCCTGCTGTATGCAAAGGCAGCTTACCCTCCCAGCTGGTGTTTACTTTGGCCAGCGGCAATCGTGCAGGCCTTACAAGGACCTGGCCCAAGGAGCTCACTACCATCCGGGGCTATCGTTCATTAAACTGGCTTGTGCAGAGATTGCTGCCATATTTAAATGCCCGTAGCTCCGTGCCTTACTTGTTAATGGGTAACTCCTGGGTTAACACCAGTCTGAAGCGGTAAGTGCTTCCGCAGCCGCAGAAACACCTCAGCAGCTTGTCACTCACAGCCATACACGTTCCCAAATGTCAGCCCCACGCCGTCAGTTCTCCATCGATTATCACTATTTATATCGCCATGATGCCCGAGGGCCTCCATGGGGAGCAGCTTTTGTGGCCCAGAAACAGAGGAAAGCAATGCAGAGCCTCAAGTGAAGGGCTTCCTCTTTCAGGAAGGCACAACGCAGCAGAGGAGCAGAGCACCAGCAGCCTGGGGTATCAGTGTCCTTGTGTAGGGAAAAAGCATCATAGAATCATAGAATCACAGGGGTTGGAAGGGAGCTCCAGAGCTCATGGGGTCCAAACCCCTGCCAAAGCAGCTCCCAGCTCATATTGCACAGGGAGGCGTCCAGACAGGGCTGGAATCTCTCCAGAGAAGGAGACTCCACACCCCCTGAGCAGCCTGTCCCAGGGCTCTCTCACCCTCACTGGGGAAGAGTTCTTCCCCATGTTGGTGTGGAACTCCCTGTGCTCCAACTTGCAGCCATTGCCCCTTGTCCTGTCCCTAGGGGAGGATGGAGTAAAGAAAGGCAGTGAGGTAATGAGAGGAAGAGGAGACAGGGAGGGATGAAGAGGCAGTGCAGGGAGAGGAGAAAAAGGAAGGTGATGACAGCAAAGGAAGGATGGCAATGGAAGGGTCTGGGAAGAGGAGAAACAGAGGAAGTGTAGTGTGAGGTTGGGCAAACAGGCATAGACACAATCAGCTGTCAGTAGACAGCACTCGGTGTCCAGACTCCCAGATGTGCAAGGAGCCTGACATCATCCTCATCCGGGGGCAGGAGATATGACGTGGACCTCTGGCTGGATGTGAGGACAGCCCCCAGGGGCAGGCGAGCCTGCCTGGCGCATCTGCGGGGGCACCGAGGGACCATGCTCCCCACCCTTCCTCCACTGCCTCTGCCTTCCACCTCTGTCCCCTGCTTTTTGTTCTCCCTTTGCTGCAGAGCCTGGTGTTTTGGTCAGTTGACCAAAGAGGCTCCTCCCCCAAAGGTGACAGCTCAGCTCGGACCAGGAAAGCTGGATGACGGTGAGCTTTAGAAACATATCTCTCAACAGTGTGTGTGTGGGGGGAAACACCACAGATGGTGTGTTTTAAGTGATGTTTGAGTCCTGGAGGTGCCTACAGTGCTCCACAGAGCTGTTTGGAGCTGTGTGGGACTTGCCCACTTCCAAACCCATGACAGAGGTTGCCAGAGGACTCAAAACAAAGGCCAGCTCATCATTTGAACAGATGCACTTGTGCCACAGATTCACCAAATCTCTTCCAGATAAAAACCATGTGAGGGGACCTGAGCGTTGCAGTCACTTGCCTCTGAGTGTAACAGATCTTCCAGCTGCAGGGAACATCTGGAGGAGCCCTTCATCCCACTGGGGACTGGGAGCTCCCCATCTCTGTCAGCAGGAGTTCTTCTCTTTGCAACTCACTAGCAAAACAGCTGAGTGAGACGTGCTTGAAGAGCGCTGTAAGAACACCCACGATTTTGGCTGCGCTGTGCTCCAAGATAGGGCAGGAGGGGATGCTGAGGAATACAAAGAGCTTTGTGGAAAGGTTGCTGTGAGGTGTCTGTTAGGATCTGAGCTCTGGAACAAGTTGGAAGCGTAACATGCTGGGGCTGCAAAAGTACACAGAAGGATTAATTATGGGTTACTGGTGGGACACCCCGATGGGCTGGTGGGAAATGGTTTGTGCTGTTCTTCCCCAGGCACCACTGCAGGAGATGGGTGCAGGGTTGGGAGGACCCTTGGTCTGAAAGAGTGTGTCCATCCTCGATGGGTTGTGAGACCCTCTCCTGATCGATAGAGACCACGTCCTGCACGAGAAGGATTTTGTGTTACGAGCTCTGCTTGGGGCTGCTCCCTGCTGCGGGATGCTGAGGTCCCACATGACGTCAAGGCCAGCGGGGCTCCTTTTGACAAACACCAGGAATTTTTCCTCCCCAAGGAAGGAGGCAAACCCACGGTCCCCCTCCCGTCTGGTCCTTCTCCTCCTCCTCCTCCTTTCGGAATCTGACGGAGATGTGTGACTCAGAAGACCCAAAAAAGAACCTTTTCTCCCCGGTGCACCTACCAAGGATGATTCAGAGCATCTTGGATGTCTAAAACCCTTTGATTTTTGGAAAATATTCCTAAATAGTCTGAAATTGTAAAGATTCCTATGGCTGCATAAATTACCGGTGACTTATGTTAGGGCATAAGAAGGAAAAATAGGGACTGGTGCTCTTGGTAGTGACAGAAAAGGGTGGAAATTTCAGGATTCCTCCTCACATACTGGGGATTAGCAAATTTTCTGGCTTTTGGAGGGGTTTGAATGTATAGAAAAAGCAAAAAAAGGTAAAACTTGCAGAGGAAGAAACCGTTTCTGTCCTGTCAGGCATGAAAGCTGTCACTCAAGCAAAAAGAAACTACCCAGAGCAAAGCATTTTATAATGAGAACAGTGTAATCACATCATTGCAGTCCAGAAGAAGTGTGGGAGCTCTAACAAAGTGAGAGGGCTCTGGTCAGCAGCCAGAACTCTGCAGAGCGGAGGCTAGTGAGACTTTGGGAAAGGTATGCAGGCTCAGACAGCCAGGCCTTGCGTTATGATGCTCGAAAAGCTGTTTGCAGCCACGTTCCCCCTTTGTCTGGTCCTTGAGTCGTGGCGTAACACCGCACTTGCTCCAGCACTTTGGAGCAGAAGGAATGGTTTCTTTTTTCTCTTTTTTTTTTAAATCTTTTTCTTTTTTTTTTAATAAATTCTTGGACTCTGACATCGCCTGGCGATTCCTGGTAAAAACGTAGCACTTCCAGAAAAATGCAGCTACACAGACTAATTGTTTTTCCATCCCTTTTTTATTCCCCCCTTGCCCGTTGAGACGCAGCACCCAGGCCCAGCTGAGGCGCTGCTGTAGGGCAAGGTGGTAGTAGCTTTTCCTTCAGGTCCATGGAAAAGAAAGCCTGGAGTAGCCTGAACTAGTTGTAGCTGTCTGGCTTGATGCGGTCGGTCTATGGCACCGTTTCCTCAACGGGAAGCGCCGTGTTGCAGTACGTATCACGAGGGGAACGTACCCCTTATAGACTATACAGACACTCCTACGGGCGCCCAGGGGCTCCTGAGATGTTTCTGAAGAACTTTGCATGGTGGATTATGTATGTGATGTAATGTAACTGCATATGTAAATGTAATCTGCTGCTCCCGGTCCGTTGCATGCATTGAAGTCTGAATTAAATGAAACCTGAACTTTCACAGCTGATTCATCTGCCTTCTGCAAATGATTAATCCTGAATCTGTTCCTGTTTGTGACCTTATTAATGTTTATCAATAGGTAAAGGGCCAGAGTCAGGAGGACAGAGCCAGGCTCTTCTCAGGGATGGCAGCGACAGGACAAGGGGCAGCGGGTGCAGCTGGAGCAGAGGAAGTTCCATGGGAATGTCAGGAGGAACTTTGTCACTGTGAGGGTGACAGAGCCCTGGGACAGGCTGCCCAGAGAGGCTGTGGAGTCTCCTTCTCTGGAGACATCCAAACCCCATTTGGACGTGTTCCTGTGTGACCTAATCTAGGTGACCCTGCTCTGGCAGGGGGTTGGACTAGATGAGCTTTCAAGGTCCCTTCCAACTCCTAACGTTCTGTGATTCTGTGATTCTGTGAAATGGACACCAGACCTGTCCATCAGACAGATTGGGTGTGCATAAGCAAGTGTAACTGAAGGAATCAAGTCTGAATCCAGAGGCTGAAACCCATTCACACATTCCAACTCCCGTTTCTGACAGGAAACCCCATTTCATCAGTATTTATGTGGCATCTGTGCAGAGCTCTCACATGCTAAGATGGAATAATCCATCACTTCTTCATAAACCTAAACCCCTAAATGAAACAGCAAGGACTGGCTAACTTTTGAAACTGATGATAGTATTTAAATATATTCCTTTGGTAGATATTCAGTTCAAATGCAGGAGAAACCACTGGAGACCCGAAGTAATTTACTTTCAGGCACCATTTTAAGGTCTGCCTTGGTGCAGTTCTCCAGGGGAGTTGTCTTTTGCTTTGGCAGGGGGGCTGGACCCGATGATCTCTTGAGGTCCCTTCCAACCCCTACGAGTCTGTGACTCCCTGATTCTGTGATATGAGCACTGTCCAGGTAAACATGTGCTATGAGGACAATCCTTCAGATCATAGGTTTGGCAACTGAATTTCTTGTGCTCCTGATGCAAACACAACAGCAAAACTCAGGATATCACCCAAAGAGACCCAATCTCAATGTTGGGTGCTGGCAAATTTGCAGGAGTGGACAAAAGATCTGCGTTGAAGACGTGTGCTGTGGATAAAGTAATACAAGCAACTGAGATCATTATACTTTTTTTTTTTTTCCCACCAGTTTCCCTTCCATCATGAAAAGGATAGGGGAAAAATGAAAAGGGAAAGGCAGAAAGACAAAGGTGACAAAAAGTACAGGACAGCTGCTACAGAAGGAGAGATAAGAGATAGGAGATGTGAGATATGAGATATATGAGATTTGAGATATAAGAGATGTGAGATATAAGATGGAGGGAAGTAAAATAAAATAAAATAAAATAAAGTAAAATAAAATAATACAATAAAATGCAATAAAATAAAATACAATTTGGAAGATAGCTGGATGGTGGGAGAAATAAGCTTATAGGATAGCTCAGGCTGGAAGGGACCTCAGGTGGCCTCTGTTCCAACCTCCAGCTTGAAGCAGGTCAGCTCTGGGGTCACACCAGGTTACCCTGGCTTGACCCATGACGCAGATATGACCGGGTGGCATTTGGAAGGTGACTAGCACTGGGGTAGTCACTGTTCCTCACTACCCAGCTTGGGAGCTATTCAAATGACCTGATGCAATTTTAAAACAAAAGGATGGGTTTGTTTTTTTTTCACACAACTTATAAAATGACAAAACATTTGCCAAAACTATAAATAGATTTAATAATCAGTCAGACTAATGGAAGGAGGTTCATTCATTGACTAGTAACCATAAATAGATGCGAGTCAATATGGTCACCCTCATACTATGGCGCTCTGATAGCGTATCCCTCGATGTGTCAGCAGAGCCAGTCACACAAGGGACTGAAAAATATCAGCCCTGGGATGAGAACTAAAGAAATAAATCTTTCTGACAAGGATTTCTTGAAGAGGAGGCTGAGGGGAGACCTTATCATCACCTACAACTACCTGAAGGGAGGGTGCAGAGAGGTGGGCAATGGTCTCTTCAGCCAAGTGACAGGAGATAGGAGAAGGGGAAATGGCACGAAGCTGTGCCAGGGCAGGGGCAGAGCAGGTATTAGGAAAAACTTTTTTACTGAAAGAGTTGTCAGGGCCTGGCACAGGCTGCCCAGGGAGGGGCTGAGCCACCTTCCCTGGATGTGTTTAAGAAAAAGGGTAGATGAGGTGCTCAGGGATATGGTTTACCTTAGGATGGGAATGGTTGGACTTGATGATCTCAAAGGTCTTTTCCAACCTTGGGATTCTGTGATTTCTGGCACAGATAAAGAATGCAGAAGTGTAGGTGTCTGCAGCATCAGCTGTTCTGATCCCCTCCAAGCTGTTTTCAAGGCAGAGAAGCGAGAGCTGGCGCGACCCCCGTGCCTGTGCTGTACAGGGCTCCCATTCCGCCAGGACGCTTCTCTCTCTGTTTGCCTACAGCCCCCCTGGCTGAGGCCTGCCTCCAGCATCATACCCCGGGGGAAAGTCCGCTCCGTGCCCCCAAGCTTATGACAGAGCTCACATTAGCTCACGCATTAGCTCACGCATTAGCTCACCCCACTGGAGCAAACACATATTGTTGAGGGCTGAACGCGTTCGCAGAAGCATTTTTTATGGTGATGGGCTCTAAAGCTGTGCAATAACCTGCCCAGGGAAATCTCCCAAATATTCTCAGGGTCCCCTCCATCAAGATCCTGAAATGAAACCTTTGAAGTGAATTCCTGCTTTCTGGGATGGGAAAAAAAAACCAAAAAAGCAACCAACACCCTGTCACACACACGCACATCAACAGGCAGAGGAGGTCTTTCCCTCCTCTTTCCCTTAACAACCGTTCGTATCAGTACAGGCTGGGGTGACCTGCTGGAGAAGAGCTCAGTGGAGACGGACCTGGGGGTCCTGGTGGATGACAGGGTGGCCATGAGCCAGCAGTGTGTCCTGGGGCTGAGAGAGACAATGGGATCCTGGGGGGCATCAGGAGGAGTGTGGGCAGCAGGTCACAGGAGGGGATCCTCCCCTCTGCTCTGCCCTGCTCAGGCCCCACCTGGAGTGTTGTGTCCAGTGCTGGGCTCCCTGGGATCAAAAGGACAGGGATCTCCTGGAGAGGGTCCAGAGGAGGCTACGGAGGGGATGAAGGGCCTGGAGCATCTCCCCTGTGAGGAAAGGCTGAGGGAGCTGGGGCTGTTCAGCCTGGAGAAGAGAAGACTAAGGGGGGACCTAATTAATGTTTATAATTATCTGAAGCATGGGATGCAGGGGGAAATGGCCAGCCCCTTTTCAGTGTCTGTGGGGACAGGACAAGGGGCAATGGCTGCAAGTTGGAGCATAGGAAGTTCCACACCAACCTGGGGAAGAACTTTTCCCCAGTGAGGGTGAGGGAGCCCTGGGACAGGCTGCCCAGGGGGTGTGGAGTCTCCTTCTCTGGAGAGATTCCAGCCCTGTCTGGACGCCTCCCTGTGCAATATGAGCTGGGGAGCTGTTTTGGCAGGGGGTTGGACCCGATGGGCTCTGGAGCTCCCTTCCAACCCCTGTGATTCTGTGATTCTGTGATTCTGTGATTCCCATCTCTTGCTATTGTTTTTCTGCTGTTGTGACAGACCAGCACTGTTGACTCACTCTTCTTGGATGGCCAAGAGAAAAGGCTGCCACATATGGCATTCCCAATTTGCAGAGAATTTCAACATTTTCAGCTTGGGTTTGTTGCAATTCAAAGAGGAATAGGCTTTCTGCTTTCCCAGAGAGTAGAAATTCTGTAAGAAGTGCTGGCAGAAATGCCACCATCTGGAATAGTAGAAAATGTAAGAGTGGCTGGGACCAGTGGATGTTGAAAGAAGTATTTCATCATTTCATCATCTTGTTGCTATGGTCATGCAGTGATGATGCAACTCTCCGCTCTCTCATAAGGAGACTTGCTACAAAAACAACTGCTGAATTCAAATTCCTGTTCACATTCATGTGTCCAGCTAGAACTCACAGGGGCAATGTGAGATTTGAGGAGCTGTTCTATCCTTGATCAGGAAACTGTTTTTACATTAAATGTAATGTTACACAGTCTCTGTACCTCACAGGTGTCCTGATTAAAATCACAAAATCACACAACCATGCAGAGCCCCAGACTGGTCAGGGTTGGCAGGGACCTCTGGAGATCACAGAATCATAGAATCACAGGGGTTGGAAGGGACTTCCAGAGCTCATGGGGTCCAACCCCCTGCCAAAGCAGGGTCCCTAGGACAGGGCACACAGGGAGGTGTCCAGACAGGGCTGGAATCTCTCCAGAGAAGGAGACTCCACACCCCCTGGGCAGCCTGTCCCAGGGCTCCCTCACCCTCACTGGGGAAAAGTTCTTCCCCATGTTGGTATGGAACTCCCTGTGCTCTAATTTGCAGCCATTGCCCCTTGTCCTGTCCCCACAGACACTGAAAAGGGGCTGGCCATTTCCCCCTGCATCCCATGCTTAAGATAATTATAAACATTAATTAGGTCCCCCCTTAGTCTTCTCTTCTCCAGGCTGAACAGCCCCAGCTCCCTCAGCCTTTCCTCACAGGGGAGATGCTCCAGGCCCTTCATCCCCTCCGTAGCCTCCTCTGGACTCTCTCCAGGAGATCCCTGTCCTTTTGATCCCAGGGAGCCCAGCACTGGACACAACACTCCAGGTGGGGCCTGAGCAGGGCAGAGCAGAGGGGGAGGATCCCCTCCTGTGACCTGCTGCCCACACTCCTCCTGATGCCCCCAGGATCCCATTGTCTCTCTCAGCCCCAGGACACACTGGCTCATCCAACCTGTCATCATCCAGGACCCCCAGGTCGTTCTTCACAGATCATCTAGTCCAACCCCCTGCCAGAGCAGGATCACCTCAAGCAGGCCACACAGGGTGGCATCCAAGAGGGTTTGGGGTCTCCCCACAGAAGGAAACTCCCCCAGCCTCTCTGAGCAGCCTGTCCCAGGGCTTAGGCACCCACAGAGTGAAGAAGTTTCAAATTGTGTTCAGATGGAACTTCCTGTGTTCCAGTCTGTGCCCATTGCCCCTTGTCCTGTCATTGGGCACCACTGAGAAGAGTCTGGCCCCTTCCTCTTGACACCCACCCTTTAGATATTGGTAAGTGTGGATGAGATGCTCCCTCAGTCTTCTCCAGGATAAACAGCCCCAGCTCTCTCAGCCTTTTCTCACACTACAGATGTTCCAGGCCCCTCATCATCCTCATACCCTCCACTAGACTGTCTCCAATAGCTCCTTGTCTGTCATGAACTGGGGAGCCCAGCACTGGACACACAACTCCAGCTGTGGTCTCAGCAGGGCAGAGCAGAGGGGAGGAGAACAGAACCTCCTGTAACCTGCTGGCCACGCTCTTCTCAACACCCCCAGGTCCCATTGGCCTCTTGGCCACGAGAGCACAGCGCTGGTCATGGAGAGCTTGTTGTCTTCCAGCAACCCCAGGGCCTTCTCCACTGTGCTGCTTCCCAGCAGGTCACCCCTGACCTGTGCTGGTGCCAGGGGTTATTCCTCCCTGGGGCAGGACCCTGCACTTGCCCTTGCTGAGCTTCACTTGGTTCCTCTCTGCCCAGCTCTCCAGCCTGTCCAGGTCTCACTGAATGGCAGTGCAGCCTTCTGGTGTGTCAGCCAGTCCTCCCAGTTTGGTATCATCAGCCAACTGGCTGAGGGTATGCTGTGCCCTGTCCAGGTCATGGATGAACGTTTTGTAGACTGTCTCCAGCACTGACCCTGGGGCTCACCACTGGCCACAGGCCCCAGCTGGGCTCTCTGCCTCTGAGCAGAACCATCTGGGCTCTGCCCTTCGGCCGGTTCCCACCCACATCATGAATATATAGTGTACATTTCAAGTTAGCCATCTTAATAGTCCCCCTTCCTGACAGAAAATACCCAATTTCCAGTGTTTACACAGTTAACTGTGCACATGGAAGTTAATTCAACTCACCACATCTGAGAAGCTAGAAGAACAAAGTTCCTAGAAATGTATGAAAGCATGTGAATTATCTGTGTGAGCATCACATACCCAAAAACTCCAAGAAATTAAATAAAATGTTTATAGGTAGTCACTCCCCCAAGGTATGGAAGGTAACAAAGCACAGAAAATCTTTTAATCCTTTAATCTGTTCAGTGCTTGAGCACGTCCTCCCTGAATATACCTTCTTTCAGTACAATGGAAATAAAAATATCACACACCAAGTAGCAGCACAGGACTGTTTACCTTGAAAAGGAACTTTGCAAACCATAAACTATTATCTTCTCAGATTTTTGGCACTTATCTAGTGACTCACAGATTATGTATGTAAACATGGATTAATCCATTATATCAGAGTGTATGCAAATAATGGCTCTTTTTTCCCTAATTTGCCATTAAACACGGCATGTAAAGGTCACCATGGCCCCAGAGAAAATGTCCAGGGATCTGCCCAGGCCTACAGAATATCAACAGCATCATGTAATCCTATCAGAGTTAAACCCTGCCTTCTAGAATAAACACTTTTAACAACTTTTCTTTCGTGTGTAAGCAAAGTTTCCTACGTTTCTTCACTTTTATAAACACCGATGGCAGCTATAAACACTCTCTCCTTGGTAACCCATGATTCAGTAGCACTGCTTACAAGTGAACACTCATCCAATGATCATCTTGAATATTTGACAGGGTTAACAGCCAGGTAAGAAGCTGAAGACACTGTGCTCTCCCAGCATGAGAAAGCAGAAATCCAGGAGTCACAACGTGCTGGGAGATGCAAACGGAGGAGGAAAGCTCTGCCTTATAAACTTCTGCTCCGTTCAAAACTGAAAGTGAACTCTGGCAAAAATAGGAAGCGTGGTTTGAGGATGGGGCAATGCATGGCAGACAAGAAGGCAGAGTATGGAGCCGGGACTGGGGACAGACTGGTGTGGGTCAACAGTCACTAAACCATCTACCTGTCTCAGCAGCGGGTCCACATTTTCCTTGTTCAGCCTTGTACTGCCCATGTAGGTGCAGAAACTCTTCTCACTGCCCTTGGTCACCCTTGCAAGCCTCAGCCTGAGGTGAGCTGTGGCCATCCTGATGCCGTCCCTGCACTCCTGGGCCATATTTCCACAGACCACTTGAAAAGGGGCTGGCCATTTCCCCCTGCATCCCACCCTTAAGCTATGGATAGACATTAATAAGGTCTCCCCTCAGTCTCCTTTTCTCTAGGCTGAATTTGAAAAAAAGGATTCAAAGGGACCAGAACCTTCACCAGCTCTTTCACAACTGGCTTAAGCAACGTGTCAGCATTCAAAAAAGAAGTTGCAAACAGAAGAATGAATTTTACTTCAATTCCGTCGCCTTGAGCGTTATGTTGCAATGGGCTTCACTCTGTAACACTTCCTGTTACAGAAGCTGGTGCAAACCCCTGTTTTTGTTTATGCTGTGCAGAACCACCTTTTTTTTTCCATGCATAATAAGTCTGTAAATGACATAGGGAACAGGTAGATTTCCATTTATTCCTAGAACAGTTACCAGCAACAATAAAACTGGCCAGAAGAAAGAGGAAATAAAAATGCTTTTATCACCTCCATGGTGTTGGGGAATCTCTTCTTCCTTTGCATCTTGCCTGGGGCAGGGGTGAAGGTGAAGATTCAATTCAAGTGATGTTCCTTGAAGACTTTATCAAGGACAATAGGAATAATATGAGACGGTTATGGACTCGTTAAAACAAACTCGGTCCGTACAGAGAAGAGCCTGATCTTGGAAAGCTGCTCAGGAGATAAGAAAGTACCGTCCTGAGAGGGAAGAGCTGAGCCTGTAGGTGCTATTGCCTGAGACAGAGGAAAGCCCAGCAGCCTACCTCCACAAAGCAGACCTGGGGATGCTTCCCACCCCTCCTACCAATTGTCCGTGCTCCCACCAGGCCCTGGCTCTTGGATTATCTCACAGGGGTGGGTTCTTCCTATTACCATACAAAGCACATTTCAGAGCATTTTACTTCTTAAGTTTATAATTCTAAGAATCTGCTTCATCTATTTAGGAGACCAGCAGAGCAATGACAGTGGATCTGGGGCCAAAATACATAATTTTCCCAATCTGAGTAAGGATTAACAGCAGAGGAATTTGTTTTAGAAATTGTCCAGAGATATCCATTGTCCACCTCCATCCTTGGAGGTTCACAAGACTCAACTGTACCAACTCCTGGGCACCCTGTTGTGCCCCAGAGCTGACCTGCTTTGAGAGGGAGGTTGGACTTCCTGAGGTCCTTTTCAACCTGAGTTATCCTATGACCCTATGTCATAGAAATGACACTTTCTGCACACATCAGTCATCAAACACAGTATGTCACCGCTCCCTGGCACAATTTTCAAGACTTCCTGCACTTATGCAAAGATATTTCACGGCAGGAGATAGGATCCATGAGATCTAGTAGGATCATCAAGCTGACCACGCGAAGGGTTTCCTCACACTTACACAACCAGCAACGTAGCAAATGATTACGCACAGTCAATCCTTTCATCTCCAGCAATGAAACACCAGTATTCTTGGATTTGCTGTATTTTTCCCATGACAAACCATAGTCACAGTTTACATGTGCTAACCTATGCTGCAACACTAAGTGTGTTACTGCTGGTCATGCAGTCATTAGTGTTGTGTTAATTGTGCTTCCATTTTCATTGCAGCTGAGAGGGAAAAAACCCACAAAAGCTGCACAAAGGGCAGACCCTGTTTCCAGCAGGTGACAGCTCTGATCCAAACAGCCACACTGTTCTCCATTGTTAGAACTGGCTTTGTACAGGAGTGTGATGTGGGGAAGCCTTTAAAGATCACACAGAAAGAAGAAATGCTGAAATTGCAACCTGAAGTGTTCCTCTGGTCTCTGAGAGCCTGTTGACCATTGAAAAAATGTCTGTCTACCTTGACAGGGACAACAGCACACGTGGGCAATGCTGTGATGAACCTTGTGCAAGAACCTTGCCACACCTTGAGTTCTGGGTCCAGTTCTGGGCCCCTCACTACAAGAAGGACATGGAGGTCCTGGAGCGAGTCCAGAGAAGGGCAACCAGGCTGGGGAAGGGGCTGGAGAGCAAACCTTCCCAGGAGCGGCTGAGGGAGCTGGGGGTGTTCAGCCTGGAGAAGAGGAGGCTGAGAGGAGACCTGATCCCCACCTACACTGACCTGACAGGAGGGTGCAGAGAGGTGGGTGATGGTCTCTTCAGCCAGGGGACAGGTGACAGGATGAGGGGCAATGGTCTCAAGCTGTGCCAGGGCAGGGGCAGAGCAGATGGGAGGGAGAAGTTCTTCCCCAAAAGGGTTGTTGGGCACTGGCACAGGCTGCCCAGGGAGGGGGCTGAGTCCCCACCCCTGGGTGTGTTTAACAGACGGGTAGATGAGGTGCTCAGGGATATGGGTCAGCACAGGGACGGTTGGACTTGATGATCTTAAAGGTCTTTTCCAGCCTTGTGATTCTGTGATCCTTCACCCACCCCAGGGTTAGCATTACAATCCAAAACCCATGCAGAAATTCTCAGGATCCAAGATTGCTGCTAGAGACCGCGGGTATTTCTGCAACATGATTGAAGTTCCTCCTCACTGTGAGGCCATTTCACTGCAAAACAACAAACTCATCCCCCCTCCCCCGTTTGCATGGAGCTGAGGAACAGTCATCTCACCAATGATCACCAAGACTAGCTGGGGGAGAGCTGCTGGGCGCCAGCTCGCACGTGTGCCGCTCGAGTTTATGCATACTCACCACAGAACGATTAGATATGCCAGCGTGACAACAGGCACATTTGTTTTGGCTGAGGGTAGCTACCCTTTAACTGCTTTATGACAACCGCTTCGGAGTTTCCTGTTCTTGCCAAGTCCTGTTAGAATTTCGAGGATGTTCTGCGCCCTCGTGATTTGGCAACAGGCGCCAGCTTTGTGGTCGCTCCATGTGTAGATACCAAAAAAATAAAAATAAAATAAAATAAAGAAAGGAAAGAAATGTTTTGTTTTGAAGCTTGAGAAATGGAGATTGGTTGCACGGCGCGCTGCACGCTGCCACGTGTGTCCCCTGTAGCAGCTGGAGAGGGGAGGAATCCCTGCAGTCCATGGAGGTGTAGGAGGTGTGGAATTCAGGCAATCGCCCCTCAGCAGCCAACAGCAGGGGCATTTTTGGCTAGCACAAGCAAAAACCTGCAGAAATCTATCCTGCCTTGTGACATTCGTGGGTGTCTGAGGTGCCGGGCTGGCTCCGTCAGGTGGTGGGAAGAGGCAACGCTCTCTGCTTCATCTCATCTGTGTTCTCCCGTCCCTGCGTGGTGGTGGTGGTGGTCAGCCCTTGTCTTTGCTCAGAGGAGATGCAAGGCTGTTCAAGCATGGGCTGGACACAAGAACAGAGGGGCAAGTTGGCCACGGTGCCACCCAGAGCAATATTCAGCTCCCCCATGCACAAGGAGGAGTGCTTAAAGCTTCAGACGGGAAGGCAACAGCTGGCACAGGGCTGGCCACGTGTGCTGCGGCTTGGGGGAAGACCGGAAAACACCAGCAGAAGCAAACACTGAGCTAGCAACTCACAGCTCTTATGAGCCGAAGGGTTTGCTCTCACCGAGCTCCATCAAACACATTTGGAAAGGGGATGCCTGCACTACACCCAAAGGGATTGCTGAGGCCCTCACATCCTTCTTCTTTGCCATGCAAAGCTCCCTTGGTGGATGAACGTAGGCTTAAAACAGACAGCCCAGATGAGCAGAACCCGATGACACTTGGTTCCAGCCCCACCAAGGCTCACGAGCAGTCGTATCAAGCCCACATGGGGTTGTTATCAAGCTCAAGTTACTCAAGAGAACGAGCTATTTAATTATGTTGGCTTGCATCATATCCCTCACGCTGCCTTTCCTCTCAGAGCCTTTCTAATAAAACGCCCAAAGTATTTTCCTCTGGGTGAACATGCTGTTCTGAGCCCTGCAGCTGCACTTGTTTTGCTTTTCCAAGTTTCTGATAAGATACATGGGAGTATTTCATAAACCCCACATCTTTCATTAGGCTCTTCATATTATTCAGTAAAATCAGTGGATAACTTTGTTCCTAGAAGCAAGACACGAGACATTAAAGGCTATCCTTCCCTTATATCTGTTTTTCAATCAATTCATAACATTAAACATTGAACAGCAAGCTCTGCACATAAGCAAAAGCACAATAAACTGTTGCCTCATCCTCTCTGTTCTGATAAAGAATTATTTATCCAAGTTATTTGGACCTTCTCAGCGACTTTTATACCTGTGTGTTTGTTGGTAACTGATAATCAAATAGATTAATGCTTGACAAAGGCTGTGTCACTTCTGTCTTTGGAATACATTAGAAAGGAAGAATCATGAAAGGTTGGTTTTATTATGAAAAATTGTGTTGTTTCTTAATGCAAATAAGGATCAGCCTTTAAATATACACCACGGAGAGTCCGAATTAGAAAGAGCCAAGCAGTACTCTGGAAATTGCTGTAACTAAGAGTGTTTAAAGACCCCCAACCCTCTCCATGTGTTAGATTTTTTAGCTTGTCATCATACAGAGCAACCTTTTTCTCTCCATTCAGCAGGTTATGGGAAATGATAGCAAATAACCAATGGCTTCCAGCATTCGAGACTGCCCAAAGCCCCATCCAACCTGGCCTTGAACCCTGCCAGGGATCCAGGGGCAGCCCCAGCTTCTCTGGGCACCCTGTGCCAGGGCCTCACCCCTCTCTGGGAAGGGTTGCTGCCCCCAGCCCCTCTCCAGCTGCCCTCCTGCAGCTGAAGGCCATTCCCTTGGGCCTGGCCCTCCCTGCCCTTGGCACCAGCCCGTCTCCAGCACTCCTAGAGCCCCTTGGGGGACTGGAAGGGGGTCAGAGCTCTCCCCAGATCCTTCTCTTCTCCAGGCTGAACCGGCCCAGCTCTTCCAGCCCGTGTCCAGAGCAGAGGTGCTCCAGCCCTCGGATCATCTCCATGGCCTCCTCTGGACTCAACAACAGCTCCACATCCTTCTTGTCCTGGTGACCTCAGTACAAAACCTAATCTTTCCTCATCAACTCTGATTTCATCAAGCAGGAATTAAAGGTAACACTTTATTATTTCGGGGAAATATAAACAGTTCCTGGACACACTGATAGCGTGTGAGCAGTGACTAGAAAATGGGGAACCCCTGAATTTCTTTGACCTTTAGGTGGAGATGGGTTGTTGTTTCTTTTCCAGCCAGCCAAGGGGCTGATGCAAGATACTGAATCACGAGCTGCCAGTCCCCTGCTATGCAAAGCACTGTTACATGCCTACACACTCACAGGGGCATTTGCTGAGGCAGTCTGGGTTTTGCAAGCCTTCCTTACTCCTAGCAAGGAGGGGAAACAGCTGCTGTCTTTCAGCCTCTAACCTGCTGTGCGCGAGGACACGGGGCAGGGGAAGAGCCGGGGAAGCAAGCGGAAGCTGTCAGGCTTTGCTGGGCAGGAAGCACCGCCAAGGGGTGGTGAGGAAAGACAGGACACTGGGAATGGCACTGGCCTCTTAGTCGGGTTATCAGGTGGTCTATGTTATAGACATACTCCAAGAGAGCATCCTTGTCTAAGATGTAAAGAGGCCTCCAAGAGGCCATCCTGTGGGCTGCTCCTGGCTGAAAAAAGCCACAGACTAACATCATGCATTGGGAGACCCAACTGGAGAGTCTGGTTTTGATACAGATCCTCAGATCAGCCTCCTACAGGGAGTTTCAAAGTGGAAACCATCACACAGAATCATAGAATTGTCTTGGTTGGAAGGGACCCTTTAGATCATCAAGTCCTAATTCGCCGTCCACCTCTAAACCCTGTCCCTAAGCAGGTCCCTAACTGTCTTTTAAATGCCTCCAGGGATGGAGACTCCACCACTTCCCTGGGCAGCCTGTTCCAAAGCCTATCAGCCCTCCCTTTCTGTGAAGAAATTTTTCCTAACATCCAATCTAAACCTCCCCAGTGCAACTTGAGGCCATTTCCTCTTGTCCCAACGCTTGTCACTAGAGAGAAAAAGTCACCCCCCACCTGGCTACACCCTCCCTTCAGGTAGATGCGATCAGGTCTTCCCCACGCGTACTCCAGACTAAACAACCCCAGTTCCTTCAGATGCTTCTCTTAACATTTGTCTTCCAGGCCCCTCACCAGTCTTGTCACCCTTCTCTGGACACACTCAAGCAACTCAATGTCTTTCCCATAGTGAGGGCCCCAAAACTGAACACAGCACCAAGCCACATTGCAAAGGTTATTTGGTGCATGCTCCTTTGCCCCAAAAGCTCTTTTACCTTGTGTTTGAGAGACCACCAACATAAAGTATGTCTGAAGGAGGAGGTGAAGTTGCTTATCAGCAAGTTGGATCCCTCCAGCACTACTGTGTTTGCCACCTTATGGACCAGCAGCTGAAGCCATTGTGCTGAGACCCTGGATATACACTCTGCAAGTTTTCCATGCCTTGGAGAGCTGTCTCCCAAAGGCTGATGCAGCTGAAGTGGTGTTGCTTATGAGTCAATTAACATGAAGACTTTTGCGTTGGCTCAGTTGAAAAGTCATCGAGAAGCGATGTGCCAAACCCCTCTCTCTCCCACTGGGACCAGGAAAGTTCAAACAGCACCAGCTCACTTCCCTGTACAGGCTCTGTGGGGACAGTCCTGGCTTGGGACATGAAGCTTTGCCCTTTTCTCCCCCAAATTTGCAAGCATTTTTCACAGGAGAAAAACCCTCGTGCATGACTCTCACCACAAAGCTTCACATACCTCATAATCCTCAAGTTCAACCCAAACCTCTTGGAATTTTACTGTAAATACAGTGGTGGGGAAGTGGATACACCTTCGCTGACATGTTCTCAAGAAGGGGAAAACCACTATTAGCAAGTGGAGAATAATTGTTGGGAACTGTGGCGTTCATGCAAATTTTTTTCCTAATAGGAAGCAACTCCCATGATAGGAGAAGCCTGAACTCTGACACAGAAGCTGTGCTTTCAGGTATCCAGGGAAAATGTGCAACAGCATTGCAGTTCTCAGTCCAGAGAGGCGGCTTCTTTCTTAGTCTCCCTTCATATGGAGACTGGATTTAGGGGTGAGGTGTGCACACCAGACTTCCACGTCCACCTCTCCTGCTATGGTACAGATAGGAAAGCCCATGGGTTCTCCATGTCTGGGTCCACTCCTGTCATCCTGCTCTTCCAAGGAGCTCTCCACACGAAGACAAAAGTTGCTTTTCTCAAGCAAAATGTGAGTTACCCTCCTGTCAACATGCAAGTGAAAATGTGTTTAAAAGAAGGGCACATGTGTTTAAAAAAAGGGTAGATCAGGTCCTTAGGGATATGGTTTAGCATAGGACAGGAACGGTTGGACTTGATGATCTTAAAGGTCTTTTCCAACCTGGTGATTCTGTGATTCTGTGAAAATAAGGCATGTAAAGGTATTAATAGATATTTTTAAATTAATAGATATTTTTAAAAAAAACCCACAAAAGTGACCATTTACCTGGGCTGTTGCCTCTCTGGTAAAATTCAGACTAGAACCTAGCTTGAGAACTTTTCAAAACTACCTAAAATAAAGATATGTTGAATCACAGAATCATAGGGGTTGGATGGGACCTCAAGAGATCACCAGGTCAATGCATGCTTTTACTGTAGAGAAGAGGCTTGCTCGCTGTGGTTTCTACAGCGTAGAATTCTTACCTCCAGTCTGATCTTAGACCACACACAAACACACATGCATGCACATCAACAAGTGACAACACATTAAGCAAATAAGGGAAGCATTAGACTCCAAGGTTTACAGCCAAATATGGATTTCAACCAACAGCAGCTCCCCATTGCTGACATCTACAGTCACTGGGGAAGGATGTTATTAAACTAAGGAAAAATCTTAGTGCTTCTGCACCAGTTTGCCTTCAAGCTCCTTATTCAAACCAGTTTGAAGTTAGGTAATACGAGCCAACCAAGTCCAAAGTTGGTTTGCATACTTAGAGGGCACCATATGAAAAGAAATCTGCTACTACGTAAGACCAACTGCTGGATAGGAGCATTGCCAATTGCCCAGGAGAAGAGCTGCACAGATATTCACACCTCCTGGGCTACACACAAAAAGAAGTCTGTCAGTCAAAAAGAATTCCATTGACATTCCTATTATCCTCCTCTTCTAGGACTGGAAGAAAGTCCTCTTCTAGGTGAGGAAGAAAGTCACCTTTTAGTGACTTTTACTTTCAGTCACCACCAGCAATCTGGGTTGTCTCCTAGATGTCACACATCTGAAACGGCCTCAGCAGTTTGGGCAGATGGTCTCACAGGGAAAACCTATTTCTACTCATTTTTACCCTCTCAGAGGAGAGAAAAGCTTCCTTCCATCGGTGCTTTTACATGCACCAGCTGCAAATTAAATTATCCCTCATTGCAAGCATTTGTGGAGCTAAGACTATTATCCTTACAGGCCCAAGTCTGGTGGTTCGGGGCAGGGGGTGGGATTAAATCTTTTAAATTAGGCCCTTCATTCTAAAGCTCAGACTTGGAGGTGTGGAGATAGATGTTCACTCCAAAACCATAGGAGAAAAAGCTCCAAAATTTATATATATATATATATATATATTTATTTGCAGGCTCAAACTGTTCAGTAATTTTTCAGAACAAGGCCGAGCATCTGAAGTCCTGAAGTCCCTTTCACAAAGTGCTGGTTTTGGGGTAGAATGCTCAGGTGTAGGGATCACACACGCCCCCAAGCTTGTGATTTATCCTGCAAGCTCCACGCTGCAGTTGTCCATATCAACATCTTCCAGAAATAGAATACAATAAATATCAGGTAGCCTGACCCGGTTTCCTAACAACTGCTACAGACAAGTGGCCAGAGCAATGAAAACATGAAGACCTCTCTAATTATGTGATTTGATTCATATACTTGATGTGCAGCGTGTGCTGAAGAAAAACTTCAACACTTCTGAGACATTCATCCATCATGTACCTGTTAATCCAAACAGGATTGTCAGGATCCTGGCCCCAAATTGCTCAACTTGTGCTAGATTTAAAGAGTGACTCAAAATTAGACAATGACTTTCTTAGATGCTGAAAATGCAAATGGGGAAAGGTCAAATGATCCAACACCTGAGTGCTCTTATCTAGCTGTGGGTAGGGTGGCTCAACCTGGCAAAGCCTCAAACCAGCAAGGGAGTTTGGGTGGGTAGAGCATGGAAAGGGCTTGTGAGAGATGAAACACCAGTCACACCTACACAGATACCGATTTGTCACACACCAGAAGCCTGCATTGTCTAGGTTGATTCAAAACTCCCTGCACCAAAATTTGTGGGGATTCCAAACTCCCAGGTCTTGGAAAGCCACGTCAGAGGTGATTCATGACAGTCAGCATGGCTTCACTAAGGGCAAATACTGCCTGACCAACCTAGCGGCTTTCTGTGATGGAGTGACATCATCGGTGGACACAGGAAAGGCAATGGTTATCATCTATTTGGACTTCTGTAAAGCCTTTGACACAGTCCCCCACAGCATCCTTCTCTCTAAACTGGAGAGACATGCCTGTGATGAGTGGACTGTTCAGTGGATAAAGAATTGGTTGGATGGTCACATCCAGAGAGTAGTTGTCAATGGCTTGATGTCCAGATGGAGATCTGTGACAAGTGGTGTCCCTCAGGGGTCAGAACTGGGACCAGTTCTGTTCAATATTTTCATCAATGACATGGATGGTGAGATTGAGTAAATCCTCAGCAAGCTTGCAGATGACACCAAGCTGAGTGATGCAGTTGACACGCCAGAAGGATGGGATGTCATCCAGAGAGACCTGGACAGGCTGGAGAAGTGGGCCCATCTGAACCTCATGAGGTTCAACAAGGACAAGTGCAAGGTCCTGCACCTGGGTCCGGGCAATCCTCATCATCAATACAGGCTGGGAGATGACGTCAATCCTCATCATCAATACAGGCTGGGAGATGATGTGCTAGAGAGCAGCCCTGCAGAGAAGGATTTGGGGGTGCTTATGGATGAGAAGCTCACCATGAGCTGACAGTGTGCTATCACAGGCCACGAGGCCAACCCCATCCTGGGCTGCATCACAAGGAGCGTGGCCAGCAGGTCAAGGGAGGGGATTCTGCCCCTCTAGATCAGCTATTAGGAAGAAATTCTTCACTGTGAGGGAGGTGAGGCCCTGGCATAGGGTGCCCAGGGAGGTGGTGGCTGCCCCCTCCCTGGAGGTGTTCAAGGCCGGGTGGGATGGGGCCTTGAGCAGCCTGGGCTGGGGAGAGGTGTCCCTGCACATGGCAGGGGGTTGGGACTTGATGATCTTTTTGGTCCCTTCCAGCCCAAAGCTTTCTATGATTCTAAGATCATTTTCAACCACGCAACACTAGCTCACTTCTGAAAACTGGACATCCTAACTGGTCCAGTCCTAGCCCTCTTCCAAGAATTGGACACCCTAACTGGTCAGACTGGAAAGCAGGATGGTTGCCAGCCTCCGTTGCCATCACTGTAACAGCTTTCCCCAAATGAGAGGCTCTGGTCACTGGGATTCCCAGTGGGTCCTTCTTCCAAGGGCAGATATCTGGGCAGGTCTGTACCAAAGCCCTGGCTGCTTTGGCCATGACTCACTTGAAAATGACATCTTTTCCTCAATTATTTTGGGTAGCAGGAACATAACATTATGCCTCCCTTCTCCATTATGGATTTCTTCAGATGGGATGACTTCTTTCTTTCACAGGAGTCTTCAAAACTCTTTTCCTCCAAGTTTTTTTCCCTTGAAAGTGGACATGCCACTTCTGAAGATGCCCCCATACTTCATATGTTATATAAAAGGGATTGTTTCCACAACTGCCTTGTGCTGAATGAAAACCAAAACCAACGGAGGGACCTGCATGACCTGCAGTAGGAAATCTGTGTTCAATGTCTTTGCAGAGTCCAAAGAAGCAGCTTCTAACCACACAGCGTGTTTCTCTGAGGAGAAAGAAGATAAACTATGGCAGGATGTGGTTTCTCTTTATCCCCTCTCAGAAGTTATAAACTTTGTAAAACAGCCCCCACAACTTTTACACTAAAGAAAACATCCAAAGCCTTGAGAGATCTAAGGGAAACCCCAAGGAACCAAAAAAAAAACCCACCCACAAAACAAAACAAAACAAAACAAAAACCCCAAACTTTTTTCTTAGTGAGACATTTGATTATCAAGTTGTGTGTCACACTGCTACAGTGTCAGCCCCTGGCTACGTCTGACTTTGAGTTATTTCACTTTCTCAGAGGATTAAGGTATGCCTGCTGTCTGAGAGGTGGAATAGAGATGTCAGGTTCAGAGTTCATCTCTTATTTTTAATAACAACCACAGTGAAATAACCCTGCAGATGCTAAAATTACCTTTGACCTGCATGATCTTGATTTTTTCATGGGAAATGAGCAAATCAATGGGAACCTGTTTGCTGCCTGTCACCTTTCCTTACTCGTTTTGGAGCAGGGTTCAGCCTCTCAGCTGTACTTATCTAACATGCAGCATGAATCAAACATGACAAATAATTTAACCTCGGTCAAAAAATACTTTGTAATGATGAGTGAACTTACAGGTTGCACCCACAAGCAGAACTTCATCCCAGTAGGGCTAAACCTTGCACCACAGACTGGCAGAATCAATCACAGAATGGTCAGGGCTGGAAGGGATCTTAAAGATCATCAGGTCCCAACCCCCTGCCATGGGCAGGGACACCTCTCCCCAGCCCAGGCTGCTCAAGGCCCCATCCAACCCGGCCTTGAGCACCTCCAGGGAGGGCAGCCACCATCCCCCTGGGCAGCCTGTGCCAGGGCCTCACCTCCCTCAGAGTGAAGAATTTCTTCCCAATATCCAATCTAAATCTACCCCCTTCCAATTTAAAACCATTCCTCCTCGTCCTATCACTCCAGGCCCTTCTAAAAAGTCCCTCCCCAGCTTTCCTGTAGCCCCTTCAGGGACTGGAAGGAGCTGTAACTTCTCCCTGGAGCCTTCTCTTCTCCAGCTGAACAACCCCAACTCTCTCTGCCTGTCTGCATAGGAGCGATGCTTCAGTACTTGGATCATCTTCATGGCCTCCTCTGGACCTGTTCCAACAGCTCCATGTCCTCCTTATGTTGGGGACTCCAGACCTGGACACAGCACTCCAGGTGGGGTGTGATGAGAGCAGAGTACAGGGGCAGAATCCCCCCTCTCAACCTGCTGGCCACGCTCCTTGTGATGCAGCCCAGGATGGGGTTGGCCTCGTGGCCTGTGATAGCACACTGTCAGCTCATGGTGAGCTTCTCATCCATAAGCACCCCCAAATCCTTCTCTGCAGGGCTGCTCTCTAGCACATCATCTCCCAGCCTGTATTGATGATGAGGACTGACATCATCTCCCAGCCTGTATTGATGATGAGGATTGCCCGGACCCAGGTGCAGGACCTTGCACTTGTCCTTGTTGAACCTCATGAGGTTCAGATGGGCCCACTTCTCCAGCCTGTCCAGGTCTCTCTGGATGACATCCCATCCTTCTGGCGTGTCAACTGCATCACTCAGCTTGGTGTCACCTGCAAGCTTGCCGAGGATTTACTCAATCTCACCATCCATGTCATTGATGAAAATATTGAACAGAACTGGTCCCAGTTCTGACCCCTGAGGGACATCATGAATAAAAAGCGACATCATGAATAAAAAGCAACATCAAAACCAAAAACTTCAGCCTGGTGAGTGCTGTATCTGGTTGGAGAAGACCTTATTCTCCTCTTCCTAGGATTTTAGTGCACTCAAACAAACAATTATAAAATTCATCACAAATGATTTCAGAAGTCTCATCCAACTTCAGAGTGCTAATGAAAATCAGTAGGGAGGAGAATTACATGACACTAGTTGTACTCCCAAGGAATAGCACCGCTGGCCATGACCAGGAAGACAGAGAAGAAGTCAAGTCGTTCTAGAAAATTTCCATGACACTCAATATATTCAGGATGAGCCCGTTACAAAAGGGAGAGGTGCCTTTGAAAGGGAGTTGGTTTGGGTTGGGTTTTTTAAATGAAATACTTTTTCTACAGAATTGTTGGCCTTTTCTCTTTCCTGCAAGTGATTTTGCCAGTTAAACAAGGGGGGCCAAATGATGGAGGAAAAAAAATAGATACATTTGAAGAGGCACTAGGAATACCTGAAATTTCCAATTATTTTACATACTTGGAAAAGTATTTTAAGACAAACATCCTCTGTCACAATTCCACCTTAAATAACTCCGAGGAGTCCGATAATAATTCTGAATAATTACATTAACTTCCTCTCCTAGAAAAATCTGGGGTCAAGCTATCATTTTCCAATTTGCTGTTTCCAGTCAACCTTAACTTTTACGCTTAATAGTTCAGGGAGGGGAAAAAAAGGAAATTCATCAAAATCTGTAGCATCCAGAAGGAGGAAACTATTTTTCAATGCTCATCAAATTAAGTATGAATCTTAATAGCATATGGAGAAGAGGAAATTTTGGAGCTGACCTTGCACTCTGGTATTTCAAACTGATAATGCTTCTTCAAGTTCCTGTTTCGGTGGGTTTGGGGGATTCTTCTCCTTCCACCAAATTGAAAGTAGGAGTTATGGAGTTTGCTTTACCTGTGGGCTTGGGTTCTGTTTAAAGCCAGGTGACAGGAGATAGGACAAGGGGCAATGGGCTCAAGCTGTGCCAGGGCAGGGTCAGAGCAGACGTGAGGGAAAAGTTCTTCCCCAAAAGGGTTGTTGGGCACTGGCACAGGCTGCCCAGGGAGGGGGCTGAGTCCCCACCCCTGGGTGTGTTTAACAGACAGGTAGATGAGGTGCTCAGGGATATGGGTTAGCACAGGACAGGAACGGTTGGACTTGATGATCTTAAAGGGCTTTTCCAACCTGGCGATTCTGTGATTCTGACTCTGTAAAGCAAATATTAAAATATAATTATGGTCAATAGGACCTTGTAACAAATCAAACTGATTTTGGTTGATCCAGAGATAGATTTTAATTTAATTGTATGCAGCTGCTGGGACACAGAAATACAACCTACGTGACCCTACTTTAAAAAATACAGGCAGCAGAGTGTCAACAGGCTGCCTCAAAGTGATCTACATCAAGGCTGTAGAAACAAGCTGTTTGCTTGGACAGGTCCAGAAGCACTAGTGGTCTAGGAACATGGATCAGCTTACAGCCTCCATACTGCTTGGGAGCCTGTCCAAACCCGATAAAAAGTATGATCACTACATAAACCATTGAATCACAGAATCACAGGGGTTGGAAGGGACCTCAAGAGACCATCAGGTCCAACCCCCTGCCAAAGCAGCTCCCAGCTCATATTGCACAGGGAGGTGTCTGGATGGGTCTTGAATATCTCCAGAGATGGACACTCAACTTTACAAAGCTCAGATTGGCCAATGAGAGCTAACAGGTCACTTCATTTCTCAACTACCAGGAGAACATGTGATTTACAGATTCAGGGAAGGCACACCATGCATGGGTTACCCAGTGAGGTTAGAGACAGACCTTCCCTTGCTCCCACAGCCCCTCCAAAAATAGCGTAGCCAAGACTTCTCCCCCCACCTCCCCGGCCCCTAAAGACTGGTCACATTTTTACTCTCCACCCACAGCTGCTGATTCCAGGACAGTGCCAATGTGGGAGGTGGACACATCAGAGGAGGTGATTGATGCCACGTGCCAGGAGCGCAGTGCCATGGGATGGGACAGGGTTGGTGGCACAAGCTGCACAGAGGGCTTCCCAAGCTCCCTGCATGGGAAGCGTCATCCCAAATGTCAGAGGGCTACTCTCCACTTGCCACCGGGCTGCATTGGGCAGGAGAGGGGACAAAAAGATGCCATCAGAACAGCAGGAAATAATTAGATGTGAACTTTGTCGTTCATCAAAGCTCTGAGCACTCACTGAGCCCGTGCCTCCAGCGACAGCCTCAGCCCTTAGGGGCAGGTATGAAGGGAAAGGCTGTGGCTTTCGGCAAAGGGGGCCAGGCAGGATGAGGAAGGGGGCTGATCAAGGATGCTTGCTCTTAGTTCTGTTAAGATTTAGGTAAGCTCATTATATGTGTGTCGTGGTTTCCCCCCGGCTGTGGGCCGAGATCCACGCAGCTGCCTGCTCCTTAAAGTAAAAGAGCAGGGGAAGAGGGAAAAGGGGGAAACAAGGGAAGGGAAAAGGAAGGGGCAAATAACTCCAAACCCAAGAAACTAAGAGGCCCGTGGGTTGGGATAAAGAGAGTTTACTGAGAGAACAGAAAGATCAAATATCCCAATGCTAACAGGACTTTAGAGCAAAAGAAGATGAAACTCTTGATCCCCAATGCAGTTTCTCCCCGACCCACACAACTCAGGTACCACCCAGAGCTGTCCCGGAACCCGACCGTCCCCCCAAGCAGCACGCGTCCCGCCACCGCCCCTCTTCTTCCTCCCCTCAGCCCCCCGTTCTCCTGGGCAGGACGTCATTGCCATGGAATACTCTCTTTGGCCCATCTGGGTCACCTGTCCTGGCTTCGCCCCTCCTTTCTCCTGAATAGAGAAATAGGAAGAAGCTGAGAAAGTCCTTGACTGTCTGACTGCAACTAAGAACATCAGGGTGTTCTCAGCACTGCTTTCATTGTAACTCCCAAACACAGCATCCCATCAGCTGCTACAAATGAAGCTAACTCTATCCTGACTGAAACCAGGACAATGTGCCATTGGATTTGGGTGCATTTCATGTGTATGATATGCAAGCTTTGTAAAGGGTAGCAGCACCTCTGATATTTTACCTATTATTCACAGAGTGACTTTGGTTTGGTGTTTTTGGGTGGGGTTTTTGGTGGGGTTTTAGGGGTTTTTTTGGTTGGGTTTTTTTTTTGGGTTTGTTTTGTTTTGTTTTGTTGCGTTTTTCCTGAAAATTAATTTTATAACTATTTAAAAGGAAGGGAAAGAAGACAGTTCATTTAGACCACCACAAAGTCAGCCTTTAACCCACAAAAGAGGAAGATCTTCCACAGCGAGTCGTTAAGCTTTGCCATTCCTGACTCCAGTGCTTCAGCCCACATGTAAAATGAGAAAAGCTTGTGTCTCTCTTTCCCAGATGCATGGCCAGCGTCTCCCTAGATGACAGATATTCAGCATACACTTTTCCTACTGTCCTCTCCCCTTTCTTCCCCTAACGTCAAACAGAAACTTCTCTAAACCATCCACTTTCCTAAGGGTCTCTTGGCCAGAAAGGCAAGAAGCACATGCTTCCCACCAGCCTTGGATGCAAAGCAGTGATCTTCTTGCCAGCAGAAACCTCACAGACAGCAGGATGGATTTTTGCAAGGAGAAAGATTTGAAGCCCTGGAGCAAAACAGACCTTTTTGTTCAAGGGAGACAAGTTGCTTATTCCAGCCTGACTTGAATTGTAAGAGAAGTGCA
This sequence comes from Hypotaenidia okinawae, assembly GCA_027925045.1. NCBI lineage: Eukaryota > Metazoa > Chordata > Aves > Gruiformes > Rallidae > Hypotaenidia > Hypotaenidia okinawae. The sequence goes on along the minus strand of BSDF01000009.1, from coordinate 3,955,453 downwards.
GCTCTGAAACTACAGTTTTCAGAGGGTTTCTGCAAAGAACTTGGAGCCAGGGCAGCTCTCTGGCAAGCAGTAGTGGCTGCAGCACTGGACAGTAGCCAAACACAGGGGAGAAATGCACTGTTAGTAAACACGCTGGGTGGGATTCAGCTCACCCACCTTTATCAGCACAAAAGGTAAACAATTTGGTCATCCAGGCTCCATCTATGATCCATAGATAAGAGCTGGATGTTTTCAGAGGACTCACTCACAGGTGTTCAAGATGTGTGGCACGAGCCTTGCTGAGACAAGCCTTTCTTCTAGATGGCTAAATTTACGCTCAGCTCCTATCCAACTATTATCTCACTGCAAACCTGTGAAGTCTTGCCTTACGTTAAGATTTGCTCATACTCAGATGTTAGCATTTCATTCATTTCAATGAATAATCCCTTCAAAATCCAGTCTTAATTCCATTCATGCCATGTGCCCTTTACTGATGGAGAACTAGTCATCCTTGAGGATTTCTGAGGCCAGTACCAAATTACCCTTTTCTACACCAAACTGAACATGATTACCAGGAATATTGACTACCTGAATGACTCTCTAGGAAGCACATAATTTGTTCAGTTCTGCAATTAGCACACATGCTGAAAACACCAGTGATCATCAGCTGGATCACCCTTTCCTCTGATAGAAATACTGCTGGGGGGGTGGTGCAGGCCATTTTAAGACCGAGGCTGGGTAAATATTTTCATCTAGATTCCTGGCACATTCAACAGTAATAAGAGTTCAGCATGCTCCTTGCCATCCCAGTAAACAAAATATCCTTTCATTGAACCCAACTGTTACATGAAAATGGTTCATTTCAGTGGGCCTCCCTCAAAGCAAGCCCAGCACAGGGAGCCTGGTGGCTTTGAAGCTCCACAGCCAAGCACACAGCTCACCCTCATCAAGATGAAAAAGAAGAGGAACAGCTTGGGGGTGAGGGGAAGAAGTTGTATTCGTCTTTCAGTCTGCATTTAATTAATAAGAATGTCTTTTTCAAGTGGGCTCGGGGCTTCCATGGTAGAAAACATCTGTGTTTTAACCCAATCTCAGGGTCACTTTGAGGTGTGGGTGGCTGAGGTGCTCCAGCCTAGCCAGGCACTCCTCCCGCAGCTGAAAGGGATGTGAGGTTTCACCTTAGAAAACTGACTTTCTTTAGTGCAATTGGTTTAACACAGGACTGAGAAAACAACAGAGCTTATTGTTTATTTTAACCTCTGAGTACTTCATAGGAAGCCTCCCAGGAGATGAAAGCAAGTCTTCAGTGAGAAGAAGGAACAGAGGATTTCTTTCTTTCCACCCCGTCGGGAGCCTCTGCCAAGCTGCACGATCACCAGAAGAAATGCTGCTGAGAGGAGTGGGGGTTGTCAGGCAGGGGGTCCCTGCACACTCACACGAAACGGGGGTGGGGTTTTTCCCCCTCAAAGGGCTGATTCTTGGCAGTGGGGAGAGGAACTGCAGTGCCACACGCAGACAGCCAGCATTAAACCCCTTCCTACCAGGGTTTACACCTACCCCTTCCCCACTCAAGCTATCCAGAGGTATTTTCTGGACACCTGTACCACTAGGAACCAGCTTCTCCCCCTCCCAGTTAAAAGCAGAGTCGATTCCAGGACACCAAGCACGGTGAGAAACAGAGCTGCCTCCAGAATCTGTGATGGACCACGCTGAGCAGGCGAGACAAAGCGCGTCGCTGCTCCCACTCACCCCTGGGGTGCTGCCGGGACACACGCACTACATCCTCCAAAGATCTGATCCCTTTCGGTACCTTATCACCCCCATTCACCCCCCCAGCCTTCGAGAGAGGTCTGACGACTCAGGAGCTTGGAATGCACAAGAGAACATCTAGCTGGCGGTGATGACTTGTGATTTCTCATCTCCCCACGTAGAAGAACCTAGATGGCAACTGGGAAAGCGTTTCAGGGAACAGGCAGCAAAAATCTTCCTCTAATTTTGCTCAGAGCAATTACAGGAAGGGGTTAATTGTATAAAATTAATTACTGGTGCTTGAATCATTGAAGCCCAAGTCGGAAGCATTAGTACAGCTATGAGATATATTGGATTTCACATCCTTTCATTGCTTCCCTCTCTGGGGGAAGAAAATGAAAGGTGAGTATGATGCAAACGACCCAAAACAACCCCAAAAAACCAACTAACTACCTAGTGCAAGAAAAAAACTAAGCTCTGGAACTGGTTTTGAGGGAAATCATGTGAGGAAAATTTATCTTGGGTCAGCTCTGACAATAAGAGTAAGCATTAACAAGAAAGTGCTGCACTGCTGAACTCTGATTTTCCCAGCTCTGTTATTTGTTTACTCAATTACAACCCTGTCAAAGCCAAAGCACGCTCGTGTCGGCACGTCCATACGCATCTCTTCTAAGTGTTATTTTCCTTTCTCCCTTTCCCTCCATCTTTCCATGGCCTCCAGATCCAAGTCACACATTGTTTAGTCTGGCTTTTCCCCACTCCCTGCTGCCCCTCCTCCCTCCCTTTTTATTTTATTCCCCCTTAAAATAGTGCTGGCAGGCTGAGGAACGGGCTCTTCTGAGTGATTTTTATGGAGTTCCACCTCTGCAGAGGGCTGGATGCTGCCAGATCAAAAGGAATTTTTCTCCTACTCATTTTCCCATCAGCTGGTCCACAAGTAACTCGACTGCAACACCCACAGCAAGGAGGAACTGAGGGGGGAACCCCAGTTTTATCCCCTTCCTCATTAAATCAAACGAACGGACGCACGCGTCGCTGAGCTGTAGGATAAACTGGCCAGATCCAGTTTGCTTCCCCCTGTGAGACTGATGCTGCTGTAGTCACAGGGTTTCTGCAGACAGCCACGCACGAACCATATGCCTGCCTGCTCTGCCTTCCCACAACCACATCATACCCTCTCCCCTGGGCGTGGAGCTTCCCATGCTGCCCATATGAGCAAGGAATTAAGGCGAACCCTGTTTTCCCCTGTGGCACACACTGCTGCGTGCTAAGGAGTACAGCACCTTCCCCATGGCTAGGATCAAACACTTGTACCCCCATCTCTACATTCATGTGCCGTGCCAGAGCTTCCTGGGGGTCACTGGGCATCTCACAGCTCAAGTTATAAAAGTTTTCAAGCAGGTGACTACTTGATGGGGGGAGAGGAAAGACATGATAACTTTCTGTAAGTAAATGTCCTCTTAAGGAAAGAGTTTTCTGCTAGAGCCAGAGGTGCTCACATCCGTAAAGCCCCCACAAGCATCCAAACATTTGCTTATTCCCCCAAAACAAATGTCAAGCCCAGGCTGGGGGCTCTGAAGTTCACCACCTTAGACTAAGGGGTGGGGAAGGGAAGGTTTTCTTCATGTCAAAACACAGCAGGCTTTCTGTTTCAGTTTTTTGTTTGTTTTGTTTTGTTTTTTTAAATTATTATTATTATTACCTGAGCATGAGTTTATTTATATAGCATGTTCTGTGGCAAGGACAGGCTTCTTGGAAAAGTGGTGAACTGAGTAGGTTCCCATACTTGTGGGTGACCACCACGCACAGTAAGAGCACTCATTCTGTGCTCCTGCAGTGAGTGCAGGAGCCCAAGGCCATTTTCTTGCAGCTGGCATGGAAATCCATCCAGCAGAAGCTGCAGCTCGTTTCCCTGCAAGCAACAAAAGCGCTGTGCATCGGTGTGCCCGTAGTTGTGAGGCCCCAAATGAGCAGGCACAGCAGAACTCACCTGAAAAGTGGAGGTTGAAAATCATCGCTTTGGATACATGGGGAGTCTGGTGGATCTCATCCCATCTTCCATGAGAGATTTCGGAAGAAGTGGGGAACGGTAAGCTCTTCCCTACCTCTGGAGGTATACCCCAAGCTACCAAAATTACCAGCACCAAGTCTGCAAATCACTTAATTGCTGTAACAGTACTGATGCCTGCAGTTGATTATGGTCCACCAGCTGGCAATAACTTCACTGTACAGCCTTTTACAGGCTCCAAACATCCCGTCTATGAATGCTCCTGGCAAAGAATCATATTCCCTTCTTCTGGACACAAGCTCAGATGTGAAGAACTCCCATGATTTGGTTGAAGTGTTTACAAAAGTCCTTGAGCTAAAAGAAGCCAAATGGAAATAACATTTAGAAGCCAGGGAGGTTACTCTATTGCAACCACAATCATAGGGAATTATTCTACCATTGGTCCTTGTGGTTGTTAATAAACCAGTTTCTGATGAGGAGCAGGAACAGATGAAATACAAGAACCAGGCCAGAACCCAAACCAGATTGACGCTGTCAAAACCTTATGCATGAAGGAGAGCAAGGAGCTGGCAAGAGCTACCCTTGTTGGAAGCAAGGAACCAGATGCATGAGGAAAGGGAATGCTGCTTATTTCCTAAATGACGCTCAGCTCCAAGGAGGCTAGACATGGTCCCTCCCGCTGCCCCAAGCCGTGATCAATTTGACCCAAATAATTTCACAGATGCTGGTCCAACCTATTCTTAAAAACCTCAGCAGTGGCGATACCACACCCTTAGACCCATGCTTTGCTTTCATCAGAGAAAGGCATGGAGTTTCCTATTGGAAATTAAACCCACAACTTCTTGCTCTATTGCCTGTGGCAGCAAGGGAGAAACAGCTCATTCCCTTCATCCCTGCAAGAGACTTTTTAAGACTAGAGGATGTCCTCTCCTCCAGATTCCAGAAGCCTGTCTTCTATAAAACACAACTTAAAACGAGGTCTGTAGAACAAAGTCCACAAAATATAGCTCAGAAAAGCAGGACTACAGGGACAGGATTCAGGATGCTCCATATCCCTTGAAAAAATTCTTGGTTCAAAAACCTTAAGAGCAGGGTGTAGGTTAATCCAATCTTTCCATTTCTCTTTGGTGATCAAAGTTCTCCAGACAGACATTGCTCATTCTTGCCAACATCCTCTCCACTTTGACTGAGCCAGACCTTCTCAGGATCATTCAGAGAAAACATCATAAGCACCCCAAACACAAAGGGCCCTATCCACCAGTTGATGTCTTAATGCAGCACCAGGAGTCAGCCAAGAAGCCACTTCAGGAGACGGCTCAGGACATCGTCTGGCACACCTCAGATCAAACTAATACCAGGACTGAAGCTCATGGGCTGAGCTTAAAGCCCTGGAGCCACATGCAGGGGCACGGGAGGCCCTGGCTGAGGCCACCCCAGTGCCCCAACACATGTAACCTGCAAACATATTTGTTGGCTCTTAAATCCAGCTTTTACAGACACTTGCATCCTCTGCAGTATCTGGGGCTTATTAACTTAAACATCCCTTCTGTGTTACTTCTTATAGCTCCCTATAAAAACCTTTCTCTTCCGGAAAGCATTTCCTGCACCCACAAATATCCTTTAATTTTCTTCAGCCCCTCTATTAAAATTCATCAACGTTAATGCTCAAATCATAAAGTAAGTCCCAGGTGGAGAGCTGCACTTAGGTTGAACTGTTCCATTTAAGAAGTGCTCAAAAAAGAGCACCAGGAACAGCAAACTTAATAACATGCTTTGCTGGGTTATTATTTACTGTGCTTTAGTCTCCCAGGCAGTTTTACTGGCTGACTGGTCCTCAAAGTCTGAGCCAGTCTGAACTCACCCTGCGCTTCTAATGGGCTCATAAAACTTCAAGCCAGCAGGTTCGTATTCCATAAAAATCAAGCTGCCTTTGAAGCACTGAAGGAGCGTGTCGTCTTCTTTATCCTTCACCTGCTCGTGTCCCAAGCTGGCAGCATCCATCCTGAGCACCCTTTTTGAACAGGTGCTCCACAAGGCCCCTTTGATAAACCAGGTCAGCAGCTCCAGGGACAACCGTGGTAACTCACGTGCCTGCGGTGTGTTTCCCCAGAGAAAGGACTTCAAAGCGCTCCTCAAAGCCTTGCTCCACAACAGGAGTAGCACCAGGGGAAACACCCAGGCCGGTCGTCGGGCTGAGACCCTTACCAAGAGGGAGGACCTTAGTGGGCCCCAGCGTGATGTTTCTGCACACACCTCAGTCTCAGAGGTCGGTGAGGTTGCTGTGAGCCATCCCAGCCAAGCTGCTAACATCTCTGTGGATGGAGATGGCAGTGCTAAACTATATTCTCTACTAAAACCTTGTCCCCCTGTCCAGCTTTCCCTGTTGCAGCAGATCTCTGTTGCCTTTTTGTCATCAAGCTGTAGACTGGTGAGGACAGGGTGGGGTTTATCTCTCTCCTTGGCACAGCCCTCCTCACATGGTGGCTGAGAGCCCCATCTGAGATACCTTCTGCTCCCTGGGGGACAAGGGGCTCCAGCCACATCACAAAATCAACGGGACAAGAGGAGTGTGCTGAGCTGGAAGTGACACCGGCTGATACTACCATGCTAAGACAAAGAAGCTCAAGTAATAAGAAGTCTCCTCCTGTGGGGACAGGACAAGGGGCAATGGCTGCAAGTTGGAGCACAGGGAGTTCCACACCAACATGGGGGAGAACTTTTCCCCAGTGAGGGTGAGGGAGCCCTGGGACAGGCTGCCCAGGGGGTGTGGAGTCTCCTTCTCTGGAGAGATTCCAGCCCTGTCTGGACGCCTCCCTGTGTGCCCTGTCCTAGGGACCCTGCTTTGGCAGGGGGTTGGACCCCATGAGCTCTTGAGGTCCCTTCCAACCCCTAGGATTCTATGAAGTAACACTTTCCAAATCTTTTCCTGTCTGCCATCTTTCCCAGCCAGCCAAGGGCATTCTCCTACTCCTATGCACCATCCATGAGTTGGTGTCTCCAGTCACATTCTGCCACTCTGCTTACTCTGGCCTTGTCCTTCTCTGCCCTTTACACCTTTTTTTGCCTCTCCTGGGCTATCTCTGCCCTTCACACAGGCAATTCCTCTGAAGTATCAAGAAGCTTGCCAAAAGCACAGGTTCACAAGGGTGGCCTCGCTGCAAGACACAACCACACAAGGAAGGCTCCGGGCACACTCAAGAGGTCCATCTCTCCCACCTGAACCCAGCTTTTGGCTTATATTGCTGGCAACAAGTTCTTAATTCATCTGATTTTATGTACTGTGCAGCATGGACAGGTCTGAGGAGACTGAATTTGCAATAAAGGAGAATCCCACCCCGTTACCTCCACCCCACTGGACAGCAGTAACGAGGATTGTGTCAGTACAGAGCCTGGAGACTGCCTGAGAGCTCAGATTTTTGTTACCAATCACCTGGCGTTTGTGTGCCTGGTAGAAACCTGTTTAAACCTTCCTTTAAAAGAAGTTTAGCTGAAATACCAACCAAAATTGTCTTTAGCAGGACAGATGGCTGCACCCTGCACCTGGAAACAAGCAGTGGACCAGCTAATACTTCCCATGGTGTTGGGGCACCTTTGGTAGGTAGAAGGATAATCCTCTTGTGACCATTTCTAAGTCTTGACGTTGTCCATCCAGTGCTCACGGTGGTTTCTTTTCCCAGAGCTGCGTATGTGAGGCTGTATGCATGACTCAACCATTTGTTTAATGCTGCATTTATTGAGGTAGCCTCACATAAGCTAAACAGTGCCACAGGTGTGAGAGGGATTTTCTGGAAACCTATGAGTCAGCTGGAGTACATGCAAACGTGTGGCAATGCAAGTTGTGGCCAGTTTTTGAACTTTAACCAACAAACCAGCACAGAAGAAAAGGATGCTTCCAAAGACCCAACCAAAAGTAGACTGTTCACTGCATGCTCCATGCAGTACCTGACCACTGCTGTTTGGGCTTGAATCCACTGAATGGCTACGTTTGCCTTCTTTAGAAACCCACCTGGGGAAAAAAACAAAAGTCGTCAGGAGAAAAATAAAATCTCTTTTTGAGATCATGAGACAAAGAAACAGATTCTTCACTCATTCTTTCACTATCTGATTTTTCCCTCTCACTTTCAAAGTCAAACTCAATAAAACCCTTGAAACCCAAGTTGTGTTTAGCTGGATGAAACAGCTAGGGAAACAAATTCATCATTAAAGCTGCAAAGTAGGGCTGGGCAGAATACTCATCTTTAATTATTTAAAGACTTATTTAGATAAACACCTGAATTACTTCAAAAAATGGGTTAAAATTATGTCAGAGGGGTCAAGCTGGAATATATAACGGTTCCTTAGCAACTTACTAAATATTTTACTTTACTTCAATGTTAGAGTCACTTAAATTCAAGACAAACTATAATCATAGAATCTCAGACTGGTCTGGGTTGGAAGGGACCCCAAGGATCACAGAGCTCCAACCCCCTGCCACAGGCAGGGACACCAACCTCCAGGACTGGAGCTACACAAGGGTGCCCAGGGCCCCAGCCAACATGGCCTTGAACACCCCCAGGGACGGGGCACCCACCCCCTCTCTGGGCAGCCCCTTCCAGCCCCTCACCACTCTCTCTGCAAAGAGCTTCCCCCTAAGATCTCATCTAACCCTTCCCTCCTTCAGCTTCAATCTGTGTCCCCCTGTCCTGTCATCATAATGACCCTGGAAATCAATCAGGAAAATAAACAGGATGAGAGCAAAACGTGGGTAGCTGGCTGTGTCCAGAAGGCCTGTGGGCCAGGACAGTGGCCAAAAATACAGATCTAGTGAAGACAGTGTGATCCAATGTTTGGCCTAGGTGTGCTGTGGGAAGGAAAGGGAAACCAGTGCCTACAATAAAATCTGTGTGTAATAGAGTTGATGTCAGTCATAAACCTAAAACAACGCTGTATGCTAAAAGGCATGTTAGGGAGAGAGCTCAGAGACCAAGCCCCGAGCCTGGATTGCCCCCAGTGAAATAGCTGCTAGATTAGAAGTAAGGCTGGCTGAAGAACGGGGATTTCATCTTGTGAAGGTATCAAGGCTTTGACAGTCTTCTCCAACGTGCCTGCACATGTACGCCTGCGTGTCCGGCTCTGATTGCATGCACACAGGGGCAACTGCTCCCCAAAAAGGCAATGCACCCACAACTGTGGGCACCTCCCCCTCAGTTGAGATGCTCCACTGGGTTGCTGGGATGTGGCTCTTCCTTTCAACTGGGAGTGGGGATATGAACTGGAATCTCCTCCCTGCTACGTGCCAAGGGAATCAAATGCACCTTCCAGTTGCCAGCAGCTGCATGGTTTTGAAAATTAGCATTTTATTTCTATTCCTACATGAACTTGCTGTGTTCTCCAGCCTGGAGGGTCCATCAGGAGCCAGGCTGGCTTCTCCCTGCCCACATGCATGTTTCCTCTTGGAGGAAGGCTGTCCAGTCCCCCACCTTGGCTGCTTGCAGAGAAAGACACTGCGAGCTCCCAAAACCCCATCCAGCACACATCTGGGGAGCAGGGCTGGACCTCACCTGTCCTGCCAGGAGTGAGCAATCACAGCGTGACCGTGGCGCTCGTCCTGCTTTTGAGGCATTTCCTAAGGAAGCTGGAAAGGGCGTGTTTACAAGAAGTGAGCATCACTGAAAAAAAATCCCCTGGGTTTTCTTCCTCCAGAAGCGACGTGCTGCCTGCTTAGCTGTGCTCCACAAGCAGCTGCTTGCAAACATGTGGACAAACACTCAGGCAAAAGAAAGAGAAAGAGGAACTTTTCCAGCTTGCTTGAGGCTTAGTGTGGTGATTATTGTTAAGAAAAGTGAATTTCTTGAACAATGAAAAGGCTCCCCACACCGTGTAAGCTCTTATAAGTGGATACCAAGACAACCCTTCTCAGAAAGGCTTCCAGAGCAGTACTGCACTGGGGAGAAACCAGGGTGGAGTTCAGGGGGTATGTGAAGGTTTTGTGGTGCTAAAAAAGCCCCCCATAGGCCCCAAAAGCCAGAATTGCTTTTCTGGCCTTAGTGCTGTTCTCCAGTGTAAACCCCACCAAATCACTGTACCTTCGTTCCTCGGCTTCCACGCTGCAACGTGGAGCAGCACCAGAGCCCCATCAGCGCATGGGGACACCACTGCCACTACATGTGGCTGGATGGAAACAGCTCTTGCATTTTCTGTGGGCCATGATGACGTTATATCATTCAGAAGATTTAAGGGGTGGGGGGGAAGGGGGGATATGGGAGATAAAAACTCAACAAATCAGTTTTCCACACAAAAAAAGTCCTCTGGAGTCATTCCCCTTGTGGTGTGGGCTGTTCAAAGTGCAAGGGAACATTCAAAATGGGGTGAACAAGAGGCAGCCCAACACGTGACCCAGTCAAAGTTATTTCAGGCCACCTGAATTCATTCTTTGTGTTTTTCCCTCCAAATCCTGCATCTGAAGCACAGCTGATCTGCAAGGCTCTATTCTGCTTTGTCAGCACAGGATATTGCTCTGATTAAACACATTCCACTCTCCCAATACTTTCTGAAATACATATATTGAAAGTATAACCTTCAGCTCTACTTTCAGCCTTCTTATTTAACAGGTTTATTTATATTCAGTTTGGTTTCAAACCTAGCTCCACCTGACCTTACTGGTGATGCCACGTCATGGTGAAAACGGAGGTTTGCACTGAGACAGTGTCTTGACATTGGAGGTTGGACTCAATGATCTCTTGAGGTCCCTTCCAACCCCTATAATTCTGTGATCCTGTGACATGAGAATTGTACCAGCAGTGGTTGGGAGCCAAAGGCTGATCTTTGACCAGTACAAGTGCTGCAACCTCGCTGTTAGCAGAGATACTGGGACCAGTATGAATGAATTTTTCGCATTCCCAAGTTATGGCATTGTCCAAACTCTCCATATCACTACAACTTGCACCATTCATGTTGCCCAAAGGCAAAATTTTAATTGCTTAATTAAGATTCTTAAGATTCATAAGCCAGCAGTGTGCCCTGGTGACTAAGAGAGCCAATGGGATCCTGGGGTACATCAAGAGGAGTGTGGGCAGCAGGTCACAGGAGGGGATCCTCCCCTCTGCTCTGCCCTGGTCAGGCCCCACCTGGAGTGTTGTGTCCAGTGCTGGGCTCCCTGGGATAAAAAGGACAGGGATCTCCTGGAGAGAGTCCAGAGGAGGCTACGGAGGGGATGAAGGGCCTGGAGCATCTCCCCTGTGAGGAAAGGCTGAGGGAGCTGGGGCTGTTCAGCCTGGAGAAAAGAAGCCTGAGAGGGGATCTGATCAGTGTTTATCAATAGCTGAAGGGTGGGACACAGGGGGACATGGGCAGCCTCTTCTCAGTGTCTGTGGGGACAGGTCAAGGGGCGATGGCTGCAAGTTGGAGCACAGGGAGTTCCACACCAACCTGGGGGAGAACTTTTCCCCAGTGAGGGTGAGGGAGCCCTGGGACAGGCTGCCCAGGGGGTGTGGAGTCTCCTTCTCTGGAGAGATTCCAGCCCTGTCTGGACACCTCCCTGTGTGCCCTGTCCTAGGGACCCTGCTTTGGCAGAGGGTTGGACCCAGTGAGCTCTCTGGAGCTCCCTTCCAACACCTGCAGCTCTGTGAATCTCTGAAAGTTAAATTGCAGAGATACTGTTCATCCTGTCACAAGGATGCTAACACTGACGGCATCTCCCATCCCACGCCAACTCTCCTCTGCCGAGGCCACCGAATAATCCAATAACCCCTTGCTGGCCATTAGCTGTTGGCTGAGAGATGTATCCCTGTGGCACCACACTGCGCCGCAAGGCTGAGCGAGCGCTACAAGGAAGCAACCAGCAGTCACCTGCTCTGTGGAAAAATCACTTTTACACTGGGATGGACCAAAAGGAAGCTCCAGGCAGATGCGTTTGGGGCCGAGAGGTCAGGCGGTGCTCAGCACAAAGCCTGTTACAAGGAGCGGAGCCGCAAAGGCACCCAGGAGCAGAAGCTGCCAATTAACAATTCCCTCCCCGACTCATTACCCAACGCTGTGCTTAAAGGCTGAAGGGGAAAGGGACTGGGGTTTTCCCATCAGGCAATCAACAAAATTCCTAGAAATCTGTGTTTCAGAGAAAACGCGTTTTATGCTGCTCTTTGCAATCCAGGATCTCCGGGAGACGCAGTAACTGCAGGCATTATGTGGCTCGTCATGTTCTGTGGTTTGAGTTTTTTATCTTAGAGATGCCTGCTGAGTAACCTGTGACGTACCGGATCAGCCAAAGGCACCAAGAGAAGCTCTTCAGATCACAAAGCTGCTCCAGTCTGGACTGTCTCTGGCTGCCTTCCTTTCTGAAACCTAAGAACAAGGAGGCTATTAAAACACATGAGCATAGTGCTGAGGAAGAATTAAATTGCACTGCTGCCACTGGCATGTCATACAGAAAATAAAACACGTGACCTTGAAGAGTAAGTAAGGTGAACTCCAGGTTCTGCTACCTGAAAGTTTTCTCCTTGGAAATATTTTCCCAGAGTTTCACTGCCAAAATAAAAAAAAAAATAATTAAAAAATCAAATTAGAGGAAAAATTGATGAACTGCTGGAGAAGAGCTCTGAGGAGAAGGACCTGGGGGTCCTGGTGGATGACAGGTTAGATGAGCCTGTGTCCTGGGGGCTGAGAGAGACAATGGGATCCTGGGGGGCATCAGGAGGGGTGTGGGCAGCAGGTCACAGGAGGGGATCCTCCCCCTCTACTCTGCCCTGCTCAGACCCCACCTGGAGTGTTGTGTCCAGTGCTGGGCTCCCTGGGATCAAAAGGACAGGGATCTCCTGGAGAGAGTCCAAAGAAGGCCTGGGAAGATGATTAAGGGCCTGGAGCATCTCCCCTGTGAAGAAAGGCTGAGTGAGCTGGGGCTGTTCAGCCTGGAGAAGAGAAGACTAAGGGTGGACCTAATTAATGTTTATAATTATCTTAAGCATGGGATGCAGGGGGAATCAGCCAGCCCCTTTTCAGTGTCTGTGGGGACAGGACAAGGGGCAATGGCTGCAAGTTGGAGCACTGGGAGTTCCACACCAACATGGGGAAGAACTTTTCCCCAGTGAGGGTGAGGGAGCCCTGGGACAGGCTGCCCAGGGGGTGTGGAGTCTCCTTCTCTGGAGAGATTCCAGCCCCGTCTGGACACCTCCCTGTGTGCCCTGTCCTAGGGACCCTGCTTTGGCAGAGGTTGGACCTGATGATCTCTTGAGGTCCCTTCCAACCCCTACAAATCTGTGATTCTATGATTAATCAAGAGAGCTTTTAATGAACCAGTCATCTCAGTGATGACTTCCTGGCTGGGTTTTGAGGTGAGGATTTAAGCATCCCCAACCCTGCCCTGCCGGCAGGAGCACCCTGAGGCTTGGCTATGGCCACCCCACGCTGCTGGGATGTGCACCACCTCTCACTCCTCAGCACGGCTAGTGGGACAGGGTGAGCTCCACACCACCCTGATCCCAGGCATCTTCCCTCCTGTGCTTCCTACCCTCCCTTCATGTCCTCCCTAGACTCGGCTGACCACGTCCCTGGCCGGGCCGCAACGCCGTGGGAGGGCAGGGTCAGCATCAGAGGCTGTAATTAAACTTCAGAGCTCCGTGACACTGCTCTCCAAGCATGTCTGACAAGAACGCTGCTGTGGGTCCCCCAGCGCCGAGCGGCTGGAGATGGATTTTTCCAACAGTGCCTCGGAGTGGGACGAGGTTGCACGGCGGAGAGCCCCGCTGACGTACACGGCCCTTCGGCAAACCCCTGTCATTATGGGCTGCCAGGACTCTGAAGTCACCTCAGCGCTGCAAGGTTTGGTGGGTGGTTGGGGTTTTTTTTTTTTCCTTCTGGTTTGGATTTGTGGTGGTGGTTGGTGGTGTTTGGTTTCTGTGAACGGAGAGTGTGAGTCTACCGGGGAGCAAGAGGTATGGCTGGCGAGCACGGAGCAGTAGAGGATGGGCATCCTAATTTAGCCCGGGACATGCCTCAAGTCAGCTAGCATAGATGTGCAAAGCCACTCATGCTTGTCATTATGTTTCTTGCATTTACATTTAGGCTCCTTGTGGCTCTCTGGAGGGGGTTCTTTTATGCGGCTTAGATCAGACAGGCAGGAGGGTGCATCCTTTTTTATGCAGAGCACAAGGAAAGCGCCAGACTTCGGGGGATATATATAGACATCAGAGCTGGGGGTTGGTGTTTCTGATGCTTGCTGGAAAGGCTAGCAGGGGAAAAAGGCGGCTGTCATCAGTTCATAAATTACTCTTCTGGAGGCAGGTGGCAGATGAGCGAAACGATGAAAACCAACTTACATGTATCAGTTTCTTCACTTTCTTCCACATATCAAAGAAAGTTCATGAGTTGCCCTATTTTGACACCTTTCTAGTGCTTCTCCAAGCCTGTGCAAATCTTCCTGGTCAACCTGAATCAACCAGGAAAGCTTGCTGAAAAACACCCATCCCCCTGAAAGGTCTCAGAGTTTCCCAGGTTACGCTGGACAAGCATCATTCCTTCATCACATCTCATGTCATCCCCCTCCACAGCCCCAGCAGAAGCCTGTGAAAAATGCAAGTAAGGCCATTGGGGAAGACAGTTTGCTTTCAGATCATGTTTTGGGTGGAGCTTGCAGTTTAAATCCATCCAGTTTTTTCCTCTTTTGCATGCTATCCCACTGAAATTTGGAAACTATCATGTGCAACCACTTGTAAAGGAGATAAAAATCACATGTAAAAGAGATGTTTTCAGTAATGTAAGTGAAACAGAGGCAGGAAAGTGAGAGAAGATAGCCACAAAAAAAAACCAAACCACTCCCTTTCAGTTGTTATTTTCTAGACAGAGGTGGTCTACATACCAGCCTAAGAACCTGGTGGCCTCAGGGGCTAGAGGTACCTGGGCAATTCAAGGCAAGAAACAAAGGCTCCACTGCAAATTAAGGCTCCACTCCTCTCTGCGCCATGCAAACACTTGCACACACACCATGTAGTCATCACATCCTCGTCATCCTGCCATGAAGGTACTTTTCCCTGTGTCCCTGTGGCCACACCAGGCTATTGGGAAAGGCGGGCAGCGGTGTTATGGCCAGCCGCGTCGCGGTGTCTCCAGGCTGGATACACACAGACTTCTCTGCATGGGGCAATGGCATTTCCTTCAAACCACAGGCTGGGCTCCAAGGGGACAACTGTGAAAATGTTTTGTCATCTCCAGCTCTGCCTCAGGCTGGGGATAGCCCAGGTTACAGAACTGGGGCTGAAAGAGAAATCAGCGGCCTTGGATCATTTTCGCAAGGAGATCGCATTTCCAGAGCAGCCCACTGCCCCTGGCAAATGAGGGTCAGGCTGAACAGCTCGGGTGGAGGCTCATCTCATCCCACATCCCATCTTGTTTTTGTCAGTTGGGTGGCCTGCAGGGCACAGGCATCCTGGAGGACCAAGGTGAGCTCACAAAGTAGCAGCTGGCATGCTTTGATTAAGCAGGCCAGAGGCCTGAAAGAGCTGGTGACAAGAGGTTTTTGAATTTCTTCTGTCTTTATTTTTGTGTTAACTTCTCTGGAGGACCGTTCACACTCTACCAAGCAGCACAGAAAGATCAGACAGAAACTTCAGGATGCTAATAAGCCAGTTTCCTAGAAACAGGGGATCGGGTATCTACCTTTTTGTATCACAGCCAGAGAGAAGTTGTCTGGAGGAGGATTTGTGGAAAGAAAAACCTCAGGCTACGCAAGCCTGACATGGTTTTGGACAGAGACTGCTGCAGAGCCTGCACCACAGTCTTCGGGAAGGTGTATTTTGAAGACACAAACAATTCTGGCTGGGATGTTCCACCTTCCTCCTCTCTGCCCTTCCCTTCCATACTTCAGCAGCCACCATCTCCACCTCATCCTCTGCCTTTCTCTCACTTGGGACACATCAGTTCTTGAACTGTCTCACCTCCTGATACTTTCCCCCAGCATAGCCTGCATACACATCCATTAAATCAGGAAAAGTCACCCTGGAGCAGGCTAGGAAGATTCAGAAATCCCTGTTTCTAGGTGATTGGTCAAGAATCTGTAGCAGAAGAGTCAACTTCTTGCTATCATGACTGCATATTGGCTCCTCCTGCGCCTGTGGAACATGGTACAGACAGATTTCCAGGACCAGCTCCAGATAGATGCTGGAGGTCTGCTGGGCTGAGGAACGTGGATGAAAGATGACTCTTGGCTTCTTGCCCACCTTTCTTCCCCATCTCATTATGTTTCACGGTACAATGAAAGGGCTGAGGATATCCTTGATTCCACCTCTCCTAAACAACTAAGAATAGAGTATTTCTGCCCCTGAGATGAGCTAGAACCCACTAAATCACATGCAGTTGAGTATTACAGTTGCAGATCTGGTATTCATTTAAACACAGGAATGCCACTCTTGAATCACGCCGGAGTTGAGGCAAAATAAACAATCTCTTACATAAAGTTAGAAAGTCCAGAGGGAAAGCTAGCGTGAGTAGGAAGTAAACAGCCTTGTTATGCAAACCAGCTTGGCTCACTTCTACAAGAAAACCTACAAGGTCTGCAGCGACAGCGGCAGATGCAGAATGATCTTATTTCCTGTTGAACGTTCCCTGGCTCCAGCCACACAAGGGCCGCGCGCGGCTCATCCTCAGCGCAGGCCGCCCTGGCTCACAGGACCACTCCAAGGGAAGGCCGTGACTGGCTCACATCAAAATCTGAGGCAATGCATGCACGCACAGCGCTCAATCACATACAGCCATGTCAACATAGACTCAACAGTGTCAATGTTTAACACCCTTTTCTTCTCTCCTCCCAGAATACTGGATAACCCCATATTTTTCTTGCTTCTTTTTTTATTATTATTTTTTTTTCCCTAAGTGGGGGAAACACATCTTCTTTGCTTGGACACATCTCAGCAAACCCGCTTACAAAGACAGCATCGCTGAGTGGAATGCAAGGAGGGAGGCTGGCTGGGGAGCTGTCAGGCAGAGAAGGACCTGGGGGTGTTGGGTGACTGCAGGCTGAATATGAGCCAGCAGTGTGCCCAGGCAGCCAGGAAGGCCGATCGCATCCTGGCTTCTATCAAAAATAGTGTGGCCAGTAGGTCTGGGGAAGTGATTGTGCCCCTGGACTGGGCACTGGTGAGGCTGCACCTCGAGTGCTGGGTCCAGTTCTGGGCCCCTCGCTACAAGAAGGACATGGAGGTCTTGGAGCGAGTCCAGAGAAGGGCAACCAGGCTGGGGAAGGGGCTGGAGAGCAAACCTTCCCAGGAGCGGCTGAGGGAGCTGGGGGTGTTCAACCTGGAGAAGAGGAGGCTGAGGGGAGACCTGATCCCCACCTACACTGACCTGACAGGAGGGTGCAGAGAGGTGGGCGATGGTCTCTTCAGCCAGGGGACAGGTGATAAAACAAGGAGGAAATAGCAAGAAGCTCTGCCAGGGCAGGGGCAGAGCAGATATTAGAAAAAAAAAATTACTGGAAGTGTTGTCAGGGCCTGGCACAGGCTGCCCAGGGAGGGGCTGAGTCACCTTCCCTGGATGTGTTTATAAAAAGGGCAGATGAGGTGCTCAGGGATCTGGTTTAGCTTAGGATGGGAATGGTTGGACTTGATGATCTTTAAAGGTCTTTTCCAACCTTGTGATCCTGTGATTCTTCTCAAAGCCCTTCAGTCCACACCCACACACCGGGATTCTCGCAGGCATGCACCTGCCCCCGGGCACCGCTCACAACTACCAGAGCAGAGCCACCACCCTCAATACAGCCTGCCAAAAATAGACTGAAAGCACATTTTGAGTACCACAGAGTACTTTTCTCCTTGGTTTAGGATCCGTGAGAAGCAGGAATGGGGAGATAACATCCTGCTATGAAGCAAGGTGCTACCCGTGAAGCGGCTGGATGAATCTTACCTGTTTGGGATGGAGCATCTCCATGTCTCTGCTGAGTTCCCAGCAGTGCACTTTCAGCCTCTAATTTGAGAGAGGAAAAATACAGTCTGGCACGCCACCCTTGAAACGCAGCCCACCCATCTATTATGCCACAGCCAGTATTTATAGTTTCCCTCAAAAAAGGTCACTGAGTGCTCTGCAGGACACAGCACACAGCGTGAGGCTGTGCATCCACATGGGATGTCAGAAAACTCACTGAAATGGGACAGAGTTCTGTGCTGAAGAGCCCGAATTCTGGTTTTCATAAAAGCTCCACTAAAGCTATGGGATTTCCTCCTTCTCACAGTAAGCAACTACAGAAGTCCTCTAGATCTCCTGAGATGGGCTCTACCACCCAACCACCATAGTGAAACCCACACATCATAATAAAGCCAAATGAAGCACTTGTGGCAACGCTACAGGCTTGGAAAAGGACCTGGGGTGGTGGTTGACACTTTCCTAAACATGAGCCAGCAGTGTACCCAGGTGGCCAAGAAGGCCAATGGCATCTTGGCTGGTGTCAGGAATAGCATGGCCAGAGTGACCAGGGAGATGATCATCCCCCTATGCTCAGCTCTGGTGAGACCCAGCCTCAAATATTGGGTTCAGGAGGCCCTGGAGTATGTCCAGACAAGGGCAACCAGGCTGGGGAAGGGGCTGGGACACAAGTCTGATGAGGAGCAGCTGAGGGAGCTGGAGGTGTTCAGCCTGGAGAAGAGGAGGCTCAAGGGAGTTCTTCTCGCTCTCCAACTCCACAAAAGGAGGTTGTGGGGAGCTGGGGCTCAGCCTCTTCTCACAGATAACCAGTGACAGGACAAGAGGGAATGGCTGCCAGTTGTGCCAGGGGAGGGTCAGGTTAGAAATGAGAAGGTATTTCTTCTGAGCAAGAGCAGTTGGGCATTGGGACGGGTTGCCCAGGGAGGTGGTGGAGTCACCATCACTCAGGGTGTGCAAGGAAAGGCTGGATGAGGTACTTGGGGACATGGGTTAGTGAGGTGGTAGGGGGATGGTTGGACTGGATGATCTTGGAGGTCTTTTCCAACCTTTGTGATTCTAAGTCTCTCCCTCTCCTCCATAAAGAGGAACAGTGACAGCCTAAGCAGCTCCCCTGGAGCTCTTCACTGTTGGATGTGGAGAGCCAAGCTTTACCTGGGAGCGTGGGCAGGGGCAGGAGAAGCTGAAGGCTACAGTGGGTGTAGATGTTCCAAGCCCAGGGATTCTGTGCTTCTATGATGTAATTTTATGTGAAGAGCAAATTTTCTGGCACCACTTGATGGGAGAGCAGCCATCTTCAGGAATTGAATACCTATAAAAGCAGTGCTAGAAACACACAGGCTGCATGCATGGCCCCA
This sequence comes from Hypotaenidia okinawae, assembly GCA_027925045.1. Classification (NCBI taxonomy): domain Eukaryota; kingdom Metazoa; phylum Chordata; class Aves; order Gruiformes; family Rallidae; genus Hypotaenidia; species Hypotaenidia okinawae. The sequence goes on along the minus strand of BSDF01000009.1, from coordinate 3,936,481 downwards.
GAAGCTAGCTGAAAAAACCTGATGTTTACTATTAAAAAATTTAAAACCTTGAATTGAAAGAGGTGAAAATGGCAACAGCAACTTCCTAGAACATTTCCAAAATTTCAATTTTTGAGAATGCAATTTTCCTTTCACCGCAATTAAAAAAAAATAATTTGGATATAGTTATCCACAAGGCTTTCATCAATGCTCAAAATATTCATCAGCATCATCTTCACTTCCCTCCTGTAGCAAGTTAAGACATGGAGCCCTCCCAGCTGGCAAGCTCAGAAAGCATTTCCCCATTAAAAGCTTTGGTCCAAGCCATTAAAACCTGTGAAAGTGAAGGTCTAGCTCAGACCATGTTTTATTATCCATAGATTGAATGAAAACTGGCCTTGGACCAGATCATAGAAGTGGTGGTAAGACCCCACCACACTTCCTACAGAATTTGGGTCTTCTTGGGACTGGGATGGAGCTCAGCCTCAGAGTCTCAAGCTCTTCTGTGGAGAGAAATGGAGTGGTTGGTCTGCCTACACTGAAGTTTCCCAAATAGTCCCCAACTCATGCAGACCCCTCGTCCACCCACACACCCCATGCTGGGCTTTGCGTCCAACACCAGGAAGAATGGTTATGTCCCATTTCATCTTGCTTAGAGCATCCCTTTTCAGCTGAATGTCAGGGGTTTTTTTCAGTCCCCTGGCATCAACCAGGCCCTTTACTTTGAGAAACAAGGTCAGGAGAGGAGAAGGACTCCTGGCTACAGCTCACTGTTTCTGACCATAGCTGGCTGCTTTGTGGGTTCTTTGGTTCCCCTGGCAGAAAAATCACTGTAATGAAGTGTTAGGATGTTGATGAGGAAACCTTTCCTCATACCGGAGGTTGGAGTCCCCACCGGCCTCTCTCACTTTTTGACAACGCACCAAAGTCACAACTTAAAAGGATTTGGAATTTGGCAACGTTTCTTTTTCCTTTACAGGCAAGAAAAGAGCTTTTTAGGAAAATTAAAATTACATTAGTCTCCAGACGTTCAAAATGTAGCTGGAGGAATATTTTTTTACCAGGTTTTTTTTCCTCCAGAAAGCAACTTGTGTCAAGGGCATTTTTTGAGGGACAAGTAGCACAGAAGGTTAAATAGACATTAATTGAGATTAAATAGATATTAGCTGCTGTAACATGGGAAAACCAACTTTATCTTGCTGCTTCTAGGTTGGCTGGCTCATCACCTTTATCTAGGCAATTCTGCTAGAAAAAGTGGCTGCAGAAGGGGGCTTGCTTTCTGCTCTCTGTGGTGGTTTGGGTTTGTTTTTTTAATGTTCTCACTTTGGGAGGGCACTTCGGGAAGTTTTTCTCAGCAACTGGGAAAGGGCAGTCAAAGCTTTCAAAGAGAACTGTGCGTGAGGGCCTGACTAATCCGTGGATGCCAGGAGGAACAGTTCACTCGCGGCAGCTTTGGTAAACAGCTGCCCACCTGAAGGAACCCATGACTTTGCAGCCCTACTTGTCACAACGCCCTTCCATTTGCAGGACCCATGACAGAGCAGCATGACTAGACAGGCTGTCACCAGGCCCTCAGCAGCAGAAAGCCTTCTTTCGACATTTTTTGAACAACTCTTAGAAATACATCCCCTCTTTGGTTTCTCTTCTGCCTCTTGAATTTCCTCTCCTCGGCCTGAAGAAATGGAAGTTTATCTCAAGTTCACTTTTCATTTCAGTAACAGTGACCTCTGGCCAGGAAGTGTGGCAGGGACAATGCTACAGCACGCTTAAATTCTCCAGATTTGGTGTGAAATGGTAAAGAAGAGGATCACAGAAACACAGAATTGTAGGGGTTGGAAGGGACCTCAAGAGATCATCAGGTCCAACCCCCTGCCAAAGCAGGGTCCCTAGGACAGGGCACACAGGGAGGTGACCAGACAGGGCTGGAATCTCTCCAGAGAAGGAGACTCCACACCCCCTGGGCAGCCTGTCCCAGGGCTCCCTCACCCTCACTGGGGAAAAGTTCTTCCCCATGTTGGTGTGGAACTCCCTGTGCTCCAACTTGAGGCCATTGCCCCTTGTCCTGTCCCCACAGACACTGAAAAGGGGCTGGCCATTTCCCCCTGCATCCCCTGCTTGAGATAATTATAAACATTAATTAGGTCCCCCTTAGTCTTTTCTCTAGGCTGAATAGTCCCAGCTCACTCAGCCTTTCCTCACAGGGGAGATGCTCCAGGCCCTTCATCATCTTCCTAGCCCTTCTTTGGACTCTCTCCAGGAGATCCCTGTCCTTTTGATCCCAGGGAGCCCAGCACTGGACACAACACTCCAGGTGGGGCCTGAGCAGGGCAGAGCAGAGGGGGAGGATCCCCTCCTGTGACCTGCTGCCCACACTCCTCTTGATGCACCCCAGAAGACTGTTTACAGTCTCTGACACCCTTGCTATCACACATACACCTTAATCTTCAACTGTAACCTTCTTCTGGATTTGACAGAAGGTCCAAAACAATTCAGAAATATGAACCTCCATATAATTGGAGCACGTTTAAAATCTCCCAGCAGCTCCAACAGAAAAGGAACCTAATCAAAAAGCAGTCTTTTCATCAAATTGTGCAAACCTTGGGGAAAGAAAAAAATCAGTTCTAAGTTAGTGCTTATGGTTCTAAAAAGGCTTCCCCACAGGGTGACTTCTAGCAGCAGCCAGCTCTTAGGTATTTCCTTGTCAGTTTATCCCAAGGTTTCTGCAGGAGCTTTTACAAACTGTTTCAAGAATTAGGCATTGTGTGAAGAAAGAATTGATACCATTTATACCTTTCATGCCATTAATTTAGATTTTCTATATTCCATGTAAGGACTGTAACCAGTGGGCCATGCACTCAGCTTTCCTTTAATCCAGCCACCTCACCGCAGACAGAGCCACATCAGAAGAAGAAATGACCCAAAATCTAGAGCACATGTTTAGGATGCAGAGATTCAACGTAAGAGGGGAAAACTCAAAAGATGTTTGGAGGATTAAATACGGCAAAAATTGGCAAAAGACAGGGAAATGGATAAGTCTGTGCTGAATCTGGACAGCAAAGGGAACTATAAAGGTGGTGTCCTCTATCTGAAACACAACATGCACACACAAGCCTCAGGGAACAAAAAATCAGTGTTTTCACTCTCAGGTCATAGTTCAAATTGATAATTAACCCTTTGTTGCTCTCTCCCACACTGCAGCTTTTCCAGTGTGATTCATTACCCTGTATGATTGACAGTATCTTTATGGTCCTTGTTTTGCCATGAAATAACTTTTGCCTTTTATCATGTATTGGCATATGCTGCTGATTACAAATTGCTTTTAATAGGCATGTAAATATTTGGTTTTGGTGAGATGCAATGAACTTCCAGCCCCATCTATTGGTCTGAGAGACAATATTTAAGTGAAATCTAAGAGCCATCATCAGTTGCAAGACTGGAAGAACTCATAGAGAAGGAATATGAGATCATCTCATTGACTATCTCTGTAATTCTTCAAATCAATCAAAACTCTTTACAAACAAACAAAATCAAGAGAATTCGAATTTGGTTTGAGGGAGAAAAGAGAGGCAGGGATGGCTCTCAGTTGGGTGTTTATGGCCAAATATGATGCTCCCAAGAAAATATTTGTCAGAAGTTATACATAGACTCACAGAGTCACAGAATCACAGGGGTTGGAAGGGACCTCAAGAGCTCATCGGGTCCAACCCCCTGCCAAAGCAGCTCCCCAGCTCATATTGCAATATGTATAAAGAGAACACAGATGAAGATGAGTGGAGCCAGAGACATGCATCAGTGTGCAGAAAGGACAAAGGTGGGCACCCTGCTGGCACAGCTCCTGGAGGAATTTAGGGAAAAATACATACTTCCTTTCTGGTTCTTCACCTGAGAAGTCAAGAAGCAGATCCATAGAATCACAGAATGGTTCTGGCAGGAAGGGACATGAAAGACCATCTAGTTCCAAGGGGCAGGGACACTCTCCACCAGCCCAGGGTGCCCAAAGACCCATCCAACCCAGCCTTGAACCCTGCCAGGGACCCAGGGGCAGCCCCAGCTTCTCTGGACACCCTGTGACAGGGTCTCACCCCTCCCCAGGAAGGGTTTCTGCCTCCCAGCCCCTCTCCAGCTGCCCTCCTGCAGCTGAAGGCTGCTCCCCTGGGCCTGGCCCTCCCTGCCCTTGGCACCAGCCCCTCTCCAGCTCTCCTGGAGCCCATTGAGGGTCTGGAAGGGATTCAGAGCTCTCCCTGGAGCCTTCTCTTCTCCAGGCTGAACCAGCCCAACTCTCAGCCTGTCTTTGTAAGAGAGGTGCTCCAGCCCTTGGATCATCTCCATGGCCTCCTCTGGACTTGCTCCAACAGCTCCGTGTCCTCCTTGTCCTGGAGACCCCAGAGCTGGAAGCAGCTCTGCAGGGGGGTCTCACAAGGTGCATTTGAGGTATTGGCTAAATGGGATTTGCTTTTGTAAGTGGCTAAATGGGATTTGCCTTTTTGTTTTGGTTGGGCTTTTGTTTCGGTTGGGCTTTTGTTTCAGATGAAACAGAACCCTCAATGGATCCTATCGACAGTCAAATAAATTTGTCCATAAAAGGTCTTACATTTTTTTTATCCTCCAAGTATCCACCCGGAAGCAGCATTCAGCCTTTGACTTACTGGGTTAATTTTATCACTATCAAACACGTTTTGGTTTGCATTCTGAAAGCAGAAGTTCATCCCAATGGAACTTAAAAGTTGTTCAGGGGAAACTACTGAAAGTAACTTCTCCTTTGCAAAGCGACTTGCCCATGATTTAATCTTCCTCTATTATAATTACTTTTTTTTTTCCATGAGAAAAAAACTCATAAAATTGCTATAATTGAGGCTAGCTGAAACCACACATTAATTAAGAAATGAAGGAATATTTCTATTAATACTGCTTTTGTAATGTGATGTCTGTCTCCTGAGATGAACTGCAAGCAACTAAAAATAGCAAAATGAAATACCTTTGAGGCAAGCATTGCCTCTGAAGTGTAAACTCCCTCACACTTTATACAGCACCAAAAAAAAATCCCTTTGCTCTAGTCCCCTTCTGTTTATAGGCCAGGAGCCAATAGAAAATGGATTTGTAATTAACAGCCTTGGAATTCACACAGTCAAGCTATTTATGAGTATCATCATTTTCAGACACTGAGTTAGCACAAGGGTACCACTGTTCCAGCTTTATCACCATTATCTTTTAATTCTTCTGTTTGCATTTAGCTCTTCCAACCATTCCCAAATTTATAAGCTAATAAGACTTGGTTCATAAGTGGAGAATTAAGATGCCCACACAAATATTTTGTCTTAGAGGTCTAAATTTTTTCACACTTCTGAAGAGTTTCTTTTTTCCCCTACTCCATTTATTTTATGTGTGGCAATTACTCAATTGCTTATTCCACTTATTATTTTATTTTTCTTGGAGTTCTTCAGCCTTTTCTAATAAAGACTTTATTTTCATTTTCCTTTTTACTTAGAGATGTCCAACCAAGTTGGAACATCACACCAAAATATTGTTAACAGAGAAGAGTCTGTTTCCAGCTGCATACACTAACTAGAAATGAATAATAGAAATATAACTCTGCACAAATGAAAAAGTCATAAAATGCAAAACTTAAAAAAATTATCTGATATCTGACATATAAACAGAGTTAAGAATGATATTCCAAGACTGTAACTATGTATGAAAGACGTTACCCCCTAAAAGTAAGCAAAATAAGATAAACTACATTTTAAAAATGTGTAAATAAATTAAATTTCTTTAAAATAAAGAAATAAAGCCCATTTTAACATGAAGTTCACACATTGTAAGTTATAAAAAAAGAATATATGCGCTCATCAGTTAGACTTATACCTGTGCTTGAGGCACAAAGCCTCAGTCCTAAATCTCATAGACATACCCAAAGTATTTTTGCCACCTTTTCCCCTTTCACAGCATCCTGCCACGGAAGGTTTGGGCAGTTTTGGTGTACAGACTTTTCCCAGGAAGAAGATATGAAGAAGAAAACCTCTCTGAGAGTTTTACAGAAACAAGGTTTCAGTTTGTGAAGAATTATGACTAGTTAATCATTATTTTAATAATGTTTTAAAGCTGAAGGTAGGCAACGGTTTGTCATGAGCTGAAGGGGAAATTTGAACAGTGTCTTCATTACTCAACCAAAAAAATTAAAATGGGCTTTGCTATGAATGTGAATGAAACAGAATGACCCCTGACAGACAAAATGCTGTGATTCTGATCACAACACGCTATCTCACTTCGAGAAAATGAGGTTTTCTCATCCTTACTTCCCACAAAGAACGGTCAACTACGGAGCAGAATCAGCACGACTGCAGCACCGTGCTCCAGCAGAACTTGGTCAGGATTAACCTCCTCTGATTAATAAGGTCAGAGCGAGTCCATCCAAAATACTTAAGCAATCAACGGCAAAATATAAAATAGAAATCAAAATACAGTGTTCATTCCTGCTGAATGCTGAGTATAATTCATGCTGAATGCATACTCAGTATGTGAATTCACACGTACTCAGCCCAGTGGGATGGATCCCTGCCATGGAAAACTTGCCAGAAAGTTGATTCAAGAGAGGATTTTAACTTTGGAGAGTTGAAAAATAAAATGTCATTCTCTTCTCTTTGCTGGATAGAACAAGTTACTTCAGCAGACTGTGTTAGGAAATGCCACGCTGAATCGTATCAGTAGTCCTTTGGACAATTTTAGAATAACTGGTAGAAGAAGTTCATTCTTAAGTCCTTCTATTAAAGACTTCCAATCTCAGTTTTATAGTGAAGTCACTAATAACCACCCAGCCTTCAAGTAAGTACTTCCAACACATTTCCATATGTTTCAGTGACGCAGACAAGAAATCTGCTACCAGCCCTGGGTCAGAGTTTTAGAGAAGAAAATCATGTCCTCATTTCTCTCTAGACTTACTTGAAAATTCAATTTCCACAGGTCTGTAGGGAGCACATTAATGACCTTCTGAAGTCTTACCCAGAACGTATCAGAACAGATAGGAATACCTAACTATGTTGTTTCCTCAGTGGTGTTTCTAGACAAAGTAAAGATGCTCAAGCTGGCCTCATTAGCAGCTTCTTCTGGCCTGTGAGATCTTTACCATCTGTATAAGGAAGGAAGAGACTCAGAGCAACGACTGATGAAGTACAGAGCAGTGAGTTTCATTCTAAGCTACATTTAAGTTACATAAACTGAGACAAATTTAAGCACGGGTTATGACCAGAAGGCATTTCACTCAGGCAAAATGGGTCACCAAATCTTAATGACACAGCAGATTTGCTGGGTCTACACGGGGAACCCACCCAGTAGAGGTGCCCTAAACATCCCCAAACAAAACACCTGCTGCAAGCAGCAGCAGCCAGGGTAGCACAGATTGTGGCTCTGACACTGGAAACTACCTCTGTGACTGTGATGTTAGGAAGGTAGACAATAAAATAAATATTTGGGAAAGCAAGTTTACACTCAGGGCAGCGTAAATGCACTTTGCAACCTTTCCTCACTGAAAAACATAACTGGAGGCATTTGGGCTTGTACTAAAATGGGGTTTTCCATACTTTTGGGAAGGGATTAGAGTATAAAGCACCCTAACTTACACAGGGAGATGAGCACTGAATTTACCACACTGCCTTGTTCATGTCTTCACCCACATTCCCTCTCTTTCTAGTTCTTCCAATTTGAATTTCAGCTTCAAATAGCTGCAATTATGGAACAATTCAATCACTGGGCAAGGAAAAGGGAAAAAAAAATAAAAAAACCCAATTGCAAGAGCACAGTTTGGCAGGGCATGTTCTGTCTTTAAACAAGGATTAAAATGAGAGGGATTGTTCAAAATCAAACAAACTTAGGCAAGCAATTAGTGAAGATTCCTATAATCTTGGATTATTTCATCTTGTTACTATTCAACTGCAGCAGACTCTGCAGAATGGTTTTCCTTTTTTTTTTTTGGGGTGTTGTTCAAGGCATCTGTACAGACACCTTGAAACTTCACAGTTACTTGTGTTATGATTTTAAGAGCAATTAAAACTAAATTTGTAAAATTGGCTGAAGTCTAGACAGAGAACCAATCTTAAAACCAGCAAGGAGACTGTTTTACTAGCTCTCTCATGCAAAGTCAAGTGAGGATTAGAAGAACTTGGAGAAATGAAATCTGATGCAGGCTGAAACTATTCAGGGAAAGAGATTTGTCTTAATTTTTTTTTTGTAATAGCAAACAGCACCCTGGCTGACATTTCAGAAAATTCAAGCCATAGCCTAAGGAATTTGAGACATACTTTAGGAAAAAAAAAAAAAAGAGTGACTAAATCCAGGTTTCCCATGGGAGTAGGACCCATTTGATGAGGGCTGCAGTGCAGGGCTTTCCAGGCATGGACCACTCGGCTCAGGAACTCTACCCTGATGGCTTACCTTGGGTAAAACATCACGAGGCCAAATATGATCTGGAGGGCTGATGCAGGGCTTTATACCCGTAGAAGACTCCTGAAGATGCCACCATGTTATGAGTTCCCCTTGCCCCGCCTGCAGGAAGAGGTGGCAGTACACCCCCGTGCCATCGGCACCTGACCCACGTACTGTTTCCAAGGCAAACCAACAGTGGCATGGGGATCCTTCAGCCTCAGGACAGAGAGAAGCTCTGAGAGGGTGACAGCTACACCTGTGCAATGTTTTCTAGATTTCATTTGGATTCAGGCATAACACCTGAGCCATTGATAAAGGGTAATCAAAGGGTAGCCTTGGCAGTTAATTATTTGTTTGGAAGTATTCTATTAAATTAGTGTGGATCATTTCAAAGAGTGCATAACACACGTTAATACCAAACAGGCAGTAGGTAACAAAAGGGAAAAGCACCTTGAGATTAAGATTTTGTTGCTGAAGGTGTAACTGCAAGCTGTGATTGAGGCCAGGTTTCAGGTTAGGAACACATCATGGGAGAAGCAGCCCAGATGCATGTGCATCGTGTCTGTAATCCTTCTGACAGCGACTGCAACTGTTGATGGACCTCGTTCAGCCTGCCTTGACTACAAACACCCACCACCAGAGCCAAAAGAGAGGCCTGAAATCAAAAGGAATACATAACTTGGATTTTATTCATAAGCTTCATTAAGGCGTAGCTCGCCTAGCTAGGCCTCAAGCTAAGACAAAAGTTAGACCCAGGAGCCCTACAAGACCTCTATTAGCCACTAAGGCTTACATTGCAGAAGCCAGAAGGCGAGTGGCCTGCAGGACACACCACTTGGAAGCATCGGAGGTTGCCCAGGTGCATCCCTGTGGGCAAACAAGACCAGGACTTGGAACTGTGAAACATCTCAGTCAGAAATGTGGTGGTGAATTTGTAAAAGCAGGCATGGATGAACATTAGCCGCATCACACCTTTTGAAAGAGATTTTCCCCTGCCTCTCCATCTTCTGCTATCACATATTTAGAATTTTTTAAAAATGTTTTTAATATAACATCACCTGCCAGTTAATTTATACAGCAAAAGGAGCAGCAGTGAAACATTTACTAGAATTACTGTTGAACAGGGGACAAATCATCTGCTGTGCCACAGTAAGACAAGTTGGACTGAGTGGCCCATACATAAACACTAATGGTTGCATTAACTCTATTTTATTAATCACTACTGCAGTAAAGTCCACGCACTCGTTATGACCTCTTCTGTCTGATATTAATGACTTCAAAGCTACCCTCTTTAAAACCTGTCAACGGTCACCACCTGGCTTGCTCACACTGGACCCTTTGGAAAGTTTGGAGAGATACTTTACATATCACCCTGCTAATTCCAAGGATTCAAGTAAGTCCCTGTTCTCCAAATGAGTCACCGGTTTTTGGTCCACCGTCGTTGCTTCCAGTCAAAACATTTGAAAATGAAAAGTACAGCAGACAAGATAACCAAGCATTCAGTTCTCAGCATGGATATTTTGACACCTTAAGATCTTACCACGGAAATCCGTTCTGCTTGAATGAATCAGTAACCTGGAAAAAGCCCAAAATGAGTAAATAAATATTACAATAGGTCGTGATTCATTTTTACACAGCTAAGTGCCTACATGCTTTCATACCATCCTAAAGGAGACACTGAGAGCTAGTTAGAAGAAACCCAAACTAGCATATGCATCAGTAAATGAGTGAGATATGTCCTCTGGGTTTCAGAGCTCCATCACTGAAGAGGTGCTTTGACACCATAATGATGAGTCCAGTAGGAAAATAAGGGGATGAAGGAAGAAAGAATAGCTGGAGAAGTCATCTTTTTACCACAGGAATCCCCCTTAGGCAACATGTTTTACTCCTCAGGGTGATGTTACACATTAAACACAGCGAATAACAGGGCCTAGAGATTTTCCAAGCCCTATTTGGTGCTTAAAGGGGTAAATCTTTCCGTTTCAGGCCTGGAACAGAGTACAGGTAGACGCTGACATGTCACTGTGGAGAAACTTTGTGCTGGCCAGCAAGACGCAGGGAGTGAAGAGGCATGCTGTTGTAAGGACAGCATGTCCAACCAATGGCACCTATGTCTGAAGCAAAAGGATTTTAATATTTTCCCCTATTAATACCAATGACATGGTAGCAGGGAAGGAGAATTTAGAGAACTGTTTTTGTAGGAGACAAGCAATCTACGAAGATGATGAAGGGCCTGGAGCATCTCCCCTGTGAGGAAAGACTGAGTGAGCTGGGGCTGTTCAGCCTGGAGGAAAGAAGACTAAGGGGGGACCTAATTAAAGTCTATAATTATCTCAAGCAGGGGATGCAGGGGGAATCAGCCAGCCCCTTTTCAGTGTCTGTGGGGACAGGACAAGGGGCAATGGCTGCAAGTTGGAGCACAGGGAGTTCCACACCAACCTGGGGAAGAACTTTTCCCCAGTGAGGGTGAGGGAGCCCTGGGACAGGCTGCCCAGGGGGTGTGGAGTCTCCTTCTCTGGAGAGATTCCAGACCCGTCTGGACACCTCCCTGTGCAATATGAGCTGGGGAGCTGCTTTGGCAGGGGGTTGGACCTGATGAGCTCTCGAGGTCCCTTCCAACCCCAACAATTCTATGATTCTGTGATTCTATGAATCACTCTAATCTTGCTCTGCTCACATCATTTTGAACCCACATATTTCAAAGCGCCGGCTCACGCAACAGAGGCTGACAGGAAAATACAGATCACACCTTTACCACATGGTGCCATGCAACAACAGTCGGCAGCAAGCTCTTACAAACATCCCTCTGCCAAAACATCCAAGGCAATCACATCAATCACTGGTTCCACATAAACAAGTTCATGGTTGGTGGTAAGCGCAGTCCGAGAACCGTCTTTAATTAGTCTACTAATGAGGCTGTGTCTCTTAGTCACATCTCCAGTAAATCTGCATCATTTCACTGATCTCACCAGAATTCCATTGGGTTCGGATTGGACTGGACCCGCAGGCAGCCTGACGCAGCGCAGGGAGATGGGGCGCTCTCAATTCAACCACCAGCCACGCAGGAGGTCTGCCTCCCGGGCACACAGAGCACCCCTATCTGCATCTCTCCTGCACCCCAGCGCTTCTTGGGCACAGTGGCCAGCAGCTATCCTTGGAGAAGGTCAGACATCAAATGTCAGACTGAATAAAAAGAAAGTCTCAATCCGGAATGGGGTTGTAGACTACACACATAGCACCCTCCTCAGTTTCCCCTGAGAAACAGAATAACTGCTAGCTTAAGGGTGAGGTGAGGATTTAAAAATGGCCAGAATCTTGATTTATTTGTCAATTAATTTCCATTTGCAGGGGAAAAAAGTTAGAAAATTCAAAGACATTTTTAACTTAGAAGTTTCACTTCAAACAGAGCAAAATCTGGAAGATAATTTTTTTAAAAACTGATTAAGATTAAAAGGCTATCCAAAGGCATTAGTGATTTCAAAACCAGATTTAAGCCCAAATCACTTTTGGCTTTTTAATGTTTTAATTTCAACAAAAAGCGTTGCAGATGTTATCTTGGACTCAATCCACTCCCCCCGCCTCTCTTCTCAAGATTTGATTACCTTGATGAACCACATCTCTCTTCTGCCCAACCCTACAGGATCTGGACCTGTGAAGTCCACACAGTGTATAGATTACAGCAGCTAATGTAACGAGCATGGATTGCATCAGGAATTTTCAGGCAGGAAAAAGGAGGAGAGTTATTTCAACTTCAGAAGCTCCCAATTAGCCTACCAGAAGGGGAAGAGGAAAGAGAAATAAATCTCCTTTATTTTTAAAAATTATATGTTTGTAACGTTTCTTCAGAACTCTGCCTGGCATGGAAAGACTGGATTCACAGCTAAGATGGTTGCACTGAATTTTCTGAAGATACTCAGCTTCACATACCCTCAGGTATCCTAAGAGATTAAAATAGGAAGCAAAAAAAACCCCCAAAACAAAAGCCCAAAAATGCTTTTGGAGCACAAGTGTTCCTTTTATTTCCATCACTGAAGTTGTGGCAGGTCAGTAAGAAGAGAAATAAAAATAGAAATCACTGTTTTCCCTCGTGCTGGATTTGGTAACCGCTGAGCTGAGGCTACACCAAGGAGAAAGTGCTGTTAGAGCTGCAAGTATGAAGTTACACCTTCGTCCCTTGTAGTATCTGCTCTGGTGTTCACGTACAAGGAGTACAGGACTAACTCTTTCCAGTTTTCTTATCTGGAACATAGCTGAGCTTTATAATAATAGCTCAGACAATTTTAAACCCTCCTCTGGGAGGGCCGCCCGGGGACGTGGCCGCGCTCCTCTTGGTCCCCGCGTTCCCCATTACTAACTGCAGCCCGATGCATCACGGCCAGGCAGACGAGCCACGCAGGAATGACTGTACCGTGCTGTGCTCTAAGGTACAGCTGTGTGCAGGGGGTACCCAAAGGCAAAGAGACACCCTCCTGGTGTTTGACATTTTGAGGAGCGGGAAGGAAGGACTGCGGTTTCCTCCCACCCCTTCGCCATCACCCCCCGCGGTCTGACACCAAGCCTGTTTTCCTACCGTCTGGATATCGGGCCGGCAGACACGAGTGCCAGACTGCTGTATGATTTTGCCTAGCAATTATCTTCTATCTTTTGATAGTATGCTGTACCCTCCCTCCTTCGCAGTCAAGAGCTGTCCTGACACGACGGTCTCTGAAGCAGCTCTGGAAACTGCCACCCGCTCCAGTTTGGGGTTTCTGTCCTTTTTCTTTAAATATTTATGTTGGAACAACCTGTTGAAATATGCAAGTATATACAGAAAAAGCCTTGAAACTGGAGGAGACAGCCAGTTCTACCTCCCTCATCAACTTTTTTTTTCTTGCTGCAGCAGAGAGAAGCCAAAACACAGGGCTGGAAGGAGTTCAGACTTAAACCACTGGAATATGTTAATGAGGAACGAGGCTGTTACCATTACAGAGCTTTATCTATCGGTTTGGAAAAGATTCTCAAACCAACCAGTGAGGTCAGGAGAAGGTCAGTAAAAATGAGAGAAAGCCTTCCTCCAACCAGCCCCTGCTCCAACTATTTCATCTCATGAAACTACAGAGCAAACTCTAAAGACAGGAAAAAATACAGGAAAAGATAATGACCACAACCTTCAGTAACAGCTGTGGGATGTATTTAACTTGGAGAGGGGTAAAGTGGAAGAAGCTTTAAGCCATCTTCAGGGTCCCCTGAGCCCAGGCCAGATGCGCCTGTTCAGCCATGTAACACAGCTCCGAGCATCCCGCTACAATTTAAGCCAACAACCCCGGGGGCTGCTGGAGATATTGCAAGCAGCAGGTGTTCCCTTGCAGCATCTCTCTCTACCTGTTGCCAAGAAGGAAAGAGAATGGAGGAGGAAGGTGATTTGTTCTATTTTCAGTTGCTGGTAAGACCGTGACTCTTTATTACATCTGGGAAGAGCAAGATACATTCATGTCACCCTAAGCCTTCATTTCCCTTTCATCCTCCTTTGAGGGACGTGCATCATCTGCAGAGTTATTTCCTCATTGGCTACCTTTCGCTTGCTGCTTAGAGGTCCTGTTACTTGCAAGGACTGCATCTCTGCAGCATCCTTTCCTTGAGAGTTGCCTGGAGATAAAGCTGATCACTGTTTCATAGAAACTGAAAGTTTAAACAGTTTTCTCCCTCCATGCAGTTCCTTCAGTAAATCACTTGCAGGCTCTCAGCACACCCATCCAAGGTGATACAGTTACCTCCTGCTCAGCTGATAACTTTTTGGAAGCCCTTTGATGATAGTTGTGACAATAGCTGTAGTCTGACCAGACACTTTTCCTTCTGCTCCTGTTAGAAGAGCAATAAAGGAACAGTGACATGTTGACACCACCCATCCCATAACTGTTCCATTCAGAGCATCCCAGCATGGGTGTACGATGTTCTGCTCCCCTCCTCCCCCAAAACCAGCAGTGCATATCCTGGTGAGATGTCTCTGGATGTATTTAGTTTACTTTGGGTATTCCGGAGGTCAGCCGCGCTTTGTGAACCACCGCTTATTGTAAGAGATGGATGACGTGAGGCATGAAGCAGCTTCCCCTCTCATCTAGCAGCTGATGACAGTGAACTTGTAATTCACCACCCATTCAATTACACAGACTGGGATTGCTCAAAGGAGGCATGGGGAGTTAGGTGGCGAGACCACTGGGTTTCGGCGGGCGCTCAGCACCGGTATTACACACGCGTGTTACCTTCTCTGGTATGTCCCAACCAGACCATCATTTACAAGGAAATTCCTATTCCCTGTATCAGGGGCTTCAGGTCCATGACTTACAAACACCACATGCAGTTACACAGATGAGGCATGGCACCGAGAATTAAAAGGGCAGTTTCCCTTAGCATCTAAACCTTGAGATGGGCAGGGACCCAGCTTTTCCATGAGCAAGCTAGTATCAGAGGAAAAGCTGCCAAGAGAGATATAGTGTCATCACTCTTGGGGATCCTACTCCAAGCTAAACAAGTCTTGGCCGTGTCTGTCTTTCTATCTTGTCTGCTCGTATTTTAAAGCTTTTTGGGCAAAACCCTTGGAGAGCTGACCAAGCTGGCAAGATCAAAGCCACAAAAATATAAGCAAAAAGAATTCTTGAAATTTATACCCTATGTTTTTCTTCCACTTTTAAAAGCAAGTTATTTTACTAGAGGATATCACTAGTGAATCAAAAAATTATGGTGCTACATACACTAAAAGTAAAGCCCTCCAGAACCTTTCCTTCTTGCTGGATAGTGAGCATCTCTTTTTGTGGAAGAGAAACTGAGTTTGAAATACTCAGGATAATTAGCTAAGGGATCACAGAATCACCAGGTTGGAAAAGACCTTTAAGATCATCGAGTCCAACCATTCCTGTCCTGTGCTAACCCCTATCCCTGAGCACCTCATCTACCTGTCTGTTAAACACACCCAGGGGTGGGGACTCAGCCCCCTCCCTGGGCAGCCTGTGCCAGTGCCTGACAACCCTTTGGGGGAAGAACTTTTCCCTCACGTCTGCTCTGACCCTGCCCTGGCCCAGCTTGAGCCCATTGCCCCTCATCCTGTCACCTGTCCCCTGGCTGAAGAGACCATCACCCACCTCTCTGCACCCTCCTGTCAGGTCAGTGTAGGTGGGGATCAGGTCTCCCCTCAGCCTCCTCTTCTCCAGGCTGAACACCCCCAGCTCCCTCAGCCGCTCCTGGGAAGGTTTGCTCTCCAGCCCCTTCCCCAGCCTGGTTGCCCTTCTCTGGACTCACTCCAGGACCTCCATGTCCTTCTGATGGGCCCAAGATAAAATGACAGATAAAATGATACGACCAGAAAAATATTTCTGAACATTTCTGTGCATGTATTGTAAAGCCACTGGTACCAGAAGAAGTAGTGCCAAAACTGAATCCAATAAGTCCTCTTCAGGAAAACATGTTAGAAGGACCCCTGTGAGATATTGAAAGTTCGTCTATAAAAAACTATAAAGCATTCCTGATATGCAAGACCTTAGATTTTTAGAGAAGTCAGGTAACTGAGGATATGTTCAGGAATTCACTTCAAACCATTCTTTTTCCTTGTACCTGTCCTGTAATCATTCATTTAAATAAAACATCTTGATATTTTCTGGACTGAAGACAGCCTGCTGCCAAGGCACAAGAACAGGTTTCTGAGCTGAGGAACACACCATTCCCACCATTCCCTCTTGTTTGGGAAATAAAACTTTGAGAGAGACATTAACAAGCATTAATTCTCACACAGAGAAGCCAACAGCTGTGAGCATCCTCCATAGCCAGTGAAAACAAAGTAGCTGCTTTTGTATTATTTCCCATTAAAGTTTTGACAACTGCAGTACTGTAAGACATAATTTTGATTAGGCTACAGGGCTGGTGTAGCAAAGATCCAACCCCTGAGAGGTTTTATGGAAAAAGGAAAGAGCTTTCAGCACGGGCATGTTAACATGACATGAATCAGGCAGGAATCGGGGCCAACATAAGTATGAGTTGTATAATAGAAGAAAGTGAAAACCCCAGGACATAGAAAAAGCAATCTCTTTCCCTTAAAATTCAGAACCTGCCAGATTATACCAGTGTTGGGCTCGGTGCCATTAACACAGTGCCAGACTAGGCAAGAGCCCTCCTGTCAGGCAAGGATTGGCAGGTTCAACAGAAGAATGCTTCTGAAAATAAGTGAGGTAATATAGACGCCCAAAGAAGTAAGAAAAGGCCAGGGGGCTATTTATAGTTTGTTCATGTTTAAGTCTGTGAATCCAACACGCCAGGGATTTAAAGGCAGCCAATTACCTTTAGTGGTACCTGAGAAAAGCCAAAGACAATGCTGAGATTGCTTGGGCTGCCCAAAATCTCCATGCTAACTCTGGATCAATTATTGTGTGTTCTACCAAGCACCATGCACTCTGAACTCCCAGAGCTAACCTTAATTATATCTTGCCTCCTTTTATCTCAGAATAAACCAAATACATTTACCCAAGATAACATCCAGCACAAGTGGTTGTTGTGCCAACCTCCCATTCTAATTGAAGGAACTTCCTGTGCTCCAAAATTTCATGAATAAATTCCCAAGGCTGTCTTCTCTCCAGCCCCAGGTAGGGACAGCATCCTACTACTGCTTTTAAAATAGAAAATGAGACCTAGAGGCCAAGAGCCAGTAATAGATTTTTGGCAGGTAGAAGTGTTGGTTTTAATCTAACACGTTTCACAAAATGTCCACAAAATGCCAGAAATCCATCAGATGGCCAATGCAAGCCCAGAAGCACCATCAAGTGTCTCTACTGTCATTGCTAAGAAAGCTTAGGTGACACAAGGAAGTTTAAAAGCATTCTGAGGAAAGCCCTTTCTATTCATGAGAACACCATGTGTTCCACAAGGAAGACTTTTTAATTACCTTTCCTAAGGTGTTTTGTGTTGAAGTTCTCCGTAGAGACAATGCAATATTAATTGATAAACCAATGCCCTTAGCTTTTGCTTTTAAGGTCTTTGTGCTCAGGGCTTCTGTTTTGACCATAGTTTGGGAGAAAACACTTCCAGTGCTTCTGTTGAACGCAACAGATCAACGGATCAGTATTATCTTGAAAAGATATAGAAAAACATGCCTCATGGTGCTCCTGGTTGCCAGAAGTTTGCTGCCTCTCCACCAGGAAACATCTTTCCCAATGGGGAAGACACTCTCACCCAGAGAGGAATCAGATTTGCTTACTCAACCACATGGACAAAGAAGACATTTGAATGTCAAATATCCAAAGCAAAGTGTGCACAAGGGACCTAAAGGCCCAGAAAGTCTTTGCCCAATTGCATCCAGGATCAC
The DNA here is from genome assembly GCA_027925045.1 of Hypotaenidia okinawae. NCBI lineage: Eukaryota > Metazoa > Chordata > Aves > Gruiformes > Rallidae > Hypotaenidia > Hypotaenidia okinawae. Next base: position 3,918,762 of record BSDF01000009.1, on the reverse strand, counting down.
ATGTGAACACGGCACAGGCTGTTCAGATAAGTCACTGAGCCAAAAGGGCAAATACCAGTTGGGAAAACTAATTATCAGTGAATTAAACATTTACTGTAATTATTCAGTTCCTCCAAAGAGCCAGAAACAACTCCAGAACTCACACTCTGCTATGTCTAAGGTGTGTGGAGCATGAACATATGCAAGTGACATATATATAAGCATATATCTATCTCTCTATATATGTATATACAACAACATAAACCAATGTATGCACCTGAGCCAGAGATTCCTTAGTGAACAGCTACCACAGGAAAAGCACAACCCTGACAAAATTTCAATTCCCAGAGGACCCTTTCCAGGACTTCTGTTCAGGAAACAAGGTCACAAGTTTACTTATCCACTGAAAATACTCTAGGTGTAAGTTACTGAGAGGCAGCAACCAAAGAGCCCAAATTACGCCACTTTTTACTGTCATTTCCAGAGTTTAACAGCATTACACTGGGCTGCTTTTCTTTCTGAGACATGGACTGTGCAGCAAGCTGCCAAGAAACATCTTTGCTGGACATAATGACTACTTGGCCTCCATCTGAGGAGGAGTGGCTTCATATAATTAAACTCTTCCATGACGCAGGGGACTGGACCTGATGACCAACGAAGGGTTTCTTCCAAATATCTTTCTGTGATTATATGCTGATTAAATACCTGTGTGTATCACCAGCTGATTTCCCCATTTTGCTCAAAATACATTGGGCAGGATTGGATCTGCATCACTTTATGACGTCCAGTATTATATCAGGATCTATGAATAACTGCCCACCTCCTTTATGTGTCTGCCCCAGCCACTTCTGGGGTTTTTTCTCTTTTTCCATCCCCCCTCCCCCTGGTTTTATAACAATTTACTCTCTGTGTGTTATAACCCTAGCTCTTGTACACAGACCTCCCACTCAGCCGCTGCACACAGGGAGCCAGCACAAGCAGCCTGACATTCCCGTGGTATATTCTACCAAAAAGATGCCCTTGATAAACTGGAGAGAAAAAAGAAACACAACAAAACCCAACCCAAAACCAAAACAAACCCTTCAAAAAAACCAACCCCACAACATTATCACTGGCAATTAGGGTTTCACTGCTGCCCAGGACACTCAACTTTAAATAAACTTTGGAGGAGCAGCTGGCCATCAGAGAGAAATCTGAGAAGTTGCTTAAGGAGCCCAGGGAGCTCTGCTCTTCTCTTGCTGTTAAAAATGGTTTGTTTGGGTTTCCTTCAGAGCAGGGGAACAGGAGGGAGGTCAGAAAGAGCTTTTCTGGGGACTCGGTGGTGTTGCTCAGCGGGGGACTCACTGTGCAGCCAGTGTGGCTCTATACCATAAGACCCACACATACTCTGCTCCTTGGAGATGCCATCCAGAGCAAGGGGAGCCAAGTATCCCAGCACCAGGAAACTGCTGTTTCTGTTGCAAACTCTCTGGAGCAGGAACTGTGACATCCTGCATTCAGACATCAGGCTTAGCGCCCGCAGCTAGCTGTCATCTCAGTAATTGTCTGTGTGGTAAATCAATAGCTATGTGAGATTACCTGCAATGCCTGGACTCTGTTAAGGGGGAAAACTTCTTATTTGCTTTTAAAGCCTTCACTGAACCATGCGTGGAGCTCTGCTTAATCCTTGGGAAGGAAAACAAACACGTGCGAGCTGTCTGCACTTGACTGCTGGAAGCTTTTGAACCCTGGGCTGACTGACGGGCCAGGTTCCTCAGTTCAGTTTGGAACCTGACTCTTTTCTCTGTCAAAACGTTTAAACTGCATTACATGTGTTCACAACAGGTTTCTGAAATGCGTCCTTCACACCTAGCCCAGGGCAAATGAGGTGGGACTCCCACGCTGGGGAGATCCTTGATGATACCACAGCAACCGGGCTCGAGACCATGTGAGGAACCTGAACGTAGATGAGTCTTGATGAGATGCATCCCAGGGTCCTGAGGGAACTGGGAGATGTAGTTGCTGTTACCCTCTCCATCGTTTTTGAAAAGTCATGGCAGTCAGGTGAAGTTCACAGTGCCTGGAGTAAGAGAAACATTGCACCCATTTTTAATAATGGCAAAAAAGAGGACTCTGGGAACTACCCACCACTCAGTTCACCTCCTAGAAACCAGGAATACAGAAGGCAGGGAGATGGTTAGAGACAGCCAGCATGACTTCACCAAGGGCAAATAGTCCTTGACTACTCTGATGGTCTTTTACAATGGAGCAACTGCATTGGTGGGTAAGGGAAGAGGAAGTGGTGTGATTTATCTTGACTCCTGTCAGGGCTTTGACACAGGCCTGCACAACATCCTGTTCTCTAAATTGGAGAGATATGGATTTGATGGATAAGGATGCCCCATCCAAAGAGTTTTAGTCAATGTCTCGATGTCCAAATCGAAACCAGTAATAAGTGGTGTCCCTCAAGAGTCTGTACTGGGACCGGTACTATTTAATATCTTTATCAGCAACATAGACAGTGGGACTAAGTGCATCCCCAGCAAGTTTGTGGATGACATCAAGCTGAGTGGTGCAGCTGATTCACTCGAGGGAAGGGATGCAATCCAGAGGGACTTTGGCAGGCTTGAGGAGTGGACCAGTGTGGAAATCATGATGTTCAACAGGCCAAGCGCAAGGTCCTGCACATGGGCATGGGCAACCCCCAACGTCAATACAGGCTGGGGAATGACTGGATGGATTGAGAGCAACCCTACAGAGAAGGACTTGGGGGTGCTGGTGGAGTGGCGAACATGTGCTTGCAGCCCAGAAAGCTAACCATATCCTGGGCTGCATCAAAACCAGCGTGGCCAGCAGGTCAAGGAAGGGGATTCTACCTCTGTTCTGCTCTGGTGAAGCCCTACCTGGAGTACTGCATCCAGCTCTGGGGTCCTCAGTACAAGAAGGAAAGGGACCTGTTATAGCAGCTCCAGAGAAGACCATGAAAATGGTTAGAGGGCTGGAGTGCCTCCCCCATAAAAGCTGAGAGAGTTGGGGTTGTTCAGCCTGGAGAAGTGAAGGCTCTGGGGAGACCTTATAGTGGCCTTTCAATAATTTAAATGGGCTTAGAAGAAAGACAAAGAGAGATTTTTACCAGGGCATGGAGTGATAGGACAAGGGGGAATGGCCTTCAGCTGAAGGAGGGGAGATTTAGAGTTTAGGAGGTAGAAATCCTTCCTGGGGAGGGTGGGGAGGCCCTGGCACAGGGTGCCCAGAGAAGCTGGGGCTGCCCCTGGATCCCTGGTAGGGTTCAAGGCCAGGTTGGATGGGGCTTTGTGCACTCTGGGCTAGTGGGGGGTGTCCCTGCCCATGACAAGGGGGTGGAACTAGAAGATCTTTACAATCCCTTCCAACCCAAACCACACTATGATCATACTGAGGAGTGGCAATACAAGGGGCATATATCACTGTTTTGTGAAAACATACATGGGAAATCCCTAGGAGAAGACAATAGAATTGCTTCATCTGCCTCTGAATTGCCATTCAATTTTAGCAAGCAAAGGCTACCACCAGTAATGAGAGAGACAGAAAAGTCTCATTACGTGGCAACAAATTAGTAAAGAGACTGCAAGTGCGTCGTGCAACAGTTCCCAGCCTCACCCTTCACCATTGTTCTGGTGAAAGAATTTGTTCCCTGCATGCACCAAGCCAGCAGAAACTAAGGGGTGAGGGGAACATTCCTACACCTTAGGTAAGAGTGCTCCCTTCTGGCTGCAGGTCTGAAGGCAGACAATCTGAAAGGAAGTGATCTCCATTTGTCTAGGCATGACCTAAGGAAGTCATGCTGCTCATCGCCCTGTGCACTTCATTAGAAAACATCAATGTTCAGACGGCCACACTTGGGTGTGAGCAGAATATTTCAACGCTATGAGAATCCCTCAACCCACTTCAGAAGGGAAACCACTTTTTAAGGAGGGAAAAATAATATCAGGACAGATCACAGAATCAGAGAATCATAGGGGTTGGAAGGGACCTCGAGAGCTCATCGGGTCCAACCCCCTGCCAAAGCAGGGTCCCTAGGACAGGGCACACAGGGAGGCGTCCAGACAGGGCTGGAATCTCTCCAGAGAAGGAGACTCCACACCCCCTGGGCAGCCTGGCCCAGGGCTCCCTCACCCTCACTGGGGAAAAGTTCTTCCCCAGGTTGGTGTGGAACTCCCTGTGCTCCAACTTGCAGCCATTGCCCCTTGTCCTGTCCCCACAGACACTGAAAAGGGGCTGGCCAATTCCCCCTGCATCCCCTGCTTAAGATAATTATAGACTTTAATTAGGTCCCCCTTAGTCTTCTCTTCTCAAGGCTGAACAGCCCCAGCTCCCTCAGCCTTTCCTCACAGGGGAGATGCTCCAGGCCCTTCATCCCCTCCGGAGCCTCCTCTGGACTCTCTCCAGGAGATCCCTGTCCTTTTGATCCCAGGGAGCCCAGCACTGGACACAACACTCCAGGTGGGGCCTGAGCAGGGCAGAGCAGAGGGGGAGGATCCCCTCCTGTGACCTGCTGCCCACACTCCTCCTGATGCCCCCAGGATCCCATTGTCTCTCTCAGCCCCAGGACACACTGCTGGCTCATGGCCACCCTGTCATCAACCAGGACCCCCAGGTCCTTCTCCACAGAGCTCCTCTCCAGCAGGTCACCCCAGCCTGTACTGATATGAACAGTTATCCCTTCCCAGGTGCCAGACTCTCCACTTGCTTTTGTTGAACCTCCTCTGGTCTCTCCCTGCCCAGCTCTCCGGCCTGGCCAGGCCTCGCTGGGTGGCAGCGCAGTGTCCTGTGTGTCAGCCACCTCTAACACTTTCAGCTGAACATCTCCACTAACACGTATCCAAAAGTGTGAGTTGCACCGTGCTTTCTGCAAACCCTTCATGTCCATACAGACCTCTCCAGGAATGGAATACTAAGTACTACCAAATTAAATTAATGGGTTGGACTCTCGTGAGAGAAGCGGTCACTCTTCAGAGGGACTTGGCCAACTCCATTAAAGGACCACACGGAACTCTTGCTGGTGGGTTTTCTTTCATCAAGGGTTCAAGTCGAGGAAAGTTCGGGGTCGGACAGTGGCTCGAGGCAGCCAGCTCTCCTCCTTTTGGAAGGCAAACACTGACCTCTATGGGCAACACGCAATGGTGCAAAATAGAGTTCCCGAGGAAAGGCCAGCCGTGTTTGCACAAAAACCAAAGACACTGCACTGAAGTAGGGTGGGGATAACCACAAGGATGGAGGGTCCTTCCCTTGGATGCAACGATGAACGTCAGAAGCAGTTACATCCCTCACCAAAATGGCTTACATCAGTTTTGGTGTCTTCCTTCACTGGAACAGGTTTTGCCTGTAAACAGGCTGAATTCAACAAACAAAGCACTACTGATACTGCGGGAATGACTCCCAAAAGCACCCCTCAACACTTGAGCTACTCTAGACCCCAACCTACCGCACTGCAGGTGGTTTCCAGCCCCCAGGGCAAGGAAACAGGGGTGTCTCAACTGCACGTAAACATTCAAGGTCCTCCTTGCTCAGGCTGTGGTTGTGGTCCAGCTCTGAGCCCAGTGATGCAGGAAGGATGCAATGATGGGCAACCAGGATGAAGAAGCAGAAGCCACGTTGTCAGAGGATGGCCAGCTGGGAATGTGGTGTCTTCCCGTCCCTCTTCAAAGATAGACACTGCCTGCAGGTACAGAACCATCACTTTCTGCATGATGGAGACTGACCAGTTCTGGGCCCCTCACCATAAGAAGGACATGGAGGTCCTGGAGTGAGTCCAGAGAAGGGCAGCCAGGCTGGGGAAGGGGCTGGAGAGCAAACCTTCCCAGGAGCGGCTGAGGGAGCTGGGGGTGTTCAGCCTGGAGAAGAGGAGGCTGAGGGGAGACCTGATCCCCACCTACACTGACCTGACAGGAGGGTGCAGAGAGGTGGGCGATGGTCTCTTCAGCCAGGGGACAGGTGACAGGATGAGGGGCAATGGGCTCAAGCTGGGACAGGGCAGGGGCAGGTCAGATACTGAAAGAGTTGTCAGGGCCTGGCACAGGCTGCCCAGGGAGGTGGCTGAGTCCCCACCCCTGGGTGTGTTTAACAGACAGGTAGATGAGGTGCTCAGGGATATGGGTTAGCACAGGACAGGAACGGTTGGACTCAAGGATCTTAAAGGTCTTTTCCAGCCTGGTGATGCTGTGATTCTGGGGTGCCAGGAGAAAAACTATGACACAAAATGCAAACCCATGAAGTGGCAGTGCATGGGTGGGCAGCGGGACAATGGGACCAGCATCAGACAGACAGAGTGAGGACGGACAGACAGACAGACAGATCTGGGCTATCCCCCATTACCTCCAGTACTAGCATCAGTTGAAGGGAGGCCAAGAAACAGACCAAAATGTTAAGGTTTGTGATGCCTCAGAACTGCAACAGGGCAAGACACTCCAGCTCTGTGATGAACGGGACGTGGGAAACACATCGCTCCCCTTCCTGCTCTTTATTTTAATCTTCCTTAAGTTAATGACAAGGATGCAAACAAATGGAGTTTTCCTAATTGGTTTAGGATCACTTTCCACGCCAAGATTTAATCTACCTTTTTGCAACAAAGGGCTTTTTAAGCCAGTGATGGGCAACTGTCATTTCCTAAATATCCATGCCAGCAGAAATTCTTCATCCTTGGATAGAAAATGATCAGGAACTATCACTACCAATCAATTGCATCAATAGAAGTTTTTTTATTTATGAACTAGTGGCCTGCATACTACAGCTTGCTAGCAGAAAAAAAATGTCATTTTAAATTAAAGACACTAAGGGCATGTTTTAACCTAAAACTGTAGAAGTGTAGACAAAGGCAGGACAAGGGGGAATGGATTAAAACTAAAGGAGGGAAGGGTTAGATGAGATATGAGGGGGAAGTTCTTTGCAGAGAGAGTGGTGAGGGGCTGGCAGGGGCTGCCCAGAGAGGGGGTGGGTGCCCCATCCCTGGGGGTGTTCAAGGCCAGGTTGGATGGGGCTCTGGGCAACCTTGTGTAGCTCCAGGCCTGGAGGTTGGTGTCCCTGCCTGTGTCAGGGGGTTGGAGCTCTGTGATCCTTGTGATCCCTTCCAACCCATGCCATTCTATGATTCTAAGTGTCATCAAAAGTAAGGGGGGGAAGAGGGAAGAAAAATTCTGAAAATGTAGGAAAACTTACTGGCTGTAGAAGACTCCACTGTCCCAAAGTGGTGTTTTCAGGCCTCACAAAGCTTTTCAGCCATGCTCATTTTAAAGGCTACCCCCACGTAGCATACTGGTAAAAAAAATGACATCCCAGTGACTTGCAGTAGGAAAAAGGTAGAGGGTGATGGAGTTAAGACCAAGGTTGGTATAATGAGGCTTTGCTCTAAAACGATGCTGTCAACAGGGAAGGAAATGAAGCCACACAGTCTGAAGCTGTGAAAATGGATGAGGTAAAAGAACAAAGTTAAATACTCTGGAAAAAATAATATTAATTATCATATGCAAATATAAAGCAGTCTCAAATCTCCTGTGACCCTCACCAATCTCAGGAGTGGAAGCTGGTAAGCTTATGTTTAGAAATCTGCCCTCTTTCCTATACATAAAGTTGCACCCATCGACCACTTTGGTAGTTGTAAAGTACTTTTGGTGGTGGTAAAGAGAATTCTGCCTACATGCTGGTATCTGAAAACAGTGGTACTACATGTTTGCATAAAATATGATGTGTCTTGGTTTTGCCCTCTGGAACAGAGCTGAGTGAGCTTCCCAATTTAATGGGTTCTTCCATTAAAAATTAACGACTATCTCATAAAGCACATTTAAATATTGCATAAGGAAGGAAGACAAATGAAGCACCTGGAATCTCTGACAGCAAGTGTATGTCAGGTAGGACATAGCTCAGGGCAGGCAGAGCAAATTGAGACATAATCAAGGAGGAAAGAAAAACAGGCAAACCAAGAACAAATGTAGATATGGTACTGCACAAATGCTAAAAGTTGGGAAGAAACGTCACAGAACCAGAATGTCTCGTTTTAAAAGGAAATATTCTCATTCAGCTTCCCAAAATGGAGGGGTTTGTTTTAAAAAAATTGGGGCACAGTGTTTGAGAGCTGTGCCCCTTCCTCCCAGGGCTGCTGTTACCAGGATAACGTCCCATCAAACCTTGTCCTAGCACAAGGACATTTCTCCTGGGCAGCATTTGATTGCTCTCCACTTTGCAGCTATGCAAAATACACAGCTGCTCTCTGTTCTCTGCAGCTTAGGTCTTGGGATATAGAAAAACCCTACAATGATACACAGCTTTGTCTTCCACTGCAACAACCTCAGTGAAGAATTCTGGCAGGTGCCCAATGCATTTGCAGCATTATTTCTAAGGGCAAACGAACCTTTGATATGAAAATGTGTTTATTGATACAGGGGAAACCTGTTTTCTCTCATCCTTCTCTACAATCTTACTTCCAAGGAAACAGTGACCCCATTCAGCCATAATTTGCCACTGATCCTGAACAACTGAGCATAGCAACTTAATAATCAATCACAGGATAGCTAAGGCTGGAGGCAACTCTGGAGATCCTCCAAGTCCAACCTCTCTGCTTATGCAGGGTCAGCTAGAGAGGGGTGCCCAAGACTGACCAGTTGGGGTTTGAGTATCTCCAAGGATGAAAGCTCCATCATTTCTCCTTTGCTGGTGTGCAACTGTCTTCAAGGCAAAAAAGCATTTTCTAGTGTTCATAGGAATTTCATGTGTTTCAGTTTGTGTCCACTGCTGCTTGTCCTGGCACAGGGCACTACTGAGAGGAGCTGGTCTTTCTCTTCCTTGAGCCTTCTTCTCTCCAGGCTGAACAGCACCAGCTGTCCCAGCCTCTCTTCATATGACAGATGCTCCAATCCCTTAATCATCTTTGTGGCCCTTCCTTGGACTTGCTCCAGTAAGCTCACATCTCTGCTGTACTGGGGAACCCATGACACTCCAGATGTGCTCCGCCAGCGCTGAGACAAGTGACAGTGACCTCACCACAACATCAGCCAGTTCCCTCAGCACTTGTGGGTCCACCCCATGTCCCACAGACTTGATTACATTCAATTTGTTCAGATGTTCCCTAGGCCTGATCCTCCTCCACCAGGAGAAGGCAGAGCCTTTCTTCTGACAGACTTTCTGGGCTGAGGGGCTGGGGCTTAATGAAGGCTGGTCTTAATGAGGACTGAGGACTGAGGCGAGCTTTCAGTTCCATCAAGGGTTACTGCTGGCTAGATAAAGCAAGATGGAGGGTCAGCTGTAAGCTGGTCATTACTTTATCACTAATATTAGCCACCAATTACACAAACCCTCAGTTATTGCAAGCTACTGGATGGCCACTCCAGCGTCCCCTTCCAAGCCGGGTTTCCCAAAGCTCTTGGCATCCTGCTCACTACGTGTGTGGGGCTGTAACCCTCACCTCACACCTAGGCAGCCTGTTCTCCCTCTGTGTATGAGGTTTTGCAACTGGGTCAAATTTGCTGGTTTTGGCACAACAAGGAACTACCCCCACTGCTGCCACAGAAGCACTTTGCCAGTTCACACCAACTGGTGCCAGCATTGCCCAGCTCTCCTTTGCTGCACAACTGCACTGAGACATGAGCAGCTGGGATGGAAGACTCTTGGTTTAGGTACCACACTGCCCTCAGGTCACTTCCACACTGCATCACCAGATGCATGGGCACGGACACTCAAGCTGGGGTGCCCATCCCTTCCTCACCTCTGCCAGTGCTCATTACTTGGTGGCACCCCCACAGAGCCACCCACCCTAAGATCATCTGAGCACCAGACTGAGTGAGATGGGACTTTCTCAGTTGCAAAGCATCCGACTACATGTACGAGCCACAGCTGCAGGAGCTGGAATACAAGCCTTCCCTTTAAAGCTGCTCTGAATGTCACTGTTTCTTCACACCACATAAGACATCACTTCCAGTTTTCCACAGAATGAAATTCCCTCTCCCCCTTTTTTCATTTGCACTCTGCAAGTGCTTCATTTTGTAAATTAATGAGTAGGTAGGCATGACTGGGTGATTTATCTAAACACTAACACCATTTCCATGAACTGTTTTATCCTTTTTATAAACAGGAGTCAGAACCATGTAAGAGGCCATCAGGGTTGTACGGGTAGCCTCCCTGTGTGCAGTAACACGTTCTAACTCTGTGCTTATAATCCATCCACATACCTTCAGCACTGTTAATACACCCTGCTCTGCAGTCCCAAGGTGCCATCTGCATCTCTTCTTTAGGCCCAGTTGTTTTTCTCCCTTCCCAATTATATCTATGCATTAAATCCTCTAAACCTCTATCCAGTCTGCAACTTCATTGGCTCAAACTAATGAAGAGAATTTGCTAATTCCCTTATGGCAATCCTATTACCCATCCAAAGCTATTTCTGCAAGGGTCATCACTACACAGAGATGTAAATCTGAGACCAGGTCTATCCGTGGTCAGTTGTAATCCAGCTCCTCTCCTGGGAACCTCCAAGGACGTTTGTCAGCGCCCGGATAAAGCCGAGCAGAGCGAGCGAGCCTCTCAGGTAGAGTGATTTGTGTATGGGTTGCCTTTCAAGCTTTATTTCAGTAGGGGAATAAAATGGTTTGAAGATGGCCACAGCTGCCAAAACTTATCAGCAGCGCATTAAACATTCTAATAGATAAATTTAACTTGAGACGGTCTCTCAGTAGAACCTCACCTTCGGCATCAGGCTCGAATGCAGCTGCTGAGATAAAAGCCAATGCCAGATTTCCAGTTAGGAGCCTGGCAGGCTGGTTGGGCAAAGGCTGGGATTACTGAGCCACGAGAGCTGTCATATTCGTGCTCCAAATAATGATGGAGTCATTTTTGGGGAAGAGGAAATATATTACAAACCTGCCCCCCTTTGAGCTGCTGACGGCGTGTGCCCGGGCTGTCGGAAGCGATACCTACATCTGATTCAACAGAGCTTTTATACTGCATGGCATCCTCTCTCTCTTTAGTTTGTGATTGGTTTAATTCAAAACAGGGTATCTGTAATCTATCTTTGACTGCTAACCTCTCTATATAAGAATCTTCAAGAGAATATAAACATGCAGTGTCTTCTGCCATACTGGGTTGGAGGTCTGTGCTCTGGTGAAGGGTGAGTGAAGGGCTCAGAGATCTGGGATAATCCCCAGAAAATGTTCCTGTCTGGGTCCATTGTTTTCAGAGCCTCCAAGAAGCCCTAAATCCTAACTGTGGAAAGAAATCCTTCTTACCCAGGTATCTAATTTCTGGCTCTGAAATGGTTCCTTGCATAAGAGTGTCTTGGTAAGTACAAATGTTGGTGTGACAGAGTAACAAACCAAATGTGCTGGTCAAGAGATCTCGCTGCGTCATGTTAGTCAGGTTGAAAGCAGGTAACTAAAGGTATGAATGATGAGTTACATGAAAAGATGGAGAAAGTGTCCGTCTGTCTGTCTGTCTGGTGAGCTTGCCTGGTTTGAGAGCTATCTGCCACTGACAGCGATGGGAAAAGTCCTCAGGTCCACAGCTCAGTGGAGAAGCAGAGATGGCTTCACTGACCCATCAGGTCTCTTCTGTTCCCAGTGGCACATCTTCCTGGTCATTTGTACCCAGCTCTGGATTTGGCAGTGGGCTAATGTTTTTTATATATACATCAGTCCTTAGAAAATACCCCTAAGGAGAGCAAGCAAAGAGAACTCTGTACATCTAACAGCCCACTAAACCCCCATTTTTTGACACTGAGAGATTGATCTTATTGCTGAGATCCCCAGAAGATGAGCACGTTGGGTACTGTATGTGTCTGAGTGGTCAAGAAACCTCGGGGCAAAATGTTGGGGTTTTGAATCCTTGCTTGCACAAACAACATGATCTTCACAACCAACAGCTTTGCAAGTTCTCTGCTAGCGCTTGAAATACTTTTTTGATAGGAGGGGGCAGTTTGAACATGAAGTCACTCTTTCCACAGCCAATATACACCAGATTGCTAGAATTACACACGGGTTCTTCATCCTATTTCAGGGTGGGATTTTGAGCTGATCTCTGTTATAAATACTAATGTCTAATCCTAGCAATTCTAATTACAGCACTGCTAAAATCAGGGGGAAATGCATTAGGGAATGAAAGATGATTAAATAATGCATCCTAAGAGCAAACTGCATAGCTAAAGATGACTGCTCTATGCCAGTATATGCAACTACTGGTTTTCAGTGATAAGAGAGAATTCATCACTAGCAACAATGGACCCTGAAGCCATCACAGGGCTCCCTCCTTCCTAACTGACCAAGTGCAAACACCCTACAGGCAACTCACATCTTCAAAATACTCATGATGCCATCTGCTCACAGAATGGCATTAGCAAAGGACAGGCCTGACCCTTTGCAGCCCCCCAAAAATAAAAAGAGCAAAGAGAGCACCAGTTCAGAAGAGAAAGGCCTGACTGAAACACTCAGCAGCCGCACCTCAGTGGGGAAATAAAATTTCAATAGCATTGCACTAGACAGGATTACAGGGATGAGTCATCCCCGTTGTGCAACTAGCTGCAGTCACAGGAGGCTGCGATGCTCACTGCCTGCAGAAGCCCTGCCACCTCAGAATAGTCTGAAGGGCTTCAGATGGAAGAGCTTACGAAAAATCTACATCACCCTTAAATTCCCACCCTGTCTTTTAGACCTGCTGTGTCCCTCAGACCACTTCCAGGCAGCCAGGGGTATAAAACCAGAATAACAAACCCATATTCTTGCCAGGCAGCTGTGGCCAGCAAACCGTCCTGAGACTGCCCAGCACTCTGGTTAGACAGATACTGGTGAGCAAGGAGAGGAAAGACAGGTTGCCTCCGTGATTTGGTGTGTTCAACATAGCCAAAGGATGCAGGGAATTCTGCTGGAGAGCCTGGAGATTAGTGTGCACTGCCATCTCATGTTAAATTACGCAACAGGCTTTGTTTTCAGGCATATGGCTAACCATGGTTAGCCTGAATTACAACCATAACTCTGAATTCCTTGAACGAGCACAAAGACATAGCCTGAGTCCCAGCACAGAGACATGTTTCTCACCGATTGAAATGCAAGCTGTAAATGCTGATGTATGTAATGGTATACATCAGCACAGAGCTCTGGGACTGTGCGATGAGCCTTTCACGATCAATGCCTGCAGAGTTCAAGAGAAGGCTGGAGAGCATCCAAGCACAGAGCAATTCCTGTCCTGCTGCTCACTGGGAGGAAGATATCAAAGAACTAGCATAGGAAGAGCTAGCAAAAGATATCAAAGAATAGCACAGTTTGTTCCACACCAACCTGGGGAAGAACTTCTTCCCGGTGAGGGTGAGGGAGCCCTGGGCCAGGCTGCCCAGGGGGTGTGGAGTCTCCTTCTCTGGAGAGATTCCAGCCCTGTCTGGATGCTTCCCTGTGTGCCCTGTCCAAGGGAGCCTGCTTTGGCAGGGGCTTGGACTCGATGAGCCCTGGAGCTCCCTTCCAACCCCTACAGCTCTGCGAGTCGGTGAACTATGAGTGGAGCAACATCAAACAAAAGAGAGAAATGGGGTCTTCCCAATACCAGCTATGAGCAGAGTTGGCCAAAATTAAGGGAGTAGCACTTTCTTGGTAAAAGAACAAAAATTAAAACTAAATAACAAAAACAAAATCCCTCCCAACTGTTTCAAGTGAAAGACTTTGTGAATTCATGTCACCTGTTGCATGAATTCTCTTTTCTTAAGCTGAAACGAAACAGTTCAATCTTCTTACTGGCGTTTTCATTTCAGACAGGCATGCAAGATGAGGGCAACAACAAGGAGAGTAAGTAAGATAAGCCTGAAAAACAGCTCTGTGCATTTGCCTGCCAAAACAAGAAACCGTTTTTGGTGACCCTGAACCTTTTCCAGGTTCTGGAAGCCACAGATAATAGAAAAAGACAGACAGACAGAAAATGCAGTGAGCAAATGCAGTATCCTTTTCCCTTGCTGCATTCAGAGGGAGGGATGGGAATGTTGCAGGACTGGTGATCCCTGCAGAGAGCTAAGATGGGCTTTCACCAGCCATCACAGCTGCTCTGAGCGAAGTACCTGCTGCAGTATGAAACTCCACGTGGTGAAAGCCCCTCCAAGACATTTCCAAGTTACCACTTTTCTTCCCTCAGCCAGCCAGCCAGAGGAATAAGGCTCTGTGAACTGCCACAGCAGCCGCCACTTCAGCTGAAGCCCAGCCACCCTGGCTGGTAGATTTGGTTCTTGGCCTTTCTGTGCCTCATAGAAAACAGAGGGCCAATGGGTCTTGCCCAGAGTCAGGTTCCATTGATTTTTAAATATTTTTCTTTTTTATTTTTGCAATTGTTTCAGTGTTGATGAGAACTGCCACAAAAGCAGCGTTTTTGTTTTGGAAAGGTTCAAGTAATGCATTCAAATGGCACCTGGAAATTAAATTTGCTTCTATTGGCACACCCTTGCCATTTCACTCATTCATACTATGACACCATAATTAAAATATTCTTAAATTTTCCCGTGTATGCAGTAAGTTGAGTTGCTTTGCATGGAATTAAATATTTTAACTTTGAGATTAAACCATGTTATAAGAAAATCTTGTCACTTTGACACAAAGCATCAAATCAAATAACTGTGGTGCCATGTCCTGTCTCCCATAACTGCTGGGATCCTATGAAAACAGCTGCCTCCAGCAGTACCCAAAGATACCCACACACTCCTGTTTCTCCCTACAGCAGGGATGCCATTTAGGCTTCAAGCTGCAAAGTTTGCTTTGAAGTTTTGAACACAGACTGTTTAGAAAGGTATTACAAGATAAAGCCTCAGATCTCACCTCTCTGAAAGAGAGACCTACAGGAAAGCTGGGAAGGGCTGTTTGTAAGGGCATGGAGCAATAGGATGAGGGGTAATGGGTTTAAACTAGAGCAGGGCAGGGTTAGATGAGACCTTAGGAAGAAGCTCTTCACTCTGAGGGTGGTGAGACACTGGCACAGGCTGCCTGGAGAAGTGATGGAGGCCCCATCCCTGGCGACATTCAAGGTCAGGCTTGATGGGGCTCTGAGTGACCTGCTTTAGTTCAAGGCATCCCTGCTCACTGCAGGGGCTGGACTCAATGGCCTTTGAAGGTCCCTTCCCACCTAATGCAGTCTGTGATTCTATTCTGTGAAAGTAGACAAAGATAAACTGCCTTCACTGGCAATTTAAGTGAATTCCAAATATACCACTGCTGTTGACCATTAATTCCAGTGGTGTTGTCCTCTGGACCCTCAACAACAAGCACAACTGGTGGCAGGGAGACCTCAGCTCTCTCCTGAGATCCCAGAAGGCAGCATCTGGCAACCACTCACCGTTGTTCTGTGGTACGTCGGATGCTGCCCAGGTTTGTTTTGTTACATATCACACGCGGTCGTAGACAAGAGGCACATCTCAAAACACAGCCTGCCTAAAAATAACCTCGCTAAGCCTTAAGCCAAACAGGATGAAGCAAACCCACACTCAGAGTGTTAGGAGAAGCCAGGCTCTATCAGATGAGGAAACATCCCAGGCCATGACCATCCAAGGTCTAAATTTAGTGCCTTTAGACCCTGGGGACTTCCTCGGTGCCCACACAACAGCCACCCCCAGGGACTCTTGGCTTTTCAGGAGACTCCCTTTCCCAGTGAATGCAAACCTTTGTTCCCAGCATCCATGCCTGCATCCTCTCAAGGTTAGTTAAGTTCTGCAGTTCATCCAAAAAGGGTATCAGGCCACTGAACCCAGTGAACTTGGAGACACCAGTAACCCACAACCAGTGTCAGGAAACATCACACTGGAATGCACTTGTTCAGACCTTACTTAGCCACTTTCTAAGAGGATTCATTAACTCATCTATTTATTTAAAAAACCCAGTGGCAATCACTTCAGGAATCCTGAATTTTTATTGTACTCTTCTGTTGAGTATGGATATTGGTTTGTCAACCAAGACTCTTGTGTGATATTTAAAAGGCAGGGATTGATATAGACTTGCTGTCATACAGACCGACCTGGTGTTTATCGACTGCTAAACAGTTAAATGAATTACAGCTCGATTTCTTTCAGGGAGCTTGTTGAAACACATCGATAAATAAGGCTCTTACCAACTGATTCACATTTGAACTGTTCTATTGGGACAGTTAATGCCATAACAGTCATTTATCATGTAAATCCAAATAACTGACATCACGGGAATATGAAATAGCATGGTTTTTTCCCTGATTTATGATAGTGTCTGGTTTAGTGTCTCTGCCTAATTCTCCCAAAGGGAGAGCAAGTGCTCTCATATGCATTCAGTCCTTACTTCTTAGCCCCAGCGACGCCACTAGTAGAGCCCCTCTAGGTGCTGAAGCTGCAGGAAACAGCTTTTAGACACCAAAAAAACATCACAGGGGGAAAAAAAAATCCTAGAAAAAACAGATTTCACTGCTTCTAATGCTGACAGAATCCCCTTCCTTTCCCAAGCCGAGCATGATGTGTATGGCTGCTACTCCACCCCCTTCCCATGCCCGCTGCAGCCAGTTCCACAGCTGTGGTCAGCTTTAAACTGCAGCTCAGGTTTAAACAAATGCGATGTTCTGCTGCAAAGACAAATCCAGAGGGAGGAGAAAAACCAGATCCAGAACACCTTGGGTACCTCTTGGTCCTGTGGCCAGCTGCTGCAAACTGAAGAGGTCAGGACCTTGCTTATCTTATCACGTCAGCCACAGCAGCAGAGAGACAGGGCTGCTCAGGTCCTGCAGAAAGTACCTAAATCCTGCAGCAGCTGCCCACAGCGCAAGGAAGATCATGTCCAGACACCAACCACTTATTTCCTATTTTATTCACTAGAAGCTTGTGCTGCTGAGTGTATTTTCCATGTACCCTTAAATTTAGCACTGAGGAAGCAAAGCAGTAGAGACATCTTTGCCCAGCACCCAGGAGCCCAGCACCTGCAATGCTGTTATTCCTTGGCTTCTGCACATGCCTCCTCCCATCACCCAGCGATAGCGATGCTGCGCCTGAGCTTGGCTCCAGATTCTGTCCCTCGGAGGTAAATTGGCATTTGAGCACTGTCCTGGTGTGCACATTGTGCTGCTGTGCACACATGAAGTGGATTAAATGAATCAGAGGCATTTACAGTATGATCTTTCCTGATAAGATCATTCTGCTGCCCTCATTTTCCTTTTTTCCTTTTCCCTTCTTTTCCCCTGCTCTCCCCTAAACAAAACGCTTCCTTGTAGTTCCTGCTGCTTGTTCCGACAAGCCCTTTGCTGCCAATGCTCTTCCCTCGTGCTCAGCCATCAAAAAAAGATCACTGCTGGAGGGATGCAGCCAGGCTGGCTGCTCAGGAATCACAGACCCACAGAGATGTAAGGGTTGGAAGGCAGCTCCAGAGTCCAACCCCCTGCCAAAGCAGGGTCCCTAGGACAGGGCACACAGGGAGGTGTCCAGATGGGGCTGGAACCTCTCCAGAGAAGGAGACTCCACACCCCCTGGGCAGCCTGTCCCAGGGCTCCCTCACCCTCACTGGGGAAAAGTTCTTCTCCATGTTGGTGCAAAACTCCCTGTGCTCCAACTTGAGGCCATCGCCCCTTGTCCTGTCCCCACAGACACTGAGAAGAGGCTGGCCATGTCCCCCTGTGTCCCACCCTTCAGCTATTGATAAACACTGATCAGATCCCCTCTCAGGCTTCTTCTCTCCAGGCTGAACAGCCCCAGCTCACTCAGCCTTTCCTCACAGGGGAGATGCTCCAGGCCCTTCAGCATCTCCATAGCCTCCTCTGGACTCTCTCCAGGAGATCCCTGTCCTTTTTATCCCAGGGAGCCCAGAACTGGACACAACACTCCAGGAGGCAGCACGACTGTGGCCTGACCATGAGAAAAGCTAAAACATTTGGAATTCATTTCAGGACAGAGCCATGACAGTCTCTGTGAAGGAGTCTTAGAAACAACTGACTGTACACAGAAATTCCCACCCAGAATTTGCACTCCAGTTTCTACATAAATAAAAGCAGGTCCCAGGGGAAGGACTGGCTATGGCCTTGATCTGAGCTGTGCTTTGGAGCCGACAGGAAAAACTAAAAAAACAGGAAAAACAGGTTTAAGCTATCAGCTGCTTCTCCAAATCGTGACATTCACTTACACACTTGGAGAAACTCATGTAAATGCCTCAGGTGCCACATAACCACAACCTCAGCTCGCTTAGTTCTGGTCCTCAAAGGAACCAAATCCGCTAACTCCGATTTTACACAGCTTTACAAGCCCCCTGCAAAGCTGCTTACAATTAGTTTGCAAGTTAGAGTCACTCACAGGATCCGAAGGGAAAGACGGAGCCTCTGGAATGGCACCGGCGGTATGAAGGACCAGTGTGGGAAAGGGATCAGCCAGGGACCTGACGTAACCGCCACAGGAGTCACCGGGCTCGCGGGGCCCACACAGTATTGCCCTCTTTGACTCCTGTCACCTAGCTAGTGAAGGGAACGGGGGGGGAAACACACTCCCAACTGCTGCTGTTACTTGCTGCGGCTGTAGCTGCCGCGGGGATGTTGTCAGGACGCCGCGGTTCTCTCTCTGCCACCGCAAGCAAGCGGGGCAGGCAGCCCTGGAGCACACGCTGTGAAGCGGCAGCTGGCTGGAGTGGAACCTGGGCGTCCATCATTTCATCAGCGACTTTACAGACAAGTTACTTCATTTTTGGGGGGTAAATGGTCAAGTAGCAACAACCAAAAAACAACCCCAAACAAAAGCCAACCCAAACATTTTCTAGTAACACATCCAGCTGGCAATGGCTGTGCAGTCCAACAGAGGGAATCTTCTAATTCAGAGGTACTGACCCAGCCCAGGGCTGCCTGTGGCCTCCTCACATTTTGACAAACACAGACACGCCACTTTTACACGTGAGACCTCCCACTTGAGATAAATACAGATGTGAATCCCCCAAACTAGCAAGTTCCACTTGCAAAGGGAAAAGGAACTTTGCATCCAAGAGCTGCTCACGGAGCTATCGTGTTAGCACAAGGGCCAGGAGAGGAGAGCAGCATGTTTCAATTCGTATTGCTGCACATGAAACACCAGCGGCTGGCTGGGAGGAGAGATCGCAGAACCACCCCACCTTTAGGTAGTGGCTTTTCCTGTATCAACAAAGTGGCTGAAAGCTATTAACAGGGAATGAGCATCTGCTTGATCATGTAACAGCCAGGAGGATGGGAGATTCACACCAGCCTGAAAAAGGTGACACACTCATTTTCCGCAAAGCTGGAGGGCCTGTCCCCACACACCGACTAGATAAAGCCAAAAAACCCCCCAGCTTCCCATTGTCAGTGCCTTGAGTTAAATACCTGGGAAAATGGGAACAACTGACTCGTTGACTCCCCTAAAACACGCTTGGTGGAGTCTCGGACGCTTTACCAGAAGGATAAAAAAGGGAGAAGAACCACAAGCACCCAGCAGCCCTGCTCAGCCCTGCCAGTCCTACTGGAGCAGCTCCAAGGCAGCAGGCTGGACAGCACAAGAAGGATGAAGATACCCCCTTCATCCACGGCGCAGTCTCACTTGGTCTGCTCTGACTTGCTTTACCCTCAGATCACCACAGCCAGGCCTATGTAAATCTAATTAAACTGCCAGGACATTAATAAATACTCCCTGTCAAGATCTACGGCCCACGCTGGCCCAAAGCATTAGATACTGCACTCTGTCCAACCAGGGTGAGTAGGTCCAGCTGCTGGGGAAGGCAGTAACTCAGCAATAAAACCTCTCAAGTGATGGGAAAGCAGCAAACAAACCCTCCCTGCATCTGAGGATGCACGCTAATGCTCAGAGAAAGGCAGGAATGTGAAAGCCATCAGGAACAGCTTGTTTCCTACATTGCTTAATCCTCTCCAGTTTGAGAGAAGGGCTGCTTAGGTAGAGCCTGCATTCCCAGGGAGTCTGCTGCCTAGGTGAAGCCTGCCTTATGCAGATACCAAGGTGCAGGTATGAAGAAGGAAACCCAAGTGTTCCCACTGATTTACAGCTACAACCACACATTTGAAAAACACATAGACCAAGCTAAGAAAAAAACCAATCAACCCACACCAGGATTAAATCCTAGCATTTCTGAGCCAAACCTAGTCCGCTAACTGATTTCTGTCAGCAACCTTTTGCAGATCCAGAGCCTTAGGAGGCTCTCTTGGTCAAGCCCTACCTCAAACCAGACAGTGGATGTTCTCCCAACTTCTCAGGTTTTGATTCCTCCCAGTTCTCCCCTCCAAACATCACTTTTTCTTTTTCTTATGGAAAAGACCAGGAAAAGTCCATTCAAAGTCCAGTCAAAGGTACTAGTTCTTCTAGATCTTTAATTAACCTCACAACGAGTTGCAGTTTCTTCCCTTCTCCATCACATGCTGGCCATCAGCCTCACTAAACGAGTGAGGAACCCTTATGACAGCTACAGCTCTGTCATAAGTGGTTTTTGACAAAACATCTGTTGAGCTTGGGAAAAAAACAACCAGCCATAAAATCTCTCCTCTGGGCTTCTGCCATTCATCACATCTTTGCTAATTACAGCAATAAACTCCAACCAAAGCTCTGAAGGACATGTCAATTCTAGCATGCATACAGATGTTTACTTAAGCATTCAGAAATTAAATATGTGCATAAATATTGGCTGAAAACTCTGTCCCGACTTTGAATGCTGTGGTGAAATGCTCAACCCCCCTGACAAATGGGGCCAGGCATTGAGGTTAAACATGGATTGAGGTTCGTGCCCTTAAATATCTGCATCTGAAAACGCTGGCTGTTCTACTTTGGCTTCAAGTAGACATTTTCTTGGCATCCTCCTCTTCCACCCCACTCGATGCATCCACGGTTTTCAAAACAGAAGATGAATGAATAATAGGTTTCCTGACAGAATAATAAAAAAAGGATTAATTCATCACACCAGTTACAAGTGTGTAATTGCTCCAACAAATATGTAGCGTGTTCCAAATCCCGAGTTCCAACCGACCGTCACATCCCCATCTGCCAAATTCAGCTTTTTCAGATAAAAAGTTTTGCTAAACAGTAATTGAAATTTGACCTTATTCGTGTCAACTAATTTTTTTCCTGAGATAATAAAAAACTAGTCCTGTTTGAAAATACCCCTGCTCTGCCTTTCCATACTAAACATGGTGGCACCGTGGCAGAAGCGAAGGTGCTTGATGTGAAAGGCGTTGAGGTAATTCCCCATTTCGGAGTGAAATCCAGACATAAATGTACAATTCATAGAAGATGAATAATTTCTGATGCATGTCAATAGGCCAAACTTTGTAAGAGAAAAATGGGGTGAAGGAAGGGATTCTTCTTCTCCTTAATCCTATGATTTTTAACAGAACGCAGTGCTGAACCAGGGGTAGCCACACAGTGGCAAAACCTTAAGGGCAAATGAACCTCTGGACTGCATCTATTTAAAACGTTTCCATCTCAGGAATAAAGGACAGCATAACTCTCCTAAAGCGGATAGAGCAAATAATCCAATCCTCTAACCCCCTCATCAGTCATACCGAGCTGCAGCGAAGCTGACAGCTTCCTACGTCAACCCAGCCCGGTTTATATGTTCCTCCTACTATATGACTGATTCTTTAAGCAAATAAAGTCCCGTTCCGGTGTTTGGAAACGATGTTTCTCCCCCCCAAACTGCAGTGATCTGATCGCCACATGACACCCCATGCCCTTCCTTTAGGGAAGCACAGCACATGTCCCTTGATCCCTATGAGCAGCCTGCCATTGCCCAGCCGGGTCAGGCAAAGCAGTGGAAGCAGGTGAGGGTGGGTCTGAAGGCAGGCCTGTTAATCTGTACCCGCCCCCCTTGGCCTGAGGGGCCTGACTGCCTCAGGATGCAAAGGGAGCCGCAGATACTCCGGGGGGCAGACGGCTTTTGGGTCCCTCCACAACAGTCTGGCAGCGGCCCTGAAACTCTGACCTCGGCCCTTGACATTGGTTTTGCTTACGTAATGCTGCTAATGCCTCCTGGAAATCTAACGGCAGACATGACCAAGGATTGGTAGCACTCATGCTTTCCACCCCCTAACTTGAAAAAAAAAAAAAGGACCACCTAAAAAGAGCCTGTTTCATATGACAGCAATGTGCTCCAACCCTCTCCCAGCTTCTTAGTCAGAAAACAGCCATTTTCATACAATCCCAAACTGTGTTAGGTGAGAAGGGACCTTCAGAGGCCATCTAGTCCCACCTCTGCAGTGAGCAGGGACACCTTTAACTACAGCAGGTTGCTCGGAGGCCCATCGAGTCTGACCTTGAACATCTCCAGGAATGGGGCTCCCACCATGTCTCTGGGCAACCTGTGCCGGTGTCTCACCACATTTGGAATGAAGAACTTCTTCCCAAGGTCTCATCTAACCCTGCCCTGCTCTAGTTTAAGTTCATTGCCCCTCGTCCTGTCACTCCATGTCCTTACAAACAGCCCTTCCCAGCCTTCTTGTAGATTTTCTCCTTCAGGGACTGGAAGGAGCTCGGAAGTCTCACCTGAGCCTTCTCTTCTCCAGGCTGAACCAGCCCAACTCAGCCTGTCTTCATAGGAGAGGTGCTTCAGCCCTCTGATCCTCCTCTGGATGTGCTCCAAGAGGTCCATGTCCTTCTTGTGCTGAGGGCTCCAGAGCTGGGTGCAGCACTGCAGGAGGGTCTCCCCAGAGCAGAGCAGAGCAGGAGAATGCCCTCTCTTGATCTGCTGGTCACACTTCTTGTGATGCAGCCCAGGATACACTTGGCCTTCTGGGCTGTGAGTGCCTATTGTTGGCTTTTCATCCATCTTGAGTAGCACCGGGAACTACACAGCATACAGAACATGCCATGGAAAATGAACACTCAGTTAGACTCCAATAACATCGATGACAGGAGAGTGCCAACCCTCCCAGCAGTAGGCAGAGAACCTCACACAGGGAACTCCCTTGATCCCAGTATACAGGGATATTTCCACTGTGTAGGCATGTGGGATCGATTCCTTGTTCCAGTACCATGTTATTTTACCTGATTTTTCCCAAATCCCAGCAACCCAAACCTGGAGGAGGCTCTGAGAAGACTTTATTGCTCTCTCCAACTCCCTGAAAGCAGGTTGTGGTGAGCTGGGGCTCAGCCTCTTCTCACAGATAACCAGTGACAGGACAAGAGGGAATGGCTGCCAGTTGTGCCAGGGGAGGGTCAGGTTAGAAATGAGAAGATATTTCTTCTGAGCAAGAGCGGTTGGGCATCAGGACGGGTAGTCTAGGGAGGTGGTGGAGTCACCGTCCCTCAGGGTGTGCAAGGGAAGGTTGGATGAGGTACTTGGGGACATGGGTTAGTGAGTGATACAGGTGGTAGGGGGATGGTTGGACTGGATGATCTTGGAGGCCTTTGTGATTCTGTGATTCTATACAAGCACAGCTACTCTTGCAAGAGCTGCATCTCACAGGAGATGGCTCTGGCTGTCCCCAAGGCCAGGCACACCACATTTCAGTGCTCCTGTAAAGGAACGTTACGTCTGAGGCATTTTATGATAGGTTGTTACCAACTGCTTCGTTACTCTGCTTTCCTGTCTCAGCATTATGCACCGACACTTTCACATGGAGGCCCTTGCACAACGTGCTCCAGACCTGGTGGCACCCACGTTTCTCCAAATATTATGCCCTCACATTGGAAAACGCTGCATGCCCAGCATATAAAAGAACACCACCCAAAAAAGCCTCCAACCAACCATCAACAAACACCCCTCTCACCCCCCTCAAACCCTTCACAAGGCTGTGGGAGAATTTCCTACCCTGGTGATTGCGCATTTTTGCCCACACACCAAACGCAATAGCGTGCACCTCTCTTGAAGGGAAGCGTAGGTACTACAGGAGAGCCAGCTCATCCCATAACTGAGCTTCCCACGGATCACCTTGCAGTTACATGTTCGTTATGCCCTTGTCCTCCGGTGCTAATTGGGAAATACCTGGCTTTGACAGCCCCATTCTCACAGCACCAAGATAAGAACGATAAAACATTTGTAAGCTGGCTGAGGGGAAAGGAGAACGGGCTGTGGGACTCGCTCCAGGCTCAGGGCCTGGCTCGGGATTCAGCCTGAGGAGTTCCCCACTCCCAGGCCCGTGGTCAGCTTCGTTGCCTGTGCTCCGTCGGGATCATTGCCTCATGGCACGCTGCAGAAGAATGGTGAAGCACAGCTTGCTGGGCTGTTATGATTCACCTAATCTTTCCAGATTTATTAGGTACCACAGATCAGTAGCACAGGCTTTACGGAGAACATTCACTTATTAAGCAATCGGTTCCCATCTCTGTTTCACCAAGCGTGGTCAGTGTTCTGCTTTGAGCCTGCAGCAGGCTGCTGAAGTTCCATACCCTGTAGTTTAAGTGCCTTTCAGGGCTAAAAGCTATGACACAGCAAAGAGCAGAGGGAATCAAACCTTCTCTTTCTTCTTGGATCAAAGGAAACCCTCGGCGTCAGCAGAGCTCTCTGTAGGTGTCCACGTAAGACACAAGATTTGACTCACGAGGCTTCGGCATATCCACACTGCTGTCCAGCCCTGGAGTGGCTGAGGTTCTGTTTTATCCAAGTGGGAAGGGATTAGCTGGAATCACCTTTCACAGAATTGTGGGGGTTGGAAGGGACCTCCAGAGATCATCAAGTCCAACCCCACTGTCAAAGCAGGTTCTCACTCAGCCTTTCCTCATAGGGGAGATGCTCCAGGCCCTTAATCACCTTCATATAGCTCTGCTGGACTCTCTTCAGGAGATCCCTGTCCTTTTTATCCCAGGGAGCCCAGCACTGGACACAACACTCCAGGTGGGGCCTGAGCAGGGCAGAGCAGAGGGGGAGGATCCCCTCCTGTGACCTGCTGCCCACACTCCTCCTGATGCCCCCCAGGATCCCATTGTCTCTCTCAGCCCCCAGGACACACTGCTGGCTCATCCAACCTGTCATCCACCAGGACCTCCAGGTCCTTCTCCACAGAGCTCTATCTACAGAAAGAATTTAGACTAGTAAAATACAACTCATTATCTGTTTTCCCTCAGAACTTAGGCCGTGTTTCCCACAAGGTTAGATTAGTTGCCTCGAGTACACCTATGGAGTAATATATTCCCACACGCACCGATTAGCTTTAGACCTAATGAACACAAGAACGTGACTCTTTGTGACTTGCTCAGTCATTATTTCATGTTATTCCTTGATGCTGGTGTGGGAAAATGGAGGAGCATTTCCTCTCAAGCATAGATACTACAACACAAACATCTCTGTAGTCTGATACACCACCAGCTTTTCAGTTTGGCGTTCATGGCATGGTAACATCTTCACATTTCCTTCAAGGTGGGTTTTACTGTTCTACCTTAACATCTGAACAGCTCCAATTGGTCTGGACTAAATGGGAGCATCAAATTGCTGTAGGACAGTGATGTTTTATCACACTAGAATCACAGTTCTGAACAGGAAACTCGTGACTGATGTGCAACATGGTTACCTGGTGGTAGAGCTCATGCAGAGGTCTATGCAGATCATAGAATCACAGAATCATAGAATGCTTTGGGCTGGAAGGGACCTTAAAGGTCATCAAGTCCCAACCCCCTGCCGTGGGCAGGGACACCTCTCCCCAGCCCAGGCTGCTCAAGGCCCCATCCAACCCGGCCTTGAACACCTCCAGGGAGCGGGCAGCCACCCTGTCCGACCACCCCGGGCAGCCTGTGCCTCATCACCCTCACAGTGAAGAATTTCTTCCTAATATCCAATCTAAATCTACCCTTTTCCAATTTAAAACCATTCCTCCTCGTCCTATCACTCCAGGCCCTTCTAAAAAGTCCCTCCCCAGCTTTCTTGTAGGCCCTTCAGGTACTGGAAGGTGCTGTAAGATCTCCCTGGAGCCTTCTCTTCTCCAGGCTGAACAACCCCAACTCTCTCAGCCTGTCTTCACAGGATGTCTATCAGCAGTGTAGTAAAAATCCATGTGTAACACCGGTGCTCCCCCCCATCCCTCCCAGTATTTCCTCCTGAAACAGATCACTGATCTCAAGAAACCTGCAGGACCCCAAGGACATTTACTGTGACTTTCGGGATCTAGCGGAACATCAGCCTGGCCTGGAGAGCTCCGTGCTCTGGTCAACGCTGCTGCAGTGCAATGCTTGGCACTACCCTACGAGGCTCATCTTGTCGATGGGAACAGGCAAAGTGGGAGCCCCTCATCTTCCCTGTAAGAGCAGTGCTTCCACCTTGCCCCTCAAAGACACCACTGTGCTGCTTGAGCACTGCCGCACCGCAGTGCCCTGCGATTGCTGCCTGGCTCCCTGGGCTGCTTTATTGATAGAACAGGTGGAATGAGAAAGTGATTTTCATTGATAAACCCCATCATTTTTCCTGTTTTGTAATAAACACAGCCCAAACAGTACAGGCACGCTGTCTCCAGGGTGTTCAGAGGTCTCTTGCCCAACAGGTTCCAATACATGTCTCCATCTTCCATGTGAGAAACGAGCTGCTTGGGCAACCCTTGAAAATAAATACACGTAGGACCTGGGAAATGGGCAGGTTTCTGACTCCAAGGGGGTTAAAAAGATAATAAAGAAACTCCTCACTACAGATTCCCATCACAGACAGTTTTACAACCATTATTTCACACCACGCTCCCAATATCATCTGATGACTGAGAAGGAACACTGTAACAAAGAAACCCTCACCCAGGCACAAATGTCTGCCCAAATCTTATTAAAGAGACTGACATAGACCCTAATTGTTTTTTATGAGACAGTGAGAAGCTCTACAATCATCATGAGTATTTTGATCTTCACTGATACCCAACAGCTCCTGAGAATGACACGCTGTGCTGTACCTGCTGTAAATTCAGCCCTTTTCTCTCCTGTCATTAACCATTCTCCTTTCTGAACTTGCAGTATCTCCTACTCCAGACACCAGAATGGAAGAAAATGCCAACACCAGCTTTGAAGAAGACTTTGAAGGACAGGCAACACACACAGGCAAGGAAACTAACTGCTTTTTTTCCCTCTAAAAATAAGCCAACCCATCCCTGTTCACTGGGGAAGCCCTGAATTTGAGTAGATCCAATTGGTTTGCCAAACTCCTTGCACAGAAATACAGGCTCCAAAGCCAACGAGGATGTATTTTGGAGTAAGCAACACCCCTAACAGAAAGGAAGGTACCACCAAACTGGGCTTTGTGCCAATCCTCCTCATACCTGAAGCAAACAGGAAACACAGAAGCCACCAACCAGCAATGGCCCGGTGTTGGTTTGTCGGTTTATTGCTTCACTGATGAATAATGGTCTGTCTTCTTCTGGGGAAGAGGGAAGAAAACAAAGCAGCAACAAAACAACCCAGACTCACACGCTCCAATTAGGTTATCAGGTTTCACAATAAAGGCTGAATTATTTTCTCCTTCTTTACAGAAGGAACACTCAGTGCTAAAAGTGAACCTATAAATCTTTTTTGGCAAACACGCCGTAGCATTTAAAAGCAGCCTTGCTCAGAATCACCATTCTTTTTAACCCAGCACTCAACCACCACCATTTTTATGAGTGGTGGCATTGTACTAAGCTCTACAGACAGGGAGAGCTTCATCCTGCCCCACCAATGGGTAACTATATGTCAGTCATTCCCTCCCTATGCTCCAGGGGTTTATTTGGGCTATAATAAATGTAGCTCTTGTAATAACCCTTCCTGGGGTTCTTTCCCAACCTGCCTTGTTGCTATTGGCTAAGATTATTATTTATATATATAGATATAAAAATATATAAATAAAAGGGACCCAAATGTAGGGCGTTACATCCACACCTAAGTGTCAAAATAGTTCTGGGAATCAGCCTACTATACAGTTATCACAATGCCAAGAGGTTCAGGCTAATTCCTGACCCTTGTTTGCAAAAGATCAGGGCACCTTCCCTCTTTCCACCCAGAGGAGTACTGCCTTTAGCCACCACTTCAAGATGACTTAACCCAGGACAGAGCCTTGGCAACTGGAACATCACGTCTCTCTGATGAGAGGGAGAGCTGCTTGCCTAGCCTTTTCAAAACTGAATGCCAATTCCAAAAGACAGTAAAATACTCCTTGGCTTTGCTTTATAATCTAAGATGTGGCTTAAAATGATTCATTTTGAAAAACACCACTGGAACTTCAATTTTTTTTTCCCCCCATGTCAAAATGTAACCACTTTAATTAACCAGCTCCAAAGACCAAGACCAGCATTACAGTCAGAACTGGCAGAGCATTTTCCTTACAGGTTGCTCTCCCAGTGGAACACCTCTGGGTTTAAAAAGAACCCAACAAAAGCACCCCTCAAGTGTCCTGTACTCTTACTGTATTCAAACACACGGCCTATAGAAAAATGCAAAGAGCTTCTACAAAACACTAGCTGTGGCAAACGTGCCCGTTTTAACGGGTTTTGACACCCTCATCCTTGTTCACTACTCATGTAGCTCACCCAAATCCTGTAACAGGAGCCAGACAAGCAACGTGGTCCAGGTTAGAAAAGAAACCTTTCTCCCTTCCCTCTTTTGGAAGCTCAGGTAGCATGTTGGGCCCAAAGCTCTGGTCTTCAGCACGCCCAGAGAGCGCTCCAGAAGGAAGAGGGGTGGATGGATACACTGCAGCACAGAAGGGCAAACACTGGGCAGAACTTCTTAAGCCAGCTTCTTGTTGAGCCAGTTTCTCACTTCATCCCTCTCAGGGCCCAAAGGCGTCATCAATGACTGGAGAAAGTTTAAATTAGAAAGTGAAGACAGAGACTCCTTATCCTTGAGCAAGAAAGAAATCCTTCGACAGATGTCTTCACCACACAGATCTTTCAGCAAAGATGATAAAGACACCAGGGAGAGGTTCTGCCGTAAGGTAAGAGAAGAAAAGCAAAAGAAATTCACATTGATTCTCTATAAAACATACCAGTTATAAGCTAGAAAGCCCTGAATTTGCCAGACACAATTCCTTTACAGCTTAGCAGAGCTCACACAACTCGGACAGAACAAATGCATGCCTGACCATCTACCCAGTCCCCTCTCAACCAGTCTTAGTTTGTTGAAATAAGCAGCATACTTCACAGCAGCTTGTAACACGCCAGTTCCACCTTTTTTCCCCTCCCTTCTCTGCCTCAGTGCTCCATCCTTGGTTAAGGCAATGAAAAAAATGGTAACACGCTTGAAAATGTCCTAGTCAGGAGAGAGCTCCGAGCCGGAATGTCACCCATTGGCATTCACTAGTTCTGAAACCCCACAGCAATCACACTTTGACCCCACTACAGACCACCGACTCCAGAAGATCCAGGAGATCTGCCAATTATGGCAACTCTATTAAATGCCATCAAATTGAGGTGCAGGTGGTGAGGCAGGATCTTCACCCGTCTCTTGAAGACACCTTCCAGGGTCACCGTAGGTAGTCATAGCTCTTCTGGTTAAGCTTTTGATGCAGTGCTCTTTGGACAATAACTTGAGTCCTCCTGCTTCAGTGCTGACAGGTGACCATTTGCTGAGGTTAACCTTCTCTCCACGTTCACAGATGAGCATGCAGGAGTACGAATTAATTCATGATGAGCAAGAAGACGAAAGCTGCCTCCAGAAGTACCGCAAGCGCTGCATGCAGGACATGCACCAGCGGCTGAGCTTCGGGCCGAAGTACGGCTACCTGTGCGAGCTGCAGAACGGGGAGCAGTTCCTGGAGGCCATCGAGAAGGAACGCAAGACCACCACCGTCATCGTCCACATCTACGAAGACGGCATCAAGGGCTGCGACGCTCTCAACAGCAGCTTGACCTGCCTGGCCGCCGAGTACGCCACCGTCAAGTTCTGCAAGATCAAGGCCTCCAACACGGGGGCTGGAGACCGCTTCTCCAACGACGTGCTGCCCACCCTGCTTGTCTATAAGGGTGGGGAGCTGCTGAGCAATTTCATCAGCGTTTCTGAACAATTCAACGAGGAGTTTTTTGCTGTGGATGTGGAGTCTTTCCTAAATGAGTATGGGCTGCTACCTGAAAGGGAGCTTCCAGCACTGGGAAATGGCAACACGGATGAGCAAGATGTTGAATAATTAGAGAGCCATAGTCCTCACTGTCTCCCTTTCCTCCTCAGTAGGTTGTAAATCAGTCTCTGTAACACCCATCTCATTTAGAGGAGGCTGTCTCTGCTAACTTATTTGTAAGACACACGTATATAAACATTGCTTAACTGTTAGTATGTGAGTTTTACTGAAAGCACATACAACAGGCGCTCCTGTACATCATTATTTCTATGCCAGCCACAAGTAGTAGGAAGAATAGGAGACAACAGTGGTGATCTCTAAGAAATTAAGAAAAAACAATGATAATAAAAAGTGAGGGTCCACGTGTGTCTCCACAAAGCACCAGAACTTCATTTCAGCAGGAACAGGACTGATCCATCCCTCAACATACACAAAAAGCTGTCTCTGTGTGCTGGAATTACAGCGAGTCCTGGCTCCTCGCGTCCACAAGGTCTCACCCAGTTTTCAGGACAAAGAAATAGCCCAAAGTCCTTGCGTTCCTAAATGGCTTAGGTATCTAGGACACTACCTTATGCTTCTGCATTTAACTTTTCACTATTCCTGAAAATACAGAAGCTAGCTCAGCACTGCTATGAGTCTGCCACCCAAACAGCTAACACACGTTACCAGCTACGTTCGGTTCATTGTTGTTCCATCTTTTGAACAGTAATGTTTAAAATGCCTGCCAGTTACCAAAAAAAGTCTGTTGTGCTTATGTAATAACTGTGAATAAAGCTTAACAGCTCTCAACACCTGCCACTGGAAGTGTGAAATGTATTGGTAGTGTACGACCGTAAAAACACGTGAAATATTAGGAAGCACTCATTAGACATTGACTAAACTCCAAAGATTAAGGTTTTGCTGAAGATGCTGCTGAGAACTAAAATTTATCAGTGCCTTTGAGAGGAAGACACAGGGTAAACTCCCTATAAACGTTCCCCTCTCTCTCTGTAGGTCTAAAAAAATCCCACCTCCTCCAGTCCTCAGACAAGACAAGGAAACAACAGGACCATTTCAGTGATTTCTTTTGCACGCTGGCCAACACTGAAGGCTGAATTTTACTCTGAGTATAGAAATATCTGTCTTTTATTCTGAGGACAGAAGTATGTGTCTCTTACCTGCACAAAGCTTCCCTGATGAGATTTGGCATTATCAAAGATTACTTGTCATTCCCATGGGAAGTTGACAGGAGTGGCAGAAAGCAGTCACCCTGCCCAACAAAACAATCCTACTCAACAAGATTTGAGACAGAAAACCCTACAACATTACTGAAGGAGTCATGAGATACCTTTTAAAGCAAAACTGTTTAAACACAATACTCCTTGTTTGAAATAAAGCTCCCCACCCCCCCAAAAAAAAAAAAAAGATAGTCTTTTTTTGTTTGCTTGTCCAATTTTAGGGACTATCAAAATGCTACTGAATTTCTACTTTTAATGTTGTTTTGCCATGGATTTGTATTTTAGCAGAGCACTAGAAACCTCTCTGTGTGCAAACAAAGCTCCCTATCATCCCTTAGCAACATATAATCTTCCTGAAGCTGTCAGACCACTCATGATTTTATTCCACCAAGAACTCAGGCAGCATCTTCCCACAGCATGATGATTTCTCTGTTGTAACTTTCTGAACTCACAACCATCAAGAGTTTTTCTGATGGAGCCCCGGCTGAAAGAAAGCAGTTGGAGCAGTTCCTGTTCCCCCCTTACTCGAGCACGTTTATCCCTCACCTAAAATCACCTTCACTTCATTTGCATCACCAGGTTGACCCTCCAGAAAGCTACCAATTGCAGACAAGACCTGGCATCATGAAAATCTCATGATGTTATAGCAGGTTACGTAGAAAAGAATGAATTCTCACAAAAATAACCAGCTGCTGGAGCAGCAGGACAATAATTTGCCTTGTATTTTTTGATGGCACGTTTAAAAGGAGAGGTGTGACAAATTTCTGTCCTCTACACACCAGAAAGTCTCCACATACCTAGTGGGAACCTAACGTTCTGGAGAACTTTCCCTCTCTATTGTACTTGGCTGGAAAGTCATTAATCAGGCTGCAGATCCTCAGCCTAAGCATGTAAGCTTCATTTCTTTGTCAAACCAAGGTGAAAGCAAAAAAACCCCCACCCCTAACAAACAGTAACCAGCAGAGAAACTCCATTTCCAGCTAGTTTTAAGAAATAAGCTGACACTCCAATTTGAGAGACAGCTGAAGCGTGCTTAAGCAGGATTTCCTTCAACCTGTAATTAAAAACAAAGAGAAAAGACAAGGCAAGCGTGATGCCAAGCCCCAACAGAAGCTCATGACTAATGAATTTGCAAATAAAGCTTTGATCACAGCAGTCATCCATATTTCTGCAGGGGAAAAAGAAAAAAACCAACCCAAACCTTAAAACCACCAGGCAAAGGCTTGGCTCAAGCCTTGACTTACTGCACAAGGATTCGTGAATGAGGAGAAGCTTTGATAAGCAGCAGGAGCAGCCCTCCCACTACCCTGAGCTGAGGTCACTCTTCCCTTTGACTCAAAGTCCCCAAGGGTCCTCAAACACTCTGATGCAGGTCAAAAGGGAGGACAGGGGGATATCAATGACTCGTGACTTGCACTGCTGATCAAACTAAGCTCTAGTAGGTGCAGAGTTTGTTAGCAGCATGCTGAATGCAGCCCCTCAGGAGTGAGGAATTATAAACCTCA
Source organism: Hypotaenidia okinawae (assembly GCA_027925045.1). Lineage (NCBI taxonomy): Eukaryota > Metazoa > Chordata > Aves > Gruiformes > Rallidae > Hypotaenidia > Hypotaenidia okinawae. Next base: position 3,886,176 of record BSDF01000009.1, on the reverse strand, counting down.
TGGTATGAGACCAATGAGGCTTTTTAAAACCACGTAGCACAGGAACTCAGGTTTCTCTAAAATCATTCCATAACATCAGTATTGGACCTAGAAGAGTCCGATTTTCAGATGTGGACAACACCACTCTACCTCTAGTCTCCTGCTTATTAAAATAAAATCTATTTGCAGTCAGGGATACATGTCAGCAAAGTCCAACTTCAGTCTCAAAGGATGACAGAGGTAGCAGGAAAAGTCTCAGGCTGAGCAAAGCTTAAGCAGAAGTCAAGAACTAGACTGGGCTTGCTCAGCCTGGAGAAGAGAAGGCTGTGGGGGGACCTCATTGCAGCCTGCCAGTCCCTGAAGGGAGCAGAGGAACAGGAGGGGAATCAGCTTGTTCAAAGGGCAGAGACTGGCAGGACAAGGGGATGGAGTGAAGCTGGAGGAGGGAAGGGTGAGATGAGATCTTAGGGGGAAGTTCTTTGCAGAGAGAGTGGTGAGGGGCTGGAAGGGGCTGCCCAGAGAGGGGGTGGGTGCCCCATCCCTGGGGGTGTTGAAGGCCAGGTTGGGTGGGGCCCTGGGCACCCTTGTGTAGCTCCAGGCCTGGAGGTTGGTGTCCCTGCCTGTGGCAGGGGGTGGGAACTCTGTGATCCTTGTGATCCCTTCCAACCCAGACCAGGCTGGGATTCTGTGATAAGCAGACTTTTAAAAAAGACTGCTTTCCTTTTTTCTTAGACATACTTTTTGTTGTTGTTGCTGTTATTTCACTAACTCATAACTTGTGTTATCAATGGCTAGCAGCACAGAAAGGATGGAAAAGAGGAGGGCAATGAAATCCCCTCTTGGTTAGTTCTGTAATTCTTGGACAAGTAAGAACCTGCTTTCTTCTCCATCCACCATTTCCTCATGGCAGGATGACTAGAAGGCTCAATCTGCAGATACAAGTCAAATTACTCATTTCTTTTTTCTTTGACAGGGTTAAATTATTTTCTGACTGCACTGGTTAAATGCAGCCTCCTGTTTTAAAGCAGAAATCTCACCCAAAGCAACCTACTTCCAACCTCAAAGTGGAAAGTTAGACTTCCACAGATCATCGATACCTTGTTAGTTATAAGCTGAGGGATTAATTTGACAGTCTGTAGTAATGCCATAAAGAAAAGAACCATTTGCTAAACACTCAATAGCCTTAGAGAGTGGGGAGGGAAGAGTTCTTTGCTAGGGGATCCATGGAATAATCACAGAATCAGAGTCATAGAATCATAGGGGTTGGAAGGGAGCTCCAGAGCCCATCAGGTCCAACCCCCTGCCAAAGCAGGGTCCCTAGGACAGGGCACACAGGGAGGTGTCCAGACAGGGCTGGAATCTCTCCAGAGAAGGAGACTCCACACCCCCTGGGCAGCCTGTCCCAGGGCTCCCTCACCCTCACCGGGAAGAAGTTCTTCCCATGTTGGTGTGGAATTCCCTGTGCTCCAAATAATCCCTCCAAACAAGCCCTGCTTTTTACACTGCAGGGGCTAAACAAGAACAACTATTGGACTAGTGTTTGGTGACAGTTTTCTTCTCTGGTGTAAGATAGTTACCACCTCTAATGTTGTACCTCACCTCTCTGGCTTAGTAACAGGCAACTACAGAATAACTGCTGTTTTACCCCCAAAAGCATAGCCCTGCCCCCCCCCCCCCAAAAAAAAAAAAAAAGAGATTCACACAAAAAGACACAACACACAAACATCTTTCTTCTCATTACTCCCCTGCTCCCCTCCTCAGACAGGCTTTAGCAGAGCAATTATTCAAGCAAGCATATTTTGAAGCCCTTTACAAAATCCATCTCATTATCCAGAGAGCACTCACCCTGCCCCGGAATCAACTGCTTTTGTGCAATGCCACTTAGCCTACTGATCCCACTCCTTTCCACAGGATAACACACCTTTAGAGATCATGGGGCAGCTGAAGGACTTACCTGAAAACAGTGCCTCCATTACCACAGGGCTTTTCCTCAGAGGGACCCTACTTCAGCAATAGTGAGCACACAAGACCAATGCTGCTGCGTCCTGCAATATACTCACAGAGCTAAAAGCAGATCTTCTCCCAAACATGCAAAAACAGTAACAGATGAGGCAACACTGCTTAAGATGTCTTTCTCACAGTTGCCTTTTATTAGGAGCATCCCTCTACATCCTTGATTATGCATTAGAACCCAAGCATTTATATTTTTTCTTAGCCTTCCAGTGCTTTTAGACAAAAAAAATCAAATAAAATTTTGCAGTCCTATTAAAATGCCCTAAAATTTGGAATTCTCTTCTACTGTAGAGCCAAGTAAACATGTATGAATTATCTTTATTAACCTCATTAGAATTCTTCCCTCCTCCTGCTCTCCCCATAGCAAGTAATCAACAAAGTTATCACCCAGCACAGCCAGGAGTGTATCTCCTAACGGAAAGCTCTCTATAGCCCAAGAATCCTGATTAGCAATTTGGACAACTTGTGTGTATCTACACAATAATCCAAAGGGCTGCCTAGATGCAGTTGTTGCTGAAATAGTTAATATTCCAAGATAATCATGACCAAATCAGAGCTGGCCATCTGCATCAGGAGTCAGTGAGTAAAAGGCAGCAGGTACACATCTCACAAGTTCTAGGCATGTCATTGACTTCTGAGCTCTCCGGGTCACTACAGTATTGCAGGCTGGACTGGTCTAGTCTTGAAACTACTAGATACTATTTGTTTATACCAGTTAAGCAGTATTACCTAAACCAATGGATAAGGTGGAATGTTGGCTTCATTAAATCTAATTTTTCCCCAGTTACTTTTAAATGAGATGAGATTTCTCTTAGCAAAGGAACCCTTAAAGCAAGCACTCTCATACCAGGTGATTATGCTGGTCTTACCCACAGCCTGAAAAACACTAGCAGTAAGTAGCACTTTGGCTTAAAACATCAGGTGGGAAGAAAATGAGGGTTCTAGACTTGTTTAAGGGATCTTTCTAGAAAAATCACATGGTGCTTCATTTATACAGAAAGACAGGATTAGTTTCTTGTAAACCTTAATTCATCTTCTACTTGATACTGTAACTGCACGATTCTATTTGATACAGAAGTGCATGCTGGAACAAAGTAACTGATCCCATTGGTACAATTCATATTATTGCACATCTACCTAGCAATATTTAGGCAACAATTCATATTTATTGATATATTAAACCCAGATGCTTCCATCTTGTAACTGGCCAATACTCCCCCGAAGCTCTGGCTGCTCGAGTTTAATCACTGAAGTAATTGAAAGAGAAGATCGATGCAAAGACTGCCACAGCAGCTGCTATTACCACACCTAGAATAACAAAGGAAATGCATTCAGTGAGTGGTGAGGGCAGCAGAGTCAGCAGCAGCTAGGGTGTGGAGGGCAGGGTCGAGGTGAATGACAAGCAGGAGGAGAAACAGTAAGTGCCACCCCAAAAGCCATCTACCGTTGCTAAGCCTAAATCTAAAGCTACCCATGTCAGATAATTAAATTATTAAAGCTCCACATGCCAATTAAGTCATGCTCAGCATAAAGGGGGGCTGGTGGGGGGAGGAGCAGGCAGCTCCAGGATGTGTGGTTTTGGGGATGGTCCAGTTTTGGGACAGCTCTGAGCTGTACAGCTCGGTGAGACACCGCACTGTGTATCACCAGTCTTGTATATTTTGCTATAAAGCCCTGTTATTATTATTCTCTCTCTTTCTGCTATTCCTGTAACCTGTCCTTATCCTAACCCATGAGCTTTTGGTTTTCCTGGTTTTCTTTTCCCTCCCTTTCCCCCTCCCTCAATTCCCAGCCCCCATTAAGAGCGAGCGGCTGCGTGGTGCCCGGCTCTCAGCTGGGGCAAAGCCACGACACAGGATCCTGCCAGAAACCCAGCTGGCCACATCCTACAGGAATACCCTGGCCATGTCCTGGCCCATGGAATAACTCACTGCCTCTGCACTACTGATTAACTCTAGGAACCACACTAGGGAAAATAACAAAGCTGTAAGAAACAGAAGCTATTGAAACTTTGTGTGGCACTCTACCTACTCTGGAATTCTCTTTGTAGCTCAAACAGCCATTTTCTCACTGATCAACACTCTGCTTACTGATACAGGGAGAAGGCAACACACACACCCAGACACCTGAGTGGTGATTCAAGGGAAAACATTCTTACTTCCAAAGCAAACAGATATTTACTATTACTCTTTAATCTCCCAGCCACCACCTTCTGCTTCTAAGAATTAATAGAAAACAAAAGTTTTCTTATTAAAAGTTTTCTTATTATTTCTGATTTTCTTATTATTTCTTATCTTAAAACAAAAGGTTTTCTTACTAAAGAGTAACTGTGTTGTGATATGAAAAGGCAGTCAAACCTCACAGCAAAGAGCTGTACTAAGCGCAGACAGGTACATGAGAGCTGGGCAAGGAGTATCCTGGAGAAGTTGTCTTTTAAAGAAGCTCTGTGGCTGGTACTCCCTGCATTACTGAGGCTGACAATTAGCACAGGAGCCCATGTGTATTTGGCAGCTTTGGAAGATTAGTGAGTCACTAGCCCCTTTATGCATGCCTACTTGACAAAGCCGTTCAGCTGTGTGTGGCTGCTCTTTTCCTTTTCAACCACAGGATGATAGGAGTGGTGGTTCTCCAAAAAAGAAATAAACTACATCAGCCCACAAGGCAGTACAGAAGGCTCAAGAAATTAAAACACTGGGTTTCTTCCAACAGTGGGCTGTGGTTCTTCCTTCCCCAGGAACACCCTGCACCTTCAACGCTGAACCAGGGACTCATTTCGGAGAGGTACTGCACTGATCTCCCCAGTGTAGTGATAATGCTGTGGAAGCTCACAGCAGTGAAAGGGCCTGATAGAGTTTCTGGACTGCCATGGCAAGAGTGAGGGAGGTAACATACCCATATTTTGTTGAAGTTTCAGCAGCAGTGATGCTTTTGTCAGTTGTCTCTGTTGTGTGTCATCTGTGTTGTCCGTAATTGGACAAATATCAACTGCAGAAACCAAGTGAACAAGTAAATACCAGGTGAAAAGCTAACAGTTATGTTTTACAGTTGAATTAATGCAAAAGCCCAAGAAACTCCTACCAAAATTATGAAGTACATTACTGGTAGAAAACAACAGTTTATTGTGGTAGAAATGGCACAGCAGCAACAGCATGGTACTGCACTGTTGGGTGTGGCTGGAGGAGTACAAATAAAGAGAAAGAAAAATAATTGGGAAGGAAATCCTCTTCCAAACGTCATTTTCCACACCCTGCTTCCAGAGTAACACATCCCACCCCTTCTACACAACCCGAGGAGAATCTGCACCAATATGAACCATTAACCACCTGCCAAGATCAAAACTTTCCCTCCAAAGCCACCCATGCAGAGTTCAGTGACTGCAAACCCACTACCACTAGTGTCACAGAACGGTCTGGGTTGGAAGGGACCCCAAGGATCACACAGCTCCAACCCCTGCCACAGGCAGGGACACCAACCTCCAGGCCTGGAGCTACACAAGGGTGCCCAGGGACCCAGCCAACCTGGCCTTGAACACCCCCAGACACGGGGCACCCACCCCCTCTCTGGGCAGCCCCTGCCAGCCCCTCCCCACTCTCTCTGCAAAGAACTTCCCCCTAAGATCTCCTCTCCCCCTTCCCTCCTCCAGCTTCACTCCAGCCCCCTTGTCCTGCCAGTCTCTGCCCTTGAACAAGCTGATTCCCCTCCTGTTCCTCTGCTCCCTTCAGGGACTGGCAGGCTGCAATGAGGTCCCCCCACAGCCTTCTCTTCTCCAGGCTGACCAAGCCCAGCTCCCTCAGCCTCTCTGCGGAGGGGAGCTGCTCCAGCCCTCTGAGCATCTCCATGGCTCCTCTGACCCCTCTCCACCAGTCCCACATCTCTCTTGTGTTGGGGTCCCAGCTCTGGACACAGGACTCCAGCTGGGGCCTCAGGAGGGCAGAGCAGAGAGGGACAGTCCCCTCCCTCCCTGTCCCTGCTGCCACCCCTCTGCTGATGGAGCCCACAGAAGAGTGAGCCCAACGCCATTCCCCACCCAATGGCTATAAATGGAATCCCTTGCTGAACATACACTTTCAGAGCACAGTAATTGAACAGTTACTCAGCCAGGATGTGAGAGCACTCAACTATTTCCAGACTGACAGGATTCAAACCCTTATCTATTTCCTTCCCAAAGATTTCCCTTATCACTTGGCTATACCCAGCTTGTAAGAGAAGGGGAGGAGAGGAGGAAGGGGACTGCTCTCCAGTCTTCTTTGGACTACACAGTTCAGTGACATGGATACTCAATGGTGGTGGGCCAAAGGTCTTTGATTTGCTTTCCTGTTCCCAGGATATTTTTCTCAGGCATCACTTATCAAAAGGTTTAATTACAATTCAGCAGCTGCTACTTCACCTATCTTTTGGACAAATACAGTAAGAGAAAGTGTTTGTGCTATTGCAATGAGATCTAGAGGCCTTCACAAGAACAGAACCAGCATGCTGAGGTAAGAAATGAAATCTAGCAGCTTGTTCTTAGTCAGAAAATGAAGAAGAAAACCCCACAGCAGTATCAGATCCTAAGTTTTAGCAGTCTGTGCAATCCTGACATAACTAAAAACAGATCTCCCCTTTCCAGAGTGCAGCTGTCAATCACCTAAGTTATAAATCACAGAGTTGAGTAATAAGGCACACCCCTTATGTGATTCATGTGAAAATGATTCATGGAAAAGTACTTTCTCTATCATATCATCAGCTATGGAGGGCTATGCCTTAGTTTTGACAAGCCAGTAGGAGTAGGAGTAGTTCATGCCCTCTAACTTTATGTCTCTTGGCACCTTGGTAAGGAGCGTTGCACTTCTCTGAAGGCAACTTCTGAAGCCATACATCAAGGCAGCAGTGTTTGCTTGCTCAGGGGGAATGAACAAAAGGAGGAGGAAAAAAGAAAGTAACACCCTTTAGATAGTTAGTTATCAAAGGCCTTGATGCCATGAATAATGGGAGACTTGCATTTAAAAGCAGCTGTAGTACAAATCACAGTTTTCATAAGCAGACCAATTATAGGAATCCTTAATTCTTCGTTAACTCTTCAATTTCCTAGCAAAGACTGGGAAGGGGTTACCACCACTGAGGTCTTATTTATGTTTATCCACTCAGGGTATTTAACACACCACCCCTACCCTCTGCTCCAAGGAGGAGTGGGGATTTTGTAAAGCCAATCATAAATGCAGAGCTTTCAACTGCTTGTATTAAAACCCTAAATACCTTGAGACTACAGTGTTAGAGCTATTTATATCTTTCAATTATAAATAGGTCTGGTTTTACTTTCTATTTTCCATGTAACAATTTTAAAGCATCACTTAGTAGTGACCTCACTGGAGAGGCATACAGGGAATCAGGAGAATAAAACCATCCAAATGAGCAGCAGAGGCAGTGCCAAGCAAGCATGTAAAGCTGACCTTCCCAAAATACCTTGATTTCACATGTTTTGGCTAGAAGCTGCTTAAAAATAACTTCTTTTTTATTTTGCTATAGCAGTGCACATTTTGAAGAGCAACAAAACCCCCAAAATGATTTGGAAAGCCTGCTTGTGTAATTGATTTTTAAACAATTCTTTTATCACCAAACTCTCCCCAGAACTCCACTACGGCCAGCGTTTCCAGTTAACTCAGGGTTGCTGCTCTAAGACCACAGCAATTTGGGTACAAACAGAAAGGCTGACATCAAAATCCACCACAAACCAATTTTCATACCATTACTGAACACTGACTATTAATAATAAAGAGAGGACTAAGCTCTGAGAGGTAACAAATGCTACCTAACTTGGAACTAGGCATTGAACACTGGGGTTTCCCTACATAACTTGCCTTATGTCACAACAACACACAGCCATACTTAGACACTTCACTCTAAAGTACCAACAAGAATCCAGGGACAAAATGAATGCTTTCTCTTACACTGCAGAAGACTTCTCTTACACAGTTACTAGGTCCAGTTTCTCCAGCAGCCTTCCTGGTGTTAATAAAGGTGTATAATTAACTTGTGATTTTTAATAAACCACAAGTCAATAATGCTGTAACAGCAATAACCAGAACTGATCAGCTCTGTGCTCACAGCAGTACGGGTATAATCACTATGAGCAGAACCCATTCTACAGACAAGCTCTGTGGTGTTCACTGGGACAAAGCCAGCCTCTCAAGATCTTTCTGAAGTCCTCTTTATGATGGTTTTCTTCTCTTTCCTCTGCTAAGCACTCACTTCAATTTTAAGAGAGGAAGAGACAAAAATATAAGGGAGGAAAGATAAACCTGCACTGCTGTCAGTCTGTTCGTGCCTTCTTCCTACCTCCAGATCATACATCCTTACATAAGTAGTAAAGGTAAACTGAATCATCTCTCTCCCTCCCACACCTATCTGCATGGCTACAACAGTATTAATTTGCTTCCCTAAGTTATACTAATTCCTTAAAGCTCAGTAATAATTAGCTTTAAGATTATTAAATTACTCTTCTAATGCAAGAGGGATTTTTATTGGCTTTCCTGTTTTTCTTGAGGTCCTTGAGCAGCATACATCCTTTGCTTCTCAAGATAATGAGTCAGTTCCACAGCTAACAGGTTTAGTTAAAGCCCAGGGAAAACTGATTAATTTAGAAAGACATCATAATTTACGGTTAGCTCTGAAATTAAGAAACTCAAAAAAGCCCTCCCTGTAAATAACTAGGTCAAGCAGAATATTAGTAATCATAGTTCACCCAGCACAGCAAGCTCATGGCTGCATTTCTCATTTTTTGGTCCCTAAATACCAACACCAACAAGTGTTCAGAGTTCTCATCTGAGAGTTAGTGTTATTTTTTTTGTAATTTGAATTCTAAAACCGTAACCTGCAGCTCATATTCACCACACACTGGTATCAGCAGCACGTAGGAAATAAGAAACCCCAACAGGAAACAATATAAACCACAAATATGTAGAAAAAGGAAGTCAGTAACTGGTTTATAGCAAAATATCTGTATTAAGAGGAATGTCAGTGTCTCATAATCAGATCATAAACTTGTAAGGCATTCAGTAGAAGATGAAAAACTCATTTTCTTTCTAAGTGAATCACAAAACCTCAGTTTGGGGCACTGTATTTAATACATAGATTAAAACAGAAGAAAGGTACTTTGTAAAGTCAGGTTTTAGCATGAGAACTCCCCAAAAGACCAAATATTTTTGCTAATACAACTTTTAAAGTATGTTTTAATTATACTGACAAAGCAGGCTTTACCAAAGAACTCAACTTTTTATTTATTCTAAGCAGTATGAGAACTACTCAGCTTTAAAAAAGTTAATCAACTGAAAAAGTAACCCAGAACATGCAGCTTCACAGGTTCTTCCTTCCAGCTTCTTTGCCAATATAGGATCACCACTAGTTCATGTGCAGAGTGCCATATGCCAACCTTGGTTAACCATATAATACCATATCCACTGCTGCTCATGAGCTGCAACCATGGTTGCACAGGTAACACAGCAAAGGAGCAAAATATTTGAGAGGAGAAAGAGAGGTCTGTTACAAGCCAAGCACAGAAACTGCAAGAACCCCTGCCATCTATTTAAACTGTAATGAAATTGATATAAACCCTTAGAGCTTGGAAGTAAGCCAGTTTTAGTGGTATGGATAAAACTGGCCTACAGCATTAGTCAATGTTTTTGTAGTCTCTGATGCAGCCCATCATGGGTCTCAGAGAAGGTATTTACCTGTGCTAAATTCCTCTGCTATATGGATATCTTCAGCTTGCACTGACTGATCCAGCATCTCACCAAAACGTTCCTGAATTTCCCCAGCAGCTTCATCCCCAAACTTATAATCACTGAGCATCACGCTGGATCCAGCAATGGGGACAAACAGTCTTTGGGGTAAGACATGATATTCCCTCTCAAAACCTGAAAGAAAAGAGGGGGTGAAAAAAAACCACCATCCAAATAAAAGCCTTGCCAGTTCCATAAGGTTCCTTATTAATCCCTGACCAGAAGATAAAGCTATTGCAAAAGAACTTCTCAAGGTAAAAACAAGGTTTTCAGGCATGGTTTGTTTAGTTGTTACTGTCACACCAAAGTTTTGGCTGCTAGTGTACTCATTTATGTTCTTACATTAGGCTCTCCAGAAATATCCAAAGACAGCTCCAAAAGGAGACCAGAAAATGTTAAAACAGGCCAGTTTATCATGGAGACAGCTCCAAAGGAGACCAGAAAATGTTAAAACAGACCAGTTTGTCATGGAGACAGCTCCAAAGGAGACCAGAAAGTGTTAAAACAGACCGTTTTTCCTCGTTTGGAAAGGTACCTGGGAAAGGTAAGAGCGCACAGGGAGCAGGACAGGGTGTTACCACCACAGAGGGCTGCACGCCTGGGGTGCTTCGCGCTGCAATTAAAGGCACAAAGTACGGGTGCCCCCTGAAGTGCAAACCCAGAACTGCGGGCAACTGAAAACACCTCAGCCAGTGTTACCCAGCCTGCGTGGTTTAACACCAAAATGAACCACATTATCCTGAAGCAAACAGTACTTCTGAACATGAATTGCTTTGCTTTACACAATCGACCTGTTTCCATTTCAACTTCTTCTAAAATCACTACCACAGGCAGTATCTTTTAAAAGACTTTCCTTTAGAGAAAGATCTTCCAATTGTTATTTCCATTAATTAATAATATTTGCTTAAAAAATTAAGCAAAAAGAACTTAAGAAGATAACTTGATACCATAACACTGACTCAAAGAAGTTTGGAGCACCACCCAGCATGAGCTAGGAGACCTGGTCTCAGCATATACCCCCTGAAGTGTTTAATATACTCAAGGTAGGAAGTTTCATTTACATTAGATCAATTTGCATTGTGTTCTGGGCTCTGCAAGGTGCTCTGTTAAATTCAAGCTAATGCAACCCAGCAATTATTCACAGTGCTGAACTAAGTTTTACTTCTTTGAAGGGCACAAAGCCTGTAAAATAGTATTGGATGAAGAGAAAGACATTCAGGGGGCAGAGACAACATCAATCATCTATTTGTATCGTTAAAAAAAATTAATCAGGATACTACTTCACATAATCACCATGTACAATGCTGTAATTAATTTAATTCACATTAAAAACGTGAATCATAGGGTGGTTTGGGTGTCCTAGGGACCCTGCTTTGGCAGGGGAGTTGGACCCGATGACCTCTTGAGGTCCCTTCCAACCCCTACGATTCTGTGGGTGGGAAGGGACCCCAAGTGCCAAGGACCCCCACCATCCCCAGGAAGGTTTTCATTCCAATAACATATTGAACTTCAGAGTTCATGTCCACCAGCACTCATAATACAGGTGATATAAAAACATGGAAGGCCACATCCAGCTGGTTCTTTTGATCCTACCAAATTTTACTATACTTCAATAGGAATATCATATAATGATTTTAAAATCCCCAAAAACACAGAAATTTAAAGTGTGCAAGTTACAGGTAGAACTACAGTGACAGGGATTGCAACTACAGAACTTTTTTTAAATTACAAAAAGAGAAAAAAAGCTGTAAAAAAAAAAATTCATTTTGTGGTCAGAATTGAATACAAACTTGGTGTGAAAGCTGTGATGCCAAAGAACATATCTGAACTTGACAGAATTTCTCTGGATCTAACAAAAAGTCAAGGCTGCCAATAAGAAACTGTGCCACTGGCTTCTGATTTTGTTTTAACCAAAGTGGAACTTGAGAACAGTACACCAGCATAAATTTTCTACAACCAGCAAAATTCAAATGTAAGCTGTTTGGGTTTGTTTTGTTTTTTCTTAATTCCTACTTTTTTTGTGAGGTCCTTCATTTATAATCAGATCTTCAAACAGTATTTCACACCGATCCCCCAACGTGTTTATTATGTCTCTCTTCAAAGCCTGCAAGGACAAAGCAAAACCATCAGTAATCTAAAAGCCATATGCAAAGCTTTTCACTGGTAAAGAAAGAACAAAAGTAGTCCCCCATAGGTTTAAGGCATGCTGAAAGATTAGATTTCCCCAGAAAATAAAAGATTTAAAGGGAATTAAAAGAATTCTAACAAAGAGATGCTAACATTGGATTTTCAAAAGGAAAACAAAGAAAAGCTGAGGAAGCATTTTAATGTGGTTAGAGTAAGAACTGACAACTTCCAGGTATTACCATTAAAACCAGAAATAATCACACAAGTGGGGGAGGGAATCACTAAACAAATACATTTGTTTAATAAATTAAAAAAGAATGTATTTTCTCTATATACATTTAAAAAAATAGAACTCTAATAAAATTCTTAATTTTAAGAGGCTTTTTCAAATCCCTTTGACAGTTTGTGGAGGAGTCACACCTGCTGAGGTGAGAATCATAGAATTGTAGGGGTTGGAAAGGACCTGGAGAGCTCATCAGGTCCAAGCCCCTGCCAAAGCAGGGTCCCTAGGACAGGGCACACAGGGAGGCATCCAGACAGGGCTGGAATCTCTCCAGAGAAGGAGACTCCACACCCCCTGGGCAGCCTGGCCCAGGGCTCCCTCACCCTCACCAGGAAGAAGTTCTTCCCAGATTGGTGCAGAACTCCCTGTGCTCCAAAAAGGAAGAGGAACTGAACCCACCACATATGCACAGCACAGAGGGTTTCTAAACCAATCCCTATGTTCAAGGGTGGGAATGTTTTGAACCCAGTTTAGAGCATGTCACATGGGCAAAGAGACAAAGCAGGAAGAGAAACTGCATGGATCTCAGGAAAAAAGCTCCTGGTGAAGGAAGCACCTTTGCGCTACCTGAACAGCCTCTCTCACTCTCGGCTTGTTGTTGTGTAGGTAGGCTCTGCACTTCACAGCCCCCCTGAGGTTTATGGAGCCACTGCACACCTGGACCGTAGCTGTCGATCTAAGACTTGAACCCTGGGACTGAAAAACAAACACGGGTCAGTTTTATCCTGTTGCCTAGGCAGCGGGGGCATGAGTAACAACAACAAAGGAGGCGATTAGCAGCAGACCTTAAGGTGTTTACTTATAACATTCCCCCCTTGTCATTTATAATTCTAATTATTTTTTTTTTAAGCTTTAGTTAGTTACTATTGGAAATCTCTCTCCTCCTCCATTGTGGAAAATGTATTTACTTTTCCAGACATTCCTTTTCCTGCAATTTAAATGTACATGTCCATAAGACTTCTACAACTTTTCAGGCATGTGGCTTGCAGCTAGTGCTAGTACTGCATCCCAGAGATCTTCTTAAGACTTGTTCAATGGTGAAGTTTGTGTGTTTGCTATACAATAAGCACCACCTATGGTACATTGAGACTCATCCCATCACTCAGTGCCAGATTACAAACGTGGTCACATTTAGGACCAGACCAAACTGCCACCTAGAAATGTCCACCCCAATTACCAAAACAATGAGTGTGCTGGGTGAAGCACACCACAGCACCACCTGGAAATGCAGGGATGTGTAAATTTCCACATCGACTACCTCTGCCAAAACAAAAAAGCTCTCCTTTCTGTGAGGCAATAAACCACTCACTGCAGTACTGTAACAACAGATGCAGCTAAGATACTCATGAAGTCTTTAAGATGGTATTTTGTACATTTCTACACGTTTTGCTAAACATGATTTTACAAAATCTAGGAACAACAACAAAGGGGATAGCCTGTGCTGTCAAGAAGCCCAGAAAACAATGCCTGGACACATCTGGGCTTCAGGACCCAGACTGGGGCACCTAAGTCAGGGTTCAACTCAGCACTGCTTCTGGGACAGAGGAAACTCCTCACACAAGACTCAACAGCTCCGGAATATGATGCAGCTCACAGGACCTGGACCTTAATCCAGAACTAGTGACCAAGCTTCTGACAAAAGCATTCACACACAGAATCACAGGGGTTGGAAGGGGCCTCCAGAGCTCATCAGGTCCAACCCACCTGCCAAAGCAGGGTCCCTAGGACAGGGCACACAGGGAGGTGTCCAGATGGGGCTGGAATCTCTCCAGAGGAGACTCCACACCCCCTGGGCAGCCTGGCCCAGGGCTCCCTCACCCTCACCAGGAAGAAGTTCTTCCCATATTGGTGCAGAACTCCCTGTGCTCCAACTTGAGGCCATCACCCCTTGTCCTGTCCCCAGAGACACTGAGAAGAGGCTGGCCATGTACCCCTGTGTCCCACCCTTCAGATATTGATAAACACTATTAAGATCCCCTGTGGTTCATTCAAACAAAGGTCCACAGCTAGCCATGGCAAGCTGAAGTTTGGGGGTGATTCTGAACTTCTGAATGACACAAAGTCACCTTGAAATCAACAGCCACAGGTATGTACAGCTATATTATCAAATTCATTTGCAGGACTACTTCTTGTTAGTAGAGTGGTGAGTATCCCTGCCTGTCACACAGGAGACCAGGGTTCAATTCTCCAGTGGGGAGGCATTTTATGGGGAAGTGTTGTCAGGTGGTGTGGAAAACAGCCCAGGCTAACTCAGCTCACCTGTGATGACTGATTGGGGGGTTGACTCTGGCCTGGCCAGAACCAGAACACCAGTTGTTCAGATTTTCCCTGGAGCTGTACTGTGCAATTCCTAAACAACTCAGTGTTTAGAGCACAAGAATTTCCAGAGGCACTGCATATGCAGATCTGACCACAGTGAATCTGTCAATATCCACAGGTGAATAAAAAGTCTTAGGACAAAGTAAACTGGATTTCTAGACAAGAGTTCAGAATGTTTGGGGGTTCTGTATTCCATTTTATAAGATAACAGAGAGGTTCCACTTCAGAAGCCACTAAATACGTACCAGCTGTGTCAGAACTCTGACATCAGACAACTGAGTGCTGGATTGAGCATTTCCTTTTAACTTTTTCTGAAAGGAAAAATACAAATATTTGTGTGTCATGGAACAGGAAAAAAACAAACCCTCCCTGAACCAAGATCTCCTCCTTACAGCATAACATTTCTCCTTGTTCATACATTTTAAGAGAGAAAAATGGCACAGAGAAAACAGCCACAATAATATAAATACAAAACTAAAAGGAGAGATGAATGCACCAGCCAAAGGATGTGCTTCCACTCTGTGAAACACACAGACATACTTAGAAATCCCATCCCCTACACTCACACCTTACTCATGCTCTTTAATGAGGAGAAGGCATATAGAAAAATTTTTAGTCAGACTTCACATATAATTATCATGCCTGCACTGCCAGAGGAAGAGGAGGCAATCTGCAGGAATGAAGATGGGACCACACACAGTCCTGAGTAGTAGCTACCCAAAATAGGTCATTTAGATCAACAAATACTGTACAGAAGACATCCCAGCCAATGCTCTATCACATGAACTGGAGGTTCTAACTACACATCTCTTAGAGTTCAATTCCTTGTGGTTTGGTACTCACCTGCCCTTCCAGCAGCTCTGTGTCATCATCTTTGACTTGTCCATTGATCAGAAAAACGCTGTCTTCTATTTGTTTTGACCATCGATTTAACCCATTCTTTAAAGAAAAAGTAGAAACACAAAAACACCATAAGAAAGAGAAATTTCACTACAAGAATTTGGCAGTATCATGTTGAACAGCAGAGAAACACTCGTTTGAACAGTTACTCCCCAGAGTCCTAAAGTCTCTGAAGGATCTGTCAATACATTTTTCCAAAGCTAAATCTTAAAACCAACGTGTTTGGGATTTATTGTACAAGAAGCAAGCATTTCAAAACATTTGAATATTACCCCAGGGATGTGGTTTTTTCTTGAGGGGCTATGCATACTAAAAGCAGCCCATACCCCCAGTCTAATTTGATGTATCCTTTCACTAGGTGAAGCAGAAGAGACTTAAGTTGGAACACTCACCACAGCTGCTGAGTTACAAATGTAACTGCAACAGCTGAAGCCAGCAGCAGAGAAACTTTCCACACTTCTTACCCTACAAATGCCTCACAGGAACTTCCAACTGCATTTAAAAAAGGAGTAACTGCCAAACATTCTCTGCTGATCAGTCCTACTCTGCTCACACCATTCAGTTCCTTCTTTCTCATTTGGTTTTCAACAGAAAAAGTAGAGACTAGCCCCACAACTGGTGTGGTGTGGTGTGGCCGGGTAGTTACCCTGGTGTTCTTCTCCAAGTCGTGGTTTGGTGAAGTTGCCAGAAGGGGAATGTGGATATTGACATTGACTGTGCAGCCCAAAGCTACCCAGGAAGCAGACAGAGCACTCTGATATTTCCAATCTGCTGGTTTAGCTGAACTCTGAGACCAGAAAAAAAGCAATACAGCATCGATACAAAGCACTGTATAACTCAAAGAGAATCCTCTTTTCTTTCTGGAACATGGCTTGTCATGCATTACAGGGTGTATGAGACACACAAGACAAGGAGCTCACCTTTGGGTCGTGTACATCGTAGGTTCGGCAAACTACTCTTTGCTACTTAAAGAAAACAATCCAGTGAAATGAAAATAAAAATCAAAAAAAGCAGAAATAATTCACAATAAACTTTGGCTTTTACTTCTCTGCTGAGCTAAATAAAGCTCTGGAGAAAACTTCTTTCATTAGTGTAAAAAAATGACTGTAAACCCCAACAACCACAGCGATGCTGCTGCACCATCACTTACACACACGTTAAGATCAATAGGTATCCACAGGAGAACCACCAATGCACCAGTTTGTCCTTGTCTCTAAGGAAAACCCTTGCTTTCTCTCCTTGTATTACCTCATTATCAACATACCCAGTGTTCTTCTGCAGCACTGGCACAGATCCCACAGGCTACTTCCCTGTTTCTATGTAGGTATCATCGATAACAGCAAGCTCAAGAAGCTATCCAGTGTTTTAGACTCTTTCTTCAAATTACATAAATAAAAACTGACTGGGGAAAGGCACAATTTGATGCCACCACAGAGCCAAACCTAAAAGTAAAAATCATGGAAATACTGCAAGGATAAGAGATTCCTACACCCAGCTAATGAGAAATCTTCAGGATTTCGCTTACCAACACATGCCTACCCAAAACCGGACAGCTTCCTCCTCCCAAGCTGTCTCTTGCTGAGAACTAACTACAGAAAAGGGTTTGGGGGCAGCAGTCTCCATCAACAAACCTGCTCATAAAGGATACTTTTTTGTAGCAGAACAAATTTGAAGAGCTGCTCGGTCTGAGACCTCCTCCTCAGCAGGTTTCCAGAGCCTCCTTTTAGTCAAGGACTTTTCCACTGAGAAGATTAACTAAAGGTGAAAACAATGTTATGGATTTTTCCATGAAAATACTGCATTATAAATTCTGGAAAATAGCCTTCTACTAAGTTTTAAGTCCAAGTGGTATCAAAAGTTTGGATAAAATACATAAAAACACAGCTTACACACCACCAAAAGACCATCAGGCAGCAGCACGTTCTAGGCTGGTTTTAAATAGAACCCCCCCACCTGAGTCAAATACCATTAATTCGATACCAGTTGTTCCTTTCAAAGCAATCAGAGCTATAGAACTTCCACTAGAGTGAAGATCAGCCACACACCTAAGGATTCTCCTGTCTTGCCACCCAGGAAGTCTCCTTACCTTGCGCAAAGCGTTTTGACTGTCTCTTGACAGCTCTGGAGTTGCAATGATAAAGACACCAAGAACTAACAAGCCTCCGGGAAGCATCCGAGAAACCTTAAAAATTAAAATGAACATTAATTAATAGGAATCAGACACCCAGTTACACAGCTGCTAGATCTAGCAAACATTTCTAACGAGATGGGTACACAGCAAGAGAAGAAGAAAGTCTTTTTCACTCATAGGTTCCTCTGTGGGCACAGATCTCTTCAGATTTTCACACTTTGGTCCTATCAAGTCTCCGTTTCATCATATGCTTTAAAGACAGTTAAGATATTTTGGTTTAAAATATCTATGCCTAGTGTGGTTGCCAAAGAACATTCCTAAAGGTGCTACTTTTGAGATTCCCCCAGTGATGAGACAGTGTTTTTGTCAATCTGATTTCCTTTCTGCTTCTCCAGCCCCCTTCATTAACCCGTACTGAGCTACCTGGCTGGCGTGTGTAGTTATCCATTCTTCATCCACAGACGCCAGGTTTGAAGGACTGATGCTGTCTCCCTTCTGCTCTTCCCTTGGAGGCGTTCGAACGGCCCGAAGGACATAGTCTCTTTGCTGGGAACACTTTCAAAAACATCAATACAAGCAAACATACCATCAGGCCAATGCATAATACCATAACAGTAATGGGTGCTTTACACTAGGTATTGTTAAACTCTAGTCACTTGATACAAGGGTAATTCCTTCTTTTTGCCTTAAAGCCTTGTTCAGTGGCAAATCATTACAGTTGTCTTGTGTGCATTGTACCTCTCACAAAACAATTTTCAAAGACTTGAGTAGGTGGCTGACTCTGCAAATCCTTTAGAGAAGTCCCTTCTGGTCATATTACCACCATCCTGTGTTACAGGAGCTCAGTGTGATGTTAACACTTATCCCAGATGATTAAGGCAAAAGGGGTTTTCCTGCTGTTAACATGAATGAATGAAACAGATATTACATGCTTACCTGCCCTATTAACAGGCCGGTGACATAGGGCTTTGATTTTGTGCTGAGGTCTGACAGATACTGCCCAATAGCTTCCTCCACAAAGTACGTTCTGCCCATTTCTGCAGGTTTAACACTGAGTATCAACCTACAAAACAGACAGGTGACTCACAGAATCACCAGGTTGGAAAAGGCCTTTAAGATCATTGAGTCCAACTGTTCCTGTCCTGTGCTAACCCATATCCCTGAGCACCTCATCTACCCTTTTTTTGAACACACAAGTCAAAGAAAGTACGTATGCTACACCAGGCATGACAATAAGCCTCACAGAAAGACCCTGAGCATGTTAATACTTCATCTGCTGGCAAAAGTTACTTAAGTAGCTTTATGATTTGCTTTTTTAGTCTGGGGTAAAGAAAGAAAGCATGTGATCATTTTCCAAAAGAACACTACTTCAAACACCTGCCACTGAAAAGACCGGGCAAGTCACACAAGCCAGGGCAAACATGTCTCCAAGCAGCAATTTCTGGCTGCATCACGTTTCATAGGAAGCCAGGTGTAAACCGCACGTTTCTGCATTCACGTTCCTCTCTGAGGGGCTCGCTAAACTCCACACGCGTAGTGAACACATCCCGCGCAACTCCCGTTCCACTTCCTAAGGCGTGAGAAGTACAGCTCCTCAGAGGGCCACCTTTACAGCAGCCGGACGGCCCCGGGAGACCGGGACGGCCCCAGGCACCGCTCCCGGCCCCGCATGCTAATTCGGAAAGCCTCCTGGTGCATGGAGGACTTTCACACAGGAGCCCACGGCGATCAAGCAGCTGACGGCCACGAGCAGCGGTGAGGCCGTTCCGAGCCGCACAGGGACGGCGGAGCTGAACCTCTGGGCCGGGGCGAGGAGCCGGGCTACCGCCCGCCCGCAGAAGCGTGTCTCTGCACCCACCTGCCCCGGCGCACAGCTCGGCGGCCGCTCCCGCACAACCCTGACGCGACGGGACGGACCCGCCCGCCGCCGGGTCCCCAAGCTCGGCCGCCGCCACCTCAGCGCCTCCGCCGAGCCCTGCGGCGGCCGACGCTCGCGTCACCGGCAGGCGCCGCTCTCGCCCCGGCACAGGGAGATGACGCGCACCAACCCAGAGGCGAGCGCGGGAAAAGCCGCGCGTTGGATGGCGGGAGCCGCTACACCGCCTCCCCGGCGCGTGGAACGCCTGAGAAGGCCGAGAGGCTTCGCGGGGAGCTTCGGGACGAGGCCCCCAGGTCTCTCGCCTCGATTTTAGCGGCTGTCACACGCGAGCCATCCCCGGCCTCGCCCGGCGCGGCGGAACGAGCAGCCTCCCCGTCCCGCCCGGAAACGGAAGAGCTTGCAGGCGGCCGCAGTGCGCCTGGAGAACTACACTTCCCATAAATCCGCGGGGGGGAGGGGGGACGGTGGCTCGGCGTCGCTCGCACGCGGGCAGGGCGGCGCCTGCGCGGTTGGGCTCGAAGCGGCCGGCGCGGTTAGGCCGGCGCTTGCAGTCGCTGCCTCCAAGATGGCGGCCGTGCTGCAGCAGGTCCTCGAGCGGGCCGAGCTCTCGAAGCTGCCCAAGCCGGTGCAGGGGAAGCTGGAACGCTTCCTCGCCGATCAGCAGAGCGAGATCGACGGGCTCCGAGCCAGGCATGAGCGCTTCAAGGTGGACAGCGGTGAGTTCGGGCGAGGGGAAGGCGGGAGGGCGGGAACGGGGGCAGGGGCACAGCGAGAACGGGGCAGGCCGCGGGGATACCCTGTGCGGAGGGGGCTGCGCTGCCTGAAGGGCTGAGGGGTGTCCACTGGCCCCAGTGCTTTTGGCGGGCGCGAGTGTCGAAGTCCTGCCTGAGTAAAGAACTGAGGCAGGCAGCGCAGGGCCCGGCGGGTCGTTGGTTTATTCGCAACGCTCGGAGTGCGTTACCTGGGGCCTGGGAAGGGGCCCTGAGGAGGATGTGCCCCTGTACGGGGAAGGGGCCCTTCCCCTGAGCCCGGAGACCGGGTTTACTTTCGCCTTCGCTTGGCAAGTGGAGTCTTTTTGCTTTGGTTGGGTGTTTTTCTCTTTTGCGAAGGACTATCCAGGGTTCAAACTGCTGTGAAAACGAGCAGCTTTTCAACAAACCTTGGTACACAGCAGTCTGTTTTGGTCCTTCCTGTGGAAGAGAAATAATGGTTTGTTTACACAACCGAATGGCCTTTTTGGAGATTGTAACCTTTCTGCTAGGAGCAACGTTTTTATATGAACTTGGAGGTTACTTGATCACAGAAGACCCATATCAGTAGAGAACTGGAGTAGAAATGAGAGAAAAGTGTAGGTGTGTGGAAGGACCAGGCAGGGTTGTGAGTATGGGCTAATGTACTTCTGATGTAAACTTCACTGCCACCTTTCCTTCAACCTTTTGGTCTCTTTCATGATAACAATCTTGCTGAAGTTAATTAATAAAGTGCTGTGCAAATTAATGTAGCCCAACAGTTTAACAGGTCAGTCTCTTTCAGGTCTGTTCTTCTTGTATGTGGCTGGATGCGCAGCATTGTTTCAAATTGTCTGATGTGGTAGGAAGCATGAGTTAAATAAAAATCCCCTAATACTTCCTTAGAAGCCCACTATGCTTGAGGGTGACATTAGTTCTGTTAATCCTAAGTATTTTGCAGTTAAGTTCCATGGCACAGTTGCTGTTTCAGTTAACAAAAATTTAAATCTAATTATTTTTTTCAGTGCTGAGGAGGAGGCGATCCTCCTTCTCTGCTCTGCCCTGGTCAGGCCCCACCTGGAATATTGTGTCCAGTTCTAGGCTCTCTGGTATAAAAGAAACAGGTGTCTCCTGGAGAGAGTCCAGTGGAGGCTACGAAGGGGATGAAGGGCCTGGAGCATCTCCCCTGTGAGGAAAGGCTGAGTGAGCTGGGACTGTTCAGCCTTGAGAAGCGAAGACTAAGGGGGGACCTAATTAATGTTTATAATTATCTTAAGCAGGGGATGCAGGGGGAATCAGCCAGCCCCTTTTCAGTGTCTGTGGGGACAGGACAAGGGGCAATGGCTGCAAGTTGGAGCACAGGGAGTTCCACACCAATATGGGAAGAACTTCTTCCTGGTGAGGGAGCCCTGGGACAGGCTGCCCAGGGGGTGTGGAGTCTCCTTCTCTGGAGAGATTCCAGCCCTGTCTGGATGCCTCCCTGTGTGCCCTGTCCCAGGACCCTGCTTTGGCAGGGGGTTGGACCTGATGGTCTCTGGAGCTCCCTTCCAACCCCTTCAATCCCGTGACTCTGTGTGCATCACAGAACACACAAGTGCATTATGAGAAGTGTTCCTTAAAGATTTTCTAAATAAAATCTCTCAATACCTAGGGTTATGTGGATTTTCCTGTAGGTGTATAGGCATATGCTGCAGGTAAAATGTCTGTATCAGTGAGGTCACACTGCAAAATCGTGCTGATGCAACATTCTGTAGCTACATCAAAAATGTTAACTATTAAAATTAATTAGGCAGTTATTTTATGGCTCGTTTCTGGAAACATCACTTTCCATGCTAACAAAGTATTTTAAACAGTGTTAGCTCAATGCAGATATGCATCTATTTACCTTCAACATACCTTTGCTCTTCACATTCTACCGTAGCATACTATTTTATTTATTCTCTTTATAAATACCGTTCTTCAGCGACGATATCCATTGACAAGGATCCTTGATGAAGGTGAGAGAGAAAAAGAAATGGTTCCTAAGAATTTGGCATCCCATTGTTGTTTTGCAGAACAACAGTACTTTGAAGTAGAAAAGCGTCTGGCTCAGAGTCAGGAGAGGCTTGTCAGTGAGACCCAAGAGTGTCAAACTCTCCGTGAGGAGCTTAAAAACTTTGTAAGTATAACTGCAGGTGCTTAAGATCAGGCAGGGTATTAGTTCTTTAGTCCAGTGTTATGCTGAAATACTTCAGGTTTTAAATATGAGTTGAAAATCCATCCATTGATGACATGTTATTTCTGCAAGCAGAGAGGTGTTTTGCTTTTGTGTTCATGTCAGCTCTCTTTAAGTGGAATGTTTGTTCTGTGGGGGAAAAAACCCACCTTGCTTTCTGATGCTTCTTAGAAGAAGGAATACCCTTGAGAAAAGAAGACTGAGAGGGGATCTTATTAATGTTTATAAATATCTCAAGTGTAGGATATGGGGGGAAATGGCCAGCCTCTTCTCAGTGGCTGTAGGGACAGGACAAGGGGTGATGGCCTCAAGTTGGAGCACAGAGAGTGTGGAGTCTCCTTCTCTGGAGATATTCCAGACCCATCTGGACACCAACCTGGGGACCCTGCTTTGGCAGGGGGTTGGACTCAATGAGCTCTGGAGCTCCCTCCCAACCCCTACAATTCTGTGATTCTGTGAATACAGTGGGTTATGTATCAATCTTCACAACAGATGCCTCTGCTGTAAGGATTGTGTTAGTTTGCCACAATACTACCAAGTCGATCGTTAGTGAAGTCTTAAATTCCTCCCCCTGCCTTGTTGTATGTAGTTAAGGGAAATTTTGGCTTCATTGCATTTGGGGACTGAGTTCTGTCATTGTGTTACAGGGGAGATCCCTCAAGGTTCTTTTTTCTTATCCACCAGATGAGCAATTGAAGTCTCTGAATGAGAAGAATAAAGAACTTGAAGCTGCTCAGGATCGTAACACAGCCGTTCAGGTACTGGGAGCTGAAAGACTTTGATTCACCTGTCTCCTTGTAGCATAGAATGCAGTTTCCAATCCAGACTATATCAATACAAATAGGTACTGATACATGTATTTACATGGCTGTATCGCTGTGTGTACCTCAAAATTGTGTGTGTGTTTTTAAGTAGATGTTGGTGGTTTAGATAACTGAATTAGAGGTGCTTTTATTCCAGTTGGAGTAGATTGTTTCAGTCTTGCTGGAACCTGCTCTGAGGTGACTTGAAGCTGAACCTGGAAAATCGGTGCAGCTTTTCTGTGTGCTGGTCTTGGAAGCTGTGTGAGACCTGTCTGATTTTACATGATGGTGGACACTGGTATCACAGGGATTTATGGGGAAAAACATTAATCAAAATGTGTTGGCTCTGAGGCTCTAAAAGAAAGAGGTACATCAGCCTGAATTTGTTTGAATCATAGACCTCAGCAGGACAGAAAACATCCACTCAGCCGTGCTTGCCTGCTGTGTATCAGCTGACTGGGGTAACACACCGTGGTTTAGCATGCTTCTCTGCAGTGATAAGCATAAATAGTGACTGCAGATTGTTAAAGAAAGCTGGTGGCATATCTTGATCACTCTCTTGCCATTTTTTTTCCAGAGCCATTTAAATAGAGAAAAAGAAGAACTGGAAGCTGAAAAGAGAGACTTGGTTCGAACGAGTGAAAGGCGATCTCAGGAAGTGGAGCATTTAAACGGTACAGCCAAGAACTTCCTAACAAAGCACCTCACCTGGGGAAAGGACATGCTTCAACCACTGAACTGGTGTGGAGCACCCTCTCAGTGTGTATAGGCTGCACAAAGCAATGAATTCAGAGGAAACAAGGGAGGGAATCGTGCTAACTGCAGCAAAGCACAGCAGTTTGATGCTTGGTTCTATAAAAACACATATTTTACGTTACCTTGCTACACAGTGTATAGTTACTTTTATCTTGTCTGTTTGCTTTACAGTTTAGGGAGGCTGAGTAATTGCTGTGCAGTTAGCTTTTTTTAATGCTGATTTTCCTCCTCCAGAGGATGTAAAACGTTTACATGAAAAGCTTACAGAAGCAAACACAGAAAAGGTGAAGCTTCAGTTAAAGCTGGATGAACTTCAAACATCAGATGTTTCCATGAGGGTGAGTAGTAGTACTTCATACACGTAGTATGTGTTGGTGTTTTAATTAGTAGCTGTTTACCTGTGGTGTAACCATCATGTGTTGTCATTATTAACTTTGGAAGTAGGGCAAGTGTACACCTCTTATTTATAACAAATTATTTTATTACAAAATTGCTGGCTGTGACTGGAAGTGAGACGTATTTATGGAAGACAAGGGGGCATCAAATTGAGCAAGCATGTCCAAGCCTGGTTTGAGGCAATGGTGGCTGTTCCTGCCCACTGGGATGGAGGACTCCAGGGCTATCCAGGCAGGTAGAAAGGAGAAATAGAATGATTTGTGAACCCACACCATTTCTCTGTGGGCAGAATAAACTCTGTAAAGAGCTGCAAGAGAGGAGGAAAGGAGAAAAGACAAGGAAAGCTTTTTGATACCCTAATTTTTATTCCTTTTAGCTAGGTATTAATCTTGTTAATGTTCCAAACTGACTTGAACTTTGAGGAAACTGACTCAAGTTTCAAGAAGTTCTTGTAGTTTCAGACTGGTAAGTTACTCTTACCAATGTAACCAGCATCGCTGCCTGTCATGTGCTGCTGTTTATCCAATTACAGTACACTTGTGCTACTCCTACTCTGATGGTGGTACTTTGATGAGCTGCTTCATTTTCTGTGCACCCAGCGTGGTTACACCATGCAATTTTCTTTCCAGTACCGTGAGAAAAGGTTGGAGCAAGAAAAAGAACTGCTGCAGAATCAAAACACATGGCTGAACACTGAGTTGAAAGCCAAAACAGATGAACTTCTGCATACTGCCAGGGAGAAGGGCAATGAGATCTTGGAGCTTAAATGCAATCTGGAGAACAAGAAGGAGGAGGTAGTGTGGTTACTGAGTGCTTTTGCCCTTATAAATGAATTAATCCCAAATAACTGCATTAAGCAAACTGTGGATTTTAATAACTGGGTTCAATTAAAAAATGTTCTGCAATTAACAAGGAGTTCTTTCTTTTAACTTGTGATTTTTTTTTTCCCCAAGAAATAACATGTTTACCATTATCTAGAAAAGCCAAAGATTTTCTTATGAGCTAGATATTTCAAGAAGGCTGCAGGGGAACCTCATTGCAGCCTGCCAGTACCTGAAGGGAGCTTATAAACAGGAGGGGAATCAGCCTTTTAAAAGGGTAGATAATAGCAGGACAAGGGGAAATGGATTAAAGCTAAAAGAGGGAAGGTTTAGATTAGATATTAGGGGGAAGTTCTTTCTAGAGAGAGTGGTGAGGGGCTGGAAGGGGCTGCCCAGAGAGGGGGTGGGTGCCCCATCCCTGGGGGTGTTCAAGGCCAGGTTGGATGGGGCCCTGGGCAACCTTGTGTAGCTCTAGGCCTGGAGGTTGGTGTCCCTGCCTGTGGCAGGGGGGTTGGAGCTCTGTGATCCTTGTGATCCCTTCCAACCCATGCCATTCTATGATTCTATATAACGTATAACACCATGAAAATATGTGGGAGTACAGTTCTTAGTAAGGGAAAGGGACAGCAGGATATGACTTAATTCAGTGTGAGGCAGGGTGATGGTATTTTTTTCCTCTGCAACAAAATACATGGCAGAACCAATGGCCTTGTTATGCAGATACTCAGCTACAGTGAGGTTCTGTTTGGATACCTGAACAGTTGTTAAAAAAACTCTGACAATGTGTCAGGCTTCCTGTGGCACTTAGCTCTGCTCAGCCTCCTGGGTTTGTTTTGTTAGGCATTAAGTGGAGCAATTCTCCAAGACCTCCTGACTTGTTTTATTTAGCTGAATATATGGGAGCAGAGGCTGTTTGAAAGTGTAACCAGTTAAGCTCTTATGGAACTCTGGGGAATGGGTTAAACTAAAAAAACACTGAGATGGTTATTTTCCAAACTAAACTGGACTGGGAAGAGAAGTTTATATGTGATGTTCTCATGTATTATTTGGACAGGTTTCCAGGATGGAGGAACAGGTAAACAGCTTGAAACAGTCAAATGAAAATCTTCAGAAGCATGTGGAAGACCTTTTGAGTAAATTGAAGGAGGTAAGACTGCACTGGAGCATCTCCTCTATGAAAGAACTGGGGCTGTTCAGCCTGGAGAAAAGAAGCCTGAGAGGGGATCTGATCAGTGTTTATCAATAGCTGAAAGGTGGGATACAGGGGCAAATGGCCAGCCTCTTCTCAGTGTCTGTGGGGACAGGACAAGGGGCGATGGCCTCAAGTTGGAGCACAGGGAGTTCCACACCAACCTGGGGAAGAACTTCTTCCTGGTGAGGGTGAGGGAGCCCTGGGACAGGCTGCCCAGGGGGTGTGGAGTCTCTTTCTCTGGAGAGATTCCAGCCCTGTCTGGACACCTCCCTGTGTGCCCTGTCCTAGGGACCCTGCTTTGGCAGGGGGTAGGATCTGATGGTCTCTCGAGGAACCCCTGTGATGCTGTGAAGGCAACTTGAAGTATATATGAAAGAGGATTGTGGTTATTTGTACAAATCAGACACCAAAATGTGTGAAATAAAGAGTGGAACACTCCCCCATCCTGTCTCTTCTTTAATTTACTAGGCAAAAGAACAGCAAGCTAGTATGGAGGAAAGATTCCACAATGAGCTCAACGCCCACATAAAATTATCCAATTTGTATAAGGTGAGTTTACTGATTCTGTTATAAGCTTGTATTAGTATCACTGGGGGCTGAATCTTAGCATTAAATGTAGTGCAGGCCAGTTAGGGAGGGGTTCCCCACAAAGTGTGGATGTGGGCAAGACTAACTCCATTGCAAAACATTGTGAAATACACAGAACGTTGTTTTCTTTGCTGCTGTCTCATTTAAAATGTTACACTGCATCATTTTTTAGAGGAAGCAAAACAGGGCTTAGAAGAGTAATTTTATGCACTGTTTTGAGGCTTCATGTTGTATGAACGTGGTTATGTCACTTGATGGTGTGTTGGGAGTAAAGGTTTGTACGTAAAATAGGACCATGGAAGGGATGAGGTTGGTTAGTAGAATTTAATTTCAAATAACACTGCAAGAGGTAGTTATCTGCAGCACTGCAAGAGGTGAGTAGTGCTGCTTCCAGCTTGGGGGTCCCTGAGACAAGGAGGATGTGCAGCTGTTAGGGCGAGTCCCGAGGAGACCACAGAGATGATCTGAGGGCTGGGAATGCTGGGCTGGCTCATGCTGGAGAAGAGAAGGCTGCTTCTGGGGAGAGCTCCGAGCCCTTTTCTGTCCCTTGAGGGGCTCCAGGAGAGCTGGAGAGGGGCTGGTGCCAAGGGCAGGGAGGGCCAGGCCCAGGGGAATGGCCTTCAGCTGCAGGAGGGGGATGGAGAGGGGCTGGGAGGCAGAAATCCTTCCCGGGGAGGGGTGAGGCCCTGGCACAGGGTGCCCAGAGAAGCTGGGGCTGCCCCTGGCAGGTTTGGTTCTAGGGGGACTCTGAGGACCCTTCCCACACAAACCAGTCTGTGATGAAGACACAGCTGAATGTCATGTGTTGTGTTAAATAAGCAGTGTTTAAACAAGTAATTTTTGTTTGTTTTTTGTCGGTTCAGTGGGTGAAAAATACCCTGTAGCACCTTGACTAAGACAGAGCCAGCTGAAGAGGACAGCTGATTGCTCTGTAGTCTATGTAGATGGGATTCAGAGGTTATTGACTTCTGCTGCCTGACTTCTCCTGCATAGATAGCCACATACACATTCTACCCTGAGTAATTCTGAGTTCTACCTCAACGTTTTGTGTCATTAGGTCTAAACTGATGTCCCTCCATCAAACAGCATGCCAGCAGCTGACTTTGCTGCAGCGTTATGCGTTGCTGTTTACCTTTCAGTTTGGATTTGGTTGGTTGGGCATTTTCCTCCATTCATGTTTTTATTACAAAATCATTGATTTGAAGGGACTTAAAGGTTCCTCTGCTTAACATAGACTTTGCTATGTACTTGTAACTGCTGACATATTTGTGTGACCTAAGAGGTTAACTGCCCTCCCCTGGGCACTCCTTCTGAGACTTTGCTGATAAGCAAAAGTCAAATCAAGTTTATTTCTAGTTGAATCAAGTTCTGAATGCAGAATTGTGGAAGTGCTGTACAGTCTTGTCCTTGTGAGATCTCTAACTGAAAGCAAAGAAATGTAAATTGCTTATATAAGATTCCCCCAAAAGATGGAATTTATTAGAATGATCAAAGTAGAGGACTCAAGGTGTTTCCAAATTCCCGTTAGTGAAGAGGAGGACCAACACCAGCACCAGCTATAAAGCTGCCAATGGCCATATGTTTCCTTGGGATTTGTCTTATCAAATCCATGCCTGACACTTTTTACTCTCAGATGGGCACTCTGCATCGGTCAGACTGAATCCCAGTGGAAAGAGAACTACCCAGCTGAGATGAATCTTTGTGCATTTTACTCATAACCACATGTTTGTCGGTTTAAGCTTTCTTATAAAAGTAAAGTGCTGTGTACTAAGGGGTTAAATGAAATGGTTTTATTTAGAGTGCTGCTGATGACTCGGAGGCAAAGAGCAATGAACTGACTGGAGCAGTGGAAGAGCTGCACAAGCTCCTCAAGGAAGCAGGAGAAGGTAAGCTCTGAGTGGGAAACACAAATGGGCAGAGCAGTTGTAACTCCTTTGTAACTACATTGATGGACTGAATTTAGGTGTCTAGTGGAAGGGAAAGGAACTTCATTAAGACTGTAGCATAGTGCAAACATCAGTCACTTTGTACCAAACGTTTGACTTGACTAGCTGAATGTACTTGGAGCAGGAGGACGTGGGGGAACCTGGAATTTTACTTTGGATTTTGATGGGAGAATCTAATTTTGCCAGCATCATCTTTCATTTTAGTTTCTCAGTTTGTTTCTTTTCACTGATAGCACAGTTCATATTTTAGCTCCCTTCTAAGCAAGGGGGAGAGGCAGCAGTTCATGCTTCTGTCATGCTACTGCGTTTTCTTAGCAGCAGCTTCTGCAGACCGTATGAAGTAAAAGAAAATCAACCATAACACAGCAAACTTCTTGTCTGATGGAATTTTAGCTAATAAAGCAACTCAGGAGCATTTGGCTGAGGTGGAAGAATCAAAAGCTGCAATGGAAAAAGAACTGAGAGAGAAAATCAGTAAACTGGAAAAGGAACTGGAGAATGCTAACGATCTGCTGTCTGCTACAAAGCGCAAAGGTAGGAGTCACGCTGGCATCTCAAACACAAAAAGCCTCAGGCTTTCTATCATCCTGCATGAAAACACTCTGCTGAATTTCTGTGGGATGTAAGTGCATCATCTCAGCATACCTTTAGTCATTTCTAATTGTGAACTTCAGACATTTTTTCCTGTGTGTTTGTATATGAAAATATATCCTTATTTTCTCCCAGAAAGTGCATTTCTATCAAAAGGGGGGTTAAAATTCTTTGGTGAATCTGACTTTCAAAGAGAAGAGAGAGGAAATGTTTTCTTCAGCCTGAATCATCATGCTTTTAATGGTTGTCTGGAGTGGGGAGGAGGGGATGATAAAAGAACCTAATTTTCCTTTTGAAAATTAAAAAGTCGGAAAAAACAAACCTCTGTCCTTAAATTTCTATTTAACGTTCAATTTTGCTTAGTATTCACCGTTCTAGTTCTGTCTTTTTGGCCTAAAAGAATGGTTTGTTTCCTACATAGGAGTAATTCCCAAAAGAAAAAGAGCAGAGCAGGAAGGTACAGAGGTGTGAAGTATATTTACTATCTCACTGTGCTAATTCAATGAAAGTAAAGAAGTGCTTTGCCACCATAAACCTCCCGTGGTTTCCTAAGAAATCTGATCCAGGAAATCTAAGAAAACTGGAGCTTTGCTCCAGATATTTCAGTGGCTTATGTTTAGAAATGACCTGAATTTTTAAACCTTTCCAACATTTCAAATTAAACTCATCAGGGACCTTGATAACGTCTGGCATAGAATATTTGACAGGAGACCAGTCCCTTGCACAGTCACCTGTATAACACAGTTACAGAAAACTCTTAACTGGTGACTTGAATGACTTAAATTGGTAGTTAAAAAGATGATATTTGTAAAGCACAAAGGTGTGTGAAGACATTCTTCAGGTTGGACCCGATGATCTCTTGAGGTCCCTTCCAACCCCTATGATTCTGTGATTAATAAAGAGTATTTATGATGGAAATTATTACAGCTTTTTAATGGTAATTGGTGGGATTGTGTCTCCAGGAGCCATACTGTCTGAGGAGGAACTGGCAGCTATGTCTCCCACTGCTGCAGCAGTAGCCAAAGTAGTCAAGCCTGGAATGAAACTAACTGAGGTAAGGGAGAAGAGACTTCCATTTCAAGGCTGTTCAAAAGCCAACAAAATACCTGAATAGTATAAGGGGACTGACTTTGTTTGCTGTTTTGGACTTGGCATAATGCCTGGTGAAATCAATGAAGTATTGTGAAGAATGCTGACTTCAGTAGCTAAATTCTGGGGATCTTTTTTCAACGCTCCTTACAGATTTTCTCTGGTAGATGAAAACATTTTTAGAGTCTTCTGGTTCTTTTTTTTCTGAAATATGTTGGTTTCTGGGGGGGTTGTGCACATAAGCTTAGTTTTTGCATGTGTTTTTGTCAGGAGCTTTTTTTTATCCTTATTTAAATACATTTTAACCTGTATTGCTGTGCATTTGCTTATACTTGCAGAAAAAATTAACATAAGGATAGGTCATACATATTCTAGGTGTTAGGTTTTTTACACACAGTTATTGTTTTCATTTTGTTTGCTGTTGCTCATTCTGCCCAACCATTAAATCACATTTTACTGTGCCTGGGGCTTTCTTCTGTGATACTAGTTTTAGTACTTCTGTTAACTGAAACTTGCTTTAACATTGGCCCATTTTACATAGAGTTGTTCTGTTGCATAAAGCTGCACTGTAAGAGTTTACCATTTTAATAGGGATAACTGCTTTGCCCTGGTAGGAGTCGTAAACCCAGGCCTTTTTTTTTAAAGTCTGAATTAATTCTTTGAATTAATTTAGTTTAGAGTTATGTAAAATCATACCACCTTAAGGTATGAATGATGTAATTATTTCATTCCTTGATACATCTGGAGAGACTTTTTTTAAAAACACAACGAAGAAACACCAAAATAAATCCTTTGTTTCAGCTGTACAATGCATATGTAGAAGCTCAGGATCAGTTGCTTATGGAAAAGATGGAGAATAAGAGGATCAATAAATATTTGGATGAAATAGTGCAGGAAGTAGAAGCCAAAGCACCTATCTTAAAACGTCAGCGTGAAGAATTTGAGCGTTCCCAAAAAGCTGTTGCCAGTCTCTCTGCAAAGCTTGAACAAGCTATGAAGGTCAGTATAAATAAAAGAGCACGTAAAATTATGGAAATAAATGGGTTTTTTTAAAATTCTTTAATCCTAATTACTCATAGTAAATGTATGAAATGGAACTTTTAGTCAACTTCTCTTGTGGGAAATACCTGTTGAACATTCTAGCTTGCAGACTCTACACAGTATCTTACAGAAACAGCATTTTTCAAAGTTATATATATATAGGAGGGTTTAAACATGATGACTTACCCTGGTTTTTCTGAGAGAGTACAAGTCTTTAATACAAAGACTACTGTTTGTCTGTCTGAAGAAATAAATTTGGACTTTGGTGCCCACCTTCCATTCATTTTAATACATACACTAATACAGCATTAATGAGTTTGGCTTTTGATTCCTAAATATGTAGTGTTTAACCCTTGGAGTATAACTTTCAAGTAGTTTGATTGACAAAGCATGTTACTCTAAATTCTGTTAGCTCTGGGAAGAAATGTGTCTGAGTTGACTTGCTGTGTTTCTTAATGTTTGTATGCTTGCAGGAAATCCAGCGGTTGCAGGAGGATACTGATAAAGCCAATAAGCATTCCTCTGTGCTTGAAAGAGAAAACCAGAGGCTGGAAATTCAAGTAAAAGACCTTTCACAGCAGGTAGAACAAATGGTGCTATGGTAAAATTTACTATTTGCAATTTATTAGCATGGTGCTGTATTTCTGAAGCGTGCTTTGAAGTTGTGTTCAGCCACAGTCACATACTTTGACTGTCATGAGAGCCTTAAGTGATGTTAAAAGCTTCTCCTTAGGAGAATGTGATATTTACATTTCTGCTTACAAAACTAGAACAATTTTAGCTGGCTAGGACTGAGGCACTGTGGGATAATGCTGTTAAAACAGCTGACATCCTATAGCTGTAACTTGGGGTGTTTAGTTGGAGCATCCTGTGATCTGTTTGCAGAACTGAACACAGAATGTGTGCTGATTTTGACGTGGTTTCCTTTTCCCAAGCTGTGTTTTCTGTAATGTAATTATCTCACAAGCATTTATCTATTGTAACATCTGTATGATGTAAGAAAAATTTTACTTAATTTCCATGTACTTTATTTCTAATACATTGTTTTTTTCAGAGTGAACTTTGGAGTCTGTTTGCAAGCCTTATGCTAGAACGTTCTCTTTCAGATTCATGTGCTTCTCATGGAACTGGAAGAAGCTAGAGGCAATCATGTGATTCGTGATGAAGAAGTGAGCTCTGCTGACATCAGTAGCTCTTCTGAAGTGATATCTCAACACCTAGTCTCTTACAGGAATATTGAAGAACTTCAGCAGCAGAACCAGCGTCTCTTGGTGGCTCTTCGGGAGCTGGGAGAGGCTAGAGAAAAAGAGGAGCAAGAAACAACCTCATCCAAGTAAGTTATCTGTTCCTCCTGCAAATTGTTAGTAACTGTGCACATATGGATGTGTAAGGTCGTGTGTGCTCATGAGCAGCTGTGTCATTCATAAAGGCAAATGGTTAGTAAATAACAATGTCTTCAGTTTCTAGATTAAAATGCTTGTATACCTATATATATATATATCTATCTTTTAATGCCTTTTCATCATTTTTATTCCACTAATGTTAATAAGCCCTTCCCAGAATTCTTCCTAAACAAATGTTCTCAATCCAAGGTATGAGAGCACACTCTGAAATGCCAGCCTTTTCTAATCACAATAGATTTTGGTCACAATCTCTCAAACTTATGACATTTGGTAAAAGGTAATTGTCAGTGTTTTAGTGAATGTGATTTCACACACCAGAGCTGTGTTTTGAAAAAGAAAGAGGAGAGGAAGTTTTCATTCCCAGTGGCAGAACAGAACATAGAATATGTGCATATCTAATTCACTAGCTATAAAGCCTACAGATGATGTGATTCTGTAGTAAAAGTATTCAGCTTTATTCTCTGTCCATGCTACTGTCTGTTGTGTGAAGTAGAATCTCCACCTCTACTCTGCCCTGATCAGGCCCCACCTGGAGTGTTGTGTCAGTTCTGGGCTCCCTGGTATAAAAAGGACAGGGATCTCCTGGAGAGAGTCCAGAGGAGGGCTACAAAGATGATTAAGGGCCTGGAGCATCTCCCCTGTGAGGAAAGGTTGAGTGAGCTGGGGCTGTTCAGTCTTGAGAAGAGAAGACTAAGGGAGGACCTAATTAGTGTTTATAATTATCTTAAGCATGGGATGCAGGGGAATCAGCCAGCCCCTTTTCAGTGTCTGTGGGGACAGGACAAGGGGCAATGGCTGCAAGTTGGAGCACAGGGAGTTCCACACCAACATGGGGAAAAACTTTTCCCCAGTGAGGGTGAGGGAGCCCTGGGACAGGCTGCCCAGGGGGTGTGGAGTCTCCTTCTCTGGAGAGATTCCAGCCCTGTCTGGACGCCTCCCTGTGCAATATGAGCTGGGAGCTGCTTTGGCAGGGGGTTGGACCCGATGATCTCTCGAGGTCCCTTCCAACCCCTACAATTCTATGATTCTTTACTCTGTGTTTCATGGAAGAGGCCTGGTATCTTTGTCTTCTACAACATGGCAAATCCAAAGATCATAGAATCATAGAAAGGTATGGGTTGGAAGGGACCCCAAGGATGAATTTTCCTGCAATTTTTCTCAAAAATCTCTGGTGCTTTAACTGTCAAAGGTGCAGTAAACGTACACTGAAAGGTTTGTGAAGCTACATCAGGACTGTGTCACCTTGGTATGCCTCACTGTCTGTGTTGCTGAAAGTGGCTGTCGTTGGTTTCAGAATTTCTGAGCTCCAGGGTCAGCTGGAGGAAGCCCTGAACGAGCTGGAAAAACTGCGTGAGTCGCGTCATCACCAGCTGCAGCTCGTGGAGTCCATAGTGCGGCAGCGGGATATGTTCCGCATCTTGCTGGCCCAGACCACAGGAGCAGTCATTCCTTTGCAAGGTAGCCATCGTGTTTCAGCACCTTTGAAAAACAACACAATTATCATTTGTTAGGAGCTTTCAGTACTGGTGCTGTCATGAGACCAGTCACTTCTCTTGATCTGATACTCAGCTTTTACCTCTGCTCACTGGAAAACCCATGAATTTGGACGTGATGTGATTTGGACACATGATTCTGCTTTTGCAGTGTAATAACTTGGTACCTAATGACTTTTGTGCAGTGGTGACTGCACGTGTTCTGGTGGCAGACTGTAGGTATAAAGAGTGGACTGCTCAGGAGACCCCAAGCCTTTCTTGGCAATGCATGTTCTCAGCCCTATTTCAGTGTGGTTATATGATCTGCTTTGGCAAGTGCTCATTCAGTTGTTGTAAAATCCTCTTTCTCTTCTTTCAGCATCAGGTATACTGCCAGAGGAGATTTCTCTCACCTCTACTCCCAAACGCCCAAATTTACCTCAAGCCATGTCAACCCCTGCTCCAGTGTCAATGGCAGAGTCTGTGGAGACTGTGGAGGCTAAGGCTGCACTCAAGCAGGTAGATTTTTTGATAAAACACCGTAGGGACATCTCCCTGTTTCTTTTTACTTGTGTAAATGTCTGCTGTTTGATACAGTTACAGGAAGTTTTTGAGAATTACAAGAAAGAAAAGGCAGAGAATGACAAGTTGCTGAACGAGCAAAATGAAAAGCTTCAGGAGCAGGTCACAGACTTGAGGTCACAAAATGCAAAGATATCCACACAGCTGGAGTTTGCCTCCAAACGGTAAAGCAGCTATTCAGTTCCTTTGCCTTGTGTCTGTGTCAGTGGAATCACGCTGACTGCTTGATACCGTTTGCTCTGGAAGAGTTGCCAGTGCAACATGAATACCGTTGTTTGTTAAAGAACACTTAGGGAATAGGGAAGGTGGGATCAAGATTGTATCTTCTAGTTGAGTGAGCCACATGTGTGAGAGCTGGTGCACAGGAACATGAAACACAGCTGTGTGCATACACCTCTTAACAGCTTCCTGTGGCAAACACGTGCTCTGCTTTTTGTTCCATGTGAAGCTACGAAATGCTGCAGGATAACGTGGAAAGCTATCGGCGAGAAATAACATCTCTGCATGAAAAGACCCAGAAACTCACAGCAACAACTCAGAAGCAAGAGCAGATCATTAACACGATGACTCAAGACCTCAGGGGAGCTAATGAAAAACTGGCAGTGGCAGAGGTTGGTCATATGGTGTATTATGCTCCTTGATACTCCTGAGTTTAGTACAAGAGGTTTTCTTATGATTATTGTGAAAGATTTTTTTAAAAACACTATTAACTGATCATAAAATTTTTATTGTCCAAAGTCAGATGAATGGACAGGTCGGGGTTGCCAGGCTGCCCAGGGAGGTGGTGGATGCCCCATGGGTCAGAGGAGCCATGAAGATACTCAGAGGGCTGGAGCAGCTCCCCTACGGAGAGAGGCTGAGGGAGCTGGGCTGGGTCAGCCTGGAGAAGAGAAGGCTGTGGGGGGACCTCATTGCAGCCTGCCAGTCCCTGAAGGGAGCAGAGGAACAGGAGGGGAATCAGCTTGTTAAAGGGCAGAGACTGGCAGGACAAGGGGGATGGAGTGAAGCTGAAGGAGGGAAGGGTTAGATGAGATCTTAGGGGGAAGTTCTTTGCAGAGAGAGTGGGGAGGGGCTGGAAGGGGCTGCCCAGAGAGGGGGTGGGTGCCCCATCCCTGGGGGTGTTGAAGGCCAGGTTGGGTGGGTCCCTGGGCACCCTTGTGTAGCTCCAGGCCTGGAGGTTGGTGTCCCTGCCTGTGGCAGGGGGTTGGAGCTCTGTGATCCTTGGGGTCCCTTCCAACCCAGCCCAGTCTGTGGTTCCATGATCACAGTTCTTGCTGTTACTTCCTGTCTTAAAGGTGAGGGCAGAGAACTTAAAAAAAGAGAAAGATATCTTGAAGATGTCAGATGTGCGCTTGACTCAGCAGCGTGAGTCTTTATTAGTTGAACAAAGAGGACAGAACTTGCTGCTCACCAATCTGCGAACGATTCAGGTAAGTGGTGGTGTTCTTCTGTCCAAGTCTGTCTGTCTTTCAGAGTTTTCAGTAAATACCCATCAAAATAACCTTGGCAATCATGGGATTGGGTCTTAAAGTAGATGGGTGTTTTGATTTTTTTTTTTTTCTTCCCTGTTAAAATTGACACTGAACATAAAATACTTGAGCAACTTGTTTAAGCACGTTTGTTATTCCTGTCCTAATTTAGGATACTCTGTGATTTACTTGGGCAGTGTCCTGGGAATTTTGAGGAGATGAGAAGGGTTTTCATAATAAAACTGAAACAAAACACATGAAACCATGTGGAAGGAAAAAAAATCTGGATGTTAATTTTTATGATAGCAAAATTTACCAGTGCTTGCCATGGTACTTTACTTTTCTATTGTTTAAAGTTATATTTACTTTTATACTTTTTTATTTTCTATTATAAGGTATATTAACAGGGTATAAATATTTAAGGTTGTGTATTTTGTCATGTGAGTGAATTCTGTTTCTGTAATAGATCTTTGGGAGTTTTTTAATCCCTAAAATTAGACTGCATGGATAATAGATCTATTGTGTCAATAGTATTAAAAAAAAAAAAAAAGTCATACATTAGAAATTCTACTTCTCATAAATTTCTCTACCCACCTATTATTGCTTGTCCCTTCAGTAATTATTTTGTGTTTGGGAGAAGGGTTGTGACAGCTGCTGTAATGCAGAAGGAAATTACTGAAGCGTGTTGTAAGCATCATATATATGCTTTTTTTACCAGGGAATACTGGAGAGGTCTGAGACAGAAACAAAACAAAGGCTCAATAATCAGATTGAAAAACTAGAGCGTGAGATTTCTCAGCTGAAGAAGAAACTAGAAAGTGAGGTGGAGCAAAGACATTCCCTCACCAAAAATCAAGAGGTAAGTAGAATTACAAACTCATTTTAGTGAAAACAAAGCCATGGTCGCAGAGCTTCTGGCAGCCTACAGTGCCTTGGGTTCACGTGTTGTATTTCTAATCATACTTGGTCTTTGGGCCATTTGTGAATAATTACAAGTTGAGGAACTTTGTGTTTTCAGGTTCACATCCTGGATCTGAAGAGGCAACTTGAGACTGAGACAAACCGTCACACTAACACAAAGGAACTTCTAAAGAATGCCCAGAAAGAAACTGTGATGTTGAAACAGCAGCTTAACAATACGGAGGCTCAGCTAGCATCCCAGTCACTACAGAGGGCTCCAGGGAAAGGTAAGATTCAATTTCTCTTATGTTACATGTTGCTCTATGCAGAGTGATAAAATGGATAGTTCTTAACACTTCAGAAGCGGAGGACAGCACACTAAATAACAAACCTCCTCATTATTACAATCACATTCAAACAAAGGATAACCAGGATGAATTCTTAAAGCAAAATTCATGTCTAAGCAGTCTTTGATGACAAAGGGTAAAAATAAAACACAATTTTCTAAAGGTTCCCTTTTGTTTTAAAGAGATTAAATCTATCAAGCTGCTTATTTTTAAGTAGTCTCTTTTATTGGAAGCCACTGTTTTGCTTTGGGCTGACAGTTTTATTTAGGGAAGTTTTGTGAGACTGATTGTTTCTTCCATTTTCTTATCCTAAAAAGATTTCAATTTTCAACATGGTGTTTGAGTTAAATTTCATCAGTTAATGAATGTGTTCTAATATTGTAGGTAGTACAAATGAAGATGTGGATGATCTTGTAAGTCGACTACGACAAGCTGATGAACAAGTTAATGAGCTGAGAGAACGACTCAAGACTAGTTCTAGTAATGTGGAACAATACAGGGCCATGGTTCTTAGTCTAGAGGAATCCCTTAACAAGGAAAAACAAGTAAGTAGTTAGCATTGTGTATCAGAGTGAAAACA
The DNA here is from genome assembly GCA_027925045.1 of Hypotaenidia okinawae. Classification (NCBI taxonomy): domain Eukaryota; kingdom Metazoa; phylum Chordata; class Aves; order Gruiformes; family Rallidae; genus Hypotaenidia; species Hypotaenidia okinawae. The sequence goes on along the minus strand of BSDF01000009.1, from coordinate 3,847,869 downwards.
ATATGAAAAACAATGATAATCTGGTACTACATTACAGGCTGTAGAATTATGTCAGGAATTAAAAAAAAGCCTGAAGCTATTTTAGAAGGCATTAGAATATAATGTAGTAAGAACATCATTCTGAGAGATTTTATTTAGAAGTTTTAATGGTGGAAAGACTAAACTTTTTTGCAACATACTTTTAAAATGTTGAATTGTAAATGGACTCAAATTGATTTTAAAATCTATTTGAGAGTTTTAAAAAACGTTTTAAAAATTGCTTTCTCAAAGCTCTTCATTCTAGCCCTGCCATCAATGATTAAAAATACTAGTTTGCCCTCAGTCAAAGTCACTTGACATCAAGTTCACACCTTCTGTGTCAGTAAGGACTCAGTGATGCGAGCGAACACACTGTGGTTCTCTTACTATAAAACCCCCATTGTCAGTGTGCTTACACTCTGTTCTCTGACTGTGAAGACTTCACTGTGGCTTGATGTACTTCAGCAGTATTGCAGACTTTACTGTGCAATAAAAAAGATACTCTGGCTCCTGCACTCTTGTGGACTTGTTAAGTGGACTTCATGAAGCATCACAGCTTTGAAGGGAAGTGAGAAGTCGGTGTTATTTGTCATTTTCCACATGTTCTAAATGAGGCACTGAGAATACTTAATTCTGCCCTCCAGTTGTTAATGAAACACTGGTTTCACATCAGAATAGTTGTTTAAAGGGGAAAAACTGATCTCTTGTGATGGATTTTAATGAAGGTGACAGAGGAGGTTCGTGCAACAGTTGAAACTCGTCTGAAGGAATCTTCAGAGTATCAATCTCAGCTGGAAAAGAAGCTGATGGAGTCAGAGAAGGAAAAGCAAGAGCTGCAAGAGGAGAAGCGGAAGGCTGTGGAGAGTATGGAACAACAGGTATGCTTCTCAGTGCCCCCTCCTGTGAACTCCCTTCCAGAGAGTCTGCAGAAGTGTGCTGTTACATAATTCTCTCAACTTCAGTTGGTTTTCACAGTATAGTAGTGTCCAAAACTAAATCTTTTAGGATGGGTGAAGAGCTAACTAAATGTGGGAGGTTTCCAAACATGAGTAGTGCATTAACCTTAGCACTTTGTTACGGTGATTGTGTATTTACAGTCATTACTATCTTCCTGAAATTTGAGCACCATTTTCAGAAAAACAAGAGTAAAAGCCTTTGTGAGAGGCTTTTTTGGAATGTGAGCCAAAACCAAATTTGCAGCATGCATGTAGTTTAAAACCACAGTGGTGTATGCCTTTATTTGTGTAGTTTATATTTGGGCTCTTACTGGGGTTCAAAGAAACCAGATGACTGCAACTAGAATTGCTGCAGGCCTGGCTCTGGAGGAACAGTGATACATACTTACCAGGAAAGAACTCAGTATGTCAATAAATAAAAGCCTTGAAAGCATTTCTCTTTAGATTAAAATTACTATTTTAGAACACTGAATAAAATTCCCACATTTTTCATGACTGTCTGCATTCAGTCTTGCTGTGTTAATACTGTGTAATTTGCCATTTAGTCTTGGTTTTGGTCTTGTTTTGATATTTTTTTTTCCTTGCTGTTCCCCCCTCCCCATCACTGTAGCTATCTGAACTAAAGAAGAGTCTCTCAGCCGTGCAGTCGGAGGTTCAGGAAGCTCTTCAGAGAGCCAGCACAGCTCTAAATAACGAGCAACAAGCCAGACGTGACTGCCAGGAGCAAGTATGTTTGTAGTGTTTGACTATTTCAGCCTGAGGTAGTAAATTTAATGTTAATCTTACGTGGGTTTTGAGCTCAGAATGCTTTTTAAAAGTAGTACTGCTAATCAAAGACTTGGGGAGACAAGGAAGGAGCTCTGAGAGCACTTCCTCAATTTCCTGCCACAGCTGCTTCTGTAGGGCTTCATTCTTTTACCTGATCAAACCTTATGGTTGCAGCAGCTATGCTGAGTGAATATAAAGGTTGGCTTCATTACTTAAAGAAAATTGATTGGGGAATATGATTAACTGTTTTTAATGAATTGCTACCTCACTCTCCTGACAGGAGAGCAAAAAAGAAAACTGGACTCACAAGAAGACAGGAAAGGAAATATCTTTCTAACTCAAAACATAATTGTAATCTTCTAAAACTGTGGGACAAAAGGTCATTTAGCAGTGCCTGAGAAGATTGCCTAGTCACCAGCTGTTGTTTAAAGGGAACCTTTGCAGGTGACAATTCAGTAATGCTGATTGATGTAAAGGACGCACACCAAAATACAGAAGATGGGCGTTTCCAGTTTTTTCAGCTGCTACTGTGACCACAGCCTGCCCATCACTTTTTAACCTCATGCAGCACATACCTCTGCCCTTTCACATGCAGAAGAAACCAGTGGATGTTTTTAGACCATTACCTGGTGTTACCCATCCAGCATCTGCAGCAAGAGGTTTGATGGTAGAGTAACTATAGAGTGTGTCCTCCTCCAAGCTACTCAAAGAAAATGACTTGATGATAGCACATGCCAAAGATACTACCTTACAAGTAACAATCTGTTGTTTTTTTGTGCAGGCAAAGATGGCTTCTGAAGCTCAAAATAAATATGAAAGGGAATTAATGCTCCATGCTGCAGATGTGGAAGCATTACAGGCAATTAAAGAACAGGTTGCCAAGAATACAGGAGTAAGGCAGCAGCTAGAGGAGACTGCTCGGAAAGCTGAGTCTGAATTGTTAGAGTGCAAAGCCTCCTGGGAAGAGAGAGAGAGAATGATGAAGGTATGATTGCTTTTCTGGTTTCAGTGGGGTTTTTTCAGTTACCAGTCTTCACAGAATTCAGTCTGTGAACAATTTTGTTGTAGGATGAAGCCTCAAAACTTGCATCCCGCTGTGAAGACTTGGAAAAACAAAATCGATTATTACATGACCAGCTGGAAAGTCTGAGTGATAAGATGGTGAACTCTATGAAAGAAGCCATGCCAACTGCAGTGAACGTCCCTCTCAATGAGGAAGGCAAATCACAGGAACAAATCTTAGAAATTCTTAGGTAAATCTAACTCTAAGTTCCAAATTGAGTTGTCAAATGAAATAGTTCTTTATCAACTTTACATTTTAAGGATAATACATGAAATTTAAGGGGGGTTTTGCTAGGTAGGAGGTGGTTCTTCTACATCAGTAACTAATAAAGGAGATTTCTTTCTGCTCCCTAAGCATCAGTTACAACAGGAAGCTAAGTTAGATTTTAGCAAATATGTTTGGCAGAAAGTTTTATAGAGGTGGCTTTATTATTATTTCCCCCCACTGTAATTTTTAGGGGGATTATGTGGATCTTAAAGGACTTCTACCTAGGATTTTCTTTCTGATCTTTCTGAACTGATCTCTCTACTCAGTAGACCTTCAGATAGGATGCTTCAACTTAAAACCTAACCTTACTGCTATGTGCTGTTCCTTTTCCTGTTGCAGATTTATACGTCGAGAAAAGGAGATTGCAGAAACCAGGTTTGAGGTGGCCCAGGTGGAGAGTTTGCGTTACCGTCAGAGAGTGGAGCACCTGGAAAGGGAGCTCCAGGAACTGCAGGACAGTCTGAATGCTGAGAGAGAGAAGGTGCAGGTATGGTTGGGTGTTACTGCTTATCACTGTTCACTATGTTCTACTCTTTGGCTGCTGCCAGTACCTAAAAAATCAAGTTTTGGAAGAATCAGGAGCTTTCAATCTGAGGCGGCTATGTAGCCAAATGGAAGATATTATTTTGAGTCTCCTGAAGCTGCATAGCAATTTCTGAATGACAAAAATAGGGAAAATAAAATGTCTCTTACTGGGGTTTTTCCCATCTCCCATTTCCTAACTGATAATTACTTGTTTTGAATGTACACATGACATACTGAGTGCCACGATACCTTTCCAAGGCGGTGTTACACCAGCTCCAGGTGAATCTATGTGCACATGGAAGCAAATGACTGACTGACCTTTCAAATCTGTCCAAAAGGTAACAGCAAAAACCATGGCACAGCATGAAGAATTAATGAAAAAAACTGAGACCATGCATGTACTGATAGAAACCAACAAGATGCTAAGAGAAGAGAAGGAGAGGCTGGAGCAAGAGCTACAACAAATTCAAGCTAAGGTTAGTAACGAGGCTCATGTAAACTTTTCTGATGTTTGAGCTGACAAGTTAGTCACTGGAGATACTGTTTGCTAATTACACTAAATGCATGATTCAGATTGTGATTATTCCTTCACGTGGCACACAAAGGAGGAAACTTTTCATTTAGAATGGTAGAAGACGTTGGTTTACCTAGAACAGTGGAAAGGTTAATGTTCAGCTTCATTTAAATGGAACTGAAGATTAGAGGTGTACTGGTAACAAGGGTGTTAGCTGATAAGTGGACAATGGCACAGGGTTATATATAAAGCCAATCACAGCATTGTTGAGATTTTAATAGGAATACATACCTCTCTCCATCTCCAGATGCCAGATATTTTAATGGAATTCAATAGAATGCAGCTTGTTTCTTAACATTATTTAATAATCTGTTTCCTGTACCCAAGTACAAGGAGTGAGAATCTAAGATTGTGTAGTCCTGCCTGTATTGGTTTGTTTCTCTCTGTCTGTAGGCTTATCCTCAGCTCTTCCTTCTCTTTGCTTCTCACCCACCCTCCCTGTGTCCCTAGGTGGCCCAAGATGGAAAAGCAGCTCTTTTCTGACTTACTGGGGATGTTGGTTTTGTGCTCTCTGTCCATCTTACCATCATTGTTCAGGGCCTGCCATATTCCATTCCCATCAGTCCCATAAGCTGCAGAGTTTAATCTCCAGCTGTGGGGTTTTTTCAGGTACGCAAGCTTGAGGCAGACATTCTACCTCTGCAAGAGTCTAATGCTGAATTAAGTGAGAAAAGTGGAATGCTGCAGGCGGAGAAGAAGCTGTTGGAAGAAGATGTTAAACGCTGGAAAGCCCGAACTCAGGTGGGGGGATGCACATTTTCAAAGATATTGGGGAGCTTTAGAGGGGGAAAACCTTAAACATTCCAATTTAGAAAAACCCAAACCCAACAGCTATAATTCAGTGTATTTGAATTATAAAGCGCTGCTCATACAGCTTCAAAAGAAGCTGTTCTAATTTATAAGCATTCCAAATCAAAATGCAGAAGCAGTAGCTCTAATTCAAGAGATTTCATGGATATAGCTGTATAATCATCTTGGGAAAACTCACACTATTTGTCTCAATCTTTCAGCATTTATTGAGCCAACAGAAGGACACCGATCTCGAAGAGTATCGGAAGCTGCTTTCAGAGAAGGAGGCAAACACCAAGCGTATCCAGCAAATGAATGAAGAAACAGGCAGGCTGAAAGCAGAAATAGCCAGGTATGGTATAAGTCGATTAGTGAGAAGTTTTGTGTGAAGCAAATTATTTTAAGTCAAGCTGTATTGGGAAGTGTAAGTTCTTAACTGTGGAAACTGTTGGAATTCCTACTGTACCTTGATAACACGTAGGCAAAATGAAGTGAGAATTGGTTTGGAAGCTGTCTTCTAGCCGAACTTACTCAAAATTAGTGTATTGTAGAATAATTTGTATCAAAGAATCCTAGAAAATGTATTTCACTACAGATGAGGCCTGTGATTTTACATAAATGCGAAATAGTGAAATGGATTAATTATTTCAAGCATCTCATTGGCATCTTTCTCCAATTTCTTGTTACTCAGAACAAATGCATCCTTGACCACCAGCCAGAATCTTGTGCAGAGCCTGAAGGATGAAGTAACTAAGATAAGAACAGAAAAGGATACTTTGCAGAAAGAACTAGATGCTAAAGTGGCAGACATACAAGAGAAAGTGAAAACCATAACGCAGGTCAAGAAAATTGGGCGCAGGTACAAGACTCAATATGAGGAGCTGAAAGCACAGCATGATAAGGTAGATATGGTTTTGCTTTGTTTGCAAAGAAATTCTGTATAACTATATGGTTTTACCTGGAGTCATGAATTGCCTAACTAGCGATCTTCATGTTCCCTTTGTGTAATACTGTATGAATATTTCCCTGTGAAGAGAAAAGCAGAAAAATCATTATTCTGCTGTTAGCTCAAACTGCCAGAAAGCATGAGCTGTGTGTCAGCTAATGCTTCACAGCTTTCTCACAGGAGTTCAGACGCCATTAGAATTCCTGGGCTTTCCCCAGAACCTTTTTAAAGGATCGCTTCGCTCGCAGAAGCGACTCATGAGAGTAATGACGTACTGATCAGATAGTACCCGTGAGCCTGACACTGCTTGGTGTGTTTCAGATGGTTGCTGAAGCATCAACTCAGTCTTTCGTAGAACAACAAGAAGAACAAGTTTCTGTGCAGGAAGTACAAGAGCTGAAAGATGCTCTCAGCCAGGCTGAAGTGAAAACAAAGTCTTTGGAGACTCAGGTGGAAAGTTTACAAAAGGTGAGAACAAAGTGTGTAAGGTAAGAGCAGTGGCAGTTTTACAGTACTATACCACAGTGATAAATGCCTAACTGGAAAGAAAGGGAGGATATTTTTCTCTGTGTGTGGATGCATGTGCTGTTTCTTGGAATAAATAAGTGGGAAAGAGAATGCTGTTCTCTCAACTGTTGTGGTCAGAGAGGACTGGTCACCTCTATTGTTGATGAGAAGCTTTTTGCCCTTAATACCGTGGCCAGCTAATACTCGGTCATTAGAGCTAGTGAGGCTGTGTGTTTGCCAAAGTAGCTGGTTATAGTCAGTATCTGCAGTCACAATATCTCTCTCTTCAGACTGTAGCAGAAAAGGAGACTGAAGTTAGAAACCTTCAAGAGCAGATAACGCAGCTACAGTCAGAACTTGCTCGTTTTCATCAAGATCTGCAAGAGAAAACTACACAGGAAGAGCAGCTCAGGCAGCAGATCACTGAGAAGGAAGAGAAGACTAGGAAGACTTTGCTTGCAGCCAAGCAGAAGATTGCACAGTTAGCTGGTATTGTATTTTTTTTTCCTGTCCTTAAGGTGTTGGTTTTGTTTGGGTTTTTGATTATTCCTATGGAAAAGTATCTAGACATGACATTAGGGAAAATGCAGCTTACTTCATATTTTACTTACAAGGTTTTTTTCCGGATTAGATGTTAAAGGAATTGTTCTAAAACTTAAGTGATAATTCTTTAGGACATGATAAACTTGCTCTGCACTGGAGGGGAAAAGGTGTTGCTTAGTTTTGGACAGCCAAGGTGATCCTTTTATTATTAGAGCAGACCGACCCCACTGACAACTTGGGTAACTCTCCCCTCCTGCCTGCCTTCAGTATACTGGTGCAGAACAAACCACCTCCTCTATTTTCAGTTGACCTTGAGAGAAATGATGGTGTAAGAGCTTGCTGAAGACATCTTGCTCCTCTGTGACTACTTTTGAATTTAAATTTTTATTTATAAATGTGTTTTTATGTTTTTAAAGTAGAAAAATGGCATGTGAAAATCAGAATTACCTCTAAGAGCTCTGCCAATAGCGTAAGGACTCAAAATACTTCAGTATCCTATTCAGACAGGCAGGCATTCAGCAGGCAGCCTTACAGCAGCACGGCTGAATTCTCTCCTGTTTGATTAGGTACAAAAGAGCAGCTGACAAAGGAAAATGAAGAGTGGAAGCAAAAGAGCACTTCCTTAGAAGAGCAGAAGACGGAGTTGGAGGTGCGGATGAGCGCACTCAAATCCCAGTATGAAGGTCGCATCTGCCGCCTGGAAAGAGAGCTCAGAGAGCAGCAGGAGCGACACCATGAGCAGCGAGATGAGCCCCCAGAGTCCACAAACAAGGTACATGGTCCTTTTAGCTCCCTGTGGGAGCAGAAGCAACCTGCTTGCATGTCTCAGGACTGAACAAGAACAGCTGTCAGTACAGGCACCGTTGTCCAGCTCAGTTTGGGTTTGTGCATATAGTAGATGCTCAGGACGACTTTACATGAAGGGGTTTTTTCTAAACACCCTAAACTGCAGATGGAAATTCTTGTCCTAGGATTCCTGCACCTCAAAAAGAACAAAAGAGAAAAGTAAAAAATACCAGTGAGCCCAAGAAACTGAGCAGTATTCAAGTTCAACTGTCCCCTGGTTTTGAGAATATACAAGTTTGCCTTAGGAAGGACTCAGAACTTAATTTAAAACTTGCTTCCTGCCACGGTTGGGATTTGCAGTGCTAACAGGCCCACAGTTACATCATTCACTGTAAATGGGCCAATGCCCTGTTTGCACTCAGCACTCTTATTTTTGTCTGCTTACCCCTGCATTCAGTGTTAGGGGCTCTAGCTGCTGTTGATGCAGTAGCTTCAGCAGACACCTGAGAAATCACTGTACTGTTTTACATACTTGGCATGATTTGTTTTGGAAGTCTGATTAGGTCTGCCAACAGATCTGTTGGAGAGAAATTATTATTATCAGAGAGCTCTGTCTGCTCAAGGAGTTGACTGAACTGCTCTGTTCCATGTGTACAAGGCATGATGCTTCTGTTTCTTGTGTCACAGGTCCCAGAACAGCAGAGGCAAATCTCTCTCAAGTCTACTCCAGCTTCAGGTGAAAGAGGAATGTGAGTTGAAGGGTTTGGGGTTTTTTTCTTAAGCAACTCTGAAGATTTTGATGGGCATAGTCTGTTCCTCCTATTTTCATAGCTACTTTAATAGTAAGCTGTTAAATTGTCATATTAACCACCAGGAACATGGTATCTGGGAAACACAAAAGGTTATTTCTTTTAAATGCTTTCAGAGTTCAAGATTGCTGACGTTGTGCTACCTTTAACCTTGTCTGGTTTGGCAGGGGAACCTTCTTTGTGCAAGAATCTCAAACAGGCAAAGCAGTTGAAATAGAGCTCTAACAACAACAGATAAAATTAACAGATAACCAAGCTCTAAAATACTACCGTATTACTGAGTTTAGGTAACAAACTCCCTTTCAGTTTTTATGATGGCAACCATTGAGACCAAGGCTTTCAAATATACCTCTTAAAATCTGGGTGATGCTTATTTCAACAGAGAGATGCTGTTGCTCTGCATTGAGTGATTCGGTTGTAATGTAAGATGCTCTTTGCTGTGTTAAAGACCCAGCACAGCTGCTAGTAAAAGATACACCCTGCTCCTTTTGATCTGCTTACAGATTTCTAGCTGGTTTTCCTTTCAAGAGACCTGTCAAATACCTAAGCTGGACAGAATGCTACTGATGGCATAGTTGGTCTTTCTTTTTAAACCGTAAAGAAATTTTGGAAGACAATCCCATTATGCCCTTGTCAGGCTTGTATACTTTAAACCTTTAAAAATCCCTATTTCTGGCTGTGATAATATATTTACATTTGGTAGTTTTAAAATCTGCTTTCCATGTGCTACCCTGAAGAAAGCAATATCCTGTTTTTCAGCGCGAGCACTTCTGATCCACCAACAGCAAATATTAAACCAACTCCTGTTGTGTCAACTCCCAGTAAAGTGAGTGCTGCTGCCATAGCTGGCAATAAATCCACTCCCAGAGCCAGTATCCGTCCAATGGTTACTCCAGCGACAGTCACCAATCCCACCACCACTCCGACAGCCACAGTTATGCCTACAACACAGGTGGAGACTCAGGAAGGTGAGCGTTGTAGTAGAATATAAGGACCTACAGGAATCGTAAATGCTACCTTTGCCTTGATGTCTTGGTAATTCTTAGTTTGAAAGTACTTCAGATAGTTTTATTGTCCCCACATCCCTTTGAATGTTGGACTTCTCTTTCAATGTTGCACTTCTCTTTCAATGTTGCACTTCTCTGACCACTGCTGTTGCATCCAAGTCAGTTATTCCCCAGCTGCAGGTGGGTATAAGCAACACTAACTCAACCTGTGGAATGCTGAATCGGGTGATTTAGGGTGTTCTGCAGTGGGGAATGTGAACTGTACCAGGCAATACGAAGACAGTTGAATGTGCTCCTGTTTGCCTTTCAGCTATGCAGTCAGAAGGACCTGTGGAGCATGTTCCAGTCTTTGGAAGCACCAGTGGGTCTGTGCGTTCCACCAGTCCTAATGTTCAGACGTCTCTCTCCCAGCCCATCCTGACTGTGCAGCAGCAGACTCAAGCGACTGCTTTTGTGCAGCCCACTCAGCAAAGTCATCCTCAGATTGAGCCCGCTAATCAGGAGCCATCCCCTGCCATTGTGGAAGTTGTACAAAGCTCTCAGATAGAGAGGCCCTCCACTTCTACAGCAGTGTTTGGCACAGGTTGGTTTTATTTCATAGATAGGCCTACCTTTTTGAATGGTTCCTTTAAAGTAGCAGCATTTGGACCCCTGTCAAGCCAGGCCTAACTTCACCAAAAGAATTTGCTTGCTTCCCCCTGCCCTTAGTTTATTGCATGTTTTACAAACCTCTGAGGTTAGGCTCCTTTCTGGAACCTTCAGAAATGGTACCTCTGAATTGCTGTTGCCACTGCATTCCTGAAAGTAGAGAATAAAAAGGGATGTGTGTGTTTGTCTATAGAGAGCAGTGTTGCAGTTGAATACATTAAACCCTGCTGCCTCTGTTTCCATGGTCCTGTTGGAGCAAGGTTAATGATAGGAGTCATGAGTAAGCTGGGGTATAAAATATGGAGAACTAAAGCTGCTCAGCATAATGTGCTGTTGCACATCTGTTTGCCCTGCACGGTGTAGATTTGGCATAGAACTTTCATTCCCTAAAATATTCTTTTGTAAGTTGCTTTATTTGTTCTCCAGCTGGTGCTCTGTGAAAATTCTGCATCTCCTTGTCAGAAGCAAAGATGTTGGAAAACATACTTCAGTTGTACCCTGAAACTTCCTTCTGGGGTCAGTCAGGTGGTGTGCCTAGGTCCAAGGGCTTGTAACAAAAGCAGCTGAGTTGACACAGTGGTATTGGGCAGATGATTGGACTTGATCTTAGTGATCTTTTCCAACCTTAAAGATTCTCCAGTTCTAGGAGATGGCACAAGGAGATTCTGATTCCATTTGTTACCTGTCATTCTATGCAGAAAAAGAGGTGATCTTCCTGGGTAAAATACCAAACTCTTTGATTTTCTGTTTTGTCCATTTGTTGTCCTGAAAATAACCAAGAGGCTCTTTTAAGTTTCAGCTACCCCAAGCTCCTCACTGTCTAAGCGTCCACGAGAGGAAGAGGAAGATAACACTGTGGAAAACTCAGACCAAATTTCAGAGGAGACAGTGGATGTACCTCTTCCAAAGAAAATGAGAAGCATGCAGAGAGTTGGACCTGAGGTCTGTGAGAACATGAAATGCTCCTACTTAATCTGCCATACTTGAATGGGAAGAGGGAGTGTGTTACTTCAGAGCAAGTCTGTTAATTCTTAATGTGACATTGAATCTACCAGAGAGGAGGCAGTTCTGTTTGGGGTATACAAAGGCAGAGGCTGCACCAGATGCAGTGAACGATGGAAATCTTTCTTTCCTGCAAGAAAGGAACAAACTTGAGACAGAACCTCACAGCAGGCAACTTGTGAATAATGTTGAGGAAAGATATTCTGTTAACTGTGTACAAGAGAGATGATGCAGAACATAAAAGGGCAAGTTTGTGTCAGAACCTTACCATTTAATTAGCTGAGAGGATGGAGGTGGAATGGGAAATCTTGAGAGGTTTTTTCTGGTCCTGCAAAGGTTCAGAGATGCAGAGGAGAGTAGGTCCAGTGGACTGGATGGGGAAACTTTATTTCTCCAGGACAGAGAAATTTAAGGTGCTAGATAACAGCAGAGCTAAGGAGGAGTACTAGAAGGGGAACAAAAGATTATCCATGATCTTTGTGGAAAAATACAACATTTTTGAAAAAGTAAACAGTTAATCAAACTTGAGGACTAATGATGCCTGTTAAATGAGAAAAAATACATGTTCTTTCAGGAGGAAGTGACAGCAGAAGAGAGCACTGATGGTGAGGTAGAAGCTCAGACATACAATCAGGACTCACAAGACTCAATTGGAGAAGTAAGCATATTTCAAAAGAAAAACAAAAAATTCTTTGTTTCAGCATGTTCCATATGTTTAGAAATGGAATCTCAAGGCAGAGCTTGCAGATGTCCAGTCAGAGAAACCACTTGTAGCTGTTTAAAGCTTAGATTTCCTGTGTTCAGGCCTACTCAATTTTTAATGCACTCTAGGCTTACCTATATGAGATAAAATTGGGAATGCTAAGGAAGCTTTGCAGTTGTAATTCGATGTGGTATCCTAGGATCCTTAATGCCAGTGTTATATCAGGAAACTGGGATGTAGAGGTTAAATTAGTCACAGCTGTAAAATGGAATTGGAGTTTTCAGGTCTTCACTTGCTCCTTTGGAGTGTTTCTCTTTGCTTTCTGGCTTTTATTTTACAGAAAAATATGATAAATCTTGAGCAGGATCTCCCCATGAAATCCCAGCTGTATGCTTTACTCTAGTAGGTTGGGTATCAGGAAAAAAGTTCTTTACAGATTGCACGGAGAGGTGGTGGAGGCTCCATCCCTGGAGGCATTCACAGTCGGGCTTGATGAAGCTCTGAGCAACCTGGCTTAGTAAAGATGACCCTGCTCACTGCAGGGCGTTGGTCTAGATGGCCTCTAAAGGTCCCTTCCCACCCAACACATTCTCTGAGTCTGTTTCACACAGACCTTCAAAGACTCTTTCACAGCTGTAGTTTTCAGCGTGGCTGGACAATGTGCTAGGCAGTGACTTGCAGTGTTAAAGTGACATGTTCAGAAGATAGCAGGACCTGGTTGTTCTACCTAAACCAGAAGTCTTGAGTACGACAAGATGTGTGTGGTAGAGTCCCCAAGCTGTGGGCACTCTGTGATGTGTTTTTTCTTTCCCTGAATACTTCTAATTGTGCTTGTGGGGTTTGGTTCAGATGTGGGCTGCGTGGAGAGGTCACTGTTTGCTGGCTCTGGGACCAGCTAGCGTGTGAATTCCTCCAGAGCAAAGGGACAGAGCTCAGAGATCATTCTTAGAAGAGAGATGGTGGTTCCTTGATCCTGGGGGAGACTTAGCTGTCTGTAGCTGATTGCTGACAACCCTCTGCAGCATTCTCTTTTGTCCTCTCCTGGTTAGTTATTAAGGAACAGCCAGAACTAGTGTTTCTCTTCTTGATGTCCCATACCCAGTCCTAGGCTCTGAGGGTGACTGCGGTGTAGGTGGAGTTAGACTGCATCTCTGAGTGACCAGGCACTGGCTGGGAAGTGAGGACAGAGTGCTGTGTGAGCTGTCAGCAGTGCCCCATGTATTAGGGATGCTGGCTTGGGGATAGCTCCTTGGCTACCTGAAGTAGATGGTTTAGGCAGCAGCTCTATGGATGTGCCTTCAAATGCATCACGTAGGAATCCCGCACCTCTTGGAACGGCCCCCATCCCAAATCAGATTTGGAAGTGGGCCAGTGTGGTCAAGCCAGTCTCTGGTCCATGTGGAGAGCTGGGAGTGGGAACAGGCACTGCTAAAAAAACATAGTGGAGGCTTTTCTGAAGAGTGACCTAAGGATTGTATGTGCTGCACCTAATTGGGTTTCTTCTGGTAACTTACTCTCTCTCTTACAGGCCGTTACCCAGGGAGAGTACGCTCCCATGGAGGATAGTGAGGAAACTTCCCAGTCTATCCCAATAGATCTGGGACCTCTTCAGTCTGATCAGCAGACCACTGGTTTATCTCAGGATGGTCAGTCCAAAAGAGATGATGTCATTGTAATTGACAGTGATGACGAAGATGATGATGATGAAGAAAACGAAGGGGAGCAGGAAGTATGTATACAATACAACTACCTTATGGCCTACGTAGCTTATGGTTTGATCTTTGACTAGATGCAATGCTCACCTGGCAGGACTAACTTTATTTTATATTTTTTTTACTGTATTTGTGGATTAGTCTGTATTTGTGGAACCTGAGCTTCTAGTTTTTTAAAGATACTTGCAAATCCACTTTGATTTTTATTTTTGAAGTCACAGAATTCCTCTAAATTATCTAGGAGTATTCAGCATCCAAGGGTGAGGAGAACCTGGGGCTGTCCTGTGCCAGGGACAGCAGGCACAGCTGAGCCCATCAGCTGGCAGAAGCATACATAAGAGAGCAAAATGATGCATTTTAGTTTTACTGTGAGGAGAGGAGGGGAAAAATGTGACAATCCTGCAAACACCAAGGTTGGAGAAGGATGAGGGGGAGGATGTTGCAGGCATTAGAGCAGATGCTCCTTGTAGGCCATGGAAGAGGCCGCAGCGGAGCAGGCATTTCCCCACATCCAGTGGAGAGGACTGTGGTGCTGCAGATGAATTCACTGAAGACAACTGCAGCCCAAGGAGGAGCAGCCTCTACTGCCAGGGCCCATGGAGAAGAGGAGTGCAAGAGCAGGTTTATCCTGAAGGATGAAGGTTTATTCCCTTCAGTGGCAGTGACTTACTGCAGAAGTAGTTGTGGAAAGACTGTGGAGAGGATCATGCTGGAGCAGGGGTAAAAACTGTGAGGAGGAAGGACCAGCAGAAGTAAATAGACCGCAGTCCCCCCATTCTTTGTCCCTTCTGCTCTGCCTGGAGTGAGGGAACAAAGTTGAGTCTGGGAAGAAGGTGGTAGGGGAAAGGTGTTCTAGTTTGGCTCTTTTTCACTATCCAGCTCTAATTTGTTGCCAATTAAACATAACTTTCACTGAGTTGAGTGTGTTTTGGCCATGATGGTAACTGATAAATGATGTGTCTGCCTCTATCTTGGCCCTTGAGCTTTTCCATCTTATTTTCTACCCTTTTTCTGTTGAAAAGAGAGTGAGTTTGGCAGCCAACCAAGGTGAACCTACCACAGCAATCGAAAGCGAAGTACATCTGCTCTGTGGGTGGATCCACAGACATGGTTTGTGTACCACAGAGCAGAGGTTACCACTTCAGCTTGTGAAATGATGCCACTACCCTTTCCACACTTCCTGAAGGCTTTTTTATGGCTTTATCCTAGGACTATGAGGATGAGGAAGAGGAAGATGAGGATGATGATGAAGACACCGGGATGGGAGATGAGGGTGATGACAGTAATGAGGGAACTGGTAGTGCTGATGGTAATGATGGATATGAAGCAGATGATGCTGAGGTGAGATGTGTACCTTTTTTTAGAATAAATTGGTGGTGTGATGCACCTGCACAGACTTGAGTGCTTGAAAGAGAAAACCTGAGTACGAATTCATCCCAGAAAATCAAGGCTGTTAATAGATGAAAGCTATTTCTGTTATAGTGGGTGTTTTCACAAGAAAAATCACATTTAAATCTTGAAGAGGGCTGAATGAAAATGCATAGTACCAGAGCCAGCAACACATGCTGTAGTTGCAAAGCTAGTAAGTCAGCTTTGGAATTGTAAGCTGTGTGCATCATTGTCTAGTCTTACTAAATGATGATGGCTACATTATTCACATTTGTGTTTGTACAGATATCTTCCGACACTTAATTTACTTTGTAAATACTTTATTTACTGCTTTGATATTCTCTTTAGGGCCTGTAAGTTTAGTGCAAAGTCTTACTGTGTTCATGTGATTCTTGTAAATTTTTTTAGGGTGGTGATGGTACAGACCCTGGAACAGAAACTGAGGAAAGCATGGGAGGAGCTGAAAGCAACCAGAGGGCAGCAGACTCTCAAAACAGTGGTATGGTTATTCCCTGTTTCTTCAAAGCCTGTGTCTGTAGGGGTGGAAAACGTAGAAGCTGTTTTGCCTGTGTTAAAATTATGTGCTGAACAGCAACCTGGAATGTAGATTGTTTTGAAATACTCTTTTCTGGATATATTGTACATTCCTTTGAAAACCCTGTATGCTCTGGTTGCTGTGGAAACTGCTATTGATGGCTCAGTAGATTAATCAGCCCTCTCTATATCAGCACTTGAGTAATCAGTAGTTTGTTTCAGTGCTGGTGTTGACATAGCTGGCACGAGTCCTCTTTCAGGTGATTGTAAAGACCAGTACTGAGCTGTCCCCACTCTTGGAAGGGTAGAAACGCCTGTGTTAAGGTGGGAGCAGAATTTGAAGACTTGCCTTCGTGTTCTCAACTCAGCTTGGGGAGGGCATGGGTTTACTCCTCAGTGCTTCTGTATGTTTTAGGAGAAGGGAGCACCAGCGCTGCAGAGTCCACTTTTCCCCATGAGAGTCCACGGGAGCAGCAGCCATCATCTGCCTCAGAGAGACAGGCCCCTCGGCCCCCGCAGTCACCACGCAGGCCCCCGCACCCGCTGCCCCCACGACTGACCATTCATGCTCCTCCTCAAGAACTGGGTCCCCCAGTACAGGTAAAAACTGTCTCTAGTGGCTCAGAATTTAAAAACAAAACAACCCCCCCAATCTGGCCTATGATTTCTTCTGCCCTGCCACTGCAACAAGTGGTAGCTGAGCAAGCTGATTTGACGTGTCTCATCGTGCAGATTAGGGCTGGATAGGGAACATTAAAAGCAGTAATGATGGATTTATGTCTTGAAATTATTATACCAGGGCTGTTTTGCTCAGTGACTGCTGGTATTCCACTACAAAACCTGTTCTTGAACAGGCTGTATCTCAGACTGAATGGCAGGGGGGATTATTAGGCTCTACCCCAGTGCAGACTGGGCAAAGGAATGTTACCATCCATTTCCTGAGTTAAACATTTCAGTCAGCACCTGTCCTGGTGTTATGCTTTGTCATAGACCTATTGATTTTGTAAATGAAATCATCACAGCATGAATTGTACAAAAATACCCTGACTGACATCATCCTGCACTATTTTACTCAACTTCCTACTGAAGGCAGAAAACTTGGAACACAGAAATATTGTGACCCCAAGTTAATAGCAATGTCACCCAGAATTTAAACCCACAAGATTCTCTGTCATGGCTAGACTGGGCAGCAGATAGGAGATGTGAAGTAGCTGCTTGTGGACTTTGATGGTCTTCAAAGGTCTTTTCCAACCTTGTGATTGATTCTGTGATTGTGATTCTGCTGCCATGGGCTGTTCTTTACAAAGGTACAGTGCTGTGCCGAGCGGTGTTGTGCGCTGGCACAGACCTGTTCCCCTTCCTCATGTAGCTGTCATCCTTGGCTCTGATTGAACAACTGTATGTTATCAGAATGCCAGGGAAGCATTCACACCACTTCATTTCTTCTTTACTCTAAAGAGAATTCAGATGACTCGCAGGCAGTCGGTGGGCCGTGGGCTTCAGCTAACCCCTGGTATCGGTGGGATGGTGAGTATCTGAAAGTCTGCTACTGAAAACCAGCGTTGAGGGAACGTTTGTAACTCTTGGGCTTTGTTTTGGTTTTAAAGAAGTCTGACTCCTGTTGGCTTTCAGGGGTGGGGTGATTTCTGTAGCCTTGCAGGTAATCTCTAGTTCTGTTAATTTCTGTATTGATGGCAAGCGAATACTAGAGAAGTCCCAGGAAGGTAAAGCTCTTCAAAAGAGATTGAATTGGTTTAGTCCAAGGCAAGCTTGTTTTGGTTTTTAAAGTGGATGTATTCCTGGGGAAAAAATTTCTGAAGGACTGAGGCTATATTCTGTTTTCTGTCTGTCTCTTTCAGGTAATGTTGAGCCCCTTATTCAACCTCACTTGTATTTGACAGAGAGGGTGCCAATTCAGTGAGGAAGGGGAGAGTGACTAAAAAAGTACCTTAGCTGAGATTAAAGGCATCAGCTCAGATATTTTCATTCTGTTTGGCTTCCCTGTCCTTGCCATTCAATTTCTCATGGAAACTGTCCTCAGTGCCCACTGCTTTTTGCCTGGACAGTCTCTGAGCCCATGGGAGGGACCTGAAGGTGTGTGAGAAGGGTTTGGAAGAGCAGGAGATGCAGAGAATGCCTTGTGGAGGGAGGAGGCAGAGGCAGCTGAGGTTCCTGACTCCGTGGGCAGTGTAGGTACAAAGGACACAGGCCTGTAGGGAACAGGTGATCTGTTTCACAGTACAGCAATGCAGGCAAAGACAGATGATTCCTGTCTATGTATGAATGAGTCACCCTCAGATTCCTTTGTACTCAACAGGGGAATGTGGCACTTTGGTGGTAGGACAATCTCATGGAGTAGATGTCAGTAAGTCCTTGGAAAAATGGGTGCCCTGCAAGTATGTGCACTAAATTTTGGGTTGGTTTGGGGGTTTTTACCACCAGTAAGGTCAGTCTTTATAACTAACTCAAATTGACATGTCTGAAATTAGGCAAGAATTTTGTTAGAGCTGTCTTTTTCTTGCTGCACACTATGGAAGAAGTAAACCAACCTTTAACTAGCTTGATAGCAACTAGAAGTACATTGTAGGCTCTCATATCAGTCTTTTTTTTTCCAGCAGCAACACTTCTTTGATGATGAGGACAGAACAGTTCCAAGCACACCAACTCTTGTAGTTCCACATCGTACAGATGGCTTTGCAGAAGCCATTCAGTAAGTAGATTTAAAAGAAAAAGAAAAACCATCTATTTACTCCTATTTTTTTTCACTAGAATGAAATAAATTCAATTGAAATGAACATCTGATTGGAGTAACGTGCTAAAACATGCCAAGTAGAATGATAGATGACTATATCTACAAATAAGTAATCATAGTTTGAGCTGTGTATCTTGAAATTTAGCAGCAAATTAGGGGGCAGATAATCTTCAGGGTGTTGTAACTTAATGAACTTAAGAAATCAGAAAAAAAAAAAGTAGTTATTTTTCAGCTCCTTCCTTTGTTCCCCTCCCCACAAGTACTGCCAGTAAAAGCAGGAGAAGGGACTCTGGTTTTGAGGATGGGATGGTTCTGAACATGTTCAACAATCCACTTCAAATTGAGAGTTCATAGCATGCACATATAAAGAATATTCTCTTCAGGACTGTTTTGCTGGGTTTGGATGTAATCCATATAAGCTTGAGAAATTAATTGCTATTTCATTAGCAATAGCACACCTGATTTTTATAGTCAGCATTGATTTATTTTGTCTCATGCATTATTTGTTTTCTTGTTTCAGTCAGAGAAGGGTGGGTGTGTGGGGGGGTGTTCATCCCAATGATTGGAAAAACTACAGAATCCCTTACATTATTATTTTGATAGTTCCCCCCAGGTAGCTGGAGTCCCTAGATTCAGATTTGGACCTCCTGAAGATATGCCACAAACTAGCTCAAGTCACTCTGATCTTGGTCAGCTTGCATCACAAGGAGGTAAACCCATTTCTGTACTTTAACATGGTTGGTAGAGTGAAAACCATAATGCAGTTCTACTGTGGGTACTTGTTGAAGCTTGGAAACCTGGACTCTGAAGTGATTGTGAACAGAGAGGACTAAGGGAAAGTGAAAAGGTGTTTCCTTCAAGCTGCTCCAATTTCCCTTGTGGTTTCCAAAGCAGAATGCTCCTCTGGGTGGGAACAAGAGGCTTGTGATACAGAGAGTCATTTGCCTGCTGGGCCCAAGAAACTTCATTGAAGGAGCAATGAAATAATGAAGGAATGGCTTTTAATTCTAATTTTACTGTTGATTGTAGCTTTCCTGGAGTAAAATAACTGGGGAAAACAGGAAATGCAGAGAGATCTTTGGGACACATCCTTGCCTGAGTTGTCTTTGCTGTGGTCCTCCATCAGTCCCTTTCCCCTGCATCCCTCTCAGCGTGGAGTGATGTGCTGATCTTTGAGGCAAGCTCACAGCAAAGTAACAGCATAAGGCAAGGAGGGAAGTGAAAGGAGGAGAAATAATTCCATCAAGGTTTTACCTTTCAATAAATCACAATTAGCTCTGGCAAAAAAAAAAAAAGCTTAAAATAACAAGTCTCCTTATTGAAGTAGAAATTACTGGATTTCATCAAGTGTGCAGAGAGAAGGCTGTTAACCTGGGTTTTAGCTGTCACATTTTAGGTGTCACCAAAACTTTGTGTTTCAGGTTTAGGCATGTATGAAACCCCACTGTTCCTTGCTCACGAGGAGGAATCGGGTGGCCGTAGCGTTCCCACAACACCATTGCAAGTAGCAGCACCAGGTAAGTGGCAGGAAATTTGCAGGCTGAAGCACTGATTTCCTAGAAAATAATTAGATTAGGCTCATTACAGTGCTTAGTCCTGGTGGATGACAGGGTGGCCATGAGGCAGCAGTGTGTTCTGGTGGCTAAGAGAGTAAGTGGGGTCCTGGGGGGCATCAGGAGGAGTGTGGGCAGCAGGTCACAGGAGGGGATCCTCCCCCTCTGCTCTGCCCTGCTCTGCCCCACCTGGAGTGTTGTGTCCAGTGCTGGGCTCCCTGGGATAAACAGGACAGGGATCTCCTGGAGAGAGTCCAGAGGAGGCTACGGAGGGGATGAAGGGCCTGGAGCATCTCCCCTGTGAGGAAAGGCTGAGGGAGCTGGGGCTGTTCAGCCTGGAGAAAAGAAGACTAAGGGGGGACCTAATTAATGTTTATAATTATCTTAAGCAGGGGATGCAGGGGGAAATGGCCAGCCCCTTTTCAGTGTCTGTGGGGACAGGACAAGGGGCGATGGGCTCAAGTTGGAGCACAGGGAGTTCCACACCAACCTGGGGAAGAACTTTTCCCCAGTGAGGGTGAGGGAGCCCTGGGACAGGCTGCCCAGGGGGTGTGGAGTCTCCTTCTCTGGAGAGATTCCAGCCCTGTCTGGACGCCTCCCTGTGTGCCCTGTCCTAGGGACCCTGCTTTGGCAGGGGGTTGGACCTGATGAGCTCTCGAGGTCCCTTCCAACCCCTGTGATTCTGTGATTCCCTTGACCTGCCCAAGATATCTATAGATTTCCTGTAGGAAATACAAACTGACTTCACCTTTGTTAAACTCCACTTCCTGTGCAGTGACAGTTTTCACTGAGAGCGCATCGGCTGACGCTTCGGAGCACGCGTCTCAGTCTGTCCCCATGGTTACCACCTCCACCGGTAGCCTGTCCACCACCACCGAGGCCGGAGCGGCTGACGACGGCGACGAAGTTTTTGCAGAGGCAGAATCAGAAGGGTAAATGTGACTGGTTTGGTTTGCTAAGACTTGATGTCATGGACACAGGGGGAAATGGGCAGCCTCTTCTCAGTGTCTGTGGGGACAGGACAAGGGGCGATGGCCTCAAGTTGGAGCACAGGGAGTTCCACACCAATATGGGAAGAACTTTTCCCCAGTGAGGGTGAGGGAGCCCTGGGACAGGCTGCCCAGGGGGTGTGGAGTCTCCTTCTCTGGAGAGATTCCAGCCCTGTCTGGACACCTCCCTGTGCAACCTGTCCTAGGGACCCTGCTTTGGCAGGGAAGTTGGACTTGATCTCTGGAGCTCCCTTCCAACCCCTACAGCTCTGTAATTCTGTTAGTTTTAATGATTTGCTTTCATCCAAGCATGCCCATGATTAATTTTGAGCCTAAGCTGGGAGGAAGCACAGCTCAAACAGGACTTGGGAATTTGTGAGGGAGCACAATCTGTCCTTTTTGTCTAAACTTAAAGATTTTCTTCTGATATTAACATAGCTAATACAAAAGTCACCAAAAAAAAAGTATTTCTGAATTTCTCCAAATGCAGAGGGGTCTGTAGTAGTGAAATACTGATGGGAAAGGCCCCAGTGGGAAGGACTGGGGTTTGCAGCTTAAAGGACAAAGCACTGCTGTCTATTAACAGGGAAGGTCACTCCTTGTTGCAAAGCAGATGAATCCAGTGAAGTCATTGGGGTAAGGCAGTGCAGCTACACAAGGTGCAGCACAGTCAGTTCTTAAGAATTTGATAGTGAAACTATTTTGTCTTCCACTTTGCAAGTGCAATTCTTAATATTTATAACTGCTGTATTTCATATGATGGTCATTACCAACCTAATGGGGGGTGGGCTATAACTTTATGATGGATGATACCTTTTAGTGGTGGCATCGTAATAAAACCTGTGTAGTTCACTATTTCCCTAAACCTTCTGTCTGCTCATCCTGGGAGGTAGGAGGTTTGGTCATGAGAGAATGGCACGTTACTGCTCCAAGGTACATGTGCCACAGTTTTCTTGTTGCAGCATCAGCTTGGACTGCAGCAGATAAAGTGTAGGATGGGTGTTCTCCTGTTAAGGTCTCAAACTCGTTCCTTGCAAAACCATCTGATCTGTAGTGACTTATAGGTATACCCTTAGAGGAGCTAAATAGGTCACTGGACATGGTGGAGTTCAGAACAGGCCTTTATCTTGATAGGAGAGCAAGTCAGAGTGTTGCTAGCAAAGAACAGGTGTTTCCTACAATTTTTGAGTTTTAGTTACCATCTTCTAACAGTTTTTATTTAACAATCAAGGTAAATAAAACTTATACCAAAAGGTGAGCTGCATTTAAAGTAAATTGAAAGTTTTGGGTTGTTTTTTTTTCAGCCCTATCATGCTTTTTGGGTTTTGTTGTCTGAAGACAGAGCCTTAATAACAGGGATTGCACCAGTGAGAGATGTTCAGGCATCACCAGTCAGCCATGGTCCTTCTGCTTCATTCTTCCCCTCCCTAGTCAGATACACTGCCATCACATTAGGTTTCCAGTTGTTATTGTTTATGTTTCGATGCCCTTCTCTGAAGGACAGTTAACATGTCAGATGTGCATCTGGTGTGTTGGGCTGCTTACCAGGGGAATCACTTTGCTACCTTTCTAGAAGCCAGGTAAATCTCCTAATGATTTAAGCAGGGGGAGGACATGACCAAACAGGAAAAAAAACCACTGAAAATTTCCAGGGGAAGCTATTTCCACAGGAATCTTTCTGCTCCAAGATGATGCCTTTGTTCCCTGAGCTCTTTGACACTGTGAATACACTTGTTTTTCCTCCTTCTCTTCTAGAATTACTTCAGAAGCAGGCCTAGAAATTGACAGCCAGCAAGAAGAAGAATCAGTTCAAGCATCTGATGAGTCAGATCTTCCTTCGACTAGCCAAGATCCCCCTTCTAGTTCATCTGCAGGTACGCACTGATCCCTGGAATCAGTAGTTTGATACCTTTCCAGTAAGTGTGGGGATTTTCTAACCAGCATCATGCACTGCTGATAGCCAAGATACACAAAATAAGATAGAACTCTTTGAGCAAGGTCACGTTTTGATGCCTTTAGTCGTAATGGCAAACAATTTCTACTTGGATCATGGTAACTGGAGGCGGACACAGTATGAATTTATGCTTCTAGGAACAAAAGTTACTGATCCTTCAGTCATTCTATCCACTGTTATGTCTGATACCAGCTTTAAATAGTTTTCATTCCATTAAATTGTAAAAGAACAATAAGTAAACCACTGTTCAGTTACCAGCCTACCACCTAGCATATAAAGATGATGAAAGAAGTCCCAAGCTCGCTGGTTTCCAGGCTTTTATTTTTATCAGAGTCGATGAAATCAGGATGCACCTTCATAATGCTAAAGTAAACTCAAGAGCATAATGCATATCAAACCATGTGAACAGTGACAGAACAGCTGTACACAGCCATTCTTCCCTGCACTTTGTCACAGACACCAGCAGTAACCAGCCGAAGCCGTTCCGGCGTGTCAGACTGCAGCCCCCAACGCTAAGAACCGGTGTTCGTGGCCGGCAGTTCAACAGACAGAGGGGTAAGTGTTTGTGGTTGCTCAATTTCAGGCTCTTTGTCTTTAAAACCAGGTTTTAGGACGTTCTTCCTGTGGGAACCTGTCATGGTTTCCCCCCGGCTGTGGGCCGAGATCCACGCAGCTGCCTGCTCCTTAAAGTAAAAGAGCAGGGGAAGAGGGAAAAGGGGGAAACAAGGGAAGGGAAAAGGAAGGGGCAAATAACTCCAAACCCAAGAAACTAAGAGGCCCGTGGGTTGGGATAAGGAGAGTTTACTGAGAGAACAGAAAGATCAAATATCCCAATGCTAACAGGACTTTAGAGCAAAAGAAGATGAAACTCTTGATCCCCAATGCAGTTTCTCCCCGACCCACACAACTCAGGGACCACCCAGAGCTGTCCCGGAACCCGACCGTCCCCCCAAGCAGCACGCGTCCCGCCACCGCCCCTCTTCTTCCTCCCCTCAGCCCCCCGTTCTCCTGGGCAGGACGTCATTGCCATGGAATACTCTCTTTGGCCCATCTGGGTCACCTGTCCTGGCTTCGCCCCTCCTTTCTCCTGAAGAGAGAAATAGGAAGAAGCTGAGAAAGTCCTTGACTGTCTGACTGCAACTAAGAACATCAGGGTGTTCTCAGCACTGCTTTCATTGTAACTCCCAAACACAGCACTCCATCAGCTGCTACAAATGGAGTTAACTCTAGCCTGACTGAAACCAGGACAGAACCATATATGAAGTACTACTGTGTTGGCTTGTAAGGCATCAATAGAGCATCCCTGCCCGAAGAGCTCCTTAGTTTCCTTTTACTGTGTCAGTCTGAGTGGGTTTTAGGCAGACTTTTCCGATGTGGCACTTGGCTCTTATCAGTGGAGAGAAAGTAAAGTAGAGTAGATCTTAAACTGTGCAAATTTTTAAAAGAAGAATTAAAAAAGTTATCTTAGGGCCTAACTTCAGCAGTCTTTGTTTTCAGCATTCCATGCCAGTTTCCCACTTGGTGTGCAGCGGTTTCAGTTACAATCTTGCTGTGATTTTTAAGAAGAAAGTTTATGACAGTGCTATAGATTTTTGTGATGCAGCATGGAGTTAAACTGTGACAATAACCTGTTCTTTGCAACTTCCTACATTAAGAAAAAACCCTTAACTGAATTATGTTCAGCTTGGCATTATTTTTGACACCATAGAAGACTTGGTAGTAGCGCTGACCCTCTAGGTATCTAGTGTTTTAAAGGCCAAACAGAAAGCGAGGGGTGGACCTACACAAGGAGGAAGCTCTATCCTGTCCTTCCCTAACAAAAGGGAAGGACTAACCAATTTCAGGTACAGGAAGAGTGCTGTGCTTGTGCTCCTACTGCAGGCCAAGCTGACAGCTTCCTTTCAAATGCCAGAAGTAGGGTGTATCCACACCGCTGGGCTCTAGGCACAGGGTGGGAAGCTTGAGTTTTACCAGAAACGAAGTGCGCCGTAGTAGTTCCTTACAGAAGGATGGAGCAGCACGTGTACCAGCGCTTGATGAAAAGGGTGGAAAGGATTTCCATTCATTAATTAATTGTTTTCTTTCCCAACACAGGTGTGACCCACGCAATGGGAGGCAGAGGCGGCCTGAACAGAGGGAATATTAGTTAAATGGTCTGTGAAGTAATTACAGCTGTGTGTACAGAAGTGCCAGTTTGCCTGTGGTTGCTGTAGTGTAATGAAGTCAGAGCTTAAAGCAGCGTTTTATACTTAGATCTGTGTGCACACATTTCAATGTCTTTATTAATAAAATTAGACAAAATGTCAGTGTTCAAATGGCATCTTATTTTGTACAGTCCTGTGCTGTGCATCACTTGGTAGGACAGTTGTACCAGTCCTTGGTCACTGTCTTGCCCGTGAGAGCAGTAACAGGCCTTGCTATTCTCTTGCCAACATCCAGGCTGTAGTACCGATCTGAAACAAAGATAGGTCAGAGTTAAACTCCAGAAACTACAGAGTCTTAAATTTAAGCCCTTGGTTTTAATTTCATTTAGGCAAGACTTTTCAATCCACGTGTGTATGTGGAATTGGGAGTCTGTACCGATTCATTTTTGTCCTCAGCTTTATTTTGTGCATGTCCTTTGTGTTTAGCCAAGTTCCATAGTGCTGCTAATAACAAAACCTGTCCTGAGAACAGGGACTCTAGGGCACTAGGGAAGAACAGTCTGACACTGCTAGAACACAGAAATAGTCTTAGGGATTTAGAAACCAAACAAGCTGGGGACAGAACAACCTGCAGCAACTACAGACGTGGGAAGTCTGGGAGCCCCAAGCATGAACTGGCCTGTCTTAAGGTGAGCAATTTGCTCATACTGGCAGTGACTTATTCTGGTATCCTCTCTTTAAGTCATGGCCAGTTTTTTCCTGAGTTGTACAGAAAATTCTGAGTAGTACTTTTACATGATCCTGGCTGGGAGGAAAGGCGTCTACCTCATCTGGAATCATGAACTGTGAAGCAAAATGGTGCATGTCTCCCCACTACCATTTTTTTTTTGACAGAAACTGTTCCATGGAAGCCAGTGATGGATGTTTCATTCTATCATTAATAGGCTGTGTCAGGTTTTTGGGTGCTCTATAAGCCTGGACTCTTAGGGCAATGCATTCCACAGCCAGCTACTCAGAATCAGCACGCCTCCTTGCTGTTAGTTGTCTGTAGCTCTGGATTTTTCATAGGGACATCTCTTGGTTACAGCCAACAAATGTTAATTCTCAGGACTTTTTAGCAGTGCTTAAAACCAGTCTTGCAGAACCACAAGTGGGAACCTCACACTTTGAGAAGCCAAGAGATACATGGGCTTCTTTCTTTCCCATCTCTTAGCATTTGGAAATGTCCAGCAACTTGCTTTAGCTTTAACTTACTGTAGGAGAAGGCGTAGTAATCGTAGCCATCTGGCTTGTTTTGGTTGGGCAGGGATATGGTTGAGTGAATTACTTTGGGGAGCCCTCTCCAGTAGGTGGCCACTCTGATTTCCTTGTGCAGAACTCCTGCAAGGCAAAGAAAACGCAGGTGAGCCGTGTGGGGGTGTGGGTGCTGTAGGCTGCCTCTTGCTGCTACAATGGATCAGAACGTTGTGTGTCAGAAACTGCTGAGGTTAAAGGGTTGTGTAAAAGGAACTTGGCAAAGGTGAGTTACCAGATGGATAGGGGTTGATTCTGACAGTCCGAATGATGCTCGGCATTCGCACTGCCCGCTGGAAGCGCCTCCTGATGACAAGTCTCGGGACGAAAGCCGGGTATCTTATGGTGATCTGGGTTCTTCTCTGGCACTTCTTGGCTGGCTCTTGCCTGTACACATACTGTTGCATGTTGCCATCTGAAACAGATGTGAGTTCAGATTGTTTAAAAGACCCAGAATCACCCATGGGCTCCACCAGCCACATGAGTGCTCTCGCTGTCCCTCTCGCGTGATGGCCACACCGCCGGCAGGGACTCACTGGCATCGCTTAACACATCTACACCTGCTGCAGCCTTCAGCTTCTCCTGCACCTGCCCACACTGGGAGCTGCTTAGGCTTCAGGGGAGCTGCTTAGGCTGTCACTGTTCCTCTTTATGGAGGAGAGGGAGAGACGTATAATCACAAAGGTTGGAAAAGACCTCCAAGATCATCTAGTCCAGCCATCCCCCTACCACCTCACTAACCCATGTCCCCAAGTACCTCATCCAACCTTCCCTTGCACACCCTGAGGGATGGTGACTCCACCACCTCCCTGGGCAACCCATCCAGATGCCCAATTGCTCTTGCTGAGAAATTTCTCCTCATTTCTAACCTGACCCTCCCCTGGCACAACTGGCAGCCATTCCCTCTTGTCCTGTCACTGGTTATCTGTGAGAAGAGGCTGAGCCCCAGCTCACCACAACCTCCTTTCAGGGTGTTGGAGAGAGCAACAAGGTCTCCCCTGAGGCTCCTCTAGACAAACCAGCCCCAGTTCCCTCAACCATTCCCCATCAGACTTGTGTCCCTGCCCCTTCCCCAGCCTGGTTGCCCTTGTCTGGACATACTCCAGGGCCTCGATGTCTTTCTTATTTTAGGCTGCAGGAGGAGAGGGTTAGAGTCCAGAAAAAGATTGGAATTTCCTTAAGCTCTGCTTTTAAATTCAGCTGACAATCCTTACCATGGCAGTACACCATTCATATAAGGAAACTGCATTGATTTAAGAGAAGAAATGGGGAACTAACTGGCCATAGCTATGAACTCGTCAGACTAAAGCCTTCCCTTCTCTGATTATCTTGCAGCTAAAATAGCTTTGCCACCAGATGAAGTTTAGTTTAACATTTGTCCAGGAGGATGCTGGGTTCTGCCCCTTACAGCCCTGTCAGCTTTAAAATGCAATTCAAGTTCTGTAAGTGCCAATACACGTTCCTCAGGCTGTTTCTTGCCCCCCTGGCATGACTGGCATCACTTACATTTCTGTTTTGGAAAGAAGCCTGTCTTTCAGTCAGGAGAGAGGGCAGCCCACTCCTGACTAAGGCAAGCCAAGCAGTTTTTTAACACCTGTGAACCTCTGAACTACAAGACATACCTCTTTTGATAAAATAAACAGATTCTGGCCTGGTGTTGTATCTTGCCACGGGGAGGGTTGCGACTATCTTCCCACTCAGCCCCGCAAATCCGTTTGCCAGAGGTTTGGGATAGCCTGTATCCATCACACCGTTAGTGAAACGCCAGTACAGCGGCCCCTGGTGATGGAAGGAGAAGAGGAGCTTGAGAGGAAATCCATTCTGGGTAACCCAGCTTCACCAGGGAGATGAAAAATGACCGTGAGTGCTGCTATTCTGATACTGGCAGTGTAAAGCCAGAACCACTCCTACAGCCATTACAGCTAGGGGAGGAATGTGTTACAACTTCATTACAATAATCTGCTGCTGTCTTTTAACACCACTTTGGAGTAAGTGATGTCTTCTGAAGTGAACTGTGAGTGCAGTTGCCTGGCAAGGCGGCTCCAATCTCTTACGTGTCACAGGTAGAAAAAGCGGCCAGAATTCCAGGGCTGAGTAACTGGGAAGTCACAGCTCCACGCCTCTGAGGGGTGAGTGTGGTGCACCACTGTCTCCTTTCAGGAGGGGAAATGCATGAGGAACTAACCTAGGCCACAAGTGGACAAGGGAAAGTCAGGATGAAATACCCATGTTTTAAAGAGTTGGGGTTTTCTGAAGCAGGGCTCACGTGTACCCATGGCTCAGCTGTCTGTTGGTCTGTCAGTGCTTTGTCTCCAAACCATTAGTGGGGGAGGAAGCCTCCGAAATGAGTCTTCCCTTGAGAAACACCATCTCCAGGCAGACTCGACCCAGAGCAAGGCCAGGCCCCTCTTCTGCAGGGCTGCATTTCAAGCCCATCGCTTTTATTCCTAAGCCGCCCGGCCCCGCGTGTCCTCTGCTGCCACCCTCAGGGTCGCTCCCCACCTTGATGAAGAAGGTCTTGCCGTCGCAGTTGCACCGGGAGAAGACGGAGTCGATGGGGGACGGGATGCCCCAGCCGTCGGTGATGCGGCGGGGACTGGTCGTGGGTGGGTTCCTGCCGTTCAGCAGCCAGTAGTAGTGACCTGTGTGGCGGGAGGAGACAGGGTGAAGGCAGGGAGAAAGGCACCAGAGAGGAGGGATCCCCCTCCCCTCTTTCCTCGCTCCTGCCCTTGGGATGTGACCGAGGGGGTGCAGCAGCTCGTGCCTCGTGGAGCCCCTACCTCTGAAGACAGCCAGGGTGCCGTTGGGCAGTGCCACCATGCCGTCCGCCGGCTTCCCGCTGCACAGGTCCTTGTCGTCCCTCACTGCAAAACACCGCGGTTTGGGGTCATTTAACAAAGCACACGCTGCCCACCACCAGTAGCACCGGGGCTGTTCACCGCGATGGCGTGCGGTGGGCAGGGCAGGGCCCTCTGTCCATCAGGGCTTCGCCTGGCACTTGTGGGGCCAAGAGTTTAATTGCATGTTGGAGATGGGTTCTTGGAAAGCCTGGCCTCATGTGTGGGTCCCAGGAGCCCAAGACCAGCCATTCACTGACAGGATACAGATACCTCCACCGACTGCTTACCTGAGGCCCTGTGTCAGACAAAGATCTACAAACACACCATGTGCTGCCTTCCACATTTAATGTCTTCATGCACCAGGATGTTTACCTGATGTTTCTCTAAGCTGCTCTACTGGGTCCTCCTCCTTATTTCTTAAAAAACACTTTCATTTCTTTTCAGCTAAATATCAAGGAAGGATGGATCTGTTTTGGACAAAAATCCCAGTATTTTCCATTTTTAAAACTTTTTTTTTTTTTTAACCCTGAAAAATATCTTTCAGTACAGAATCACAGACTCACAGAATCCTAGGGGTTGGAAGGGAGCTCCAGAGCTCATCGGATCCAACCCCCTGCCAAAGCAGGGTCCCTAGGACAGGGCACACAGGGAGGCGTCCAGACAGGGCTGGAATCTCTCCAGAGAGGGAGACTCCACACCCCCTGGGCAGCCTGTCCCAGGGCTCCCTCACCCTCACTGGGGAAAAGTTCTTCCCTATGTTGGTGTGGAACTCCCTGTGCTCCAACTTGAGGCCATCGCCCCTTGTCCTGTCCCCACAGGCACTGAGAAGAGGCTGGCCATGTCCCCCTGTGTCCCACACGTGACTGAGAAGAAGGCCCAAGCACCCAGGGGCTGTATCTGATTAAAATAAACAGTGAGGCCGTGAAAAATGTTGGGGCAAAAAGCTCAGAGGAAAGAGACCACAAGGAGAAGACTTCTTGTCTGTCTCACCGAGCTTTTTGTATGTGACTACAAAATGCCAGATCAGGTGCCATGAGTAACAGCGGACGTTCAGCCCGACTACCCAACCCAACGCTGTTCTCACCGCCTTTTCCCTTTGCATCTCCAACAGTTCTTACAGCAAACGTTTTCCAGCCAGACCAACTACTGAAACCAACAGCTGAAACACCATCGCCCTCTAAACTACATGGAGGATTTCCACACCACCACAGTTGGAAACTGAGGCACCCGTATGCAGGGCACCGGCAGCTGTAGCACCGTGGGTATGGCTGACCACCATGCTGCCTTCGTGTCGCAGCAGATAGAAATGTCCTTTACTCACACGTCGTGTCGCTCTCTGGTGGAGTTACTGGTGCTTTTGTAGCTACTGGGATGCAATTACCTTGTGTTTCTCCAGTCAAACTTGGCAGGTCTGCAGTGTCTGTTGAAGGCTTGTTGTTCACCTCAGGCTCTTCTTCCACGGGCGGTGTTTCAGGGTGGGCTGGCTGAGGCTCATCGCTTGTGTCAGGAACCTCCTGGAAATGAATAGTTGGCTTGGATGTGCCTTTAGAAACAAGAAACATTTCTTCTATCGTGTCTTTTTTATCTCTTGTAGAGGTCTCTCTGGCAGCTGTGGTTTCCTCCACCTTGTCAATACTCGGGACTTCTTCAGTGGCATCTTCCATTTCTTTTTCTGGTGTGACACTGGTTTCTTTGGTTGTTACCTCTTCCTTACCAGCTGTTGTTCTCTCTACAACAACACAAGTAGCACTTGCACTCTCTTTGGCTGCTGCTGGCACAGTCTGCTTAGCTTCCACGGTTGTGCCTGGTTTAGTTGTCGTTACAATCACCCCGGGTTCAGTTGTGGGCTTGGGCATAGGGGTTGTAGCTGCTGTTGTTCCTACAGTCTCTGTTCCCACCAGGCTGTCTTCTTTTTTAGCTGTGGAAGTCTCCTTAGGTGCAGGGGTCTTGTCTTGCTTAGCTGGGATGACGTCTTCTTCTGCAGCTGTTGTTGCAGTTGTTTTGTCCACAGGAGCTGTGTCTGACTCAGCTGCTGTAGTGACAGGCTGCTTAGCTGTGGGGGTTGTGTTTGGAACAGGAGAGTCACCAGGATTAGCTGTTACCACCAGCATTGCAGTAGTTGTGTCTTTCCTCCACGTTGTTGTTAAAATGTCTTTAAGGACAGTGGGTTTGGCTTTCTTGGGTGTTGTTATCTCTTTGCTTGCTGTGGTTGTTTCTATTTTCGTTGTTGGCTCTTTGGTTGTAGGACTAGTCAGAATGCTACCTGTGGTTTTGTCCTTCTGGTCAGTTGCTGGTACAATCTCAGTAGGCCCAGCTGTAGCCACCACTGACCCTTCTACTGCTGTAGTCATGTCCTTTGCAGTTGTGCTGCCTGCTCTGGCAGGTGCAGCGGTTGTAACTTTATCTGCTATGACTGTAGTTCTCACTTTAGAAGGTGTAGTCTTCTGTATGGCAGGTGTGTCAGCCTCAGTGACTTCAGGTGTTGGCCCCTCAGCCTTAGGAGTAGTGGGAGACTCTGCTTTAGTTGTGGGTGCCTCTGTAGCCTCTGGGGTCGTGTCTTCAGGTTTGGGGGTGGTAGGAGACTCTGCCTTGGTTGTTGGTGCCTCAGGGGTCGTATCTTCTGGTTTAGGGGTTGTGGGAGACTCTGCCTTCGTTGTTGGTGCCTCAGGGGTCGTATCTTCAGGTTTAGGGGTAGTGGGAGAGTCTGCCTTGGTGGTTGGTGCCTCTGGGGTTGTATCCTCAGGTTTGGGAGTGGTGGGAGACTCTGCTACAGTTGTTGGTGCCTCAGGGGTGGTATCTTCAGGTTTGGGGGTAGTAGGAGATTCTGTCTCGGTTCTTGGTGCCTCTGGGGTTGTATCCTCAGGTTTGGGGGTGGTGGGAGAGTCTGACTTGGTTGTTGGTGCCTCTGGGGTTGTATCCTCAGGTTTGGGGGTGGTGGGAGACTCTGCTTCAGTTGTTGGTGCCTCAGTGGCTTCAGGGGTCGTGTCTTCAGGTTTGGGGGTAGTGGGAGACTCTGCCTTGGTTGTTGGTGCCTCAGGGGTCGTATCTTCAGGTTTTGGGGTGGTGGGAGAGTCTGCCTTGGTTGTTGGTGCCTCAGTGGCTTCAGGGGTCGTGTCTTCAGGTTTGGGGGTGGTGGGAGACTCTGCCTCAGTTGTTGGTGCCTCAGTGGCTTCAGGGGTCGTGTCTTCAGGTTTGGGGGTGGTAGGAGACTCTGCCGTGGTTGTTGGTGCCTCAGTGGCTTCAGGGGTCGTGTCTTCAGGTTTGGGGGTGGTAGGAGACTCTGCCTCAGTTGTTGGTGCCTCAGTGGCTTCAGGGGTCGTGTCTTCAGGTTTGGGGGTGGTAGGAGACTCTGCCTCAGTTGTTGGTGCCTCAGTGGCTTCAGGGGTCGTGTCTTCAGGTTTGGGGGTGGTAGGAGACTCTGCCTCAGTTGTTGGTGCCTCAGTGGCCTCAGGGGTCGTGTCTTCAGGTTTGGGGGTGGTAGGAGACTCTGCTTCAGTTGTTGGTGCCTCAGTGGCCTCAGGGGTCGTGTCTTCAGGTTTGGGGGTGGTAGGAGACTCTGCTTCAGTTGTTGGTGCCTCAGTGGCCTCAGGGGTCGTGTCTTCAGGTTTGGGGGTGGTGGGAGACTCTGCTTCAGTTGTTGGTGCCTCAGTGGCTTCAGGGGTCGTGTCTTCAGGTTTGGGGGTGGTAGGAGACTCTGCCTCAGTTGTTGGTGCCTCAGTGGCCTCAGGGGTCGTGTCTTCAGGTTTGGGGGTGGTAGGAGACTCTGCTTCAGTTGTTGGTGCCTCAGTGGCCTCAGGGGTCGTGTCTTCAGGTTTGGGGGTGGTAGGAGACTCTGCCTCAGTTGTTGGTGCCTCAGTGGCCTCAGGGGTCGTGTCTTCAGGTTTGGGGGTGGTGGGAGACTCTGCTTCAGTTGTTGGTGCCTCAGTGGCCTCAGGGGTCGTGTCTTCAGGTTTGGGGGTGGTAGGAGACTCTGCTTCAGTTGTTGGGGCCTCAGTGGCCTCAGGGGTCGTGTCTTCAGGTTTGGGGGTGGTAGGAGACTCTGCCTCAGTTGTTGGGGCCTCAGTGGCCTCAGGGGTCGTGTCTTCAGGTTTGGGGGTGGTAGGAGACTCTGCCTCAGTTGTTGGGGCCTCAGTGGCCTCAGGGGTCGTGTCTTCAGGTTTGGGGGTGGTGGGAGACTCTGCTTCAGTTGTTGGTGCCTCAGTGGCCTCAGGGGTCGTGTCTTCAGGTTTGGGGGTGGTAGGAGACTCTGCCTCAGTTGTTGGTGCTTCGGTGGCCTCAGGGGTCGTGTCTTCAGGTTTGGGGGTGGTAGGAGACTCTGCTTCAGTTGTTGGTGCCTCAGTGGCCTCAGGGGTCGTGTCTTCAGGTTTGGGGGTGGTAGGAGACTCTGCTTCAGTTGTTGGTGCCTCAGTGGCCTCAGGGGTCGTGTCTTCAGGTTTGGGGGTGGTAGGAGACTCTGCTTCAGTTGTTGGGGCCTCAGTGGCCTCAGGGGTCGTGTCTTCAGGTTTGGGGGTGGTGGGAGACTCTGCTTCAGTTGTTGGTGCCTCAGTGGCCTCAGGGGTCGTGTCTTCAGGTTTGGGGGTGGTAGGAGACTCTGCTTCAGTTGTTGGGGCCTCAGTGGCCTCAGGGGTCGTGTCTTCAGGTTTGGGGGTGGTGGGAGACTCTGCTTCAGTTGTTGGTGCCTCAGTGGCTTCAGGGGTCGTGTCTTCAGGTTTGGGGGTGGTGGGAGACTCTGCTTCAGTTGTTGGTGCCTCAGTGGCTTCAGGGGTCGTGTCTTCAGGTTTGGGGGTGGTGGGAGAGTCTGTTTCGGTCATTGTTTCCTCCGTGGCTTCAGGTGTCATATCTTCTACCATGGTAGGTATGGGAGAGTCTGCTTCGGTGCCCGGCTCCTCCGTGGCATCAGGAGTCATGTCTTCAGGTTTGGGGGTGGTAGGAGACTCTGCCGTGGTTGTTGGTGCCTCAGTGGCTTCAGGGGTCGTGTCTTCAGGTTTGGGGGTGGTAGGAGACTCTGCCTCGGTTGTTGGTGCCTCAGTGGCTTCAGGGGTCGTGTCTTCAGGTTTGGGGGTGGTAGGAGACTCTGCTTCAGTTGTTGGGGCCTCAGTGGCCTCAGGGGTCGTGTCTTCAGGTTTGGGGGTGGTAGGAGACTCTGCCTCAGTTGTTGGTGCCTCAGTGGCCTCAGGGGTCGTGTCTTCAGGTTTGGGGGTGGTGGGAGACTCTGCTTCAGTTGTTGGTGCCTCAGTGGCCTCAGGGGTCGTGTCTTCAGGTTTGGGGGTGGTAGGAGACTCTGCCTCAGTTGTTGGTGCTTCGGTGGCCTCAGGGGTCGTGTCTTCAGGTTTGGGGGTGGTAGGAGACTCTGCTTCAGTTGTTGGTGCCTCAGTGGCCTCAGGGGTCGTGTCTTCAGGTTTGGGGGTGGTAGGAGACTCTGCTTCAGTTGTTGGTGCCTCAGTGGCCTCAGGGGTCGTGTCTTCAGGTTTGGGGGTGGTAGGAGACTCTGCTTCAGTTGTTGGGGCCTCAGTGGCCTCAGGGGTCGTGTCTTCAGGTTTGGGGGTGGTGGGAGACTCTGCTTCAGTTGTTGGTGCCTCAGTGGCCTCAGGGGTCGTGTCTTCAGGTTTGGGGGTGGTAGGAGACTCTGCTTCAGTTGTTGGGGCCTCAGTGGCCTCAGGGGTCGTGTCTTCAGGTTTGGGGGTGGTGGGAGACTCTGCTTCAGTTGTTGGTGCCTCAGTGGCTTCAGGGGTCGTGTCTTCAGGTTTGGGGGTGGTGGGAGACTCTGCTTCAGTTGTTGGTGCCTCAGTGGCTTCAGGGGTCGTGTCTTCAGGTTTGGGGGTGGTGGGAGAGTCTGTTTCGGTCATTGTTTCCTCCGTGGCTTCAGGTGTCATATCTTCTACCATGGTAGGTATGGGAGAGTCTGCTTCGGTGCCCGGCTCCTCCGTGGCATCAGGAGTCATGTCTTCAGGTTTGGGGGTGGTAGGAGACTCTGCCGTGGTTGTTGGTGCCTCAGTGGCTTCAGGGGTCGTGTCTTCAGGTTTGGGGGTGGTAGGAGACTCTGCCTCGGTTGTTGCTGCTGGTGTTGTCACAGGAGTATCTTCCTGAGCTGTTGTGGTCTCTTCGGTAGTTGTTGCTTGGGTCGTCGTACTCACTGTAGTAGTTACAGTGGGGGTTGTTGTAGCTTCGGTTGTGGTTGGATCGGGGGGTTCGTTGTCAGAGCAGGAGTGGTCACTGTGCTTTCCAGTTCGCTGCCAACATCTGTGAGAACAAATCCCTGTTAAGACACTGGGACTGCAATGCAGGGACCTGCTGCCTATTAATTAATCGTACCAATTAGAAGCAGCTGCTTGTCTTTTGAATAGCAGCAGCTGGTTCTGCGGTCCTTTCTGTAAGAGCTTTCTGCGTGGCAGCGTGCTCTATGGTGTGTAAAGCGGTAGAAATGCCTCTGTAACCCAGGGGGGTGGATTATACGCAGGCATTTCAGTGACGTGATACACGCCAGTGGGGGGTTTAGGGGGCTGCACAGGGTACCTAATTTGGAAGAGCCAGATGAAGCTGAGCTGGGCTAAAGCGAGTTCATTTTGTCTCTGTAGGACTCTGCAGCAGCTTAGCCAAGGAAGGGCTGAACTGGCACTTTGGGCTCACCCGTGGTCACTCCGAGAGCGTTGTGGCTGGTGGTTAGTTTGGTGTCTGAGGGTGGGGCACCTGGTGTTTCTACCCCTTTCCACGGAAGGGGAACCACGCTGTCAAACACAGTCCTGCTCACGGGACACTTCCCTCTCAGCCTGGTATTTCATCTCTTCCTCTGGCCTTAAACCAATGCCTGCACCGAGTGCCTGGCCTTGAAGGAGCGAGTTAGGGGGACAGAGGGACAGCAAACTTTTGGGGCACAGACACCTGGCTGCTTCTCCTGCTGTGTCTTTATGTCACAGGTGCTTTTCCTCATTGCAATTTACAGCTTTAAGCCTCTCCACGCTGACCTAAGTGCAATTGCTAGGACAGATACTGCTGAATTCAGCTAGCAGTACATGCTTCTGGGGTTTAATCTCTCACTGTGTGTTCTCTCTGTGATGTTTAGTAAGAAACGATCCCTGTGCAAGTGTATCTGTAGGAGCAGTGTGGTGTGAGCAGAGAGTTAACTGAGGGGTTTTCCCGCCACCCGAGGCCTGTGAAATGCCACAAGCCAAGCGCCATCCTGCTAACAGTCCTTGAAATCCCTTGATTTGGTTTCATTTGATCTGCCAAACTGATGTTTGCAATTGCCACGGAGGAAAGGTTAGTACTCCAAATTTAAAATAAAAATTAAAAATGTTAAGGATTAAAATATTGCCCAAGAGTGACTTCTTGTCTCATTTTCACAGTTGTTACTTCAGCTTTCAAGCTCAAACTGATCTCCCAAGTTATCGCTCCAGATGCTGGAACAGCATATCAAAGAACACAGGGAAATGACATATTTTCCTTTCAGAGAAAATAAATTATCTGTGTTTTCTGAAGCTGCATGAGGCCTGGCGTGATTAACGCTAGAGAAACCTGCTAGGAGACTGTCCAGTCCCTGTCCAGCCAATTCCTCACTGCCCCAAAATACAACACCCTTCCTGTTCCAGCCGTGGACTGGGCCCAAAACTGACAATGGCGTGTAACATATTTTTGGAAGGCTCTGCGTGCAGATCCAACAGAGACACAGGAGACACCACCACAGAGCAACATCTGTGTGAAGTGAACTCTCCATAGTCAGTACCCTGAGGCCTAGGTGAGGTAATTAGTTTATAAACCGAGCGGTTCCAAGCTTGGTAACTGTCTGGTAATGTCTCGCATCGGCTTTCTATTTCCAGAGCAGGAAAATGGCCTTTAGTGTTCCTTCAGGTAACACCCATCCTGTTTCATTCATTTGCTTCCCTACCTTCCATCACTTCATGGGGCTGCGTTACTTCCTCTGGCTTTGTTTCTTCATTTGCAGATGACCTTTTAGATGTCGACTTGTTGG
The DNA here is from genome assembly GCA_027925045.1 of Hypotaenidia okinawae. NCBI lineage: Eukaryota > Metazoa > Chordata > Aves > Gruiformes > Rallidae > Hypotaenidia > Hypotaenidia okinawae. Next base: position 3,810,832 of record BSDF01000009.1, on the reverse strand, counting down.
CTGGAGGAGTCTTAGGTGATGGCTTTACTGTGTGTGCTGACAGAGAGAGAATAACCTGTTAGTGGGAGTGTTTTTATTTATGGGTGCTTGGTGTCAACTCTGTAAGAAGAAAGTGATTGCAAAGTTTCTGTGGCCATCTTATACATACATCTAAGTTTCTTTCTATCTGTTGGATTCTTTAAAGGATTATGGGGGGGAGGGAGGGATGGGGGTGGAAAAACGCCCTTTGGACACCAAGGTATTTCATCACCGATGGGAGAAATGTTTTTCCTGGAAGTTTTGAAGTGGGAAAAAGATGAATTCTGAGTGGAGCTCTACAGTCTGAAAATCTGTCTGATTTTGTGTACCAGCTTATTTTTTTTTCACTTTGGATGTCTTGGAGCTAACCCACTAAGCCCACTGCAGTGTATCTCTGAGAGCTACCATTTTAGCCAGGCATTTACTTTGATAACCCCCTAAAGGTTTAGTTTTGCTGTCGTTCTTCACACGTGGTAATTCTGCACAGCAGCGGTCATTTCAGGCAGACATCTTAAAAGGAGTTGTTTCCTTCAAAGAGAGAGACACTCTGAAGTAGGCATGGACCAAAGAAGCACCGTGATTGTTAGTATTAAGCTAGCTTCTGGTAGCTGGTGTTTTAGGAGAGACTGGAGGTTTGGGTTCAGATTTTCCAGCTCTGAAGATCGCATGGAATTTCACTGGCACCCAGTAAGACCCAGAAAATACCTTTTAATTCATTCTTGGGTCAAATTGTACAGTTGGAAGCAAGACGCTCTCTCCCCACAACTGTGGCCTTGTTGGAAGTTATTGTGAGTTGTGAAGAACCCCACGATGGAGCTCAGGGTACCTGTAGGACCTTTTTGATTCAGTTGCAGGTGCTGGTGACTGCTTTTGCAGAAGGAGTGGTACTTCTGCCTCTCAAGGCGAGGACCATGCTGTCAAAGGATTTACTCTCACTCTACTCAAAGTAGGTAAGTTTGGGTGTTGGATTATATCCTGAAGCTTTTACCAAGGAAGAGAGGCTGAATAAAATCCCTCTGGGAGCTGGATCAGCTTTCAGAGGAGTTGTGGGGTGGGGAATGTCTGATCAGTCTTTAACTGGGGTGTGTGTGTGTGTGTGTGTGTGTTCAGGGGATACAGGACTTCAGCAGGGTACAAACAATAGGCTTTGTAATCCTAGGTCCACCACACAGAACAAAGTGTTGGGTGCAGAACCAGGAAAATGAAAGTTCCCCACACAGCCTTACATTACTGCGTTACTCCAAATGGTCTAACGGGGTCTGTGGCTACTCACACATAGCAGAGACCCCAAAATACTGAGTACAGTGGTATGCTGGGTTTTGGGGGGAGGGGGTGTGTGTTCAGTTGAGTTTTGTTGACAAAAATTAATTGCAAAGCTAAGCAACTGAAACACTGGAAGAAACTAAGATTATCTTGTCACTGTATTTGAGCTGAGTGACACGTGAAACAGTTGCTGTTTGTGGGTGTTCAGCTCAGTTCAGTGGGTGCAAATTCACCTCCAGACACTTCTGAAACACTTTCTAGACACCCAGAGAAAAAAGAAACCTGCTGAGTGCTGAGTCTATTTCAGTGCAAAACTACTCTGCAAATGCGTAGTAAAACCAAGCTGCTCTGCCAGCACCGGGGGACTGGGAGTGGTTGGCAGATGACAATGTGTAACTGGCCTTGTTTGTTAAACTGGCTGCCTCGGAGATTGTCTGGTCTGAGGATGCAGCAGCCGGGGCCAAGCCGTGTTTGCCAAGGGTGCTCACAGCTTTGAATTTAGGCCCGTAAGTAGCGAAACATTTGAGGGCATGACGGATTCTGTTACTGGTAGCACCTGAGTAGCACAAATGGAGGTGCACGTGCAAAACCCGGCCTCACAGGGAGCATTTTGGGTGATGGTTCTGATGATAAATTAGGGCACGGCTAGTGCCAACACAGGCTAACAGAGAATCAAACCTTGCCCACAGGATTCATACCCTGGGGACGGCTTCCAGTGTATCTACCTTTATGCATCCCTGAAGTGACAGAGCACTGGAATAGGCTGCCCAGGGGGGTGTGGAGTCTCCTTCTCTGGAGAGATTCTAGCCCCATCTGGACGCCTCCCTGTGCAATATGAGCTGGGAGCTGCTTTGGCAGGGGGTTGGACCCGATGAGCTCTGGAGGTCCCTTCCAACCCCTCTGATTCTGTGATTCATGATTGAGAAAACACCAATTTGTTTCTGAAATTAGGTTTTGTTCTTTTTGGTTTGTTTTTTTTCCTTCAGTAGCTAACTTCACATGTCCTAAGAACCCTACACAGCTAATGTTTTACTGCAACACAAAGCATCTCTATTTAAATACATCGGGGGTTAATATGGTGGTAAGGAATTTTCTTACCCTCTTTGCAGTGTTTCACGTAGTCTGGGCAGCATTTGCCGTATCTTTCACAGTCTGCATCACAGTCACACTCTCTTCCTCTTTCAAAGGCTTCAAAGCAACGTCCTCGGCAGGAGAGGGCTGCGTGAGGCAGGACAGGAGTTAGTGATTTTGGCTAGCTCACGTTTAACACCTGGACCTTTCTACAGTGAAGTTGTTTGCTTAAGCTGATGCAAAGAACAGCTTTGTGGGGTTTGGGTCAGGCTGTACAACCAGCACCACTGAGACCATTTAGAATTTACAGTGGCGTAACACAAGTTCACTTGAGCTAGGTCCCATCACAGGAGGTTTCCATTTCCCTCGTGAAACAGCAGCTCTCTCAAGGGTAGAGCTGACGTTCTGGGTTGGGCTTTCAGCAGGGTGTTTGTCAGGGCACCACTCCGCAGCGAGCGAGCGGTGCGCCTGCCAAAGCCTTTCCGAAAAACAGGAGGTCATGACTCGTGTCTCTGGGCGGGTTCTGCAGCTTAGCTGTGTGAAGGAGTTAATGAAATCACACAAAGGGACTGTGTTTTAAGTGTCTATCCAATACAGCTCTTGAGTGATTAGTACCAAGGGAGTAGCTACCATGTTTGGACATAACCCCATGCCTTTAATAATTCATTAGTGATTAACCTCAGATAACTTGAGTCACTACAGTACTTTCATCTTAAATAATGACTAAATTTTGTGTGCACAGCTATTACAGTCTGCAGCCCATCATGCTCGCTATATTTATCCAGGACAAAATTTGACCCTATACATTGGCATTACATGACAACCTCATTCTTGCCAACTTCCAGTGGCACCTTTAACATGTAGGGGGTATTTCTGAGGATGCTTAACAGCTCACAGAATCGAGCTGAAAATTTACCCCTTGGTATTTCCAGAATTTACCATGTGATCTGTTATCCTTGTCCTGTATCTTTCCTGTACATAAAGTCTTTGCAGAAGACTTTGCTGCACGTGGGGCACAAAATCTCCTTTTACAATTAAATCACTCTCTGGGAAAACGACAATCACTGTGTAGGAGGTTCTGGGTGCCTTTAGACCAGTGTGGAAGTGGAATGAGTCTGTTGATGCTGGTGGATTCATCCCACATATATAGGTGAGAATTGTTTTTATTTTATGACATTAGGGCAGTTTTAATTCATAGAAAATGTCTGATGTTTTTCTAGTTTAGCCAGCATCAACTGCACGTTAACGGAGCATCAGACCTCAGTCAGGCTGCTTGCATCCTTTAAGTATGCTGCTGCTGAGCTTGCCCAAATTCAGTGATTTATGGTGGAGCAGGGACAACATCCTCTAGCCTTAAATTTTTGCTTAAGACCTTATATAGATGCCAGGGTAACTTTAGAACTTAGAACTGCACAGTTCAAATGCCTCAGCACGCACTTTCAGTTAGGGGAAAACACTGATGTCCCCTTGCAGATAAGAATGGGGACAGGCAAGACTCAAGTGGAATTGTTTCAAGTGTGGGTGTTGAGGTGGCAGAGGTTACACCTCAGGGACTGCCATGTCTGTTGGTGTTGCTGGACCTAACCAGTCTCACACCCATTGCCTTACTGGGACTACAGTGTGGAGGAACAGGCTGCAGTGATCTAAACCACCGATGTTTTTACATGGGTGATTCCTAAGAAAAGATGTCTTTAACTCTCAGTGAGGCAGTTCACACTATACAGTTTTGCATATAAATAAAGCATATAAAATAATACTCATCCAAGCATCTTTGTCATCAACCTCTGGACGCAGTTCTGATCCAGAATAAATTTCTATCCGTGGAGCAACTCTCCCAGAGTTCAGATCAGACCCTACAGACTCCACACTTCTCAAATTTCCCAAAATTTCATCCAATTTCAACTCTGAGTCTGCTTTTACCAATTCTTTTTTTGTGTGTGTAGAAGACAGAGTACAAGTACACTGAGGAGGAAACAAGCAGGAGATTATCTGTGCCCCCCTCTGCCCCTTGCTTAGCTCTGGTCTATGAAAAGCAAAGCCCTTCTTCTGGTGATAGCCTGCAGATACTCAGTTTTCTTTGAATGGGTCACAGAGGTTACCCCTGAGGTGGGTTGGTTTTTTTGGGGGTGGAACAACACAGTGCACATAGGAGAGGCAGACAGGGACTCAGCAAGCCAGAAGACATTTAAGCTTTGAGAGGAGAAACACTGGTGTGGAGGGGAGCTGGAGTGAATGGGAGGGGAGGTCTTAGTGATAGGAACTGGCCATGTTTGGGCACTTACCCACTGTGCAGACTTTCTTGAAGTCAGGGCAGCACTCCATGTAGTGTTGACAGTTAAAGTCACAGTGGCAGTCATGCTCTCTAGAATACCCTTCCCCACATCTCCCTGTACAGCTCGATAAATCTAAAATCACACAACACCGGCGTAAGCGTCGCCGAACCAAAACGGTCCGTAAGGAGCCGCTGGCTGGCCAAGCAGCAAGGTTTAGCTTTGTCCTTTTTTTTCCCTATGGAATGCCATTTCTTCACTCAGTCTTGCAGAACCTGAGCGCCCGATGCAACCCCTCCTGAGGCTGGCGGGCCAGAGCTTGACAGCAGCGCACTCAGACTGGAGACCAACTTATCCTGCTCTTCCTGGAGATCAACAAGTCCCTGAGGACTGGGGTAACACCAGTTCTGGCAGCCAAACTATTTTCAGCTGCACATCAGCCAGGCACTGTGGTGTTTGGAGGACTTAGGGTCCATCATAACTCACCCTGGGTACAGTTGCAGGTGCTACACAGCCGGACCTGACAGACCCCTTTGTAGTTTTTATCATGTTCTGCATGATGATGAAATTAAATCAGTTTTGCTTGCAAGCTGGTGAGCACTGTCACAATAAATACAGCTCCCCGAAGCTGGTTTTATCATCAGTTTTCAAAATCTGCTAGACCTCTACATTATTACTTTTTTCCCATGAGGTCAGAGAGGGATTTGGTACCAGCTCTGAGGTTAGGAGCAGTTGGGATCTAGTCCTGCAATCTTCTCTCAAGCACTTTTTCAGCTGGGACATGAGCTTCACAGCATCACAAGGTTGGAAAAGACCTTTAAGATCAAGTCCAACCATTCCTGTCCTATGCAAAACCATATCCCTGAGCACCTCATCTACCCATCTGTTAAGCACATCCAGGGATGGTGACTCAGCCCCCTCCCTGGGCAGCCTGTTCCAGGCCCTGACAACTCTTCCAGTAAAAAATTTCTCCCTACATCTAATCTGACCCTGCCCTGGTGCAGCTTGAGGCCATTCCCCTTGTCCCATCTCCTGTTACCTGAGCTTATCCCATGACTGCTGTACTGCCAGGCTGCTGCAGTGTTGGAAGATGCTGGGTGATAATCAACGTTACAGGCTGACGCTAGCAAACTGCACACCCTGGAGCTCACCAGCAGTTCGTTACCTTCTGCCAGATCAGATACTGACCCTGGAACACCTCCCCTGCCTGTGTGAAATCCCTACTAACGTCACAGGCCAGCCGCTTCTTCGGGAAATGAAGCAAGCAGGACCACAATGAAGCGACCCTAAATACAAACAGAGAAGCTGAACAATCGGCAAGCTAAAAACGGGGTTAAGATAACCAGCTGGAACGTTGAGGGACAACAAGGAAATAACAAGGAAGTAACAAGAAAACAACAAGTAACACAACACAACACCAAAGACAACTTCCAACAGCACGAGCTCCCTGGCACCTATGCGGGGAGGAAGACCACGGGGGTTGCAAATGAGCACTCCTGTGAATGCCTGCTGGGGTTTTTGGTGGTTCCTTGCCACTTGTTTGCAAATCGTGAAGCAGGACTAAGGAGTGAGTGGAGAAGTTAATGGACTTGAATTAAGGGGCCCTTAGTAGGGGAGTTGAAGCTAGGAATCTTCCTTCCTGGGTGCGTGCCCAGTAGATTGCATCCTTCTTCCCTTACGGGAAGAAAATACAGATAAGCCCCAAAAATATAACACCTTCTCATTTGTTTACTTTAACTTTACAGCTGGTGATTACTCCTAAGGAAAATGCCTGAATAATTGGTCATTGCCATTGGCAAAAGCCTTTAAATTGAATTTTTTATTTTTTTTTTTTCTGAAAATAGAGGGAAGGCAACTACAGAGGGTGCAGTGCCAGGCTGCTCTGCCCCACGCCTGAAGTCTAACCTCCACAGTGCCCTGAGGAGCCGCTCAGATATCCAAGCTCAGATACCCATTTTCTACCACTGAGCACTAACGAATTATTTTCTACCAGTAAGTAATGCACAGCTTAATCACTGTAACAGCTTGAGAGCTGCTTGAGAACTGTGAGAGCACAGCGCTTGCCAGGCTGCAGCTTCTTCTGTGTCTTCCTAACGGTGATGATGTAGTTAGAAATCAATTACAGGGCTTTGAGAGTAAATAAAAATGGCTAGTATTAGACAAATACTGCTACAAATTGGTAATATTAGACAAATAATTGGCAAAGTTGGCCCCGCTGGTGGTAAAACCAGTGCATTTAATGGCAAAACACTTAGCATGGTACAGACATTCCTTTCCCTGAGCCTACTGTATTTAAATATTTCTGACTAAATTACATGGATATTGTGATTTTAGACTCTTCCTCGTATCATATTGCAAGTTGCTTGGGCTAAATATGTCAGTCTGAAGGCAACAGAATATTTTTTCCTACAGGAAAAGACGTAGGCTCGTAGACATTTTGCATGATACTGGCGTTCACATGTTTTTCCTCCAAAAAAAGAGGACCATGCTGTACCAACACGTATTTATGGAAATATCCAGTGATGATAACACTGAATCACAATGCCTGCCTGAGTAAATGCAAAGTTTGAGAATTTAGTCATGTTGTGGAGTTGCATTTGAAGCACTCCCACTCTTTGTCACCTATCCTAGACACCCTCCCTTCAACCTTGTGGGTTACAGTACCTTCAGAAGACACTTCTTGAATCAAGGACAGTGACAGGATCACCAGAGATACGCACAGTATGTTCCGTATGGTCATTATTTTCAGGTACGACATCATCCCTAAATAGAAATAATCTTACATCACTCCATGCAACTCAATTAACAGGTTCAGGTGTTTTTCAAAGAATTGCACTGCATAACTTTAATAGTAGTTTAATAACAAGACAAAATTAAGACTAAAACGATTCAAGGAAAAATTGCCAATTTAGAATTACTCCCTAAGTTGTCTCTTGGCAATTAGCTGTTACATTTTGTAGTAAGACTAGGAAAATTCATTGCTATCAAATCAAAGTAGCAATGTTTTGTAGAAGTCTGTTAAGAGACTATCAATCAAATCAAAGTAGCAATGTTTTGTAGAAGTCTATTAAGAGAAAACTACAGAGTCTGCTCCTTTCAACAGGGATGCACATCAGAGCAACAATCTCTAAGGTTATAATACTGATAAATATAAATGTTAAGTAAAGAACAATACTGCCACACACAACATTAGTTATTAACCAGCATAATTTCAAACCACATTCTACCATTGAAATATCAGTGATGAATTATGTCCAATGGAAATGTTGGATAAAAGTGAACCTTCTCTCAAAAGGAAAACTTGTCTGGTTTTCCCGTTCCAGATCGTTTTCCTTTTGAAGATGAGCACTTTGATCCAACTGCTCGGAGCAGAGGTTGGTTATGGCACTTACCTCACCAAGAATATGTCCCCTCTCAGTGATGCTTCAGATGCCTTATATATTGGTTCGTAACTACGCCGGGGTTAACTCGTTAGGCAGCTTGTTAAACAAAACCGCCAGTGACAGCTCATGACAGCAATATTTCCACACGAGTTGGAAGAGGTCCCAGATGACTAGACTAACACAACATCTGGAAAACACTCCCATTAAGAAAAATGATTACAGAAAAAAAAAACCAACCCAAACCAAAACCCTAAACAGGGACTCAGTAGCCAAAACACATTTTGATTACCCAGTGAAACGAACAAATTGTCCTGGGCGCATCTGGAAGGCATTAGGTATTACTGCATAGCAATAAGGAATCACTATAGGCAAATGCAGAGTATGTTTTCTTTCCTGTCAAGTGTAGCTGAGGTGACAGTAGCCTAACATTATGCAGTAGTATCTGCTACTGGTGGTGTGTCTTCTCCAAAAATGTAGAGGTCTGATTCGTGCTTGTCGTAAGCAATCGCCCGGTTCTGCCCCCAATATACGGTAGTTTTCCCTGAACTGAGTGGGAGTTGTGCCAAGGTGTGGGCTGGCAATCAAAGCGTGCAGTCCAACATCAAATTTATTACCTCTAATGCATGTAAAGCATGAAAAATGAATAAGAGAGAGGCCTATATTGTTTCGACGGTCTTTGTGTTTATTGGTTCCAGATTAGGGGGACCAGGAATGGTATTTAATAACTCTCAGAGCTAATGAGGTTTCCATTGGAATCTTTAACAGTCCTGACTCCCAGGTTGGGGGCAGAATTTTTTATCCAGAAACTGTCCTAAGGGCCAGGGAACTTTGATATTTCTGCCTTACAATATTACTTGAATCCCAAAGCAATTATGTTATTCCCAAATAATAAATATGATACAATAAGCGTTGATCCCAATTGAGGAAAGGGCTTAACCACGAGCTTGAGTCTCTGAAGCAAAATAAAGTAGTGACACCTCTGAAAAGGAGTGGGTTTACACATGTGCTTAAGTGTTTTCCTCACTTGGTCCAATGGTTGTGCAGCTTTAGTATTTTTATGCTGTAATTTCTTTCCAATTTCAGCATTATCCCAGTAGAGGCAGTTTCATCCAGTCTTTCTGCATTGCTTTCTTCTCATTGCTTTCACATCACAGCCATGCTTCAATTACTTGATTCCAGTCAATAAAAGAGTGGGGTTTTTCATTGCTCTAGGAACACACTGCCATCTTTGTAAAAGTTTCTAGAGTTGTTAGAAAAACAACTTAAAACCTTACTAGAGAAGGGTTAAGTGGGAGCACCAAAACACTGTTATTTTGCTAGTCAAGGCTCTCAGCCCACTGCCAGCCTGTTTATGCAGTAACTATTGCTCTACTTCCCAGAAAAGGAAACCTCAGGCACTGAGATTATATGGAATTTATTCAGGGTAATACACAGAAGGAAGCATCTGTTATATATCTTATGTCTTATCTCCCCTGTCTTCACTGGAGCTGACTATAATCTTGATAGGGGTTTGAGAGGAAAGGAACCTGTCTCTCAAAAGCACAGGGAAGAAGTTGGATCAGCATGATGAGATAGGTGTTCTAGAAAAGTCCTAAAATCCTCATACCTTAAATAATCCATAATTCTGATAAAATAGCACATTTAATGCTACATTATTGAGTATATCCTTACTTTGATATCCATGGTATGGAGGAGATTTGTTGACTCTTCCATCATTTCCAGGCCTTCCATCATTTCCTTCAAGGCCTGGAGGTTGGTGTCCCTGCCTGTGGCAGGGGGATTGGAGCTCTGTGATCCTTGGGGTCCCTTCCAACCCAGACCAGGCTGGGATTCTATGATTTCACAGCCAGTACCGCTGTGAGTCCCAGTTAATACTGAGGTGAAGAAAAGAAATAACAAATTTTAAAATAAAATAATTCAAATAAAAATAAAATAATTAAAATAAAAATAAAATAATTAAAAAGCAACAGAAGCTCAAAATTATTATCGTGCTTCTGCTAATGATTAAGATATTAGGGACATACAGAACTTGAAACTGTGGGTAGTCATGATTGGCTGCCACATGGATTATTTGTTACAGATATGCTAATTTCTCTTACAAATTAAGTTTTTGGACCATCAGAGGTGGCAGAGGGTGGCAAAGTTCAAGTGATGAGAAGATAATGATTCCATAAGTGGATTAACAGGATGTCCAAAACACTGGGAACGCCTTTAAACTGTCAAGTCCCAGCTGCACTGCAATGGTATCTCTGGGGGCATTTCGCAGGATGCGGTCTGGCAGCAGTAAGGTGGGGATTGTATCCACTGATCTTCACTTTATTTTCAGGGATGGACTTCAAAATCCTGCTTTAAGTCCTCGTTATGGTTTCTGGAAGGTGGTAAGGAAGACGCTCGGGTATGGACAGAGTCAGGGCAGAGTTTGCAAAGGTTGCATGCCAGTGAAAAGGGTGTAAGAGTAACAGTGAAAGGGAGCAGGGGAGGGTGAGGTGGGGACACATCTCAGCCATTCTTGGGTCAAGCTCTGTCTGAGATGGACTTGGAGCTGTTAAAAGAAAAGGGAAAGTACAAAAAGTTCAATTTCCTGATTTCTGCTGCATTTAGCTACCCAGGACTCATCACGTTCCTCACGAGTAAACAAAGATACGTGGCTTCACCATTCCTCTTCCTCTTGGAGCAACATAAAAGACCTAATATCGTGGCCAGCCACTCTAACTGGAAAGAGATAACATTATTTTTTGTCTGATAGTTGGTTGCTTCAGGCAAGTATGAGTTGAGCAGTCACCACGTTTGGCAAGGGTTTCAGGCGGTGCAAACCTTTCAGTAAACCTTGTTACATGTATCCAAAATCCTACCTGTATTTCCCAACTTCATTAGTTGATTGCATTAAAATAAACCCCAACTTTTCCATATAAACTGTGCATTGCCTATATACTGAGGTCATTATAGCTGATTATTAGGATCCTTTATTATTTGATTAATGGATTCCTTACATTGATGCCCGTGACTCTGCTCTTTTCTTATGCCTTTTCAGGTCTTGCCTTTTTTGCCAGTTCACATTTATGACACTGGTTTCGGGATGTGTTTGTGTCCACTGGGGATCACATGGATCATATAAGCCAGCAAAATCCCAGAAAATGGTCATTGTGTTCATCTGGGCGTGGTCTGACAGATGCCTCGCTGGTTTTCAGTCCCATCATTGATCCCCATTCTTAATCCATCAGTATCCCCAAAATACTGTGTTGGGTTTGGAGCCATCTGACTATCCATGAGAACTCAGCTGCCCATAAGAGCAGCTGGGGTGTCCCAGCAGAAGTTACAGAAAGCAAGCAAGCACCTCTTTCTCATGATTAACCTTGCTTGAAGGAATCATGGAAGGAATTTTATTGAAAGTTAAGTGAGAGTGCTGGAAGTCTCATGAAATAAGTTACTAAGAGAAGCTCTGAAGAACTCCAGAAAACTTGTGTTCTGGCAGGAAGGATGGATGCAATTCCTGGCTTACGGTCTTGGAGGGGTGGCAAAAGAGAATGATGTAGGGGAGGCAGAAGCCCTAATGTGGGAAGGGCATGGGATTACAATTAGTTCTTCTGGGACACTTGATAATTGATCAAAGGGCACTTCCCTGCATTGTCTTCTACCATCAGTCACTTTCTTCCGTGCCAGAACTGGCAACAATTTACCTATCATTAATTTTGTTATTATATTTATCATTATTATTAACTATTAATTATTTATTTACACGGAAACTTTATTGTTAATCATCTATTATTAATTTTTGACATATTTTATTTGCTGATAGCAAAATTAGAGCAATAAAACTTCCTCACTTCTAAGGCAAAGGAATATTAATAGCATTGGTTTTCTGACATTAATGACTGGCATGAGTAGCACTAGTATTGCAATGAATCCCACTGCAGCAAGCTGCTATAATAAGGGTCAGATAGTCACACGTATCATCCAGTTGACATCAACATAGACACTGCATTTCCAGTTCCTAAAAAGATAAGAGAGTGGTTAAAAGTAAAGAAGCAGGGAGAAACATATGACACAGAAATTATATCTGTCCTCATGGAGATAACAGAAGAGGCCATAGTGGAAGATAGGTAGATTCTGCATGTTTCTGTTATTTCACAGGAGAAGTCCCTGTGTTCCAGAAGAGCTTTACTCTCAGCGGAGCTGCACACATTACTGGGCAGCCTGGAGAGGAGGAGGAGCAGCAGCAGCGGCTGGGTCTGCTGGCTGCTTGCATCTGTAGTTGTGCACAACGAGGGCTTCGGCTGTAAGACCATCACTTCCTAGTGATCAGAATATTCTTACATGAGTCCTGACAGTTTCCTCTACAAGACCATCACAGGGATTTATCTCAAAGCTGGAGCGTGGCGTTACTCGGACCAGGCTGGCGGCTCATTGTGTGAGGAATGCACACTGATTCATACAGCAGGACAGACTTCAGAGCCAGAGAGTTACAGGGAGAATGTCTGGCAGAGCAAAACCTCACTAAATCAGACATATCCAACTTTCCTTTTTCCTTCTCTTTTCCTTTCCTTCTCTTTTCCTTCTTCTTTTCTTCTCCTTTCCTTTCCTCTCCTTTCCTCTCCTCTCCTTTCCTCTCCTCTCCTTTCCTCTCCTTTCCTTTCCTTTCCTTTCCTTTCCTTTCCTTTCCTTTCCTTTCCTTTCCTTTCCTTTCCTTTCCTTTCCTTTCCTTTCCTTTCCTTTCCTTTCCTTTCCTTTCCTTTCCTTTCCTTTCCTTTCCTTTCCTTTCCTTTCCTTTCCTTTCCTTTCCTTTCCTTTCCTTTCCTTTCCTTTCCTTTCCTTTCCTTTCCTTTCCTTTCCTTTCCTTTCCTTTCCTTTCCTTTCCTTTCCTTTCCTTTCCTTTCCTTTCCTTTCCTTTCCTTTCCTTTCCTTTCCCTTCCCTTCCCTTCCCTTCCCTTCCCTTCCCTTCCCTTCCCTTCCTTCCTTCCCTTCCCTTCCCTTCCCTTCCCTCTCTGTGTTTGGCTTTAACATAAGATCTTTAAACAGGGGATCCCAGTGAAATGGTGGGAATGCCTTAGCATCGAGTGCAGGTGAACTGGTGAAGGGAAGATGCAGAATATCCTTTCAGGCTGCAGTTATTTCATGGCCACCCCCAGACCTGGCAGTACAGATTCCCAGAAACAGGCACTGCTTTCTATACGACATTCGGCTAACACCCTTGCTTTGGCAGGACAGCAGGGAAAGGTGTCAGACAGTGTTGGGAGGGTGGCTTTTTCATGGAGCTTGGTTTTTTTTTTTTTTCAGACTTGGTATGAAGTAATTTTTCTTGTAACATGAAGCATCATGTTTCTTAGACATCACACTCAGGCTAATATAAATAATCCTATTAGCACATCCCTGAGCTTTCACCTCTTCTTCCAGCCAAAAAATGTCTGTTCAACTGTGTACATCCAAGGGGGGAAGACTTGCTGCACCAGCTTAATCATAAGTAAGTGATGAGTAGTTGTTAATTTATACTTTGAGAAGATGTCTATTTAATCATTTTTAACTTTTTTGCTGCTGCTTGACTTTGGTGTGAGAAGTGTCCAGTGGCACTTCTGGTGTATGTTCAACAAGAAGGTCCTGAAGAGCAAACATCAAGTTCATGTACAAACCCAGTCTCTTGGCAGCCTTGAATACTCTATGGTAACACTAGCTTTAGTTACAGCTGCCTGAGGCTTCTGGAAGATGCTTTTCTTTCTCCTTGTTGTAAACACCTGGTTTTGACCATTCATAGTTCTACAAGAATCTGAATCATTCATCTGAAATGGTCAAAACTTTACAGCTGTCAGAGGAGGCCACAAGGATGACCAAGAGCTGGAGCACATCTCGTACAGAGACAGGCTGAGAGAGGTGGGCTGGTTCAGCCTGGTCAAGGGAAGGCTGTGGGGAGACCTCAGAGCCCCTTCCAGTCCCTGAAGGGACCTGCAGGAAAGCTGGGAAGGGCTGTTTGTAAGGGCATGGAGCAATAGGTCGAGGGGCAATGGTTTTAAACTAGAGCAGGGCAGAGTTAGCTGAGACTGTGCTGAGGTTGGGGTCAAGGTCAACCTTTGGAATGATGTCTTCAAGATCTTGTTGGATTTTAAAAGCCCTAAGAGTAAAAGAGGTCTGGCAGTAGTAGGGATTGTTTTTTTCTGTTTAAATGACTCATCCCCCTTCTAGACTACAAATTAAGTTTATGGTTTTAATTAAAGTTAGATTATAAGATTCGAGTGATTCAACTTTGTGGCTTCCAGTTTTAGGAGGGTGTCTGCCTATTTACTCCCCTGTACTGTGGGAAGGGATCAATGCATGGAAATTACTAAAGATATAATTGGGCTCAGAGTTAGGGCTTCTGGTTTTGAAGCTCAAGCAATAAAGGTTAGAAGGAGGGCTAAGGATCGATGAAGATCTTATCTGCTGTGTTACTGTAGGCACTGATCTCCAAAGTAAAATTCAGGTTTTGGGGGTTCATGCTGTTAAAATCCTTATTCACAGAGACACTGAGGACATGATCAGCAACAGCACTGCAGCGTGTTTCATGAACGCTCAGTGTCAGTAGTTCAGTTTCAATCAACTTTTGCAGATATGTGTGTGTTTCAGTTGCTTCCCACGTCATGAAGACTGGCCTCCTGACTGAGGTTAGCGTCAGGATAAGGGCTGGGCTTAATATTTAGGTACCAACAGCTTTAAAACCAATAACCATGGGCAGATGTGACCCACAGCCATACCTTTCATAAAGGGATTAATCTCTGGCTACGAAGATCAGTCTTATGTTTCAAGGATTTTAACAATACACCACATCAATATGTCCGTTATCTGGGGCCTGCAGAGATGGGGTTAGAATTAGGAGAAAGCTGAGAAGGAAAATGTGATGTGCTGGAATCTGTGGGCAGTGGCAGCTGAAAAAAAGGCTGCAGAAAGGAGTCAGAACCCAAATCTTCAAAAGCATGTTCTATTGTAAGGTTCTGTAGAAGTTCTCAGGTACCAGGAAGCGCCTAGCATCTCATGTATTCTTTCAGTGTTTGGTTGAGTGCCATAAAACTGAGCCCCATAACTGTATTATGGTGCACTAAGGTAGGAGCATGAAAAGTTACAAGGGCCATTTTATCCATTGAAAACATAGAGAGGTAAAACTGTACTTGGATTAGAAATTGTTGAATTTTTTAGTGATCTTAGTGATAGACTGTATTCCACAGACAAGATCTGCCTAAGCAGTGATTTGATGCTAGTAGGAGATAATGTCTCATGTTTTGGGGGTGGGCTTGCACACGTGAATCCCATATTTGGGGTTAAGATTTGGAAACCCAAAGGCCAGAGATCCATGGCCCTCATAATCTGAAGCTATAAAGATGGTTGCTGTGGTTTAACCTGCCAGGCAGTAAAACAACCACATGGCTGTTCACTCACTCACTGTTTGGGAAGCCAACAACCCAGGAGATTTATTTATGGCTCAGGTCAAAGGAGTTGGTATTGTTAGGGGTCATAATGGTGCTGATAGTCTTTAACTGAACAGATGAATCTGGTTCCTAAACTCAGGGCTAGACACTACAAGGTTAGGTTAAGAAACGTGCCACAGGTATTCCCTCTGTGGTGTTGATTCTGGGGGTGAAGTTTCCAGACCTTTGACTGTTGCCCCTCAGTTGTAGTTGGGTCTTGCCTTGGTGTCTGGAGTCTGATACCCCAGGACCCTTCTTTTTCAGTGTCCTTCACAGATCTCTAATTTGTGCTGATGCCATTCGTTGGCTGTAAATGCTTAACAGTTTTTGTTAGTTTGGTTGGGTGTTTTTCTGTATAGAAGGGTAAATTACATACAGAGCCAGAAACCCATTTCATTGATTGTGATTATTGTTATTTATCCTACCTGGTGTTCAGACTACACCCATCCCAAAGCACAGCCTGAGTAACAGCCCGAGAGCAGATCCCTGCAGAGATCCCACAAAGAGGAAATGGAAGCATCTTTCCATCCCAACTAGCTCACACCCTCAGTAACCATCTGAACATGGCTCATGGCCAGGCTGAAGAAGAATAAGTGCTATCAATTTCTGTGCTCTGGGACGTTATTAATCCCCAGGGAACAACAGGAAAAGACACCTTTCCCTTCCCAAAAGCACAGCATTGAAGTGTTGGTGCATCTGACTGGCTTTTGCACCTCACTTGGCATCACTGTGAAAGGAAGGGACAGGATGCTGAATTTTGGCAGCAGATTCCTATGGTTTCTGTAACTAACATCTGAGAATGAGTCAGTAGCTGAGCATCACCAAGCATAGTCTGCTCCGTTGCTGTTACAGTATTGCTTTGCTGATGACTCTTTAACTCAGCTTTTTGAGGGACCCTGGGGTCTAACGTGGACTGCAAGTAGAAGACAGTCTCCCAGGTGGGTAGAGAATTCAGGTCTTTACATCGGTTTTTTGGACGAGGTGGCAGGTTTATAAATAATACCTGCCTCCAGTAAAAGCTAAGCTTATCACTTATGTTCCTTAGCTGGGCTGGGATCTATTCCCTGTGTAGCACAGACTGTGAGAAGGAATCTGCTTTTTTTTCCCCAATAATTTGGATGTTAGTTTCTGAAGTGAGAAAAGAGGTACATTTGTAACTGGGATGCCATGAGAAGGTGTTTAAGGAGAGTAGCAGGTCCTCCTTCCAAGCCTCTCTTCTCCCAGAGCAATTCTCCTTGGCTCTTACAGCTCTGCTAGCATATTTCCTTCCAGGCTGTCCTCTGCTGGGCACTCCTAAACTGGCAATTAATATCATCTTCTTGTGTGGGGCTCTGTCAACAGGAGTTCCAGAGTACATCTGTGTTTTTTCACTACTATTGTTCCACAGCAGTATTTTCATAATATTTCGAATCTCTTAGGTGCTTTTCAGAACAAACAAGACAAAAGTCCTCACCCTGTGCATCTAACTAGTTTTGGTACATCATCAGGGATGTATCTGGAGGACGGGACGTCTTATAGGCAGCTTTCTTTTATCCTTTTCAGAATGAGTCATCTGTTTTTGTGAGCAAAGCAGTCAGCTTAAAAATTATAATTATAAATAATGCACCACCCTTAAGGCAGCTCTATTCCAGAAAGATTAGACTCGGTGAATTGTCAACATCCTTTGCTCAGTTAAATTTCAGAAAGCAAGAAAATTCTAGGGGGACTGATAGAGAATATAAGAATACTCTTACAATAAAACATAACTTCTTATTTTATGCCTGAAAAAAAAATAATCTGTATCGACTCAATGAGACTGCAAATCAAATAATTTGCATAACCAAAATAATATGCATTAACCATGCTGCTTAAAACCTGACCTTACAGAAATCGTGTCAGTAATAAAATGATATTGTTAATTCTTTCCTTCTCTGCAGAGGAATGAAAACCTTGAGTGGAAGGGTAGCTGTACATGCTGAAATATTGACGATGGACGGTACAGTCGCTGCTCTGCCTGTACTTCAGTGAACGAGTCAAACCAATTGTTGCTGCTATTAAGTCTGGAACATGAGAAATTAACAGGGTGGACAGATGAGTTTGATGGGACAGCTCAATGTAACAGTATGCCAAAAACATTGTCTGTGTGATCTTAGTGTCAATATAATGATGCGAAATAACGGTGAAAACAACCCCTGAAATGGATGTAGGGGACACATGAGGAACAACTGCCCAAAGAAAGGTGCTACGACTGTCATCTCTTGGGGACCTGATCATCAGTTCTTGGTTGTCCTGAATCCACTGAAAGGAAAATAGGTTGAAAAGGGAAGCAGCTTGCTTAGCCTTTCATGCCAGGCTCACTGGAAACCCAAATCTCTTGATGAATCTTTTGGTTTCCTTGATTCTTCTTTGAGTATGCTAAGAGTAGACATATCACCTGTCTAAGACTACAGCACGGAAACACGTGTCCCAAATTCACCAGTCTTATCAGGAGAACAGTGACTCCTTCCAACTGTTCAGCTCAAGTATTAAAGTAACTGTATGTAAATGTGATGTGAACTCCCCGCTTTCAAAATGATCTTTGGTACCCTTAGAGTTGACATCTCCTAATAAGAAGAATTATCAGGAAGGGTGTAAGGGTGGAGAAGCTAAAGCAGGTGGAATACAGACAGTCTGTCTAACTCTAGGAAATTAATTTCAGAGTGCCCAACAATATGCACCTTGTATTTGCAGATAAGGGAGGAACCCCCGTGAAGACAGTCTATTTAAAATAAATAAACTTGTTCCCATGTAAAAGTGAGATGAGTTTAAGACAGCAGGATCTGAACTATAAATAAAGATAAGGTTCTTCATTTATAGTAGACTTTATTTTACCTCTACTAAACCTAGAGAAGGGTAAATATAGGACTTTGGCTTGAGTAAAGACTGATTTATAAGCAAAGTGTTCCAGGCATAGGTATTTAAAATCCATGTCCACTTGAATATTACTGTTAATGTTTTAAAGTGGGGTTTCTATCCAAATACTAGAGCTGTGAGAATAGGATAGATTAAAGGGTTATGTCTCAGGGTGGGAGGGGGAAAGAATGATCATAGAATCACAGAATCATAGAGGTTGGAAGGGAGCTCCAGAGCTCATCAGGTCCAACCCCCTTGCCAAAGCAGGGTCCCTAGGACAGGGCACACAGGGAGGCATCCAGACGGGGCTGGAATCTCTCCACACCCCCTGGGCAGCCTGTCCCAGGGCTCCATCACCCTCACTGGGAAGAAGTTCTTCAGTAAGGCTTTTGATACTGTGTCTCACAGTATCTTGCTGGACAAAATGTCCAGCTTACAACTAGACAAAGCCATAATGAGTGGGCAACTGGCTGATTACTCTCACCCAGAGGATGAGAGTAAATGGGGTTACATCTGGCTGGCAGCCAGTCACTAGTGGGGTTCCCCAGGGCTCCATTTTAGGTCCAGGTCTCTTTAACATTTTTATAAGCGACCTGGACTCAGGACTAGAGAGTGTCTTAAGTAAATTTGCAGATTACACCAAACTGGGAGGAGCTGTTGACTCTGTTGCAGGTGGCAAAGCCTTACAGAGAGACCTGGATAGATCAGAGAGCTGGGCAATCACCAACAGCATGAAATTGAACAAGGGCAAGTGCTGGATTCTGCCCCTGGGAAGGGGCAACCCTGGCTGCACACCCAGTCTGGGGGATCAGGCTCTGAAGGCCAACCGTGCTGAGGGATTTGAGGGTCTTGGTCGACACAAAGAAAACCAAGAGCCACCAGCATGCCCAGGCAGCCAGGAGGATCAACCATACCCTGGGGTGCATGACCGGTCCAGGGGGGACTGATCCGCTCTGCACTCTGCTGCTGCAGCCTCACCTCAAGTATTGGGGGCAGTTTTGGGCACCATGGCACAAGAGGGGAACAAAACTATCAGAGAGTGTCCAGAGGAGAGCAATGAGGATGGGGAAGGGTCTGGAAGAGAATCTTATGAGAAGAGGCTGAAGTCCCTGGGTTTGTTCAGCATGGAGAAGAGGAGGCTGAGGAGATCTCATGGTGGTCTGTGGCTTCCTGATGAGTGGGAGCAAAGGGTTAGGCGATGATCTCTTTGGGGACCAGGGATAGAACCTGAGGGAACAGCATGAAGCTGCACCAGGGAAGGTTTAGGTTGGATGTCAGGAAGAGGTTCTGTACTGAGAGGGGGTCAGGCACTGGCACAGGCTCCCCAGGGAAGGGGTCACAGCCCCGAGCTGGGCTGAGGGCAAGAAGCATCTGGATGATGCCCTCAGTGCCAGCTCTGCCTTGGCTGGGCCTGTGTGGAGCCAAGAGTTGGACTTGACGGTCCTTATGGGTCCCTTCCAACTCAGGATACCCTATGGCTCTATGATTCTAAAAAGGATATTTTTTCATGCTTGGTTCATCAGAGGTGCAGATCACAAATTGCAAGTGCAAGACTACTCCAAAACAGTAAAAGTGGCTCGAATTGTCTCTTTCAGCCATGGGAGGCCAGTAGGAAGATGGACAGATGGGCCGGTGGAGCATCGCTTGGGTGTGAGCAATCTAGAATATAGGCATTGTTCTGAGGCTCCTGCTCTGTCCCCTTTTTTAATTGACCTACAACTTTCTAATCATGAAACTATCTATCTCTCTCAGTCACTTCAGTAAGGAGTTGAGACTGCTGGCAGGAAAACAAATCATTCTGCGACTTGGATAAGAAGCATCATCCATTCAAGCCTGTAGCTGTTAACACAGTTCTCACCTGAGCTCCATTCATCTTGCTTTCCACAAGGAAGACAGAACATTTGCACGTTATTCAACCTCCAGTGAAGCCTGAATACTTTTTCCCTCCTCAAAGTACATTGAAAAAGCATGTGCCAATGTAGTGCCTTGTTTGGAGAGCAAACAGCGACACTCAGGTATCTGCAGTACTTTATGGATGTAATGATAAATATTCAGTTAGGACTACAAGTATTTTCTAAATAGTCCTAGGAAGCTGTCAAATGAGAAAATTCCCTAAATTAGTTATTTACTTCAGTAAAATACATGCCTAAAATAAGAGATTATATGGTCACATATTACCTCTTTGTGAAAAAACCAGAAAAATTCCAAGCCCTTTTCTCCCCCTGTATATAATAAATTTTAAGCATTACAATGATTTTAAAATCCTGGGTGCTATGCCAAAGGTAAGTAGTTTCCCATTCTAAAAGACTTTCTGAATAATTTTGAGGCTTTATTGAGATTTTATTGAGATTATTGTGGTGTTTCTTTCCAGTATTTTTAATGAGGAAAACACAAAGGCCAGCCCAGCACGATGATCCGACTGCCCTGTTTGTAGGTGGTGTAGGTATGGGACCCACCTGGAGTGTTGTGTCCAGTGCTGGGCTCCCTGGGATAAAAAGGACAGGGATCTCCTGGAGAGAGTCCAGAGGAGGCTACGGAGGGGATGAAGGGCCTGGAGCATCTCCCCTGTGAGGAAAGGCTGAGGGAGCTGGGGCTGTTCAGCCTTGAGAGAAGAAGACTAAGGAGGGACCTTATTAATGTTTATAAATATCTTAAGCATGGGATGCAGGGGGAAATGGCCAGCCTCTTTTCAGTGTCTGTGGGGACAGGACAAGGGGCGATGGCCTCAAGTTGGAGCACAGGGAGTTCCACACCAACATGAGGAAGAACTTCTCCCCAGTGAGGGTGAGGGAGCCCTGGGACAGGCTGCCCAGGGGGTGTGGAGTCTCCTTCTCTGGAGAGATTCCAGCCCTGTCTGGACACCTCCCTGTGTGACCTGTCCTAGGGACCCTGCTTTGGCAGGGGGTTGGACCCGATGATCTCTCAGGGTCCCTTCCAACCCCTGTGATTCTATGATTCTATGAGCCTTTTTGTCTCACTTCAGGTTTCCAGAACTGCTGGGTGACTAGAGGTCATGCGGCGTTGGGAGCTGCTTTCCCTTTTGATCAGCTGCATGATTAGATTTAATGACAAACCGGGACAAATTAAGGTAAGCTTTAAATTTCATGTGTTATCTAGAAGCTTAGCAGCGTTGCAGGAGAGCTTGAGCCCAGAGCAGTAATTTCAAGGAGATCTTAGAGGACTCAGCTAGAGGCTGAGAGGCACCAGAAGCATAACTGGATCCCTCAGTGCTGGTGGCGATGATGTATGGGCTTGTTTAGCCAACAGTTGATGGTAATGGGTTGGGCAGCAGACACAGGACATGTAGAATTTGGCGGGTGGTCAGCGACCAAATTGTAGGCAGTGGGGACTAACTGGAACGTACAGTCATGAAGGAAATGGGAACGGCCCTCTCTGCCAGCAGATAGGTCGGTGTGGTTTTGTCCTTGGGAACCCTGTGGGGGTAGGGTGAGATGGCTGTGGAATCCACAAAGGTTGCAGAAGTTTGGCACCGTTCTAGGGCTGATGTTATATTCATAACATTCTGTTCCAGGCTCCGGCTCGGGCTGATGACTCTGCATTACTTCATGGTAACGCCCTAGCCTTCTTCTCCTGAGGGCTTGGGTTACTCAGCGAAGTTAATTATGTGGCCAGATAAAACTTTATGGTTGTTGTGAGATGTTGTTGAGTTTTTTTCTGGTGACATTTAGACCAGCACACTTCGGGGTCCTGGATTTGGTGAAAGTCAAGACTACTGTCTTAAAAACATTTTCACCAAACCCCCATGGTCACATTACAGAACACTGTGAGCTTCTGGCTGCTCTTGACCACGCCACTGACATTAAGACAGGTGAAAAGAGAGGCTGTGGTAATAAATAAGGTAATGGGAAGATGCAAGAGGAAACCTCAGAAGAGTTTAGTTCGTTAACTTTGATTTCTGTGTGTAAATACCTCCAGGTGATAGGACCCCAGGGGACCGAGAGGAAGAGAGTTATTTAAAATAATGAGCTATAACAGCCAAAAGTCAAGCAGGTTAAAGCAGTCTGTGTGTCAGATGATGAAGGAGATCAGAGTAAGTTTCTGAAGCAGTGTGTCACTGAAGGTTTGGAAACAGCCTTCGGTCGAGTCAGTTTTGAGATGGAGCTGGATGCGTTTCTGAATGAGGTGAAATGCAGGGGGAGAAGGATCTCGGTGATGCAGGAGACCCTTCCTGGCACCCCTTCCTGCTCTCTCTGGGTCTGCATCACTCAAAGAGAACAGTGAAACCGAGGTGGGGTTATTAACCTGTTGTGATTTTTGCAAGCACATTACTGTAAGACGGTAGAGTGGGGACGGTTATTTTGGAGACATTACTTCACGGCAAATGGACCTGATTAATTTCCATTTACCAAGTCTTGTGTCATGGCCATCTGTTGAGGAGTCTTATTTGGGCAGCCAGAAAAGCTTTGCCATTACATAACCACATGGGGAGGCATGAACAGTCGATTCACAGCTTCCCGGTGATCCATTTAGTTGGATCCTTTTCCTGCCGGGTGTAGCTGGAGCTTTTTTGGTGGCTTAGAGTACACCTGGGGCAAGGAGGGGACTTACTCTGAACTTTGTCCTTCCACTTCTGTGAACTCTGTGCTTCACTTAGTAGTTTTCTCTTGCTAACCGTGGAATTTAGGCAATTTTTTGTGAGATTAAGAGTAAGAAAACAACTCCCATGAGTTGTAAAAGAGAAGGCTTGTAGCATCTGAAGCTCTCTGGGTCATGCCAAATCTGAAGGGAAGATTCAGTTGCTTGTAACTATTGTTGAAGGACCATCTTGATTGTGGTAGAAAGCTGTCTTAATCCAGTTTAGGAAACAGAGATAAATATAAACTTGTATCTTCCTAATGACAAAGATGATAAACTCTGATTTGTCTCTCTGAAACACCGGTTCAGGGGAATTCAAGATCATTTAAATGCAGCTTCCCCGATCCACGTATTTTGTAGCAAAATAGCATCACTAAATAGTAGAGTGAGACAGTGGTGGTGGTTGCCATTAGCCCCCTCTTGTAACTTGAATGAAAGGAAATGCTCCTCTTGGCCCAAATGTAAAATAAGGTTGTGTTCTTCTGAAGTCCCTCCCAACCTTGCCTTTGCTCATGAAAGCAGTTTGATTCACGAGTCCCTTAGTGAATATTTGAAGAATCGCTTGGGGAATGAAGCTGTCCGTACAGCACCATAAGTATCTGCAGTTTTCACTCCTTTTTTTCCCCTTTTTTTTCTGTTTTTCCCGTGAACATCACACATGTTCACCCGCTGGGACCTTTGACTTCTGCCAGGACGGTAGTTCACTTGTGATTCATATGTGAACTTCAGAAAATACGGACACTTAGTGATGATTTCGGGGATATGATGTGACTTCCATCCTTTTGAGCTTTTAACATTTATATAACCAACGTGCCCGGATTAGTATTGCAGAGCATTGTGAATAACATTTATTTGCAGCAATTACTCTTTCACAAGACTGTCTGGCAGGTTGCAGGGCTTTGCCAGATGTTCTGATTTACAAGTACTGTTGCTCGTCTTACAAAGTAAACTTATCTTAAACAGGACCAAAACAGCTTTAAAAAAACAACAAACAAACAAACAAGCACCCACCACCACACACACTGCATAATAGGTAAATGTAATCAAATATTTTATTTTCTTGCAAAATCTACATATGAAACTTCAGGGAATTTTCTACTGTCGTATCAATACTGCAGCTACCAGCAGAGCTGATCAATTTTAATAATGTTTGATTACAGAGGAAAAGGACCCGGGGCTGTTGGTTAACACTCTCCTAAATGACCATGAGCCAGCAGTGTGCCCGGGGGGCCAAGAAGGCCAGTGGCATCCTGGATGGTGTCAGACACAGCGTGGCCAGAGTGACCAGGGAGGTGATCATCCCCCTGTACTTAAGTCTGGTGAGGCTGCACCTTGAATACCATGTTCAGTTCTGGGCCCCTCACTACAAGAAGGACATGGAGGTCCTGGAGTGAGTCCAGAGAAGGGCAACCAGGCTGGGGATGGGGCTGGGACACACGTCTGATGGGGAGAAGCTGAGGGACCTGGGACTGCTCAGTCTGGAGAAGAGGAGGCTCAGGGGAGACCTTATTGCTCTCTCCAACTCCCTGAAAGGAGGTTGTGGTGAGCTGGGGCTCAGCCTCTTCTCACAGATAACCAGTGACAGGACAAGAGGGAATGGCTGCCAGTTGTGCCAGGGGAGGGTCAGGTTAGAAATGAGGAGAAATTTCTTCTCAGCAAGAGCAGTTGGGCATCGGGATGGATTGCCCAGGGAGGTGGTGGAGTCACCATCCCTTGGGGTGTGCAAGGGAAGGTTGGGTGAGGTACTTGGGGACATGGGTTAGTGAGTGATAGAGGTGGTAGGGGGATGGTTGGACTGGATGATCTTGGAGGTCTTTTCCAACCTTTGTGATTCTGTGATTCCATGATTATTTCTTTGCGTGCATTGCAAAACATCAGATTTCATCTAAAAGCATGCATGGAGGGCTTTGAGAACATCCAGCAAGAGGAGAGATCCTTTTCCATCTACAGGGCCAAAATCCTGATGGGGTACTATGGATGAAATCCTAATTTTGCCTTCTGCTTTTTGGGTCATCTGCTAATAGTCGCCCTGACCTGGTCATTAACAAAGCCATAACCAACCCTTGCAAAATCCCACTGAATTTACCCTTCCAATCAGACAGTAACCCAGCCAGCAGTTGGAAGGAGTCTGGCCCAGGAAACTAGAGCAACACATGTGTGAGCCATGGTCGCCCCTCTGATGCTGTACTGTAGTTCTGTGTGTCTCTCCACCATTAGGAGCCTGAATCCAAGAGATGCTGGGTGCTTATTTCTGTTGACAGTCTTACACACACTGAAAGCGCGTGTTCTTCCCATGCTGGGCATGACGCTGGAAACCCCAGAGGTTCAGAACCAAAGCCAAACCCATCACTGCAGATGTGCTTGCTCATCAGCAGAGCTTTTAGATCCTGTAAAATAATAAAATTCCCAGATTTTTTGTTTTTAAATTTTTAAATACTGGCTGCAATTCTGGTTTGGCATTGGCAGCTGTCGCAGGGTGCTGTGGCAGTAGGGCTGCATTCAGTAAGTTCTCACATGTCCTGGAAGCAGTTGCTCACGGTGTTGCAAGGAATTGGTGACAGCTCTCTTGGACTCTCTTGGGCCACCACCAGCCAAGAGCTTGCTGTGCCAGCCCGGGGCCTTCCCTATGGCACCTCTCCTCCATCACCTGCTCCCTCCACTCCTCCCTGCTCGTGCGCAGCGGCAACAAGGGCTCAGTTCCATCACACCCTGACAGCTAAAGCTCTGCTGGTTTTGACAGCAGCGTTTGTATTTTCAAGAATTCTTCTGCATCTTGGGTTCTGGTGTAGCATCAGTGGGCAAATGTCAGTGCTTCTGTCCTTCAGGCCGTGGCCTGGAGGAACCCCTGGTCCTTCCCCCAGAACATTTCATTGCAGAACAGGTCTTATAAAATCCACACACACACACATCTTCTGTGTTTCCTGAGGAACAGAGTTGATCTGGATTGAGATACTGAGTCTGGAAAAGTGAGGAAAAAAGAAGAACTCAATAGGCAACTTTACACCAGGGAAATAATTACAGAAGTGCTGTTCGCTGACATGATTCTACACAGGGACATGTTCAATACTCTCCAAAAGGAATTTCTGGATAGCTTCCACAGAAAAAGGTGATAGATAGACCCCTTTCCTGTAGCTATGCATTTCGCCATCTTAGTTGTCTTTCATCTCTAATGACATCCTAACAGAGTAGATAGAGCCCTGGAGAAGGATTTGGAAGAGCAAAACAAAGAGCTTCTCTGTGTCTGTGTGTGTGTGTGTGTGTGTAACTTCTGCCAAGTACAAAGGGCAACTGGAGAGTACAAGCAAGCACATTTGGAAGTCTCTCAAGGATGTATCTTGACAGTGAAGAAAGGCTGTAGAGAGCTTGAAAGCAAAGCAGGAGCAGCTTCTCTTGTTAGAGCAGGGTGAAGGTCTTTGTAGTCAGAATTGTTGCTGAGTAGGGGGAAAAGGGATTCACTGTGGTCAGAGGAAAGGTTATTGCTGTTCTTGAGAACTGGCTGGAAAGTCAATGCTTGGGAACATAAAGCTGGTGCTCTAATGTCATTACAGCTTTTTAGGTGTGAATAATTAGGACTTGTTAGGATGTGTAAGGAAAGAAAATTGGCTTCAGTGTAATTCAGACCAAATGTCTCATTTGAAGGTGATGCCTGGGTTGTGTATCTACGTATCAGAAGCAGATGCTGAAAGAAACAAAGCCTGGTAGAAAAACCAGAGAAGAGACAGGTTAGGTTTTGCCAGGTTGAACGACATCCATCTATGCGTCCAGCCCTCGGGGGATGTCACAGAGGCTGAGGTTTATTTTAGCTAGCAGAAGTTGTTATGTGTTTTTTTTTCTCAGCTCAGGTTGAAGTGGTTGGCATCTCCCACTTTTAGGACTGTCTTTGCTGGAAAACTTGGTAAGTTCCAGATCGTGGGACTAAGGGAATAAATCCTTTTAGAGACATACATGAGCTGTGTAATAGGCCTCAAGCAAAGGATTGTCGTACCCAAGGTAGTCCAGCATGTATTACAAACCGTTAAGCAAATCAAGTGTCCAGGCACAGTCATGTCTCACTCCTATAAGTACTTATAAAAATCTACTGATTGTTTATTCAAATGTGGCTGATTTCAGCACAACTGGCTTGCTTAGATTTGAGTTTCAGGCTGGAGATCCAGTAATAGGTGTTTCCTTTTGATTCTTCTCTAGCATGAGAGGTGGGACCAGAACCAGTCCTATGTCATTTATTTAGGTAATTGGTGGAGCTTTATAAATAAACAGTGACTAGTCTGGAGACTCTCTGCTCAAATACCCACCTTACATCTCAAAGAACCTAGTCCTCAGCAGTTCCTCGTTGCTCTGCAGGTGCTCCTCTTCCCACTGAAGGCAATCCTTCCTGCTGTCATGTGCCCTTTTTGTCCTGTTTATTGCCCGCTTTCTAATCTCATTAATTTTTCACCACCTTGAATGGAAACTTGAGGCTAACTTCAGCTGTTTTTCTCAGCATCTGCTGAGGGCTCTTTATGTGATTAGGAGACACTTCAATGAGATGAGGTCCCCAATTCAAAGGCATTCAGGGTTATTTTAAAAAGGTTGTGACTGGCGTTTATGTGATGTGACTCTTTGGTAACTACTGATGGCTGTTTACTTGTCTATACTGAAGCTATGGCAGATGTTAAAAATACTGTGACATTACCTTGCTGTGCGCTTCACTTGGTGAACACAAACCCCTTCTGTGCCACAGCCTCATCAGCTTTGCATCCAAAATCTTTCCAAAACATGAGCTGCAAAATATTACCGCTAATATTTTGGCAAAGGCTTTGCAGGGTTACACCCTATTTGAGGTTCTCTATCAGTCTCCACATTGGTGACAGCATCGCAGTAAGCAAACCACAAATATTCTCTTTCAATCAAGGCCAGAGCGCAGAAAAGCAATCTCTGACCTGTATGGCTGGTAAGTATCTGAAGACCTGTGAGCTAATTCAGTGAGCAGACGATGAGGAAGAAGGATGAATAAATTTGATGCAATCCTAGTTATTTATGAAGTTTGTATTTGAAGTCCAGTGCCTTTAAGCAGGAGCAGAATCAAGGAGGTGAGAGTTTGATCACAGACTCAGACATCCATCTCCTGCTCAGAAGCTCTCCAGCATGCAAGATTTATCCACAGGTGGTAAGCTGTCAGGACATTTATGTGGAAACAGCACTGCCCTTGTACAAGGATCACAGAATCACAGAATCATAGAGGTTGGAAGGGACCTCCAGAGCCCATTGAGTCCAACCCCCTGCCAAAGCAGGGTCCCTCGCACAGGGAGGTGTCCAGACAGGGATGGAATCTCTCCAGAGAAGGAGACTCCACACCCCCTGGGCAGCCTGTCCCAGGGCTCCCTCACCCTCACCAGGAAGAAGTTCTTCCCCAGATTGGTGTGGAACTCGCTGTGCTCCAACTTGAGGCCATCGCCCCTTGTCCTGTCCCCACAGACACTGAGAAGAGGCTGGCCATTTGCCCCTGTATCCCACCTTTCAGCTATTGATAAACACTGATCAGATCCCCTCTCAGGCTTCTTTTCTCCAGGCTGAACAGCCCCAGCTCCCTCAGCCTTTCCTCACAGGGGAGATGCTCCAGGCCCTTTATCGCCTTCATAGCCTCCTCTGGATTCTCTGCAGGAGATTCCCTGGCTTTCTTATCCCAGGGAGCCCAGCACTGGACACAATACTCCAGGTGGGGCCTGACCAAGGCATGCCTTGGTCTATCCCCCAGTTTGTTGCTAAGGCTGCTGTAGACCCTTCAGTGTGTGCTTTTAACATTGTTTTCTGACAGTATTACGGCTGCTTCAATTTCTGTCAATGAGCTCACCCCGGGGCCACTGCATTTCCCATTTCGGGTGCTTTGCCTGCTTTGAGTGGGAAGCTGAGGCATTGCTGTACTTGCTGTGCCTTGGGAGTTCATTACTGTCCCAACGTTTCCATCCTCACTCATCAGTTTCTAGAGGAAACACAGCAGTGAATCTGTGAAGGTTGTTTGAGAGAGTCACTTTGATGCTGCTTGGCATCCAACTGTGTTTTCAGCCCCACAATATTTACCTGGGACAGCAGGAATTAGGGCCACTTATAGGATTCCTTTCTCCAGGGAGCCTGCCTGGGTTTTTTTTTTGCCTGTGAAGCTGTAGAGTCAATATTAGATATGTTCTTTTTGATGCTTTTACATACAATTACTTTAAGCATTTGCTACAGTTTTTTGCATAGCAAGATTTTGACCTCACTTTAATTATGGCCTAGATCCTATCTATACAGTCCTGATCCCTTGATGCCTCTTGGGCATTCCCTCCGAGAGGCTTCCTTGAGACAGTACTTCTGATCCAAGCAGAAGAAGGGCTGGACTGTGGTTTGCAGGGTTGGGCCCGCTGTGTGGTAGGCCGCTGAAAGGTTTTGAGGGGCCCACCTCGGCCCATAGCCTGCTGAGCCCCTCTGAGCTCCACGTGAACTCTGCATACCTGATTTACTGTGCATTTGGATAGGCAACATATAGGTTTATCGTTTGTTTATTTATTAATCATTATTATTTTTTAAATCATGATCGAGATTCTACTCAAGATGGCTCCTCTCGGCCTGTATGCAAGCTACTCTATAACTTCACCTGGGATGAGATGTTATTACTGAGGAAGCCAGCTGTGCCTCACTAAATTTCAAGCCACTTCTCACTAAGCTACCAAGAGTAACAGGAATTGTGTGTGGTCCTTTTGTGTACCAGCTCTTCCCATCTGGGGAAGGAGCTTTCTGAGGCAAGTGCTGTAGTTTTGATATACCCTTTTTTTTTTTTTTTTTTTTGCTTCTTACATGTGCGTTATCCAAGACATTATCTCAGTACACATAAATCCATGGGCCCTCCTGCTCAGCCTTGAGAAAAGAAGGCTAAGAGGGGATCTTATTAATATTTATAAATATCTGAAGTGTGGGACACAGCGGGAAATGGCCAGCCTCTTCTCAGTGGGCTGTGGGGACAGGACGAGGAGCGATGACCTCAAGTTGGAGCACAGGGAGTTTCATACCAGGCGTTTCCGATTCAGCCCGTACCCAGAGCTACATGTGCCCTGGAATGTGTCCCAAGGGAAGGGACAGATACGTACTGTCATTCGCAAAGGGTGGCTTGTGGAGCAGCAGATGACAAAGTGAGAGTTGCTGTATGTGCAGGAGGAGTTGGAGCTCTCTCTGGTTCCCCAGCAAGAACTAGGGCTGTGCTTCTGCAAGTCATTGGCCATTTGGGCTTTTGGGCACTAAGAAAGCCTGGTGCAGAAGCTGCCCTAAATTCCAGCTTCAGTGTTTGATTTCTCTACACAGTGTTGAACCACTGCAGATGATATCCATGGCCTGACTCGGCCTGACTTCAGACACCATGTCTGAAGCAGAGGATGAAGCCCAGAGGCTGGAGGAGCCTTTGGCTTTCTGCAGAAACAGAGACCTGCCCTGCGGCCCTCGCCCATCTATACGTTTGCACCATCACCACATCCCAGCAGGGATCAGTGCAAACAGGAATGTGTCTGGGTAATCTTTGCCTGGATGATTAACCACAACCCGGCACGGCGTTGGCGCCGCGTCCCTCCTCACACAGGGCTGCATGTCCTGTTCTCCGCCTGTGTGCAACTGGGGGGCGGGCGGTTGGATTCCGGCCTCGTAAACTAATCCCTGGGTTTCCAAGGCCGTAACGTGCCAAGTTTTTATTGGCAGCGGCCTTGGATTTGAACTGCCAGAACTAGAAATGCCGCTGAAGTCAAAGGGTACCAGAGCTCCTGCTTGCACCCCAAGAGCAGAGTCCTGCCTGTAATTGCTCCGCCGATGTCAGAGCGATGACGCGACCGCTTTACTCATTCCCCTGCTTTGTTTTGCATCCACTGTCTGGATCTGACTTGGCAAGTCGACACTGATCAGCCAAGCACAGCAACTCCCGTCTTTTCCGAGCATCACTCTCATCTGATAACTTGCTTCCCCTTCAACCCACAGCTCTATGATTTTGTCTTGATTCATTGCACTACCCTTCAATAGCTTTTTCCTCCAGCCAGTG
Source organism: Hypotaenidia okinawae (assembly GCA_027925045.1). Classification (NCBI taxonomy): domain Eukaryota; kingdom Metazoa; phylum Chordata; class Aves; order Gruiformes; family Rallidae; genus Hypotaenidia; species Hypotaenidia okinawae. The sequence continues at coordinate 3,779,901 of BSDF01000009.1, read as the reverse complement.
TGCGAAATGAAACAAAACCCCAGTAGAATTCCTCTCTCCGGGGTTCGGCACTCTGGACCTCTGCAGAGGAGTGATGGGGATACCTCGCTCAGCTCTACCTCCTGAGCACCTGCCATGGAACAAGTGGTGGTGGTGGCCCCAGTTTCTCTGGCGATTGGCCCCAGTTTCATCCTGGGGTCCTCTGGTAGAACTTCTGTTCAGAAGGAATGGCACAATTGTTTTGCTTCACCTTTGCAGGTAGTTTGCCTTAGGCTTTAATAAGGCAGGGTCATTTGCAGGAGGACATGGGGGTTGTGCCCTGGCAGAGGCTCAGCCATAACAGGATGCTTTCCTGAGCGACACATATGGGCAGCGCCAGTATCTAATACATGTTAGCTGAGGCGAGCTTTAGGAGACCTTTGTGCTCTCCTGCGTGCCAACATGTCACAAGATGTCACGCTGAAACTACCAGCGTGTGTAAATGATGTGCCATCTTCCAGAGGGCACATGTAATTAAACATTGGTGTGTTTGTGCCTAGGTAAGGGCCAGGAACCAGGAGGTAGCTGCCATCACCACGTCACTGGAGCATTACCTGTTCATTCAGCACATCTCTGAACTACCCTGAGGAACTGCTCTCACTGGGACTTCCTCTGTCTTTGCTTTTCTTGATCCTTATGTCCCTTGCCCTCTCGATATTACCACCAGTAACTACTGCCTGCGCTTCCTGATGTTTCCAAGACTCAACTGGGACCAGCAGCCCAAACTAGTTGCAGGCAGTTGAAGGTCAGACAGTTTTCTTTGCAAACACTGGCATTTGTGGGCATTTTTAAAGAAGAATTTCAGATTCTCACAGATGCCACATTAGTATCCCAGCGAGGGTGTTTGCTCTGCAATTAAGTAGCCAGAAGTCAGCCAAGACCCCTCCACTCTTTCTGGGAGCACGATCACATCTCTGCTTTAACTATTTAATGAGGTTTCCAGTAAGTATTTTTGAACACTGTTTTTAATCATAAATTTCTCCCTCCCAAAAACCACTAAAGAGATTGTGCAGCACAGAATGAATTTTCCCATCTAAGTCAGAAAAGTCATAGGTCAGTTTATCCAGGGTTTGCACCAGCCTTTAGACAAGGTGTTTTAAAAAAGACTGCCAGTAGCAGCCAGACTTGCTTCACTCATTTGCATGGCACCTTTCACCCCTCCCCACAAATCCATGGCTCTACTTCCACAGGTCTTTGCCCTGATGTGCCTCTGTGGCTCCATGATGAGCCAGGAGAAGGCTGCAGGGCTCCAGCCAAAGGACACCCAGCCTGTCACTCATCTGTCCTAGGTGCAGTCACCCAGAACAGGCTGTTTGCACCCTGCCTGTGCTGACCTGCACCCATGTTTGCCTTTTTTTTTTTAGATGCCAGCTTTGTACAGAGGTGTTTGTGACAGGAGACCATTTGGGGAAATGTCTTATCAGCAATACGGGGAACGTGGTATCCTTTACAGGCAGCCCTGCAAATCCATCCTGCTAATATTTTTTCAGGCTAATGGCTGGGATCAGACCCCATGGCTGCAGGCTCAGCCACACAACCCATGGACAGTGAGACCCCCACATAGTTTGAATGTTTTTCTTTACAGAAAAAAGAACACTGCATGCAGGGCTTTGCTAACCTTACCTGAAAGAGTAATACATATTTATATATATGTACTATTTATTGTACTTATAACTTGTAAAATTTAGATAAGGAAATTTTTGTTAAAGAATTAACAAATGCACAATTTCATGTGAGCATGCACACACACATGCTGACCAGCCTCTTACGTCTCCAGTTAGAATAAAAAGACTATTTAATAAGAAACAATAGGCTTTTCTACCTGCTAGGAAGAAGGTCAGAGCTTCTCCAGGTATATTAGCTCTGAGATTTAATCTAACATTTGTGATTCTGTTCTTAAGGCAAAAGGGCTCAGGGATTTATAACACAGACCAGATATCCTGGGGACCAGATATCCAAGGGATATATTCATAACTTCCACCAGTCTGACAAGCAAAACCATAATAAAAAGATTTCCTTTCTGTTCCTGTCTCACAGTGCAGCTCAAGTCCCTCAAGGACATCATCTCTAGCGTGATGCTGATCTGTAAAAGAAATCGAGATAACCACTGTACTTATCATCGATCATCCTATTTCTCCCCACCTCCTGTCTCTGTCATGAAAGCTACCTTCTTTTTCTTCCTAAGCTGCTTTTGTTTTCCAAGTCAGGCTGCCAAGAAACAAACTGGGTTTGTTCCAAGTCTGTCGGCTTGTATAAAGAGCAAGATCATTTCAAGCCACCCTTGTTTTCCAGGTCTACCCCGCTTGTTGCAACGGAAATTGAAGAAAAAGCAAAGTTAGGGGAAAACTGGTGGGGCTTTGATAGGGATGGGTAATAATACCCAAGTGTAGAGACAAAATTCCCTCACAGAGCAATTTCCCTGCTGCTTAAAATGCACTTTAATTGAAATGAGTGAAATAACGAGTTATTCTCAGTCCAGCCCTTGCATCCCAGCCATGCGACACAGAACCTGTGCGGGTGCGGTTCAGGCCCTGTGCCCTTTCCCAGCTGGAGGGGCTCTGCCAACTGAAAACTGCAACACCCCCTGTGAGCAGCCATCATTTCCACTGGGCTCCAATCTCCATGCCCTTCCATGATTTATTTTCTTCTTTATTTTTTTATAAGCAGTGGAATTATGGTGACATCCTTCACGCCTGGCAATGAGTTGAGCGTATTTGTCAATAAACACTGACTTTATAGGCAGCAAACATTTAACTTAGCAAAACCCATTTCCTCTGAGGAAATGAGACATCTCCTAGTCAGCAGGCTCTGGATAACATAAGAGGTTTTATGGTAAGGGCACCAGTTTCCCCAACTTGCTTTTGAAAATCAGAATCACAAGGTTGGAAAAGACCTTTAAGATGAAGTCCAACCGTTCCTGTCCTATGCTAAACCATATCCTAAAGTACCTGATCTGCCCTTTTATTAAACACATCCAGGGATGGTGACTCAGTCCCCTCCCTGGGCAGCCTGTTCCAGGCCCAAGGAACAGGGTGCAGGGATGCTGGTAGTGCAATACACAGGAGACATGCTGTGCTCCCCAGTTTGCTGGGCACGTCACCTCCTGCCTTCTCTGCTGGCCCAGAAGGATGTCCCTGTAAGGACAGTTAGGAATGTTTTTCAGTGATAAGACTTGCCACAATCTCACAGGCAATGGGAACCTTTATTTTGATTATTTTCACTGTATTGGCATTACCCTTTTATGCAAACTTAACTGTAAAACACTCTTGAGATACTGCATAGAAAATACACGTAGGAAAACAAAAAAACACATATATACACTTCCATAAAAATACAATACATCTTGGCAAAATTACTTGTGTACAGTGTATGGACATTATTGAACCAAACTGACATCATCTTTGGAGAAAAATGTTTCATTTGCAAAAAACCCAAAACACTTTAACTGAGTACTGAAAGGGATATGGTTTTGAGCTAAATAGATGGCTATACCAGAATGTCAGAGTTAAAAAAGAACAAAAAAAAAAAAAACCCAGTTATAAAATACCTGCTGTATAAAATAGAAGAAGCCATGTCTGTTTTTCTTCCAAAAAAAAAGAATAGTGATATCCCCTAAACTTGCATGGAAATCACATGTACCAGTTCCAAATCCTACTGGAGATAATTTAGCTGAAAACAAGCTTTAATATCATTTGTTTCCACATTCGCAGCCATCAGGCACAGTGGTATTTGGGTAACTTTGAGCACATGACATAGGATAGCACAACCCTAATTCTATCAGGCATTTGATAAGAAAAAAATTCTAGTAGATATAAAAATTGTAAAACACTTAGCAACCTTTAAAATATGTAGATCATTTGAAATTAAAGGTTGGTGGTTGTTTTTCTTCTGGGTAGGCTTTTCTTTAGTTGCTTTCAACAGAGGCTGCTCCTGGCTTACTGCTTTCACCACATACTTCAGCTCATGCTTTGGTTTTTCTGCTGGCTTTCAGAAGCCGCCGTGGGAAATGACTACTCCAGTGTAATAAATAAAGCAAGCGGCCACAGGTCCTCAAAGCCATGGCTTTTCCTCTTGAACTGGACAGGCAGCCTCGGGGCAGGAGGGGAGAAGAAGAGAGCGTAGCACCATTTTCAAGTTCACAAGGGTTCGGCGGGCGGTGGAGGCAGTCTGGAAGCGGCAGTGCCCGCCGGCCGTTACGGATGCGGTTAAGATACTGTGGTTACTGTCAGGCAGTTTGGGTGTTTAATAGGGATATGCTGAGACAGCTATATAGACAATGAAGGTTGTCCGATACTCCACGTCTCCGTCGGCGCTGTAGGATAAGGCTCGGACTCCCATGCGGTAAGTCTTCGGCTCTCGCAGCGGGCGGGTGGTGAACACGACTCCTTTCAAGTTCTCATCTCGCAGGGCAAACGGGATGGCTGGGTCCTCCTCTGCCATCGAGAAGGTCGTCCTTGGGTGCACCACTTGGTCGTGAGTATAGGCGACCAGCCGGATCAAATCCTGGCCGGCGGCTATGCCGAAGGGCAGGGAAAGGAGTTTGTATTCCAAGGCGTAGGTGCTCAGATCACACTCCAAGTCGTTGGCAGGGCAGTTTTTCAGACAGAACCTAGGAACAAGCAGAGTGTTTTAACCCAGGGAGAAGGTGATATCCCAAGTACTGCAAGTGGGCTTGCAGGAGGAATTCTCCCCATCTACCCTGCAGCAGGTGCTGATTAAAACTTCTCTATAAAGCCAATACACTCACACACTCTTTATCCACTGGTTGTTTAAAGTTGCAGAATAGTTGCAAAATTTAAAATTTGGATCTATAAAATAAGGAGGTGTTTGGGTTTTTTTTTAAATCTTTAACAATTAAAAAATATGCAATTTTAATTACCCATTCTTCCTCAGCAGGATGGGCTCAGAAAGCACCCTGAGGCCAGGAGCAGATACTGCATACAGTACCTGTCAGTGCAGCCAATGGTGTATGTTTTAGTGACCTTGCTCTTGAACATTAGAGTTGAAAAGGTCGGTTCAAAACACATCGGGCAGCTCTGAGGTGTCTGTGTGTAAGAGCATAAAATAAAGAATCTGGAATGAGGAAGGACAGAGGAAATTTGATTTCTGTTATCCAAAGGAGGATTTGCCAGCTCTGCTTCCCCTCATAGAGGGCAAAGCACATTATCCATTTCAACTGAAGGGTCATTCCAGATCACTTTGATCACAAAAGGTGGCTTTTGCCTATGAAACAAGCTATTTTCTTAAATATATCAGAAGATTAAATCAAATGATTATGTTTTTTCCAGAGCAGGGAAATAGAGTCACGTTAAAAACCCCAGAACTTCCTGTAAGGTTGTTTTCATGACTCAAAAACTATTTTTAAAGCTTTGGAAGTGATGGTAAGTCAGGCCTTCCTCAGAGTCAGCTGAATCTGCCTTTGCACCTCAGTGACAAAGGAATGATGCTGAACCAGCAAAGGACCGTGCTGGTGCTGTTTCCTTCTGAACTACTGGTGACATGTGGCACGGATAGGGAGGGACAGCCACTCGCCTGCAGCCACTGGTTTGTGGTTCTGCTCCAGAAACCACGGTCATCTCCAATGTCAATGCTTTACCTCTTGCCAGCATGAGCTCTGCTGGTGTCAAAGTTTCTTCTTTCACAAACACAGGTTAAGGAGCCAAGCACAGAGTGGGGGAAACAAGACCTAGGGGGAGCTGAAAATAAAACATACCCAGACAAAGGCTCTCGCTGGTAGTTTGGTGGACAAGGCGTGTCTATGCACTGGAAGCTTCCTCTCATGTTGAAACACATCTGATTTGACCCACAATTAATGTTCTGCTCGAGGCACTCATCAATATCTGAATGTAAGAAACATGCAAATCATCAATCAGCTGCCTGTAATTGGCTGAGTTTCACAGTTAAAAAACTAGCAGGGCCAGAAGAGGCTGAGCAGAGTGCACACCTCAACACAGCAAAACCCTTCAGAACCTGGCCTCGCTGCTTGAGCCGGGAGTTCCTGTAACATGCTCTTATTGTTGCAAGCATTGCATTACTGTGCGGGACACCATGTTGCACAAGAGCTGCCCTACAGCCATGATCCAACCTAAGTCCTAGCTGGCAACAGAGACTAATGAGTTCAAGGTTTTCTGGGGCTGTTTTGTGGATCAGAACACCTGACAGTGCCTTTTTTTGACAGGGGAGGGTTACGGATGACATAGGGTATGGCCCTAGGGCTGCCTGCCTGGAGCTGAACGGAAGGGTAAGGCCACAGGAGGGAACTTCAGAGAGGGGGAGCTGCAGCTGTCTGATTTGCTGGTGCTTCATCTAGGAAGCATTAAAATACAAAATATGGAAACTTCTGAAACTTGAAATTCTGAATGCCAAATCTCATGGAGCAAGTGCAAAGAGGTGGCTTACACATGAACTGAGTACGATTTGTATCTTATTTACAAGCTGCTGTAGTTTTGTGCAGCTGGATCCTGGTGGAGAAGGGGGCTGCAGGGGTGGCTGCTGCAAGGAGCAGCCAGAAGCTCTCTGCAGGCCCCACAGAGCAAACACCAGCCGGCTCCAGGCTGGAGTCGCTGCTGACCAAGGCCCAGCCCATCAGCGATGGTCACAGCGCCTCTGGGAACCACAGTGAGGAGAAAAACCTGCCAGCAGCTGCTTTGTGCCCCAGAGAAGGGAGTGAGAAGGTGTGAGGAGCTGTGCAGGCACCAAGGGCAGGGAACAGGAGGGGGAGGAGGCACCCCAGGTGCCGGAGAGAAAGATGCCCCAGCAGCCCCTGGAGAAACCCATGGTGGAGCAGGTGTCCCCCCACAGCCCATGGAAAAGGCCCAGACCCCACCTGCAGCCCATGGAGAGACCCCACACTGGAGCAGGGGGAGACATGCAGGAGATGCTGTGACCCACGTTGGAGCCAGGCCCTGCCAGCACTTGCAGCCCGTGGAGAGAGACAGAGACACAGAGATCAGAGACACCAACCCAGGCCAGAGCAGGTTTGCTGGGGAGGTTGTGACCCCGTGGGGGACCAGGCTGGAGCAGTCTGGGCCTGAGAGACTGAGACACATTCTGTGATTTATGTTCTGTGACGTCTATTGTGGAATGATCTCTCCCTGGCCTTATCTCCACTCCTGAGCCTCTCAATATCTATTTTCTTCCCTGTCCAGCCAGCTGAAAAGGGGAGTGACAGAGCGGCTTTGGTGGGTGTCTGGCCTCCAGACAGGGCCAAACCACCACAGAAGCATATATCTGAAGACTGGAAGGGATCTCAGTACCTTGACAGGTTTTGCCATTGGGTGTGAGGCGATAACCAGATGGACAAATGCACTGGTAACTTCCCAGGGTGTTTCTGCACTCATGCTGACAGGTGTCTCTGGTTTCACATTCATCAATGTCTGCAGAAAGAAACATGAACACATCAGGATTAGTGGGACCTGGTACTGAAGTGAGGTACTTTCTGTCCCATTTCTTTACAGGCATATGGACTGAGGTGGTGGAAGTTGTCTGGATCTTGTTTTCTGAGGGGCTTGAATGTCTAAAACTAGCAACTCCTTTCACACCGTCCCGGTGCTGTTCCTTTATAGTCTTTTAAGAATTAAAGTCAGCTTTGAGGGGATCCTCACCTCTTTCGATGGCAGCTGGAGGCCCGTGAGGAAAGGACGTGCAGTCCGTATCCATCCCCAAGGTTACACTGATAGTCTCGCCCCAGAAAACAAGCTGAGCTGCCCAAGAACAAGGCTTTGAGCTTTGGAAACTCCCACATTAGTTATCTGGCTGGAGGAACCCTTGCCAGTGTGGGAGTTGTTCTTACAGCTAATCCCTCCTCCAGCACATCCCTTTCCCTTCAAACTGATCTTCTCCATGCCCTGGGGATGAATTAAGCTCCATATCTGGGAAGACTATTAATAAAGGCTCTTAGCTTTTTTTTTTTAACCCTCCCCTCTCAAAATACAGAAGTACCAGACCACTTTATGTAAAATTTTCAACGCAGGCTAGTGTGATTCAGACACAGATCATATATATCATTATCATTTCTTTGGAAACATCTGCCTAATCTGGACAGCAACAGAGATCCTACTGAGGTTAGTCTCATGCAAGAGTTAACACCAGCATGATTAAAGCAGTGGAAGGAAGGTCTCTGCTTGTCCTCATTTTGTCTTGTACAGGGGTTGCATTAGATGGAGATGCCAATGGAGAGGAAAAAGACATGACAGAAGAACATGCAGTACATTGTTATCAGATCCTGACAGTTATCTCTTGAAAAAACTTTCTTTAAAAAGAAAAGCATCATCTTTTGGGTGTATTTTTCATAATAAACAGTCATTTTAAAATGTAAATGTTTATTCCTATAAAACAGGAGTACACCAGCTAATTCCAGCTGGAGGCTGGGGTGAAAGTCATGGATTTTAGCTTAGCCCTTTCCCCAGGGGTAGCTGTATTCCTGTCTCAAATTAAACTGCTACACCACACAAGGAACTGCAGGTGTATCAATGTAAATGCAAGGCTCGATTTCTCTGTATCTGTAATCTTTGCTCATAAAAGAATACTCCCATTTTCACACATTATACATTGCTACACAGTCCTGGCAGTAGTTCTGGTTGCTACACTTTAGCTGTAGGTCAGTGTGTTTACCCCAGAAGCGCACGGTGCCTCCTGCACAGTGCCACTGGCACACAGGCTAGGTCGAGGCAGGTGGCACCTCAAACCGCATCTTAAACACCTTGAGCCAAGCTCTACTAAATCCCAGCCTGCAGTACCCTCAGTCCTGAACAGAGATGGACTATCACAGAGTAACTAAATGCTTCTCTTTTTTTTTCCTTGAGATATTTAGAATGTGATGGTGGCACAGTGCAGTTCAAACGATGAACTCCCTTCCTGCATCCCCACCTGTGCCCAGGCAGCATCTCTAGCTGTTGGGCAGCAGTTTGTTGGGGTGGGTTTGGGTTTTTTGGGGGGATTTTTGGTTTGTTTGGGTTTTTTTTTTTCTTTCTGAGTTTCTTCCCACTTAGCACAAATCACTCAGGAACAGCACAGCCTGCTGTTCCTTTCAGTCCTCCCGAGGAGCTGAATTAATGTTTGTGCACTTGTGAAAACAGCAGTGCTTCACTTAAAAACCTGGGAACGGCTCACAGAGTGAGGAGGTAAGCTTAATGCCTGATACCTTTGATTCCCATTGCTCTTCCCATGTGCTCTGAGGGTTTGCTTTTGCTTTTCAGACACTTGAGGAGCTCTTGCTCACGCTGCCCGTGTGGCAGTGACTAACTGTCCTGTAGCAGGGCTGGTGCTGGCCCCAGTGGGCTCAGTTTCTAACATCTTTACTCAAAACCTTTGCAAACCAGACTAATACTGTAATCAGGGGGAGTCCAGCTTAAGCAACAGCCCCCAGACTGGCTCACAGAATCACAAGGTTGGAAAAGACCTTTAAGATCAAGCCCAACCGTTCCTGTCCTGTGCTAACCCATATCCCTGAGCACCTCATCTACCTGTCTGTTAAACACACCCAGGGGTGGGGACTCAGCCCCCTCCCTGGGCAGCCTGTTCCACATCCCCACAACTCTTTCAGGGAAGAACCTTTTCCTAACATCTGACCTGACCCTGCCCTGGCACAGCACGAGCCCATTGCCCCTTGTCTACTCGTGTGTGTCCAAGTGTGAGAACATTCACAGAGCTGCGCTACCCTAATCAGAAGGAGGAGAGTAACGGAGGGATGTAACTTGCAAGTACACAGCAAGCAGCACAATTAAAGACAAGATTACAGTAGGTGAGGGTTGGAAAACATTTTTTGCTACAACGTGCTCAGGGGACAAGAGCATGCAGAACTCTCTGGGGATTTATCAGGGTGAGATGAAGAACCCCACAAGCCATCAGCCCCTGGTATATATGAAACAGCAACCTAACAATAAGGACCAAAAACAAGAGAATTGCATAGATATGACTGACATTTACCTACACATCTGTCATTGCTTGCCTCATAGCCTTCAGGACAAGCTTCTCTAACGGTCCTTCTAGTCCTGGAGAAAGGTATTCTGCTGTTTCTATACTCCGAGAAGGAGCTGTAGAGATTTGAGGAGTGCCTGTAATACTGTTGAGGTTGATAGTTGTCTCTCACAGGGGAGAATTGTGCATAGTTATAGCTATTGTAATAGGCACCATAATTTGGCAATCTCTCCAATCCAGCGCAAGATTTCCCATCACCCAATAAGTGTTGCCCAGGTGGACAGACACAGGTGAAGCTGCCGGGGGTGTTGGTGCATTGAAAAGCACAGGGTTTAGGCACTTGTTCACATTCATTAATGTCTGCTCATGTGACATGATCCCGAGCAGCAAACCATGTGGAGAGGAGAAAAAACAAACAAACAACAACATGTAACTATAGGGATATAGAGGCATATACACTCATCTCAGTCTGTGGAACAAGCTGAAGGCATAAAAGTGAGCGATTGAAGGCAGGACAATTGAGGAAACCCCTTGCCGAGGAGGCAGGTCATCCTACCCTGCACAGGATTTACCTTCATTCCCCCTCTAAGGCTCCTGGAAACCTCAGGCCGTGCTGAGGCAGGGCAAGAACTCCACTGCAGGCCTGCCCCTGATGTTCCTGAGGGCAAGCTCTGGCTGTACCATGGGGATTCGAGCCCGTTCCGCGGCCTTCACAGGAGCAGGGCTGTGAGAGCCTGAAAGCTGCTGGCTGGTTACCATGAAGGATGCGCTCTGAGAAGCAAGTGGTCCTCAGGACCCATGGTGTCCATCCTCTCAGCCCAAGCTGCCCTCCACTACTTCAGCAATTATTATTTCTCTTAAGGACCTATTCTTTCTTCTCCCACTGGTGAGCAGGAGAAGCTGTTGTGCCCTGCTTTAAATCAGGCCACCAAATGCAGAGTATTCTTCACAAGCACCACATCAGAACCCCCTTCAAAGCAGCCCTGAGGGCAGCTGAGGAGCTCCAATACAGCCAGGGGACAAGTGGGGCCCAGAGGACGTGTCACAGGGCAGCAGGGGCAGGCGGTGGGCTGTGTTTGACCCTCCTGTTGCCATCGGCCGTGCCAGCTACGGGAGGTGGGAGACCGAACAGTAAATAAGTCACTTTTATAGAGCTGTAAAATTGCCTTTCCTAAGGAATGCTTCTAAGGTCAGTTGCTCTTTAAGTAGTGATCCAACTGACCAACCCTAGCAGTAAATATCCATCCTTAGAATAGCACAGTGAGCATTCAAAGTACAGCAAAAGGGGTCTGATGGTGAGAGTCCTGCACCCCAAATAAAGTTACCGTGACCAGAGCTTCCCACACACTCTCTCTGATGGTACCCAAAAGAAATTTTCTGGAGTATTCATGGAGTTACTCCAGGCCCAGGTGAACATCTGACACAGAAGGTATTTCTTTGTCACACCCAGGTTCACTCTCTACTAAAAAAAAAAAGTAAAAAACCTTCTAATTCCAAACAGAACAGAGATGTGCAACTCCAGAACCACCAGAGTGGTCTCACATGACAAACCTCATTTTGCTAACATTTTCAGTTGATTTTAATGAGGACTCACAGAATCACCAGGTTGGAAAAGCCCTTTAAGATCATCAAGTCCAACCATTCCTGTCCTAAGCTAAACCATATCCCTAAGTACCCTTTTTTAAAACACATCCAGGGAAGGTGACTCAGCCCCTCCCTGGGCAGCCTGTGCCAGGCCCTGACAACTCTTTCAGTAACAATTTTTTTTTAATATCTGATCTGCCTGGCACAGCTTCGTGCCATTTCCCCTTGTCCCATCACCTGTCCCCTGGCTGAAGAGACCATCACCCACCTCTCTGCACCCTCCTGTCAGGTCAGTGTAGGTGGGGATCAGGTCTCCCCTCAGCCTCCTCTTCTCCAGGCTGAACACCCCCAGCTCCCTCAGCCGCTCCTGGGAAGGTTTGCTCTCCAGCCCCTTCCCCAGCCTGGTTGCCCTTCTCTGGACTCGCTCCAGGACCTCCATGTCCTTCTTGTAGTGAGGGGCCCAGAACTGGACCCAGCACTCGAGGTGCAGCCTCCCCAGTGCCCAGTCCAGAGGCACAATCCCCTCCCCAGACCTACTGGCCACACTATTTCTGACACAAGCCAGGATGCCATTGGCCTTCTTGGCCGCCTGGGCACACTGCTGGCTCATGGTCAGTCACAGTCACCCAACACCCCCAGGTCCTTCTCTGCCTGACAGCTCTCCAGCCAGTCTCCCCCAGCCTGTAGCACTGCCTGGGGTTGTTCTGTCCCATGTGCAGCTCTCTGCTCTTGGCCTTGTTAAACTTCATCCCGTTGGTCTCAGACTGGCTATTACATCAGTGGGAAGTGCACTCTCCATGACTCCTGTAAGAACATCACTCCACCAGCATCACTGCGATTCCATTTTGGTCCCCCCTGAACATAGTATTTTGAGCACAGTTTGCACCCCTCTGAGACAAGCAATGTATGAAAAGGGCATTTTAAAAGTAATACTGTTTAGAAACATAATAGAATAATAGATGGCATTATTGTTATCTATTTAATATATTAAATATTTCAAAGCATTAAAGAATTTTGGAGGGTATTAATAATTACATATTTTGAGAGTCAGAAACCCAGGGGCAATTATTGCAGTATTTTTTAATTTATTTCACAAGCATGTAACTGAAACTGTGCACAGGCAGTTGAAATATAGTTAGGGTAATACTGTCAGGTGTTACAAACAAGGAAACTTCATTTTTAGTACAGCAAATAGCTCAGATGGCTTAAGTTTCTCTTCCTTCATTGTGTGCCCCAGATGAAAAGGGTATGACTCATACACATGTAAAAGAATATTGAAACTTATTTCCTTAGTACTCAACTGTTTTCCAGTTACTTGGATTAACACACTTTGCCTGCATAAAACAGACAAGAGGTGTGTGCACAAACAGCCCTACAACAGCCAAAGTCCTTGGAACAATTGTGGATGAGCAGTAGAAGGCTATCATAGACATGATTTAAGAAAATAGGTGAAAATTGGAGCGATTTCTTTTGCAGGAGCAGCCTGTGCAGTACAACACAGGAAGCCACTTGCATTTATACACTGTGAAAAGCGATGGCTGACTCGCTGGTAAGTCTCTGTCTCCACTGGACAATACCCCTTTGATTACACCCATGGATATGAGATAGGGCAAAGGGAAATTACTTTGAATCTGAAAGAGCTAAATTCTCAGGCTTTCTTTAATTTGAAGGAAAATAATTCATAAAATTGTAGAACCATAGAATGGTCTGGGTTGGAAGGGACCCCAAGGATCACAGAGCTTCAACCCCCTGACACAGGCAGGGACACCAACCTCCAGGCCTGGAGATACACAAGGGTGCCCAGGGCCCCAGCCAACCTGGCCTTCAACACCCCCAGGGATGGGGCACCCACCCCCTCTCTGGGCAGCCCCTTCCAGCCCCTCACCACTCTCTCTGCAAAGAACTTCCCCCTAAGATCTCATCTCACCCTTCCCTCCTCCAGCTTCACTCCAGCCCCCTTGTCCTGCCAGGCTCTGCCCTTGAACAAGCTGATGCCCCTCCTGTTCCTCTGCTCCCTTCAGGGACTGGCAGGCTGCAATGAGGTCCCCCCACAGCCTTCTCTTCTCCAGGCTGGACAAGCCCAGCTCCCTCAGCCTCTCTCCATAGGGGAGCTGCTCCAGCCCTCTGAGCATCTCCATGGCTCCTCTGACCCCTCTCCAACAGCCCCACACCTTTGTTGTATTGTGACTTGATGTTAAATTCCAGAGAGCCTTGCCTGTGAGATGCCAGCTTCTGACCAGGCCCTTCCACGTAGGACATGGCCTGCTGACATCCACCACAGTTCACAGAAATACCATACTTTAGTTAGCTGGGTGTGAGGAGCTCTATGGGTGTTGTGATGACAAATGACTGTCTTATCCCCATTTAACATGGAATTATTTCACAAGGGACATTATGCAGGACAAAAGTAGCACAGGCAGGAACAAAGCTCGACTCTTCTGTTTCAGTTTGGGGTCCTACTTAGTTTCTGAGTCTTCACTGGAACCATTAATAAAAGCTGGACTTGATTAACACACATGAACTAATGTCTTTGATGGATCTATATTTTAAGTATATTTTTAGCCAGATAAAAACTCAAAGGTCCCTAAAGGTCGTATTTTAAGAGGGAACTTTCAGTGGTCCTTGATCAGAAGACAGCTTTAGGGCAGTCACTAGTGTTCTGTGAAATTCTGCAGTCCTAGATCTTATCTCCCTTATTACTGTCAGAAATTTAAATGGGTTTAATACACGTTAAGGAGCCTGGGATTGATTTTATTTCAGTAGAGAGGCAGCTGGTGGAAGTAATGCCTTGGTCTACAGCCAAACATTTTCTTCCTGCAATTTAATCTCTTAAAATAATAATAATAATAATAAAAATAACCAAACGTTCCTGGCTTTTGGTAGTCTGAAATCTTAGGCTGTTTAAAAAGAAGAAAAAAAAAAATACTCCTGTTCTCCAAAGCAGCTGTTTCTCACCCCAAATACTCATCGTGGAGGAATGCTTACCTGATCTGGTATGAGAGCAACTGAAACCACGTTGACTTAGTGTCATATACCACTATTCATAAATCATTAATATCAGGGTGGATCAGCTATCATTATTAAACAAGGGATGTAAATACAGAAAGGGTGACTCCAAATGATCCTAGTGCCACCCTGAGGTCTCTGTAATGCCAGGGGAAGCATTTCACATGCTTGCACTGTCACCCTATGTTGAACTGTACGCCCAGAGTTAGAGCTGGGAGAGCATCCCTCTGGTGCTACGTGTGAGGGGCTCTGCACACCCAATGCCAAGCAGTTCTACGCCGACAGCGCAGGGGAGTCACTGCAGTCAGCTTTCCTGCTGACAGGAATCCTCCTCCCCTGCTGTGAGCCCCCCAAACCAGGAGCGATAACGCCTGTCAGCTTACCCAGCTCTGCCCCAAGAGAATCACAGAATCATAAAGGTTGGAAAAGACCTCCAAGATCCCCCTACCACCGCTAACCCATGTCCCTAAGTACCTCATCCAACCTTCCCTTGCACACCCCAAGGGATGGTGACTCCACCACCTCCCTGGGCAACCTGTCCCAATGCCCAACCACTCTTGCTGAGAAATTTCTAACCTGACCCTCCCCTGGCACAACTGGCAGCCATTCCCTCTTGTCCTGTCACTGGTTATCTGTGAGAAGAGGCTGAGCCCCAGCTCACCACAACCTGCTTTCAGGGAGAGCAATAAGTCTCCCCTGAGCCTCTTCTCAGGGAACACCTTTCCCAGTTCCAGCACACGGAGCAGGGGGTTTGTGCCATTCACTTGCAGAGACAACTTCTGGGTCTATGGTGCTTCCTGCAACACATTTCCTTTGGGTGTTCTCCTTTAGGGGAATCCACCTCACTCCCTGCTTCACTGCCTTCATGTGAGAATCCCTGCAGGGCAGTGTACAGCCAGGCAGCTTCACTGCCCATTGATGAACAAATCTGGCCTGATCTTTATCAATGAAACCTCTTGCTGCATCCATCCCCTAATGCTCTTGTACACTTTGATTCCCAAGTACAGATCTATCACAGTCCCTGACTTGAATTAGTCTGTTTTGGCTACTTGCTTTGAATGGGCCACTGTGTTTTAGGTGGGTAGTTGTGAACATCAGAGCAGATGTGTCTGTACAGCACACTGGATGGCATCGCTGGTTACGTTAGGGCAGGAAAGCCCAGCCAAGAGGAGCAGCAGCAGCAGCAAACAGATGATGCTGATGTGTTTGGAGAGCTTACCCACACAAGGCCGCCCAACTCCCTGGGACCGATACCCCCTTGGGCACACACAGCGGTAACTGCCTCGCGTGTTCTCACAGATCTGGTTGTAGCTGCACTGGTGGGTCCCATCCCGGCATTCGTCGATGTCTGCAAGCAACGAGGCAGGAGGAGGTAAATCATAGAATCACAGAATCACAGGGGTTGGAAGGGAGCTCCAGAGCCCATCAGGTCCAACCCCCTGCCAAAGCAGGGTCCCTAGGACAGGGCACACAGGGAGGCGTCCAGACAGGGCTGGAATCTCTCTAGAGAAGGAGACTCCACACCCCCTGGGCAGCCTGTCCCAGGGCTCCCTCACCCTCACCAGGAAGAAGTTCTTCCCATATTGGTGTGGAACTCGCTGTGCTCCAACTTGAGGCCATCGCCCCTTGTCCTGTCCCCACAGACACTGAGAAGAGGCTGCCCATGTCCCCCTGTGTCCCACCCTTCAGCTATTGATAAACACTGATCAGATCCCCTCTCAGGCTTCTTTTCTCCAGGCTGAACAGCCCCAGCTCCCTCAGCCTTTCCTCACAGGGGAGATGAAACTCCATTGTAACTGGCATTCAAAGAACAGATGCACCCTACTTGCTTCTAGTTTTCCATTCCTTCTAAGAAAGAAGAGTAGGCTTTTCCTCAGCATCTGTTCTGCATTGTCACCTTGGGCTCTAGAGCTTATTCACTGACAGGAATGTTTTGCCCCTGTGTGAATGCTTTCTTAAGAGTCCTTGCACTTATGATGTCTGATTTTCAGCATAACTGATGTTGCATACACTATCAGATCTTCTGGTTTGGCTTAATGAGATATGACAGGAAGATGGGTTATGGCTCTTTGGAGAGTTAGGCCATCAGATTGGAAACCTCAGGGAAAAGTTTGGAAAATTAAATGGTAAAAATGCAATATGGTTGAAAAACTTAGCTGTGTGTCTGCTTAAAAATCTGCTTTCAGAGAGGGAGTTGCAGACTGTGGTTGGTAAATCGTTAGAGTAATGCTTCACCACGGCACCAGGTCAGGAAAGTCCATCCAGGGGCCAGATTCACTCGTGGTTTAACTGCGTTCCTTATGCAGTGAAAAGATTAAAGCTCTAAGAACCTTCCAGACAACGCTGACTACCTGGAGTGTTGTGTCCAGTGCTGGGCTCCCTGGGATCAAAAGGACAGGGATCTCCTGGAGAGAGTCCAAAGAAGGGCTGTGAAGATGATGAAGGGCCTGGAGCATCTCCCCTGTGAGGAAAGGCTGAGGGAGCTGGGGCTGTTCAGCCTGGAGAAGAGAAGACTAAGGGGGGACCTAATGAATGTTTATAATTATCTTAAGCAGGGGATGCAGGGGGAAATCAGCCAGCCCCTTTTCAGTGTCTGTGGGGACAGGACAAGGGGCGATGGCCTCAAGTTGGAGCACAGGGAGTTCCACACCAACATGGGGAATAACTTCTTCCCAGTGAGGGTGAGGGAGCCCTGGGACAGGCTGCCCAGGGGGTGTGGAGTCTCCTTCTCTGGAGAGATTCCAGCCCTGTCTGGACTCCTCCCTGTGTGACCTGTCCTGGGGACCCTGCTTTGGCAGGGGGGCTGGACTCAATCTCTGGAGGTCCCTCCCAACCCTTATGATTCTGCATGTCCCCAGAAATGCAGAAAGGTTGATA
The DNA here is from genome assembly GCA_027925045.1 of Hypotaenidia okinawae. NCBI lineage: Eukaryota > Metazoa > Chordata > Aves > Gruiformes > Rallidae > Hypotaenidia > Hypotaenidia okinawae. The sequence continues at coordinate 3,762,498 of BSDF01000009.1, read as the reverse complement.
CTTTAACATGTACAAATGTTAATAACCGGAGCTGGACCACTGCCAACAAAGTTTGATTGAAAAAAGAAGTAATTGATCCCTGCCACTGTGTTCTACCATCACTGCAGGGTACATGAACACTTCTACTCACCAAGACAGGTTCCATTTTCTGCTCTGGTCATGCCACTGGGACACAGATCAATGCACTTGTAGCCACCCCGGGTGTTTTTGCAAAGTTGGTCAGGCCTGCACACGTTCTGCCGGCACTCGTTTACATCTGAGGGAAACATAAATGAGAAAAGAAAACAGGCAAGAAGGGAAGTGAACCCACTGCCTTCCACTCAGTTCCTAAAGAGCAGAATGATGGAACGTTACTGGCAGAGAGTATACTGCCTTCAATCACTTCAGCCCCATTCCCCATTCCTCTGGGCTTTGGTGCTGCTTTCTGAACAGATTCAGAAATAAACAGCAAGCAAATCCCCCCAGTGGGATTCTCACCCATAAGGGTTTCAGGTAACAAATAAACCTGGAGATGCATCCGTTGGAAAGGGGGACCAAGCGCTCAGAAACTCATCCCTACCCATGCACTTGCGGCCCTTCAGCTGGTACCCAGGCTCACAGCCACAGTGGAAGCTTCCTATGGTATTGAAGCATCGCTGATGACAGGGGTTGGACTCTTGACACTCGTTAACATCTGTTGAACAACACAAATCCATGACACCACAGCTGCACATCACCTCACCTTCATTTACCTGAACAGTCTTTTGGGTGAGTCAGGACTGTGGGTGCTGCTTTGAGCTCTTGTTATTTCACTCCTGAGCTACGTTCAGGAGCATTTACTGCTCTTGCTTCTTTATAGAAGAAAATGCACAAGGGACACAAAAGCAGGAATGCTGGGTTATTCCCTGATAGGATTTGAAATTTATTTCTCAAGATGGAAAGGGCAAAGGGGTTAAAAAAACCCAAACCCCAATAAAAATTAAAAAAACCCAAAACCCAAAGACCACCCACAAAAAAGAAACCAACCCCCCCAAAACTCACAACCTTACTAATGACAGTCTACAGCCACTTCAGGTGGAGATTAAAGAGTTACTCTGGTGTGAAAGGCAGGATTTTCAGTTTAAAAGCAGAGACCTCTCCCTACCTTGGCAGCTGAAGCCATCAGCCGTTCTCCTGAAGCCGTTCCCACACCTAACCACGCAGCGGTACGTGCCAATGATGTTCTCACAGTCCTGGCCAGCGTGGCAGGTGTGTCCACCTAACGCACACTCATCAATGTCTGGAATGAAAACCCAGCTGTTAACCTCACTGTGTCAACATGAAACACAAATTAAGTGTCTTGAGTACAATCAGCTACGAAATACTCAACACACTCAGATAGGAAATAACTGGAAAAACACCAATGACTTCTATTTTTATCATGACCACATGGCCCAGCCCATCTCCCCAGTGAAGAAGGCACCATGGGGCTTTTTGTATCCAGCCAGTCCACAGCAACACTTCTCTCACCTTGACATGTTCTCCCATCTGCAGAGATGGTGAGGCCCTTGGGGCAGGAGCAGTAGTAAGATCCCATGGTGTTATGGCAGGTGTGGGAACAAGGGTTTCGTGCGGCACATTCATCTTCATCTGGAAGAAGGAAACATTTGAGAAACCAGTGAGACTACTGGTTTCTTAAGAGAAACTTAAGAAAGAGTTTACAAGGAGACTTTACAAGAAAGTACCCCAAAGCCTCCCTTCATAAAGCCCACAGGGTAAAGATGCATCTAGGAATGGAGCAGCTTCACAGAACCACTTCAGCGGGGTGTTCCCCGCTCTGATTTTATGGTTACCAAACCCACGTTAACACAGCTCACTGGAATCTTGCATTGGCTCAGCAGGACCAGGTCACTACCTCAGCAATCCATGGTTGCTATGGTCTTTTCCAGAGAATGGCTTTACAACAGAAGGGGTGGGTTTCAGGGTTGGACTTCCCAGATATGTGTGCAAAGATGTGGGGCCCTGGCAAAGGGCCAGGACAAGGGGTAATGGTTTTAAACTGAAGGAGGGCAGCTGGAGAAGAGCTGAGAGGCAGAAATCCTTCCTGGGGAGGGGGAGGCCCTGGCACAGGGTGCCCAGAGAAGCTGGGGCTGCCCCTGGATCCCTGGCAGGGTTCAAGGCCAAGTTGGATGGGGCTTTGGGCACCCTGAGCTGGTGGGGGGTGTCCCTGCCCATGGACACATGGACACTGCTGAGTGGGGCTGGAGGAACTTTGGGATCCCTTCCCACCCAAACCACTCTAGGAGTTGTTGATTACACACCAGCCTTGTCACATCATTACCTGAGCAGTACGGCCCAGTCGAGTCCAAACCAAAGCCAGCAGGGCACTGATTGCTACGCTCTCCTGCACAGCAAAGGGAACACATGTGACTTCAGGATGAAAATATGGCCATTTCATTACTTTAAAAAGCCAATTAAGAAATGCAGCCCAGCTATTTATAAAAGATTTATTACACTTGGACACTAGAAGAGGAACTTTTCGGGTCCAGAAAGTCAGTAGTACAGGGGTTTTGCTGTTTTGGAAGAGATTAAGCAGGTGTGTGTGTGGGGGTTCCCTCTGAGTGACTGCAAGTTGCACCCCAGCTTAATGCATCCTGCAAAGTTCATCTATAAAGATTTCATTATAAGAAGAATAAAGACTACTCACTTTCACTTCACATAAAAGGAAGGAAATAACCCAAACTGAACCAATCCCCATGTCACCGACTGTAGGCAGCCAGGGTAGAGGAACACAAGTGCACACCAGGAGCTGCAATGGAGATCTCTGGCAGAGGCAGCTCAAAGACCACACAAAAATGGACTCAGTATATAAGAAAGGTATTTCAAAAGGCAGGATATTAATGTTGGAGGAAATAAATACAAGTTCAGAAAAGGTTTGGCCAGATTTATGCATAGGCATAATTTGATCTGGAGACTTCCTTTTACCAGAGCTACTCTTAAACTGGAAAAGAACTTGATTTGCTTTCAAGCTGCACGATGAGCTCAGCCTGGTGAGCAGGAAACATCCTTCCTTTCCAACACTTTGGATGCTGGTGTTGAACCAAACAACTGCAATAGGTAATCCCAACGTTCCACTGACTTTCAAACCTGAGTTATTGCACTTGACAGGAGATGTGAAGCTTTACTGTGTAAAAGCAAAGGCCCCAGCAGCATATAAAGAGACAACAGGACAGTGTGATGACCAATTATCCCTGTTCCCAAAGAAAAGCCTGCTCACACAAATATATATGCCCTGTTCCTTAAGATCAAATTGAGTGCACCCTCAGCAGGTTTGTGGATGACACCAAGCTGAGTGGTGTGGGTGACACCATAGGAGGAAAGGAGCCATCCAGAGGGATCCTGACAGGCTGGAAAGCTGGGCCTGGGTGAACCTGATGAGGTTCAACACTGCCAAGTGTCAGGTGTTGCACTTGGGCTGGAGGAATCCCAGACACAGATACAGGCTGGGAGAAGAGCTGCTGGAGAGCAGCCCTGCTGAGAAGGGCCTGGGGGTTCTGGTGGATGAGAAACTTCCCCTGAGCCAGCAGTGGCTCCTGCAGCTCAGAAGGGCGATGGGATCCTGGGCTCCATCAGCAGAGGGGTGGCAGCAGGGACAGGGAGGGGATTGTCCCTCTCTGCTCTGCCCTCCCGAGGCCCCAGCTGGAGTCCTGTGTCCAGAGCTGGGGCCCAACACAAGAGAGATGTGGGACTGGTGGAGAGGGGTCAGAGGAGCCATGGAGATGCTCAGAGGGCTGGAGCAGCTCCCCTCTGGAGAGAGGCTGAGGGAGCTGGGCTTGTCCAGCCTGGAGAAGAGAAGGCTGTGGGGGGACCTCATTGCAGCCTGCCAGTCACTGAAGGGAGCAGAGGAACAGGAGGGGAATCAACTTTTTAAAAGGGTAGAAAATGGCAGGACAAGGGGCGCTGGACTAAAGCTAAAGGAAGGAAGGTTCAGATTAGATATTAGGAGGAAGTTTTTCACAGAGAGAGTGGTGAGGGGCTGGAAGGGGCTGCCCAGAGAGGGGGTGGGTGCCCCATCCCTGGGGGCGTTCAAGGCCAGGTTGGCTGGGGCCCTGGGCACCCTTGTGTAGCTCCAGGCCTGGAGGTTGGTGTCCCTGCCTGTGGCAGGGGGTTGGAGCTCTGTGATCCTTGGGGTCCTTTCCAACCCATGCCATTCCATGATTCTATGATCACCTAGGTAAAAAGGCTGAGAGCAGCAGTCAGTAAGGCTCAGACACAGAGCAACAGCTACTACCTCACCAGACTTATAGACCATGTGTAGGCCCATGCTTACACAGGACTGCAAAGCTGCTCACCATTCAAACCCAGTGGGAAAAGGACACCCAGGAAGTGCCAGTAAAGTTCTGAAGCTTAGCCACCTGGCTAAGGGGGAAAACATCTCTTGAGGAACTGACCCAATCCCCCATTCCCCCAGTCCCATGTTGCCTGTGACACTGATTGTGGAATGATCTCTCCCTGGCCTTATCTCCACTCCTGAGCCTCTCAATATCTATTTTCTCCCCTGTCCAGCTGAAAAGGCATCTGGTGGGTGTCTGGCCTCCAGCCAGTGTCAAACCACCACACTATGCAAAACGAAACAAACTCAAAACCCCAGTGACACCTCACCCCACAGGAAAAACCCAGGGATTTCATTTGAGAGAATGAAAGGCACGTGTGAAGAAATTGAGACATATTTCAGGTTGCCTATCTGAAGGTACTGGGGATGCTTTTAGCAGCATCAGCAAATGCAGAAGGACATCATGGATGAGAACTGCAGGTGAAGAGTAAGTGCAAACTACAACAGCTACAGGTATATTAACAAGATGTGTAGGGCCCAGGATCTGCTAAGACATTACCCACGTTTGGCAGCATTTCCTATTTCAAGGCCATAAGCAGCTTTTGAGAATACAGGGAATGAATTCCAGGAAAACAGGACATCATGTTTCCATTGTGCTGTTTCTGTGGTAGATGAGGACAATACCTTTTGCAATGGAAGCCTGGATTTGAAAAGCCAGGCTTTCCTCCAGCGGGTCGTACTCGGTCGTAGCGGAGGAAGCATGGAGTGTTTCCACCAAGAAAGGCATCTTCCCTTGGGTGTGATCGTAGGTGATGGTGTGGTTCCACGTGTAGGGGACACTGACTCCATCGACAGCGAAGAGACGAGTGGAATGGGCGTACAGCTGCCCAGGCCCAGTTTGGATGTAGTCTTCTGTGTAATCCTGAAACAAGAAGATGCAGGTGTCAGAGGCTGCCTCAGCCAGCGCCACCGCGGTCTCTCTATTTCACAGTGCTACGAGATGTATTCCAGGAAAGGGTCTTTCTTAACCCTTCAGCAAATCACATTCCACACAACTTGTGAAGTTAAGAGCCTGTTGGGCTCTCAACTGCTGAATCTTAACATCACCCAGTCTGTTTCTTTCAGGAGGAGCAGGCTGTGCTGCTGAGGTTCCTCATGATGGGGGCCACAGCAGAGCACTCAACCTGAAAACCATCTTCTTGTTCATGACAATCTTTTGAGCTCTAAATATATATTTTAAAATTTTTGTTGTATTCTAACTGAGATGCTGACAACCTTTGCTGATTAACAATCACACAGAATCACAGAACCATAGGGGTTGGAAGGGAGCTCCAGAGATCATCTGGTCCAACCCCCTGCCAAAGCAGGGTCCCTAGGACAGGGCACACAGGGAGGCGTCCAGATGGGGCTGGAATCTCTCCAGAGGAGGAGACTCCACACCCCCTGGGCAGCCTGTCCCAGGGCTCCCTCACCCTCACCAGGAAGAAGTTCTTCCCCATGTTGGTGCAGAACTCCCTGTGCTCCAACTTGCAGCCATTGCCCCTTGTCCTGTCCCCACAGACACTGAAAAGGGGCTGGCTGATTCCCCCTGCATCCCATGCTTAAGATAATTATAAACATTAATAAGGTCCCCCCTCAGTCTTCTTTTCTCCAGGCTGAACAGCCCCAGCTCACTCAGCCTTTCCTCACAGGGGAGATGCTCCAGGCCCTTCATCATCTTCATAAATCAGTAGAGAGAAATTCCACCACTGAAAAAATTGGACGTGCTACCTACTGCACATCAAGGACTTCCTGGATACCTAGTGTACTGTGGGGTTAATAGCTTAAAGCATCTTTACTGGTTACTCACCACTAATTAATCAGCACCTTTATTAAAACAGCTTTAAAGAATGTTCTTTAAACAATTATCAAGGACCTGATTTTAACCCCAAACCTTGATACTACAGGTTGCATTAAGAAACCCATTCCTTGGAACCTTTCTACCAGGAGTACAAGGCCAGTGATGAGGAGCAGCAGGGAATATCTCCTAGAAACAACAGGCAGAGCAATTCAGTAGTGAGGTTCTAACCCCGCTGCCATGCACACTGCCCTCCCATCGGTCCCAAAAGCAGTCAGAGAAGTGTTCATCTCTGAAACAGCAACTTCTGTAAAGCTTTTCAGATGCATTGCATGGTAAGACTGTTGGCCATGATAGGTATCTCCACAAGGTGAAGCTTTGATGTAGAGCAGAGAAGGTCATTAAAAGCATCAGGACAGCGTGTGTGATGGGAGCACCTGAAACACCCCCTGATGTCCCCTGAGTCAGAATCTCTCTCATTTTTGCAGTGTTGGTGGCCACAGGAAGGTTTCCTTGCCAGACCAATGGCAGCTGCAAATAGATTGCCATGTCTGTTTGGGCACTTTTGCAAGGTGCCATGGTATAAAGAGCTGGGGTCATCCTTGGGGAAGTCAAAGAGTCAGAGAGGCTTGAGATGCACCTTTACAGCTCTACTGCAAGCCAGCCCTGACATGCCTGCCTGTGACAACAAGCCCCAAGACACTCTTCAGTGCTGCCTCCTACATCTCAAACTCTTGAGTGACTGATACTACCTAACTGGCAACATCTTTTCATCTTCAAAGGCAATCTTAGTATCCATCAATTAAGCCAGGCACAAAATAAGTTACACGGAGTAAAACAGTTGCCAGGACATCATGTCTACTGCTCTAATCTAATCGAGGGTCCTGGTGGACAGCAGGATGACCATGAGCCACCAATGTGCCCTCATGGCCAAGAAGGCCAGTGGCATCCTGAGGTGTATTAGAAGGGGGTGGTTAGTAGGTGAAGAGAGGTCCTTCTGACTCTCTGCTCTGCCCTGGGGAGACCCCACCTGGAATATTGTGTCCAGTTCTGGGCCCCTCAGCTCAAGAAGGACACAGAACTCCTTGATAGAGCCCAGCACAGGGCCACTGAGATGATGAAGGGAGTGGAACTCCTTCCTTATGGGGAGAGGCTGAGGGAGCTGGGCCTCTTTAGCCTGGAGGAGACTGAGGGGTGACCTTATTTATAAATAAGTAAAGGGTCAGTATCAGGAGGCTGGAGCCAGGCTCTTCTCAGGGATGGCAGCGGCAGGACAAGGGGCAGCGGGTGCAGCTGGAGCAGAGGAAGTTCCATGGGAATGTCAGGAGGAACTTTTCCCCTGTGAGGGTGACAGAGCCCTGGGACAGGCTGCCCAGAGAGGTTGTGGAGTCTCCTTCTCTGGAGACATTCAAAGGGATGTGTTCCTATGTTACTTAGTCTGGGTGATCCTGCCCTGGCAGGGAGGTTGGACTAGATGATCTTTTGAGGTCCCTTCCAACTCCTGACGCTCTGTGACTCTGTGAGAAGGAAAGCATGTATCCATGGGAGAAGAGTGGTGTAGTGGGCAGCTTTACCTTCACACGAACATCAGCTACTGCCTGGAGCTGCAGCACATGGCCACTCACAACAACGTCCAGCAGCAAGGCTCCATCTGAATCCAAGCCCCGGGCAACGTGGGTCATTCGCAGAATCTCACCTGGGAGTTTAAGAGCAGGTTGATTTATAAAACTTCTTAACCAGAGACTTGTGTTAGCCACACAGTATCTGAACTGGAATCTCTTGAGTATTTTTTACTCCTATTGTATAAGACATGTTGTGTCTATCATCTAAACACTACATGTTTCAAATCAAAGCTCTAGAAGCTGTATTTAAGCCTCAGAAAGCTGGAGTCATTAAGAAAATACTGATGTAAGCACAGGACTACAAGTTCACCCCCAGTTATGTGCTATTTTTTTGAGAAACGGGATATCTATCGAGCTCCTTGGGAACAGGAGGAGATGGTGCATCCAGCACAGATCACTAACCAGTTGCAAACTCCACTTGAGTTTCTCTCTTGAAGATGGCATCAGTGAGTGTGAACCCGTTCATTGCTTCTCCCATCTCTTTTGCAGTTGTCCAATAAACTGGGCTGAGTAGAGAAACCAGCTTCCTCATCGCTGGACCTGAAAGAGAAGGGCACAAGATTTGAGAGCTTTCTTCCAAACATCATGCAACTCACATCAGGATATGCATATGGAGACCTAAAAGTAGTGTAACCCTGAAGATCTAAACCAGAAAAAAAATGAGCATTAGTGTATTCAGAGGAAACATTTTACAAATCTTAGTGTGTGAAAAGCAAACGTTGAGGATTTCCTTTTCCTTTATCAAGTTCACACCAGCTTCTCCAGTAGACACTCAGTGAGATGCAGTGGTGAAAACCAACACTGGAAAGAATTCAGGGGGAAAAAAAAAAGGGATAAAGCACAATAAAAGGCTCACCAAGGCTCTGAGGGACGTTTGTAATCTTTGCTTGGATTACTCTAGCTTCAGAGTCAGGGCTGTCTGTCACAGTGGCGTTCAGGAAAGCAACTCCAAATTCAATGTCATTTATGTTTCCAATGATGCTGCCTTTGGCACGAGAAGGCCCACCTGTGCAGGGCAGCAGAGAGGAGAAAGGACAAGCCCCACGTGAAATCGCTGCTGTCTCTTATTTTGGGGGAGAGAAGCTTCAGAGATATTGCCCAGCACTGTAAGAAGTGAGGATGCCTCTGCAAAGGGTAAAGCTCACAACCATAAGTAACAGGATGCTGTGTGGATGTGGCTGAGATACTGTAAGGGTCTGGAAATATGCCCTAATAATTGCTAACAGAACGTTGTGTGTCCCCCCTTTTTTCCTCTCACCTAACCAAACCTCATTACATCACCACCACTGGCTAAGGCTTCCAAAGACCTAATGACTATTCAATGAGCCACCCAAAAGACAGACATCAGGAGCCATCCACACACCAGGAGACCACTATCAGGAGAGACATCAGGCACACATCAGGAGAGCATTCCACTATCAGGAGCCACTGACACATTGGACATTCCCTCACCCACCCTGAGGCCCACAAGCCAGGTGGCAGCTTGTGGCCAGACAAAGGATGACTACAGAGAGCTTTGGGCCATGAAAAGAGGCAAGCGGCCATGGAGCAAGCAACATGAGAGGCAAGCAACAGAAGGAAGCAAGCAACATGCATCGAGGGACATGGAGACAACGAGGGAATGCTCTTCCCTTCCATCGGACCCAGAGACACTGAAGAAGACTCTGCCAGCAGACATGCTGTAGCCTTGTGGTGGTAGATACAGCCCCCCACCTTTCCCCACCCCTCTCTCTCTCTTCCTCTTTCCCACTCTCTCTGTTTCCCTTTTCCACCCTTTTCTCCTTCTTCCCCTCTTTTTCCTGCACGTTTGCTCCCAATAAAGCAGCCTGGACCTTGACTCCCTTTCAAGCCTTAATTCTGTTCTCTGAGAACTGAATAGAGAACTGATCAGGATAAACCACGACAACTGGACATCACTCAGGGGTTCAGCCCAGCCACCCCCAGCCACCCAGAGCGAGCTGAGGGTCTGTTGGCACACAAGGGGGTTTAATCCCTGCCAAACTAAGTCTCCTCCAGGTTGTGGATCGTGACAGATATGTGCAGAGTAACGTGGGAATGACCTTGGAAAAGCCACAGCCATCTAACAGCACATTCAAGGCTAACAGAACAGGCAAACTCATCCAGCTCCAGTTGCATGGGAGATTGAAGCCCCCAAATTTAAATTCAGGGGTCAACTGGCCAAGGCATGGATGAGTACCAGGGAAATTAGGAGTGCCACAGGCTTCCACCACACAGTCATTGCACGCTGGCTGCACACCAACTCACCAGGACATGGTTGGGTGTTACACCTGGATATCTGGGAGGAGTCTCCAGCACAAGGACGCCCCCGATTTAAGGGGGCTGGGTGGCTGCACAGGCGTAGGCGGGTCTGCTCTCCTCCTCCACAAGAAGCAGAGCATTGGCTCCACGCTTGCCACTGCCCCCAGTTTCCATCCACTGAAGAAAGAGAGAAAGAACAGAGCAAGTTTTCATTTCAAAGTGTTTCAGCTGCACTGATGATGCTTTTATCATAGAATCACAGACTGGTCTGGGCTGGAAGGGACCCCAAGGATCACAGAGCTCCAACCCTCTGCCACAGGCAGGGACACCAACCTCCAGGCCTGGAGCTACACAAGGTTGCCCAGGGACCCAGCCAACCTGGCCTTCAACACCCCCAGGGATGGGGCACCCACCCCCTCTCTGGGCAGCCCCTTCCAGCCCCTCACCACTCTCTCTGCAAAGAACTTCCCCCTAAGATCTCCTCTAACCCTTCCCTCCTCCAGCTTCACCCCATCCCCCTTGTCCTGCCAGGCTCTGCCCTTTGAACAAGCTGATTCCCCTCCTGTTCCTCTGCTCCCTTCAGGGACTGGCAGGCTGCAATGAGGTCCCCCCACAGCCTTCTCTTCTCCAGGCTGACCCAGCCCAGCTCCCTCAGCCTCTCTCCGCAGGGGAGCTGCTCCAGCCCTCTGAGCATCTTCATGGCTCCTCTGACCCCTCTCCACCAGTCCCACATCTCTCTTGTCCTGGGCCCCCAGCTCTGGACACAGGACTCCAGCTGGGGCCTCAGGAGGGCAGAGCAGAGAGGGACAATCCCCTCCCTGTCCCTGCTGCCACCCCTCTGCTGATGGAGCCCAGGATCCCATCGCCCTTCTGAGCTGCAGGAGCCACTGCTGCTCATGTTAAGCTTCTCATCCACCATGACACCCAGGTCCTTCTCCTCAGGGCTGCTCTCCAGCAGCTCTTCTCCCAGTCTGTATCTATGGCTGGGATTCTTCTTTTGGGTCACTCTGCCTTGATGGAAGCAATGTGGGAGGCAAAGACACTGGCTAAAAGGATGCCAAAACGCCTCTATGGGCAGCACAAAGGCTGCTCCCCTCAGAAGCAGCCTCCTTGGAAGTTCTGCTTGTGCATCTGCTGTACTGGAGACAAGGAGGCTCCTCTGGGGGATGGTTCCAGTATAATGGCTGGAGATTTAGGAGGTGCTGGGTCAAACTCTTCCCTGCATCATGCTGAAGAGGCCCTGCTCCACGGCTGACCAGGGAAGGTTTGTACAGCACAAACTACACGTGTCCCACTGCACCACGCTGCCAGTCCTCCAAGGGCAGCAGACAGGGAGCCCAGGCTGCTTCAGGTGCCTGCTTACACATGGCTCCTTGGGAAGGAGATGTAAGGCCAGCTGCTGCCTGACAGCACCGCTGGGAGATTCTGCAGAGGGACCTCCAGCATCCAGAAAGCATCAGGTTCCACAGGCTTGGATCTCCAAACTGAAAAGCACTGTCACATGTATCACAAACCAGGTCAGAAAGAACAAGCTGTCAGCATTCAGAGCCTCCTGTTGTAGTTTTTGGTAGCTATCACTAGAAACACAACCCAGCTGCCCAGAGCTTGGAGGGCTTCTCCTCCTATGGAGCAAACACCCAGGATTGCATGGGTATAAAAGATGGAAACCAAATGAACCACAGGTCTTGTAAATAAAGAGCATGTGCTCTATCTATCCAAACACTCACAAGAGGTCAGTTGGCTGAAGTAGCCATGTGCTGGAGTATGCACTCTTGGTACCATGGCCTTGGTCACAACAGGTATGTGACCATTCACTGTGTGGTCACAGTGTCTGGAAAAGCCTCACCTGATACAAGATTTGCCCAAAACAACAAGATGTTTGCTTAAGGCAACCATTAACCAAACTAGCAGTAAGGAGGTGTGGCATAATTACTGGAGGTGACTTAAAATCAAACCTTATGCCCACAGTTTAAGAAAAGGTTCAGCATTCAAGAAACTTCCAGGTGAAGAGCAGCTGATACACCAAAAGTGCTTTTCACAGTAAGTTCCCTAGGAGATCTTGGAGGCTGGCAACATCAGAGGAGCTTGATGTGCTACTACTGAGAGAATAGTACACAGAGGGTAAAGAGGAGTGGAGACACCATTCCAGGTTCTGTGATCTATGGGGACCTGGTGTACGATGGCACAGAGATGCTGCGTTGTTCCTGCCCTGAGTGAGAACTGAACCAGAACTGAGCTAGCAGTTCTTTGTTTTCCTGACAAGATCATGTTCTTCAGGTCAACTTTTGCTCGTTATATCATCATTAAAATACAAAACCACACCTCCACCTCCAAGGTGCGACCACCCCTCATTGAGCATGGACTCTGACTGTTAGCCTATGCCTTTGAACATGATTTACACCAATCCCAACAAAGATAAGCATCACTGGAGCCACTCAAGCTCCACCTCATAAGCAAAACCAGTATAAAAGTAACCCAAAACCAGAGCCATGTTATGGAAGATACCATCACAAGTCAAGAAGATACCATCAGGAACCATTGCTGACTCTTGGGACCAGTCGTCAGACAGCCTCTTTCCCCCCACCCCCAGAGACACCTTGGATGAGATCTGAACATTTAAGCTCTCCTAGGAAACTTAACTGATTCTCTAGAGAGATTTGTATGTTGCCACACTGCTCCAACAGTTTCATGTTGTCATGAGTTGCACCTGCTCTCGTGGACAGTGGATCACCACCACTGCAATCCCAATGAACCACACCACTTGATAATCTAGCCACAGCAGTTCCCAACTGAATGTGACCAAACCATGTGAGTCTGGCCGTGGTGGCTCCTGAATGCGCCTCAGCTGAAGGGTTCTTGTGCCATCTGTGACTCCACAACCATGGTAGTTCAGTATATTGGCCCTCAGTCTCCCAGCCCCTCTCAGATCTGAGGACAAACAGGAATGTGAGGTAATTTATTGCCTCCCAAGTTCCTCTACCTGCTTAACACACCACGAGGGGACTGAAAAATATAAAAGCAGCATGTAAATTTGTGACTGGGGGAGGGGGAGAAAGCCAAGCAAAGAGGAGGGTGAACAGGCAACAGTCCAACTGGGCCTGTTCGTGGTGTAACCTCCGTCGAGACCTGACGGAGAATCCCCCTCCTCATGCCATGAGCAACCTGCACCCAGCTCCTGGGGCTGATGGGTCGGGGTGCACCAAGCAGGGCCCCACATCTGAGAGGTGAGGATGTGGCCTCATGGCAGCTCTGGCACCAGCACGTGGGTCAGCAGGGTGTCAGGATGGCACAGGTACACCTCAGGTCGGAGCTCTTGCCAGAGATGGGGTGTGAAGAGGAGGGGTTTAGTAATGATCTTTTATTATCACATCAGAATTAGCACCTACAGATTGCTCAACACCCTCCTATACCTCATCCCAGGAAGGGTTTAAGCTTATAAGCCCTTCCTGGGATGAGGTATAGGAGGGTGTTAAGGGCTTATAAGCCCTTCCTGGGATGAGGTATAGGAGGGTGTTAAGGGCTTATAAGCCCTTCCTGGGATGAGGTATAGGAGGGTGTTAAGGGCTTATAAGCCTTTCCTGGGATGAGGTATAGGAGGGTGTTAAGCTATCTGTAGGTGCTTATTAAGCCTCTGGTGGGGTGGTTTATTGGCTGTAGTGTGGATACCGCTCCGGAGCGGGTGAATTCTCAGACTGCCCCTTAGTTACATATGGGGGATAAACCCATGAACTGCTCTGAGCATCCTTGGATTCACAGCACACGAGCAGAGCCAGGGTGTGCTCCCTGCTCCTGGAACGTGCCACGGGAGAGCCTAGGGAAGAACAGTTCCTGTAAAGATGTGAGTGGGATTCCTCAGTGCAGGAGGGATTTTCAATCCCCTTTCCCTGTTCCGGATGATCCCATCACACCTGGGGAAAACCTCACACACGAAGCGGGGAACGGCGAGGAGGCGGCAGTCACCCAACAGGTACTGTTGTGTTCCACCTCTCTGCCAGCCTGGGCACTCACCGGGGCACAGCTCAGTGCTGCACCTCTGGACCTGCATGTCGGGCCCCGCGCACGCCCTTCCGCCGCTGGCGGGGCGAGGGTTGTCGCAGGTCCGGTACCGCCGCACCTGGCCTCCGTTGCACGTTCGACTGCACGTTCCCCAGCTGCTCCACGGGCCCCAGCTGCCATGAGCTGTAACAACAAGGCAGATTTGATCTGTCATCTTCTTAATAACAGATACCTGAACCCAGGCATTCCAGCTAGGAGAATATTCCCATTGGAAAGATGCTGCTTTAATTGTTTTCCCAAAATAAAAATATATTTTTAAAACAAACAACCCACAGCCCAACTGAAGACCTGAGTAGTTGTATTCAGCATCCAGTGAGTGTATTAACCAACCCCAGAATGTCACTGCTCAGAGGTTGCAGGACTTTATCCACCATCTGTGAGCACTCCTGGTGAAGCTCCCACCGACTGGAAAAGGGAAACATACCCCCTGGGATTAAAAAGAAGTGCAGAGCCCTCAGGCTCACCTCAGTGCCTGGCAAGATCATGGAGCAGATCCTCCTGGAAACTATGCTAAGGCACATGGAAAATAAGGAGGGGATTGGTGACTTCCAGTACCAAGGGCAGGGAGGGCCCAGCCCAGGGGAGCAGCCTTCAGCTGCAGGAGGGCAGCTGGAGAGGAGCTGGGAGGCAGAAATCCTTCCTGGGGAGAGGGGAGGCCCTGGCACAGGGTGCCCAGAGAAGCTGGGGCTGCCCCTGGATCCCTGGTAGGGTTCAAGGCCAGGCTGGATGGGGCTTTGGGCACTCTGGGCTGGTGGGGGGTGTCCCTGCCCATGGCAGGGGGGCACTGGGGGGCTGGGGTCCTTCCTATCCCAAACTATCCTATGATTCTACGACGTTTGCTATGACCAAATGACTCATTACATTCTTCCATGAGATACAGATGCACTATGCAGTACTTTTTGACACTTTAGAGAGGTGTGTGACCTCCAGTGGTTCATTAGGACCTCATGCACCAGATGTTCCTGGTTGGTGCTTCTAACAGTTCACAGTTAAATCGTCCCAGCCACACTGACCGTTGAAGACATGCCTTCCCTCTTGCCAGGCAGCTGGTAGCACTGCCCTGTGTTCAGACCCCCTCATTTTTGTGGGAGTGTGTGATTTGTTGAGGACTCCTTCCTCTCCCACACCTGAGAATCCCAGTCAGCAGACAAGCACCCCAAGCCCCAGCACTTACTCGGACACAGATCGCTGTTGCAAAAATCAATCTGTATGTCATTTCCTTCACATTTGTGACCCCCAAACTGTGGGGCTGGGTCTGAGCAGTGCCGGGCTCTCTGCCTGCTGCCTCCTCCACAGGACACGGTGCAAGCGCTCCAGCTGCTCCACGTGGCCCACTTCCCGTCCACTGGTGGGTGAGAAAGGCACAGCACAGTATGGTTACAGTCTCTGACATCCAAAATGACACCGTGCTGCATCAGGGTAAAGCTGACTGTCCAATGTTGTAGGCTCTCTGTAGAACATCTCAGACACCTGGGTGTTTGTACAGAGGGATTTCCAGGAGTGGAAGCTGGGGAAAGGTATGATGGGTCTTTGAAATAACCTGGAAGCCTAACCAAAACCATGGTGAGGGATCACTCCTCAAGCTCAGGCACTCCCACGTTCTTAAACAGAGCCTGAAGGAGCTGGTCCAAACTGCTGCACAGCCCATTTTGTCACGCTTCCCTTCACTCCCCCTGCACTCAGCCAGAAGGTCATGGTTTAGAACTGTGAGCTTTCCTGCCCAGTCATGAAGGACTCATGGAAATGTAGAAGAAATGGATAAATGAATAACAGAACCTTGGAAAAGTTTTTAAAAGGAACCATCAAGGAAACCTGTCATTTAAGCTTCCAAGGATTTAAAATGCTGCTTTTGCACAGTGACTGGGTAAGGGAAGTGAGACAGGATGGGAGAAGAAATCCTATGCATTAGGTCTATATAGGATGCTAAGGATAGTGTGAGGCCAGTGAGAAGAATTGAAGGGACCGTTTTCAGGGGCTACACCTCTAGAATCAGAAAGATTTTACTGGGAATTCAGTAGAGTTTGGGAAGGGAATGACAAAGTTTGCCATTATTCTCTTTGCATCCTACCTGGGCAGCGCCTCTTGTTGCAGACCTGCATCTGTGCGTCAGCGCCCTCGCAGTAAGACCCGTCGTGGGAGGGAGGAGGGTTATTGCAGAGCCTCAGTCGTGTCTGGGTACCCTTCCCACACGTCTCGCTGCAGGGACCCCAGGGCAGCCAGGAACTCCACTCACCAGCAACTGCAAAGGCAGCACAGCTCTAAACCTGTCCAAGCTACACAGCTGCTTCCCCTGGAACTGCAGCGCCGCCACCGCAGGCACAAGCCCCACGGTGGTTAATAGCGATAAACGCTATTGAGAAGACCTTCACCTTGAGCGACAACAGCTGGATCGGACCAGCAGTTCCCAAAAGGGACAGCACTTCTTCCCTTTGTGCTTTCCTCACTCCAGTCTTGGGACAAGAGAACCAGACACTGGAGAAAACCTGGTGTTTTCCCAAGGTATCTGGCTCTGCCTGGCCTGTGTGAGGCTGAAGGTCCCAGCAGGAAAGGGTGTGCTTGTTTGTCCTGGTTTTGGCTAGGATGGAGTTAATTTCTTTTCTAGCAGGGGATGGGATGCCGTGTTTGGGAGTCAGGATGAGAGCAGTGCTGATCACACCCTGATGTTTCTAGCTGTTGCCAAGCAATCAAGGACTTTTCAGTTGTTCATATTGCCCTGCTAACGAGAAGGGAAGGGACACAGCCAGGACAGGTGACCAGAACTGGCCAAAGGGGATGTCCCATGCCAGTTACATTGTGCTCAGCCTAAAAGGGAGGCGGGTGAGGGGAGGAGGAAGCAGCTCCAGGATGCATGGTTTTGGGGACAGTCTGGTTCTTGGGACAGCTCTGAGCTGCATGGCCTGAGCTGTGCAGCTCAGTGGGACACTGCATCCTGTATCACCAGTCTCATATTTTGCTATAAAGTCCTGTTAGCATTGTTATAGCTCTCTTTCTGCTATTCCAGTGAACTGTCCTTATCCCAACCCATGAGGTTTTGATTCTTTGGTTTTAGGTTTTTTTCCCCCTTTTCCTGCCCACTCCACCTCTTCCCTCAAACTCCAACCCCCCAAAACTCCCTTTTAAAGAACAAGCTGCTGTGTGGTGCTCAGCTCTCAGCTGGGGCAAACCCAGGACATCACTAAAAGCTGGCATGTGGTGCCAGTTAAGCAGGAGCCATCCTCTACTTTGCTGCCAAGGTCTAGAGAAAGGCATCGCAGGGCAGCAGATGAATTGCTGGCATCAAGGTTGGGGCAAGGGAAAAAAACAGGAGAAATCAATATAATGAACAATGTATGGAAGGAAACACGCTAGTGGGTTATGGCATAACACCAGTCATGCTGTCACCAGTTGGTGATGGAGCCCTGGGACAGGCTGCCCAGGGGGGTGTGGAGTCTCCTTCTCTGTAGAGATTCCAGCCCTGTCTGGACACCTCCCTGTGTGACCTGTCCTAGGGACCCTGCTTTGACAGGGGGCTGGACTCGATGGGCTCTGGAGCTCCCTTCCAACCCCTACAGCTCTGTGAGGCTGTGATAAGGGTTATAAATAAAATACAACTTGTCAAACATGGGAAGTTCTACCAAGACAGGAGCCTGGACATTCCACTAGTGAGGAGAGAGACATGGCTGAAAATTAAAAAAAAACCCCAAAATAACCACCAAGACCAACCCAAGCCTATTATGGCTTTTAATAGTTGGATTTATTTATTCATTTTACTTGGCTTTGCAAGAGATTTGGAATAGGGAGCTTTACTCCATGAGCACAGGGATAACAAACACTCAAAACCATCTGAATCCAAAATTAAAATTTGGGGTGGGAAGAGAGATAAATTGCTGAAAATCTTCCTTGCACTTACTTGTTGCCAAGACCTAATGCCCTTCAGTCTACTACAAGTGATTTTAAAATTTAAAAATTAATAAATTAGTGTATTAAACTACAAAAGAATTAAAAATCCAAAACAAGCCAGGAGTTGGACTTGCTGATCCTTACAGGTCCCTTCCCATTTGGTATATTCTATGACTCTAAGCTTTGGGGCTGGAGGGAAACCAAAGAAGTCTCTACAGAAAGCGCCTCATGCATCTAATTCTAAGCCAATTATCTCTTACCTGGGCAAGGCCTAATATTACACAGGACTGAATCCACCGCGCTGCCAAACTTCACAGGGCTTCCCGCCGTGCTGAGCTGGTGGCTTACTGCAGGTTCTGGTTCTGGTCCTGTTACCTTGCCCACAGCTCTTTGAACACTCTTCCCATAGCCCCCACTCCGACCAGTTGCCATCCACTAACAAACAGAAAACACCAGAGTTTTAATTAAAAAAATATATTTTTTTGCTGTTCTTGACTGAAATTTCCTGTGTCTTGGCACAGGAATCACAGTTCATTCCAACTTCCTTGGGAAATTCAGTTTCCATGAAGGACTGCCGACTGAACATGAGCCAGCAGTGTGCCTGGGCAGCCAAGAAGGCTAACAGCATCCTGGCTTGTGTCAGAGCCAGCGTGGCCACAGGGCCAGGACAGAGATTGTGCCCCTGGACTGGGCACTGGGGAGGCTGCACCTCGAGTGCTGGGTCCAGTTCTGGGCCCCTCACTACAAGAAGGACATGGAGGTCCTGGAGCGAGTCCAGAGAAGGGCAACCAGGCTGGGGAAGGGGCTGGAGAGCAAACCTTCCCAGGAGCGGCTGAGGGAGCTGGGGGTGTTCAGCCTGGAGAAGAGGAGGCTGAGGGGAGACCTGATCCCCACCTACACTGACCTGACAGGAGGATGCAGAGAGGTGGGTGATGGTCTCTTCAGCCAGGGGACAGGGGACAGGATGAGGGGCAATGGTCTCAAGCTGTGCCAGGGCAGGGGCAGAGCAGATGGGAGGGAAAAGTTCTTCCCCAAAAGGGTTGTTGGGCACTGGCACAGGCTGCCCAGGGAGGGGGCTGAGTCCCACCCCAGGTGTGTTTAACAGACAGGTAGATGAGGTGCTCAGGGATATGGGTTAGCACAGGCCCGGAATGTTTGCACTCGATGATCTCAAAGGCCTTTTCCAACCTAGCCAGGCTGTGATGAGGGTTTGCTGTTAGGGCCCCGAACACCGGGCGCATGAGAGGTTCCGGTTCACTGCAGACATACCTGGGCAGGGCTTGTTGTGGCAGCGCCGTACGTCCGTATCGGGCCCCTCACACGGCCTCCCCCGTTAGCTGGAAGAGGGCTGTTGCACTGGCGGACTCGCTCCTGAACGCCGTGGCCGCAGGTTACGCTGCAAGCTCGCCATTCCAGCCACTCAGAAAACCCACCGTGGACTGCAAAGGGGAAAAACAATGCTCTCTCTGTGACTGACTTACCATTCTCTTATAATGTGCTTCTGATTCTCTCAGATTGACAGGGAAAAGGGAAAAAACACTCTTTGCAAGCCCTGTGTGGAACTCCAACTCACTTCACTCGCTGGTGAAATTCCCTCCTGCAGCTGCGAGGACGCTTCAGCTGCTCTGAAACAGTTACTGCTTATGCTCCTAAATGCTTTTCTTTAGAGGCACAATTAAGTTTTAACATGGGTTCTGAGGATGGGATCTAATTCGAGATCCTTCTGTTCTTATTTGTGTCTCACTCCTTTACCTCATCTGTCTTTCACATCTGGATGAGTATCAAGGATCAAAATTTCATGAAGCAGAGACCCTTAAACTTAGGCTTACCATATACCTAACGTATATATGGAAGATAAAATATCCATAAAGTGTGGGTAACTTCTTGATCATATTTATTCTCAATTAATGCTGGAATCTACCAGTTTAATAGTGTAAGGTACTAGAGATATGCATTAACAATCACTAACAGAACTGTACCCCCCTCTCTCTCTTCTCTACCCGCTTCTTTCCTCTCTCTCAGTCACCATAAAACCTCTTCTCTACAATGCAATGAGATCAGGAAAGCATTCCATCACCCACCCTAAAGACAAAAGGGAGCATTCTGCCATCCACCCTGAAGAGATCAACTGAGCATTCCCACAGCCAGGTGGAAGGTGTGGCTATGCCAAGGATGACTACAAAAAGAGCATTCCGCCATTGAAAAAAGGGGGAAGACATCAGGAGACATGAGAAGACATAAAGCCATAGAATCATAGAATCACAGAATTGTAGGGGTTGGAAGGGACCTTGAGAGATCATCGGGTCCAACCCCATGGAGACATCAAGGGAACACCCCCCATCAGACCCAGAGACACTGAAGAATGCTCTGCCATCAGACCTGAAGACACTGGACTGACAGGATGCTGTAGCTCTGCGGTGGTAGATACTGCAACCTCTCTCTCTCTCTCCCTCTCTTTCCTCTTTCTATCTCTTTTTTTCCCACTCTTTCCTCTCTCTTCCCCCCCTTCTCTTGCATGTTTGTCGTGGGCCAAATAATGTGCCTTGAACCTTGACTCCGTTTCGAGTCTTAATTCTGTTCCCGAGAATTGCAAAGACCTGGTCACCATGAACCACCTAACTGGACACCCCTCAGGGGCTAAGCCCAGCCGCCCCCAGCCACCCAGAGCAACCTGAGGTCGGTTGGAACTCAAGGGGGGTTTAATCTCTGCCAAATTAGTCAGTCTGGCTGTGGATTGTGACAGACAGTCAGTGTGCCGTATCTTGCTCACCTACCCTGGACAGTCAGCGGCACTCTAACAAGAACAGATCCCATCAGGTTCCTCGCTACACACTCATATTCCGACGTATCCTCCTTCTGTGCTGCCACGACACGCAGGGAGCCGTTCGCCAGCACTGCCACCCTGTCATCGCTCACGACTGGGTGACCTTGGCGGGACCATCTGATGGTGGGAGGAGGCTCTCCACTCGCTTGGCAGTTCAGCATTGCTGTGGCACCAGCTTCAACAACCGTCCCCACTGGTTCAACAGTAATGATGGGAGGACCTGAGAGAGAGAAGCTTCTTTAGGCAACAGCACGTGGCTGCATTTTATTTGTTTCATTTAATATTAAAGGTCTGGTCAGAACGACCCAAAAATCTTCTGTCAGTTTACTCTGAGTAAAATGATGGTTGATTTTCCACCATCAAAAGGTGGAAACACCAGTTAAAATGACAACGTAGCAACTGGAGGACCAGGGCTTGAGGCCTGCCTACAGGAGCACAGAGTCATCTTTACTGCTAAAATGTGTGGCTGTTCATAAAACCTGCAGGAAGATGCTGTCAATCACGTCCAGGGGCAACTGTGAGGTAAGTAACAGATCCATACAGCTTGGGGCTGTAACAGAAAGGGGATGTTCAGGAATTCTACCACTACAGAAGTGGTAATTCTGTCTGCCAATGACAAAATATCCTCTGTGAAAGCAGGGATTCATCTCACATAGCATTCCTAATTGAAAAGAAAATGACTCCAGTTTAATCCAGTTGTACAGACATCATCTCTAATCAATGAGGAGAAACGAGCCCTTTCACCAGGTGATTCATCTCACTCTAAGTTGGTTGCTAAGATGAAGCTGAATCACCCTCTAGATGCTCCTCGCCTTTGACCTCTATCACCAGCCTAGACTAAGCTCTTAAATATTAATGACAGAAGATGAGATGAACCTCCCAGACTTCACCAGGAGCACCTATCCACAGGTAGGTGATCACTTCAGTCTAGTGGCATCAGACTGATCGCTTTGAGTCTTACTCTGAAGAGTCAGCGTCAGGCTGCGTTCCACCACTCCGGCGTCGTTGGTAGCCACGCACTTGTAGT
This sequence comes from Hypotaenidia okinawae, assembly GCA_027925045.1. Taxonomy (NCBI): domain Eukaryota; kingdom Metazoa; phylum Chordata; class Aves; order Gruiformes; family Rallidae; genus Hypotaenidia; species Hypotaenidia okinawae. Next base: position 3,740,703 of record BSDF01000009.1, on the reverse strand, counting down.
CACCGGCATCTTCATTCTAAAGAACAAAGAGCAAATACTCAAGGTGTACCTGATCAGGGTTCCTGTTGGCAGTTCACCTCTCACAGATGAATTTTCTGCAACACAGCCTGCACTGGCTCTTAAGAGGTGTGCTGTTAGGTTCCAGGGCATCTCGACACATAAAGCTGATAGTGTGAATTATTTTTGTTATCCCGTTATTTATTTCACAGAATCACAAGGTTGGAAAAGACCTTTAAGATCATTGAGTCCAACTGTTCCTGTTCCTTCAACTCCTGTCCTGGGTTCAGCTGGATAGAGTTAATTCTCTTTCTAGCAGTGGGTGGGATGCTCTGTTTGTGAGTGGGGATGAGCAGTGCTGATCACACCTGGATGGGTTAGTTGCTGCCCAGTAGTCAGGGACTTTTCAGTTGTTCATGCTCCCTGCCAACAAGGAGGGGGATGCTCAGGGAGCTGGGAGGGGACACAGCTGGGACAGGTGACCCAAAATGGCCAAAGGAGGCATTCAATGCCCCTTAAGTCATGCTCAGCATAAAGGGGGCTGGTGGAGGAGCGCATGGCTCCGGGACACAGAGTTTTGGGTACAGTCCAGCTCTGAGCTGTACAGCCTGAGCTGTGTGGTTTGGTGAGACACTGCATCCTGTATCACCAGTTTCATGTATTTTGCTATAAAGGCTTGTTATTGTTATTTCTCTCTCTGCTGCCCCAGTAAACTGTCCTTATCTCAGCCTGTGAGGTTTGCCTTTGGCTTCTCCCCTTCCCCTCTTCCCCCCACCCCAGAGAGAGCAGGTGTGTGGTGCTCAGGTCCCAGGTGCAGGCAAAACCACAACAGCTCCTTAATGATGGGGTCATTTAATGTATTTTTTTCCAACTTAAACTTAAAGGAGCTATTGGAGCTATTTAACCCCACTTCAAAATGCAGACATGAGTTTAGGGGCAGGGTGAAAGGGTCTTGCCACGTCAGGAATTCATACTAGGAACTGAGATGCTAAGAGATGTGCACATGGAGAACACAATTGCTTCTCAGCTGACCTGGCTTTGTAGAACCTAGGCTAAAAAAAGGCCAAAATCAAAAGTCCCACGTAATGGAGCACAGCCAGGATTTCACACAAACCAATGATTAGTGTGCAGATTCAGTCCTCCTGACCATTAAAGGGAGCGATGGGCCTCCTGGGTTGGGATTTTTTGGTCACAATGATTTGAGTCTAATTCTAATCTGAATTAAACCAACATTTGTAAAAGGTAAAAGCAAAAGGGGATTCAATGTGCAGCCTTCACTCTTTTCAAACCTGATTTGGAATCCCTTTAGAGATCAACTACAACCAGAAACACAGCACAAGTGACAGAACCCAGTGACTCACTACGGTGCCGTAGATAGCAAGAGAACCATTGAGAAGCTGTCGGATCCTGTTGCTAATTGGAACGCCGACTCCTTTCTTGCTCCACTGGATGGTTGGAGGTGGATCTCCCCTGACTTCACAATTCAACATAGCGTTGCCACCCAAGGGCTCGATTCGGCTAGAGTGGTAGTCCCCTTTGAAGACTGGAGGCTCTGAAGAAAACAAGTGATGGCAGAGTCAAAATAAAATGGCCTTAATCAAATGGTTTAAGGGTCATTCATCTCGGACTTTCTGAAGTGTGAATGGCAACCTATTTCAGGGGTTTTTCCATTTAGCCACAACATGAGGTATTACATGCTAGGGGTAACGGTTCTAAAGCTGCAGGAGGGCAGCTGGAGAGGGGCTGGGAGGCAGAAATCCTTCCTGGGGATGGGGGAGGCCCTGGCACAGGGTGCCCAGAGAAGCTGGGGCTGCCCCTGGATACCTGGCAGGGTTCAAGGCCAGGATGGATGGGGCTTTGGGCACCCTGGGCTGATGGGAGGTGCCCCTGTCTGTGGCAGGGGTGACACTTGGAGACCCTTCCCACCCAAACCAGTCTGTGAGTCTGTGATTTATATTGTGTTCTCTTCATGCATTCCTGGTGTGCCCCAGTGAATTGTCTGGCTGATGTATAACTCTACAGGAAGGGTTGGAGGTCTGATTAAGCTATAATCTTCTATTCTTACAGCCTTCTAATGCTTCATCTATTTAAATCCAGACAGACTTGTGTGCTAAGGCTTTAATACTGTTGTTTTGTCTCTTGAAATAGCCTTGAGTCAGTGATTCCATCAAAAACAGACAGTTGGGTGAAACTATCCACCAGTAACCAGATTATTACTGTTAGTACAGATTATGTACTATTACTTTACATACCTTTGACGTACACAAAACCTATAGCCTTGATTGAGCCAACCGTGTTTTCTGCTGTGCATACGTAGGTGCCAGAGTCCTCTTTCGATACTCTCTCAATAACAAGTTCACTGTGTCCATTTACATCATCATACTGGGCTGAAGGGAGAACACACAGGAAAGGGTTACTTTAACCAGCCTTACTCCTATACACGTCACTCACTGGCTGCTATGCCATAAGGTCACTTGCATTACAGCCCCCCTAGCACCCCAGCTCAGCAGCACGCTGCCATTTCGTCTCTGACACCCCTTGGGAACGCACAGGGAAGTCACTCCTGGGACATCTGCCCATGTCTCCACTGAAGCTGTCCCTTAATTTCAAGCTTTGTGCTTCTGCATTCTAAGAATTGCAGAGGTTTTCTTCATGGCAAAGAGACAGCATCAGCTGTTGGATGCTGAGTAAATATCATCAGACACTGGATGTTGTAAATGTGTTACCATGGCTACAGAAGAGGAAGGATGTCTTAATTATCTTCTTCCTTACAGCTTTGTCTCAGGTAATTTAATTACGTGACTGGGTTGTACTGAAGATATTCCTCACACAATCACAGCCCAATAAGTTTGCTCTCTCTAGATTCCCTCCTTATCCTAAACTAATTGCAATACAGCTTGGGGGAAAACATTGAATCAAAGAATGGTCTGGGTTGGAAGGGACCCCAAGGAGCACAGAGCTCCAAACCCCTGCCACAGGCAGGGACACCAACCTCCAGGCCTGGAGCTACACAAGGGTGCCCAGGGCCCCATCAAACCTGGCCTTGAACACCCCCAGACACGGGGCACCCACCCCCTCTCTGGGCAGCCCCTTCCAGCCCCTCACCACTCTCTCTGCAAAGAACTTCCCCCTAAGATCTCCTCTAACCCTTCCCTCCTCCAGCTTCACTCCATCCCCCTTGTCCTGCCAGGCTCTGCCCTTTGAACAAGCTGATTCCCCTCCTGTTCCTCTGCTCCCTTCAGGGACTGGCAGGCTGCAATGAGGTCCCCCCACAGCCTTCTCTTCTCCAGGCTGGACAAGCCCAGCTCCCTCAGCCTCTCTCCAGAGGGGAGCTGCTCCAGCCCTCTGAGCATCTTCATGGCCTCCTCTGACCCCTCTCCACCAGCCCCACATCTCTCTTGTCCTGGGGCCCCAGCTCTGGACACAGGACTCCAGCTGGGGCCTCAGGAGGGCAGAGCAGAGAGGGACAATCCCCTCCCTGTCCCTGTTTTACCGTGACCAGTACGACCCACATTGCTCACCTGGAATGATGTTATTGTTAAAGGTCCACGTGATTTTGGGTACAGGTACCCCAGCTGCTCTGCAAGTTAACCTGAGCTGTTCTCCTTTAGTCAAGGCTACATCTCCAGGCAGTTCCGTAAAGGCTGGAAGCACCTGAACAATCAGGGTGACTGTGTGTGTGTCTTCTCCAGCAGCATTCTTTGCAGTACAGGTGTAACTGCCAGAGTCTTCAGGCTGAAAGAAAGCATGTTGGGGAAAGTTCAACTGTGATACATCCTGCACACCACCACCACCACTCCTAACGATGAGAGGATCTCAGAAGATTTGGAGCAAGCACTCAGTAGAAACGCCCATCTGAACTCTTTCACCTCCTCAACCTTTAGAAGATGACGTACACATCTTTTTACCCCTCCTGAGAATTTATCACTACAACTTTTTCAACTCTTTTACTCCTCAGGGGCAACTGAAACATTTATAAAGACTCTGGAACATTAAGAACAAGGAAACAAAATAAGGACTGATCCAGAAGTAGGTGAAAACAAAGAGAAACAAGGTCGTTTTACTGCCAAACCTGTCAAGTCAGAGCTTAGATTTAGGGAACTTACAACGACATTGTCCAAAACGAGGCCTCCATCTGGCACAGCCCGGTATTTTCCTCCTATCTCTGTTAAGAGCATGTTGTCCTTCTTCCAGTTTATGGTTGGTGTTGGAATCCCCTCAGCCAGGCAGGACAGAACAGCCTGGGAGTCCTCTGTGACTGTGTACTGTGCCTCCGTGCTGCGGATCTTGGGTGGAACTGTGAGAAGGTTTATAAAGAGATTTACCCCTGCACATGACCCAAGCACCGCTGTAAGAGCATCACCAAGGGAACCAGTGCCTGGGGCTCCTGTATGGGTGGTTCTCCCCATCACCCACCGCTGTCAAACCCACTGGAGAAACACAGGACACACTCAGAGTAACTGTAACACGTTAACGTAATGTTCTTCCTGAGCTCAAGCACCTGGCTGGAACTGCCCACCAACCCACGCATAGAGCAGCCCAGCTCTCCTTGACCTTCTTCTCCCTCCCATCCTGGCTCCCCACTTACCGTGCACGGTGAGCTGGGTGCTGGAGCTGCTGGAGCCTGCCGGGTTTGCCGCCGTGCACGTGTAGCGGCCCGTGTCGCCGGGCTGGGCAAACACGATCTGCAGCGCCCCGCTGCTGAGAACCCTCCTGCGCAGGGACTCCGCTACCTGCTGTCCATCTTTGTGCCAGCTGATCTCTGGCCCAGGGGAGCCTTCGGCCTCACACTGCAGAGCCACAGACTGATCAACAGAAACGACGCGTTCCTTCAGGTGGGGCTTGATAACAGGAGGAACTGAGGAGAATAAAGGAACATTTGTCAAAAGAATGAGATGTTTAAGCAGCAGGGAACGGTTCAGTTCTTGGTGAAATGAACTTAGGAGCATATTGTGAACCTAAAGTAGACAGACCACCAAAGAGAACGAACCTCTTGGGCTCTGTTCAGCATCACATCAAAGAGGAAGGTGTTAGAATCATAGAATCACAGGGGTTGGAAGGGACCTATCCTATGAGAGATCATGAGACCTATGAGAGCTCATCTGGTCCAACCCCCTGCCAAAGCAGCTCCCAGCTCATATTGCACAGGGAGGCGTCCAGATGGGGCTGGAATCTCTCTAGAGAAGGAGACTCCACACCCCCTGGGCAGCCTGTCCCAGGGCTCCCTCACCCTCACTGGGGAAAAGTTCTTCCCCATGTTGGTGTGGAACTCCCTGTGCTCCAACTTGAGGCCATTGCCCCTTGTCCTGTCCCCACAGACACTGAAAAGGGGCTGGCTGATTCCCCCTGCATCCCATGCTTAAGATAATTATAGACTTTAATTAGGTCCCCCCTTAGTCTTCTCTTCTCCAGGCTGAACAGCCCCAGCTCCCTCAGCCTTTCCTCACAGGGGAGATGCTCCAGGCCCTTCATCCCCTCTGTAGCCTCCTCTGGACTCTCTCCAGGAGATCCCTGTCCTTTTTATCCCAGGGAGCCCAGCACTGGACACAACACTCCAGGTGGGGTGCCTCTCATGCTCAGAATTGGGTTCTGACTAACCGAGAGCACGCACAGAGTTCTCACCCATAAATCACTGCCTCAGGAGTTTAAAAGGTGCTTTACCTTGAACTTTCAGTTTGATCTTCCCCAGAGCAGTGCCAGCTGGGTTCTGAGCAACACACATGTAAGTGCCAGCATCTTCAACAGTTGATTTTGCAATCTGTAAACTGCCACTGGGAAGAACCACGTACCTGTTGCCTGAAACAAATATAAGCAGAAAAAAAACACACATAAAAAATGTGTCTTATGGTTTTTGTTTGTTTTCCAATGTCTGGGTCCCTTAGATCTAAGTAAGTATGGCCATTCAGAAAAGAGAAAACAAGGTTCTGAGTTACAGCCAGTAGACCAGGGTTACGGCTGGAAGAGTATACCTGCAGTGATTATGTTGATGCCCTCTTTTTGCCAGGAGATGACGGGGTGAGGTGTCCCTGTCGCTTCACATGGGAGTAGGATGGGATTGTTCACAATGACGTCCAGTGCCCCTGGCTGAGTTTGGATAGCTGGGGGTTCTGGGGAATGAAACAAAGAAGAAAAAGGCAAGAGGTTTAACCTTCGGGGCTAGAAAATACAAAAGACACTGACATCACGTAACCTGAGGGTCTGCAAAGGCTGAATTAGCAATGGCTGCATTCTGCCACCCTTATGAAGAGCTCAGAGAAGTGCTCTCAAATATAACAGATGTGCTCAGCACAAGTATGGGTACAGGCTGTGGCCTCACTCCACACAGTCTGCCATCACAAACACATTTTAACTTGCCAAAAGAGCACAGAAACAAAAATCTTACAAATCACAATAGAGCAGCATGGACTGGGGGCTGCACCCAAAGTATCAGCACTGTAACAGCAGAGTTTCAGCCTGGAGAAAGGAAGGCTAAAAGAGGATCTAATAAGTGTTTATCAATAGCTGAAGGGTGGGACACAGGGACATGGGCAGCCTCTTCTCAGTGTCTGTGGGGACAGGACAAGGGGCGATGGCCTCAAGTTGGAGCACAGGGAGTTCTGCACCAATATGGGAAGAACTTCTTCCTGCTGAGGGTGAGGGAGCCCTGGGACAGGCTGCCCAGGGGGTGTGGAGTCTCCTTCTCTGGAGAGATTCCAGCCCCATCTGGACTCCTCCCTGTGTGACCTGTCCTAGGGACCCTGCTTTGACAGGGGGCTCGACTCAATCTGTAGCTCCCTTCCAACCCCTACAGCTCTGTGACTCTGAGTAGTGACTGTGATTAATTGGCATACCCACAAGACTGCTCAGCTGAGCAAGACACTGCTCGTGGCAGTGCACTCTGGCCTCACCGTTACCCCGTGGCATACACCCACACTACACAGGCAACGCCCAGCGACAGCGCGCTGCCTCGTCAGGCCCCCTTACCCTGAACGTGCAGCCTTGCGTGTCTGTGAGCGGCGCCGGCTGCGTTCCGGGCCAGGCAGGTGTACCGTCCCGCGTGTGCCAGCTGAGCAGCGGGTATTTCAACAGCCCCTGTGGCACAGAGAGAGCGTGTGACAACGTACCGCAACAGCCACTACCCACAGCACAGCTTGCTGACAGCATCCACCCCAAGAGGGCTGTATTGTTTATTGAAGGAATCGGAGTGGGGGTTGCTGGGAGGGCTCCTGGTGGGTGAGGGGTTGGCCATGAGCCAGCAGTGTGTCCTGGGGGCTGAGAGAGACAATGGGATCCTGGAGAACCTCCAAAGGAGCATGGCCAGTAGGTCACAGGAGGGGATCCTCCCCCTCTGCTCTGCCCTGGTCAGGCCCCACCTGGAGTGTTGTGTCCAGTGCTGGGCTCCCTGGGATCAAAAGGACAGGGATCTCCTGGAGAGAGTCCAGAGGAGGCTACGGAGGGGATGAAGGGCCTGGAGCATCTCCCCTGTGAGGAAAGGCTGAGGGAGCTGGGGCTGTTCAGCCTGGAGAAAAGAAGCCTGAGAGGGGATCTGATCAGTGTTTATCAATAGCTGAAGGGTGGGACACAGGGGGACATGGGCAGCCTCTTCTCAGTGTCTGTGGGGACAGGACAAGGGGTGATGGCCTCAAGTTGGAGCAAAGGAAATTCTGCACCAATATGGGAAGAACTTCTTCCTGGTGAGGGTGAGGGAGCCCTGGGACAGGCTGCCCAGGGGGTGTGGAGTCTCCTTCTCTGGAGAGATTCCAGCCCTGTCTGGATGCCTCCCTGTGTGCCCTGTCCTAGGGACCCTGCTTTGGCAGGGGGTTGGACCTGATGGGCTCTGGAGGCCCCTTCCAACCCCTGTGATTCTGTGATTGGCTCCGTTTATTTAATTATTTACTTCTAGGCTTGCACAATCCCAGCCTTTCACTGACTCTGTGGCTGAGCCCCACTCACTCACAGTACCTGAAGAAAGAATTCTGTAGCCATCTCCCCTGGGAAGCAGCTTGATGCCATTTTTGGTCCAATGAACCGAGGGGACAGGAACCCCTGACGCGGTGCAGGAAATTACTACTGGAGACAGCTTTGTTACCAGAAGGTCTGTGGCTTCATCTGCTATGGATGGGGGCACTAGAAATGAAGTTCAACATACAGGTTACTTGCCCATTTTCATTTGTATGAACTCTTGGAAATGAAATAGCTTTCTTGGGAATGCCAGGGACTTACAGATAGCATCAAAGAATGATAGAAAAATCTCATCTCAACATTGGGACGCCCCAAAGAAGTTCTGGGTGCCAGACACATGTAACAGCAATAGCCCCTCTACCTTGAACAGTGAGCTCAACTGCCCTTTGATCTTCTCCCGCATCGTTTGACACAGAGCATTCATAGACAGCAGTGTCATCCACAGTGGGAGAAATGATTACTAAGGAACCTGAAGACAGAAGTCTGAACAAAAAAAAGAGAAGAAAGTAAAAGCCATTGAAATACTTTTTCCTCCTCAGGTCATCAGCCCACTGAATTTCCTGGCTACACAAGGTTACATTTAAGCACAGCTAGATTTATCAAGTGCCAAAATCATCCCTGAAAACTTGAAACCCACAGTGAAAAGGAAACATCTCTCACCTGTAGGTATTCTGGTTCTGGTCAATGCTAAGCAGATGCCCGTTCTTCCTCCAGCTAATTGCTGGTCTGGGAATTCCACTGGTTTCACAAGGCAAGGTGGTCTGCACATTTACAGTAACAGTAATATTTGTGTGTCCAGGAGCAATAGTTGGAGGAACTAAGGACAAACGAAGGCTAATTATTCAGAACCACTACATACATATACCCCAGTCATACCCATACCCATCATATTTTTACAAAGAGCACCCTACCAGGAGTGAACTTACTACCCATGCAGCACGGGATAAGTGTTTTCTTTCCATGAACATTTGGGTTGCATTCCAAAGGCAATGAATTTCCCCCCCCCTCTTTTTTTTATTTTTTAAAAATCAGAGCAGCTAACCAGGGCCTACACTTAAAACTGGACCTGCCAGAACAAGAGAAATGACTGGACTTAAGTTTGGTGAAGGCCACGTATTTATCTCAACCCCAAATGTTTACCCAGAACCTGCAGATCAACGCGTTTGCGGTCGGTGCCGGCCGTGTTGGTTGCCATACACACGTATCTTCCCGTGTCGGTCACGTGCACTGAGTGGATGCGTAGAGATCCATCCTCTAGCATGGAATACCTGAAACAAAGCCATGGATTCTTCCATCTATCCAACTGACAGAGCCATTGGCTATCCTGGTATTGCAGAGGGAAGCGATGGCTCAACAACAAAGAGCCTAAACACACAGTGTCTTCTTTTGGACACTGGATATTTATTCTGACTTCCCTCTTTGCCAGCACAGCCACTTTCCAGAGGAATTAGGAAATCCAGCTGGCAAAGTGATTCCACAGAGATGATGGCAGATTTGCAGAAAGTAGCCAAAAGCCCTTTTTTTATGGTTCCTCATGTACTCTTAACCTCCCCTAATGAATGCTTGCACATTTTCTTTTTCTTTGAAATGTAATGGAATTCTTTAGCATTTGTCCAGGCCTAGAAAATGCCAAACTACTTCCCCACTAAGCAATCAGGAGACAGAAACCATTCCCCACAATAAAAGTTCATGTTAGAACACGTATAGTAAGTTTTATGTATTAAATAGCATGAAGTCCACTCAAGGAGCTTTTGGTCTGCATGAAATTGCTTGGTTTCATCTCCAAACCCCATACATACCATAGGGAGAGATAAATATATATTAAAGATATACATATATATATATATATATAAAAAAGCCAAGATCTTCCATGTTTGCTTTTCAAAACCTTAAATATGAGAAGAATGACCATTAGATTTGGTTGTCAAAGGAGCTTTTTGTCCTTCCTGACAACAAAGGAATGAAACCCTTGGTGCTGCTAGTTTGCTGTAGAACAACATTACAGGTCTGAAGTGAGGAATGTTAGTTCTGATCTGTGGAAACAAAACTGATGTACAAGGCACAGATGTCTCATCAAGCTTTCTGTAATTAATATATTCTTTAAAAAAGCAATGAGGAATGTTCACGCTGACTTCTGGGCAATACCTGGTATTGTTTCCAGTAAAAATAGCCCCATCCTTCCTCCACGTGATTCTCGGGGTGGGCACTCCTTCCGCCGCACACTCCAGGACAGCGGAAGCGTTTACAGGCACAACTGCGGCCGGAGAACCGCTTCGGATCGTGGGAGCCACTGCAAAGGGGAGACCGCTGGTGATGTACAGGAGAAAGACCCCCATCGACGCTGCAAGGACCAAAACTAACCGTATGAAAACAGATCCCCCAGCAGGATGGGATCACGGCAAGGCCAGGCACAGGCTGCTTACCGGTTTGTGTCGCGCACGGTAACCGCCACGGGATGCAGCAGGGAATGAAAAAGAAAGCTTGTCTGAAATGCACTGTGTGGGGTTCATCGTTGCAAGTTACCACAAAGGTTACCAGAGAGCTAAAGCAGGAAGAGGGCTCAGTGCAGTTAATTCAGCAAAGCAAAGCTCTGGTGATACTCTTTCTTTCTAACTAAGGAGAAAAAAATAACTTGAATTGGACCAGTAAGGAGAGTCACTGGGGGGGCACGGTGTAGCACAGCAACACAAGACTGGCTTGTGAACAGAATAAACTGGAGGATTTAGGATGGGAATGATTGGACTTGATGATCTTAAAGGTCATTTCCAAGCTTGTGACTCTGTGAAAAGTTCCTCTCATCACCTGAACGTGAGAAAGAATAGTTTGTCATCAGGCTGGAGGTGAGAAGACAAATGGGTTGAAACTGAAAGTCAGGCCTATGGCCATGCAGGACTTGGGTCGTGATGCACAGCACCCTTCAAGCCCTATCTTCCTCCCATCGCCTGCTCACAGGAGCAGGGAAGAGCCCATAGCTTCAAGTATCTTGCAAGATGGATGGCCAAACCAGCTATGAAATCCAGACCCCCAGGGTGCCAGTCAAATGCTTTCCAGAATTTGTCCAAATTGGTCCAAAAACGTTTCTCACTCCTGGATCTGGGTGTTCATTCTGGATGTAGCCTGACTCCGTGCCAGCAGAAGGGCTTGGTGCACAGCACCCTTCCTTAGCAGAAAGCACAGAGACACAGAGAAGGAGCCATGGTGACTCTCCAGGGGTCCCTTGCTGTGGGGGACAGCTATGGACTCGGCTGGTGACACACACGATGCAATGCACGTGGGTCCCACAGCTCAGACAAGGCCCAAGCGGCTAACACCTGGCTAGGAAGAGACAACTGTCACTTCTCTCCTGCCTTCTGAGCTCCAGCAGAAGTACCATGCAGAGATCACACCGCGCGGGCCTGGATCCATGACTTTACCATGCACAGTCAGCACGAACTCCCTGGTCGTTGTCCCGGCGACGTTACTCGCCACGCACGTGTAGCTGGCTGTGTCGCTGAGGGCAGCGTTGTTGATCTGCAGGTATCGCCCGCTGGACAGGATTCGAACTCGAGGACTTCCCTAAGGGGAAAGAGAGAGAGTGCCACCAATTTAACACCACTGGTTTTCTCTTCAAGGTGGTAGAACATTCTCTTGGTGCAGAGTAATAACCAGCACAAAGGCAGGCCGAAGATAAACCAGGGACTGAATTCAAGGCTGGCTTAACTATAGTTACATCCGTGAAGGTAACAGTGTAAACAAAGCTTTAAGAAGTTACCACTGCTTAATGGTTGTCCCTTGGAACCCTCACTTGGGCTTCTGCCTGAACAGGACAGCTTTTTGGGTTACAAAGCCAAAGGGCTTTTCAGTTTTTACAGAAAGGGGCAGCTGGGCAGCCTGGCAGCCAGTTGAAGTCAAAGGCTTTTCACTCCAACCAGTCTGAATCAGCTCTGCACAAGGGACTGATGGTAACAGCACCTACAAGCCTTCACACACCTGACTGGATAAAAAGCACCGGAGAAAGAACAGGAATTCAAGCTTTTCCAGGATTCACGCTCTGGAGGAACCCACAAGCTGCCCTTCCCATCTGCCCTTTCAGCTGGAAGATCTGAGGACAGCAGCTACAATGAAGAGGTGAAACACCCAGCTCTGACCATTCCACACCAGTGCCCTGGTGCACTGGTCCCACACTGGGCATCACCTCAGCACGTCTGCCAAGGTGGGCGCCTCAGAGGTGAGGCGGTTCGGCACCGGAGTGATTAGAGACGATCAGATTTGGGGCAGTAACTGGTATTTCCCATTGGGTACACAGCTTATGCTATGGTTTCCAAACATATAGATGACAGAAGACAGGCAGAGAAGCCATCATTTGATTCTTATGCTCTGCTGGCAGAACATATGTTGGAAAGCCAATCTTTGACAAAATAAAGCATGATGAGGTCTAATAAAGCCAGATTAGGTCAAGGTGCTCCCCACCTCCTTTTTTAACGCTTTCCAAACCAAAGAAGAGTGCAAGGACTCTGATTGCCAATACTGCCACCTGCCAGACCTTCCTGTAGCTCTGCTCCCCAAAACGGTGGTGCTGCACAGCTACACCCATAAGCACACAGAGGGCAGACCTCAGAGTCTGTGTAGTGGGAGAGAACAAACCTCCACCAGAGGAACAACACCCTCCAACAGAAGGTTTGTTCCCAAAAAGCAGCAAAGGTTTGTAATGCTACAACCTAAAAACCTGGCTTCCTCCAACCCCCTCTTGTCACTGTGAGCCCTCAGTTTCTGCAGGATGAGGAGGATGATATGCCATGGAGCGCCTCTTTTTCCACACCCAAGGAGAGCTCCTTCCCAGCTCCTTAGTAGGAGTAGGCTACTGCATTTCTTTGGGGTTGAGAATGCAACCAGGCATTTAGGAGGGCACTAAATATTCCTGATATCTAGAGTATGCCTTCATATAAGCTAAGCTGAAGGATGAAAAAGATGGCAGTGAACAGAATAAACCTAAATTGGCTAAATTACATGTGACAAATTAAGAGTCCTGTGCCCAGACTAGATCTGTAACTTCAGGGCAGACCTGGAGGAGACCTAACTAGAGACTGGCATTCCCTGCTGTGTTAGACATCAAAGGGCAGGAGACTGGCCATTCTGCACAACCACGGTGCTTCAGCCCTCACTGACATGGGTTCCCAAGGCAAGAGGAGAACAAATGTTACAGAGGTTGATTGACAGGTTTCCAGCTGAGTATCCCTGTCTGTCTCAGTGTTCCTCTATTGCTTTATCTTCTGGTCAACAGCAGCTTCTTTTTGTGGTTTGATTTCATTAAGTATTGTTTTTAAAACATAAGCTTTCCAAGGAAAAAAGTATCCACACACTTAACTTCCAAGCCTCCTTCAACCTTGATTTCACTTTAAAAAACCCAATAAAATCACTACCCAATAGAAGAACTGAGCCTCCAGGAGAAGTGTTTCTCTTATGCTTGATTCCAGCTAGTCCCTATGCTATGTTCAAGGCAACATTCCCCAGCAGCACTCAGTAAGACATCATCACCCACCCCCTTTCCTACTTCTTCCACTAACATTCAGCTCTTCAAAAATTCACAACAGAGAAAGACAGCCTGAGGGACAGCCTGTTGGAAGGCAGGCAAGTAAGCAGGACTGCAGGGAATACTATTGATGAGCTACAGTCACAGGAGACACAGTTCATGAGCTGAATTTGTCTCCTCTTTATTAAAGAGTGAGGGTGAATTGAGGGAAAATTATCCATTAATTAATCTCAATTAATGACTGAACTTAAATTGCTCAACTGGAAAGCACCTGGTTTCCAAGTGGTCCCAAGAAAGAGGATGGAAAGAAGTAAAAGTTTCTTTTGATGTAAACCATCCTCATCTGGCTCATTGTGTCTCCATCAGCAAAGACTGGGTGCCTTAACCCGACACTACAGGGAATTCTGAGTGAGAAAGATGCATTTGGCACAAACCCATGGTGATAAGCAGCCCATTCTCTTTTCTTTTCTCCTTTTTTTTTTCCTCCAAGGTAAAGAATTTTCATTCCTTTCTAAATTCTACTAGAATATGAGGATGCAAAGTATACCCAAAGGAAACGTATAGCGTAGTCTTTGCTCGGCTACCTTTCCTGGGAAGCCATTCAGGAGTATACCGAAGGCTTCTAGCATTGTTCAGAGGATCCAGGAGGAGCAAGGGATCCCCCTAAAGGAAAAAAGAACAAGTAACAGCGGGATGGCCACTTCTCATGCCTGCTGGCTTCAGGTACTCGTTTAGCACTAGCTGCATGTGAACTGGGGCTACTCAGCTTCTCTTGAGTTCAAGGCACCGTAACTTGGACTGCACTGAAGGGGTGGGCAGAGCAAGAAACCTCAAGTGCTGCATGTAAAAAACAACAGGAGCCAGAGACTGGCAGAAATCATGTCACTGCTATATATACCTCTAGAAGTTCCCCGTTTTTAAGCCATGAGATTGTTGGAGGTGGCACAGCATCTGACTTGCATTCCAGTATAACTTGTCTGTTCTGCAGCACAGTGAGGTCCTGTGGGCCAGTGGTACCAGCAATGTTAGGAGGAACTGTTATAAAAATTAAGGAAAAATGAATAAACACCACACATATGGTCTACTGTTAAACATCATTCACTGAAAAATCCCAATTTCTTTCTTTATTTTCACAGAAAGGGTGACAGAGCCCTGGGACAGGCTGCCCAGGGGGTGTGGAATCTCCTTCTCTGGAGAGATTCCAGCCCTGTCTGGACACCTCCCTGTGTGCCCTGTCCTAGGGACCCTGCTTTGGCAGGGGGTTGGACTTGATGAGCTCTGGAGCTGCCTTCCAGCCCTTATGATTCTGTGATTAAGTTTAAAACAAGCAAAGAGCTACAGTGCCATCGAGCAGTTCTCAAACATAACATTTCCTCTTTAGCAGCATGTAACCTGTTAAATCAGACACTGGTATGTACCTTGGTAGTTTAAAGTAATCATTTTTTTTCCCTAAATTAAACTTACCATGCACTCTTACTAAATATTCCTTGTCATCATCTCCTGCTGGGCTGGATGCCAAACACGTGTATCTTCCTGTGTCCTCTACCTAGAAACACACACAGCTTCAGCAGAGACCTCAGGATATGGGGAAAACCTGAAACCATCTGAAAACCTGAAACCTCAGAAAACCTGAAGCATGGAAAGGGCAGCACTTAAACAGCAACACAACAGAGAAGACATGTCTGAAAAGAAATTAATGCTGCTCTTGAAAATGTCTTTATCGTGGTGGGATTGTATGGAGATGGCTTAGGAGTTGCAGGACCCCTGCTAGGATAATGTGTCTCCAGCAAGAGCCCTTCTCTTTGGGATGCTTTTTGCAACAGGTAATCAATAAAGTGGCTATAACATCCAAACAAGGGTCCATTCTGGGTACTAAGGGAACCTTCTTGTGCACATATGCTCATTAATACCTTCATGCTTCTCCTTCCTGTCAAGCCCTCATTGTAAAGACCAAACCCCATCCCACTTCTGTTAGGTGACTTTCAGTCTGGTTGTCCAGAGCTTAACACTGTTCATTGGATCAGGATTTGAAAGGTTAATTTTCCCTGGATTCTTATTATCTGAATCCATCTGAAAGTCCTTCTATTGTCTTTATTGAGGGTTTTTTTCCAAACAGGCACACAGATAACTGGAAATGCAGCTTTTCTCTGCAATCTCTGGCTGATACAGGGGAGAAGCAAATGAAGATTGGGAAAATATGTGCTCCTGGAAAAAAAAAAGAAAAGCCAAGGAGGAATGATAAAGTATGAAAGGAAAGCAAGAGACAGGGACAAGAATCTAATAATAGGAAAGGAATAAGAACAGATTACAGCCACAGCCCAATCCCAGAAATAACTCCAGCAAAAGAGGAGTCCCCAGCACTGATTGTTCTGCTTTGTAACAAGAAGCACTAACAAAAAAACCCATAAAATACAAAATTCTAAAATGCCCTTGAAATGCTAATGCTCAGGAGAGGCAGAAGTGCTTGGGCACTCTAAACCCATAATACTACTGCTTGCTCCAAGGCAAGGCTTAAAAATCTGTTCTCCAACCGCAAATGCAGGTAGATGATTTTATAGAGGCTTTTTAGGACATTTCTGGGGATGCTCCTAAGAGCAGGGAGCTCTGCCCACTCCCCTAGGGTGTGCAAAACTCAGCCTGTCTGGAAGGAAACACTGCACCTGAGCACTGGTTATTTGGAGGGCTTCTCTTAGGACATGCACGTTATCGTTCTGCAGGAGCGGGCGCCCGTCCTTCATCCAGGAGATTTTGGGGACTGGAATGCCAGAGGAGAGGCAGAGAAGTTCAAGAGGGTTGTTAACGATGACAGAGAGCTCCTCTGGCTGATCTGAACCATTGATGTGAGGTGGCTCTGTGGAAGGAAGAACATTCAAGTTGGTTATGGACTCAAAGTGGCTACAAATCTGATACCAAGTAACTGGCCTACCTCAGTACTGCTTCTGGCTGGGTCAGGACCTCATCAAGTATCTCATAATTCCCCTCTGCCTCTATTAATTTCTATATTTAATGACTTAGAAATGTTAGAAAATGTTTTCATAATCCCAAGTTAAATATGTTGTTTAATATCAGGGAAGATTTTTATCAGCCCTTTCTTTAGCTGTTGTGCCTTCAGCTATGCCTGTGCCATCATCCTGTCAAGCAGAATTTCTACTAGGCAGTTATTAATTTCAAACCAATTACGTGGCAAATTATTTTATTACTTATTACAGTAGATTTCAGTACTCCTGCAACTGGGTAAAAAATATACACTGCATTATGAATTCCCATATCTTTAACTATCCTCCATTTCCTTAGTTCCTGTGTTGGTCCAGTCCAGTTCAACGTCTTTACTGATGACCTGGATGAAGGGATTCAATGTTCCCTCAGTAAGTTTGTAGATGACACTAAGATGGGAGTAAGTGCTGATCTGCCTGAGGGTGGGGAGGCTCTTCAGAGGGATCTGGACAGGCTGGATCCATGGGCTGAGACCAATGGGATGAGGTTCAGCAAGGCCAAGGGCAGAGAGCTGCACATGGGACATAACAACCCTGTAGTACCCCTACAGGCTGGGGGAGACTGGCTGGAGAGCTGTCAGGCAGAGAAGGACCTGGGGGTGTTGGGTGATGCTGACTGACCATGAGCCAGCAGTGTGCCCAGGTGGCCAGGAAGGCCAAGGGCATCCTGGCTTGTGTCAGAAATAGTGTGGCCAGTAGGTCTGGGGGGGGGATTGTGCCCCTGGACTGGGCACTGGGGAGGCTGCACCTCGAGTGCTGGGTCCAGTTCTGGGCCCCTCACTACAAGAAGGACATGGAGGTCCTGGAGCCAGTCCAGAGAAGGGCAACCAGGCTGGGGAAGGGGCTGGAGAGCAAACCTTCCCAGGAGCGGCTGAGGGAGCTGGGGGTGTTCAGCCTGGAGAAGAGGAGGCTGAGGGGAGACCTGATCCCCACCTACACTGACCTGACAGGAGGGTGCAGAGAGGTGGGCAATGGTCTCTTCAGCCAGGGGACAGGTGACAGGACGAGGGGCAATGGGCTCAAGCTGTGCCAGAGCAGGGTCAGAGCAGATGTGAGGAAAAAGTTCTTCCCTGAAAGAGCTGTCAGGGCCTGGCACAGGCTGCCCAGGGAGGGGGCTGAGTCACCAACTAAAAGATGGGTGGACTAGATGCTCAGGGATATGGGTTAGTAGAGGATGGGTATGGTTGGACTCGATGATCTCAAAGGTCTTTTCCAACCTGGTGATGCTGTGTTTATCACAGCAAATATTTCCTGAAAATACCCCATCTCCTTGGAGCTTAAGCTGTTGTCCTGAGCAGACACTAATTTACTGCTTGCATTTTATTCAACTGAAAGGTTAACACATACCCAGCACTTTGAGGGAGAAGTGCTTGCTGGCATCTCCAGCTTCACTGGAGGCCACACAAGTATATTTGCCTGTGTCACCAGTCTCCACTTGTACAAAATGAAGGACCATTCCTTGGCTGCTTGATGTCAGGTGAGCTCCCAGGTGTAAAGGATTTCCATTCTTAAACCAGGTCATAGTGGGGGCAGGAGTGCCATCTGTAAGGCACTTCATCGAAGCTGAACTGCCTTTTACTACAGTCACATCCTCTGTTCCTCCTGCATTGTCCAAGCTTGGTGGGACTGCCAAGAGACAGAGATCTGATTACCACAGAGTACAACCCAGGTGTTAATTCCCAATGCAAAGCAGTTGGAATGCAGCTCCCCTTTTGTATTTCCCCACTTACATTGATTCAATGAGATGTAATAATGCTGAATAGATTGATGTAGATGTAGCTTTAAGAGACAATTAATAGAAATTTAATTTTCATGTTTTAAGAATAGATTTGGCTTGGATTTTAGTAGAGTATGGCTGTACCTGTGTGAGCTGTTTCAAGAGAGCAGCTACAAAATTCAGCCAGAACAGTGCAACAGCCTTGAAACTAAAGAAAGTGCAGACAGGGGAGTCATAAAGAATGAGACCAATGACCAGCTAAGAGACAGAGTCTATCTTGTTTTCAGTTAAAAGGGCTTCCTAACTAGTTTGTGCAGGGATGTGTTTTTGAGCTCAGGAATGTGTTTTGGTAACTATGGAGAAAAACGTAAAGAGCGTGTGCTGAGAGAGGAAGACGCCCAGCCTTCATCCCTGGAGACCTGAGGAAGACCCCCTGAGTGTCACTGAGCATGCTCAGAAATGACTTTCTGGAAATAACTAACATAACTCTGCCTGTTCTTAGAAATGATAATGAATATGTAGAGTCAATCTGTATCAATGTGAGAGATTTGGCTTTAATTGGGGCACACATCCAGAGGAGCAATGCCCTGTGTGCCTAGCACTGCAATAAAGGGTACCTGCTAGATAGCCACCAAGGCTAGTGAGTTTTGATTCTGGCTTTCCAAGGCCTCATATTCATGTTTAGCATGTTTTAAAATTCACTTAGATATTATACCTCAGTCTTCTTTCTAAAAAATACCTGTGACAGATTATTCAAGGAAGGACTCTCCTGGGGTTAAACCACTTTCCATTCACAGAACACACTGGAAAGTTTGTGTTTCCCTAATGGTTATCCCCTAAGCTGTACTGGTGTCTGTCCGTTCGTGTTGGTGAGAAAGCAAGCTCTATTCTCAGGGTTAAGAAATAAAGAAATAAGATTTGTTCCATAAAGCATTGCAGACACTCACCAAAAACTTGAAGGTTGTAGTGTTTGTTGTCCACTCCGGCCCTGTTGGCTGCTACACAGGTGTACACACCTGTATCTGACACCTGCACTCGGGCAAGTCTGAGGAGAAAAATCATTTTAAGCAAGCTGTGAAGTGAATACATTGTCTTCATGTCATGGTTTGGTGTGGCTGGGTTCTGGTGGAGAAGGGGGCTGCAGGGGTGGCTGCTGCAAGGAGCAGCCAGAAGCTCTCTGCAGGCCCCACAGTGCAAACACCAGCTGGCTCAAGGCCGGAGTCGCTGCTGACCAAGGCCCAGCCCATCAGCGATGGTCACAGCGCCTCTGGGAACCACAGTGAGGAGAAAAACCTGCCAGCAGCTGCTTTGTGCCCCAGAGAAGGGAGTGAGGAGGTGTGAGGAGCTGTGCAGGGACCAAGGGCAGGGAAGGGCCTCCAGGTGCCACAAAGAAAGATGCCCCCGCTGCCTGTGGAAAAGACCACGGTGGAGTGGGTGTCCCCCACAGCCCAAGGATGATGATGGGGAGCAGAGATCCCATCTACAGCCTGTGGAGGACCCCATGCCGGAGCAGGTGGAGACACCTGAAGGACACTGTGACCCTGTGGGAAGCCCACGTTGGAGCAAGCTCCTGGCAGCGAAACCTGCAGCCTGTGGAGAGACTGACCCATGCCAGAGCAGGTTTGCTGGGGGGTTTGTGACTCTTTTGGGGACCAGGCTGGAGAAGTCTGGGCCTGCACCCCATAGCAGGGAGCCACGCTGGGGCAGCTGGGGAAGAGCTGAAGCCCCGTGGGAAAGGACTCAGGCTGGAGAAGTCCATGAAGGACTGTCTGCTGTGGGTGGGACCCCACGGTGCAGCAGGGGAAGGGGGGTGAGGAATGCCCCCCACGACCTCACCTGGCTAAGGGGGAAAACAGCTCTTGAGGAACTGACCCAAACCCCCATTCCCCCAGTCCCTGCCCCTCCCTGTGCCACCATGGGGGGAAGAAGGGAGTGAAATCCTGACTGAAGTGAAGTCTGCTAGGAAGGGAGGGGTGGGAGGAGGTGCTTTAAGATCTGGTCACACTTCTCATCACCCGACTCTGGTGGCACTGGGGGTGCAGGGCAGGGCCAGCAATTAGAGAGTTTTCTGTCCTTTATTCCATGTTGAGTCTGTTCTGCCCGTGACACTGATTGTGGAATGATCTCTCCCTGGCCTTATCTCCACTCCTGAGCATCTCAACATCTATTTTCTCCCCTGTCCAGCTGAAAAGGGGAGTGACAGAGTGGCTTTGGTGGGTGTCTGGCCTCCAGCCAGGGTCAAACCACCCCACTTTATTATGGCATGCTTCAGATCACAGTTTATTCTGGACTCCATAAATAGTAGCAGAATTAAGCTGATTTAGCAGAAGAGAACAGAAAACTCAGCCAGTTAAAAGGGATGAAAACTAACCTGAGAATTTGCCCAGCTGACAGCAGCCTGATTTGTGAGGAGAGCGAGAGAGGAAGGCCATTCTTCAACCAGTTTATCTGTGGTGGTGGGGTTCCAGTAGCAGTACATTCAATATTTAGGGAGGTGTCCAAGAGGGCAGTGAGGTCCTCTGGTTCATCTTTATTACCAGCTATGGTTGGAGGAACTACATTTTGTAAATGTTGAAAAGAAAGTTATTAGAACCATCTCTTAAAATTATTCCACACGTTACCTTGCAGGAAATCCTGCACCTGATGCCCCACAGGGAGGTCATCAAGAAGGTCCCCATTATTTTAAACAGTAAATCCTCTAACAATAACATCAAGCACTAGTAAGTAGCCATTTGCATAATAAAAATGAGGTGCACTTCAGAAGGGCAATGGAATTGCCTCTCTGATTTGTCAGGCTGTGGCAAACAGGAGGGAGCTCAGCACCTGATGCTCAGAGGGAGAGAATGACCATGTAGGAGGGAGCAAGTGGTGAAGCCTTACAGGGGCTTGGTTGGCACTGTGCTGCCACTCCAACTTACCCACTTACACCTTAGAGTGAAAGCTGGAGCCATGCAGGAGGACTGGTAGTTTATTCACTTCTAGATGTATATGCTGACTTAATTTTGGCTGTTTAAGTGTCCTGGCTGACTATTCTAACAGACCTGTTTTTGGGGGCTTTCTGCTTTCCCATGTTAGCTTGAAAGCCTTGGTCCTGGGGGCCAGAGGGGATTCACTATAAAAAGAAGGCCCAGCCATGTGGAGCTCCAAGTAAAAATCCCACCCCACCCCATGAGCTGTGCAAAGCTGGTTTGAGTTGTTCCCTGCTTGAACCTCAACCAATTCAAACTGGTCAAGGAAGTCTCCAGATCTGCTGTGGTCATTCAGTATTGTGGTTTACCCTGTCAAAGGTCATCTCTTGCTCCTCTGCTCGTATTCCCAGTGGCTGAGCCTCCACATAACAGGACAGACACCTGCACTGTTGTGAAATGCTGCCTGTGCCAAACTCTTCACTCTCTCCCACTGGTCACCTTACTGCAGAAACACCTGGTTCCCTCAGTAAAATGTCATTAAGATGGTACAGGCAGGTCACTGTCTCACTCTCCTCTCTACGTCAAATGGCACAAGAGAAGAGCTTCAACCAAAACTCTTATCATCTTTCTTTTAATCTCTAAATAAACTATTCCTCAGGGGAGGGGGACCTTTAACTGTTACTTCCCTACCATACCACCCTGGTTGTAGCTGATATATTTTGCCTGGAATTAGTGAGGATAAACTAATACAAGCCAAAACCAGTGTGGCAGGAACCCAGCCCTGAGCACAACAGTCTCTATAAGATAAAAACCCCTTAAAATTACTGCAAGCAGAATCCTTCTCTCAGGAAATGCACCAAAGGGATTCATTTCTGTTTATTCCAAACCAGACTGAAGAGTGATTTCAATCTTCCTGTCCCTGATGGAACCATCGTGTGCACTATCCTGTGCTATCTACAGAACATGAAATGGGAAACACGTGTGTGGAGCATCACACTGAAGACAGACATTGGTTTCTTGGCCCTCTCCCAGGAGGGCTGGCTCAGCTGGGAGGATGGACCCATTCCTGTTCCAGTCTCTGTGAACTCACCATACACATTCAGGTTGAAAATTCGGTCCTCCTCTCCTGCAGGATTGGTTGCCACACAAGTGTATTTCCCTGTGTCCGAACTGAGGGCTCTGAGCAGGTTTAAGGTGCTGCCATCTGGAGTTACACTGCAAGGAAGGTCGGGAAGCACAGAGACTTTGTGTTTGTATTCCTATGACCTGGCAAATAAACAGTCAGTTCTGTGCATTTAAGTCAGCTACCCCCAACCTCCTGGGAATTCAGTGAGAGAACCACTGGTTTTTGCCAAATATTGTTGTTAGAGATAGGCCAGGAGGCTCTTCTTGGAGATGTCCTGTTTAACCTTGTATTCAACTCCAGCCAAGCTTTTCAAGAACCCATAATGAAAAGCACCAGGAGTAAAATGTTTCCCCATCTCAGATTGTTCCTCTCCTGAGGAATTTAGTGATCTTAATAAACTTTTATGAACACAATGAATTTTAACAGAAGTTAGTAACTGAGGAAGAAATAGATCTATCACAGAATGATGGGGGTTGGCAGGGACCTCTAGAGATCACCCAGTTCAACCCCTGCCAGAGCAGGATCCCCTCAGGCTGCACAGGGCAGCGCCCAGGATCACAGGGTCTGAATGTCTCCAGAGATGGAGACTCCCCAGCCTCTCTGGGCAGCCTGGCCAGGGCTCTGCCACCCTCCCAGCAAAGAAGTTCCTCCTCAGGGTTAGACAGAACTTCCTCTGCTCCAGTTTGTGCCCATGGCCCCTTGTCCTGTCCCTGGGCACCACTGAACACAGACTGACCCACCCTCCTGACCCCACCCCTTCAGGGGTTTATCAGCACTGAGAAGATCCCCCTCCATCTTCTCTTTTCTGTCTGGGCTAAAATGTCCCAAGTCCCTCAGCCTCTCTTTGTCAGAGAGATGTTCTAGTCCCCTCAGCATCTCTGTAGCCCTTTGTTGTCCCCTCTCCAGCAGCTCCCTGTCCTTCCTGACCCAGGGAGGCCAGCACTGAACACACTGTTCCTGATGAGGCCTCACCAGGGCAGAGAAGGGGGCAGGAGAACCTCCCTGGACCTGCTGCTCAGAGGGGCACAGGGGGCACATTACTGGCCATGGTCAGCCCAGTGTCCTCCAGCTCTCCCAGGGCTTTTTCCACTGTGCTGCTTCCCAGCCCTGGCCTATGCTGGTGCCTGGGGTTATTCCTCCCTAGGTGCAGGACCCTGCACTTGCCCTTGCTGAATGTCACAAGGTGACTCTGCCCAGCTCCCCAGCCTGTCCAGATGTGTGGAAGGCAGCACAGCCTTCCAGTGTGTATTTTTATATATATGTGTATATATATATAATCCTTAAGCTACATCACTGAATCATTATATATATATACACACACACACACACACTCTCTCGTCTCTACATATATCTTCATAGAATCACAGAATCATGGACTGGTCTGGGTTGGAAGGGACCCCAAGGATCACACAGCTCCAACCCCTGCCACAGGCAGGGACACCAACCTCCAGGCCTGGAGCTACACAAGGGTGCCCAGGGACCCAGCCAACCTGGCCTTGAACACCCTCAGGGACGGGGCACCCACCCCCTCTCTGGGCAGCCCCTTCCAGCCCCTCACCACTCTCTCTGCAAAGAACTTCCCCCTAAGATCTCCTCTCCCCCTTCCCTCCTCCAGCTTCACCCCATCCCCCTTGTCCTGCCAGTCTCTGCCCTTTGAACAAGCTGATTCCCCTCCTGTTCCTCTGCTCCCTTCAGGGACTGGCAGGCTGCAATGAGGTCCCCCCACAGCCTTCTCTTCTCCAGGCTGACCCAGCCCAGCTCCCTCAGCCTCTCTCCAGAGGGGAGCTGCTCCAGCCCTCTGAGCATCTCCGTGGCTCCTCTGACCCCTCTCCACCAGTCCCACATCTCTCTTGTCCTGGGGCCCCAGCTCTGGACACAGGACTCCAGCTGGGGCCTCAGGAGGGCAGAGCAGAGAGGGACAATCCCCTCCCTGTCCCTGCTGCCACCCCTCCGCTGATGGAGCCCAGGATCCCATCACCCTTCTGAGCTGCAGGAGCCACTGCTGGCTCAGGGGAAGGGCTCAGGAAGGCCCATATATACATTTTTATATATAGTTATCTCTGTACAAAAAAATCTCAACAACACTCAAAGTAGTACCAAAGGACAGCAGGTTTACAGCAGCTGAAGAGGGAGCTGATGTTCTTAACTTAAGCTAAGACTCAGGGCCTCTTCACACCCCTTAGGCCCCGCCCCAGGTTTAGACATATCCAGGAAGTGAATGGTTCTCTCTGCTTGCCTTATTCTTTGCTCATCGTCACCAACAAGGGGTTTTCCATCTTTAAGCCACTGCACAAGAGGTGTGGGCACTCCTTGGGCACTGCAGGTGAGCTGGATGCCTTCTCCCAGCAGCACGCTGACCTCACTAGGCGCCTCAGAGCCAACGATATTCGGAGGAACTGGGAACACATGGAGGAGGGAAGAGAGATTGATCAGCAAGACACTCAATCCAACCCACAAAAAGGCCCATCACAGCAGCTCACCAGCAGCACCACTTACTGCAGGACCTCCAGTCACACCTAGTTGGGCAAGTATAAGGTTATATCACTTCTAGATCAACTCCAAGCCATTTCATTAAACCTCTAACCCCAGAGCACGTGCTTGGAACAGGGTTCAATGGTCTTTGCATCAAGACCTTCATATTCCTGTTAACAGACACGCTTCCCCTGTCCTAACCAGCAACCAGTTTTAGGCTAAAGAACAAGGATGTCAGTCATGCTATCCCCATCAAGTCAAGGCCTGCAGCCCCACTAGTAAAGTTTTGATCATTTCATAGACTCATAAAATGTATTAGGTGGAAAGGGACCATCAGAGACCATCTAGTCCCACCCCTGCAGTGAGCAGGGACACCCTGAACTAGATCAGGTTGCTCAGAGCCCCATCAAGCCTGACCTTGAATGTCTCCAGGGATGGGGCCTCCACCACCTCTCTGGGCAACCTGTGCCAGTGTCTCACCACCTCAGAGGGAAGAACTTCTTCCTAAGGTCTCATCTAACCCTGCCCTGCTCTAGTTTAAACCCATCACCCCTCCATGCCCTTACAAACAGTTCTTCCCCAGCTTTCCTGTAGGTCTCTTCACAGACTGGAAGGGGCTCTGAGGTCTCCCCACAGCCTTCTCTTGTCCAGGCTGAACAAGCCCAACCCTCTCAGCCTGTCTTTGTAGGAGAGGTGTTCCAGCCCTCTGGTCATCTTTGTGGCCTCCTCTGGACCCTCTCCAAGAGGGTCCTTCTTGTGCTGAGGACTCTGGAGTTGGACACAGCACTCCAGGTGGGGTCTCCCCAGAGCAGAGCAGAGGGGGAGAATCCCCTCTCTGGATCTGCTGGCCACACTTCTTGTGATGCAAGCAATTTCAGTCACATTTGATCAAACAGTTTAAGATTCAATTCCTAAGCTTGGGAGAAGCTGGCAGGCTGGGACACACACAAAACCAACAACTCAGCTCCCAGTTGATGCTGGGTGCATCAACTAGCTTCCTCAACCAGCAGTAAAGGAAAGGACTACAGCAGAAAGCTGGAGATACTACACCATAAGCATCTTATTTCATGGGACATGAGAGAGAATGAGCACAATTAGTGAGGATGAGTCATTAGGAACAGAGGGAAATAAAGGTGGCTGCAGTGTAAAGGGCGATGTGCAGGGAGGCAGGAGGCAATCCCATAACAGAGAAGGGGGAGTGTCTTATTTGAGCAAGAACAGTGGGAACCTCCACTTTTCTACATGTTTATGGTATCTCAGTGTCTCATAGTGGTGTAACTCCACCAGTTAGTAACCAGGTCTTCTCACTGAGCTCTCCTGCCTTACCTTGGATGGAAAGCATGTAACTTTTCTGAGCTTTTCCCTCTATGTTTGAGGCAATACACGTGTAGGTCCCACTGTCCAGCAGCTGAGAGCGAGCGATCTGAAGCTTGCTTCCACCAGATAAAATATGAACTTCAAGAGAATCAGAGTTTTCTGG
The DNA here is from genome assembly GCA_027925045.1 of Hypotaenidia okinawae. Lineage (NCBI taxonomy): Eukaryota > Metazoa > Chordata > Aves > Gruiformes > Rallidae > Hypotaenidia > Hypotaenidia okinawae. The sequence goes on along the minus strand of BSDF01000009.1, from coordinate 3,714,559 downwards.
AAATATGTAAACAAGTAGTCATTCCAAACCAGGCCCCAGAGAGTCTCCAGACATTTTTTTCCATCAAAATTCCAAAACAAACCAAAAGAGAGATTCCAATCAGTTAACAGAAGAGTCTGGCTAGAGACAGATGAAGAAGAAACAAAAAACAGACAGCAAATAACACAGTGGTGCCCCAAAGGGGAGCAAAAAAGGGCAGAGAAGAGCAGGAGAGAACGTTACCTATTGGTTTGCCATCCTTAAGCCATAACAAGGTTGGTGGAGGAATTCCAGTAGCATCACACACAAAGGTAACAGGGTTACTGAGAGTTTCATTGACCGACTCTTGCTCAGGGCCTTCAATCTTTGGTGGCACTATAAATTGAGTGGGAGCAATACAAATGCTTTGGTTACCCAGGATTTTTGCAGCCTGACTTTGAGTTGTCTACTCTACAATGCCCATGGCATGGGAACTGCTACTGCAGGTCATGCAGAGGATGCTCACCATAAACATTAAGATGGAAATTTTTATCATCTCGCCCTGCAATATTTATGGCTTTGCACACATACTGGCCTGTGTCAGACACCTGAAATAAAGATAAATTAAAGAAAAACAAACCTTATTATGGAGTCTTATTTTAAAGCTACAGTTTAGAGAGATCAACAGCCTTTGCCTCCACCAACTCAAGGTCCCATTCACAGAATGAAAGGCCTCCAGAAAATACATCTCCTACATACACCTAGCAGAACGCACCAATAAAGAGCAAAATAATTGCTGAACAGTAGTGGAGTCACAGCAGAGGTGGCACCCCAATTGCCTGCACCCCAGAGCCTGCCCTACCTCAGCACCCTTGATTCGTAAGGTCTGCCCCTCGGCGAGGATCTCCACGTTTGCTGACTCAGAAATGAGGCGCCTGTTCTTGTACCAGGTGATGACTGGTGGTGGGATAGCGTTGGACTCACACTCTAACACCACTGGGGTGCCCACTCTCACGTTCAGCACTGTCACTGAGGCTCCACTATGATCTTTGATGCTGGGGGGCACTGCAGAAGAAGCTCAGGGTTATTTTTGCCTTTGGTTTGTGAGATGGCAGACAACAACCTAACCAAAACAAAGACATAACACTGCACTTTCAAAGTGACAGGTAATACTGCAGAAAACTGTAAAAAACAAACCAAGGACAGTGAGGAAACTCTTCTTCTGACTTTCCCCAGCCTGGTTTCTGGCAATACAAGTATATTCGCCGTCATCGGGTAGTTTGGCTCGGGGTATCTGCAGAGTACGAGCACCTGAAGCAGAGAGAAGACTTGAGATTTATTCTGTGGTTATTGTACCAACCTCAAGTGCTCTTCTGAAATCCCACGTCCAACAGACTGAGCACAGCCCCTGAATTCACCTCAGGTCTGAAGGAGCACTGCTTTGCTTTTGAAGGCTCATTAATCCTTAAAAAAACCCCATCCAGCCAAGAGAACAGGTATTTTAGGGTACATTTCATTAGTGCTGTTAATGAGAGGTTCAGACCACAAATACTCCTTGCAGACCCATTTCTAGAACCACAGAATCTTTAAGATTGGAAAAGACTATTAGGATCATCAAGTCCAACCACCTGTCCAATACCACGATGTCAACTAAGCCATGACCCAAAGTGCCACATCTACAGGTGTACTGAACACCTCCAGGGATGGTGACCCCACCAGCTCTCTGGGCAGCCTGGTCCAATCACTGAACACTCCTTTGGTGAAGAAATCTTTCCTAATATCCAATCTAAACCTCCCCTGATGCAACTTGAGACCATTTCCTCTCTTCCTTCACAGCTAACTGCTGCCTCCTAACCCAGCTATGCCCTTTCCACTCCGCTCTCACTACCCCATTCTCAGCTGTCTCCAAATGTGAAGCTGCTCACTGCCCATGCCTGCATTACCAACCTGCACAGATGCCCCTACTGCCATTCAGCAAGCTCCACGCCTGCCCCTCAGTCTGTGCTGAGGCACTTCATACCAGCAAAACAGAACTGAGGCACACAGCAAGCGAGCCTCGCTTCACATCCTGGGCTGAAGGAAAGCAGCAGGACCAGAAATGACACAGACACTCATGGCCCTTGCTTGGTGAGGAGCTTTGTATGGCTAAGGAGATCTCAGAGTTTAGTAGGCCTCATCCAGTTTCCCACCAAAGGGCCTGGGAAGGTTCTTACTGTTTGTCATCTAAGCCTCTGTCACAATTTCTGATCGTTTCTTTGAGAAGTGGCCCAAGGAGACCCAACTTTAATCGATACCTGTACCAGAGCACCTCTGTTACGTGACCTGTCCTTAGTATTCTCCACACAGTTTAACTCTGGGCTTTAAGCTGAGCCAGTTCTCTTTATGAGTGAACCTACCCAACAGCCAAGAAGTTATTAAACCAGTAGGCCAAGAGTCTTGCCCACTCACAGGAGGAACGCTAGGAATACACTGGCTCCATAAATAATGATCATCACTCTTATCAAGACAAGAGAGGCAGAATTTGAGTCCAAAGGCTTTAGAAAGAGCTGAGATTCCTCACCAGGCACAATAAAAGTGTTGGTGTTGGAGCTGATAGGTTTTCCATTCTTGAGCCAGCTGAGATCAGGAGGTGGAAAGCCCGTGACCTCACAAGTCAGAGAGATGAAATTATTCACCACCACTGTCAAATTCTCAGGATTAGAACCAACAACACTTGGAGGAACTGTGGAGAGAAAGAAATTAGGAGTGTCAGTATTCCACAAGATCCTGATTTACTAAAATAAAGCTGAGTTTTGCCAAAGCATCAAGTTGCAAACATTTTTCACGTCCCATGAACGGATCTGCTGCTTTTTGGATGTGTCTGGGCAGATGACCAAAGTCAATCTAGAGGTCACTTCTGTTCCTGTAATTCACAAAAAATGGCAATGACTCCATCTGCAGCCCTGTGCTTGGTATTTGGGAATGTTCATTAACCTACAAGAGAACCTGCAGTCAAAAAGCTGTACCTGTAGAACATTCCACAGAATCCCAAGGTTGGAAAAGACCTTTAATATCATCAAGTCCAACTGTCCCTGTCCTGTGCTAACCCATATCCCTGAGCACCTCATCTACCTGTCTGTTAAACACACCCAGGGGTGGGGACTCAGCCCCCTCCCTGGGCAGCCTGTGCCAGGCCCTGACAGCTCTTTTAAGGAAGAACTTTTCCCTCATGTCTGCTCTGACCCTGCCCTGGCACAGCTTGAGCCCATTGCCCCTCATCCTGTCCCCTGGCTGAAGAGACCATCACCCACCTCTCTGCACCCTCCTGTCAGGTCAGTGTAGGTGGGGATCAGGTCTCCCCTCAGCCTCCTCTTCTCCAGGCTGAACACCCCCAGCTCCCTCAGCCGCTCCTGGGAAGGTTTGCTCTCCAGCCCCTTCCCCAGCCTGGTTGCCCTTCTCTGGACTCGCTCCAGGACCTCCATGTCCTTCTTATGGTGAGGGGCCCAGAACTGGACCCAGCACTCGAGGTGCAGCATCACCAGTGCCCAGTCCAGAGGCACAATCCCTGCCCTGGCCCTGTGGCCACGCTGGCTCTGACACAAGCCAGGATGCCCTTGGCCTTCCTGGCTGTCTGGGCACACTGCTGGCTCATGGTCAGTCACAGTCACCCAACACCCCCAGGTCCTTCTCTCCCTGACAGCTCTCCAGCCAGTCTCCCCCAATCCTGTAGCGCTGCTCAGGATTTTGTCCCAAGTGCAGGACTCTGCACTTGACCTTGTTGAACCTCATCCCATTGGTCTCAGCCCATGGATCCAGCCTGTCCAGACCCCTCTGAAGAGCCTACCTCCCCTGAGGCAGATCAGGCAAACATTCATCCAGGTCATGGATAAAGATGTTGAACAGAACTGGCCCCAGGACTGAGCCCTGGGGAACACCACTCCTGACTGACCTCCAGCTGGATTTAGCTCCATTTACCACAACTCTTTGGGCTCAGCTATCCAGCCTGCTGCATAAGGCAGGCCTGACTAAACTCACCTTGTCAGGATACACAGGATGACTATGTATCATTTCTATCCAATACTGTATTGCTCCTGCTCTTCAGAAATAGCCCATTTTCTCCTTATAGAGAACCAAAACTGATTTGTTCTGACACAGTTGGGAGCCCTTTTGTAAACCAGACAAACCTATTGTTCAACAGTGACCTAAGGAGCTTAAAATTCAGGCCTACCAGCACTGCTCTAAGGGGTGCATTTTTAAGCTTGCAAGTGCCAAGGTTTTTAAATGCAAGAATAGTTTGACATTTGCCCTTCCACAAGAGCTATTTAAAATTAAATAACTGTAAATCTCTTCCTTTTAATAAAGCCCAAGTTTTAGTTGCCATGTCTCAGCAGCATGGATGTATAAAACACTGAAGAGGAAAGCAAAAGCATGTTCTTGGCTGTTTTGGGTGGAAAAATTCATTCCAAAGAACACATGGAATCCTCTTCTTCAAAGACTGAAGGGTTGAAGCATTTTGGACCACATCCACCAGCAATACTCCAGCTGCTTTCCCTCACTTGAGTGACACAAAGCAGTCATTAAGCCAAGTTTATTGCTCCTCTGTGGCACTGCAGAGACAAGAGGAGTCAATGCAAATGGGTGAATTCAGTCCATATTTTTCAACTTGGAATAATAACTGAGGGTTATTTCCCTGATAATGACCATAAAATGGCTCACTAGAAGACATGGAGAATTCTGATCTGATGACACTTTATAGTTATCTAGATTTATTTACTTTTACAGTTCCTTTCCCACAGATGGGATTATTGGCAGTGCAAAACAGGAGGCAATTAAACAAACATAGCTAAATCTGAGCTATTCTTTAATTAATTTTGCTTACATGACATAGGTGGTACATTTTATGAACGATATAGGTGGTACATTTCATACTCTGCATCCTCCATGGTGTGTGCAAGCTACTCACAAACCCACCACGGGCAATCTGTGTACAGATGCAGCAATGGGCTTGGATGCAGTAGCCTGTGTGAGAATTACCTATTTATTAAGGTTATGGGTCCAGATTTTAAAACTGGACACTCATTTCCAGGGGTTTACATGGTTTTCATTCATTTTTATTACTCACCTTTGTGACAAGGCATGCATTTTTCAACTTACAGAGCATTTATCACCACAATTCCATCAGAAACATACCAAAACCCTGGGAAATGACCTTTTTGGACACTGCCAAATGCTTAGTGAGAATGCACTGTGGTCAGTGTCTCTCCCTGGGCGGTCCTTTCCCAACCAGACATAGTCTAAGCTTTCAAATGACACTGCAAGAAGAGATAATTGGACCAAAACTAGTGATGGTGCTGAGCTAGCACTGGAGCTTGGTGCTGTGTTCCCGTGAAGAGAACGGTACCAGCCCAGAGTTGGTACCAACACATCATTTAAAGACAAGAAGTTTGAATTAAAGCACAAATGGCAAGACAAGCAAAATATTTTTATTTAAAAACAAAACTCAGGAAATCTGGAGAGAGGCCATGGAAAGAAAGTAACTCCTCAGAGAATGACTCCAGGGCAAGTTCTTCCCATGACAATACTTTGGCTAACCTTATTAGTGAGTAGGAAAGCACACTAGGAATTCATCTCGCTCAGTAAGCCAGGTTTCTGTGTGTGTGACTGAGAAAGCAGTTCAATCCTTCTGGATGTAATGTGCCCCTGGACTGGGCATTGGTGAGACTGCACCTCGAGTGCTGGGTCCAGTTCTGGGCCCCTCACTACAAGAAGGACATGGAGGTCCTGGAGCCAGTCCAGAGAAGGGCAGCCAGGCTGGGGAAGGGGCTGGAGAGCAAACCTTCCCAGGAGCGGCTGAGGGAGCTGGGGGTGTTCAGCCTGGAGAAGAGGAGGCTGAGGGGAGACCTGATCCCCACCTACACTGACCTGACAGGAGGGTGCAGAGAGGTGGGTGATGGTCTCTTCAGCCAGGGGACAGGTGACAGGATGAGGGGCAATGGGCTCAAGCTGTGCCAGGGCAGGGGCAGAGCAGATGGGAGGGAAAAGTTCTTCCCCCAAAGGGTTGTCAGGCCCTGGCACAGGCTGCCCAGGGAGGGGGCTGAGTCCCCACCCCTGGGTGTGTTTAACAGACAGGTAGATGAGGTGCTCAGGGATATGGGTTAGCACAGGACAGGAACGGTTGGACTTGATGATCTTAAAGGGCTTTTCCAACCTGGTGATGCTGTGACTGGAATGACCCCATTCCTTGGGCACTGGTGCTGTGTCTAAGCAAGAGAAGGCAGGGCTCCTCTCTACCTAACACGTGGGATTCGCTCACTATAAAGGATGTGAAAAAGGAGAACGATGGGGGGGGGGGAAGATTGTGATACACTGCCAAACCATTCTGTGAAAGCAGGTAACAATGTGCTGCCAGTGTTCCCTGGGAGGCTGTAACAAGACTGTGCAGGGGTTTTTGGGGAGTAATGTTTATTTGCTCTTCAGTTCAGGATGGGAAGCTGCAAGGGCTGGGATGAAGGGCCAGCAGAAGCAACAGGGGAAGTTGGGGTTTACTCTGAAGGGTTAGTTAAGGATATCCTGACTTTCTGAAGATATCAGGAGAGGTAAGGGATGGGAGGGGAGGGACTGGTTTCTAAATAATGGCAAATGTCTCAATTTCTTGCTTGTATTTGATTTAGATTTATGATGCTGAAGCCCCAAATTTATTTTAACCCTACTCTAAGGCCACAACAAAACAAAACACAGACAACTGAGTCTTAGACAGTACATTTTTTCAAGTTATGCTTTTACAACAGCATATCTCTTGGTATAATGCTTTGTAATCATTAATTTTCTTAGAAAATGCATTTTATGACCACATCAAGAGCAGACTATAATCCAACCTGTTTGAAACTCCTGGTTTCAGGGTGTAGCAATGCCTGCCCAGTGTATACACACCCAGAGCCTCTACACAAGCCTCCCTCACTAATCACTTCTAGCCCTGAGGAATACACCCAGGGAGGTACCAGAAGCCAGGTGCTGCTGAGTCACTCGGATCTTCTGTTTGACTTAGTGTGTGCCAGCATCCCCACCACACGCCGTGAGGGTCACCAGCTTGGAAAAGACCTTGAAGATCATCAAGTCCAAAAGTTCCTGTCCTTACCAGGCAGCTAAGCCTGTGCCCAAGCACTCTGCCAAGACTAACACAGTGAAACAGCCATCTGAAAGATGGCAACCCAGCAAATCCCAGTGCTGCCCTTACCATGCACGTTGAGGTTGAAGTACTTCTTGGCCCTTCCAGCTACGTTCTCCACGACGCAGACGAACCGCCCGGTATCTGTTACCTGGGAATTCAAAATCTAAGAGAAAGAAACAAGAGAGTTGTGGGTTTCTATATGGCAATGTACTGCTAAAACATCAGGGCTTGGGGCCTGCCCAAAGACCGGAGGGGCCCACCAGTCTGTGGGTTCCTTTGGTTTGATTTGTTGGTATGGGGGGTTTGGGTGGCCAGGCTGTGGTAGGGTGTTGTATCTCTAGCTCATGCTGTGACAGTGGAGAGAATTAGGCTCAGCTCCAACAGCTGTGGTGGTGCCATTCAACCTGATCCACAGATGGGACAGGCCATGTTCCTCAGAAGATGTGATTTTCTTTAAACAAATAATAGTAGTAGGTTTTGCAATGCTTAAAGTATAGAGGAACTTGGACCACATTGACCACAACAGGTCAAAACTCTACCAAAACAAAAAAAACAGGTCAACTATACCAAAATCAACATCATAGAATCATGGACTGGACTGGGCTGGGTTGGAAGAGACCCCAAGGATCACACAGCTCCAACCCCCTGACACAGGCAGGGACACCAACCTCCAGGCCTGGAGCTACACAAGGGTGCCCAGGGCCCCATCAAACCTGGCCTTGAACACCCCCAGACACGGGGCACCCACCCCCTCTCTGGGCAGTCCCTTCCAGCCCCTCACCACTCTCTCTGCAAAGAACTTCCCCCCAAGATCTCCTCTAACCCTTCCCTCCTTCAGCTTCACTCCATCCCCCTTGTCCTGCCAGGCTCTGCCCTTTAACAAGCTGATTCCCTCCTGTTCCTCTGCTCCCTTCAGGGACTGGCAGGCTGCAATGAGGTCCCCCCACAGCCTTCTCTTCTCCAGGCTGGACAAGCCCAGCTCCCTCAGCCTCTCTCCATAGGGGAGCTGCTCCAGCCCTCTGAGTATCTCCGTGGCTCCTCTGACCCCTCTCCACCAGTCCCACATCTCTCTTGTCCTGGGGCCCCAGCTCTGGACACAGGACTCCAGCTGGGGCCTCAGGAGGGCAGAGCAGAGAGGGACAATCCCCTCCCTGTCCCTGCTGCCACCCCTCTGCTGATGGAGCCCAGGATCCCATCACCCTTCTGAGCTGCAGGAGCCACTGCTGGCTCATGGGAAGTATCATTTTATACCAGGTGTTTTCCCTGACACAGTTCACAGCGTGACCCCAACACAGCTGGGACAGCACAACTGAGGAAGGGTCTGCTACAGGCCACTCCATCACAGAGACTGAGTGAATGAGACCCTCTACAAGACAGCTAGGAGAAACCCCACATCCACAAGCTCTGGTCCTCATGGGAGACTTCAACCACCACAGTATCTGTTGGAACAACACAGCAAGGCAATAGCAACCCAGGAGGCTCCTGGAATGCATTGATGGTAGCTTCCTTCTCAGAGCCACAGAGGTCCCAGCCAATGAGGAGAGGTGCTGTGCTGGACCTTGTTCTCACCTGTGTAAAGCCCAAGGGCAGCTTTGGCTGCAGTGACCATGAAATGGTGGAGTTCAAGATCCTTAGGGCAGCAAGGAGGGCACACAGCAAACTCACTACCCTGGACTTTGGCATCTCCAGGGACCTGCTTGGTAGATACCATGGGACAAAGCCCTGGGGGAAAGAGGGGGCCAGAACAACTGGTTGGTACTCAAGGATCACCTCCTCCAAGATCAGGAAAGATGCATCCCAAGAAAGAGGAAATCAGGCAAAACCACCTGGAGGTCTGCATGGATGAACAAGGAGCTCCTGGGCAAGCTCAAATACAAAAAGGAATCCTACAGTGGGGGGAAGGTAAGGCAGGAGCCTGGGAGGGATACAGGGAGACTGAGCAGCCAGGGATCAGGTTAGGAAACCTAAAGCTCTGGCAGAATTAAATCTGGCCAGGGATGTCAAGGGCAACAAGAAAAGCTTCTACAGGTAAATCAGTGGTAAAAGAAGATGAGGGAAAATGGGAACACCTCCAGAATGATACAGGAGTCATGGTAACCTAGGATATGGAGAAGGCTGAGATGCTTGTCAATTTTTGCTTCAGTCTTCACCAGCAAGGGTTCCAGCCAAACCACCCAACTGGCTGAAGGCACAGGCAGGAAACAGGAGAATGAAGAACAGCCCACGGCAGGAGAAGATCCTATCGAGACCATCTATGGAACCTGAAGGTGCACAAGTCCATGGTACCTGACCACAGAACTGGCAGATGAAGCTGCTAAGCCACTCTCCATCACTTGTGAGAAGCTGTGGCAGGCCAGTCAAGGTCCCACTGACATAACCCTCATTTTTAAAGAAAGGGAAACCTAGGGAACTGCAGAGCCGTGAGGCTCAGCTCGGTGCCTGGCACGACCATGGGGCAGATCCTCCTGCAAACTCTGCTCAGGCACATGGGAGATGAGGAGGGGACTGGGGACAGCCAGCACGGCTGCAGCACGGGCAGAGCCGGCCCGGCAGCTTCCGTGGGCACCTATGATGGGGTCACAGGGCTGGGGGACACAGGGAGGAGCCACGGTGCAAAGCCTGGGACACCGTCCTGCACAGGCCTGTCTCTAGACTGGAGAGACCTGGAGCTGAGGGATGGACCCCTCGGGGGGAAGGAACTGGCTGGATGGCCACACCCCAGGAGTTCTGCTCAGTGGCTCAACGTCCCAGTGCAGACCAGTGAGGAGTGGGGTTCCTCAGGGGCCGGGACTGGGAGCGGGGCTGTCTGTGGGAGACACGGACAGCGGGATCGACGCCCCCTCAGCAAGTCTGCTGACACCACCCAGCTGTGACACTGGAGGGAAGGGATGGCATCCAGAGGGACCTGGACAGGCCAGGCAGGCAGGACTGCCTGAGCTGCACGAAGCTCAACAAGGCCAAGGGCAAGGTCCTGCATGTGGGTCGGGGCAATGCCAAGCACAGCGACAGGCTGGGAGGAGAATGGATGGAGAGCAGCCCCAGGAGGAGGACCTGGGGGTGTTGCAAGGCAAGAAGTTCAACCTGAACCAGCAATGTGAGGTGGCAGCCCAGAAAGCCAACCATGAGCTGGGCTGCAACCCAGCAGCAGGACCAGCAGGTAAAGGGGTGATTATGTCCCTCTGCTCCACTCTAGGCAAATGCAGTGCTGCATCCAGCTCAGGGGTCCACAGGACAAGAAAGATGTGGAGCAAGTCCAGAGGAGGCCACAAAGATGATCTGAGGGCTGGAGCACCTCTGCTTTGGGGTCCCTTCCCACCCAAGCCAGTCTGTGAGTCTATGATCTACACAGCAGTGGCAAAAAGCAGCTGAGGGGCAGTGACAACAGCTCCTTAAGGTCTGCAGCACTTCTCAGGAAAAAATCCTCAACCCAACCAACCAAACCAGATTTGCCAACTCAGCAAATCTGACCAGTTTTGTCTTTAGGGGCAGACTGTGTCCCAAAACACTACCTGCAACCTCCTTCCATTGGACAAGAACACATGTTTGTCATCTTCTGCTAGGAGCTGGCCATCCTTTTGCCAGGTGATACTTGGAGAAGGGCTGCCACTTGCAACACAGTCCATCACTGCAACCTTGCTCACAAGCACGGTCACTTCTTCAGGGAGATCACCATCAGCTCCACTGATGGACGGTGGTACTGCAACAAAGGGCAAAACATGGTAAGAATATTGTGACTCAGTGTTGGGTTTTGGGTTTTTTTTTCTTTAAGGTTGCCCACCCATCTTTTAGATTAGGTTTTTACAAGAATGTGGTGAGATCTTCAGTGAATGATAATAAAATCCTGAGAGTCATTTCACTTGAGCTGTAGCTCAAGGGACTCTACTCTGCCCTGGTCAGGCCCCACCTGGAGTGTTGTGTCCAGTGCTGGGCTCCCTGGGATAAAAAGGACAGGGATCTCCTGGAGAGAGTCCAGAGGAGGCTACAAAGGGGATGAAGGGCCTGGAGCATCTCCCCTGTGAGGAAAGGCTGAGGGAGCTGGGGCTGTTCAGCCTGGAGAAAAGAAGCCTGAGAGGGGATCTGATCAGTGTTTATCAATAGCTGAAGGGTGGGACACAGGGGGACATGGGCAGCCTCTTCTCAGTGTCTGTGGGGACAGGACAAGGGGCGATGGCTGCAAGTTGGAGCACAGGGAGTTCTGCACAAACATGGGGAAGAACTTTTCCCCAGTGAGGGTGAGGGAGCCCTGGGACAGGCTGCCCAGGGGGTGTGGAGTCTCCTCCTCTGGAGAGATTCCAGCCCTGTCTGGATGCCTCCCTGTGTGCCCTGTCCTAGGTACCCTGCTTTGGCAGGGGGTTGGACCTGATGGGCTCTGGAGCTCCTTTCCAACCCCTACAGCTCTGTGATTCCTTCCACAGTTTACAAATACATCCAATTTATACACTTCAAAACCACGAAGGAAACCTGAACTGTGATGCTGCTTAGTTTCCACAGAACTCTCTGGTTTCTGTCACTCCTAAGGGAAAAGGAAAGCAGGAGAGCTCACAGAGCACACGGACGTCGTAACGAATGGAATCCTCGCCGGCTTCGTTCACCGCCACACACACGTATCTCCCGGCATCTTCAGCCTGCGCCCGTGGAATCTGCAGCACCCTGCCTCCTGTGGGGGAAATGAGCTCAAGATTTAACTGCAGTATCAAGAAACTCCCATCTTTTTCCACACCATGTTTCACTGGAGACCTGAGCAAGCACAGCTGGGAATGGGTAGCATCCCTTCTGAATTAGAAGTAACTAAAGACTTCTATTTCCCAGCTACTTTCTCTCCTGGCAGATACTTGGACTTCAGCAATATTCACCCTGAAAGGTTAGAAACGAGTAATTGATTCCCCAGAAAGGAGTAACACTCTCCAGCAGGATGCAGCCAGGCATTATTTTTCCATCAACCCCTGAAATGTTTCTCAGCGAGGTGACAGAACTAACGAGCAAGAGGAAACGAAGCATGGAATATTCTGGGAATGCTGTTCCAAAGTGAAAGCACCCCCACTTTCTGAAGCTTGTAGGCACAAACAATTCTTACTTTTCACTCTGTTCCTGTCGTGGTTTCCCCCCGGCTGTGGGCCGAGATCCACGCAGCTGCCTGCTCCTTAAAGTAAAAGAGCAGGGGAAGAGGGAAAAAGGGGGGAAACAAGGGAAGGGAAAAGGAAGGGGCAAATAACTCCAAACCCAAGAAACTAAGAGGCCCGTGGGTTGGGATAAGGAGAGTTTACTGAGAGAACAGAAAGATCAAATATCCCAATGCTAACAGGACTTGAGAGCAAAAGAAGATGAAACTCTTGATCCCCAATGCAGTTTCTCCCCGACCCACACAACTCAGGTACCACCCAGAGCTGTCCCGGAACCCGACCGTCCCCCCAAGCAGCACGCGTCCCGCCACCGCCCCTCTTCTTCCTCCCCTCAGCCCCCGTTCTCCTGGGCAGGACATCATTGGCATGGAATACTCTCTTTGGCCCATCTGGGGCACCTGTCCTGGCTTCGCCCCTCCTTTCTCCTGAATAGAGAAATAGGAAGAAGCTGAGAAAAGTCCTTGACTGTCTGACTGCAACTAAGAACATCAGGGTGTTCTCAGCACTGCTTTCATTGTAACTCCCAAACACAGCATCCCATCAGCTGCTACAAATGAAGTTAACTCTAGCCTGACTGAAACCAGGACAGTTCCTCATTTAAAGCAGAGCCAAACAGGTTCCAAAAGAGAGGGCATTAGGAATACATTTGGGGAGTGGTTGTCATGAGTGTCCCACAGTTGAGCAGACAAACAGACATTATTCCCTTCTTCTCACATGCCATCCCAACCCATGCTCGGCACAGCAAGCCTCCCTTTTCATGCTCAGCATCCTAAGAACCCCACTCCCTTGCCCCGTGCAGGGAAGCTCATGGCCCTTTTCCTGCTGGAAACAGGATCTCCATGCTTTGCTCCCCGGCTCAAAAGCTTTCCTACTCCAGTGATGATTTTGCCAAAGCAAAAGGTAGTAAGGAAATAAACAGGGAAACACAGCAGAGGGAAGGAATCCTCGTTGTGTCTTGTTGTTCACCACACAGTATGAGGGTTCACTCATCACATTCACACCGCTTTTGGGACTAATTTTAAATGAAGAAGGAAAACCCTTAAACCCAAGGCCTGGAGAGACACAACTTCAGTCAGGAAAAGCTGAAAATAACATTACTGCAGTGCTCTGAAGGGGAAAAGTTTATTACTACCTAAATACTATCAACCAACACCTTTCCTTAAGCTCAGAGAGCGACGTTGGAAGACTCACCTGGCAGTATTAGGACTTTATCACTGGAGCTCAGAGGATAGCCATCTTTGTACCAGGTGAGGACTGGAGGAGGAACAGCGTTGGTCTCACAGTACAGTGAAAGGGGATTGTTGACAATCACATCTTTACTTTCTCCACCTCTTCCTGTATCCACTGTGTTACCAGCTTCCCATTCCTTATAGAGCTTTTGGAAACTGGGAGGAACTGCAACCAAGGAGAGGGGGAAAGTGTTAGGGTTTTACAGCAGGAAAGCTAGTGTAAAGTTAAAAAAAAATAAAATAAAGAGATCCTGAGAATGTTAAATGGCAGCAATAAAACTGAGTGTAATGGATTAACTGGTCCCTCCAATTTAGATTAGCCAGGAAAATTCTAGTTCTTTTCATGAGAATACACAGTTGAGCAATTGAGTGAGTACTTGGTGAAGACTAATGAACAGCAGGGCAAGAAGACCTGATAAAACACAGAGGGTATTAATCAACACTGATACTCACATAGTAAGCTGTCTGGTTTTACTCAAGCTCTAATTTTGTCTACATTTTCAGAAATGACTAAGGATTGTTTTCCAGTACTTACACCCAGTGTGTAAGCCAACAGGACACTTACATCTGGGGCCTCTGAGCTTGACTCAACACAAATAAATAAAATACAAGGTCCTAGTAGAAGCTAAACTAAAACTGCCATGTAGCTCAACGGAAGATCAGAGTTACTACCTCAGCCCACTGACTTCAGAGACGCTGAATAGGTCGCAAAAAGGGAAAGCAAGAGTAATTAACCACTCTATTTCTTAAAGATGGGCAAAACACATGGGAAATATGGGGAAGAACTTCTTCCCCAGTGAGGGTGAGGGAGCCCTGGGACAGGCTGCCCAGAGGGTGTGGAGTCTCCTTCTCTGGAGAGATTCCAGCCCCGTCTGGACATCTCCCTGTGTGACCTGTCCTAGGGACCCTGCTTTGGCAGGGGGTTGGACCTGATGGGCTCTGGAGCTCCCTTCCAACCCCTGTGATTCTGTGATGCTGTGAAATAAACACCCCACAAAGCAGAAAAGCACCAGGTTAGACCAAGCAGGTGCAAAGGATACAAAATCTTGAAGAACTCCAACCCAGACCAGTGGAAAAGAGGCCACCCAGAAGGATTTTGTGATCTGAACTCTTTTTACCTTGGATATTTACATCAAATTCCACTTCATCCTCCCCAGCAACGTTGGACGCCAGACAAGTGTAACGACCAGTGTCTGATACTTCAGCCTCCTTAATGTGCAGAGTATGGCCACCACCTTGGATGATGACATGATCATCTGGTTTAAGGGGCTGCAAGGTAATGTCACATGGAAATTAGTACTTGGCAAAACATACACAAGAATTTACATCACAAGTGACAGTAGAGAATACATCAAATCAACAGGCACGTGGAGGAGGAGAAGTTTATGTGGGTTGGTCAACGTAGATGCATCAGGGGAAATCATGCCTGGCCAACTGATGGCCTTCTATGATGGCAGGACCAGCTGGGTGATGGAAAGCAGTAGATGTTGTCTACCTTGACTTCGGCAAGCCTTTAAACACCACCCCTCATAACATTTAGCCTGGAGAAGACTGAGAGGGCATCTCATCCACACTGATCAATACCTAAAGGGTGGGTGTCAAGAGAAAGGGGCCAGACTCTTCTCAGTGGTGTCCAGTGACAGGACAAGGAGCAACGGGCACAGACTGAACCACAGGAAGGTCCGTCTCAACATGAGGAAAAACTTCTTCACTCTGTGGGTGCCTGAGCCCTGGGACAGGCTGCCCAGAGAGGCTGGGGAGTCTCCTTCTGTGGGGAGATCCTAAACCCACCTGGATGCCACCCTATGTGACCTGCTCAAGGTGATCCTGCCTTGGTTGGGGGTTGGAGTGGGTGATTGCCAGGGGACCCTGCCAACCCCGACCAGCCTGGAGTTTGGTGTGATACCAACAGTGTGTCTCTAATGAAAACAGAGCACAACTGGCCTGCCTGGGACAGTAATTTAGTCCATGGATGGGAGTGAAAGCCATTTGCCCAGGGGTAACCTAAGGAAAAGCTGCTGCTCCGACAGTGTCAGCAAGCTGCTCTCAGCCACCATCTGTCTTCAAGGACCTCTCAACTCTTCCCAACATCATTCTTCATTGGCAGTACAATCAGCACACCCAGGAGGGCCTCAGTTACAGCACGTGCCAAAAACAGGCGGAGGGTGTGTACAGCCTGTCCTGTGTCTCCAGGCTGGTTCTGCACACTTGGTACATCCAGCAAGGGCTGGTCCAGCTGCAGAGCTGCAGCAGTGTCAGGCTGTAAGTGCCCCACCGAGCACAGCAGAAGGAAGAGATGTTGCATTGTCCTCTGGTACAGAGCAGTCACACCATCTCTTTCTGTTGGCAGAGAATGCACATCAGAATGAGCCCTGGGCATCGCCCCTTCAGACCAATGTGGTTGTGAAGACTGCGTGGGGCAGAAACCACGCCTGGTCCCCCCTCACAGAGGATCCAGATGCTTCTGTGGTTTGTGAGCTCTGCCAGAACCAAGTGGGAGGCTCTCTACAACTTCTGCAAGGGCAGCACTTGGAGGAACCAAGCTCGGGGCCTCTGGGGACTTTACACAATGGCAGAGTGACGCATGGTTGGACCACGGAATGCTACTTCCAGACAGGACCTCCCCCTTCAAAGCACAGGCCAGCGGTTGGCTCTGGACACTTCAGCAGTGCTGTCCCCATGGCACCATCAAGCACCCACAAAAACCCAGGGCACCCGTTTGGGGAGGTCTGGCTGACAGCAAGCATCCTAAGACATGCGAGGGGTGGCACTGCCAGAGGGAGGGTGGGAAAGCTTCCAGCTGACTTCAGCAGTGCTGGGGAGCTGCAGGAGCACTCATTGATAGCAACAGCAGCTGTTTCCATGCACCCCCCACCCCGAGAAGGAGGGAAGCTTGTGACTGGCCTGTCCATCCTTGTACCAGCTGATGGCAGCAGCAGGAATGGCGTGAGCTTCGCACTCCAGGGTAAGGCTGTGATTTACTTTGATCTTCACTTCCTTAGGGGAGAGACCCAGCCCGGAGAGGTCCCCTCTGTTAATGGTGGGTGGAACTGCACAAAAACAAAGGAGTGAGAGGGACTGTCATGACTTAGAGCCCTACACAGCACGTCAAAATTAACTGGAGAAACCCAGATGTCAAGCTTGGGAAAGCAGGTCTCTTCTCTTTGGGGGTTGGACCTGATGATCTCTCGAGGTCCCTTCCAACCCCTACAATTCTATGATTCCCCCTGTAACCCACCTCTTCCCCACTGATTGAGTATTTATTTGACTCCTATATGTATTTTAAACTATTTTTAGTATATTTAAGAAATGTAAAAACACATAAAACTCTGTTCAGTAGTTTCAGATGTGCAGCCCTGGCCTTACCTAGCTTCACCCACCGACTTATGTGTTTGGCTTGCGTTCCACGCCGTTCAGCGCACTGCAGTCATTAAAAAGCACTTTAATGGAAACCAATACTCTCAGAAACATGTGTTCAAACTCAAGTCCATGCTCAGAGTAGCTGGTCAAGACTCAACATTTCCATTCCAATGTAAGCCCAATGTTGCAAAATCCCATTTCCCTCTGAATCAGCATGAAAACAGAACATTCCCAACTTCTTATGCTACCCCCTACCCGTGTCTCATAATATCTTTTAAATGATTTTAAATGCTTTCAAAGCATTTTCCATTCTTTGCTTGAGGGGAAATCTTAAGCTTACAGTATCCTAACAATTGACAGTTGCAATGGCTCTTGGGGGTGGGGGGCTTTATACTGCCATACTTCAATAATGAACTCTTTTGTCATCTTCTCATTATTCCGAATCCAGTGGGGCCTTATTAGGGACTGAGTGTAATTAAAATAACAGCATGGTTACTGTGAGGGAGCAATCCAAACTCCAGACTGGGAAAGGGGAAAAAAAAAAGAAAAAGAAAAAAACCCATGCTTGAGTGAGCCCACAATGAAGAGTTTGTGTATTTAAATAGAGTATTAGGCACAGATGCTCAAGGGACAATGTGCTGACAGGAAGCCTGGAATGGGAAAGCTTTTGTGCATATGGTATTTTATGGAAGGATATAAAAATAGCATCCTCCTGTTTTACCTCAGTGGAGATTTCCCATTAGATGTTACGGGTCCCTTCTCCTTTTCTTTCTAAAACAGTTTCCTTGCTCATGAGATTCTCACATCTCCCATTGTGCTGCACTCAGCCAACTTGAAAATCATTACCAAAAGCATTTCAGAAGAACCTCAAGTTCAACAACGTTTCTTAAGTGTTTTCCCCTGTGTGGTACAAAGATTTCTAGCCCAACAGCAGCCCCAGCAAAGGATGCAAATGTTTCTAGTGCCTGTCCTCAAGCAATGTCATGACTACTGCACATGTTTGCTAAACAAAGCTACTAACAGAAATCCTCATATTCACCAGGAGAGGTAACACTGCAAAGGGGGGAAAAAAGGGAATAATTTTAAGAAGAAAAGAAAAAAAGGTTCAAAAAGGGGTTTCCATACTGTAGACTTTCACTTCATAGTGTTTCAAAGTCTCTCCAGCCTCATTGGTGGCTATACAGGTGTATCTTCCAGCGTTGTTTTCCTGGGCATTTAGGATCTGCAGAGTTCGTCCACCTGCCAAAAGACATCATAATTTAATGGCATCTACTTAATACTCTTGCTTCCCTGATGTTTAAACAGCTTCTGCAGTGTATTTTCAATCCCTTGATCCAAATTCCACCCTTAGCTGAGAACTAAGTGCAGACTGTGTAACAAACGAGTGCTTTGGCTCCTGACTCATGCTGCTTCTGGATCCTTGGAAAATTGGCTAATATCTAAGTGTGTACAAGATGTTTAGATGGGAAAAAGTATTTAGGGTTGTGGGTTTTATTCACAGATTCAGTTTTTGCTGACTGACCATGAGCCAGCAGTGTGCCCAGGTGGCCAAGAAGACCAACAGCATCCTGGCTTGTGTCAGAGCCAGCGTGGCAGCAGGGCCAGGGCAGGGATTGTGCTCCTGGACTGGGCACTGGGGAGGCTGCACCTCGAGTGCTGGGTCCAGTTCTGGGCCCCTCACTACAAGAAGGACATGGAGGGCCTGGAGCGAGTCCAGAGAAGGGCAACCAGGCTGGGGAAGGGGCTGGAGAGCAAACCTTCCCAGGAGCGGCTGAGGGAGCTGGGGGTGTTCAGCCTGGAGAAGAGGAGGCTGAGGGGAGACCTGATCCCCACCTACACTGACCTGACAGGAGGGTGCAGAGAGGTGGGTGATGGTCTCTTCAGCCAGGGGACAGGTGACAGGATGAGGGGCAATGGGCTCAAGCTGTGCCAGGGCAGGGGCAGAGCAGATGGGAGGGAGAAGTTCTTCCCCAAACGGATTGTCAGGCACTGGCACAGGCTGCCCAGGGAGGGGGCTGAGTCCCCACCCCTGGGTGTGTTTAACAGACAGGTAGATGAGGTGCTCAGGGATATGGGTTAGCACAGGACAGGAATGGTTGGACTTGATGATCTTAAAGGGCTTTTCCAACCTGGTGATTCTGTGCTAAAGAGAATGGAGGTGGCATCAATAATACTAAGCAAGAACACTGCATGCAGCATATGGGTGGACATGAGCCTCTGCAGTGTGTTTCTGCTTCGGCACAGGCTCAGCAAGCAAGTGGCTCTTAATTCCCTCTGGAGCACAGACAGAAGGAACAGCCTCGCTGGGAGACAATGTGTAAACACGAATGCATCAGTAGAGGATTTAAGACTTCAGGCGCCTCTACATCTTTGCCATCCACCATGTCCTTCCCATGGTATCATGCTCATTTCCCAGCTGGACTGTGTGTGTTCCCAGAGGTGAGCAGCTGTTTCATTCGGCTGCTGCTCCTTTCAGATTGCACTCCCAGGAACTGTCCCCTGACTTGGTGAGTCAATCCCTCTCTAATGATACCAACTCAGTCTTCCCCAAGCACCTCCCATTAACAGCAGTGAGGTAGCTGTTCACCTAGGTTAGCTCAGAGTTAGCAGCAAAGAGTGCTCCTGCTTTCCACCTCCACAGATGTGCTAGGTAAGGGTTATTCCACAGATTAAAAATGGCAAAGTACCAATGACCTAGAGAAATCCCACCTCATTCTGTTTACTAGATGCTGTATCTCTCTCCATCTAATTTCCATGCTTAATTCCAAATCATTTCCATTCAATGTTAACTCCAGGGAGCCCGTTTGCCATCCCTGAGCTTTACAGAACAGACAAATACATGAATACAAATAAAATACAAATACATACTCAGTTGATTGTGAAGCACTTAGAAAATACTAGAAGGGGAAGTGCTACCGAAGTACAAGCACCATACTTAAGGTGTACCCCTTGATGTTTCAAGAACATCTGTCACAGGAAACGACACAGCAGAAGATTACAGTGTCCTGCTGGTTTCCAGTAACAACAGAAATGTTACCTGGCAAAATGCGGACATTCCTGTTTGATTCCAAAGGATTTCCCTCTTTCAGCCAGGTGATTGTGGCAGGAGGATAGGAGTAAGCCTCGCAAACCAGCGATGTCGGGCTGTTGAGGATAACAGTGACATCCTCCACGCTTCCATGGCCGTCTGCACCCACAATGGTTGGAGACACTAGGGATGACAAAATCTTTAACCAAGGGGAAAACAAAAAGCCAGTTTGCCATTCCCTGTTTAGTCTAGAACCTGGGTGCAGCCCTAAATAACTGGGAGGCATTCCTACGAGGCATGCTGAAACCCAGAGCCAGACAACCTTCATCTGGTTTTACATGTTGTCCTGCAGTCAATGGTCACCCCCCATGGCAGTGACTCCGGGCACCCTTTGCCAGACACAGGTCACCAGGAAGGCAGGTGTCGTGGTTTCCCCCCGGCTGTGGGCCGAGATCCACGCAGCTGCCTGCTCCTTAAAGTAAAAGAGCAGGGGAAGAGGGAAAAGGGGGGAAACAAGGGAAGGGAAAAGGAAGGGGAAATAACTCCAAACCCAAGAAACTAAGAGGCCCGTGGGTTGGGATAAGGAGAGTTTACTAAGAGAACAGAAAGATCAAATATCCCAATGCTAACAGGACTTTAGAGCAAAAGAAGATGAAACTCTTGATCCCCAATGCAGTTTCTCCCCGACCCACACAACTCAGGCCGTACCACCCAGAGCTGTCCCGGAACCCCACCGTCCCCCCAAGCAGCACGCGTCCCGCCACCGCCCCTCTTCTTCCTCCCCTCAGCCCCCCGTTCTCCTGGGCAGGACGGCATTGCCATGGAATACTCTCTTTGGCCCATCTGGGTCACCTGTCCTGGCTTCGCCCCTCCTTTCTCCTGAAGAGAGAAATAGGAAGAAGCTGAGAAAGTCCTTGACTGTCTGACTGCAACTAAGAACATCAGGGTGTTCTCAGCACTGCTTTCATTGTAACTCCCAAACACAGCATCCCATCAGCTGCTACAAATGAAGTTAACTCTATCCTGACTGAAACCAGGACAGCAGGCATGGCGCCTGGCGCAGCAGCTGGCAGGGCCGCTGCCCGGTGAGCCCGCGAGCGGCAGATCAGTAGGAGGGGTGAGCCTGGGAAATGAGGATGTGGAAAACAAGCTCGCCATTGTTTGCCTTGGGTTGTGCAATAACCATTGGGGGGGAAAAAGAAAAAACCCAGCAAAAAGCAGATGTTTCAGCTGTTAGGAAGAGATCACAATCTGAAGTGGCCTGTGGATGCTCCTTCCCTGAAATCACAGTAAGCCAACGCACCGTCCTGCTCCTTCCACACAACACCCTGCCACAGCTCCCCCTTTTCTACCTCCACATTGTCTAAACCCCAGAACTGCTTTTATTGAGCTCCTATTATTTATCAATTACCAAGCTATAAAGTTGCAATCGTTGCCAGACAACTTCAGCACTGCTGCAATTAACGTCCTACAAAATTCCAAAGCGATTATCCCATTTCTTTCCCTGAGATGAGTATTTTTCCCAGCAAGAGCCAGTGCAGCTGTCTTACCCAGCACATTAAGGCTGTAACTTTTGCTCCTGTCCCCAGCTGTATTGGATGCAACACACATGTATCTCCCCGTGTCGGTGACACGAGCATCGGTGATCTGCAGAAAACGCCCACGGGACAGCAACTGGTGATCCTCATCCAGGGTTAGGGGTTGCCCATCCTTTATCCAGGTGATCTGTGGAACAGGGTGCCCTTAATGGAGTAGAGAGAATTGCAAATATTAGTTGCTGCGTAGCCTCTAGGATGTGCCAAAATTTTCTGAAAACCAGAAAAAATAGTTGCAGGTGTCCTTTTAAAATCTATCTTTTAGGGAGATGTTTTGGAAGTATACTTAAGTAAAGTATAATAAAGTATTACACTTTACTTAGGTATACTACTTAACTATTACATATACTTAATACACTTAATACTTAAGTATACTACTTAACTATTACATATACTTAATGCACTTAATACTTAAGTATACTACTTAATACTTAACTATTACATATACTTAATGCACTTAATACTTAAGTATACTACTTAATACTTAGGTATTCTTAAGCCTTTGAACTTCCTGAAGTAATATACACCACCTCTTAAATTCCACGGGTCTTGAGAAGAGAACTACCACAGCACTATCCTCTTGGCTACACTTTATGCACACTTCACAGGAGTGCTTAGTCCTGCTATATGCCCTGTGGTTGAAACCAAACTGCCCAAATTCCATTAAAATCAGGCTGTTCAAAACCAATATGGTTCAACACTGTGGGCTTGATGGGTAAATGTCAGGAATACTTTACCTATCACTTCACACGTTAGGGTAACTCCATGCTTCTCTTTCACTTTCACATCTTCCAAGGTATTGTCACCCACAATCCCTGGAGGCACTGGAAGCAGAGACCAGGACACCATCAGCAAGTGCTGCTTACAACCCTTTTGAATACAACAAAGGCACGCTCGTGCATACGCTTCCCTTCATCACGTGGACTGAGTGGCTTGGATCTGCTGGAAACAGGGCCAGATGCAAGACAGTGCTGAGCTAACCTGCCTCACTTCATCCTGAGCCCTGGGACAGGCTGCCCAGGGAGTGTGGAGTCTCCTCTTTGCTGATATTCAAGACCCATCTGGACGCTGACCTGTGCGACCTGTCCTAGGGACCCTGCTTTCGCAGAAGGGTGGGATCTGATGATCTCTTGAGGTCCCTTCCAACCCCTACAGCTCTGTGATTCTGTGATCCTTGAGGGTCTGCAGGGCAACATTTCTGAGCCTGGGCAGAAGGGTGATGACGATGGGCACTGGTTAGTGAGGCACCAGCAAACTTGTAAACCACTTTTATCACCTGTATCAAGCCGCAAGTGATTTGTTTGTTTGAAACCATGTGCTTAACTTTAAGAGCTGTTTGTTTTCCAGCAGTAATTGAAGGCATCCGCCTAGAACTCTAGGGAAAGAACTGATTTATCAATAAAAACAACTCAGCTTGTCTATTCCTGCACCGTGTGGGGCTTTTTCCTTACAAGGAACCCAGGAAGCTCCCAACAAGCGGATGCTGTGTGAAGGCACTCATGTGTTTTGTGCCACGACAGCTAAATCCATACAGGCAGATGAACAAACCCCATACATAGGTCTAAGAGCATCTTGCTGTGGTACAAGCTATGTTTCTCTAGGGAAACAAGACAAAACTGTACCCTTAAAATACCTACCCCACCCCCCAAAATACCTAACTCAACAAGAGGAAGCCCTTACTGTACAGCTGACCAGTTAATGACTCGTTTCCACAGGACTGTGGAGATAAAAGTGCAGTGGACTGAGGGAGGCCAGATCAGGGGTGTCCTGGTGAGTAGCTGAGGTGGTTTGGCCCTGGCTGGAGGCCCACACTCACCAAAGCTGCTCTATCACTCCCCTTTTCAGCCAAAAAGGGGAGAAAATATATGTTGAGAGGCTGAGGAGTGGAGATAAGGCCAGGGAGAGATCATTCCGCAATCAGTGTCACGGGCAGAACAGACTCAACATGGAATAAAGGACAGAAAACTCTAATTTATTACACTACACACCCAGTGAAACCAGAGTTGGGTAATGAGAAGTGTAACCAGATCTTAAAGCACCTCCCTTCTTAGCAGACTTAACTTCATTCATGATTTTTCTCCTTTCTCCCCCCCAGATATGGCACAGGGAGGGGCAGGGAATGGGGTTTTGGGCAGTTCCTCACAAACAGCTTTCCTTCTCCAGATCTTGACATCTCTAGTTCCCCCCACCCCTCCACTCTTAGCAGACTTTAGTCAGGATTTTGCTCCCTTCTTCCCCCTGCACTGCAGCTCAGGGAGGGGCAGGGAATGGGGAGTGGGGGTGTTCAGTCAATTTCTCACAAGTTGTCTTCCTTCTTAGCTGGGGGGGCATTCCTCACCCCCTTCCCCTGCTGCACCATAGGGTCCCACCCACAGCAGACAGTCCTCCACGAACTTCTCCAGCATGTGTCCGTTCTATAGGGGCATCATCTCCTCACCATGTGCCTCAACATGGCTCCTTCCATAGGGTGCTGACCTTCAGGCCCAGACTGCTCTGGCCTGGTCCCCCACAGAGTCACAAGTCCCCTGGTAAACCTGCTGAGGCGTGGATCAATCTCTTCACAGGCTGTAGATGTCTCTGCTCCCCGTCCTCATCCATGGGCTGTGAGGGGACACCCGCTCCACCATGGTCTTCTCCACGGGCTGCAGGGGACTCTCTCTCTCTGGCACTTGGAGTGCCTCATTCTTCCCCCTCCTTCTTCTCTGGCCTTGGTGCCTGCACAGTTTCTCACATCTCACTCCCTTCTCTGGGGGCAAAATGCAGCTGCTAATGTTTTTTTTCTCCTCACTGTGGTTCCCAGAGGCGCTGTGACCATCACTGATGGGCTCGGCCTTGGTCAGCAACGACTCTGGCCTTGAATCAGCCGATGTTTACTCTCCAGGGCCTGCAGAGAGCTTCTGGCTCCTTCTTGCAGCAGCCATCTTGGCACAACCCCTTCTCCATTGGAACCCAGACACGCAAAACTGCGACAGTAACGCTGCATATGAAGAGCTCTGATCAACTGTTCCCTTCAAAGCACAGGATCTGTAGATTCCAGCCACAAGACAATGGTGTTACAAAACAAAAGTAGGCATGGAGCAGGACAGGCTGAAAAGGAGGCCTGTAGCTGTAAGAAAGCAAGCCCCATCTCCAAAAGATTCTGGAAAGTTTTGTAATAAGAATGCTGGACTGGGGAGCCTGATCCTGCGCTTTAGTAATCCTACACAGTGCAAACCTTCAGCCTAAAGAGACCTAAAGAGAGAGGAATGAAAACAGATCCAGTAGACTAATGGTGATCTACGTTGGAAGCAAAAGTTTTATAAGAATCACAGTAATGTGCAGAATTCATCGTCAACAGAAGAGAAATTATGTTACACCAGATGTTTTCTACCAATGAAGGGTAAGAACTAGAGTGAAGAATTCAAGAGATTTGCATGTCACTTGGCTGGAATGGCAGACACTGCTCCAGGGTGGCTCAACACCGCCCTCTAACAGGAGACATGGCGAGATGCGGGGAGGTTGGAATCCGCATGGCCACTACTGGGACCCTGAGCCAACCTGTCAGGCAGTAGCAATCAAATATCCCTCTGCCACTGCATGAGCAGTGCAAACCAGCCATTTTCATGGTGCCCAAACCAGCATCAGCTAGTGAAGAAACTCGACATAAGCTAAAGCCATGAAGGTCAGGATGTAAGCCAGGCCAAAAGGTACTACTCATAAATAAAGAGCAACTCATCGCTTTGGCCCCAAAATGATACACTAAGATGTCAATGCATATTAATCCCAACAATATGAGCAAGCCACACCGAGCATCTTGCAAATGTGCATATTCTGCTCATTACACTGAGCTCTCCATGCAGACAGGCCCATCTGTCCCACCTCCTACACCGCTTCAGAGAAACACTGGGATGCCTCTGTACAGTCCCCCTTTACAGCAAGATGGTGAATATTCTGTGTCACTATCAGGCCACATTCCAGTAACTTTCCCCTAGAAAGACAAAGAAGTGACTGGGGGGGAGGGAAGAGAAGACTGAACAATGGAATTTTCCACTTAGCCCACTTGAAATCAGCTTCACTGAGCATTTTTCTTCACGGCAAACAAAGCCTATGCGAGAGAGATTTCCAGAACCCTCATGAACACCCTGCTACTAAAACCCTCCAAAGAAAACAGTGAGAACAATGACTGCTTTTCAGCATTTATCCTTCTCTTCCATCCTACCCGGCTTACACTTCCATGAGCTCATCAAATAAACATGAGTTGACATGAAGGCAAGCTCTTGGTTACAGGCCGAAGGCGAGAGAAGCCGCGACTGCTCAGGGCCTTCGAGAGGCAATGCTGTAAGCCAGCCTGCACCAGGCCTGGTAATCATCAAGAACAGGTAGTCACTGAACCAAAAAGAAGCAGTTCTGGGGGAAAAAAAAACACCCTATTTTTAAACATAAGTACAGTAAGGGTGTGGGTTAAGCCACCTCAAGAGTGCACTGTACCAGTCCTTGCCCAAATGTGTGTGGTGGTTGAGCCCTGGCTAAAGGCCAGACGCCCACCAAAATCAATCCATTACTCCCCTTCTTAGTTGGACAGGGGAGAAAAATATATTAGGCAATTCAAGTGTCAAACTTGTTAATGAGGCGGGCAAAACAGACTCAACACAGAGTGCAGGAGAGAAAGTTATCTGATTTATTACACTACACTGAAGAGAAACAGTGAAAAACCCGAGTCAGGAGTGCAACCAACAATCTTGAAACAAATGCAACCAGGCAAACACTTTTCTCCCCCTCACTCCCTCCTCAGCAGGCTTCAGTTAGAAGTTTGCTCCCTTCTTCCCTCCCGGTCGCAGCCCAGGAGGGGCAGGGACTGGGGAAATGGGGGTCTGGGTAACACCTTCCCCCCACCCCTCCATTCTAAAGCAGACTGCCCTTTAGCCATGATTTTGCTCCCTTCTTTCCCCCTCCTGCTCGCAGCACAGGACAGGGGGGCAGGGACTAGGAGATGGGGGCTTGGGTCAGTCCCTTGCAAGATGGTTTCCTTCTCGGCCGTGATGGGGGCATCCATCCCACACCCCCTCCCCCTGCTGCACCCTAGGATCTCACCCACGAGAGCCAGTCCTCCACGAACTTTCTCCAAGGCAAATCTCTTACCACCGGGCTTCATCTCTGCTCTGGTAGGCAGCAACAAATCACAGTGTCTCTCAGTCCCAGTCCTCCATGGGGCTATGATGCCTCCTCCAGCAAACCTGTTTGGCTCATCTCTGTAGGTCGCTTGTGCTGGCAGGGGCTCATCCCAACGTCAGTCACGGCATCTTCTCTATGCCTCCACCGGCTCCATCCAGCGTGGAGCCTCTCCACCGGGCAGGTCGGGTCTCTGCCTCCTCCATGGGTCCTTTCCTCCGGCTACTCCACGGGCTTCTCCCCTGGGCTGCAGGGGCATCTCTCTCTCGGGCACCTGGGGCGCCTCCTCCCCCAGCCTTCCCGGCCTTTTGTGTCTGTGGCTGCTTTGCATTTATAGGCAAATAGACATCTTAATGGGCCAACACTGCAGTTGTCTTGGCACTCCATTCTCTGATGGAGTCTTTGTCTCCTCTATGTGACTCTCAGAGGTGCTATCAGCAGGCTGCCAGAAGATTCCAGCAGCCATTTTCTGCAGCCCCTGGCCCTCTCTCTCTCTCAGCACCCAACTATGCACAACCGCAACAACGTGTCACCAGGATCGCCCACTCCCACCCGTGGTTTACATGCTTTACAATACCAAAACCTCCACTGGCAGAAGGTTTCCCCTGCAGCAGAGATCTCTGCTTTGCAAAAACCATTCCAGCTCCATGTTTCATTTCTTTGTTGGGCTTTGCTTTGCCTTTGCATCTTTAGTTGCAGCGGATTATCACTGGGATGGCACTCAGCTATGCAGGATTATACCCACAGCTGCACAGCAACACTGCAGTTAACTCACAACCAGTATTCACACATTGTTCTTTTCACACAGAACACAGACTGGTTGGGGTTGGCAGGGACCTCTGGAGATCACCCAGTCCAACCCCCTGCCAGAGCAGGACCACCTGGAGCAGGTCGCACAGGGTGGCAACCAGGTGGGTTTGGGATCTCCCCACAGAAGAGACTCCTCAACCTCTCTGAGGAGCCTGTCCCAGTGTGGATGAGATCCCCTCTCAGTCTTCTCCAGGATAAACAGCCCCAGCTTGCTCAGTTTCTCCTCACACTACAGATGTTCCACTCCCTTCATCATCCTTGTATCCTCCAATGGACTGCCTCCATCAGCTCCCAGTCTGTCATGAACTGGGGAGCCCAACACTGGACACACAACTCCAGCTGTGGTCTCAGCAGGGCAGAGCAGAGGGGGAGGAGAACAGAACCTCCTGTAACCTGCTGGCCACGCTCTTCTCAACACCCCCAGGTCCCATTGGCCTCTTGGCCACGAGAGCACAGTGCTGGTCATGGAGAGCTTGTTGTCTTCCAGCAACCCCAGGGCCTTCTCCACTGTGGTGCTTTCCAGCAGGTCACCCCTGACCTGTGCTGGTGCCAGGGGTTATTCCTCCCTGGGGCAGGACCCTGCACTTGCCCTTGCTGAGCTTCACTTGGTTCCTCTCTGCCCAGCTCTCCAGCCTGTCCAGGTCTCCCTGAATGGCAGTGCAGCCTTCTGGTGTGTCAGCCAGTCCTCCCAGTTTGGTATCATCAGCCAACTGGCTGAGGGTATGCTGTGCCCTGTCCAGGTCATGGATGAACGTTTTGTAGACTGTCTCCAGCACTGACCCTGGGGCTCACCACTGGCCACAGGCCCCAGCTGGGCTCTGTGCTGATTTTGACTTAAACCTGCTTAGATTTAGGCTGATGCAGCAGGGCGACTCCCCTGCCCGCTCACTCGGGTCATCTCCCTTTCCCCACCACTGGCATTTCTGGGCTGCGTGGTCAACCAGGAGGGAGCTGATCCGGCTGAAAACTAACCTGAGCAGGATCCTTTCCACATCACCTATAAACTGGGTCACCTTGTTCATCAACCCAGGGGAGAGTGAAGCTCTGAGCAACAAGAAACAGAGGAGATGATGGGAGCTGGGCTGTCAGCAGGCCCCAGCCTTCTGTCCAACTGAAACACCAACCCAACTGAAGCTGGACACACTGACACAGCTCCTCTTCTGAAAGGAAGCAACCCACAAACTAGATGTAGCTCCCAGTTAGTCCAAATTACACCTGAAGACTCAAATTCACATGTTGAAGTGAAAGTCTTTAAAACCTGTACGTGTGACCACAGATCCCTGTTATTCCCCCCTCCTCCCCCCCCCAAAAGGCTTTTGGGGTTTGCATACTAACTTATCTAAAGGCAGCAAAGTGTCAGGAAACCCTTCATCATCTTCTACCACAACAAACATTACCACAGGCTTACCTAGAACAGAAAGGTCAAACTCCTTCCTCACCTCCCCTGCAGCGTTGGTCACTACACAGGTATATCGACCTTCGTCTGCTACGCTCGTGTGTGTCAACCGCAGCGTTCTGCCACCTGAGGAGAAAGCCAGAAAGCACACCACCATCACAGCCCTGCTCCAACCACCGTGCTCCCAGATGGTCTGTGCCAAGGCCATTTCCTTATGGTTCAGTTACATGTTAGCATGTTTTACTCGTGGATGGATACTCATGGATGAGAATCACAGAATCGTAGGGGTTGGAAGGGAGCTCCAGAGCCCATCAGGTCCAACCTCTGCCAAAGCAGGGTCCCTAGGACAGGGCACACAGGGAGGTGTCCAGACAGGGCTGGAATCTCTCCAGAGAAGGAGACTCCACACCCCCTGGGCAGCCTGTCCCAGGGCTCCATCACCCTCACCAGGAAGAAGTTCTTCCCCATGTTGGTGTGGAACTCCCTGTGCTCCAACTTGAGGCCATCACCCCTTGTCCTGTCCCCACAGACACTGAGAAGAGGCTGCCCATGTCCCCCTGTGTCCCACCCTTCAGCTATTGATAAACACTGATCAGATCCCCTCTCAGGCTTCTTTTCTCCAGGCTGAACAGCCCCAGCTCCCTCAGCCTTTCCTCACAGGGGAGATGCTCCAGGCCTTTCATCCCCTTTGTAGCTTCCTCTGGACTCTCCAGGAGCAGCTGGACAGGAGCCACCAATGTGCATCTGCAGCCCAGAAGGCCAACCACATCCTGGGCTGCATGACGAGGAGCATGGCCAGCAGATAGATAGAAGGGATTCTGCCCCTCTGCTCTGGGGAGACCTCACTTGGAGTGCTGTGTCCAGCTTTGGAGCCCTCAACACAAGGACATGGACCTGTTGAAGAGTGTCCAAAGGAGGGCCACAAAAATGATCAAAGGTCTGAAGCACCTCTCCTGTGGAGAGAGGTGGTTGTGTTGAGCTTGTCCAGCCTGGAGAAGAGAAGGCTCCAGGGGGACCTTATAGTGGTCTTCCAGTCCCTGAAAGGTGCCTGCAGGAAAGCTGGGGAAGAACTGTTCCTGAGGACATGGAGTGATAGGATGAGGGGTCATGGGTTTACAATGGAAAAGGGGAGATTTTTGGGTTGGGTATTAGGAAGAAGCTCTTCACTCTGAGGGTGGTGAGACCCTGGCACAGGTTGCCCAGAGAGGTGGTGGAGGCCCCATCCCTGGAGACATTCAAGGTCAGGCTTGGTGGGACTCTGAGCAACCTGATCTAGTGAAGATGTCCCTGCTCACTGCAGAGTGGGACTACCTGGAATTTGAAGGTTCCTTTGAACCTTACACATTCTATGATGACTGCACAGTAATGATCTGAGCTGTGCATCTCCTGCTGTGGGTATCCATGGGACTTGTTACTGGGATATGTCCCAGACACCGATGCTCCTCTCACTCTTTGAAGGAAGAGCTGCAGAGCTGGCTCATGGATGTGGCTCTGTCCAGGGAATTCTTCCCTCTGCTGGGAGCACTGGGAGACTGAGGAAGGCTCCATCATTTCATAGAATCATAGAATCACCTGGGTTGGAAGAGACCCTTTAGATCATCGAGTCCAACCATAGCCTAACCCTGAGGAGTCTACCTCTAGATCATGTCCTTAAGCACTTCATCTACACGCCTTTTAAATCCCTCCAGGGATGGTGACTCCACCACCTCTCTGGGCAGCCTGTTCCAGTGCCTGACAACCCTTTCAGTACAAAAGTTCTTCCTGATACCTGAACTAGGTCTCCCCTGAGGCAATTTCAAGCCATTTCCTCTTGTCCTATCACTTGTTACCTGAGAGAAGAGACCAACCCTGACATTTCTGCAACCACCTTGCAGGTAGTTGTAGAGCTGGATAAGGTCTCCCCTCAGCCTCCTTTTCTGAAGACTAATAAAAAGCCCCAGCTCCCTCAACAACTCCTCACAGGACTTGTGCTTGCAGCTTTGTGTCACCCTGACCCCTTCTCCCGTGCACACCCTGAACTGAGCTGTGGAAGCAGCATGGAGTCTCCTGTGGGCAGATACCAAGTGCATCACAACCCACAGCACATACTGAGCTCCAGGGCTGAGCCAGGATGGGATGTCCTATGCTCAGCTAAGACATAATAAAAGCTGTTCTCCCTCAAGCTGCTGAGGGAGCTGGGGGTGTTCAGCCTGGAGAAGAGGAGGCTGAGGGGAGACCTGATCACCACCTACACTGACATGACAGGAGGGTGCAGAGAGGTGGGTGATGGTCTCTTCAGCCAGGGGACAGGATGAGGGGCAATGGGCTCAAGCTGTGCCAGGGCAGGGTCAGATCAGATGTTAGGAAAAGGTTCTTCCCTGAAAGAGTTGTGGGGATGTGGAACAGGCTACCCAGGGAGGGGGCTGAGTCCCCACCCCTGGGTGTGTTTAACAGACAGGCAGATGAGGTGCTCAGGGATATGGGTTAGCACAGGACAGGGACAGTTGGACTCAATGATCTTAAAGGTCTTTTCCAACATGGTGGTGCTGTGAAAGCCAGTGCACAGCTTAGTGCCTGGTGTGCAAGGGAAGCGCATGTGGGGTGGTGAAATGTCATCCTTTTTCTTTTTCCCCCCAGGATACGTAGGAAGCACCATTGACGACCTTGATGAGGGAACAGCATCCACCCTCAGCAAGTGCTGATGATCCAGAGCTGGGAGGAGTGGCTGACACACAGGACACTGCGCTGCCATCCAGAGAGACCTGGCCAGGCTGGAGAGCTGGGCAGGGAGAGACCAGAGGAGGTTCAACAAAAGCAAGTGGAGAGTCTGGCACCTGGGAAGGAACAACCGCTTGTATCAGTACAGGCTGGGGTGAGCTGCTGGAGAAGAGCTCAGTGGAGAAGGACCTGGGGGTCCTGGTGGATGACAGGTTGGCCATGAGCCAGCAGTGTGTCCTGGGGGCTGAGAGAGACAATGGGATCCTGGGGGCATCAGGAGGAGTGTGGGCAGCAGGTCACAGGAGGGGATCCTCCCCCTCTGCTCTGCCCTGCTCAGGCCCCACCTGGAGTGTTGTGTCCAGTGCTGGGCTCCCTGGGATAAAAAGGACAGGGATCTCCTGGAGAGAGTCCAAAGAAGGGCTACGAAGATGATGAAGGGCCTGGAGCATCTCCCCTGTGAGGAAAGGCTGAGTGAGCTGGGGCTGTTCAGCCTTGAGAAGAGAAGACTAAGGGGGGACCTAATTAATGTTTATAATTATCTTAAGCAGGGGATGCAGGGGGAATCAGCCAGCCCCTTTTCAGTGTCTGTGGGGACAGGACAAGGGGCGATGGCTGCAAGTTGGAGCATAGGAAGTTCCACACCAACCTGGGGAAGATCTTTTCCCCAGTGAGGGTGACAGAGCACTGGAATAGGCTGCCCAGGGGGGTGTGGAGTCTCCTTCTCTGGAGAGATTCCAGCCCTGTCTGGACGCCTCCCTGTGTGACCTGTCCTATGGACCCTGCTTTGGCAGGGGGTTGGACCCGATGATCTCTTGAGGTCCCTTCCAACCCCTACAATTCTATGATTCTATGATCAAAAGGAAACATCAGCACAGGATCTGCATTAACAGATCAGGAGCTGCCAGCAGCGTGTCCACACATCTCAATCCTCTGCAGTGCCAAGTATGTTTTCAATCAACAGAACCAAAATCTCACTCTGGCAAAGTATTTTACCTCACAAATTACTCTGAGGGGGATTTCCTTCGTGGTTTGTTGGGAGGTTGTTTTATCCCAGCTGCACCAGTGATGTTCCAAACACCACGCTGGTTACAGTTCACTACCACAACGTGTAGTTTGCTGAAGAATGGCCCAGAGAGCCCAAAGTCTGCCAGAAAACAAAGCCCTGAGCTCTGGCCTGTTCCCTTGCTCCCACTGCAGCTAATGTTCAGAGACAATAAACATCTTTGTGCCTCCCAGCCTGCCTGACCCCACGAGACGGGTGGTGATATTAGTGTGGGTGTAGAAATCAACACCCAGCCCAGAAGGAAGCGAGGCCAGAAAACACTGTGTCTGTTGATGGCAACTCTGCACGAAGGAACGCATCCCAGTTCAGACAGACAAGAGCTGTCCCAGACAACAATCCCACTCCCACTCCTTTTTCCATGTGCCATGCACAGCAGCCCGAGAGCAGAAGGCAGGACTACCTGTAATGTTAAGAGCTAACCCGATGAGAAGAGTCCTGAGGAGTTCAAGCCCAGCCTCAGCTGAGCTGCTGACCACCTCCCCGTTCTTTCACCCGCCTGAGCTCCCTTGTCTTCACTCCAGAGGATGGCTTGGCCTTGCGTGGTGGCTATGTCAGGGGATTGGACACGTCACCAAAACCTGATTTCATGAGATTCCCAGCTGAGAGTGGCAAACCAGAGATCCAAGAAACACCTCAGTTATTGTCTGCACATCTCAGTTGTAACCAGATACTCCAATTACTTCTACGTGCTCCACAAAGCTGATGCCCAGACACAGGAAGTCAATGCAAACTAGTGTGGCCAGCAGGTCTGGGGAGGGGATTGTGCCCCTGGACTGGGCACTGCTGAGGCAGCACCTCGAGTGCTGGGTCCAGTTCTGGGCCCCTCGCTACAAGAAGGACATGGAGGTCCTGGAGCGAGTCCAGAGAAGGGCAACCAGGCTGGGGAAGGGGCTGGAGAGCAAACCTTCCCAGGAGCGGCTGAGGGAGCTGGGGGTGTTCAGCCTGGAGAAGAGGAGGCTGAGGGGAGACCTGATCCCCACCTACACTGACCTGACAGGAGGGTGCAGAGAGGTGGGTGATGGTCTCTTCAGCCAGGGGACAGGTGACAGAACAAGCGGCAATGGGCTCAAGCTGTGCCAGGGCAGGGTCAGAGCAGACATTAGGGAAAAGTTCTTCCCCAAAGGGTTGTTGGGCACTGGCATAGGCTGCCCAGGGAGGGGGCTGAGTCCCCACCCCTGGGTGTGTTTAACAGACAGGTAGATGAGGTGCTCAGGGATCTGGGTCAGCACAGGACAGGAATGGTTGGACTTGATGATCTTAAAGGGCTTTTCCAACCTTGTGATTCGGTGATTCAGTACGGCCTCTCTGGTATGTGCTTTGCTTGCCATCCCACAGGTTGCTAACTGAGTTTCCTATTGTAATCACATCACTGCAGTATCTGGTCAGGTGCTCTCTCTTCCCTGTAGCATTGCAGGAATAAGGTCTGCTGGAAGAGCCTCTCTGCCACAAGATGCCTCTGTCAATAACTACTGCCCTAAAGAGGCGCCTCAGCACATTCTTTGTCGGTTATTGCAGCTTGAAAATCAAGGGCCCTGATGGATTGGATCTGCTTCTCCACTTGCCTGTTGTAAATTCCTCCACATTACTGGACTATCCTTCCTGCTAAAGCAGTGGTCAGTGCTGTCTTTGATCACCCAACCCCAGCTGTCATGAGGTGACATTCTACAGATGAGATTTGGTTAGCTCTGAAGCCAGGAGCTATTTACACCCATTAACTTCTGAAGCTCACAAACTGGTTTCCCTTTGGTTTTACACACAGCCCACAGAAATGAAGCTGGGTTTAGTTACTCCCCATTTGTACTCATTCTCTCACAGGTTTTGCCTCTTGAAAAGTTAAAACCACTGTGAGGAGGGAGAGGTAGAGGGAACTGATCAAACAGGAGCGCTAAGGCAGTACAAGTATGGGATGTTACCACCTGGCACCTTTCTGGCAATGGGACTGAGACAGGAGAACAGCTAGAACAACCTCTGGAGACCACGTCCTGGGCCCAAACACATGAAGTTTGGGATCGACTTGAAAACTTGACGTTAGCTGCTCAGCAGGCACTCCTGTCAGAATCGATCACCAAAAAGCTCAGCACTGAAACAGCTGCTCTTCTTGCCTTGTTTTTATGGGTCCTTAAACCCAACCTTTGTTCATGTGAAATACCTGCACTACAGATGCAGGGGGCCCTCTGCCCCCTCCCTCCTGCCCATCCCCACCCCTCCCTTTATTTATAATAACTGCAGCTTTTGTACCTGAGAGGATTCGCACCGAGTTGTTGAGTGTGACAGGCCACCCGTTCTTGAGCCACGTTATTGAGGGCAAGGGAATTCCTGAAGCTTCACAAACCAGAGAGATGGGATTCTTCTCCACGATGCTGATGTTTTCAGGCACCTGCAGGTAACCAGCAATACTTGGGGGAACTGCAAAAAAGAGTAAAGGAAAAGCCATGCCTCAGAACAAACTGCAGTGAATTCTGCTCCCAGAACATTCTGTCATCCAAATAATCAGCAATTGGAGCTGAGAGAAGCTCAACAAGGGAAGAGCTGCAAAAGGGAGGCATTTACAGAATCACAGAATCGTAGGGGTTGGAAGGGAGCTCCAGAGATCATCAGGTCCAAGTCCCCTGCCAAAGCAGGGTCCCTAGGACAGGGCACACAGGGAGGCGTCCAGACAGGGCTGGAATCTCTCCAGAGAAGGAGACTCCACACCCCCTGGGCAGCCTGTCCCAGGGCTCCCTCACCAGGAAGAAGCTCTTCCCCATATTGGTGTGGAACTCCCTGTGCTCCAACTTGAGGCCATCGCCCCTTGTCCTGTCCCCACAGACACTGAGAAGAGGCTGCCCATGTCCCCCTGTGTCCCACCGTTCAGCTATTGATAAACACTGATCAGATCCCCTCTCAGGCTTCTTTTCTCCAGGCTGAACAGCCCCAGCTCACTCAGTCTTTCCTCACAGGGGAGATGGTAAGCTGACAGATTTTCAGCCCAGAGAGGTTGGGGAGTCTCCATCTCTGGAGACATTCAGACCCTGTGATCCTGGGTGCTGCCCTCTGCGGCCTGCTCGAGGGGATCCTGCTCTGGCAGGGGCTTGGCCTGGATGATCATCAGAGTTCCCTGCCAACCCCAACCAGTCTGTCATTCTGTGAAACATAAAGAGCCATCTGCAAAAGCATTACAGTGGCTGCAAGATAATGTCATGTTCTGATCAATGCCAGATTCGGAGATGATGGAGCAACTTCTGATTATGCAATGTGAAATAAGCTGATAATTAGATGTTTGAGACACGTGGTCCTCAAGTAACAGTCATCTGGTAGCAGCCACGAGCAGGGTGCTCCCAATTTGTATGTCCCACAGTAAAGCATTTCCCACCGTGAGACTCACCCCAGTAACCCGCAGAACCACGCCACACCTTGGTTTCCTCCTTGTGGGAGATGGAGTAACTGGGGGGTGGATTGGTATTAACAGGGATGGGGGAAGGCTTGGAAATACTCAGGAGTTATTCAAACTGGGTGTGGATCTTTGTAAGAGCGCGAGTGAAGCTGCATCACGCGAGCTGCGGGCGGCACGCTCAGCTGCACAACTATTCCTTGGACGCCCTTGAGTGAATTTAAAGGCCTAATCCTGTTCTGCCTGCCCCAGGGTACTCACCATGAACGTTTACATCGTATTTCTTGTCAGAGAGCCCTGCCACGTTGGCAGCAACGCAGACGTAGCGGCCGGTGTCTGAGACCTGGGCGCTTCGCAGCTGAAGAAGGCGCCCATCGTGGAGTATCGCCACGTCCCTCCCGCTGGCCAGCGGCCGGCCGTCCTTCAGCCACGCTACGGATGGTGCTGGAACGCCCCGCACCTCACACTCCAAGGAGATCTCACTGCCTTGGCTAACGACGACTTCTGCTGGGTGGCTGCCGCCGTTCAGTATAGTCGGTCGAACTATGAGGGGAAAAGAAACAGGGTTTAGATGTCAATGGAAAGGGATGTTTGGGGATCTCCCCCGTTTCTGAACTGAACCACAGTCCTGGCTGCCAGAGCAGTGGTCACTGCAAGTTACTGCTGGCATCAGACTGGGGGACGCTGTGGTGCAGAACCACAGAGTCAGAAGGTTGGAAAAGACCTTTAAGATCGAGTCCAACCATTCCCATCCTGTGCTAACCCAGATCCCTGAGCACCTCATCTACCTGTCTGTTAAACACACCCAGGGGTGGGGACTCAGCCCCCTCCCTGGGCAGCCTGTTCCATATCCCCACAACTCTTTCAGTAAAGAATGTTTTCCTAACATTCAATCTGACCCTGCACTCTCCACAGGGCCCAGAAAAGACAAATAACCTTCTTGCCCCTCAAGGAAAAGTGTTTTTAAAAAAGGAGCTATAGGGCAGTTTTAAAATGCAAACAGGGGACAAAATTAAAGCAGAGACTGCCCAACATTCTGTTGATTCCGACTGATTTTAAGCTCTTCTCTTTTATTCCAGACTGAAATACAGGATTTGCAGTAAAACTAAGTTCAACCAGCTGCCATCAGTCCTCCAGCTCGGTGACAAGAAACGTGACGCTGCCTAAAGAGTTCACGTGGCCAAACGCACTTTCAACAGGTACATGCAACGTCCTGGTCAAGCTTTGAGTCCAAATTGCCTAAACTTTGACATTTTTCTCCATGTACCCTTAAATCATCCTTTACTCCCTGAAAATCTGTCAGTTTACCATCTGTCCTATAAGGAAAGGCTGAGGGAGCTGGGGCTGTTCAGCCTGGAGAAAAGAAGCCTGAGAGGGGATCTGATCAGTGTTCATCAATAGCTGAAGGGTGGGACACAGGGGGACATGGGCAGCCTCTTCTCAGTGTCTGTGGGGACAGGACAAGGGGCGATGGCCTCAAGTTGGAGCACAGGGAGTTCAGCACCAACATGGGGAAGAACTTCCCAGTGAGGGTGAGGGAGCCCTGGGACAGGCTGCCCAGGGGGTGTGGAGTCTCCTTCTCTGGAGAGATTCCAGCCCTGTCTGAACGCCTCCCTGTGTGACCTGTCCTAGGGACCCTGCTTTGGCAGGGGGGTTGGATCCGATGATCTCTGGAGGTCCCTTCCAACACCTATGATTCTGTGATAAGGCTTCCATCATGTAACTCTATGGCAGGACTGGTAAATGCTGGATGGTTTTCCATGGCAGCTTACCATACACTTGCAAACGGTATTCTTTCTTTGCAGTTCCAGCTACGTTGGAAGCAATACAAGCGTAAGACGCAGCGTCAGCCTTCTCAGCAATGGGGATCTGCAGCTGCCTGCCTCCAGACAAGATCCTCACCCTTCCTGAAAGGTCAGTCACCAGCGGAGAGCCTGCAAGAGACATTCTGTCAGATAAGGATGCAGAAACTGGGCATGACCTTGCTCATTAAGAAATCCACTGGCTCATTTAAAAGCCACCGAGCTGCACAATTGTCTGGTTTAGAACGGCTTTCTCAGAGCATCCTTCCCAGGCATCAGAAACATCAAATGACTCCTGAGGACTTCGCATGTTAACAGCTTCATGACGTGTGGCAACCCGAGCTAAAGCACAGTAAGTCCTTCCACACTTGCATCCATCCAGAAAGCCCTGGACACTTCCCACTGAGTGGCAAATTCAGCATTTTTAGTAAAAATCAGACTCATTTTCCAGTATATAATCACCTCACCCAGCACAACCAGTGCTTGGAAACATGTAACTTGGTCTTCACAGCTGGCCCATCTCCATACCACGTCACAGCACACGGGCTCTGCCCAGGAAACCCCCAACAGAAACCTGACAGCAAAAAATTCTCCTGGGAGAATTCTCCAGTGCAATTGTCTGAGGTGAATTCTTCTCCCAGGAGAATTTTTTTTTGCATTCTCCAAGAAGTAATTTTTTGCTGTCAGGTTTCTGCTAGGGGTTTCCTGGGCAATGCAATTCTTGAGGAGAGCCTTCAGTCGCGGAGAGCTCGGATTAGGCAACCACCTTCATCACTAGAAACTGCAGGGAGACTTTGGAAGGGAGAGAAGACACCTGCCACTGTCTGACAGTATCCCACTTGGGAATGAGAAGTCCCCTCTGTGACAAAGGCACCAAACTCCCAGGGTGATGAAAACCTCAAGTAACACCCTAAACTGACTGAGCGCCTTTGCAGGCTTCCCAACCCCTGCAAGTTGCCTTTCTGCTGCTTAAGCGGATAGACTTTCCCCTTGCAGCCCCTTAAGGGGATACCCTTTGGCCTCACACACACCATCCCGACGCCTTTCAGGCTTCCAAGAGACAGGGTTTAAGGACTTGATAAACTTCATCACCTTGGAAGGTGTTATGCAGTGAAACACAGTGTTCTGTAATTCAAATCCGCTCTTTCCACAGGGCAAGACTAATCAAGGTGGGCCAGCCATGCCTTCTACACAGACACAGGTGAGGAATTACACAACAATTACCATACTGAAGAGTTCAACATCTTACTTTGTCTAACATTCTGTCTCCAACAGTGCCCATGCTTAAAAGGAGGTGTTAAAAATACCTGCTGTTGTCTATGAATTCATGGTAAGGTGTTTGCCAATGCTCCTTGAGCCCCTAAAGCAAAAAGGTGTGCAGCCTGCTCCAAAATATTAAGATGGGATGAGAGAAAAGTTGAGTAAAGCCCAGAAGTGATTAATACAACTGGGTTTTCATCACTTGGCAGTGGGCCATGGTTGCAGGTTTAACAATAACCCATGGGATGTGTGTACATTGTGTACAGCCAGCCCTCAACTCTGCACTGCAGACTTCCCAGGGACTCACAGCCTGGGGGCCAGGCTGCAGCCCACCAGCCAGGCTCAGTGCTCTCACTGCACCATGGTGAATGAGCACGCTGAGAGGGGTTAAGGGCTTTGTTAAAACATATAAACTGTCTGGTGTTAGGCCAGCTCCAGAGCCTCCGCACTGTGCTTCTCCTGTGTGCCTTTGGGAGCTGTGACACCCTAATCCAAGCAGAGGGGCACTAGAGAGAAGGGAACAATCTACAACTGCAGCTCATTTGACTCAGCATCAGGTTTAGGTATCTGTGTGTTTGAACTCCTCAGAACACACTATCTGAAATGTTCAGAGGAAAAAGAAACATTGGCAGGTCTGAAGGGGCTACAGGAAAGCTGGGGAGGGACTTTTTAGAAGGGCCTGGAGTGATAGGCCAAGGAGGAATGGCTTTAAATTGGAAGGGGGTAGATTTAGATTGGATATTGGGAAGAAATTCTTCACTGTGAGGGTGATGAGGCCCTGGCACAGGCTGCCCAGGGGGGTGGTGGCTGCCCCCTCCCTGGAGGTGTTCAAGGCCGGGTTGGATGGGGCCTTGAGCAGCCTGGGCTGGGGAGAGGTGTCCCTGCCCATGGCAGGGGGTTGGGACCTGATGATCTTTAAGGTCCCTTCCAGCCCTGACCATTCTGTGATTCTATAAAGTATCACACTGGCTTTATAAAACAGACCATGGACTCACCATTCTTTTTCCAGGTAAGACTGGGGGGTGGGATGCCACTTGACTCACATATCAGGCTTATCAAGCTCCCTTCAATCACTGTCAGCTGAGAGATGGCATCCGAGCCATCGATACTGGGTGACACTGAAAAGAAACACCAAATAATTACAGCACCTGAACCAAAACATCAGCCAACAGCAAGACCCAAACAACCCTCAGACAAACTTGGCCCATCAGGCTCTGGAAGCAATCACAGGGATTGTATCTGCTTGCTGACAACGCTGCCCAGATCCTGGGCAGGGAACAATATCCCTACATATGACTGCATCTACCCTGTGGTTGGGTGGGTGTAGGAGCTCTGCTCCTGGATCTCTTCCCATCAGACTTCA
Source organism: Hypotaenidia okinawae (assembly GCA_027925045.1). NCBI lineage: Eukaryota > Metazoa > Chordata > Aves > Gruiformes > Rallidae > Hypotaenidia > Hypotaenidia okinawae. The sequence continues at coordinate 3,674,213 of BSDF01000009.1, read as the reverse complement.
CAGAACACAGCTGTTTCCATGAGTTATGTAAAGGGACTCCAGCTCTAGGAGCCTGCCCCACTCATGGCCTTAGCTCAGAAACTGACACACATCATCATTAGTTGGGAAGTGACCTTAAAATTCATCCCAAGTTTCTCCTCTGAATTTTCCAGCAGCAACACACTGGCCACCACATCCAGTGCTAGGGACTCCAACCCTTGGATTGCTTTGCTGGAGCAAGGACATCAGTTTCATCAGACGAACACAGCAGAGGAAGCACTTGAAAAGTGACCCAAAAAAGCAGAGGAGAGCATAGGCTGAACCTGGAGAATAAAGTCTCACTAGTGAATGGGTGATCCAGCACGTTTTTAACACATGGACAGGTTCTCCTTCTCACCCTCCTAGTCCAAATGCTTCTGCCACTCAATGTCTTCCATTCAACTCCTGGGCTGGCTCCAAGAACCAGCATTTGGTCTCAGGATCTCACCAGTCCTCAGAAGGATACGTTGCATGGATTTAAAACTTAAAACCAGGGCAAGCAGGACTTTTGGCTCCCGGGTGTAAACAAAGACTTTATTTGCAACCACTTACCCACAGATGGCTTTCCCACACAACGCTTGGTTTTCATTAAGCTTATTCCATCAGAGCTGTTAACCAGCAAAGAATTATCCCTCTCCTCAAACTCCTACTGCAACGGTCTCATCACCCACTGAACAAACCCATATCCCTCCCAGCAGCAAATGTCCTCTTACAGATCTGGGGCTGGGAGAGATGAAGTGGGGGAGACAACATGCACAGTTGAGACTGGGAAATCCATGTGGCCTTGCACAGCACCACAAGAGCCACCTTTAATTTAAAAACCAGCAACAGAATTCTGTGCTAAAAGCCATGCTTTATCATGACAAACCCCATTCCATCGCTCTAATCTTGTGATTTCAATGCACAAAGTTCATTTGTAATTAAAAAAAGGCCCATTTCCATTTGCATGGGGGAAAAAATAACAGTGCAGGAAAAAAACAGTCCAAAATCAGTTCTGAAACTACATGTCCTGAGCCACATCCATGATGTAGGCACAGAAAATTTTCACTAGAGCTGTTTTTCAGCACTGAAACCTTTGCAGAGCATGTAAAGCTAAGGGAAACAACTTTGCTTTATCTGAATTTCCACCCTTCAGCACTTCAAAAAGCAGGAAGCTGGTAGGTTACTGTATGTGGCATTAGAGAGCAGACATAGGAGCTACAGGGACAAAACCGTTGGTGACACTTCTAAACCACCACCAGGCCTGCAAACCCAGCCTGCCAAAGGCCTACAGGGGAGATGGTATTCAATTAGAGCCAGAGCAACCAAAAAAATGTGTGTGCTTTCTGGGGACTGAGAAACTACAGCGAATATAACAGTGTCTCCCTGCACGACCCTCAGCAATTACGTGTTTCGGAAGTACATAGGATTTTAGCATCTCAGCATCATTTCCCTCTGAGCTGCGTTCCCAGTTCCTGGAATAAGCTTCATAACTCTTACCCCAGACATTGACATTATAGTTCTTTTCAGTTTTCCCAGCAACGTTTGTCGCTTCGCAAGTGTAACGGCCAGTGTCCTGCACCTGAGCGTCTTCCATCTAGAAAGAAAATGAAATGCTGGGTTTCTTCTCTGTCAGGCAGAGAAGGACCAGGGAGTGTTGGGTGGCTGTGACTGACCATGAGCCAGCAGCATGCCCAGGTGGCCAAGAAGGCCAAGGGCATCCTGGCTTGTGTCAGACCCAGCGTGGCCACAGGGCCAGGGCAGGGATTGTGCCCCTGTGCTCAGCAATGGTGAGGACACATCTCGAGTGCTGGGTCCAGTTCTGGGCCCCTCACTACAAGAAGGACATGGAGGTCCTGCAGCGAGTCCAGAGAAGGGCAACCAGGCTGGGGAAGGGGCTGGAGAGCAAACCTTCCCAGGAGCGGCTGAGGGAGCTGGGGGTGTTCAGCCTGGAGAAGAGGAGGCTGAGGGGAGACCTGATCCCCACCTCCACTGACCTGACAGGAGGGTGCAGAGAGGTGGGCGATGGTCTCTTCAGCCAGGGGACAGGTGATGGGACAAGGGGAAATGGGCTCAAGCTGTGCCAGGGCAGGGTCAGAGCAGATGGGAGGGAAAAGTTCTTCCCCAAAAGGGTTGTCAGGCACTGGCACAGGCTGCCCAGGGAGGGGGCTGAGTCCCCACCCCTGGGTGTGTTTAACAGACAGGTAGATGAGGTGCTCAGGGATATGGGTTAGCACAGGATGGGAATGGTTGGACTTGATGCTCTTAAAGGTCTTTTCCAACCTGGTGATACTGTGATTCTCCTTACATTATTAACCATGATACTTGCAGGGAGAGGCTGTTTCAGGTTTCAGTATTTATCTTTATATCTGTCTCTCTAAATATTACTAACACAGTACTACTCCCACAAAATCCTTACACAAACTTCTAGATGGCTCTAGCCTCCTTCACCCTTCAGCCACTCTCTTGCACCAAGGGCCTGAGGCTATTGCATCTCCAACGGGTACCTGGAGCCTTCAAGGTAGGTATGCTCCCCAGCAAGGAATCACCACTGAAGCCTATTGTATCTCCAACAGGTACCTGGAGCCTTCAGGGTGGGTATGCTCCCCAGCAAGGAATCACTACTGAAGCCTGACCCGCCCATTTGCCCAGGGGGTGTGGAGTCTCCTTCTCTGGAGAGATTCCAGCCCTGTCTGGACGCCTCCCTGTGTGACCTGTCCCAGGGACCCTCCTTTGGCAGGGGGCTTGGACCTGATGATCTCTGGAGCTCCCTTCCAGCCCCTATGATTCTGTGGGTCTGTGATTTTACCTTCAGTCCACTTCCATCTTCGGAGACACTAAGCCCTGGCTTCTTCAGCAAGGGTCGTCCATCCTTGAGCCAGGTCAGCACGGGTGGGGGAATAGCATTGCTCTGGCACAGCAGCTCCACCGCTTGGCCGATGAGCACGGAGACGTTCTGCTCCTCTCCCATGATGTCTGGGGGAACTGCAGCAACCAGTCAAAACAAAGGACCTTTGGGCATTGGGGACTTCCCAGAGCAAACATACCGGGGAGCTACCAGTTCATGTCACAAAACACCACGGCAGATGTTACCTCCCTGACGCCACACAAAGCACCGGCACATCGCGGGATACGGGCTAGTGAGATATCACTGGGGGTTGGACCCGATGATCTCTTGAGGTCCCTTCCAACCCCTACAATTCTGTGTGCGGTATCAGCTACAGAGAAAGCCTGTGGATAAGCCAAGACTAGCCAAAAAAATACTTGAACTAGAGCTAGGAAGGGAAAACCCTCAGTCCACCATGAACAGGGAAGTACATTCCTGCTAAGGAGGAAAATTGCTGATGAGTGAAAAGGTTGACGAGATAATCATCACACCCAGGAGCTGAAAATGTCTTCAACTTTCCCAGACAGTGCCAAGATGGATAATTGGCTTTAAGGACAGCTCCTTAAGAAGAATTTTGCCTAGAGATGGCCAAATCCAGAAGACAGAATGAGAGCTTCCGCAGATCCAGGCAAGTAGAAGGGGTTCATGAATTAATCAACAAGTCATAACCTACAATTACTCTATTGTCTGCCTTGTGGGGTATCTGCTAACTAACTATTGTAACAGTTGGCATCAAGACCTGTGTTTAGATCTGTGCTACAGTTTCAGCAATCACCTCGCTGTGAGACTATGACTGCCAAATTATGGGGTAGAAAAATCAGCTCTTGGAATTAAAGTTTCTCTATGGAAGAAAAAAATGGTTCTGGACTCTTAAACTGAAAGCCATTTGCTGCTCTTGAATAGTGTTGAGATTTAAGAAAAGCCATTTCTTCCACCACACTTAAAATTATTTGTGTTTCCACACTCAGAAAAACAAAGGAACTGAGAAGGCAACTGAGAGCTGAACCTTGGAACACAGCAAGTCCCAGTTCTCCAAGGGGAGAGCGCGGCTGGACGCAAAACAAACGCAGAGGAAATAACAGACTGACAGGATGAGCTCAAATGAAGACCAAAGGCTGATTGCCACCTACGGCTTTGTATCCCTACTCAGAGCTTAACCCCATGCCCTCTGGTAACAGCACACCGCATCATCGGTCAGAGGAAAGCTTCTGAGACTCCCCAGGCAGCTCTGAGTCGCTGATCCAATACTGACTGGGCTGAGGGAGCTGGGATTGTTCAGCCTGGAGAAGAGAAGGCTCCAGGACCACCTTAGAGCAGCCATCCAGTCCCTGAAAGATGCCGGTAGGAAAGCTGGGGAAGAGGGCTGTTCTCAACGACATGGAGTGATAGGATGTGGGTGGATGGGGAGGTTTAGGTTGGGTGTCAGGAAAAAGGTCTTCACTCTGAGGGTGGTGAGACACTGGCACAGGTTGCCCATAGAGGTGGTGGAGGCCCCATCCCTGGAGGCATTCAAAGTCAGGCTTGATGGGGCTCTGAGCGACCTGATCTAGTGAAGATGTCCCTGCTCACTGCAGGGGGTTGGACTAGATGACCCCTAAAGGTCCCTTCCAACCTTACACATTCTATGACTCTATGACTGCCACATTAAGAGTTCTGCAGCTTTACATGTATCTGGTGGGGTTTTTATGCTGCTTGTTTACTAAGACTGTTCAGTTTGCCCAAAAAAGTTGACCAGAGCCAAATACAAAACCCTTTATTGTTGCATTTCCTTCACTTTTTCCAGTAAGTGCTGCTCTGATTGCACCCAGCAGTGGGCTAAGACAGATGGAAGCAGTGGGACTGTCAGTGAGAAATACTCTGGGCATCAACAAAGAGACACCAAATTAATTAGTACATGTGAGATCATAAGCTGTCCCAAAGTGGTGCTCAGTAAACCAGCACCACAGTTCTCAAGATGTCCTGAAAAATAACACGAACAATAAAGCTTTGTTTTCCTTGCACAGGAAGCACTGAGCAGAGCAGCTGATTTCACAGTTTGGAAATAATTTAGGGAAAAGGCTGGTCTCTGTGGATAAGAAATCTAGGGACTGAAAAAGCTGTTTATCTTACTTGCTTTGTAGAATTCACAACAGCCTGGATTGCTTGTGAGTGTTGTGGAACTGAAAATTGGAAGCTGCTCCCTTACTGCAGAAGGCCAATTTGTTTCCAAATACTTCTCCACCAGTGACTTTTCCTCCCAGCTAAACAAACTGAAAGGCGTTCAGAAGGAAACAGAGTTCATGAAACAGACTCAGGGACACTCAAGTGTTTGTTTCTGGAGGAACAGGCTGCAGAACGAATCTAATCACGCTCACGGTGACTGTACGTTACCCAGATCGGTCCAGCTCCCAGCCTGGCTCAGGGCACTGCACATTGCTAACCAGCTCAGCTCCAAGTGATTTCCCTCCTGTGAGTCCTTAATTAGATTACCCATCTGAGGCATGGCCTAGGAGTAGTGTTACTGTTTGGTGAGAGCCTCGCTCAAGACGGACTTACAGCTGAGCTCAGCCCTGGCCAGGTTCTCACACGACACACACAGCTTCCAGCTCCTCCAGTTCTAGCTACCTAAACCAGACAGAGGTTCTGGGGAATAAAAGAGAAACAGCACATACATCCATGGCACTTGTGTGGTTACACAGACGTGCACAGCTGTCCTCAGATTCCAAAAGGGTGCCTGATATTCCTTGCTCTAGATGTTCCACCTGCCATTAACCTTGCGCTTGCTTGACCACGCCAGAGCCCCGACTTTCTGAACGGCTCCTTGCAGATGCTGAAGCAGCCATGACTCAAGCCACGAGCATCCTAACCACAGTGCATTCACCAGAACTCAAGTCTAAAAGTCAAACTTGAAAACAAATAACCTAGCCAGCTGTCCCTCTTCACCTCAGAAAACATCCAAACTTCCAACTCCTCTTGCAATATGTTCCAGAGTTCTGCTGACAGTTGCCATAGAGCTAGAGATTGGCAGCCCCAAACCAGTTCTCTCTCCACTGACTACTGAAAGCAGAAGGAAAACCACAAGTGATGTTCAATTCCAACCCCTCTCTCCACATCTGGTACCGTAAGATTTCTAAAACAAGTTGGATCATGGTCCATCCTCATGCTACTGGTGTAGAAAAGCACTGAGCTGCCCAGGGAAACTTCAAACTTGCTAAAGCTAAACTCCCTGGCATTCCTTCTGACTCTCTGGTACCTGGTACATCACCAAGGACCACTGAGAATGCAGTATGACAAGGCTTCTTAGGTAAGTCACAAGAAGGCAGGATGAAGCTCATACAAGTTACAAGAAATCAGAGGAAGGATGAATTCATATGAGTTCAGTCAAGACCACCTCAGAATTGACTTACTGACATAATTTGGAGGACTGAGGAAGTATGGAAGCTAAAGATACATTCCCTGCTTCTTAAGAGAGACAAAGTAGGCTGGTTGGGCTCAGCACAGCATTGTCGTTGGCACTAACGTGTCACCACCATCTAGGCAGGCAGCAACGCCTTGAAAATGGAGAGAAGTGGGAGTGCTGCATGATAAACTCATGGGGACTCATTCTGGTTCCACCAAGTCACCTGAGCTCTGGCCCCACCATCACCTGTTGCCTGTGGCATCTACATCAAAGCCATGTTAACTTCTATCAGATGTATTTAACACATACATTCACTGCTGCAGCTGTGTGACTTCAAGGATCCCCAGCAGACCATACGTATTTTAATACATCTGTACAGATGCAGGTGTATATGTATTTTTTTTTTTTTTTTTTTTTCTACTTCCACACAAACACACCTCCTCATCACTTTGCCTTTCCTTATGGGCTGGAACCCTTTTTCTTCCATGTTGCTAAAGGTCTGGGCCCCAGTGTGTTTAATTAAAACTCCATGAACACTTTTGCTAACCCCAAATATAGAGAAATAGATGGATGTGTCAGAAAATCTCACCATAGACCCTGAGCTCAACGTCCCTCTGGCTCTCGCCCGCAGCATTCACTGCAACACAAGTGTATTTTCCCGTGTCGCTGATCTGAGCGCTCGTCAGCGCCAAGACTCGGCCCCCCGACAGAACCTGCAACGCAAGGGTGACACGTTCAGCATGCCCACCTCGATGGAAGTCACGAGCAGAGGAGAGACAGCTACCGGGCTCCATCTCAACCCACAGCGCTTGCTTTGCCCTGGCTTCCCACCACCTTCCTGGGCCCTGCGGTCTTCCCTGCGCTCTGCTGTTCTCTTTTGCCTGAGACCTACAAGAGCAGAAGCCCAAGTTCACACATGGCCCTGAGCAACTCCTGGCCTTCATATGTCTGGAGGATCTGGATCCTCCTCCCTCTCCCCAGCTGTCTATACCCCAAGTTGCCCATGCTGTACACAATTTCCTTCTCTTTCCATTCGGATGGTGAAATCCCCTGTGATGAAGCGGCCATGCCTGCTCCTTCCAACTCAGACCCTTTTCCTTCTCTTTCTGAACTCCTGGTTTACGTAGGGAGGTATGGCACCACCTCATTTCAAAGCACCCCTAATTCCTACTTCCCCCAGTACTTACCAGAGCTGAACTCCCACCAGTAACCTAAAGTCCTTTAGTCTCACTCCAAAATCTCCACCTGCTGTTCCATTAAACAGCACCAGTTTAAAAGCCTCTTACCACAACAGGAAACAGAGCAGATGGTGGGATTTGATCCCAGTACCTGGAGTCCATTGCTGAAGCTGGAAACAGGGCTCCCGTCTTTTAGCCACGTCAGGATAGGCGCAGGGATGCCTCTCGCTTCACACTCCAGCCGCACCAGGTTATTAACCACGACTGTCACCATCTCACTGCTGCCAGAGATCGATGGTGGGACTGGAAAACAGAGAACCAAGCTGAAACAGCTACAGAAGTGTATTAATCACAAGGAAATCACACAGGCTGCTCACTTTTTGGCCATTATTTCTCCTCCTGCAAGGCACTAGATCGTTGGGATGGTTCCTCATGTCACCACTACTGAGGCTGTTTGCTCCTTGCTACATCCCACTCTCCACGTACACAGATCACACCGGTGAAACTACTGCATGCAGAGGTAAGCAGGGCTGGGCTCACAGCCCAGGGGACCGCTGCAGAACCTGGGAACCATAACACAACCTTGGAAAATCTTCCCTCAAACTTCCACAATTCTCCACCTAGACCTTGTGAAGGGCTGTAAGAGCAGCAGGGATTGAAGAAAGAAGTTTGGTTGTACAAACACCATGAAGCCAGTTCAGAGGCAGAGTAACAAACTGGCCTCACAGCGCGGATGGGAGCATCTGCCAGGTAACATCTGCCTGCCTGATGATGAAAAACATCCTCACAGAGCACCTCAGAACACTCCCTACAGGTACACTGCTAGCAAGTTTGGTGTTACAAAGGGAGACAAGAAGAATTAAAAAAGGGAGATTTTTCATTTATCAGGAGAATCAGAACGATATTATCTGCTCCTACCACTAGTAACTTAGTATTAAGTATTTGCATCAAAAGGAGTGTGGGCAGCAGGTCACAGGAGGTGATCTTCCCCCTCTGCTCTGCCCTGGTCAGGCCCCACCTGGAGCATTGTGTCCAGTGCTGGGCTCCCCAGGGTAAAAAAGCCAGGGATCTCCTGGAGAGAGTCCAGAGGAGGCTACGAAGGTGGTTAAGGGCCTGGAGCATCTCCCCTGTGAGGAAAGGCTGAGGGAGCTGGGGCTGTTCAGCCTGGAGAAAAGAAGACTAAGGGGGGATTTATAAATATCTTAAGCATGGGATGCAGAGGGAAATGGCCAGCCCCTTTTCAGTGTCTGTGGGGACAGGACAAGGGGCGATGGCCTCAAGTTGGAGCACAGGGAGTTCAGCACCAATCTGGGGAAGAACTTCTTCCTGGTGAGGGTGAGGGAGCCCTGGGACAGGCTGCCCAGGGGGTGTGGAGTCTCCTTCTCTGGAGAGATTCCAGCCCTGTCTGGACGCCTCCCTGTGTGCCCTGTCCTAGGGACCCTGCTTTGGCAGGGGGTTGGACCTGATGGGCTCTGGAGCTCCCTTCCAACCCCTACAGCTCTGTGATTAAAGCTTTACAGGCAGGATTAATATAAAAAACCACTCTGCTGTGAGCCTGGCACAGCACCAACTGTACATTCATGGATACCTACCAAGTAGGTTGATGTATAGGTGTCTCAGGTTACTTGGGTGCAATTAGTTTGGGCTGCAAGTGGATATATTCTGTTCTGGGATGGGGCAAACGATTCTACGTGTGTAAGTCTGAGAGTATTCTGAAAGTTCCCTAGAAAACTGAGGACACAGCCACTGAACCTCCACCCCCCATAAGATGACACACATAGGCTTAGGAGTTATTTTTCATTTTCTGGTTTAACCAGAATAATGACCTTGGCTCTAAATATTTCCTGGGATTTAATCACTGGGTGAGGTTAATTGCCTTTGACCATGTCTTCAGCCATCAGTTTTTCCCATGACGGTCATTAATTCCATGGAAATGTATTGCCATACTCGTTATTTCTTAATTAACGTTAATAAGAACTACATACTCTGTGTGTATCTCAGCTGGGGACACTGTGCCAAATCTGGGCCACAGTTTTGCATGGAAGACTCCCACAGAAAACCAGCCACATGCATACACATGTACCAAAATTAAGACATTGGATAGCAGCCCCATCCAAAAGCTGCTGGAATCAGGGGAAAAGCTCCAATTTGGCTTTTGATCAGGTGCTCCATGTCCACAAACACCCACACTTCCACTTCATCTTACTAGACACAGCATGGGGGTTTTTTTCTTTAAAATTTTTGGATTATGGAACAGCATTTGACCTGTGTCCTTTATCTGCTATGAGCTTTGATTCATCTACAGCAAGCCCCAGCAACCTTGAGGCATTCCTCATTGCTACAGTGGTAACAAAGACCTTTTCCAGGTACTTGGTGCTCCTGCTTATTCTTCCTAGGACCAACTTTCCCTACCACCTTATCCCCATTCAAAACATGTCTCCTAATGCTGCTGAAAAAGAGGAGAGTCAGTTTTCATCACTCTGTCGTTTGCCATACCTCTTCCAGTACGATGGTAAGCCTGCTAAGCAGACTCAAAGCTTGAAGGAAAGCAAAAGTGGTGTGTGCTTCTGCCCAGGGAGGAGGTTGAGTCACTGACCCTGGATGTGTTTAAAACAGGGATAGATGAGGTGCTCAGGGATATGGGTTAGTAGAGGACGGGAATGGTTGGACTCGATGATCTTGCACTAGTGAGGCTGCACCTCGAGTGCTGGGTCCAGGTCTGGGCCCCTCACTACAAGGACATGGAGGTCCTGGAGTGAGTCCAGAGAAGGGCAACCAGGCTGGGGAAGGGGCTGGAGAGCAAACCTTCCCAGGAGCGGCTGAGGGAGCTGGGGGTGTTCAGCCTGGAGAAGAGGAGGCTGAGGGGAGACCTGATCCCCACCTCCACTGACCTGACAGGAGGGTGCAGAGAGGTGGGTGATGGTCTCTTCAGCCAGGTGACAGGATGAGGGGCAATGGGCTCAAGCTGTGCCAGGGCAGGGTCAGATCAGATGGGAGGGAAAAGTTCTTCCCCAAAAGGGTTGTCAGGGCCTGGCACAGGCAGCCCAGGGAGGGGGCTGAGTCCCCACCCCAGGTGTGTTTAACAGACAGGTAGATGAGGTGCTCAGGGATATGGGTTAGCACAGGACAGGAACGGTTGGACTTAATGATCTTAAAGGGTTTTTCCAACCTGGTGATTCTGTGCTGGTGGTTTTGCTGGTTTTCCAACACTCACCGTGAACCTGAAGACTGTAGAACAGCTCGGCCGTGCCCGCTGTGTTGACAGCCACACACTTATAGACGCCGGTGTCGGAGACCTGAGCCCCCTGGATCTGCAGAGCCTGGCCCCTGTGCAGAAACGTGGCACTCGCCGCACCGGCAAGCGGCCGGTTGTCTTTGTACCAGGCGATAGCTGTGGGAGGAGAGGAAAGGTGGAATCATTGCCCACAACACCCCTATGGCAAACAAAGGGACCAGCAAGATTTCAAGTACCTAACACCAACACTGACAAACCAGTATCAATAATTCTTGGGGGTTGGACTCGATCTCTCGAGGTCCCTTCCAACCCCTACGATTCTGTGATTAACAACACCAGAGCTAATTAGAAAGTGAGGGAATTGGCAACAGTTGTGCAAAGTACTGACTGTGCAACAGCAAATTTGACACCACCATCTATGCACACCACCTATTTGGAGGTTAGGTGGCCCTGCCTGTGGCAGGGGGTTGGAACTGTATGATCCTTGGGGTCCCTCCCAACCCAGACCATTCTATAATTCAGGAAAAAAAACCAGTCCTGGAGTTAAAACAAGTTACAACCCAAAGCATACTTGTAGAAGATTTACTCATCTCCTACCAAGGCCAACAGCAGTTGTTCAACAACTGGCACTAATATGACATATCTCTCTTTTTTTTCAGCTTTTCCCCTCAAGTTTTGTTACACTAAACTGAACCACCCAGGAGACTTCACAGAATCAAAGCACAAAACCAAATCAAAGTTCCACTGGCAGGCTGGAAACCTGACAATAAAACCCAGAAACCTGTATTATTCCAAAAGAAAACAGCATCTGACTTGAGAGTCAACAAAACCAGAGGACTTTTTTTTGCATCTCAGCCAAAAGATGGCACTCTCCATCAGCAGAATGTGCAACCAAGTTTTTGCTGGCATCACTTCGCTGCTCAGTCAGATGAAACTGCTACTTAGGGAGTCATTTTCTGTAGGGCACAGGGTTTCTGGGAAAGCACACCCTCCAGAAGAAGCCTGGGCTGACTGGGAAACAAGACTGCTTTTTCAGTGTGATGCTGTGCTATTGCTTTTCTTAGCTGATGTCATAGCTTGGTATTAGTAGGTAGGTCACATCATGCACAAAAGAGGTGAAAAAAATGGTTTTATTTTTCAAATTATATGAATCTCATCACTTTGCCCCAAAATAACTGACAATTTGATGAGGAAAAAAAAGCAGAAAATGGATATAAAATCCTTCTGCTTCCATCAGATTTTCCACATTCCCCCAATTTTGTTTTATACTGTACAAATGACTAAAAAATAGTATTTTGCTGAGAATCAATTACTTAAAAGGTGGAGAAGGTGGACATGGATCCTCACCTGAAGTTTGGTAACACCTTTCTAGTGAAAATGGGCCTATCATTCGTGCAGGAGTGCAACACTATGCTGGATACAGAACAGTAGTTACACGCTGTTCCAAGTTTTGCTCGACAATAATTAGTATAGAAAATTCTTCTCATATTAACACAGCATTTTTATGTCCCACCAGAAGAAGAATCATAGAATCATTGACTATCCTGAATTGGAAGGGACCCAAAAGGAACATCGAGTCCAACTCCAAGAAGACAGGAACAAAACCCACCACACACTGCGGGGGGGGGGAGGAATAAAAAAGGAGGAGGAAATCATTTTTTATCTGCATTTCTCAACAGGAACAAAAGAAGATTAACTGTAAAATAAAACCTAATCCAAAACTCCTGGCACTGAAAGAATCCCAGCAATGAGGTAACTAAAATCCAGAGTGCTTTAGATTTATTTTTTCTCTCAGTTCAGAATCAATTCAGAAGATGTAAACAGGAGCCAAACTCCTCGAGCTCTGGCTTGGGTAAATGTCCATGGGAAACTTGCCTTCAAATAATGTTTTAAAAAATATATTAAAAAACCAAAACACAGACACACACAGAGCCTAGTTTTAAAAGCTCAGAATATAAGGAGAGCCCATGAATTAGTAAGGGCAATTTATGAGTGGGACAAGGCCCAGACAGTGCTGTGTTCACACAGAAAATTCCTCCTGCTCCCCGGCAAAGGGCCTAGACCAAACCAAGAGCCTCCTACTTACCTCAACAGGGCCTACACTGACACGCCTGCCACTGCTTTAACTCTGCCCTGTGCTATAAAATATTGACCACAGAATCATAGAATGGTTTGGGTTGGAAGGGACCTTAAAGACCATCCCTGCCATGGGCAGGGACACCTCTCACCAGCCCAGGCTGCTCAAGGCCCCATCCAACCCGGCCTTGAACACCTCAAGAGAGGGGGCAGCCACCACCTCCCTGGGCAGCCTGTGCCAGGGCCTCACCTCCCTCACAGTGAAGAATTTCTTCCTAATATCCAATCTAAATCTACCCCCTTCCAATTTAAAACCAATTCACAGATTTGTAGGGGTTGGAAGGGAGCTCCAGAGATCATCGGGTCCATAGGACAGGTCACACAGGGAGGTGTCCAGACAGGGCTGGAATCTCTCCAGAAAAGGAGACTCCACACCCCCTGGGCAGCCTGTCCCAGGGCTCCCTCACCCTCACCAGGAAGAAGTTCTTCCTGTGCTCCAACTTGAGGCTATCGCCCCTTGTCCTGTCCCCACAGACACTGAGAAGAGGCTGCCCATGTCCCCCTGTGTCCCACCCTTCAGCTATTGATAAACACTGATCAGATCCCCTCTCAGGCTGCTTTTCTCCAGGCTGAACAGTCCCAGCTCACTCAGCCTTCCTTCAATCCTTACTCCACATCCATTGATACACTGACATTTCCCATTATAACCAGCGTTTAGGAGTTTCTAGCTAGTTTAAAAGCCACAGAGGTAACTTTGCCTTCCCAGCAGCCATCACCTTCAGACAACACACGCGAGTGGAAGCTTTCAATCGCTTCTGCTTCACGTCCTCGCAGGTGTAGGAGCATACCTGGCAGAGGGTTCCCCGATGCTCTGCATTCAAGATGGATGGGATTATTCACCACCACTGTTTCATTTAACATTTTCCCTGCATCTTCCAGACTGGGTGGTTCTGGGAAAAGACAAAGGCATCAGGTTTTCATTACTATTGCCACCCAGCTAGAACATCCAGTTGGGAAGTGATCTGCCCTCCGAGAAACTCTGGGCAATGAATTGCACCAGCTTCAGCTAACTGCTGGGTGACTGAGGAATTTCTCACGACAGAACACACTCTAACTATATAACCTCATTAGTGTCAATAGGAATAAAACATTCTTTTTGTTATTTTCTATTTTTCAGTGGAAAACAGCAATTAAAATGGACTTACAGGGAATAGGTGCACAACATAGAACAGGAATTCTTCTAACGTGGTGAGCTCAGCCTGCCTGAACCAGTGACATTGAGCCAAGCGTTGTACATGGCTTTAACGAAGCAGGACTATACCTTAATAAGTCTCTACATTTGCAAACCAACAGAAACACCAGAAAAAGAGGTATTTGTGAGCACAGGATTGGCACTAAAGCTAACGATGTTTAGAGCCGCAGAGTGTATAGCACGTGTGGTTTCTAAGTCTCATCCCTGGAGATACTGCAATGTCCCCTCATTTCACTTTAACACCTTCCACTCCCTGGAAATCCAGTGTGACAAGGACAGCCAGCATGGTTATGCTCGTGATGAGCATTTTGCCACAGTCCATTCCCTCCTGTATCCCTTGAGGATTGGGTCACATCAAGCATGCAATACTTCGTGACCACTTCTGAAGCAACTACACATAAATCATGGTGAGAGCATTAAGTTCTCAAGCAAACAGCAGCTTCTCTAATTCCCCTGATTCCTTTTATACTGGTTTCTCACTGAAAAATAAAATTCCTTTTAAGCAGCCCCAAAAATCCCCTCATCAGAAAATGTTTCTTTCTCAGAAAAGTCATTGCTGTAAAATTTCCCCACTGTGAGGTCACGGGGAACGCTGCTACGCCTGTCAGACTCGGATCACATTAACCATGGCAATGGTGGGATGTCATATCTTGACTCGGAAGTGGAGAGAACCCTTCAGAATGGAGGGGTGGCAGCAAACGTGCTTGGCACTGTGGGATACCTCTGAACGAGGAGGTATCTGGAAAGGCCTTCGTGGGCCTCGGTACCACACAAGGAAGGTAGATCCCAAAATGGATGGGTTTTGCCCTGACTTCTAAGTCATGCAATAGGACAACAAAAGCAAACAGAAGTGGGATGTGTGGAGCAAATAAAAGTGCTGGAGAGTTTAAAAGAGAAGGGAAAACAGATGTAGAAAAGCTTTCTCAAACAGCCTGGTGTCTCACTAGAGGCAGGAACGTTACCATGCACATGAAGCCGAACGTGCTGTTGGGCTTCTCCCGCAGCATTTGTTGCCACACAAGTGTATCGGCCAGCGTCTTCGAGCAGGGCCTTGACAACCTGCAGAATACGGCCTGAGGACTCCAGCTGTACCAAACAGAGAGCAGGGAACCCCTTTACATCCCAGGCAATCCCAGACAGAAACTGCTCAGCATAGTGACAAAGCAGACATTTACACTGAACACAGCCAGCCACCTCTTGCCTCTAACCCAGGGCTAATACTGTCTTGGTAGTTCAGAGACTTCAGTACCCCTGGGGCATCAGGATTATTAGCTGTGCAGATGCAAGGAAACCTAGATAGAGGAGGGGCAGACAAGCAAGGTGAAGAGGAGGCTGCAGGCTGAGCGAACTGCTGCTGGTAAGAAACCAAATGCTGTTCAGCCTACAGCAAATCACATTACATGTGGTCAACGCCCCTGGAGCATGTAGGCACTGGGAAGGGCCATTCATTGAGAGTCAGGATCTCACAGCGAGAAGGGAACATATAGGTAGGTGCTTATATGCCTTGCGGTGACAAGTGGGTAGAGCCAAGGGAGGTTCAGGTTAGAAATAAGGAGAAATTTCTTCTCAGCAAGAGCGGTTGGGCATTGGGATGGGCTGCCCAGAGAGGTGGTGGAGTCACCATCCCTTGGGGTGTGCAAGGGAAGGTTGGATGGGGGAGGTGGTTTAGTGAGTAATATAGGGTAGAGGGACAGTTGGACTGGGTGATCTTGGAGGTCTTTTCCAACCTTAATGATTTTGTGAGTCACCTTGCAGAAGGCAGACAACCATACCTTGAAGGCTAAAACACAACGGAAAGGGTCCAGATGCTGAATTTATAGTCACAGACTCTTCTGGTATGGAAGGGTCTAATGGGATTCAGTCTGCTAAGCCCGGCTACGCAACCTGAGATACTGTCCTGTGGTGGGAAAGCCCATCGCTCTCCAGGATGGATCTCTAGCATCTTTACATGACAGCAGGAAGGAACCAAAAGGAAAAGCAGCACTAATGTGTCTAGCTTATTGTAGCTACCTTTCACAGCTCGGGTCCCACAAGAGAGCAGCGCTTACCTTTATATTCCCTCTGGCTGTGTTTACTGGCTGACCATCTTTTAACCAAGTTATGGAAGGGCTGGGAATGCCATTGGCTATGCACTGCAGCGTCACAGGCTTGTAGATCACCACAGCTCTCTCAGAAGTCCCAGCTGACTTGATGGTTGGGGGAACTGCAAGAAGCAGCAGAAAAAAGAAAGAAGCGTCACTTGAACATACACATTTAGATCTCTGGAAGCAATATCCCACAGGTAAGAGCAGCTCTACTTCCATTTCATCTACTCTCATCACCCATGGATGTTCCCACCCACAAACACAAACGTTTACAGAAAATTTGGGCACCTGCTTGCCAGCAACTCAAAACCAAGGCAGGGCACTGCATTCCACCTGCCCTTGAGTAACCTACCATGCACTGTAACATCAAATTCCTTCTCATGTTCTCCTGCCTTATTTGCAGCCACACATTTATAGTGACCAGTGTCTGACACTTGGGCTCGAGAGATGAGGAGTTTTTGTCCATTTAATAAGATCTTATGTCCAGCTCCCTCTTCAACCGGCTGACCATCCTTCAACCACCTACCACAAAGAAAATACAGTATCTCAGATCCTTACGAAAGTAACACCAACACCACCCCTAAAATATGCATATTCCACTGAACAGAATGTCTCCATAACTCTATTTGGCCTTCTAGGAAGGCTTGGGGATGTCAGGGGGCACAGTTTCTGATCCTGCCACACGTGTGTCCAACACCATCTTCAGTGGAGCCAGGAGGCTGTCCTCCACATGTTACCCATCACTATGTAACAGGGCTGTTCATAAAGACTACCTCCAAGCTAACCAACCCAGAGATAGTGCTTTCCTCCTGTCACACCAATCCCTTACGTGACAGTTGGTGAGGGCATCCCTGTTGCTGGACAATCCAACTCCAAAGGGCTCTGGAGAATCACAATGTAGTCCAAGATTTCCTCCCCACCTTCCACAAATGGTGGGACTGCAAAGAGGGAAAATTCCATCAACAGAAACATTTAAGCGTTAGAAAGGCCATAGCTCAAATAAAAACTCTACCTCAAACAGTCATGTTAAAAAAAATAACCATGATCTTGGTATCTTTGGGACATACTCAGACTTGGGGTTCATCACCCTTCCTTTTGGAAGGGAAGCATCTCCCCAGTGGCATTTTGTGGCTTCCAATTATGCTTCACATTCTTTTTAATCATTTCTTTTTAGTTTGTTTTTTCCCAGATTCTGTCTGAATCACCTTGTGAAGGCTGTGGGGAGGGGGACAAGGAAAAAAAGAAAGGTACAGAGGACCTTCTTGCAGGTCCCTCTTCAGCCTGCCTCATCCTCTCGCAGGAGCAGCTGGGCCCAAGAGGAAGCACGGCCGTACAGCTCCTCCCTGCTTAGCAAGACCAGCGAGAGAGACCTGGGGCAGCAAGATGAACGCAGGACATCTGCACACTGTTGTATGCCATGTCCTTCACAAGGGGAGTTCAAAGCCCTTGAAGTTCTTACGTCAACCCAGTGATTACCATTTGTAGGACTCATGTACCCAGGGATGCTCAGGAAGGGCTGCTGAGGTGCACACAGTGGTAAAGGTTTTAATGGACAAAGAAAAAAAGATATTTTTCAAGGAAAGGTTCAAAACGTGCACAGTTCCAGCTCAGAGGAAGATGATGTTTTTCCCCCACCTCCAAGGGAACTACTTTGTTTAACTGATATCTTTCATATCTATGGTTTTCGTCCATCAAGATAAGTTCGAAGATTTTTAAAGGTTACTGAGAATAGTATTTACCTACTGTGTGCAGAAAAGCTCTTCAAGAACTACCCTGAAAGCACCTTCAAGCTGTCCTGTAGCCCTGGACAGAAAGAGGGTGCAGCGCCCAGGCCTAACTAGATACGCAGCTCAGCTAACTGGTATTTCATGTGATGGTACCAACAGAAATAAAGCCACACTTCAGCAGGTTTACAGAAATCTGGTAAGTCAGTAAGTTCTGCTGCTCACACACCTAAGATCTCCACTTCATATTTAATCTCTTGTTCTCCAGCTACACTTGTGGCCACACACAAATACTGGCCCCGGTCTGACTCAACAGCATTCAGAATCTCCAGCTTCTTCCCCCCAGACAGGAGGCGGAGGTTGTTGCTTGCTTTCACAGGCACACCATCCTTCAGCCAGGTAAGGAGAGGTGGAGGGTTGCCAGCAGCTTTACACTCCAATGTCAGCGAGTGGCCAGCAACCACCTGCCTGTTGCGGGCTGTGTCGGCATCGCCCTCAATCACCGGAGGAACTGCAGAAAGGAACACAGTAATTACAATTATGATTAATTCCACAGCCAGGAAATGTATTAGGAGCAAACGGGTTTGTTCATCCCCACCCACTTGGGCTCTATACACCACATTTCAGGTGAGGATTTGCTGCCAGGGCAAGCCAAGACAAAGGGGAAATGGAGAAGTCATCAAATGATGCAGTTCTGAATTGACTGGCTGCATAATGAGAGGATCTGCAGGGCTTTGGGGTGGAGGAGCTACATCTGAGGGTCTTAAAACACTATGCTCAAGGTCCCACACAGAGCGGCTGTGTCACTGTCCTGGTTTCAGTCAGGATAGAGTTAACTTCATTGGTAGCAGCTGATGGGATGCTGTGTTTGGGAGTTACAATGAAAGCAGTGCTGAGAACACCCTGATGTTCTTAGTTGCAGTCAGACAGTCAAGGACTTTCTCAGCTTCTTCCTATTTCTCTATTCAGGAGAAAGGAGGGGCGAAGCCAGGACAGGTGACCCAGATGGGCCAAAGAGAGTATTCCATGGCAATGCCGTCCTGCCCAGGAGAACGGGGGGCTGAGGGGAGGAAGAAGAGGGGCGGTGGCGGGACGCGTGCTGCTTGGGGGGACGGTCGGGTTCCGGGACAGCTCTGGGTGGTACCTGAGTTGTGTGGGTCGGGGAGAAACTGCATTGGGGATCAAGAGTTTCATCTTCTTTTGCTCTCAAGTCCTGTTAGCATTGGGATATTTGATCTTTCTGTTCTCTCAGTAAACTCTCCTTATCCCAACCCACGGGCCTCTTAGTTTCTTGGGTTTGGAGTTATTTCCCCTTCCTTTTCCCTTCCCTTGTTTCCCCCCTTTTCCCTCTTCCCCTGCTCTTTTACTTTAAGGAGCAGGCAGCTGCGTGGATCTCGGCCCACAGCCGGGGGAAACCACGACAGTCACATAACACGTGACACCTTCACACCTTCACACGTGAGAAAGGGAAAGGACACACGCAGAAAAAAGAGCTCTGACGCTTCACTACAGCACAGGGTATGGAGGCCTGTGGCAGGTGCAACACCCCCGTCACACAGCCCCGCCGCTACAGGCTTCACACAGCCCCTCACAGCCCATCACCCTTGCCAGGCCTGCCACGGCCGCTCGCCTTACGAAGGCAGGAAGGATTTCCAAGCGCCCTTCCTGTCAGGCGGCAGATACCCAGGCGCGACAAGGCCTCGGCCTCGCTCACCGTAGACGTCGACGCGGTACGTTCTCTCAGCAGCGCCAGCAGCGCTGCTCGCGCGGCAGGTGTACTGTGCAGAGTCTGACACTTGGGCCCGAGGTATCTGCAGGAATTGCCCCCTGTCCACATAGAGAGCTTGGGGGCTGGAAAGGATCACTCGTCCATCCTTGTACCACGTCACGGTGGGAACAGGGATCCCCTTGGTTTCACATTCCAAATTTAGCATGTTGTTCAGAAGTGCTGATACCTCTGTGGTAGTGTTTCCTCCTTTGATGCTTGGAGGGACTATTTCAAGAGACAAAACAACAGTATTAAAGCCTTAGCACACAAGTCTGTCTGGATTTAAATAGATGAAGCATTAGAAGGCTGTAAGAATAGAAGATTATAGCTTAATCAGACCTCCAACCCTTCCTGTAGAGTTATACATCAGCCAGACAATTCACTGGGGCACACCAGGAATGCATGAAGAGAACACAATATAAATCACAGACTCACAGACTGGTTTGGGTGGGAAGGGTCTCCAAGTGTCACCCCTGCCACAGACAGGGGCACCTCCCATCAGCCCAGGGTGCCCAAAGCCCCATCCAACCTGGCCTTGAACCCTGCCAGGTATCCAGGGGCAGCCCCAGCTTCTCTGGGCACCCTGTGCCAGGGCCTCCCCCTCCCCAGGAAGGATTTCTGCCTCCCAGCCCCTCTCCAGCTGCCCTCCTGAAGGCCATTCCCCTGGGCCTGGCCCTCCCTGCCCTTGGCACCAGCCCCTCTCCAGGTCTCCTGGAGCCCCTTGAGGGACTCAAGGGGCTCAGAGGTCTCCCTGCAGCCTTGTCTTGTTCAGGTTGACCTGGCCCAGCTCTCCCAGCCTGCCTCCAGAGCAGAGGTGCTCCAGCCCCTGGATCATCTCCATGGCCTCCTACAGACTCATTCCAGCGGCTCCATGTCCTTCTTGTCCTGGGGACCCCTGAGCTGGATGCAGCACTGCAGGGGGTCTCCCCAGAGCAGAGGGGCAGATTCCCCCCAAACCTGCTGGCCCCGCTTCTGGGAATGCAGCCCAGGACATGTGTGGCTTCTTGGAAATGGCATCCAACATCCAAGGGCCACCAGGTGCTTCAGAAGAGCGCTGCTGCTGCACAGAGGTACCTGCAAACATGTTACCTTCCAGGCTGTCAGGTGCAGCAAGGTGTCCCTGTGCCTCCTGCAATCCATGTGGGCACAGCTTTGCCTCTTCCCTGTCTCCAAGGGGTGAAGAAAGCACAGTCCCTGTATCCCTTGGGAGGTGCATCCTCCCACAAGGACCAGCGACCCGCTATTTAAACCACCAAACACACATCCAAGAGCCTCCACGACTGGAGTGGGAACCGCTCAGCACTCAAAACTTCTGAAGATGAAGTCACTTACTTTGAGACTAAATATGAGCTTAACAGTCTAGCTTTCTGCTCCTATTTTTGAAACTCTTGGCCCATAGTCGTTCCCCTCGCTCGCCAGGCAGCACTACTCAGATTTTTCTAGCAAACAAGCTCTCATGTAAATCAGCCAATATAAAGAGTTTGTAAATCTCTGTAGAAGTAATAAAAACACAGAGCAATTGGCAGCAAGTAAATTTATGACTGCTGAAAGTACCAGACACATCTGGCAGACACATTAACTCCTCTGCTGCCAGAGCTGCTTGGTATATCCCAGATTTCCACAGCGTTTGTTTCCAGTGCCACTGCAGCAATACAGCAAACTGCTTTATGCCTATCAAAGGGGTCTGGTGGGTTAGCAATCCATGAGGAAAGATTTCCCCAGATAAAGAATTTGTGTGCAAAAATGCACAAACCTAGAAATTATGCTGCAAAATAATGATTAAAGGACTGGAGCATCTCCCCTACGAGGATAGGCTGGAAGAACTGGGGCTGTTCAGCCTGGAGAAAAGAAGCCTGAGAGGGGATCTGATCAGTGTTTATCAATAGCTGAAGGGTGGGACACAGGGGGACATGGGCAGCCTCTTCTCAGTGTCTGTGGGGACAGGACAAGGGGCGATGGCCTCAAGTTGGAGCACAGGGAGTTCCACACCAATATGGGAAGAACTTCTTCCTGGTGAGGGTGAGGGAGCCCTGGGACAGGCTGCCCAGGGGGTGTGGAGTCTCCTTCTCTGGAGAGATTCCAGCCCTGTCTGGATGCCTCCCTGTGTGCCCTGTCCTAGGGACCCTGCTTTGGCAGGGGGTTGGACTCGATGGACTCTGGAGCTCTCAAGGTCCCTTCCCACCCCTACAGCTCTGTGATTCTGTAACACACCCAGTTCAAACACAAAGGTCTCTCCCAGCAAATGCTTTCATCCACAGAGGTGGGGACAGGCTTTAACAGGGTGTTTTGGGGAAATACAAAGGTGAAGGTAGGGCTTAACAGCTACAACAAAGTAAGAACCACCAAGAATTCACATCTCCATTTCTCATTCCAGTCTGCCATCACAAATTCACCTCTTTCCTCAAGAAGCTGAAGTAAGGTGTACTCATCCACAAGGAGTTTATTTCCATGGGCTTTTTCTATTCCTCTAATCTCACAACAGCCACAACCACCTACAAGTCCTCACAGCATCTCCTGTCTTGCTGATGCGTCTGGTGTACAGACACATTGCTGGGCACGTGGGTGCTCCATGCCTCAGAAACAGCTCAGACAAGGGAAACACTGCGTTCTACAGTCAGAGTTATGAGAAAGGGCACACAACCTTCAGAAGAAAATCCATAGCAAATCAGTACTCATCAGCTTAAGGGCTCATTGATTCCAGTTCCTTCACACTCCAGGCATGGGAGCGTTACCTCACCTATGGATTTCTGCACCAGCTTCCTCCTAATTCCTGGTAGCACCGTGCTCTCTCGGTTTTCAGGTCCAACTGGGATTTCACACTGTCTTCCAAGTCAAAAAACCCCTCCTTCACAGCCTCCCTTCTAAAGCCACGTCTTCCTTCTTCCAGGAATCTCTCCCCTCCTTTCATCCTAACTCTCCTAACTTACATTCAACTCATCTAGACTAAGCACAGGAACTGCCTGTTCTCCAGGTCTTTCCTAAAACTCCACTGCTCATGCCAACACAAAAAGTATACTCAGTGTGCTATAAAGATCCCCAAAGAGTAAATCATAATAATAATAATGTGGTTATCTCATCCTTGCCTTTCTTCTCTTGCTATAAATGACCAGTTTGAGGAAGGTGACATCTGAATATCATCTGGAACATTCTTTTTCAAAGATTATTCAAATCTGATTCTTACTGGCTTTGCACTTAATGCATCTGCACTTTCACTCACTCCCAGCACCAGGTTAAGGGAAGTAAGACCATGAGTGTATTGAAACAAACATTTTCTAATTAATTTTCTCCTCCCTAAAACAGATCAAAATAATGAAGCCAATGTGACAATAAAATAATTCATCTGAAACTAATTAACAGAAAAATCTGAGGAAGCCCTTCAAGATTTCTGACTTTCACCACTTAAAAACTTTAAAAAGCACAAAAAAGCAACTTCAAGGTGAAGCTACAAAGATAACACCTACATTTTGACACATACAAATGGCTCAACAAGATCAGCCTGTGAACAGATGAGAATTAAGTCATGTTTGCACACCAACTGTGCAGGATCTGAGCCTTATTTTATCTTTGTCTGAGCATCTCCACTCAAAAAAAAAAAGAGATCTTATGAGTCAAACTAAAGGTTCTTCTGGGATCAGGCATTCTATGAACTTACCATGGACGAGCAGCTTGACCTCCTTAACTTGTTTGCCTGCAGCGTTGGTGGCGCTGCACTGGTAACGACCTTTGTCAATCCTTCGAGCGCTCTTTATGTGGAGGACTTGATCTTTGTCCAGAAGCTCAACGTTAGGGTCACCCAAAAACAAGGGCCTGGAAGAGAGATTACTTTGCTTCAGAGAACTCTGACCCCATCCTCTCAACATCCATTTGAACTGACAGGAATGAGAAGAGGTCCTTTAAACAGCAGTAATTGCACCATTAAAAAATACTATTGAGCATTGGAGTAACAGCATTCATCCAAAGAATAAAGTGACAACTATTATAATGAACTTTTTTTTCCTGGTTTTAGAAGAAACCAAACCACAAGAAGTACTTTACTCAGGTCATCCAGGATGCCTGCATCACAGCCAGAGTCCTACTCTTGACCTCAGTTCCTTTTTCTAATTACTTAGGTCACAACGGTCCTTTAAGAGCAACCAAAGACCAAGTACTAGATGAAATTCTGCACCAACATGGGGAAGAACTTTCACCCAGTGAGGGTGAGGGAGCCCTGGGACAGGCTGCCCAGGGGGTGTGGAGTCTCCTTCTCTGGAGAGATTCCAGCCCTGTCTGGACGCCTCCCTGTGTGACCTGTCCTAGGGACCCTGCTTTGGCAGGGGGTTGGACCTGATGAGCTCTGGAGCTCCCTTCCAACCCCTGTAATTCTGCGATAGCGTGAAGACATCACTACCAAAGAGTGAGGAATGGTCACATCAGAATACCTGTGAGCACCAGGCAGTGGCTATGCTGAGCTACACTGTTAAAACACCAATGCTATTGAAAAACACAGCTAACATCTGAGCTGCCAAGGATTCTCCTCTTGGTGTGCTTTCCTGGGAGATGAGGTGAAGAACTGAAACATGGAGGCAACAAGTGTTCTGAAACCTTTAAGGCATATACCCAGAACCACACAAGGCTTTGTCTATGAATGAAAAATACCTTGTCAGCAAAAGATACATTTAAAATAACCCAGATAGAATAAAGTCACAGAAATGGTGGTGTTTGTCTTACTTCAAGCACAGCCTGGCTTTAAACACCATGGAGCTGGTCTGCAAGTGCCAGTGTGGGTAATGGGACAGGTCACAAAGCCAAGCAGGACGCTAAGTTCTGACTGAAGATCTCACAATCTCACACCACCACAAATCATATCCAATGACAACAACTTAATACTAAGTATTTAAAAGCACAGCTTGCTGGCCTCTGAGGGAGGGAGGTCCCAGACACAAACCCCAAGAGCTATACCATACTTACTTGCCATCTTTGAACCAGTGCATGTCAGGAAAAGGGAAGCCTTTGGCTCTACATTCCAGACTCATCTCCTGGTTGAGGATGACTGCAACTTCACTGGGGGTATCAGCCCCTGTGATACTTGGTGGCACTTTAAAAAGATAAACGTTACAGGAAGAACCAGTATTAAACCAGGGAAGGCACACCAGGAGACTGGAAGCAGCACAGCAGGGGATCATGCCATTCCCTCAAAACAGCTTTAGTTTTCATTGCAAAGTGACTCCTGCTCGATCACGACATCATTTCCACCACGACAAGCATGTCCGCACTAGTGCTGGTGGAACTGTGCCTCAGAGGACTCCTGTGTCAGGCTGCTGTACACCCATACGACCAACAGAGTACCAGAGGCCAAAATCCAGCCCTGAAAAGCAGCATTTTGTCTGTGTTGCTACAAGAACAGCAATTCTGGTCTTCAAAAGCCACCCTGCAGAGTGCTTCAGCAGCCAGTGTTTAATGGTGAGGGAGAATTCATTTATATTTATAATAAACTGAAATTTAATGGCTCAAGTATCACCTGGTTTTCAGGTGGCTACCTTAAAAAAACCTCTGAAACAACAACAAAAACCCAAGAAAAAACCCCAACTAACCAAACCCATGGAACTAACCTAGTACATCGAGGTTAAACAGCTTCTCAGAACTTCCTGCTACATTTATGGCCTTGCATGAATATTGTCCAGCATCATCAGTAGCAGCTTTAAGGAGCTTCAGTATCTTCCCATTGTGCAAAATCTGGAGAGTACTGCTTTCCACAACCTTAAAAGAACCCGAGACATGAGCCTTATGAGATCCAAGTTACATCAGCCAAATCTCACAGCTGGATTTTTGTAAGAAAATAGTAGTTTTAGTCTAAGGATAATCTGTTTCCCCTTCCAGTTACTGCACTAATCTCCTCAACTTTTGCAATCTATTCAACATGCCTTGTAGCTCAACATACAATAGAGAGTGGGAAAACCAAAGAAATTCTTTGTCCACCAGTAGTATTTAGTCACAAAGGTCATAAAGGGATCTATCCTCATCTTAAACTATCACTTCTCAGCTCCAAGTAGAAGCACAGGACTCAAGGATAATCCCAAGGAATTCAAGTCACCTCCAAGAGTTCTTATTTCTCCATCTAGAGAAGGAAAAAAATACCATTATTGGTCCCCTCTGCAAGGACTCTGGCATCTACAATACTGGGAGGTTGCTAAGACTAATTCCCAGGGGAGTCTTGAAAATGAAGAGTTTCCTTTGGCCTTAGTGAACAGCTGAATTCATGGATCAGCCATGTCTGACTGGTGGCTTTCTGCGTGGGTGTTCGTGGTGCCGTTTAAATACACTGGAAGGCAGGGACATGTATTTACTTTAAGTAAGCTCTCATGCCAAGCACTCAACAGGCTCAACTGTCACTCAAAAGTGACTGATGATGGCTGTGTTACATGTACATACCTGGGTATCTTCTTTATACCAGGAGATGACTGGGAAGGGGTTACCAGTTACTTCGCAGAAGAGACTTACGGGGTGATGAACAACCACAGATGCATTTGTCACCTTTTCTTGATCTCTGATTTCAGGAGGAACTACAAGAAAGCTCAAAGTCACGTATAAAGCCTTTCTATCTAAGTGATTTCCCACTTCCTCCTCCCTCACAAGTCAAGGACCACTGTAAATTTCTCAGACCTTTTTCACTCCCTCCCCAACTTTTCCTGTTGCTGTTTGGCTCTGGACATATGTCCCTGTATCCTTTCTTCTCTTTCTCAAAAAAACCCTATTATCTTCTCTTGCCAAGTAACAGATTCCCAGAAACTTCCCTCAAACACAATCACCATCAACATTTCAAGAGAGTAATCTCAAAATTGAATCTTAAATTCAATTTTATTTAATCTCATGTTATTTGCTTAGCAAAGAATTATCCTATTCCACATTCATTCTGATAAAGAACTACTTATATTTGTACATGAAATGGAGCTCTGTCAGCCTAATTTCTACAGTACAGAAATCTTCATTTATTATTTGCATTACACTTTTCAGATATAACCACAGCCCCCTAGCAATGAGATGCACTTTGAGCAAAACAAAGATAATTTCTGCATAAAGTCATGGAGAAAGGAAACAACAGAAAAAAAATAGAGTATCAGAATCATAAAAGAGTTTTGGGTTGGGAAGTTGGGTTCAACCTCAAAGATCATCAGGTCCCAACCCCCTGCCATGGGCAGGGACACCTCTCCCCAGCCCAGGCTGCTCAAGGCCCCATCCAACCCGGCCTTGAACACCTCCAGAGAGGGGGCATCCACCACCCCTCTGAGCAGCCTGTGCCAGGGCCTCACCTCCCTCACAGTGAAGAATTTCTTCCCAATATCCAATCTAAATCTACCCCCTTCCAATTTAAAACCATTCCCCCTCAGCCTATCGCTCCAGGCCTTTCTAATAGAAATTCTAATGGACATGCAATAGCTCAGATTGGGTTTTATGATTTAACTGCCCATGAGCAGATCTGGGGCACGTGATTCCCAACACTAACGAGGGAGATCTTCAAAACCAGTTCCCCAAATGCATTATTTACCATGCACTTTCAGGCTGTATTTCCTTTCTGTGCTTCCAGCTTCATTGGTAGCCATGCAGATATACTCTCCATTATCAGAAGGTGTAACAGAAGCTATGACCAGCAGCGTCCCATCCTCCAAAATGGAAATCCCTGGCTCACCACCTGTCAGCTCTCTCCCATTCTGTAGCCATTTGATGACAGGCTTTGGAATACCTAATGAGAAGAAGGTGAAGCTTCAAGAAATGGTTCACTCAGCTCAGAATGAGAAAGATTCAATCAATTCCCACCGCTTGCTGCAGGTCTACAGGGAGGCCATCAGTTTTCAAACTATAGAGGAAGCCCCAACTTGTTACATATATTAATTAATAACATTAAAAATCTTAGTCCTAAGTGTTATGACAACCTTGTTGGCTCTCAATGACTGTTCACAGAACATCAGCAACGTGGTAGGTATTTCAACCACAGGTACTTAAATTTTTCCACATAAAGTATATATGGAAACTACACATTGTGGCCCCAGGAAGGAATGCAGAGAGCCTTCCTTAGTCATCTTCAGTGCTGAAGAGAAAAACATGTGTATCACTAAAGGTGGGAACTGTGGACACACCTTTGGCCGGGCACGGGAAGGCAACGCGTTGATTTGCCACTCTCTCTTGAAAGGGGCTGTTGTAGGGAGGGTCCAGCTCCTCCATAGTAGGAGACTCTGAAAGAAAATGAGACAACCCCCCAAAAAAAATTCTTGACTTCTACTCCCAACTGTGAAGATATGGCCTGGCAATACCTCACACTGCCAGGTATGTCCTACAGAAGGTCAGGTTCCAGTAACCCCCCTTTACATTGATGGAGAAGATTACTACGCAGGCAGGCTTGGTTTCAACAGGAATATTTAGGAATCCAAGTGAAACTGGCTGGCTCTGAAGCCTGCTGGATCTGCTCTGAAGGTAGAGGCAGCACTTCTGTGAGATCTGAAAAGTACAAGTTCAGCTGGGTTTGCCCACACCACCTGCTAGTGACTACTGCCAGCCTTTGTTGACCACACAAAGAATACTATTTATAATGAACTGATGTTCCTGGCAGTTCTTTGCTGGTTGTAACAAGTGGCTCACAGCACCTCTAATCCTGAGGGATCAGGATGCTGCCTTAGACTCTTACAGAGAAGAAATAACCACTCCCTAGCTTAAGTCAATCATACTACATTGATACACATCAGCTCATCAAGTGAGGAGTTACACTGCATGTTTAGATTGGCACGGTGACCACCACTGCCACAGGACAAGGGGCGATGGCCTCAAGTTGGAGCACAGGGAGTTCCACACCAACACGGGAAAGAACTTCTTCCTGGTGAGGGTGAGGGAGCCCTGGGACAGGCTGCCCAGGGGGTGTGGAGTCTCCTTCTCTGGAGAGATTCCAGCCCTGTCTGGACGCCTCCCTGTGTGCCCTGTCCTAGGGACCCTGCTTTGGCAGGGGGTTGGACTCAATGAGCTCTTGAGGTCCCTTCCAATCCCTACAACTCTGTGATTCTGTGATTTCAGTATCACACTGATGCAGTGAAGATCCCAGTTTCAGGTCATATAAAATTCCAATGCCATTCAAAGCTGTGACACCAGGCTGTGAGGTTCAGAGACAATCTCTGAAAACATGAGATATCTGAACACACAGAGAGAATTATCTGAAAGAGAGATGTCCCAGACTGGAATATGATTTTAATTCACAGAATCACAGACTGGTCAGGGTTGGCAGGGACCTCTGGAGATCATCTAATCCAACACCCCTGCCAGAGCAGGATCACCTCCAGCAGGTCACAGAGGAACATGTCTAGGTGGGTTGTCAAAGACTCCAGAGAAGGAGATTCCACAACCTCTACAAAACGAAATCACATGCAGATTGAAGAGCTCTTTTTTAACTAAAAAGAAAAACTAATTTATTTTGAGTTTTTCTTATTTCTGCCAACTCTCCAAAGACTATTTACCTATTCTAGTTGTCCTTAATTAACATTAGAACATCACATCTAACACATACTTGGATTTTGCATCATCTACCAGTGAATAGCAAAGAGCAATGCTCTCTCAAACATAAACTGACAGCTGATACCTAGCCAGGGCAGGAGGGAAGGCTGCCACACTGAGGTACATACCTTGAACTTGTAGTGTTATCTCTGAGGTGTCACTGCCCGCTACGTTACTGGCGACACACTTGTAGATCCCAGCGTTGGGCAGCTGGACACTGCTGATGCTCAGAGCTCCATCCAGGCTGTGGATAAACTGCCCCCCATCTATTGGCACAGCACTTCTGCCTTTGAACCAGGCGACTGATGGCGGGGGGATGCCCTGGGCACTGCAGGGTATGTCAACTCTGTGGCCCGCCTGGACTTTCAGAACCCGAGGCCCACGCTGTATCTTCGGAGGAACTGAGGGAGACAAGTTTAGTCCACAGGTACACAAAGAAAATGATGTACAGGATCATTCCTAAGGCTGAGTTGGGGTTGTTTGGCCTGAAGAAGAGAAGGCTCTGGGGAAAGCTTACTGAGGCCTTTCAGGATGTAAAGGGGGCTTAGAAGAAAGATGGGGACAGCCTTTTTAGCTGGGTCAATAACAACAGGACAAGGGATAATGGTGTGAAATTGAAGGAGGTTTACACTACACATAAGGAAGATTTTTTGTGTATGTTGGGGGTGGTGAAACACTGGAATGGGTTCCCAGAGAGGTGGCAGATGCTCCAACCTTGTAAACATTCAAAATGGTTGCAGATGTCCCTGTTTGTTGCAGGGAGGTGAACTAGAGGTCTGCAAAGGTTCCTTTTAACCCAATCCAGTCTGTGAAATTCTGCTCTGTTTTTGCCACTTGAGGGAAGGTCCTCCTTTATTCACCAAAACCACATCCCCTCAGGTGACTGAGGAAGCAGACCCTCTCTCAGCTCAGGATGGGAAGTAGGACACCCTACCACTTAACTTATTTGAAGACTTCTACTGCATGACTTCCATCTGAGAAGTGCAATGTTATTAGACCAAGAGCTCTGGGTACTGGCTCTTCAGAGCATGAAACAATTCAAAAGCCTTTATGATCAAGTTAATTACATTTTCCTTCTGACATTTTAATTTCCTTTCTCTAATCCCTGATCTTCATATGCTTCCAAACACAAGTTGGGACAAGGAGATAAAATACGACTGGAAGAGATTTTGCTGGTCCCAAAGAATAACATAAATACAGCATAACTCTTTTGCCACAATGTTTTTCTTTCTAAGGATCATTGACAATAAAAAGACTTACAAAGAATGTCTGAAACAATAACAAGTGCCATTTCTCCAGGCTCTCTGTTAATGTACAATTACAGACAAAGAAAGATGTGTGCTGATACGGGCTTCCCTACGCCCAGAACCAGACACAAGTCTGTTCCAGCCACTGCAGTTGAATTAAGGGGGTCTAAAGCTTTCAGAGTTGCTGGGGACAGGAGTTGCATTTATGGTATGTGATCCACTTTGAAGCCATGTGCTGGCGATGGGCATTGGCAGCAGCACTGCCAAACCCTCCATGAACCACAGAACTATCTGTACGCCCACAATTACTACTGATCAGCCTCATCTGGGCTGTGGACCATGTCTAACACACACCCTGTCCTATGTGCTTTAGCTCTGGCAGGGGGCACGCTTCCACCTGAGCCACATTCACTTTGACATCCACCACCAAAAGGGTTTGGATATGTAATCCCCATCAAGCTGGTGGGAACTGGGTGCCTGTAAGCCTCAGCCAACTTTGCTTTGCAAGCTTACTGCTGAGAAACCTCTTGGAGAGCACCCAAGTGTGATAGAACAAGTTTTCAGGTCTTAAAATCCCTCTGGTTGACTTAGAGTCAAACATCATGTTGAGCT
Source organism: Hypotaenidia okinawae (assembly GCA_027925045.1). NCBI lineage: Eukaryota > Metazoa > Chordata > Aves > Gruiformes > Rallidae > Hypotaenidia > Hypotaenidia okinawae. The sequence continues at coordinate 3,643,264 of BSDF01000009.1, read as the reverse complement.
GGAATTCTTTAACAAGCCAAAGGAACTTTAAAAATTGGGGGTGGGGTGGGGGGGTGTTGTACATATATACAATATTTCCTTGCCATATAATCAACAGCTTGCATATGAAGATAATATGACCTGAAAGAACACCAATCAATAGTATTTAATCTACATACAGAGAAAGACTTGAAAAGCTCTGCCTGATGGTAAATTCCACGTGGAAACTTGCAGTGGATTATCCTTGAGGTTAAAACTCACCATGTACACTGAGCTTCACTGACTGAGTCACGTTCCCAGCAATGTTTGTAGCTACACAGATATACATTCCACTGTCTGAAACTTGTGTCTCACTGATCTTCATTGACCCTGAGGGTAGGAAAGTGTGTCTGGAAAAGTAAGAAGGAGATACGCCGTGTAAACATGTATTGAAAGGCAAACGACCTCTACTTACTCATTGCTAATGACTGCTAGGAGCTACAACCACCCCAGTCCACAGGGTGCACTGATCTTGTGCCCTGTTACCAAACTACAACTTTACTCTTCTTCTAATTCTTTATTCAGCCACTACATTCAGAGTGCACAGCAAGTGCCTAAAATATAAGATCCAAACTACAGAAGTTGGTTCTAGCCATTTACAGGACATATTAAAATCTGTCTCATTCATAGAAATTAAACAAAACCAAAACCCAACAGGTAGAGAAATGGAGCTCTTTAACCTCTCATCAAAACTCTGGCTCAGCCCAAGCCAGGAGGGTCAAAGTCAAACAGCTTTTGATACAACTTCTTCCAAAAAAAAAAAGATGCTACAGTTGAACCAAGATGAATGAGGGGACTCTGAAGAGTATTCCCATTCAAAGCCACCAGTTCTTGGTCATTATTCATCAGTAAATACTTAACTACATAGCATTAATTTTTACTACAGGTCTGGTCACTGTATCTGGTAACATTACAGGATACATTGGCCAGCTGAGTCAAAATCTCCTCATGTAGAAGTCAAAAGTAATACAGATAGGGAAAATAAATGAGGAGGGAAGAAAAAACGATGGCTAAGACTTGACAGGAGGAAATTCAAGTCTAGCACTCCAAGTTATATACAGAACTCAGGCAAAGTCGGTGGGAATTGGTGGTGTGGTCTGCCTTCCTTTCTCTGGCGCTCTCTAATTAGGACAGTGTTGTCACAGGGGCAGAGGCAGTGAATTTGGGGTTTGTGATGGCCTGGAAAAATGAATGGAAAGAGAAAGAAGCGTATTTCTTCCAGGCCACCTGAATCTGGCTGGTATCATGACTCCTCCTCTGCTGCTCATATCATTTCAAACATTTCTTTTTTTTAATAACCCCAAAAGATAGCCTGCTGGGGCAATGCATCTCCCCTTTCCTTGTCCACTAATTACATTTGCTTTCTGATAAAACTTCCTTTCTGATTTCACTCTTTTGTTTACCAGTCACATTTCTAACATCATCTTTGGGTGGTCTCAAACAATTTTGTTTGGACTAATTCTTTAGCTTTTGCTGACATCTGTAAACAATTTTATGGAATGGGCTGAGCTGGTCTTCTGCTGTTCTGGACAACTTGGATCTCTCCACAAGCAAGTAGCCTAATCTATCAACATCCCCTGAGGTAAAATGAGGACAAATAAGGGACCAAGAATATGGATTCTTTGGCGCTGGCAACGTGCTCACAGGACACAGCAGAAAATTCCATGCAGATTACTAACAAGAAACCAACTCTGCCCACAAGCCTCCTCCACCAAATCTGCTGGCCCAGCAGATACTCGTTGCTGAAGCTGTTGCAGACTCACTGGCTCATTCCTCCCCTGGGATCTATGAGACAGCACACAACAGCCCCAGCAGTCGCTCGCCCGTTCATTTGGCCAGCATTACCATTCCCCAGTGTAGCAATACAGCTGTAGCTTTGACCCTCCTGAGGTACCTAGCACAAGGACCCCCTGTGACAGTACCTGGCTCTTCAACTGGGGACGCACAGAGAACAGTCACCTACTCATTTCCTCCTCCCTTCTTCTGGGCCACACGGAATACAGCGGAGGAACTCCAACACTGCAGCCCATGCTGGATACCAGACAGTCCCCAACTCTTCCTTCTCTAAGGTTGTCAGCTCACCGTTTTTATGAGTGTTTAGCTATGTTTTCAGATGTTCAAGAATGTCTGGAGAGTTTTTGAATCCAAAACACAGCCAGCAACGAGCCCTTGTAAGCACTCCCAAGCATTTATCATCAGCAGTATTCTACTGGCAGCCCAGACTTTGTATGAATAACAGACAGGGCTCCCCTGAGCATAAATATGAAGTGTTTAAGAAAAGCAAAACAGTTTTTAAGCATTTATAATCAGGCACAGACTATGTGGGTCTCTGGGCACCCACAGCAGTACAAATAGAACAGGATCTCTGCTGCTCTGGCCTCCTGAGATTGCATGTAAACATGCACTGGAATGGAAGCTGTGCAACGGCACGGGGCCTTAGCATCCTTCAGAGACAGTCATTTGGTTTGGGAAAGAGTTTCACAACCAAGTAAAATGGGGTCCTCATGCAGGACAAGTTAATACCTGTGGCAATCATACACCCTTCCAAAATCTTGAACGCTTAGATGCAATTCCACTTTTCTTTTGTTTTCACCCAACATTGTTACCTTGGAGAGAATGGAGATATGAGCTGCATTTCTTTGGCCCAGGTAATTATGGGGGCGGCAAGCTCTTTACTTCACATGGAAGTGTGACATCTTCCCCTGCAATTACTGAGATCTCTATGGGTTTATCATATGCATTTCCTTGCTGGTCTCCAGGCCTGGATACTCTAGGTTTCACTATAACATGGAACATGTTAAGAAGCTGCAATGAATACACGTATTTGGACAAAAGGAACACCATACAGTTTTAGTTCAGATTAAACAGCTGTTGTTTATCAGGTATTTAACATCACAATCTTATTGTTAATGACATGTCTGCAATCAACACAAATCACTGTAATGCAGATGCACACTGGACACCAGCTGTCACCTATATACAGTACCACCAATACCAACAAGACCATCTATCCAAAGAGCTGGGTACAAACAGGTATAGTCCAGACATGTGCTGAGCTCTGTATTCCATGGGCAGCTTGCAACTGATACCAGAAAAATGTTACATCACAGCACCAATACCTACACACCACCTAAGCCTTGCAAATGATAAGTCTTTTTCTTATCATGCTGGGAGGTGGTAGGAAGGCTTTGGGACCGGTGAGGTTAATAGATCTCTGTTCTTCTATCAGCAGGAACTTCTACTCCTGTACAGGTAGTTCCTACCCACTTCCACAAAAGATGGAATTCTGATCTCCCTGAGCTCCCAGGTCACAAACTCAAGATATCTGGGGGCTTTAGGAGCAGCATTATGGCTGAAGGATAAGCCTTTCAGCATCACCCACTCACAAAACCGCCCAGTACATGGAACAAAGCAGCAATGAGAGCTCAGTATACACCCCGTTTGCACTGTGGGGATCTGTAAGTTCCAGTCCACCCCAGAGGGTTTGACTGTCCAAAGCAGAACAGCAAAGGCAGGGAGAGACAGGCAGACAGACAATGCCAGGGTGTTGGAGTGTAGCTCTCACGTACCATAGACGGTCAGCTGGACTTTGCGTGTGGCGTAACCAGCAGGGTTGGTTGCAGTGCACATATACTCCCCGGTCTCTTCCCCCCTGGGGAGGCTACATGCAGGCTGCCATCCGACCCGGCGGCAAACCTCCCATCGCTGGGAAGAACTACTGCTCCTTTCTGTGGAAAGACAAAGAACAAAGCCCATAGCACCTGGATTTGCTAAGGGAACCCAAGTCACAGTATAAAGAGATAAAGCTTACAGCCATGAAATAAAACCCCATGACAATGTAAGTGTTATTAAAGCAACAGTCTCTTCCTCTGCTTCCCCAAAAAATTTTATCTGTGACCAGCGCTGTTCCCCAGGGCTCGGGGCTGGGCCCAGTCCTGTTTAATGTCTTCATTGAGACCTTGATGAGGGAACAGCATCCACCCTCAGCAAGTGCTGATGATCCAGAGCTGGGAGGAGTGGCTGACACACAGGACACTGCGCTGCCATCCAGAGAGACCTGGCCAGGCTGGAGAGCTGGGCAGGGAGAGACCAGAGGAGGCTCAACAAAAGCAAGTGGAGAGTCTGGCACCTGGGAAGGGATAACTGTTCATATCAGTACAGGCTGGGGTGACCTGCTGGAGAGGAGCTCTGAGGAGAAGGACCTGGGGGTCCTGGTGGATGACAGGGTGGATGAGCCAGCAGTGTGTCCTGGGGGCTGAGAGAGACAATGGGATCCTGGGGGCATCAGGAGGAGTGTGGGCAGCAGGTCACAGGAGGGGATCCTCCCCCTTTGCTCTGCCCTGCTCAGGCCCCACCTGGACTGTTGTGTCCAGTGCTGGGCTCCCTGGGATAGAAAGGACAGGGATCTCCTGGAGAGAGTCCAAAGAAGGGCTACGAAGATGATGAAGGGCCTGGAGCATCTCCCCTGTGAGGAAAGGCTGAGGGAGCTGGGGCTGTTCAGCCTGGAAAAGAGAAGACTAAGGGGGGACCTAATTAATGTTTATAATTATCTTAAGCATGGGATGCAGGGGGAATCAGCCAGCCCCTTTTCAGTGGTCTGTGGGGACAGGACAAGGGGCAAGGGCTGCAAGTTGGAGCACAGGGAGTTCCACACCAACACGGGAAAGAACTTCTTCCTGGTGAGGGTGAGGGAGCCCTGGGACAGGCTGCCCAGGGGGTGTGGAGTCTCCTTCTCTGGAAAGATTCCAGCCCTGTCTGGACGCCTCCCTGTGTGCCCTGTCCTAGGGACCCTGCTTTGGCAGGGGGTTGGACTCAATGAGCTCTTGAGGTTCCTTCCAACCCCTGTGATTCTGTGATTAGAAAAACTGCTAGTACCTGCAGCATCTTCCCTAGCTCTCCCCACCACTGCAACTGCTGTATCTTTAGTAACACCAAGCAGATTTTTTACCATGCAATATGCTCCATGCTCTTTAATGCAGTTCTGGAGGCCAGACCATCTGCAGGCAGACTGGCTGCACTCAGCAGTATCTCTGTGTACATGACAGTGCTGCTTCTCTTGTTTACAGCTCAGATGGACACAACATTTTATGTTAAATAAGAAGCTTGGCCCCCAAAACTCCACCCATACAAATTAACTAACTTCTGCTAACTTTTCCCACCCTCTGAGTGTCCCTGTCTAAGCAGGAACAAGAACAGAAGCTGAGGGATTCTTATGCAGGGAACTTGGTAGGTTCCACAGACCCCAATTCTTACAAGAAAATGAAAATTAATAATTTAAAAATCCAGATTTCAGCTGAGTTAATTCTGACATTGATTTCTGATGCCCAAACAGATCTTGCATACATTCAGTAAAATTTTTCTTAGTCAGCAGACCCTTCCTTGGCTGTACTGTTACATGTGATTATTCAGTACTCTGTGTTGTCCTCTGTGTCAAACCAACAAGTTAACTGTGCTCTACTCCTGCCCCTAAGCAAGCTGTTTGAAGGACAGCAGCTTCACTGCAGCGTCATGCGAGCTGTCACGTAGCTGGACCATCTGCTATTGCCAGAAATGATGCTCTTCAAGCACGGGGAACAAAAAGTCCCTAAGTTTCAGATTCCCCAAAGGGTTGAGGTGCTCCTTGGTGGGAATCTTGAAATGTGACCCAGAATGCCACTACTGGACAAAAGCAAATGTGATATGTTCTTTCAGTAAGTTTGTGGACGACACTAAGCAGTGAGGAAGCGTCTGAGGGGAAGGATGCTCTTTAGAAGGATCTGGACAGGCTGGATCCATGGGCTGAGACCAATGGGATGAGGTTCAGCAAGGTCAAGGGCAGAGTGCTGCACATGGGACATAACAACCCTGAGCAGCGCTACAGGCTTGGGGGAGACTGACTGGAGAGCTGTCAGGCAGAGAAGGACCTGGGAGTGTTGGGTGACTGTGACTGACCATGAGCCAGCAGTGTGCCCAGGTGGCCAAGACAACCAACAGCATCCTGCTTGTGTCAGAGCCAGCGTGGCCACAGGGCCAGGGCAGGGATTGTGCCCCTGGACTGGGCACTGGTGAGGCTGCAGCTCGAGTGCTGGGTCCAGTTCTGGGCCCCTCACTACAAGAAGGACATGGAGGTCCTGGAGCGAGTGCAGAGAAGGGCAACCAGGCTGGGGAAGGGGCTGGAGAGCAAACCTTCCCAGGAGCGGCTGAGGGAGCTGGGGGTGTTGAGCCTGGAGAAGAGGAGGCTGAGGGGAGACCTGATCACCACCTACACTGACCTGACAGGAGGGTGCAGAGAGGTGGGTGATGGTCTCTTCAGCCAGGGGACAGGGGACAGGATGAGGGGCAATGGTCTCAAGCTGTGCCAGGGCAGGGGCAGAGCAGATGGGAGGGAGAAGTTCTTCCCCAAAAGGGTTGTTGGGCACTGGCACAGGCTGCCCAGGGAGGGGGCTGAGTCCCCACCCCTGGGTGTGTTTAACAGACAGGTAGATGAGGTGCTCAGGGATATGGGTTAGCACAGGATGGGAACAGTTGGACTTGATGATCTTAAAGGTCTTTTCCAACCTCGCAATTCTACAAATCCATGAATAAATGGAAATATCTGGGTGCCTCACAACTGAGGCTTCTAGCAGTGTTTCTTGCATACAGTTTTTATGACAACTAAATGAGTTTACTCTGAACAGCTCAAAGATGAGGAATTACCTTGGACCAAACAATAGACGGCTTCGGAACGCCACTCGCCTTGCACGGTAACGTTACTGGGATTCCTTCGATGGTGCTAAATATCTGCTGTCCATGCTGAATGACAGGCAGAACTAAAAATACATCCAAACATTAAACACATGCAGAAGACAGACTTCAAAAAATAAATTCCTTATATTCAATTACTACTTCATGGAAGCAGCAGGGCCAGGGAATTTCCAGCCTCTTCTCTGAACTCTAACACTGAGAGTGACAGGCCACCTTCCCCTCTGTGCTCCAGTCTTTCCTGATGGAATAAATCCCTGTTCATAATAAAGCACATCCACTGTAGGCTGGCCACTGGATTAGGGACTAATAAATTGAAAGCATTTGTTGTAAGGACTACAAAGCTGTGCTAACCACAGTGATGGCTTCTGCAGGGACTCTCAGGTGAACGTGACTGAAAATACCAGTCCAAAAACCAAGAAATACCAAGAACCCCAGTTCCCCTGTGTAACTGAGCTGGTTCTGAATTAACAACAGAAAACAGGAGATCAGACTTAAGGCTGTAATACCAAACCCCAGATCCTTCTAAGAACAAACAAATGAGGTACCTTCTCTCCTCAAGTACTGGAATATCCAAAAAAAACCAGTGCTGACATGGAAGACCTTATCAGACACTGAGTACTCTCCTGCACTATAAAATAATAGCTGTTCTTAGCATCAAAGGATGTCCCAGCATCTTCGGTGAGGCTTAAAATAAATCCCCCATGATTAATGTAACACATGAGAAAACTTTAGGCTGGAAAGCATGAAGTGGTTGTGACCCCACACTGAGTTAATAGCTAAATATACTAATATAATGGCTAAATATACTAATATAATGGCTAAATATACTAATAATTAGTATCTTCAGCTGAAATACAGATGGGTGACCACAAGGCTAACACTCTGTCTTGCTGTCAGTGCAATTTCTGGTATGTTTTATTTTAAAAAGCAAACAAACACCACACACACGTCATACAAAACTTTTAAACCATCTGAATTCTAATTCTCCCATGAGCTAAGCTTCCTTCTATCAATTATGACACCCCCAGCCAGCACTTCTCATGGGTTTTCCAGTAAGCTTCCTCCTGCATTGGCATTAATCAGGAAAGCCAGAAACTGCCCAGCACGACCGCTGTAGGTGTTTAAAAACATAACCTAAGGAAAGCTCTAGTGAGAGCTCCTGCAAGTAAGAAACACGCTCTCAGCACAAAAGCAGCAGGACAGTGTTCCTTACCATACACATTAACAGTAGTAGTTTTGTTGCTTGTCCCAGCAACATTACTTGCCATGCAGGTATAATCGCCGCCGTCCTGCAGCCGAACTCTTTCGAGGTGCAGGCTTCCATCAGCACGGACGTTAACGTAGGGATTGGGAACCAGCTGCCAAAAGAGTGATGCCACGTTTTACTGGAGGAAACACTTGCTGGTAACATTTACTTGGGGATGTAGTGTGGTTTTACTTGACAGTTTCATATTCTTAAGAGTTACACGTTCCTGGAGAATTTTACTAGAGCTTTTCCTGCTTAAAAAGCAGGGGAAAAAATGTTAAAGTTATAAAAAAAGCTACTTTTGATAGGGATTTTGGTAGCACCTCCTATTTACTGCTGGAAAGAGATTACGACCTGCAAGAGCAGCTCAGCCCTGCCAGAGTACACCTATAGAACCACCCCTCAACGCTTCTCATCCTGCCTGGAAGCAAACCCAAACTTGGCTGTGTTGTTTTACCACGTTCTTACTGGTTATCCCAGTAACCCAGCTGAGTGCAACAGCTTGTCCTGCTTCCACAAACGGGTCAGTTCTGAAGGTGAGACCCATTGCCCAAGGTGAGGAAAGAGTAGCTGTGGCAGTGAAGGGAGATTTTTGGAAGGCAGACACCCAATAGCAGCAGCGACGGCAGAACCCAGGAGCTCAGGCCCGCGGACCGGCCGTACGGAGGAGTTGTTGGAATGCAGAGTTGTTCCAGACGTGTGCAGAGAAAAGCTGCAGCCCTCTCTAAACATAACTTACTCCAACACTCTCCTCAGAGCGTTAGCTTTCACCGTGAGCTTACAATTACAGGAAACCAGCACTACTACACAGAGGAATTAGCAACTCAACAGGGAAGATCCTGCCAGTATTCCTCACAGAAGTTACAGCCCGCACTACTTGTACTTACACCGTCTAAAGAGAAGCCTGATGATTTTCAGGGATTCAGAAACCAGGCAGGAAAAGCTCTAGGGAGAGGAGCACCAGGCAGCACCAGGGTTCTGCTTAGTGACCATAATTTTTTTTAAATTGCTATCATTTTTAATTACAGCTGTAGAGAAAGGGCTTCAGGGAGGAATGAGCCAGCAAGACCAAAAGCAGGGCGTCACAGGGACGTTCAAGTCAGTGACTTAGGTACTGCTGAAGGAACGAAACTCCACTCAAACTATCCAAGGCACGGTGCCTGCACCACCTTTCCATCAGCAGGAGTTGTATATTGGCAGCGGTATGCTCTCGAGAGGAGAGAAAACAGACACGCTCTCACGCTCCGAGCGGCGCACCACTTCATGAGGAGCATGTGGAACAGGCATGCTGGCTTCTGTCTCATCCCACCAGCAGCATTAAAAGCCACGCTGTTACAAAAAGCCTAGACCTACAGAGGTTTTCTGGTGTCTTCATTTTTAACAAGGAAAGGTTTAAATTCCAGCACTTGTCTCATTCTGGAGGGATATTCCACCGGCCTTCCTATATTCAGAGCCTAAGGCTGAAATTCAGGAGAACACATAAACCTGCCTTGAGAAGTAAGTGAAGTAGAAGATACAAGGACAATCTGCAGATACTTTGGTTCCAAGATCTTTTCTTGACCTTCACACCACCACCTCCCCACTCCCACCTCCTATTCCGGATCCCTCTGATATTTCCAGGCATGGGCAGCTAGCAGAGGGAGCTGTAGCTGTCAGGACACCACCACACTCCGTGTTGGGATGCAGAACGGAAAGAAGCTATCGCTTCCCCAGGGAATGGCCGTGCCCTGACCCCCAGCGCCCACAGAAACTCAGCAGCAGGTGCTGCCTCACAGACAGCACCCACTGCTGAGAGCTGCTCAGCTGCCGCAATCCATGCTAGAATGGGCTGCCCAGGGAGCGGCTGGGTGCCCCGTCCCTGGGGGTGTTCACGGCCAGGTTGGCTGGGGCCCTGGGCACCCTTGTGTAGCTCCAGGCCTGGAGGTTGGTGTCCCTGCCTGTGGCAGGGGGTTGGAGCTCTGTGATCCTTGGGGTCCCTTCCAGCCCAGCCCAGTCTGGGATTCTATGATCCTTGCTTCCCACAAGCCAGTCCGATCTCTCAAAGCATCTTTATTTGTGAGCACCAGTATTTTGTACATCAACGTTTGTAAATGCAACCAAGTTGTTAGAATGGCTTGAAATGGGAGTTGTAAATTTTCTTGGCCTCTAAATCACACAGGAGACAAAGCCAGGCTTACCACCATGCTGTTTTTAATCCACCTCCGGTCTGGAATGGGGTTTCCAGCAAGCAGCACGCAGGGCAGAGTGAGCTGCTGCCCCTCGATTACATTGGCTGTGGCTGGACTCGCTCCGATCAGAGGCGTAACTGGAACCAAAGCAAGAATTACAAGAAGTTATTAGGAATTTGTGTGTTTTCACATCTCAATTTTCATTTTTAGTCACTAATGCTACTTGCAGCAGCTCCAGACAAAGCTCTTGTGCAAGGTAATGTACAAATAGAGAGTGGGAAGAGTTTCCTACAAGGAAGGCTATAGGAATTAAACAGACAGGAAAATAAATAGGAATAGGCAGCTGTCAACAAACAGCATGAAATTTCCAACATGCTTAATTTTATGACAAAAAACACCAGATGAGGTTCTGGTATCTGAAGTGTCAATGATGCTGGCAGGAAAATAAAATAATAAAAGAAGGCGTGGAGAGAAAAGGAAGCTGGAGGAATACATGAGTGTGGCCAGCAGGTCACAGGAGGGGATCCTCCCCCTCTGCTCTGCCCTGGTCAGGCCCCACCTGGAGTGTTGTGTCCAGTGCTGGGCTCCCTGGGATAAAAAGGACAGGGATCTCCTGGAGAGAGTCCAGAGGAGGCTACAAAGGGGATGAAGGGCCTGGAGCATCTCCCCTGTGAGGAAAGGCTGAGGGAGCTGGGGCTGTTCAGCCTGGAGAAAAGAAGCCTGAGAGGGGATCTGATCAGTGTTTATCAATAGCTGAAGGGTGGGACACAGGGGGACATGGCCAGCCCCTTTTCAGTGTCTGTGGGGACAGGACAAGGGGCAATGGCCTCAAGTTGGAGCACAGGGAGTTCCACACCAACCTGGGGAAGAACTTTTCCCCAGTGAGGGTGAGGGAGCCCTGGGACAGGCTGCCCAGGAGGGTGTGGAGTCTCCTTCTCTGGAGAGATTCCAGCCCCGTCTGGACGCCTATCTGAGTGAAATGTCCTAGGGAGCTGCTTAGGCAGGGGGTTGGACCTGATGATCTCTGGAGGTCCCTTCCAACCCCTACAATTCTATGATTCTATGATTCTATGTATAGTGATCCTAAGACTGAAATGGAAGACAGTGTCCAGCTGAAATTGGATCCAATCCAGCATTTCCCTGAAAACTCATCTTCTCCTGGATACCACCTTGATATATCATTGTTCCTCATTCAGGCAAGACACAGAAGGGCAAAAGCAGCACACTTGGTGAGGACAGCAAATGTGGCACTTTCCTTCGGGCATAAAATGTGAAGGGATTAGAGGAGAGGTCAGCAGCCCAGCAGCAAGGTCTGCGTGCTCTGCAAAGAGCCAGCACAAAGTGCTCCCGTGCACGTGCTTTGGAAGCTAATTTGAAATAATGGGGATTAAGTAACACTTTTAAATAGGTAAAAACATGTTGTCTCTCAAGTCCTACTAGCATTACAGATTTCCACCACATGTTTTAAGTTAACAAATGGTTTCTTTGATGGCAGATGGACTCTGTTCTTATCCTCCCACAAATGTATACATTCCATAGCCTTATTTTTCCTTTTACTGCCAATTGTCCAACTGAGATAATAAACAACTCCTTAATAGCACAGCTATTGTCAAAGCTAGACATTTACTGTCTTCCTGGAGCACGGAGATTCCTTCCCAGTTATAGCAACACACTGACCCAAGCAAGTTCAATACTGCTCCCCTCTTTTTTTTTTTTTAAGCTGAATTAAATGGCAGAAAGCCCATCATTAGCATTCATCATTATGGTGATTTTTCTTTCTTTAATAAATGTAGTTAGGAATAAGAAACAGAAGATGGAATAGATCGGTTTAAGGTCCGTGTTATAAAGTGTAGCTGGAAATCATTCCAGTGAGCGTAGCCAGTGGACAGACCATGCTCTAAAACACACTACGTTCACTGAAATGAACTGCAATATTCCATGTGAAGATCTGCCGGCTCAGTTCCAGCGGGTGATGGTGTGTGTAAATCCAGCTGGAGATAAGAGCACACAGATACCACCCCATGGACATCGCACAACCCACAGGCAGCCTATCCGCACAACCACCACTGACGATGGCCGCCGGCGGCCAGTGTACACCCGGTACTGAAAATGCTGTCAGCCTCTCCTGTCACCGCCGCTAACCCATCTTACCCAGTCCAGTTACTGTGATCGTGGCTGGCCGCGACTGAACCCTTCCAAACTGGTTCTCAGCTTCACACACGTAGGTTCCTTCATCGCTGACCCACAAACCTAAAGCAGTGGGGGGAAGAGACCAGATTGCAGTGTCTGAAGTGATGATACGGGGCAGCCTGCAGGGATACGGGGCAGCCTGCAGGGATACGGGGCAGCCTGCAGGGATACGGGGCAGCCTGCAGGGATACGGGGCAGCCTGCAGGGATACGGGGCAGCCTGCAGGGATACGGGGCAGCCTGCAGGGATACGGGGCAGCCTGCAGGGATACGGGGCAGCCTGCAGGGATACGGGGCAGCCTGCAGGGATACGGGGCAGCCTGCAGGGATACGGGGCAGCCTGCAGGGATACGGGGCAGCCTGCAGGGGCAGCCTGCAGGGATACGGGGCAGCCTGCAGGGATACGGGGCAGCCTGCAGGGATACGGGGCAGCCTGCAGGGATACGGGGCAGCCTGCAGGGATACGGGGCAGCCTGCAGGGATACGGGGCAGCCTGCAGGGATACGGGGCAGCCTGCAGGGATACGGGGCAGCCTGCAGGGATACGGGGCAGCCTGCAGGGATACGGGGCAGCCTGCAGGGATACGGGGCAGCCTGCAGGGATACGGGGCAGCCTGCAGGGATACGGGGCAGCCTGCAGGGATACGGGGCAGCCTGCAGGGATACGGGGCAGCCTGCAGGGATACGGGGCAGCCTGCAGGGATACGGGGCAGCCTGCAGGGATACGGGGCAGCCTGCAGGGATACGGGGCAGCCTGCAGGGATACGGGGCAGCCTGCAGGGATACGGGGCAGCCTGCAGGGATACGGGGCAGCCTGCAGGGATACGGGGCAGCCTGCAGGGATACGGGGCAGCCTGCAGGGATACGGGGCAGCCTGCAGGGATACGGGGCAGCCTGGTTCTATTTCCCATCCTTTTCTCTTTCTCAAAGTTTCCAATCTTCACTTCTGGTCAGATCATTCCTCTCCTCATGTCCCCAAGGGCAGAAGCAATGACTATACGAGCACTTAAGTAAATCAAGGTGCTATATACATACAAGTGATGCTTTTCCTCTCTTTATATATTGCATATGCTTTAACATGGTATATCCTAATGTCTCTAAATAATTAAGGCAGTACACTACATCTCCACACACACGTATGCTATGTCAGAGTGTGTTTACTGTGGAATACCACTTACTGAGTACAGCAGCGTGGCTGCACACAAGCAGGCACCCACATAGTACATAAGACACAAGTTATTGCACTGTACGTAGAGAGGAATTCCTCCAGCCAGCTTGATTCTGTCTAGGAAGGAATAAAAGAGCTAACTGAGAAAGCAGCACAACATCCCTTAGCATAAAGGGACCTGAAATCACAAAGCCACCTGCAGAATTTCTGGTTACTCCCCAAGGTAGGACCTGCCTGAAACAGTGGGTTCAGAAACACTCCTCTCAGAATAAAGAAAACCACCAGCCACCCCAAAATCCCCACAGCTCCTCAGCATCAACACAAACATAACCCATATTTATTTAAACAGAGGGGTCATAATTACTATGAAGAAGAGTGGAGCCAATGACCAACCACAGCTGGGCTCCCAAACTCACGGGAATGAGCCGCAGGCTAATTAAAAGCAATTAAGAAACACAATCTCTGATGAGTTCCCATCTTTTCACAAAGGTGATGACTTCATAACGTAGTGCAGTAACCGAAAGGCACTGCATGTGTCATAATCACTTTTGGGGTCTTTAAAAAGAAAGCTCGGTCTACCTACTATGAATAGACAGAGCTCCTGTCCTGAGCTGGGTGATGGAACTAACTGGGAACGGTCGGGAGAAGAGGGAAGCGCCGTTGAGCCGCCTCCATTTAACCCTGGGTTCAGGGTAGCCCTGGACGTAGCACGGCAGCGTGATGTTCGAGCCGATATCCGCAGATTCGTCGCTGGGTTCCTGGGTGAAAACGGGGGGAGCTGGGGAGGAAAGAGGAGGAAGAAAGAGCACACAGCGTGAATTGGGGTTGAAACATGCCAAGAGCACTCTGCTTACACTACTGACAACCTAAATTTATGATCCCTTATGCACAATTACTCTTCTAACAAGAGTCTTCCACCTTCCCAAAGCAGCCAGCCTTTGCACTTACAAAAGGGAGCCCAGAAATAGGGTAGACACCCCCAAAACAAATTCCAAGGTCACCCCATTATATGAAAGCAAACACCCAAGTGTTAGTGTTATCTAGTTCCTTGCATCCTTCAGACAGCACCGCTCGCTGCTTCAGAGCGTGCCTCTGCCTGCCAGGAACATGGCTCCTAACAAAACCTAAGGTGGCAGGCCACAAGTAGCTGGAAAGAATTGTGAAAAGAGGAGAGGAAGGGTTAAGTTATCATAACCTCACAGAGTCACTGTGTTCTCTACTGGAGAATTATGTTGGGTTGAGGTTTGAGCAGTTTCCTCCTCCTCTCCCTTTCTCCTCCTCTTCACAGCTTATATGCTTTACGTAAGAAGAGTGAAGTTGGAGTCCAAATATCACACAGCAGCAGCTTACTGAACACCCCAAAAGGCATTCCCAGCACACAGACACACATATGTGGGAAAGGTTCAGATAAACAAGGCACCATTGATGGAAACACTGAAAGTAAGAGTATTTCCTGTCTTGATTATGAGCTACTTACAGCCAACATCTAGAGTTATCTTTCCAGAAGCTCTCCCTGCATCATTGGTAGCCACACAGGTATAGTCACCAGCATCCAGGTCCTGTGTTTCCTGGATCTTCAAAAGACCCCGGTGAGGATCAATAATGAGAAATGCTGATGCCCTCAACTCCAAGTCACCTAAGTCCCAGACAGGAAAAAAAACAACCCACATTAACTGAAATATCTGAAATATAACATGGTGTTTACCAAAATTATTCCAACAGAACAGTGTCCAAGTTTGAGATTCACTCCAAAAGGTGTCTGTATTCATTTAGCAGATGAGTACTCCAACTTCCACTCAACTAAGTGGAAAAATTCCTTACTACGTTAGCTACAATCCCTTTTTATTTACTCATTTCACAAGGGGAAAGCAAACCCAAGTAGCTTTGGACAGAGATCAGCATTAGGACAGCGTGCCAGGCTGTATTTCTTCTTCCCAAGTTAGGGACTACATGTGGCAGCCACTTGCCTGCTGGCTCTGAACCAAGTGGAGAACTCCACAGAACCTGGAGAACAGCTCCGCTGCCTCCCAACGCCCGGCATGCAGCACGCAGAATCGCCTGCGTGCTCTCTGGGGGAGCAGCAAAGCCTGCTTTACAATAGGCTGCCCAGGGGGTGTGGAGTCTCCTTCTCTGGAGAGATTCCAGCCCTGTCCTAGGGACCCTGCTTTGGCAGGGGGTTGGACCCGATGAGCTCTGGAGCTCCCTTCCAAGTCCCTACTGAGATCAGAGGTAGCTTACTCTGAGGGCAAGTTATCTGCAGACAGACCACGGTTTGCGCTTCCCTCCACCACCATGGGGCATGACAGACTGGACAAGTCACCTGTTCCCTATCCAGAACTGACCAATCTTACTGGTTTTTCCAAAAAAATCAGCAGGCAGATGGCTTATACAACCACACACAGGCACCAACCGCTTTCTCGGAGGATAAACGTTCGCTCCTGAGATGTGGGATTCTCTGACTCCAGTCTCTTCCTACTGTGATACCCAAAATCCCACCTCGCTCTGTACCCAACTGTAGGACACTTTGGAGATTCAGAAAGAGCAAATAAAATCCCCAAGGCGTTGCAAAGGAATCTGAGCAGACATCCAATGGGAAAAACAGAAAACTGGTTTGGGATTTTTATTGCTAAATGTTTTCTGATAGAAGAACAAACATTATTTAAGCAGGCAAGAGGTTCTGCCTTTCCTTCTGAATTATGCTGCAGTATGTCCATCCATCAGATTGAAACCAGAGGAGGAATTGATGCCCCATGGTCAAGCGAGGAATCTTTGAGATATTTAGAGAATTCCACAGGTCAGTCACTGTTTGAATACTGCATAAAGCTTTGGTGAAAATGAAATCCCTCAGCATCAGTGATCTAAACATTGCTCCTGAAGTAATCAGAGTAGTAAGTGCACCTTTAAACCATTTCACTTGGGGATGTGGGATTCCAGTTGTTTTACACTCCATAACAGTCGTGTCTCCAAGAGCAACCAGCATTTCACTTTGAACTATGGTCAACGTTGGGCCCTCTAAAAGGAAACAATATAGAAAAGTCAGTTCCTCACCCAAAGCATGTAACATTTTTAGGACATAAGCCATGACATGCTCTGATTTTCAGTTCTTATATGGGAGAATATTGGCTTTGTAAGTCAGAAAGCCTTAAAAACCACATAAGGGGACAGATGAACACTGAGAAATAAAAAAAAAGTAGAGCCTTCAGTGCCCAGAGCACCTGGACCATAGGTAGAATAGATGGGAATTCAAGAACTGGAAGAGTGTGACCATGCAGGATGTGAAGAGATTCAGATTCTCTCTCCCACTCCAGATGTTGGTGATCAGCTTTGGGAGCCTGCTATTAACACCGTAACGCGGTGCTCAGAGTACACAACCTGGACCAGGCCACCAGAGTACTAAGCTCACTACAGGAATTTAGGGAAACACAACTCCTCCTCCACAGACACACCCAGGTTTGCCAGCCCACCCCAACTTTAACACCCCTTTTTAGTTTTGTTTCTTACAGACAGCATTAGCAGAAACATTAAGCCCCAAATATCACCCAGGAGCACTCCTCAGGCTTCAGCAGAAAACAAAAGGGACACTAGTGAGATGTTCAACATCCTTCCTGAATCCTTTGAAATGTTGACCAGTATGTTCTATACAGGTCTCCTCATGTCAGCAGCTCCTCCCCAGTGATGCATTAGTTGGCTTTTTAATTTCACCGCACCGTTTCTTTTACTGACCAATGTACGTGAGGGTGGACATCTGTGTGTCTGTTCCAGCTGAGTTACTTGCCAGGCAGCCATAGATTCCTGCATCCTTTGGACTTGCCTTTCTTATGATCAAGGTGCCTTCTGGGGTCAACCTATACCTGGGAACACACAGGGGAGCAATCTAAATGATCAGGTAAAGAAAAGAGAGCAACTGTGACATCCACACTCCGAGCAGCGTGACCAGATGGTTTATCAACAGTTACTACTGGGTCCTTTTTGTGATGAACACCATCTGTGGTGTTATATCCACCAAAGAATACCCAGGCATTTTATGAAAAGCATTTCAATCAATCTTGTAAAACCCCCCTGACTTAAAGAATTACTTAATTCTATTTTAGAGATGAGGAAATTGAAATTAAAGAGTTACAGAGGCAAAGGGTTGAAGTACTATTGCCAAAGTTCACAGGCTCCTGTGGGAGACACTCTCAGTGTATTTTGGCATTCTCCAAAACTTCTCACATGGGAAAACAAGTAAAGAACACACACAGGAAGCTGTGAGCCCTACCTGCTGGAACCAACCATAAACATGTCGTTGTGTGTCCATACCACCGTGGGCTTTGGATACCCTGCTGCAGAACACCTGATAGCCACTTCAGAGCCTGCTGTGAAAGTCTGATTCGTAGGAGAAACGACAACCCGGGGGGCTCTAGTAAAAGAAAGCAAAAACAGCAGCTGAAAAGCTTCTTTTAGAAAGCACTTAGGGATGAGAACAATCATTTCATCCCTGTTTTCACACAGGGAGAAAATGGTCCTAATAAAGGCCTTGTGAATGCTTCCCTACAAGAGCCTTCATTTAACCCAGCTAACGATGCTCGGCCACCTGAACTGCATCCCAGGGTCAGTAGCTGCACTAAAATATAATCACTCTGGTGCTAACACATCCCATTAAGTATCTCACCTACTTACAAGACAACTCAAAGAGTCTCTACCTCTTGGATTAGCTATTCTTTCTCAAAGGCCCCTCGTTTCCTCCCTTCCTCTAGCACAGCCCACTGACTCCTCCACCTTTCTCAGTGAGGGAGTCGGGATTCAGGGTACAGAGCCCAAACACATTCATCCCCTACACGCTTTGCTTTGGTCCAAGATGCAGAATTTGGAGCTCCTGTGTGTGGCCACCAATTCTGACAGAAAGCTGCCAGGACCAAGCGAAGCTCACCGACACGACCCATGGAGGTGACAAAGCCAGGCTGAAATAAACAGTGCCAGCTCATCCTTTGGATTGGAAACTGAGAGCATCAGTGGTTTCACAGAGATTCAACTTGAACATGGTAACCATGCAATAATTCCCTCAGAGATATATTTTTTAATGAGTGTTTGAGACTCAGTAAGGCACCAACAGCAAGGAGCTCTGACAAATCTTGAGTCAAATGTGTACTGACCCCAGAAAACAAAAGGCAACAAGCACAAGCCTTCTGGCAGTGATATAACCAGAAGGCAAATCAGAGTCACAACGTATGTGCACACTGTCCTGGTTTCAGTCAGGATAGAGTTAACTTCATTGGTAGCAGCTGATGGGATGCTGTGTTTGGGAGTTACAATGAAAGCAGTGCTGAGAACACCCTGATGTTCTTAGTTGCAGTCAGACAGTCAAGGACTTTCTCAGCTTCTTCCTATTTCTCTATTCAGGAGAAAGGAGGGGCGAAGCCAGGACAGGTGACCCAGATGGGCCAAAGAGAGTATTCCATGGCAATGACGTCCTGCCCAGGAGAACGGGGGGCTGAGGGGAGGAAGAAGAGGGGCGGTGGCGGGACGCGTGCTGCTTGGGGGGACGGTCGGGTTCCGGGACAGCTCTGGGTGGTCCCTGAGTTGTGTGGGTCGGGGAGAAACTGCATTGGGGATCAAGAGTTTCATCTTCTTTTGCTCTAAAGTCCTGTTAGCATTGGGATATTTGATCTTTCTGTTCTCTCAGTAAACTCTCCTTATCCCAACCCACGGGCCTCTTAGTTTCTTGGGTTTGGAGTTATTTGCCCCTTCCTTTTCCCTTCCCTTGTTTCCCCCCTTTTCCCTCTTCCCCTGCTCTTTTACTTTAAGGAGCAGGCAGCTGCGTGGATCTCGGCCCACAGCTGGGGTAAAACCACGACACACCCCCACAGAAAGAAATGGAGAGCAGAATGGTGTTGAAGACACCCGATCCTGCAGCGTTACCGGCTCCGGTGGATGTTATGGATTTTAGCTGCGTTCCCACCAGAAACCCCACCGGTGAACCTGACAGAATTCACTCACATCCTTAGGTGGATGTCCCCAGTGAAAAGGCCACCAAAAGAACTCACAACTGACCTTTTCTTCCTAGGCTTTGCTTAGATTGGAAAGAAGAGACACCCACACCACTGAACAGATGAAAGAGTAGCAGCTGGTAGTACTGACCGCTGCTACGGGGTGAGACTGGGTGCTATTAGATCAGCAGCATCGACTGTCTTCTTGGGAGCTTTGCCTGTTGCTGATCACTCCCTGGTGTTCCTCTGCAGCCAATCTTCTGACCAGGAACCACAGAACAAACCTAAAGCCTGTTTCTCCCCTTGGGAGAGCAGAAGGCTAACTACAGGTAACGTGGAGACTCCCTGAGCCTAGGGCAGCTCTATTGACTTCAGTGGTAATCACACCCACTGCCCTAAGGACTCAGCCAACATCTGGTGCTTTTTGGTGGCTGCTGAGGAAATAAGGTCTCCAAGGGCTGGTACACATGATCTATTTGTGCATGGCATGATCCCTCGAGGAGAAGAGAAAGGTGGGATGCTACATAACATCCAGGTGAACAGCAGATACCTCTCTCGTTCAGGTAGAAACACAGTGGGGTTGAGGCAGTGGGTTTTTAAGGAAATGGCATCACCCCCCAGACTGCTGGAAACCCTTTCCCTGCCCAGGATCTCAGCACACTTATTGGGAGGGAATTAGTGACTGATAGAAAACAAGGTGATGAGAAATTACATGGTTTTTAAATGCCAAAACACAGAATTGAGAGCAGAGCTGAGAACAGGAGGATATCTCCTCAGCTCTTCCATGGAAGGCTTTATCAATAGCAGCACAGGTTTGAGGCATACAGGCTGGCAAGTCTAGAGATATTATCAGTCAAGTCACACTCTGTGGACTTTAAAGAGGTGTCTGTGCCTCTGCAGGTCCCACCCCCTTGATAAGAGGGACTAATTGTACCCCAGCAAACCACAAGGCAGACAAGCACCCAACAGTACGCAACACTGCACAGACAACAGGCATTTTACTGCTGCCACAGTCCCAGGTTCAAGGAATGACTCATCCCACGGTGCATCTTCCTGGCCAGAGAGAGACTGTTCCCACAGAAAAGAGAAGAAGGTTTGATACATGCTTGGTAGCAACATCAGAAAGCAAGCTGTGGACATAAAAGCATACCTGAAAGGTTAATGTTATTTAAAATCACAGAATTGTAAGGGTTGGAAGGGACCTCAGGAGATCGAGTCCAACCTCAATGTATTGCACTATGTTTGGTGTCCGAGTGCCCTGAATACCTCCCTGTGACAGCACCCCAGTAAGCACATAACCCCCTCTCCCAGAGAGCTGGAGCTGCTGTGCCAGGAAGGCCTTTCCACGCACTTACAGCCCCCAGTGCTCTTTGGAGCAGAACTGTTGCTGCCAGGGCTTCAGGGCTCTGGTTTCAGTCATTACCTAGCCGTGAGCTTGCAAAGGACTCAGACCCGGACGGGCATGCACCACACACTGCTTGGCTGCCAAAGAGCAGGAGTAAATAACCAACCACCAGCAACTAACTCACATGCTGCTGCAAAACTAAACACAGGTGCATGTAGTGCCTTATTTCCTCACCCAAATTGACACCCATGAACCTTCCCCCTTTACACCCATGAACCTTTCCATGTGCTGCAGGGTCCTGAATAGTCCTTCCCGTGTCTCCTACCAGCTCCAAAACCTCCCAGAGGACAGAGCCACAGCTCCATAAGTCCCAGGATTAAATCCAGATACAAGGGGCAGGGAGAGGCAAGTTCCAGAACTGTCCTCAAGCGATTCACGATGTGCACAGATTTCTCTGCTATTTTTGTTTGCTTTTAAATCCTGCCAAGAGACCCTGGGGGATCCCGTGCGTGCTCCAGGCTCTGGGAAGGGCCACACTCACCCTGAGATGAGGAAAGCGGCTCAGCTGGCACTTACACATCCAGCCCTGGCAACACACCCTCACCCAGCAACACTGAGATGAGCTGAAGGTGGTGGAAGCTTCCTCCCAGAGCTTAAATTTCCACTGTGAAGTCAGCCCAGACCCAGAATTCACAGTACAGCCTATGCCCTGAAAAGACACACAACTGAACATAGCCTGTTGCTACAGTCGCAGAAGGAATCCACTCCATGCAGCTGGCTCCCATTAAGTTTAAACCATATTTTAACAACATGTATAGGGATCCAATGGAATCCTGGGGGGCACAAAGGAGCATGGCCAGCACGTCAAAGAAGGTGACCCTCCCCTTCTGCTCTGCCCTGGTCAGGCCCCACTTGGAGTGTTGTGTCCAGTGCTGGGCTCCCTGGGATAAAAAGGACAGGGATCTCCTGGAGAGAGTCCAGAGGAGGCTACGGAGGGGATGAAGGGCCTGGAGCATCTCCCCTGTGAGGAAAGGCTGAGTAAGCTGGGGCTGTTCAGCCTGGAGAAAAGAAGCCTGAGAGGGGATCTGATCAGTGGTTATCAATAGCTGAAGGGTGGGACACAGGGGGACATGGGCAGCCCCTTTTCAGTGTCTGTGGGGACAGGACAAGGGGCGATGGCCTCAAGTTGGAGCACAGGGAGTTCAGCACCAATCTGGGGAAGAACTTCTTCCCAGTGAGGGTGAGGGAGCCCTGGGACAGGCTGCCCAGGGGGTGTGGAGTCTCCTTCTCTGGAGAGATTCCAGCCCTGTCTGGATGCCTCCCTGTGTGCCCTGTCCTAGGGACCCTGCTTTGGCAGGGGGCTGGACTCGATGGGCTCTGGAGGTCCCTTCCAATCCCCACGATTCTGTGATTAACACTCAAGTCTATCCTACTCTTCTGCTCACAAGCCAGATGAAAGAAGCATAGAGAAAGCAAATCACATGTCAACTGAAAGAGAGAAAGGCTCCCATTGGGACTGTGAGCTGAGAGCAGACCTCTTACAGCAGAAATAAAGACCAGAACATTCAGCAGGGATAAACAGAAAGTATCCTTCAGCATTGATCAGCCAGACGTGTTCAGCCGTACTGGCATCAGCCGAGCCAGCCTGGTGAATAGGGAATATTGTCTTTGGACTTTGTTACCTTGCTCCATGCACTTTCCAGCCATCCCCTTAGCTGCCAAGCTCCCACCGAGCTCCTTGCCCATCCGTGCTGGCCCAGGCAGGGTGTGCTGTCCCACCGCATCCCCCGGCCTGGCACCCTGTGAAGGCAACACTGCACAGCAGCCCACAGGCTTGATGGGGCTCTGAGCAACCTGATCCAGTGAAGATGTCCCTGCTCACTGCAGGGGGTGGGACTAGGTGGCTTTAGAGGTCCCTTTCACCCTAACACAGTGTGTGATCCACGAACTGCTTAGGTACCAGCTCAGATACCAGATACACAGCGGCCCTACTTGTCCTTGATTTTGTGAGACTCCCCAGGAACCTTCCAAATTCAGCTTCTGGAGGTGGGGTGGAACAGCATCGGGATCTCCTCTTGTTCAGCCAGGGAGTATGCACACGCTGCAGCCTCTCCAGTGCTGGCAGTGACCCTTAGTACAGCGGATAGAGCGAGGGATCTGCTGTGATACACCAGGCAGCATCCCCCCTGCCCTGCACACAGGGAGCAGGCTGTGAAAGCAGCAGGGGAAGAACCACCCATTTCCCCTCTGCAGCCCCAAGAAGGACTTCCCACCAGACAGACAGACACACACCACACTCCAAGAGTCTGTGAATGAGGGTCATACCGAGAGTGCCTGACACCACAGGTACCACACGCCTGGCCTTCAGTGCCCTCCCTGCAGGAGGAAAGGAAATGGGTTCCCTGCTCCCACCCTGGGTTTGTGCTCAGCCCTACAAGTTGGTAGAGTCAGAAAAAGCCACCTGGTGAGCTCCTTTATAGGTGACAGTGAAAAATCAGGGGTCCTGGTCCAGCAGAGCAGTGTGGACACACTGTGGATAAAGAAATACCATCTGGGTACACCAGGGCTCTGCAGAGAGTCCTTCAACCTCTGGCACTTAGTGGTTTCTACTAAAGGGATGTCTCCTCATCCTCATGTGATGGAGACACATCACTGAAGCATAAACTGAACTTGTTTATCCTGTTACACATCATAAAGGACTGGGCACAGCCCTCCCCTAGAACAGTCACCTGACACCTTTCCTACAGCTACAATATTTAAGATTTAATTAATATTACAAAAAGCATGAGAAAAATCACAGATCAAGTGTCCTGCAAGGCGCTAGTTTCCAAAGATCCACACAGTATATGGCCTTGAACCAGAGGTCTGGGTAGGTCAGGAGACATCTAGAAGTACTGATTTCTGAACATGTTCTGGTTTCACTCCTCCAAAACTCCCCTTGGGAATCCTTCCACAGGCCTACACATCATCACTACACAGACAAGTCGCTGTGGGGAGGCAGCAACAATGAGCAAGGCAACCAAGTGACAGAAATTAAGATGCATGACCCTCATTTCCTGGTTTATTGTACAGCCTTCGTTTTCATCTTTCATCAGGTTCAGACTTAAATTCTTTGGATTAAGAACTCTGAATACTACAGACCATGACAAAAGCTTAATCATCACTTATTTGGTTGCCTTTGTAACAAATTATCTGAGAGACACAGGGAACACAAAGGTATTTCTATCTGGATGAGCGTGCTCCTTTTGTCCTGCTATTGCACTGATCTGTAGTGACCCAGGGAAGAGTTTCAAACAAAACCTCCCAAACAATAAATACTGGCCAACTCATTAAATCAGGCTGCAGAGCGACCTGTCTAACAAGGCAACCAATTTCCTCCCCCCACACCCCTCAGTTTCCTTTCACTAAGTGTAGAAGAGAACCCATTACAAACGGCAGCTGTGGAGAGGACAACTGAACCTGGGGATGCTTATTAATTTTCCTGAGTGGCAGAGAACCCCAGAGAGACAGCTCAGGCTGTTCCCAACCCTTCTGCTAAGCTGCATTTCCCCTGTGCAAGAGGCTAGATTCCCAAAACCAGCTCAGGGACTGTCCTTGAACCTGCTGTGAGTGATAATTAGCACTGAAGATACAGAGCGGTTCAGCTCCCTTTCAAAGGGGATATTCAAGATCCATCTGGATGCCTCCCTGTGTGACCTGTCCCAGGGACCCTGCTTTGGCAGGGGGTTGGACTTGATGAGCTCTGGAGCTCCCTTCCAACCCCTGTGATTCTGTGATGCTATGATCACCCCAAATTATTTAACAGTGCTACTCGAAAGGCATTTTCAGCGTCTGCTCACGGTTGTGGTGGGGACACCAGACAAGCAGTGAAACCTTCAGGGAATAAGCAGGTGGAGGAGCCCCAGCACTCTACAGACAGAGCTGTAACTGCAGCCTGTGTGCCCTCGTTCCACCTGTACAGCCAGGGAATCGTCCCACAGGCCACACAGCAATGCACAGCTGCCTGTACTTCCTGGTCTCGGATGGCTCCCAAGCTGACAAGCCGTCAGCGCTGCCTCGCTTGGTCATCTGCTGCTGGGACTCACTGTATGCAGGGATTACTGAGCTCAAACACCTCCTCACCGACACACACACAAGCAAAGGCCTCTGAAGTCCCTACACACACTATGTAGCTGTGGTGCAGAGGCAAAACACAGTCGCAATCCTAACAAGAAACGCTTTGTGGCCTACTCTTACGCCAGAAAACAGGCAAACCCAAGACATTCAGCACCACCAAGCACATCTAGTGCCATCGGCTTCAGGGACCTGGGTTTTAATTGTGTATTTAGAATTCTTGGAGGGGAAGAAAACAAAAAACCCCAGCAGAAATCAAACTCTTTGGCATGCACTCTGTTTAAATTAAGAAAAAAAAAAAGCCTAGAGTCCTTAAAATCCCCCCAAATCAGTATTACATGGATGAAAATATCATGCTAACAAAACAGGCCAGGGAATTCAATTTGCATGTAGCAAACTCCTATTTTGCCTACAGGACTGCAGCAAATGGGGAAGAAGTAGTTTACAGGCCCATGGACGTCCATCAGTGAGAACCAGACCAGTGAAACATCTGCAGGACAATCAGTGTCCCACACTCCTGGCCAGCCTCTGGCCTCACCTGCTGCACTATACTCCTCCAGGATTTTGATAAATTACATGGAGCACCTGAGAAAGCAGCCAGTGCCCTCAAACTCACTTATATTCCTGTGTTAAGACCAAGCTGTGGGGGAGACTCGAGCAATCCACGCTATGTAGCTACCACCTAAGAGCATCCAAAGGCGAGCACAGGCTTCAGCAGTCACAGCACTCGATAAGCAGCAGTACCATCTGAAGGCTCAAGTGGTAACACTCCTTGAGATGTACAGAAGAGCATTTGGTGCCCTTTCCAACCCCTCTGAGCAGCACACCACCACTCCACAGACAGTTTTGGATGGGACCCTCCCCTAGCTGCGCTCGCTGTCAGCATGGGACCAACGGTGGCTTAGCATAGCACGTTCTTCTTGACGCTGGGGGAAGAAGTCAGCTCTCATTCAAGGTTTCAGCCTGTATTTGTACAGCTGCTGGCACAAGAGTCAGATGGATGTTCTCTTTCAGACACAGCAGCATCCAAATGAAAGCTTTCAAAACAAGGCTTACTACAACCCACTTCAGCATGCAGAGCAGATGCAGGGTTATTTTTAGAGCTACCAACATTTGTTCTCAGCCTTAACTCCCACTCCAGAAGGAAAACAGGGATGAAAGCAGTGTTTATTGTCCTGTGATCCAAAATGCAGAGATCTGTGTGGAACCATCCCAACAATAATAAAGGGCTTCAATGTGAATTTGATTTGACATTCTGAACTACTTGCAACTGCACTGAGTTGAACCATTGTGATCTATTAACAAGGCTTCACATTTCCTGCTTCAGAACGCTAACAGTGACAGCCCCATGAAAGCTGTAGCTTCATACACACAGCCACCCTTTACTCCCTGGCTGCCAAATAGAAACTGCTCTTTGAACATTACTCCAGACCCTAACAAGAGCTGTGGGTTGTACACAACCATCACACACCAAAGTACCTATAGGAAGTCAGAGAAGCTGTTTTGTCCAAATAGACTGAAATGGCCACAAATAGCAGCACACTCCATCCCGATACCAACCAGGCACTTCACATGTGGGCAGCTTTTTACAAACAAAGAGGCAGTAGTACAGCAGAAACCTGAATTCCTACATATTTATGCCACTCTAAGCATCTGTCAGCAGAACTGAAAGAAAACACAACCCAGATTCTCAACTTAAGCCTGTCTCAACTGTCCAAGAGGGGCTCTCAGACATGTACTTGGCACTGGTGAGGCTGCACCTCAAGTGCTGGGTCCAGTTCTGGGCCCCTCACTACAAGAAGGACATGGAGGTCCTGGAGTGAGTCCAGAGAAGGGCAACCAGGCTGGGGAAGGGGCTGGAGAGCAAACCTTCCCAGGAGCGGCTGAGGGAGCTGGGGGTGTTCAGCCTGGAGAAGAGGAGGCTGAGGGGAGACCTGATCCCCACCTACACTGACCTGACAGGAGGGTGCAGAGAGGTGGGTGATGGTCTCTTCAGCCAGGGGACAGGATGAGGGGCAATGGGCTCAAGCTGTGCCAGGGCAGGGTCAGAGCAGATGTGAGGGAAAAGTTCTTCCCCAAAGGGTTGTCAGGCACTGGCACAGGCTGCCCAGGGAGGGGGCTGAGTCCCCACCCCTGGGTGTGTTTAACAGACAGGTAGATGAGGTGCTCAGGGATATGGGTTAGCACAGGACAGGAACGGTTGGACTCAATCTTAAAGGTCTTTTCCAGCCTGGTGATGCTGTGATGTTTGAAAGCTGTTTGCAAGACCAGTACCAGCCAAAACGGAATTCCCAACTAGCTGATATAATCATTCTACATATAGGAGTGATTTGAAACTCAATATTCTGCTGTGGCAGCAGTACACTTCTTCAGCTTCACTATAAAAAACTGCCAGAAGTAATTTTGTTGTCGTGTTCAAGCTCCCAGATGGTCTCCAGACGTTAGGGAGGAAAATTGAAATCCCAGGAAGAGATGAAGGAGGGAGGGGAGCGCTTCTCTTGCTGCCTTTGACATGCTTGAACAAGTGTCTTGATGGAAAATTCCTGCAGTGTTCCAAGGGTATGGGGTTTGGTGGGTTTTCACGGCTTTTTTCCTTCGCCCCTGCTGGAAATTCACAGTTATAATTCTGCTGGAGCCATCTAAGGGCAACTCAAATGGGTCAAGGAAGAAACACTTCCTGCTGCTGTATTTCATAGTAGGTTCTACGTACCTGACCGCACACCTACTTCTTCCACCTTGGTACACCAATATACTCTTCCTATCAGGAAAACCACATCCTCTTAGGGCTACAACTCTACTTCTGATCATTCTCTGTTTTGGAGCACCTTAGGCCAGGCAAATCAATTGAACATCTCTTTTTTTCCATAACTCCATAACATAATTCCATAATTTCCATAATTTCAAAAAAATTCCATCATTTCCATAATTCCATAACATAAGTTTTCCATCAGCAAACAAAGAGGAATTACAGCAACAAAACTAACAAAGCTGCCCCCTCTGCACCAACTATGACCCAGTATCACCAAGCAGAAATCCCAGCAGAGTCACCTACGAGCACCCAGAGCTTCCTTTCTGAGGCATTCTGAGTTCTGCCTCTTCTTACCCACAGGTGGGCAGCCAGGAACCAACGGTTCAAGCCTCCACATGGCAAAGGCAAACAGAGAGAAACCTGCAGGGCTTTGAGTTGTAAAAGGATGCGCTCCATGACAAATCACTGCTCTTTTTAAGTTTCTTCCTGGCATAGGGATAGCACAGATCTCACCCTTGTTTGGTCTCACCCACACTGTCTTTTTCAGTTTTGACATTTTATTAAGTCCTTGCCTTTATAAAATCATCAGTTCTTAGCTTGTTGATTGGCTCCATAAAAGAGATACAATGACAGAAGAGGCAGAAAAACTTAGGACTATTCTGTTATAAAGCAATATAAACTAATGAACACAGAAACAGTTACCAATTTAATTATACCTTTATAACTCTATAGCTATAGCTCCACTGAAAAAGAAATACAGACAATCCACAAAGCCAGCCTGAAGTGTTCTCAGAGTGGAGGCTGGCTACAGATACTGGGGAGTGATGTGTGTGCACACAGTCATTTCTGTCCTCTGCCCTTTAGGAGCCACTCCCAACAAGCCACCACCCCCACTTGCTTAAATTGCAGTCGCAGGAGGAGGAAGAGGACCACAAGCACAGCACAAGGCAGTCTCACAGAACAAGCACTAGTGCTGTTTGGTGACTCCTGTTGCTGTTTTGAAACCATATGATGTTCTGTCAGTCTCCAAGCAGTTTTATCCACAGGCATAAATCAAATACAGAAGTTACTATGAGAAACAACTCACAAGGAAATACCAACCAATGTCCTTAAGATGCCATTTCCACATACCTTGCACCGTAAGGAAGACCGATGCTGTGGTAGATCCACCCTCATTAGAAGCGATGCAGTTGTACTTGCCAGCATCTGTGAGCTTTACAGCCTTCACCTCCAAAGAGAGGTTGCCCATCATCCTTATTCGCAGGGGCTCCTTAAGCCTCACATCCCTGCCGTTTCTCTGCCAGGTGAGGTTGTAACGCACCGTGCTTAAAGTCAGGCAGGTCAAGATGGCTCCTTCACCAGGGACAGCGGTGACGTTGTTAGGAACCTGAATCATGGGTGGAGGCTCTGCATAAAACCAGCATGGAATGAAATCAGAACAGAAAAGGCTTTGGGAACCTGCACTTCATCTGTGGACTCTTGACAAACGGTGTCAAGTAACCTAGAGCGTAACAACATCAATCCAAACCAGCACAATATTGTGTCCACTTTGGAGTCATTCCGCTGTGCTGAAGCCATGAAGCAGAACCCAGGGCAGCATCTTCATTCCCTGATGCTAAGCTACTGCACAGGGGCTTACATCAAAAGAACACACCTGACTTAAGTCAAAACTGCTGCACCAGAGAGGATGAAAGAACCCATCACCTATGAGAGAGGACCACAGGCTCACAGAATTGTAGGGGTTGGAAGGGAGCTCCAGGGCTCATCAGGTCCAACCCCCTGCCAAAGCAGGGTCCCTAGGACAGGGCACACAGGGAGGTGTCCAGACAGGGCTGGAATCTCTCCAGAGAAGGAGACTCAACACCCCCTGGGCAGCCTGGCCCAGGGCTCCCTCACCCTCACTGGGGAAAAGTTCTTCCCATATTGGTGCAGAATTTCCTTTGCTCCAACTTGAGGCCATCACCCCTTGTCCTGTCCCCACAGACACTGAGAAGAGGCTGCCCATGTCCCCCTGTGTCCCACCCTTCAGCTATTGATAAACACTGATCAGATCCCCTCTCAGGCTTCTTTTCTCCAGGCTGAACAGCCCCAGTTCATTCGGGATGTAGCACTGTGTCTTTGAGCTCATCTTGTACTGGGGAGAGACAGGGCCACCCCCAGCTCTCAGAGTCTGACTGCCAACAGAGCTGTGACTCACGGGAAAGACTGGACCTATGCACTAGATCATTATTATTTTACAGGCTTTACATGCAATAATCATGTTATAAGCCAGCTCTTCTAATAGCAGCACTGAAAACAAGCCTACAGCCACTCTACACTTCATTATGAAGTTCTTCCCATGATGGTTTCCACAAGAGAATGTAGAAGAATAAACACATCTGTTCTTATAATTTTATCTGATCAAGGACCTTGTCAAAGGGGATGGGGCAGGCAAGAGACACCCTACACAGAGACCCAGACCTGAGAGATGAACAATAGCAGAGACAAGGACAAGAAAGAAGTCAGCATGTTGATTGATGGGCTATTGAGAAGCTAGAGCATCATTTCAAAGATGAACCAACCCAGACTTTGCAACTGTAAGGACACAAACCTGGGGTCCCAGATATGGCAGAACCTGTGCCAACTGATAAAAGAAGACATGGGGGAAGGGATTCAGGGAGGAGTGGGCTGAAGGGGGCATAAGAGGGGCCTGCTGCATGTAAAGTATCTCTAGTCAGCACTGATGACCACAGTATGTCCTGGCTTATAAAACATTTTTTTTGGAGTGCAGTTTGTTAGCAAACTTCAGGTGGAACAGCTGGCAAGAAGTAGGTACAAGGGCTCTGGGGACACAGCGGGGCCATGCCTGTACCCAAGGGATCCACAATGGGCACCGTCTCTCCCCAGTGAGACACAATGTCAGGCCAGTGGGGTGTGACACCTTTTGGACTGGACCAGCCTCTTACAACCACTGCAATGCACACATACAGCCATACCCTGGCCAGACCCTGAGCAAAGCCCCAGTATTCAGAGCCTGCACAAGCTAACGAGTCTTTTGACATGTTAAAGGTTTAATGCTAACGAGACACAGTCAAACTCCAGTGTTTGCTTCTTAGGAAAACAGAAAGTATTGATGCAGTTCCAGCACCTTTCCCAGAGCAGCAGACAAAATGGACCATCTGTGAGCCACTGCCTGGCAGCTGGGCCAGCCACCAGCACTTGGAAGGATTGTTTGCTTTGCTTAAAGAAGAAACATCAAGTCATTTTCTTCCATATACTTGTACACAAGGACTGTAAAGCATCTCCCTCACATCAATCCTCTTCACGGCTCACAACAGAGCTATTGGCTTGTGTTTACACAATGAGTCAGTCTCCACTGTGCCTCAGTGCTCTGCAAATGAGGATACTAGAATTGTTTCCCCTCCTCACTCTTGACCTTCAAGCGCTACCAAGAAAGGAGTCAGGGTTCACTGTCACTTTTCTCTGTGAAGAGGATGGTTGCAACTTCCAGGCCAAGAACCTTTTGGTCCAGTTTCTGGGACAGAATAGAACAGCTTCTTGTCCTCCAAAACATGGCTTGAAACAAGTATATGGGAGTCCCCTATCTGCCTGAAGGACCTGCACAGCCAGACGACAAGCTAGTGCTCTAGGGCTTGGACTTCACTAAGTGCTGATGTTACTATTCTATTCTACTCAAGCACTTTGTGTGATGAAAGGATCTTCTCCTCAAATTTACCACCTGGTCTAGGAGGGCTGTTTCTCTACCGCCTCTGCCTTGCATGGAACCAATATCACCACAACTGTTTCTTTGGATTACCTCATCCTACCTGGAAAAGAGAAGGTGAAGGGATATACAGTCACCCTCTTCAACTACTGATGGGTTTGGTTTAGAGAATACGGAGTTAAGGGTCTTCTCAAGGCACGAAAATAAACCCCAAGGGTGAGAGCCTGTGGTCAAAATACACAGCCTCACCTCCCTCAGAGTAAAGAATTCCTTCCTAACATCTGACCTAACCCTGCCCTCTGTCAGCTTGAAGCCATCGCCCCTTGTCCTGTCCCTGCACCCCCTGGGGAACAGCCCCTCTCCCGCTTTCCTGTAGGACCCTGTAAGTATTGGTAGGCAGCGATTAGGTCTCCCCAGAGCCTTCTCTTCTCCAGAGAGGATGGATTAATTTTGTGAAGTAAAGCCTATTGTTTTACTTTGGGAAACATTAAGTCAGACCCAACGTGGTCAGCAGGGCCCCTGGACTGGGCACTGGTGAGGCAGCACCTCGAGTGCTGGGTCCAGTTCTGGGCCCCTCACTACAAGAAGGACATGGAGGTCCTGGAGCGAGTCCAGAGAAGGGCAACCAGGCTGGGGAAGGGGCTGGAGAGCAAACCTTCCCAGGAGCGGCTGAGGGAGCTGGGGGTGTTCAGCCTGGAGAAGAGGAGGCTGAGGGGAGACCTGATCACCACCTACACTGACCTGACAGGAGGGTGCAGAGAGGTGGGTGATGGTCTCTTCAGCCAGGGGACAGGGGACAGGATGAGGGGCAATGGGCTCAAGCTGTGCCAGGGCAGGGGCAGAGCAGATGTTAAGAAAACATCTTTTACTGAAAGAGTTGTTGAGTCCTGGCCCAGGCTGCCCAGGGAGGGGGCTGAGTCCCCACCCCTGGGTGTATTTAACAGACAGGTAGATGAGGTGCTCAGGGATATGGGTTAGCACAGGACAGGAACGGTTGGACTTGATGATCTTAAAGGTCTTTTCCAACTTGGTGATTCTGTGCTTTCTAGCTGATCTGCCATTGAAAGTCTCCACATCATAACCTGCCAGCAATAACCAACATCCACAAGTCCCCAGTCAGACTGATGGGTGCACAAGCAGCATAGCTTTAATATGCTTTCACAGAAGGCCAACTTCATTCAGAACAGGGATTAAAATTATCTATGATGATTGCCAGACATTTTGGGCCTAGCAAACAAATGTTATTGTCTGTCAAAGTTATCTCTGTTCTTAGCCCAATTTACTCCTTGTTTCGTTTTCCTTCCTTCACCCTGGTTAGTCATGTTTTAAAAAGTCAAGGAAATAGATGAGAAAAGATTTACAAGAATTGACTGAATCTTGTTTTAAAAAAGCAGTAGAAAACATTTGAATGCAACTTCTGTAATTCCCCATAGAATCATAGAATCCCAGACTGGTCTGGGTTGGAAGGGACCCCAAGGATCACAGAGTTCCAACCCCCTGCCACAGGCAGGGACACCAACCTCCAGGCCTGGATCTATCCCATCCATCCCGCCCATCTATCCCCCAATACACAGATGCAATTACTCTGAGAAGCTTTCCAGCAGGACAGGATGCCACCCGTCAGCAGGATGGTTGCTACCCACCTGATACATCCAGAAAGGTCTGTGCACGCCCCGTCCCTGCGCTGCTAGTGGCCGTGCACTCGTACAAGCCCTCGTCAGACAAGGAGACCTTGGCGATTTCCCAGCTCACGCTAGAGGATTCCCTGGAGGGAGGAAAGGGCACATGCACTGAATTCCTGAAGGGTTTAAGACACACAAGAACTTGGTTTCCTGACTCTACAAACAGGAGATTCTCACAAGAGGAAAAACAGACCCTCTGATGGGTCAGATTGGGTCTAGCTCTGTGGATTTTAGTCAATGCAATGAAAAGGCTGTCAGGGTATGTATCGAATGCCTGAGGAAAGGGAAGGCTTTGCAGAACATCTCACTTGCACATCAACAAGCACGCTTCCCACGTGTGTCACCAGTTGTCTCACAGTAACCAAGCCCACTCTATTTGCAGGCACTCACTCAGCTGCTCACACTCAGTTGTTGTATCTACCACTGAGTAGGTACCCTTCCACAGCACCAAGGAGTTTCTGTGTAGGACCAGCCTGCAGTACCAAGCCTGGAGCTCTTACTAGTAGGTGTAACAAGGGCTCACCCCTCCAGTTCGAGCTTCTCAAACTCATGGGAACAGATAGGGGCTACACATCAAGGAGTCCCCATCCTTCACCAGATACAACCTACTTTCCCCCTCCATATGCAAATCCACTAGTAGGTTCACTCGGTGGAGAGAGCAGCTCCTACTCTACTACAGGATGACCGCAGCCAGGCAGCTCTCTGCACTTTTTAAACCACAGGGACTACCTCCATCCCATACATTTACAACCCAGGAACACGGGGAGTTTCAGGGTGAAGATGACTGACCTCTGCTCTGCCAGCTGCACCTCTGAGCTTACAACCAGCAGGAACTACAACCACCCAATACACTGCACACCGTAGTTGTCGTGCTGTTTAGTTTTGCATGGCTAGGCAATCAGCATGCAGAACTGACGGAGTCAAGACTGTACCCTGCCCTCTATTTTCAGAGGAGATGCAAGGTAACAGAGCAGAAATCCAGAGAAATCCTTAAAATAAATCAGAGGGGGCAAAGCTGAGAGGCAGCAATGCCACCTAACTATCACACGCAGTCATCACAGAACCATAGAGTGGTCTGGGTTGGAAGGGACCCCAAGGATCACAGAGTTCCACCCCCCTGCAATGCTAAAGGCCAGAGGAGCACAACAGGATAGCTACATCTATTGGTGGTTACATGTGCTTAAAAACACTCTTACAGCTTCAAGCTCCAAACCCACGTTTTATACAACTAATGGTGCAACAGAGACACAGATGATGACATAAATGAGCAAATCAGTGGTGGTTCTGCGGTGTCCCAGTGCTCCCTGGCCTGTTGCTATGGCATATAAACAAAACCGATGAGCAGCAAAATATCCCTGATAGCTTTGGCAAGTAATTGCCATCTTATGGGAAAACATGGGATTAGTGACCCCTTTGTGTCTCTCTCATTGGTCTGAACAGATCAATTTATCAGCCCTTAAAGGATAAAAACAAGATACTCAGAATCCATGTGAAAGGTCAGTGCTGTAACACCAGGAGACAGACAATCCAACTACACCACAAAACAGTATACAGTGACCTCAAATGGCTTCCTACTCATTGTCTCCTACCTCATACTTATTCTAGATAACCTAATATATCATATATCACCCCTGTGACATTTTGCAGCACGGTGCTGGCAAACTGAAGTGGCAGGAACTGCCAGTGCTAAGGGATAAGGTGGTGTTTCTTCCAAGTAAGAAGTGCAACACTTCTCTTTCTCATGGAAAGTATGTTCAAGTTATGCAAGCCTGTTCCCCTTCGTTCCTGCCTTGTGCTGTGCACCAGATGTCAAGCATGGAAGCCTTGAGAACAAAAGCCTAGAAGGAAATATGTCCAGAGTGGAAAAGCTTGGCAAAGAGAGACCTGAGGTAGTCTCCTAAGAAAAGGCAATACAAGAATGGCAGCAATGAATAAACACACCCTGAGGTACCTGCTGCACACTTCAGCCCTGATTCCAAAGAGCACACAACTCTTTGCAACGTGTTACTGGGATAACTCAGCACCTCTCAGCATCACACCATCGCCCTACCCAAATCGCTTTCCCCACATGTGATCTGCTGCCCAAGCTCCTTACCCAGTCCAGTTGGGAAACACACACACACAGTCCCTTAGCCAAGCTGCAACACCCAAAGCCCAAATCCCACCCTGGTTATTCGTTGCTGTAGACACCCTGGCAGGGAGCAGGGTGTATCTAACCTCACCTGCGGGTCACCAAACCACCGCACCCCGCATCATGCTTTCACCGGGGGACACAGACAGCAGGGATGGACTAAACCCACCCCAGTTAACCTGCAGTCTGGAGGGATACAGGCTGCATGGTTTAGCAAATCAGATACTGGGCATGACTAACAACCACAAACACCCGCTGATTCAGAGTGATTTATTATTAT
Organism: Hypotaenidia okinawae; assembly: GCA_027925045.1. NCBI lineage: Eukaryota > Metazoa > Chordata > Aves > Gruiformes > Rallidae > Hypotaenidia > Hypotaenidia okinawae. The sequence continues at coordinate 3,607,784 of BSDF01000009.1, read as the reverse complement.
TTTTTAATCAGGGTGATGATTACTTTAATTAACCCATCGAACTGACTTTCTTGTCAGAATTTCACATGGTATTTTTGCCAATTTGGCCCTTGGCTCATGATACCAAAGGGATTTTACAGACACACTGGTGCCCAGCTCCCACCTATCTCCCACCAGAACAAGGTGCTTAGCTACCATCCTTGGGCTCCTAGATCTGACATGTCAGAAATGCCCTGAGATATCCATCCAAAGCCAAGTTTCCTTACCAGCCCAGCACGGGGTGCAGAAATCTAGAAAAACAAAGCTGGGGCAGCTTGAGAGAAACTTCTGCCTACGTGTTACTCTTAGCATTAGGAATTATCATCACTACAGCTGATAGCACCTGTGGAAGCCAAGTAAAAAATCCAATTTCTAAGTACATTCACTTTGAGAACCCTTAACCCATGTTCATCCTGACAGCCTCTTCCCTCAGACAACTGTCAAGACAGAACAATAATATTCAACTCAAACCATTAAAAATGAGTAATGATGACATCAGGTCACTGAAACTCATTCAAATTCATTCAATCAGAGCAATGATACAGCTCAAATCCATTTTACATTAGTTAGCAGGACAAATCCCATATGGAACTTCCCTGCTAATAAAAAGCAGACAAGCCAAGCTGAATTAGATCCCATTCAACTGTGATCAATATTTGGCTTGAGATGTATTTTGCTAAATTAACTTGGATGATCTGTTCATCCATCTGGCCTGTGACAGGAGAATGAAAAATGCAGCCCAATCACCAAGGTGCCGGGGATGTGATCAGTGAGCAGCAGAAGCGTGTGGTTTGATAACTGAAGGTGGAAAAATTGACCCAGCTGCTCAAGTATGTGCTGGGCTTGACTATATGTTAGTGGCACCTCATTAAGAACATTGATTAGCATCAATATTTCATGCTGCCAGTGTGCAAAGGGAGCTTCAGGATTTATTTATTTTGGTAGTCATGCAGTGCTATCAGATGCTAGATCTTCACCTTCAGCCCTTCCCTGACATGCTTCAGGCTTTACAAGAGGTTGCTGATACAATTTTCCAGTACATCTCTCCCTTTTCTTTTCAAGTGCCAGAACTAGAAATGGACTTTAGGAGTATTTGAAGTCCTTTATGTTTGTTTTTGTCATTGTTCTTACCACATCCTACAGAGAAAGGGTGTGCAATGCATTTTGTATACAGGAGTCTGAAGAGCCCTGGGGTATATTCAGTGTAAGTTCTCTGATTTTGAGAGATTTTCAGAAAAGAAAAAAGTCTTCTAGTCCAGGCCATAGGACATACTTGTAGAGCATCCATGAAAGGCAATTAGAAATAAAGTAGCTTAACATATGATCCATAATCATCTATGGATCACCGAGGGGGTGTCCAGAAAAAAAGCTAGTTATCCATCTACTTTATATAACTTTTAAAAATACAAGTCAAAAGCATTTGACTTCTAGGCTTTGGAGACCCAGTTTAGCATCATTTTTAAGAGCACACATTTGAGGGGGATTTGTCCCTCATCATTGTGTACACACGTGTGTATATTCCCCATGGAATACAGCCTCCCTAAGTATATATACTTTATAAGGAATATCACCCAAAGTGGCAGAACAGAAGCAACATGTAAGCTATATGTAACAGTAAATAATAAATGAAACCATAGGATATAAAACACTATAGGGGAAATAACCAAAGGTCACTACTTACTTGAAGAACTGATCCACTCCCAGTTTAAGTCCATTTTTAGTAAAACGCTGAGTAAAAGGTATAAGACTTTCTACGTGGCAGGAAACAGACCCTGGCTGGAGGTAATATCCTGGAGTCTTGGTGGGCATTGTAACTTTTGGAGCATCTGAAGGAAGTAAATATTCCCCAAAAGATTAACAACAGCTCCTAATGTACATCCCATCTTTTCCCTTTATTAAAAGGAAATTCAACTTCTGATAACATTATACCTAATAGAACATAACATTGCCTTCTCCTTCACAATACAGGGAAAGAACTTGGGAAGGAAACAGCACAGAAAGTACTTGTGTAAGTCAGAAAAAGACAGTGGGGAGCAATTTTAACTCATTCAGATGTGGCAAGTACACATTCAAGTTAAAATCTCTTACCAGGAGTAATACTGGAGAACGAAACACTTGAAACTCTCTGGAAAAGATAATCATCCTTGTCATAGCCTGTTATTTTAACAAAAAAAGCTTCATCTGGTGGAATGAAGTCAGAAATATTCCATAGTCCATAGGGCTTTCTGTCAGGATAGTATTTCACAGGCAAGGTCTTCAGAAGTTCCCCTGTAATACTCAGAAGTTCCAGCCGGTCTACTCTAGCTGGAAGAAAGATCCCCGTGGTATTCAGCAGCACGAAGGTAGGAATCCCTAGAAAAACAGAAAGCAGCTGTTTTAAGTGCTAAAAAAATAACAATTAAAAAGGCAAGGTTAAATTCCAGATGTATGGCCCCCTACCCCATGAATGCCCCATTCAGTGGCAGCCCTTGCTCACTAAGTAGCAGGAAAACCTAAGCTGTGCTAAGCTGCGCTCTGCTTATTAGCTGTCAGGAGACACAGAGCTCGATAGGGTGTAAATCAGCGATCTCCAACAGGCATTTCTGAAACAGCAGCCTCTTCCTGACTCCCCAAAGTTAATGCCCCAGAGCCAAAGGCTTTCTCTAAAGCTCCAAAAGGTAATAGAAACTGAGCTGCAATTTTGAGGCATTTCATGACCAAAATACCCAGATTTATGTGATGAAAAAATCCCAAGCTCATATGAAAAAATGATGTTCAGGAACACCTCTCAAGCATTCAAGGCCCAAGAATTAAACCAACAGCCAGCCCACATTCCCCAGAGAGATCGTGTAGAGTTCTACTTGCTTTTGTGGGCATGGAATGGAATAGAATGGAAACAAACCTTGTACTGGTCGGCTGGATGTTTTTTTAAAGTCTAACGTTGGCTTCCTAGAAAACCCAGCTCGGAAGTCAATAGTGCTGAGACCTGTGATCCGAACAGAGTGCCTTCCGCTGCTCGAGGTCTGGAAAAGCAACAGAGTGAGAGACTGTGACCTGAACTTCAGGAGGGGCAAGGCTTCCAATCCATCCACCAAGTTTTGTGGACAGACTTCAGCTTTCAGGGAAAACAAGACAGAAGATTCTCACCTCTATTCTCCACCCCCAACCTTGTCATTCCGGCTGAATCAGCAAAAACAAAACCAGATCCCACACAACCCCCACATGTCTACCCACTCGTGAAAAGCCATAGCTACACATTCTTTGAAAGTACTGTTGCTTTCATGCAAGTTCTCAATCTTACAATTATTTTGATTGATCTTCTTAAGTTACTTTTGACCATTCTGTGCTGGCTGGCCCTGTGCAGAGCCAGGAGTTGGACTTGATGGTCCTTATAGGTCCCTTCCAACTCAGGATACTCTACAATTCTATTCTATGAAAGAAAAGGGCAACTGCTACTTGCTGAGAGTGCACAGAAACCCAAAGCTTTTTGTCCTCACCTGCTTTCCACCCTTCAGGTGTTAGGGAATAAGAACCACAACACACACCCTCCAAAAAAACCCCATGGAGTTAGATTTTTACAGACTTAACAGTGACAAACCCACAGACAGCTTCAACCAGAAGAGCAGGAATAAAACAAGGAAAGGTTCAGAAGGTGGTGAAGAGCAGTATCTAAGCTAAAGCTGTAGAACCTACTCTGAGGTTTTGTCCAGGGAGACTGTACAGCACACAAGACTCACAGTGTGAAAGAAAATCCGTATTAAAATGAAGTGAATCCACCAAACTTTATCCACCTAGAGATTATCAGCTGAGCCCTCCTCAGCCACATCACTCCTTTGGTTTAGTACTCACCTCCCATACAGCTGCATATGAATATCAAACAGTTGTTTCTTATAACTAACTGCCTGGGGACAGCCATTTAGACACTTGGACAAACTGATGTCCATCTGATTAAAACAACCTCTATTTAGTTAGCCTTTCACCTCCAAAAACTCACTACTAGAGCCTTTTTTACATAAGCCAGCTGTTAACAGCACAAAGTGTGCTAACACACAAAGTGTGCCAAATAACTCAAGTTATCAAGCATTAATTGGTAGTTAAATTTTCATTAGACAGACTGAGGGACAAAGTTTGCTTTTATGCATCTGTTTAGGGAGTTTATGATGCAAATAAACCTGCACAAAGTTTTAAGCATTAAAATTTTAGGGCAAACAAGCCAGTAGATGAAGCTGAGTAAGCAATCCACAAAATACATGACTCTCTGAATTCCTCAGGCCTTCAGACACCTCTAAAACCAACTCAGTCTTTAACACAGTAGAAAAAAAAAATCAAGCTACAACAGCTAAATAATTTTTAACTAATTAAATATATTTTAAAATATATATTTATAGTGATGGACAGAGGCAGTGGTATTGGGCTTTAAGGACATGTTAGCAGGCGTTGCTGTGAACCGGGTTGCCATTACACTGCATTTGGCTCCAGGGAACGGCAGGCCTTCAAGGCCTGACTTAATCACAAGAACTGCCAAGTCCTGCTGCTGGTTTCTCAAGGGTCTTCCTCTCCTTCCCTCAGTCACATAGATGGGGATTTAGCTAGAAGCAGGGAAGGTTTTGTGGAATTGCCCAGCTGGAAAAGCAAGGGCCTACAGATTAAAGGCAGAAAAGCAGGTGATGGCTCCTCAGGCCTGACTCTTGGCCTGCCTCCAATGCTCACGTCCTCCTTCAGCAGTTGTTCGATACATCTAGTGAAGATGTCCAGAAATTCAGGCAACACAACCAGTTCCACATGGCTCAGCTCAGAAAGGCTTCAGCCTTCTTCCACCAAACCCCCCAGGATGTCTCTGTACCCAGGTTTGCAGGATTCATGATCCTGGCAGCATAGGCAGACATTCAAACAACTCTCCCTGGAGAAGACGAGTTATAAATGCTCCTCTAGCTCAAATTCTGCAGCACTATCAAGAGGTCCCTGCAAATTAATAATCCTCTCCCAACCACATGGGCACCTATGGCACAAACACCACAGAGCACACATCCCTCCACATGGCTCGCTGCGGGCTCAGCTCTACAGCTGTCTTACACGGGTGACTTCCCCTCCAAACACGCCAAGGTAGTGTTTGCACTTCTAGAACAGAGCAGTCCCACTGGAAGAGACCTAGACCAGTAGGCCCTAGGTGTTACGGTGGATGAGAAACTAAACGTGAGCCAGCAACAGTGTGCTCTTGCAGCTCAGAAGGGCAATGGGATCCTGGGCTCCATCCGCATAGGGGTGGCAGCAGGGACAGGCCACGGCCATAGCTCTATCCTTGAATTTCTTACATTCTGCTCTCACCTGGTGTGATTACATTGTGAACAGTTGATTAAAGTGACACAAGAAACACCCTACAAATCAAACCCAGCAATACGTACACGTCCTTAGCTCCAGCGGGTCCTAAGCTGCCCCTTCCAGGTCAGCACATGGTGGTAAGAGCGCTCTTGCCCACCCCTGTCACAGTTTCAGGCAGTTTTGGGCCCGACACTCTATGTTAACTTGAATCTCTGCAGAGTTATGGGTTAAGTCTTGTGTAAGCAATCCACTTCCCAACTTACTCACACCTGGTTTACACCCACGTTTATGGATCTAGGAACAGTACTGATTTTAGCTACACTGGCTTTCACTCTTTCGCGTAGCGAGGTCCTGAGTGCTCTAGGAGGCTGCTGCATTCACATGTCTTGCTCCCTACATGCCTCACACCCATAACACAGCACTCACAGGAACACATGGCCCACACCAGACATTTAAGCTAGCACTATCACCCAGAGAATGTCCCTCAGAGCCATAGCCCCACAGAAGCAGCTTCCATCACCAAGAGATTTTGTTCCTTCTTTTCAGAAGCATGAGTGACAAGAAGTCACTACCTAGGAGGTGGTTGGTTGGTACAGCTCTCAGAGCCAGCAGGTATGATCACTCTTCCCCCATTTCAGCACGCTCACTGTGAGGGCCTTCAGCCAAACCACGGGGACCCTTCCTACACACTCTTGTGGGAGCACCAGCCTTTGGCTGTGGGAGCCTGATCAAGGGCTCACCTCAGGTCACAGTCAGTCCCAAGATAACCATTTCAGCAGAGCCTGAGTGATCCTCTCTTGGTTGGTTATTACTGCTAATCATACTGATCTTAACTTCTTAAACCTTTCCAAATCCTTTCAGGTCCGTTCTGTGAGTGTGTGCCAGGACAGCACTCGCTCCTGCGAGCGGAGATACTCTCACACTGCGGTATATAACAACGCACCAGCAAGGAGCATCAATTAAATGTGTGTTTATTGACCTTGTGACCCTGCTAATGAAGTCTCCAGCCTGCAAAGCACACATCACCTCCCTCTCCCAGCCCCCCAAACCGACTATAAGCCCCTCCATGCCCAAACGCTACACAGACTCCACAAATCTGGTGCTCGCTTCACCTGGTCCCATCCAAAGGGAGAGGACAACCTAAGGGTTTGATGGAAGATGCTAGATGTTACTAAGGAGTATAGAATTCTTACCAAGATGACAACTGCCTTCAGAATGCACCACATGGGTCAGAAAGGACATTTATTATAACACAAACCCATCTATGAATGATAAATAACATAGTAACTCATTAATTGATGCCCTTATAAGCCACAGGACAAGTCTTACAGGACTTCTGCAGAACTGTACCTTAATTGTCCACGTTCCAGGCTCAGGGTCTTTCACATTCACTACCTTTGCAGAGTTGTGGATATTCAGCAATTCCTTCAGTCCTGATCCTTTACTGATCTGTTTGCCTAAAAATACAGAAACAGGGAGTAAATACAATATAGTTCTGTACTGATGTATTTTTGCTACCTGACTGGTTGATACTTAGTGGTGACATTGAAACCAGTCACAATTCCCTGCAAATCTTTCCCAGAATACTAAAAGTGCTCATTTATTTTCACCCTTTTCAGTCACTCAGGAGACTTAATACAGCCTGCCACAAAGCCATGGGAAACCCAGGAGCCATGAGCAAAACACGTTCTCCTCCTCACAGAAAACACTGAGCTCTCAGGGAAAGGAAGCTGCACAGGAACCAGCTCCCAGAAAGGAGATCAGGAGCAGGCAAAGCCTAACAAATCTCCCAGCCCACTCCCTCCTCCAGCCCCATTTCAAGCATCTGGTACACCCTGTAAGTAGAACTGCTGATAAGACAGGTTCTCCTGGCAGAGGGCTGTTGGCATGACTGGGGGTAGGAACACACATGAGATCCTCATATTAGACACCACAGCCACCAACAAAAGAGTGGAACTTTTCATACTGTGCTTCTTATCATACACCTACACCTATATGGATGGTTGTATGGAGGAATTGGTTTGCTAGAGAGAGGGATTCCACTCCCTCAAGGCTCACTGTGAAGTAGTACCAGCACTAAAACCACATCTGGCTCTTCCAGAGCACCAAAGGGAAAGAGGAAGGTGAGAATGGGATGTCCCAGTACCCATTCTTAAGAGCTTATCACACATGTTTGTCTTTCTCACTCTGTTTTTTCACTGTTACAGAAGAAGGGTACCAACTGCTTCACCTAACGGATCGTGAATTTCAATGGCTGGTGAAGGACCACTCAAGGACACTGTAACTTCTTTCAGACTTGGATCAAAAGGGATCTGCCAGGTATTTGCAGCTGTGGTCAGATGGTCTGTAGACAAGAGATGCACTTTGGAGGCTTGAACCGCTTCTTCAACCCATTTTAACACCTAGAAGAGAAAGTAACAGCTGTTGTTATACTGTCAATAGGGCTTGCTGTTGAAATATGTTCTGCTGGAATACTGTTTCTACTGTCCTGGAGAGATTCCAAGTTAGCTTCCTCTGTAACAGAAGGCATTACTGAAGCTGTGACCAGCATGATGCTTAAAGGAGCTCCAAAACAGACCCAAACACACCTCTGCACAGCCTCCACATGTGCACTTTTCAACAGGAATCAGGGATACAAATTATCTGTATTTCTGTATTGCCTGAAGCAGGAAGGAAAACTCCCTCATCCAGAAGTACTGCCAGCTATGGACTTCTTCAAACTTTGCCCCCAAGGCACCTAAGAGAAGATGCTGTCAGGCACAGTGCTGGACAGAATGGAAAGGAACAGTGTGTTAGGAGAGAAAAAAACCTGATTCGTGCCTTACAGAGTCACAGACCCGAACTTCCTTCAATCAATGACTGTGAAATAAAGTCACAGAATCACAGGGGTTAGAAGGGAGCTCCAGAGCCCATCAGGTCCAACCCCCTGCCAAAGCAGGGTCCCTAGGACAGGGCACACAGGGAGGTGTCCAGACAGGGCTGGAATCTCTCCAGAGAAGGAGACTCCACACCCCTGGGCAGCCTGTCCCAGGGCTCCCTCACCCTCACTGGGGAAAAGTTCTTCCCCATGTTGGTGTGGAACTCCCTGTGCTCCAACTTGCAGCCATCGCCCCTTGTCCTGTCCCCACAGACACTGAAAAGGGGCTGGCTGATTCCCCCTGCATCCCCTGCTTAAGATAATTATAAACATTAATTAGGTCCCCCCTTAGTCTTCTTTTCTCCAGGCTGAACAGCCCCAGCTCCCTCAGCCTTTCCTCACAGGGGAGATGCTCCAGGCCCTTCATCCCCTCCGTAGCCTCCTCTGGACTCTCTCCAGGAGATCCCTGTCCTTTTTATCCCAGGGAGCCCAGCACTGGACACAATACTCCAGGTGGGGCCTGAGCAGGGCAGAGCAGAGGGGGAGGATCCCCTCCTGTGACCTGCTGCCCACACTCCTCCTGGTGCCCCCCAGGATCCCATTGTCTCTCTCAGCCCCAGGACACACTGCTGGCTCATGGCCACCCTGTCATCCACCAGGACCCCCAGGTCCTTCTCCTCAGAGAACTGGCTGTGGGACCGAGCCCAGAGGGTGGTGATCAGTGGGGCAGAGTCTGGCTGGAGGCCTGTGACCAGCGCTGTTCCCCAGGGCTCGGGGCTGGGCCCAGTCCTGTTTAATGTCTTCATTGAGACCTTGATGAGGGAACAGCATCCACCCTCAGCAAGTGCTGATGATCCAGAGCTGGGAGGAGTGGCTGACACAGGACACTGCGCTGCCATCCAGAGAGACCTGGCCAGGCTGGAGAGCTGGGCAGGGAGAGACCAGAGGAGGTTCAACAAAAGCAAGTGGAGAGTCTGGCACCTGGGAAGGGATAACTGTTCATATCAGTACAGGCTGGGGTGACCTGCTGGAGAAGAGCTCTGAGGAGAAGGACCTGGGGGTCCTGGTGGATGACAGGGTGGCCATGAGCCAGCAGTGTGTCCTGGGGGCTGAGAGAGACAATGGGATCCTGGGGGCACCAGGAGGAGTGTGGGCAGCAGGTCACAGGAGGGGATCCTCCCCCTCTGCTCTGCCCTGCTCAGGCCCCACCTGGAGTGTTGTGTCCAGTGCTGGGCTCCCTGGGATAAAAAGGACAGGGATCTCCTGGAGAGAGTCCAAAGAAGGGCTACGAAGATGATGAAGGGCCTGGAGCATCTCCCCTGTGAGGAAAGGCTGAGGAAGCTGGGGCTGTTCAGTTTGAGAAGAGAAGACTAAGGGGGGACCTAATTAATGTTTATAATTATCTCAAGCAGGGGATGCAGGGGGAATCAGCCAGCCCCTTTTCAGTGTCTGTGGGGACAGGACAAGGGGCAATGGCCTCAAGTTGGAGCATAAGAAGTTCCACACCAACCTGGGGAAGAACTTTTCCCCAGTGAGGGTGAGGGAGCCCTGGGCCAGGCTGCCCAGGGGGTGTGGAGTCTCCTTCTCTGGAGAGATTCCAGCCCTGTCTGGACACCTCCCTGTGCAATATGAGCTGGGAGCTGCTTTGGCAGGGGGTTGGACCTGATGAGCTCTCGAGGTCCCTTCCAACCCCTGTGATTCTATGATTCTATGACCTCTGCATCAAATGAGGGGCATAGCTCCTCACTGAGAGCATACACATGATCCCAAGGCACTTTGGCCTTTGATGGCAACTGCACCTAAACACCACCAAAGAGCAGTCAGGATGGTTACAAGTCATCGCCTTGCCACTGGGTAACTCCTTGGGGTGCTCAGTTTTCATATGTTGCTTTGCATATAACATTGTTCATGAGTACAGGCAGATAAGGGAACTGTTTCTCAGGGGAAGCCAGGATGAAGAATTCCTCTCTCTTCCCTCCTTGCAACTGCCCAGTCTCCTTCCTGCAGCTCACTGCCTCCACTTGTTTGTTTGTGGGGTCATGGCACAAGCCAGATCATGGGAATCACTAAATCATCAGTGGGATCTGGATTGAAAACAACCAATGGAAGAGGGGGAAAACACCTTAAACCACAGTCACCGATCCTCCACAGCACACTGCTTCAGCAGAAGTTCAGGCAGGTTCTTCCAGCTCTGGTGCTTGTTGTGATTGGGTTTTCCCCCTAATTACATCTCTTCATCTCCTATGTCGTGTTTTTATGAGAAATCTCACTTTCACACAGCACAGGATACTTCCAGCTCCTACAGGACCGTGTGACTTCCACAGGCCTGGGAGGGGAAGGCAACTGTGGAAGGCAACCAGGAAGGCAACTCTGGAAGGCTCTCCAGCGTAGGCTTTATCAACGTGCAACCATTGGTTTCAAAACAAAACCCTTAACCAAATAAATACTTTGAGGAGCCCTAGACACCCTCTGTGGCAGACAAAGGAGAGCTGAGCCATGGAAATTGTCCAAAAGCTCACTGTCAAAGGTAAAGTACACCTTGTAGCCCACTGCAGGAAACACCAGAGGCAGTTACTTAGTGATGCCCAGTGCCCTCCATGTACTTTGAGAGGAGAACAAAGAACATTCCCAAATTAGAAAAGGAATTTCCAGTAAGGAAAGAGATGTGAATCCAGCCCTCTCTCCTCCTTTCCCCCATCAATGACAAAAACTAGCTTGAGTTAACCCTAACGTCACGCTGGACAACACTGCCACAACAATGCCAACACTGATTCAGATAGTGCTGGGGAAAGAAGAGCCTGGCTTGCACCCCAGCTCCTCAGGGGTCCCTTGCTGAAACAACCAGCATACTCGTAGCTGTGCTGCTACACCAATTCTTTTAGCACAAGTAGTTGCCAGTCTTTGGACAGAAGAAATGAATCTGGCATAAAAACACTGTTTCCAGCTCCTGCTGAGCCACCTTCCTCCAAATCAGGATGTGAGCATCTCTTGGGCATGTTCTGCTGAGACCAGGCACTGGCTGTTCCCAGGGGTGGAAGGGAACCAGCTCTTTAGGTTTTGGTTTCTTTGTCAAGACAATCCAGCACAGGGCTGACTGTACATGACCAGGCTGCAGGTGAGGACACATCTCACCCAAAACGGGAGCAAAACCTCCCTGCTGAAATCCAGCAAGAGGTTCATGGCTACACAACCCAATCACAGAACCCTAGAATCTCCTGAGTTGGAAGGGACCCACATAAGGATCATTGAGTCCAAATCCTGGCTCCACACAGTGCCAGCCAAGCCAGAAGTCTAACCCAAAGGGCACATAGAATCATAGAATTGTTGGAGTTGGAAGGGACCTCGAAAGATCATCAGGTCCAACCCCCTGCCAAAGCAGCTCCCAGCTCATATTGCACAGGGCGGCGTCCAGACAGGGCTGGAATCTCTCCAGAGAAGGAGACTCCACACCCCCTGGGCAGCCTGGCCCAGGGCTCCCTCACCCTCACTGGGGAAAAGTTCTTCCCCAGGTTGGTGTGGAACTCCCTGTGCTCCAACTTGAGGCCATTGCCCCTTGTCCTGTCCCCACAGACACTGAAAAGGGGCTGGCTGATTCCCCCTGCATCCCCTGCTTGAGATAATTATAAACATTAATTAGGTCCCCCCTTAGTCTTCTCTTTTCCAGGCTGAACAGCCCCAGCTCCCTCAGCCTTTCCTCACAGGGGAGATGCTCCAGGCCCTTCATCATCTTCGTAGCCCTTCTTTGGACTCTCTCCAGGAGATCCCTGTCCTTTTTATCCCAGGGAGCCCAGCACTGGACACAACACTCCAGGTGGGGTCTGAGCAGGGCAGAGTAGAGGGGGAGGATCCCCTCCTGTGACCTGCTGGCCACACTCCTCCTGATGCACCCCAGGATCCCATTGTCTCTCTCAGCCCCCAGGACACACTGCTGGCTCATGGCCAACCTGTCATCCACCAGGACCCCCAGGTCCTTCTCCTCAGAGCTCTTCTCCAGCAGGTCATCCCCAGCCTGTACTGGTAGAAATGGTTGTTCCTTCCCAGGTGCCAGACTTTACACTTGCTTTTGTTGAACCTCATCTGGTTTCTTACTGCCCAGCTCTCCAGCCTGGCCAGGTCTCCCCACAAGTCCATGAATAACAGACAACACTGTTCCAAGGGGTTATCTTCTGCACTGCTTCATCAACGTTCAACTGCAACTGAACTACCACTACAGGGCCCAGATGTCTGTGTTAGGAAAGAGAAGGGAATCAGTTTGTACACACTCACCAGATGACACATTTCAGAAGCTGCAAGTCACAGAGACTGGATTGATTTCCAGATCTGTGTACTGGATGTGAGTCCTTCTGGCATTTCCCAGTGCAGCTGGGAAGAGTTTGTCAGTAAGATTATTTTAACCAAGTCAGAAAGAGACAAGAAGTCTGAGACAGAGCACTTGAACGTGCAGCTATCCATGCACAACAAAGAACCCAGCATTGACCTAACCAGGGCCATTGCTAGACTCTGAAATCTCACTGCAGAGAAGTAGCCATGTTCTCCTTCCCTCTCTCTCTCCCTCCCATCACAGTACAATTGTCCATTCAAAAACGATCCCACTCCAACAGACCAATTTAAGGTTTGAGTTAGTGTATCAATAGGAACTCCCAGTTCATCTCATTCCTTCAAAGCAGCGACACACACTGAAAGAAGAAAAACCCAACCCCTAAAACCCAAACATACACCCCAATCTCTTTTAACTGCCCTTTGCTCTCTGAGGGCTTCAAAAATTCACCTTCAAAGAAATGAACCCTCAGGCTTGGATTTTTTTCAATCCATTTAAAACAGCTGAGTTTAATTTAAAGGAAATTTCAACTGGCTGGCTGGGCATCCGCTGAGATTTGTGGGCCCTGCTGCAGCCAGGTAATTTACAGGCAACAAAAACTAATTCTAGGGACATAAAAATATTTGAACATTTACCAAGACCCAGGCAGAGCAGAGACCGAGCTCAAACTTTTCTAAATCTTTACCCAGTTGGCTTTTGTTTTTAAAGAAAAAAGGCTTCCACTACGCAAGAGCTCTCCAGACACCTTGATCATCTGCTAGATTTGATTGTTTATCTAAAGGAACAGATAGAAAACTAAAAGGACAAGGATTGGCATGGTTTCATCTCTGAGGTATAACATGAATTTCAAGGATACTAGGTTTCTCTCTGTGCATCCTATAGAATGAGAACATTTATCTGCTCTTGATGCACATCATGAGGTGGCTCTGGTTCTGATTATCTTTTAGTATTAGTGACACACATTTAATTCTGTTATCTTTCTGAGCACAGGAAGTAGAAGGTGACAGGGGACCAGTCAGCATGGATTTTTCCACAGGAGGTAGTGGCTAATGGATTGAACTTTTCCACCCATGTGGTGGTTCAGCCCCAAGCAGTGGCTGAGCACCACACACCACTCGCTCACTCCTGGAGGAGAGACAGACAGAGCCCCAATGGCTGCAATAAGGACAGTTTGCTGACAAAAGCACCCTGAACATAGAACAATAACAGTCCACGACACATCTCACACCCACTGACCCAACACAGTACTGCATTACACAAGGACTGGCCAATGCCCCAGTTACACTCAGGCTACCCTGAAGGTACCCAGGAGCAACCCCCTCTCCCCAACCAGCCACTTTTATGAGGGAATGATGTCAGGTGGTGTGGAAACAGCCTGGGATAACTCAGCTGCCCCAGGCTGGCTGCTTGGGGAGATGAGCTCTGGCCTAGCCAGAACCAGGACAACCCAGTATACCTTTAATGTAAGTTTGATCTTCCTTCTTTCATTCCAACAGCCAAATAGTCAGACAAGGACATGAACAGGATCAGAGCCAGGACTCCAAGAAGCGTGTCCCCTACTTCTGCAGCTCCTATCATTAGTTATGTTGAGAATAATAACCACCATCTTAAGAAGGGTTTGCATCTTCTTCCACTTCTGAAATCTAGAAGGAAAAAGTAAGCAGGGCTCCACAACTGTGTCACCTTTCTGAAGGGCAGGCACGCACACTGTCTATATAACAGGTCAAAATGTACCAAGTAAAGCAGGGCTGGCCCATCAAGATCTTCAGGGAAGTCCAACCAACACTGAGCATGGACACTCAGACACATTATGCCAACTGTATCTGACCTTAGGCATGTGTCCTGGTTTCAGTCAGGCTAGAGTTAACTTCATTTGTAGTCTTCTCTTCTCAAGACTGAACAGCCCCAGCTCCCTCAGCCTTTCCTCACAGGGGAGATGCTCCAGGCCCTTCATCCCCTCCGTAGCCTCCTCTGGACTCTCTCCAGGAGATCCCTGGCTTTTTTATCCCAGGGAGCCCAGCACTGGACACAATATCACACTGTTAAATATTAGATATCAGCCTGTCATGGGGTTTGAGTACAGAGCTACCTCAATAGAGATGATGGTGCACCCAATACCTCGAATTAACGAAAAATCTAGATGATCTTCAGAAATCAAAAGCAAAACTTGTGCTTTGGACAGAATCACAAGGTTGGAAAAGACCTTTAAGATCATCGAGTCCAACCATTCCTGTCCTGTGCTAACCCATATCCCTGAGCACCTCATCTACCTGTCTGTTAAACACACCCAGGGGTGGGGACTCAGCCCCCTCCCTGGGCAGCCTGTGCCAGTGCCTGACAACCCTTTTGGGGAAGAACTTTCTCCTGATGTCTGCTCTGACCCTGCCCTGGCACAGCTTGAGCCCATTGCCCCTCATCCTGTCACCTGTCCCCTGGCTGAAGAGACCATCACCCACCTCTCTGCACCCTCCTGTCAGGGCAGTGTAGGTGGGGATCAGGTCTCCCCTCAGCCTCCTCTTCTCCAGGCTGAACACCCCCAGCTCCCTCAGCCATTCCTCATAGGATTTGCCATCTTTAGTAAGAATCTAATTAATTTAACACACTGAGACCATGGCAAACTTACCCAAACATCACCTTCCTCTTATTCTAGTAGAGGAGCTTCATTCACCAAATAAGAGGTCAGAGTTACACGCTTCAAGCTTCACTGGACTAAATCCAACACAACTTTGTCAAGTAACACTAATTGTGACCAAGTTAATTGCCAGATTTGAGATTATGTCCCTTCCAGGGGTGAAAGGAGGCAGGAAGTTTCCTCAGCCCCCTCGATAACAGACACATTGGACAAGCATCAAGTATTGTTTTGTTGTGTTGCCCTGTAGCTAGCTCATACTATTGCTTCATTCTCCTCTTAATGCTCAAAGGGCAAGGCTGAGAGCAGTGCTTTGAAACTTTAGGCACTAAAAATAGCCTTGTTTGGGTTTTGTGGGGTAGAATAATCAAAAATGTTTTAACAAAACAAGACATTGTCTTGGCAGAGTGTTCCCAGCCCTGACTCCATAGCTCTTTCCTAATCCACAGTTCAGCATTAGCTGTCCCCAGGCCCCAAACAGCAACTGTGTTTTAGCATTTAGAAACTTTGTTATCCAAGTAGCCAACCATGTGTAAAGAAAAAGGAGGATGAGTTATATTTCTGCTTAACACTGCCTGAAGGATATAGCATGAAGTGCTGATGCAGATGACTGCTACACCTCCTGCTCGTTCGCACCCAACCAGTGGTGGATGTGCTCCTGGAAAACAGCATTTCTGAGCTAGAACCAAAATTTGGGATGACAGAGCTTTGGGAAACTCATTTGCACAGCCTGTTAGCCCAGGCACAGCTTTATGTAAGGTCAATCACCACTGAAGTGATTTCAGAGTCTTCTGGTCTCAATGCCAATCGTTCAGTAGTTGCTGTGGAAGCCTTCCCAAGGTCATGTAGAAGGGTGTTTTACCTAGGTGGCATCTTGCAGCCTGTGGCCACTGAAAGGAGATACAATGCTATGAAGCAGTGTGCTCTTCCCTCCCCCAAAACCATCCTGTGAGAACAGCAGCTGCTGGGATCATGGCTTGCTGATACCCTTCTCTGGCTCTTGGGCAGGCCACAGGGTGTCCAGGTGAGGGGCCCCATTCCTCACAAGCAAACGTTGAGATGAAGTGAGAAGGAGATGACACTGGCTACTGACACACATCCCCCACACCCCTCCTGCTTAAAACCTTACTCAAAATTCAAAGACAGGTGAACCATTCAAATAGAGGCTGGAACTGTTGGGAACAGGAAAGTGCCCAGAAGGTCAGGAAGCCAAGGCAACCAGCCAACAGAGCAGTGTATGCCAGCTCCACTTCAGAACACAGGGTCACCTAGCACCCAGAAGTTGTTCCTCCTGCTCCCTCCTACCTCCCAAAACCAGAACTACCAAAAACTTTATCCTAAAACTTCAGTCCTGGCAGAGAATTTCCCACCAGCAGTATCACAGTCCCTTCTGCTAGAAAGGATTTCACCAAGTCTCACAGACAAAAGTTTTTCCCTTTATACACACATTCTTCCAAAACACAGGTCAGGAACTGCACAGTCCCAACAGCTAATGTCTTCTCCTCTGACCCTTAACCTATCTAACCCTGGGAGGATAAATCCTCTGGCACATTCCAACTTTTGATTGCCTTCACATCATTGTCAACCCCCAGGAAGAACTTCAATTTTTCTAGGGAACAAGAGTAGAGAACTGCAATGTATCTCCAGCATCTCCCATTGCCCAAGAAAGAAAAAGGAACCAACCCAAACAATTTCTTTTATTAAAAAACCTCATCTAGTTATTGCCTATACCAGGAAGTCAAAGGAAAATATTTACACCAGTTCTAAACAACTCCAGCTCCCCAGATAACTCACAGAGGATTTAATCTCTCTCCAAGTTATTTGCTCATGCACTGTTGAAATTTCATTTCTGCCTAAGAACCCCTGAAGTTTTCAAAGAAAATAGTCACCTGAGGCTGTGAGTCAGCAGTCACTACTACTGGTGAGCCAAGAGCTGGCCAAGCAGTGAAACCATAACCTCCAGTAAAACAAAATGGAACAACACTTAGGACAGTTAGTGAGTGATGGAAACCTGCTAGCTCACACCTCCCTGTGCTCATCCCTCTCAGGATGTGAGGGATGGCTGTGTCCAGGTTTATTAGCTGTCCATTGCTCACTAACAAAATGCTCATTGAAAGCTGACAGTGCCCCCTCACTCAGAGTAGTAAAGCCACCAGGCTACTCAGAGCTGGTCCTGACTTTACAGGCTCTCCTCCCAGCAGCCTTCTGGCACAGGGAAGCTCTGAGGTTTTCCTCAATGCAGTTCACATTTCCCCCAAGAGAAAAGCTGCAGATTTACATCCCAGTACAGCAGATGGAAAAGGAAGGAAGAGAAAGGTGGAACAGAGTCCACATACCAGCAGCAGCACATTTAGAGTTTCCACTCTTCTTCCTAACCCCTGGATCAGGTCACTGAAGGATTTAGAGCAGAAGCCTCTATACACTGCAGAGTCTGAGCAAAGTTACCTCGTTAACTTGCTTTTTGTCCAAGTGAAAGACTTGACCAGAACTCGTTGAGGCAATTTCTTCATAGACCTTGTAACCAATGTGATTCCTGTCATCACAGTCTCCAGTCAGCACAAATACCACCTGTGTTTGAAAGGGAAATTAAAAAATTAATCCAGAATCATTTGGCATATGGTGCAGACTTCAGGAACACGTTGCAAAGACAGCCATGAGGCCCAAAGAGAGAACAGCATCACTTGGCAGGGGTTGGTATTGCTCTGCCTGAAGGACAGCCACGTTGTGCTCCCTACTGAGGGAAAAAGCAGTGAAGGGGAAGGAGAACATTCCTTTCCCCCTCTGCTCTGCCCTGGTGAGACCCCACCTGGAATATTGGGTCCAGTTCTGGGCCCCTCAGCTCAAGGACACAGAACTCCTTGATAGAGCCCAGCACAGGGCCACTGAGATGAAGGGAGTGGAACCCCTTCCTTGTGAGGAGAGGCTGAGGGAGCTGGGCCTCTTTAGCCTGGAGGAGACTGAGGGGTGACCTTATTAATGTTTATCAATAGGTAAAGGGCCAGAGTCAGGAGGCTGGAGCCAGGCTCTTCTCAGGGATGGCAGCGACAGGACAAGGGGCAGCGGGTGCAGCTGGAGCAGAGGAAGTTCCATGGGAATGTCAGGAGGAACTTTTCCCCAGTGAGGGTGACAGAGCCCTGGGACAGGCTGCCCAGAGAGGCTGTGGAGTCTCCTTCTCTGGAGACATTCAAACCCAGCTGGATGTGTTCCTGTGGGATTTAGTCTGGGTGATCCTGCTCTGGCAGGGGGATTGGACTAGATGAGCTTTTGAGGTCCCTTCCAACTCCTAATGCTCTGTGATTCTGTAACAGGCAAGAATCACTTCCCCAGTGATGCTCACCTGCCAGGCCCCATACTTCCAGAATACTTATTTCAGAACAATATAAATATAAAAACCACCCACATAAACCAGTAAGCTGACCAAGAACACATCCACTGGCAGAAGGGTCACTTCCACCCTCCAGCTCACAACACTGCACCCTTCAATACCAAGAAAACAGGTATTCAATTCAATACTTGTCATATCAAACCCCTCCCTGTACCTGTGACTGCTTCTGTTGGATGAGCTGAAGCACCTCATGGGTGAGTCTGTAGTCCTTGGATCGTGCATCAGTGAACACATAGATGAATGAACCAGGAAGGGAAATTTCAAGAGCAATCTTTATTGCCCCAATGCTCATCTCTGGACAGTCTCCACCGCCCTGTTCACAATTAGAAGAACAACTAAGCATGTTTCCAAGGAAAAAAAAAATAGAATACCCAATAAACTAGTTACTTTTGGGACATTTAAGACAAATACTTTATCAGCTTCTAATAACTAATTTGCTTTTTTATCCTAAGCTTCATACAGCTCCCACAGGGTGCCATCAGACTCTCACTCACAGGCAACAACTGTAACAATTCCTTAGGGAAAACAAAGTCAGTGGAAGGGTTGTGGTTAGCCCTGAAAGGGGTTGGTGTCATGGTCACTGTTCTCCTTCCTGGGAGCACCATGGTTGGTGTAGCTCCAGCTCCATTCCCTCCACTCACACACTCCCTTCCTGGCTGCCAGGTTAATTGCTCTGGTAGCTACAGCAGCCAGGGGAGGTCACAGATGGGAAATTATCTCAGCTGGGTAGTGCTGAGCTCCAGCAGGACCTTTCCATCCCAGCACAGCAAGAACTGACCCAGGCATCACTGCACGGGGCAGGGGGCTCAGCAGAGGGGGCACAAGCGATGTGTTCCTGGTGGTGCTAGGGAGGCAGCTGCCTAGCTGGAGGCTTTGCAGACTCTGTGTTTAATCAAAACACTTCCAGGTATGACTTACTCCTATGAAAGGACTGGTGTCTCTTCTACATTAAGAATTAGAGGAAAATACTGTTTAAATACAAGTTCACTTCAACTTACATAAAAATTAGCTTGGCAAATTGAAGACTGAACTTCCCAAAGAGCTTAAGGCTGACTGTAAAACCTGCCCTGTAAACAGCAACAGACCTTTGCTCTTCCAGTACTGAATAGGTGTTATTTATTTCTGCAACCAACATGCCTTCACACATGGATATACAAATCTCCACCTGCTGGGGAGGAGGAAGCAAGCAGAGAATGCAACTGTTGCATCTGGTTTCAATTCCTGAGATGCCCTCAGAAATCAGGTTTCAAGGTGAAACATTCAGCAGACACAAACCAGGACAAACCTTGTCTCCCACAGTCCCCCAGACTTAGTTTCAGCTATGGAACGTTCACAACTGCAGCAGCTTTTAGTCTATCAGTACCTTCAATTCCATTTCAAACCCAGAGTATCAATGAAGCCCTCATCTGTACTAAAGAGGTACATCACCACTGCTCTTTTTTATAAGTCAGTCCTTGCAAACATGGTCTCACTCTCATGGGAAAGGCAAGTGGTGGACTCCAGGTGGGCTGAAACTCAAGAGGGAATTCTCCAAACCCATTCTGGACAAGTGTTGGAACTTTATCTTCACAACACAAGCACAGGGTGGTGGAACAGGTCAGTATGTCTGAGTTATTTCTCTTGTGCTCTTGCAAAGTAAATGTCATCTTCAGCAGAAGACTCTTCCACACAAAGCTTTAATTTGTAGGCAAAGTCAAGACAAGAGCTAATTTCTCCAGAACCCCCTCTATTCCCATTTGAAGGCCACTAGATAACTGTCTCACATAGCTTCCAGCATGACAGCACCTATTTCTACCTATCATAGGGAAAGCACTGCTGAGCTAAACTGTGAGCCTGAGAACAAGGGGGAACTTTTACTCTCATTGCTTTTGTGAGCAATCTCAGCTACACAGAACAAGGAAACAAAAGTGTATTAGCTCTAAAGAAAAAAAAATTTAAAAACCAAGTAAATTTTTCCTGCACATGTTTCCTGCCTTTCTCTCCAAACTGCAGTTGATCTGCCTGCCTTCTGGGAAAACAGGTTAATAAAGATGGGCAAGTCTCATTTCCCTCTTAGTTTGGACAGGCATGAGAAGCTGGGGTTGTCAGTTCAGTTCATCTGTGCTATTCACATTTCTTATGCCTAAATTTAGTACCTATATAGGTATTTAAGCAGCTTTGCATCCACCTACAAAAGGTTAAGTGTAGTATCCTGTTTTAAAAGGTGTTCTCAACTCTTACAGAAAACTGTTGTTATTGAGTTGTCATTTTTTACACCAAGAAATACTCAAGTAAGGCCTTTTCACAACTGGTGATTCCAGTGGATCAGCATCTACATCGTGGGATCATGTAACACTCAGAGCATGTGAATACACTTGGGAAGATTTTCAGAGACAAGGTTCCAATGTCTTGCTTACACTGATACCTACACAGTGTGAAAACTGTCTTTAAAAGAAGCCTGTCTCTAATTTCACCCACAGAGCCTCCAGATGGATTTTGCTAGAGAACAAAAGCTGGGTTTATCCTACTGCCCTGATAGGACAAGGTTTAGTATTCATGGAAAGCACAGACTCACACAGACTGGTCTGGGCTGGAAGGGACCCCAAGGATCACAGAGCTCCAACCCCCTGACACAGGCAGGGACACCAACCTCCAGGCCTGGAGCTACACAAGGGTGCCCAGGGCCCCAGCCGACCTGGCCTTCAACACCCCCAGGGATGGGGCACCCACCCCCTCTCTGGGCAGCCCCTTCCAGCCCCTCACCACTCTCTCTGCAAAGAGCTTCCCCCTAAGATCTCATCTAACCCTTCCCTCCTTCAGCTTCACCCCATCCCCCTTGTCCTGCCAGTCTCTGCCCTTTGAACAAGCTGATTCCCCTCCTGTTCCTCTGCTCCCTTCAGGGACTGGCAGGCTGCAATGAGGTCCCCCCACAGCCTTCTCTTCTCCAGGCTGACCCAGCCCAGCTCCCTCAGCCTCTCTCCATAGGGGAGCTGCTCCAGCCCTCTGAGCATCTTCATGGCTCCTCTGACCCCTCTCCACCAGTCCCACATCTCTCTTGTCCTGGGGCCCCAGCTCTGGACACAGGACTCCAGCTGGGGCCTCAGGAGGGCAGAGCAGAGAGGGACAATCCCCTCCCTGTCCAAGCATATTTTAATCAGTTTTATACACAAAGCTCCTTAACATGATCTTTACCTTAATTTTAGCTTTGTCCATTAATGAGCATAGTTGCTCTATACCCTTTATGAACCTAAAGCATCCCCTACCTGCACAGCATTCATCCCTGCATCCTTTAACTGCCTTTCTAGGAAAAGTACCTCCAAGCACATAGGAAGCATTCACAAATCCAGGAGAACTACTGCAAGATATCCTGTTAGTCCTGCTCTAATCACTTTCATTGATATTTTGCACCTTCACCTATATACTGAGCGTGTCCCAGTCTCCAAATTAAGTGAAAGCCTTCATTTAGCTTAACACACACATCTTGAGAGTAATTACAAAGCATGAAATCAAGCAAGATAAATAAATCTTAAAGTCCAGAACTTTTCAACACTGAGTTTGAAATTCCCAAGGGCTTCATTTAAATCATATCCCCCTTAGAAAGAGCTGCAGTGGTGCCCTGGATGCTGTTCCAAAAACAAGTAGTGAAGCCTAGAAGGATTATCATCAAGTTTCCCTGGGAAGAAGCATGCAGTGGCTGGTATTTCCTCCTTCCTTCATCATTTACTGCCCTTTTCTCTGAATTTCAGTCTTTCTGCCTAGTGCTCACTCTCCCCAGACTGGCACTGCTGCCCTTTGAGCACTCTGTGACAGGGATTACATTTCCAGAAGCTCATTCTTTAGGCAGGGAGTCAGCCTGGCACCACCAACCCCAGCAGAGTTCTCTCTCCATGGGTCAGAAGCATTTAGCTGGGTTAAAGAGAGACAAGACAACAGGATCATGCTTTCCCTCAGCAAAGGTGACTCCATTCCAATGCTTCCCCTTCCACCTCCCCATCTAAATGCCATTCATCCTCTCCCAGAGAAGCTCCAAGGGAGACAGACCCACGTGCTCAACCAAAAACTGCCCCCCTCACCCCTGCACAGCTCCAGAAGCGCTTCACGGGGATTGTGCCATAGAGGAATACCCAAGCTTCCCAACCAGGAGGTGTTAAGGAAGGCATGGCAGCCAAGGCAGGACCCAAGTGTACTCAATGGGTGGGTCTCACAGTCCTTTTGTACCTAAATTAGTTAAAGCTAATGAAGGGCTTTCATGGGAAGCAAGTTCCAAAACACAGTGCAGCAGTTCATAAGAGTGCCTGTGAACAACTGGCAGGACTAATTAAAATGCAAAGTAAGTGTCAGCATTATCTAACTGTTCTTTGTGTTACAGAACCAGGTTCCCACACAGTGATGTAAATGAAGACAAAGTAATTAATTGTAATCCTAAAGAAAGATGAGCAGGGAAGACCAAGATGCCAGTTTATGCAGGTAAAATGACAGGCAGATGGCCTGCATGAGGCTGAAGTGTTACAGCAGCAACATCAACACGAGGGGAAAGGTTAGAGGGAGGAACTAAGGCCTGTGGTAGAGCCCCACAGAGAATGAACAAGTTACTCACCTGAACGTAAAGTTCCCTGAGTTCAAACTGAAATTTCTTGGGATCTGTGGTTATGGTCACTGGACCAATTTCTAGGATGAAAAAAAAAATAAATTGGAAAACGTGAGAAAAAGACAAAGTTACCAAAAGATGACTTCAAGTGAAGAGCTGATAGATTCAGATTCATAAAAATCTGGTAGCAAAACCCAAACTCAAAGCATTTAACAAGAAGAAATCCCTGAGAATAAACCCAGCACTGACATCTATGATTCCAAATCCAGTAACTCTAATACCACACCAGTATTACCAGTTTCTAGGTGTCTTAACATTTACAGGCATAAACAGCATTCTGCATTGGCTTTCCTTCATGTTTGACTTTGACAAACCCTTGAGCTGCTCTCAGCAATCAGAAAATCCCACCACCAAACGTGGCTGCACCAGAAAGCTCCGTGCTTCTCCTGAAGCAGAGGTCTGAGTGAGAACAATGCAGAGGCCTCTGAACAGAACATGCACACGAACTTCCCTGAGTGGGAAGAAAGAACACCAGTGCCACAGTTCTTGCCTGAAAGAAGAGATCCAAAACTGGTGGTCACTAGGCTCACGCTGGGCTTTCCCAGGCCAACAGAATCCAGCAGTGCCTGCCAGAAAGAGCTGCAGCAGAACCAGCTTTATTCTCGGCGCTCGCCGCGTCTTTAGATAGCGAGGAACATCAACTTGAATTGTCTGGGCTGTGTGAGTGATGGTACTAAGTGTGATCCTCACCAGCTGTTTTCCTACAGCCAGGAATTCCCTGTGTTTGCCTCACTCTGTGGCACTGGTGCCCTTCATGCTTTGCCTGCCCCGTCCTCATGCCAGCAGCAGCATGCGTCGAGCTCAGCAAGCTGGTTCAGGGTGTTAAGCCATACATCAATAAACAGACACAAAAAGGAAAAAGCAAATAGATTTCTGCTGGTTTAGTGCCCCAAACCACACAAAGCAATCAGCTGAGCACCAGCATACAAAATGAGGGGGGAGGGAGGGGGCAATTATGCAGCCATGGGGAAAGAAAAGCATGAAACCGCAGCGGTGCCGGTTCAATGCAGCTGCAGCTTACATGGAAGTGCTGCCTCAGCACACCGTACAGCGGCTTTCCACGCTCCATGAAGTTAATACGTCCTTATCTTCCATATAAGCTACCCATTTCTCTTTTATTAAACAATCCAAAGTTTTCTTTCACTGGAATTTCAACAACAGCCATCACCGAAGTCTCCAGTCACACACGAGTTCGCGTGGGGCCTGTATTTCTAAGGGCCTTTTGCTGAGATCCCACAAAACCTTTCCTAGAATATTAAACCATCTTGAGGTTTGGGAGTTGGCAGTTAGCTATGGTTTGGTTTGATTTGAGCCACTTAACTGTGAATGTTATTTACTAAGGTGTTAGACTATCCTCAGGAGACCCATAGTAAGCACTCACCATTCCCCCTGTGCGGTTCAGATGCTCCCACTCACACCACCACAGCTGGTGCCACCCTCCTCCGCACACTCCCTAAAGCCTCCACCTGTAACAAAGCTGTCTCCAAAGCATCCTGCTTCAATCCCAGCCCCTGCCAGGCTTTGTTCTGAAGCGTGTGTCACACGGGAGGTTCAGACACACAGAAAAGCCACCAGTTCCATGGCTTACATTTTTCAGCTCTAGAGCAGCTAAGCCCTTGGAAAGGCTTGCTTTCCCTATAAAACAGGGCTCTGAAAAGCAGCGTTACTTCAGCTAAGCCACAACAGTTTAGATGGGGCTTGAATTTCACCCGGGTGCTGCGCAGGCAGCGAGGGCTGGCTGCGGCCCTGCGGGATGCCAAGGCCGAGCCCTGCCAGCATGCCGCCGGATCACGGCTCTGGCTGCCCTCTGCTGTGAGCTGGGTAAAGAGCAGATCTCCACCATGGCACCCAGACTGGAGTTAGGCCCAGTCAGCATCCCGCCAAGGGTCATCTGTTGTGGGGACGGAACCAAGGACCTCAGGGATCTCCCCAGCCAGTGGCCTCCCCTGAGGTGAAGCAAGGCCCCACAAAGGGCTGAAGAGCATTGTCCACACCCTTGGCAAAAGTCATCTCCTCCAAGGGACAAAGGGCAGCACTGTGAACACCACAGACCCTCCTGGCATAAGAGGACAACCCTGTGTGTCTACATCAGCTCTCCTCAGAGATGGCAGGGACAGTCCTGGTTGTAAGCAGTGATGATAGTGCTTCATGTAAGCCTCCAGCTACAGTCGGTTTGCCAGCACTGCACTAACTGATTGCTGATACAGCACATGTCCAAAACTGCAACAGCCATCCAACTCTGGGCAGCACTGCTTCCCCATCCTCCTGAGCTGATCTTCTCCCAGTTGCGTGAAGGTTACTCAGTACTCTTCTCACACGGCTTACAAGCCCATCATTCCAGGTGTAAAAGGTGACATGACAGATGCTCACCATCTGCACCAAAGCCCAGCACCCACTGCCTCTCACATGCTGTTGGGTCACCAGCTCAGGAGATCTGCTTGTCGAAGCCGCCAACACAGCCTTCACCAAGTCCATTTTCTTTTACCCTCATGCTGGCACCCCAATGTGCAACCCAACACTCAAAACACCCAAGAAAAGCAGCAAAGGCCCAACTTTGCTCTTCCTGTGCCCCTTTAATGGTACCACACATACAGCCAGGCAGCTCACAGGTCTAACTGCACATGTATCTACATCCAAAGTGGCCCTGAGTCACAGCAACTGCATGCAGAAGTCGGGTACACGAGTCAGACGTCCCTCAAGCCAAGCACAGCTACAGAAGTACCACTAAATACAGGGTATTTACTCAGAAGCCAGATCCTGCAAATGTGCCAAGTAAAGCAGAAGGAAAACCACCTTCATAACAGACTGCTGGGGACCAGCTTGTTAGAGAGGCGGCCCCATAGCTTGTCACCCAGCAGCGTTCCTGGTCACCTAGAGGCGACTGTGCCAAAGATAAAACCCTGACAGGCTGAGCCACGTACTGTGTCCATCTGTCTGTCTGTCTGCAGGTAGCCACTGAACTGTACTGTCTCAAAAAGAAGGCAAAGGTCCGTTCCTGCAACCAAGCAGGGTGAGGCCAGGCTCGATGCACATGCACATGGAACTGGTGAGTGAGGAAAGGAACCACATCTTCAAGGAACACAGCAGGTTACCAAACCCAGGCTGAGCTTCCTCAGCTGAAATCCCAAAACTCAACATGACCACCTTGAAGTCTGAGCTTGTACCCAAGCTATCAACCAAACCCAACAGCAGAAAGCCAGTACCAGTCCATCTGACAGAGATGGAGTCTCAGTACTTTATTTCTGGGGCAAAGCTGGTAACAGTCGCCTCCTTGGTACATACACAGGGAGGTCAGAATCACAGAATCACAGAATCATAGGATGTGTTGGGTGGGAAGGCACCTTCAGAGCCCATCTAGTCCCACCCCCTGCAGTGAGCAGGGACATCTTCACTAGAGCAGGTTGCTCAGAGCCCCATCAAGCCTGACCTTGAATGTCTCCAGGGATGGGGCCTCCACCACCTTTCCAGGCAACCTGTGCTAGCGATCCACCACCCTCATACAGAATTTTTTCCTAATATCCAACCTAAATCTCCCCTGTTTGAGTGTAAACCCATCACCCCTCATCCTATCAGTCCATGCCCTTGGAACAGTCCTTATCCCCACAGAAAGTGGCCCTTTGGAAAGGCCAGGATGGTTTGCTACCACCTTCTGCATGTTTGTATGCCAGCTGAGCAGCAAGGACTGGGAAAGCCACAAATCACTTAGTGACACACAGCCACACAGAGCAACTGCTGAGCTCAGCACTCCCTTCATCCTGACCACGTAAAAGCCATCTGCACTGAATATCCAGCTGGGACAGCTGGGTGGTTGAGGTATCCAGCAATGGGATATGGAAGCCATTTGCCTAGCTCCCATCAACTCAGCACGCTGAGTTTGTTTGTCCTGGGAGAAGAGAAAAAACTAATTAATACTTGGTAGCCAAAGAAATTTCAGCAGAGACACCAAATCCTGGGGAACACTCTCACCCACAGAATTCCTTCTTCTAACTCAGAGCAGGGGTGTTTCCCTAGCACAAAGCTACATCCAGAATTAAAAAGCAACAAAAAACAAGGAGAAAAAAACAACCCTCACACCCACAAACCACCACCCCAACCCACATAACAGCACCAACACCCCAGTATTTTCATAACAGCCCAAATTACAGCAGCCTTTTACCAGAT
Organism: Hypotaenidia okinawae; assembly: GCA_027925045.1. Taxonomy (NCBI): domain Eukaryota; kingdom Metazoa; phylum Chordata; class Aves; order Gruiformes; family Rallidae; genus Hypotaenidia; species Hypotaenidia okinawae. The sequence goes on along the minus strand of BSDF01000009.1, from coordinate 3,580,491 downwards.
CCCTGTTTCATTACACGCAGCAATGGGTCATCCCAGTCCTACCAGTTTATCGGTGCAACGGCAGAGCTGGGCAGCCTGTCACCAGTGCTGTGCCTCTGCAATGGCATGGGAGCACAGCCCTCCAGACTCCAACTGAACAAAGTTTGTTTATTTGTTGATTTCTTTGTCACAAAGCATGCAGCTCATCGTTTAGAGTCACAGGGAATCCTCCAAGTGGCAATTATCTCCCATGTTCATTTTTATTTCTCAAGTGAGCTGGCAAGTGTAACAGAAGGCATCTGAAAAACAAGGACCTCTCCTCAGTAGAAGAGGTGTGGGTTTTAAATGCATTGAAAAATCATCAAATCAGACTGGGCTGGGTTGGAAGGGACCCCAAGGATCACAGAGCTCCAACCCCCTGCCACAGGCAGGGACACCAACCTCCAGGCCTGGAGCTACACAAGGGTGCCCAGGGACCCAGCCAACCTGGCCTTGAACACCCCCAGACACGGGGCACCCACCCCCTCTCTGGGCAGCCCCTTCCAGCCCCTCACCACTCTTTCTGGAAAGAGCTTCCTCCTCATATCTAGGCAGTGCAGCACCAGCACCCACACATCCCTGCTAAGAGATGGCAAGACTTACCTCTCGAGATGGATGTCTGGTGGGGGGAAACATCACCCCCACCCTGGGCATAGCTACGTGCTTTCATTTCATGAGCAGTGCCCACCCTGCCTTTCCACTGAGTGCTGCTTACTTGGTGATGAGGCCTTCTACAGGCAGCTGGCAGCAGCCTCACAATCACAGGCCCTGGTCCTTATGGGGGGCTTTAACTACCCAGATATTTGCTGGAGGGCCAGCACAGCCAGCTGCTCACAGTCCAGGAGGTTCCTACAGCGCACAGATGGTAACTTCCTAATGCAAATGGTGGGTAAGTCTACTAGGAGGGGAACACTGCTGGATCTTGTACTTACTAACAAGGAGGGACTGGTTGAGAGGTGAAGGTTGAGGGTAGACTGGGCTGCAGTGACCATGATATGGTGGAGTTCAAAATCTTATGCTGTAGGAAGAGGTTATCAAGTAGGACTGCAACCCTGGACTTCAGCAGGGCCAACTTTGGCCTCTTCAAGAAGTAACTGGGGGAAATCCCATGGGACAGGGTACTGGAAGGAAAAGGGGCCCAAGATCTTTGGTCCGTATTCAAGGACTACTTCTTCCAAGCTCAATATCAGAGCATCCCAGTGGGAAAGAAGGCAAGAAAGGGAGGCAGACCACCTGTGTGAATGAACAAGGGACAGCTGAGCAAACTCAAGTGGAAGAAGAGAGTCTACAGGTCACAGGAGGGGATGGACACTTGGGAGGAATGTAACACCAGTGTCAGGGCATGTAGGGTGGAAACTAGGAAAGCTAAGGCCTCTTTGGAATTAAACCTTGCAAGGCAGGCCAAGGACAACAGAAAGGGCATCTTCAAATACACTGGAGACAAAACTAATGCTAGATGCAACATAGACCCTCTGTTGAATTAGGTTGGTGCCCTGGTGACTGAGGACATTAGGAGTTACTGAATGCCTTCTTTGCCTCTGCCAACACTGGCTACAGCAGCTCTGTCAGTCTGCAGTCAGAAGACCAATACAGGTTTCACACACACACACGTGCCCGCCTGTATTTTGTTTATATACACACACAAATCATTTCCTATGTCACTTCTGCCTCCCAGTCTTGTCTCCCCAACACACTCTGAAGTTCCTCTACCACCAGAGATGATAAAGAACTGGGAATGCCCAACCCAGCCAGCCACAGTGCCTGAGGCAGGATGGCTCCCAAGACACTGGTGTGGTTGCTCCCTGTGAGCTGTTTACTAACAGTGCTGAGCTTTCTGATTTAATGCCTTCTTCCCAAGTCGCTTTCTCTGTATCCAACTACACTGTGAAGATCTGCTTATCTTCTCCTGAAGAGCTTGAGGAGCAGCTCCCTGCCAAGGATGAACACACTACTGACAGAGCTGCTCAGAACCAGCCTCCAGCCAGTTCTCTGTCTGAAGGGCACAGAACCAGTAACTTTTCATTTCCTAACAGCAAGTTGGATGCCACACACCAGGGCCTCACCCTGCTACACATCACTCCTGGGCTGGGGTCAGGAGCGTTTCAGGGTGCTCCCCCATCCTTCCCAACACCAGACTGTGTCAGCACAACCGCAAAGAAAAACACTTCTAACTGTCATCTCACGAGTTCCAGCAAACATTTTTACTCCTCAAAGAGCTGAAACACTTTGTACACAGAACCAGAGGGGTTTTTTATTATATTTTAACCATGAATAGAATTAAAATTGCTTTTAGGCAATGGCAAGTTTCTACAGCAGACCATTAAACCCATGCAGCTGACTCAGAAGACAAGCTAGATTAGGATTGCTAACTGCCACCTAGAAAACCCCTAACTTAAAGCCTTGTGCTCCATGTTCTGAAGGACACCTCCAGCTCATACTAAAGGTGATGGGAAGGAGCTACCTGGATAAACACCTTGCTGCACTTTTCCAGAAGCACAAGCTCCTCTGGAGATGGTACCCCAAGGCTAACACACACCACACAGGGAAGCCCCTCTCCATGGACTTGGGGAGCACTGCAAAGAGCCAAGATGCCCAGCACTAGGACACGTAATAAGCTATTTGCAGCTCCTTCCCACGTGCCATTCCCCTGCAAGGCAGCTGCTTTTGGCTTTCAGACTCCAACCTGGGCCTAATTAAAATTTTAAAGAGCCCAAGAAGTGAAGTGAGCCACTTTTACCAGGTCCTTAACCAGAGAGAAAAAGGCCAGATGACCCAGCAAGCTCACAGTTCCTTCACAGGGTCACTTTTGGGGTTTTAAATAGTTTATCAGCCATGTGACTTATGACTATTAACTAACATGCAAACTTCAGCTGAAGGCAACTGGCTGGAAGGAGTCAGGCTGCTCACAGGTTTTCTTGTGTTGGCTACTCCAGTAAAAAAACAACCCAACAGCCAGGCAGCCCATGGAAACTGCAAAGCACTCTTCAGCTGCCCAGGCTTGTGTTCACAGAGCATTACTGAAGCTCCAGCCTCACAGACAGCGATGGCCATCACCCTTGTACATCTGATTCAGCACCAGTCACCTCAGGGCAGCAGCTGAAGCCTGGGTGAAACTCAGAGACCAAAGATTTAACAGATGTTTTAGTAAAAAAAGTGCCTTAGGAAGTGGTGTATTTGTATTTATGCCCCATCCCTGGGGGTGTTCAAGGCCAGGTTGGCTGGGGCCCTGGGCACCCTTGTGTAGCTCCAGGCCTGGAGGTTGGTGTCCCTGCCTGTGGCAGGGGGTTGGAGCTCTGTGATCCTTGGGGTCTCTTCCAACCCAGACCAGTCTGGGATTCTATTGTTATTTCCTGTTACAACATCTACAGCCTGCATCTCTTTCAAAAGGAAAACAATTGTTTTAAAAATTAAAAAAAAACCCACCAAATATTTATATATATTTCCATTTCTAAGAAGAAAAAGCTAGCTTTGAGACCCACCATGGATAAAATCTGTTACTATCTTCTGTCAGCTGCAACCAGCACTAAGTTTAACTTATGGGCCTCAAGTGCTATTGTCTAAATGGTATTAACAAATTACAGTAACAACAAAAATCAGGTACTGGTTTGCCCAGCATGGTAACAACTAGCCCACTGTTAACCCTGCCTTTGAGAGCTACAGCCATAAGCCCCAGGATGTGCAGAGTAACCTCTTCTAACCCCGAGACTATTAAAATAAATCTCAGTTTGCTACAAACTCTGTTCTGAATGGGTGATGCCCCAAAGAGCCCTAGAGCTTCTCAATGCCCCAGCACAAGCAGTACTGTGTCACACTCACTGAGGAGTCCCTGATAGAAAAATTTGCTCCCTCTAGCTGGAAATCAGGAAAAAAAGAAAGCTTGGATTAAATAGGTCTTGTTGTTCCAAGAAAATAGTCCACTAGTCCCACTGGTAGGCCAGAAGATTTTGTTTATTGCTGGTGCAAAAATAAGAGGCAAAGAGACCTGAAACCTTGACTCCATGTGGTTGGAATCGAGTCTAAACATCCCAAGTGTAAAAGGGATCAGCACAAAGCAAGGGGTTGGGTTTTCCCTTTCTGGAGACAAGGAAACAGAGAATCCTGGCACCTTCCTCCTCCCTTCCCTTGGCTCTCTGAACAGCGCTGGAGGTCTGCTCTCACCAGGGCCAGCAGTTCTCATGGTTGCAGCGGCTTTGGCTGCCTCCAGCCAGCTCTCAACTGAGAATTGCCCAAAAGTTACAGCCCCAGCTGGCTTACAAGAGCCACGGAGCTTAGAAGAGTCTCTTAGAACTAGGTGGTCCCATAGACTCAAGCCATCCCAGCAACCCAAGTACATACAGAACACTGCTGGGACTCTTACAGCCCTCTGGAGCACAGAGTATTACAGTTTTACACTGGTTCATCCCCTCCTGCCAAGAGCCCAGCAGCTCACCCTGCTGCCTTCCTCTTCTGCAAAGGCAAAGCACCAGCAGACACTGGCATAAAGCATCTGGTTGTGGAGTCTCCTTCTCTGGAGAGATTCCAGCCCTGTCTGGTCACCTCCCTGTGTGCCCTGTCCTAGGGACCCTGCTTTGGGAGGGGGTTGGACTCGATGGGCTCTGGAGCTCCCTTCCAACCCCTGTGATTCTGTGATCTGGTGGCGCTGCAGAGAGCACAAGCCTGGAGCGATTGCTTCCCTCAGCCTGCAGTCAGGACTAAACAGCTGATAAGGGCTACAGCCCATCAACCTGCCAGAGCCGCAGGGAGCAGCAACCAGTTAGGGAAGCTGGCCCATGCTCCCAGCTCCCATCGAGCATCCGACAAGGCCATCAGATGGCCCTCTGCTTTTGTTTATTTCCCATGTTAGCAGCTGTCTAAACCGAGTAACATTCGGTTCGTAATGCTCTTTAAATCCTTTCTCCAGCCTGAACTCCAGCTCAGTCCAGGTCTATTTCTGTCTCCTCTCTTGCTCTGTGTGCTTTGGCACTGCTCCTCCAACACTTGCAACCCACCCTGAAGAACAGGGCAGGAATGAATGTCGCTATGGACCTTGCAGTGCTGTCCTGCACTTAACAGCCTTAACACATTGACATCCAACCAAACTCCATTTTTAATTCAAAGTTTATACTCAGCATTGCATTACAAACTGACCTTATTCACTGGAACATCAAGCAAAGACTCATGTAGAGCTGCTGCCCACACCACTGGCTTGGAATAGCCGAGCTCCACCGTCGGGAGCATCTTGGCACTGCAGGTACCTCAGTCTGGCTCCCTCTGCCCTGAACCCCGGTGCCCCCGTGTCCCCTTTTACTTTTCCAGATGAGATGCAGCCAGTCACAAAAACTAATTGAAGCCTTCTGCTGCTTGGAAGGCTACAGCCAGGGATTGCTTCCTTCACAAAAAGCCTCGGTAGACTCTTGGAGAGGGCTACCTCACTCAAGCCAAGCCTGCATTTTGATGGAGAGACAGAATTAGAACTGGAGAAGCAAGGGGCTCTTTCCTGCAGAAGCCCCACAGTGCTCTCCTGAAGGAAGGGAACAGCCAGTGCACCCAGCTCCCACTGGCAAGTTACCAGCAGCACCTTGAGCATCCTGAGAGCAGGACAGACGGACAGCAATGGGAATTCACGCTACAGAGCATGTGGTGACATCCCAAGTTAGGGACACCCCTTAACATGGGGGATTGCTACCCAGTCCCTAGGGATCCAGGAGTCGGTCCCTCCCTGAAGGAGCCACCCTCCCAACCCCTACAGAGCCCACAGTCTCCACTAACTGGTGCTTGAAACTGCCCTGAGACCAAGGAAACAAGGACTTCCCAGAGGCAGTTGCCATATTCATCCTCATCTGATCTTCTGGCAGTGCCTTCAGATAGTAAGAGGTAAGTATTATTTTTTAAATCATAGATGGAATGTGGTACATCACACTGAAGTGGGGCTCTTGGGGTTTTTTTTGACAAGAGGGAGTTACATGTCATGGAACAAAACCAAACAGCATAAGCTGTGTTAGCTACAATACTCACACACAGTATGTTACCTTTTGGGGGAGTTCTTCCATAGGGGATAAAAACCCCAAGCAAGAAAAAGTAGTAATGGCTACCCTACAATGCATTCATGACAGACACAAATAAATTTTTATCTGAAAATTATCAGTAAAATCACATTAATTAGCCCTAAGCAAAGAGGAAAATTAATGAGACCATAGACACAAGCCTACCTACACTTACGTAGTGAAAGCACAACTAAATAAGTTTACCTTGGTTTTCATGGCAAGGCTCCTGTCTCTCAAAAGAACACAAAGGAGAAAAGAGTAATCTTTATTTTAGGAAGTGCTAGGAGAACAAAACCAGGCTTCTTGGTGATGGCATCGTGTGGGGCTGACGCACATACATACATACACGCATGAGCATCACCACTTCAACACAACCCAATGCTTTACAAGTCCTATTGCCACCCTTTTGAGCATAACAAACCTATCCAGAGCCCAGCTGTAGGACAAAGAAGCCATGTCACACCGCCAGCCCAAAACTCCTCTAACGTTCTGCACGTGAGCTTACACTGGAGCAAAGCCTGGCTTTTCTTTGTACTATAGAGACACCTGCTTTGCCTCTTCGTCACTGACAGAGGTTTGATTGATTCCAATTAGAACATGTTCCAGCCCCCACCCCCTCCTCATAATACACTATAAAATGAACTGCTAAAGGATTACCAGTGTAAAGCCATTAGAAACCTGTACCATCTCCATTTAGCCACTCTAACTGGGAATTCAACTCTCCGCCCATGGTTCTGCATAAACATCACTGCCCCAACTGAGTCCCTGTGCCGCTGGCATCACACGGCGCCTTGCAGCGGTAACGCCGCCTGTACACACTGATTAGGCACTGTGGTACCACCTACTGCGAACTTTACCCCCGGTGCTCTAACAATGGCTTGATGGTGCCTCAAATACCACTGTCAGACAGACTCACAGACCGGGTTGGGCTGGAAAAGGACCTTGAAAGCTCATCTAGTCCAACCCCCTGCAACAAGTAGGCACAGAATGAGAAACACCTTGATCACAAGGGACCCTTTAGATCACCGAGTCCAACCGCAGCCTAACCCCGACTAGCCCGCCTCTAGATCATCACAGATTTGTAGGGGTTGGAAGGGACCTCAAGAGATCAAGTCCAACCCCCTGCCAAAGCAGGTTCCTTAGGACAGAAGGAATGTCCTTAAGGACTTCATCTACGCACCTTTTAAATCCCTCCAGGGATGGTGACTCCACCACCTCCCTGGGCAGCCTGTTCCAGTGCCTGACAACCCTTTCAGCAAATAAATGTTTCCTGGTATCTGACCTCAATCTCCCCCAGTGCAATTTTAAGCCATTAAAACGCAACCAGACCAGATTGCTCAGAGCCCTGTCCAACCTGACCTCAAATGTTTCCAAGATTGGGGCATCTACCACCTCTCCAGGCAACCCATGCCAGTTGGTACCTCCCCCTCTCATAGTTTCAGGCCATTACCCCTTGTCCTAGCTCTACAGGCCCTGCTAAAAAGAAGCATCAGTCAGTTTGTCAGGTTAAAGCATCTACTTAAAGATGTTACAAGGTCAGTGACTGGCATACCAGGGTAAAGAGAACTTTCTGGTCCCTTTAAAAAGCTACTATCCATTTTAACAGTGAACACTTTGTAAATAGTTTACATTCTATTTCTACTCAGAGACCTGTCTTACCCCGGTGTGGCTCAGTTTGATAGGTCAGGCAAGGAGATTTGTCGAGGTCCCTTCCAGCCTGGGCTGCTGGAGGATTCTACTGCACAAGAAAGTGATGAGAAAAAGCTGCAGAACACATGACTGCAGAACTGCTTGTCTGGCAGAGCCAGTGTGGGCAGAAGAGGATACTGAAACGTTTTAGTTCCATTAAAAAAACCCAACAGAGTGGTTTGGATTTAAATGCCAATTTAAAAAGAAAGTTAACACACGTTTGTCACGGCCAGATGAACCTCTGAAAAGCCTTCATTAAAGGTTGACTCTGCCACAGAGTCAACTCTAACTGGAACCCTGTAAGGTTAGCTACTGGGAGCCAGTTAACCACCACCCATTCTGTAGGGCTGTGCTTACCTCACCCTCTTCTTGGGGAAGAATCAAACCCCAGGACTGGTCCCCACAGGAAGCCACGTGATTAAGCTCAGAGAACATTTGTTAAGTAACTCCTGCTGCACAGGAGTGTCTGATTCTGGCTGGGCTGCCAAGGATGTGGTCACAAGCCTGACATCTTTACTTACAGCTTCGGAAAGGGAATCTGCAAATTCACTGACCTTCTGCAAGCTCCACGGGACACAAGCAACCCCCAGTTCATGTCTAAGCACCATTTCTGCTGACAGCCATTGCATGGGTAAAAGTCAGGTCTGACAGCCAGCAGAACACCTTTTCATAGAACAACACCATTTTTTGAAGTCAACTGAGAAACTCTCACCCTGAGCCAGTGACTGTGTGTACACTGATACTGACTGTTACAAGACGACCCTCAGTGTGCCTTGGTAGTCTAGAGAACGTGCTAACAATTACTGTAGAGGACAACTCAACCTTCAAGAACAACCAAGCATTTCATCAACTCAAGGTCCTCTCAGAAGTCCAGATGTGTCCTTCACTATCTGGGAGGGAAGCTAAGAACCTCCCTATCCTCACCAACTCGACTGTTCAAAGAAACCTCCCTATCTTCATTAAGGATTTGGCAAAACAGAACAAAGACTCCACTGTCCTTAGATGACTCAACACCTTAAAAGGACAAGGTAAGGAAGAGTATTCCTCCCCAGATGACCAAAGACCCCACGCTTCTGCAGAGGTGTTTTGACAACACAGCAGATTTCAGTATGCAGGTGCAGAAGGACATTTGGTCAGCTTAATGAATATGCAAACATGGGTGGAGACTTTGTGGTGAATATGCAAACACAGGGGGAGATTTAGTGCTTTTCTGTGTACAAATGTGTGCTGGATCTTCTGCAAGAGTGTGCTTGATTTGGGGACTTCCACCCTGGGCCCAAACAGAGCAGTATCTCCTCTCTAAACTAGTTCTTGGTTTCAAGAGTCTTGATTTCAGGTAACAAAACTTGAAGAGAACCAAAGCAGGAAGAGACTCATGTAGAGCACCTACCACCAACCTGCAGGTCTGGCTCAGGGTGAATGCAGAGTTAATCCACCACAAGGGTTTTATAGAGTCACAGAATCATTCAAGTTGGAAGAGACCTCCATGATCATCCAACTGAACTGTCCCCCTACCACCTATATTGCTCACTAACCCATGTCCCTAAGTAGCTGATCCAACCTTCCCTTGAACACCCCGAGGGACAGTGACTCCACCACCTCCCTGGGCAGCCCGTCCCAATGCCCAACCGCTCTTGCTGAGAAGAAATTTCTCCTCATTTCTAACCTGACCCTCCCCTGGCACAACTGGCAGCCATTCCCTCTTGTCCTATTGCTACTTATCTGTGAGAAGAGGCTGAGCCCCAGCTCACTACAACCTCCTTTTGGGTAGTTGTAGAGAGCAATAAGGTCTTCCCTCAGCCTCCTCTTCTCCAAACTAACCAGTCCCAGTTCCCTCAGCTTCTTCACATCAGACTTGTGTCCCAGCCCCTTCTCCAGCCCGGTTGCCCTTCTCAGGACAGGATCCAGTACTTTGATATCTTTCTTGGAGTGAGGGGCCCAGAACTGAACCCAGCATTCGAGGTGCAGCCTCACCAGAGCTGAGTGCAGGGTGCTGCTGGCCACACTGTGTCTGACAAGCCAGGATGCTTTCCTGGCCACGCTGCTGGCTCACATTGACACTCACCTGACCAACACCCCCAGGTCCTTTTCCTCTGCACAGCTTTCCAGACACCCCACCCCAAGCCTGTAGCACTGCCTGGGGTTGTTATGAGCAAAGCGCAGGACCCGGCACTTAGCCATGTTGAACTTCATCCCACTGGCCTCTGCTCATCGATACAACCTGTCCAGGAAACTCTTTTGAAGGCCACAAAGCACAGCTCTCAAAACCATCGGTACATCTAGGTTACAGGGCCCGGCCCTGCCACTCGGCCTGCAGCAGGGGGAGATGCCACCTACGCGTCCCAGCAGTTCACCCAGTCACTGGCAGCTCCCTCACAAAGAGGCTGCGCTGTGCCACGGCTCTACACCAGCGGTAACTCCTCACGGCAGGGTGGGGACTAATCCCTCCAGACTCACCCGCACTCATCTACACACCACAGCAGGACTGGCTGCATCCCTGGGAGCAGAATCCTGTTCTGAGCAGATTCCTATCACCCCTCTGCCAGGCCAGCACTGACCGTGGGGAACACCACACCACACATCCAGACACAGGGTGGGAGGCCTGAAGAGAGCAGGAGGTTAATGGCTCCAGGAAACCATGAGCCTAATCCTGCTCTTGACGCAGGTTTAAGCGCTCGGTAGTTCTCAGGAAGCTGGGGAAGAGAAGGAAACATTAAATACCATCAGTGGATTATAAAATTCCACTGAGCCTTGCTAGCATAAAAATGCAAGCTCACTCCAAACTGATTCAGAAAGCAGATGTGAGGAGGGAGGGAGGAAAACAAGAAGATGAACTGATGTAAGTTATCCTCACGCAAAGTGAAAGATTCCTTTGCTTAGGTTTGTCATGCAAACCCCTTGTTTTCTGTTTGCTCACCTCTTGAGATGTGCTCAAAGTAATGCTGCTATTTATGCTTAGCCAGTGCTCAGCTTAGACTAAACACATTTGCCTTGATTCCTGTATTTCCCAACGGCACCTTCTGTCTGGCCTCATCCAACAAGACTGGGATGTACTCAGCTGACTACTGGAAAAACAACAATGGCTCACATGGAAATAAAATAATCAGCTGCTAAATGATTACCAAAGTTACTTTTCAAGAATTAAGCTTTAAAACCCCACCCAATCCTTACCATTTATGTAACTGAAATCCAGAACATGTTTTGTTCCAGACACAATGCAGACCCTGAGAAGAGCCACCAGTCACTCTCTGACCATGCAAGTGCTTTCAAATTCACTCCCACAGATCCTGCTGGAATATTTCCAGGGGTAACCACTCCCTTTGCCTGTCAACACCAGGGAAAGGTGGGTGCTAATCTCTCAGGCACTTGCCCTGGCAGCCAGGTCCAGGAGCTGAGGATGCCATGGGAAGTTGAGCTACTGGTACAGCCTGAGATGTCTGTCACTGCCCACTGCTGGGTACAAACAGACAGGCTCGCAGACTGATCTCATCAGCTGAAGGTTGCTCTGAAACAGTCTCAGCTGCCCTGTTCTCAGAGTTTCCCCACCCCATTTGTGCCAGCAAAGACTTGTGTGGGTAGGGGCATGGTTTGGGTGTTTATTTTATGTGGGTTCCTCTGATCTCACATTCTTTTGTCAGACTGACACAATACATCTAGTCTTCTAATATCATTAGGACTTCTAATGAAGAGCAGCAGTTCTTCTGGATGTAACTACAGCAATGTCCAGCCTCAAGCAGTTCATCACTCCTGTCATATTGGAGCTGGCAAGGGTGCTCTGAAGAGGCTGAGGAGCACTAAGTCAAGTGGCTTCGTGTGTAATACGGAACAGTTCCTGCAGTTATGAGCCCTTGGTAAGATGCCAGTGGTGTTAAAGAAATAACACTCATCCAACTACTCCACAGCATTCAAACAGAAAGGAAAAAAAAAGGAGTCATTTTCAATAGACTGTTTGAACTCATAACTGAAGTGGCCCAGATTGTCACAAAGCACGTCACTTGTCTTTCTTTGAAGAACAAGAGCACTGGCTCTACATCTCAGACAGAATTATTCTTCTAGCTGAAGCAAGTCTGCAACTAGATTGATCTCACCCTTACAGGTCAGATTCTGTCTTCCTTCTGCTGAGGGCTGCTTGGTGCTCGTGCCACAAAGTCTCTGGCACAGACTCCAGTGCTGACCTCCTGCCTGATGTCCTCAAAAGGCAGCAAGGTTTTAGGAGTCCAGCCATCCAGAGGCACAGACCGAATCCTCAACTGCCGATTTCACTTCCACACCTTTCCAAACGTTTCCAACAAGAGGCCTGCTGGCAATGAGAGCTCTGGTTTGCCCATTAACACTGTCCAGGCAAAAGCCAGCCAATAAAGCAAGGAGCATCTTAACCACAGACCTCTTCCATCAGAGTCTGAACACCAGCCCCTTCCGTGGGACCTCACTGGCCCATGCAAGTCTCAGGCCAGTGCCTGGTAATGGCAGAGCTTCCCTTCCTCAAGGGGCAGCCTCTTCAGAAGACAGCCTCTTCCACCCTCTGCCTGCTGTTCAGCATCCTCCCAAGAACCATTCCATTCCAGCCATGAGGCTTACAAAACTGACCACCCAAGAAGCCAGGGCCACAGCACAGTCTCTTCTAAGAGGAAAGCTCCTTTCCACTATGAGTCTGTGGACCAAGACCCCAGCATACCAGCTAGGTGATATAAACACAGAGAAAACTGTCTGAACATCTAACCTTCCCAATAAACCCAGTTCAACCAACAAAACAACCTGGATGAAATCCCAAGGGTCTCCCACATGGTAAATTTAAATAGTCTGTAACAAAGCTCAGAGTGAGCTTCTACAAAGCTAGGTAATGGCAGGACAAGGGGGATGGAGTGAAGGTGAAGGAGGGAAGGGTGGGGTGAGATGGGTTGGCTGGGGCCCTGGGCACCCTTTTGTAGCTCTTGACTGGAGGTTGGTGTCCCTGCCTGTAGCAGGGGGTTGGAGCTCTGTGATCCTTGGGGTGCCTTCCAATCCAGACCAGTCTGGGATTCTATGATTCATGGCAGGAAATACAAACAAAAACAGGGGGGAGGGAAATCAATTCATCTCATTCTCTGAAGTCACATCTTGCAGTTGCTAAGCTCCTCCAAACACACCATGTTGCTCATTAACAGTCATGCCTTAGGGCAAAACCTTTTTCCTTTTTTCTGGTCTTTTGAGTTAAAATCAGCTTTGAAATGTCACCGAGTTGTACAGTTCTTACTCACCGATAGCATCCGTGAGCACCCTATAATTTAAAACACCCCACTTCTAATGGACAAAGCTGAGTCAAGTAGGAAAAGCATGAGTTCAAGTAGGAAAAGGATGAGTTCAGCTCCTACCCTGAGCCTGGTGAAACTTCAAACAGCACTGAAACAAGGAAAAGCAGCTGAGCTAACAAAAACCGGGCCCTGCTTAAACAATCTTTCATCAAGTAAATCTCACCTACGTTGTTACTCTTGGAATTTGGGAAAGTAGGAGGAGCCAGCAAGGTCTGAAGAGAAGATGTGAAGGGGTATTTGGGAAGTATGTAATATTTAGCAAATGAAGAAAGCAGAGAGCCAAAGCCAGACTCTGACCTCAGTTATACTGGTGTAAATCCAACCTAACTTCCCAGACCATAATGGAATTACTCTGGATTTACTCCATGTTAACTGAGATCAAAACCTGTTCAATGAGACACAACACTGGAGTGGAAAAGAGGGCTTTTGTGTCTACACAATGGGACATTTCATTTCAAGTAACTATGAAACTGTTTAACACTATGTAGCTACAACACAAGAGGTGAGAAGGGCTTCAGCCATCACAGAAATTCCCCACAGACAAAACATCTGGAGGTTGAGAGGTTATTCACACTTCAAATCTGTCTCTAAATGAGCTTTATACAAATTAAATTAAGTCAAAGTGTGCTTCACTTCTTTAGGGCTTTTCTTCTTTGCCTCTTACACCTCAAAGCATGCTCTTTACAAACAAGACCCATCCCATGAAGCAAGCAAGCAACAGCATCTCTTGAGTCACTTCCCTCTCAGCCCTGTTGGAAACAAATCTCATACCACTTGCTAAGCTAGAGCTCCATCTCCATAAGATGCCCCGCACCTCTACACTGGGGAGTATTTCTGCACCTCCCTTCCAAAAGGAAAAGCCAAGGGTGAGTGGGAACTGGCCAAAGGGCAGAGCCCAGATGCTTCTGCTCAGAGGCAGAGAGCCCAGCTGGGGCCTGTGGCCAGTGGTGAGCCCCAGGGTCAGTGCTGGAGACAGTCTACAAAACGTTCATCCATGACCTGGACAGGGCACAGCATACCCTCAGCCAGTTGGCTGATGATACCAAACTGGGAGGACTGGCTGACACACCAGAAGGCTGCACTGCCATTCAGGGAGACCTGGACAGGCTGGAGAGCTGGGCAGAGAGGAACCAAGTGAAGCTCAGCAAGGGCAAGTGCAGGGTCCTGCCCCAGGGAGGAATAACCCCTGGCACCAGCACAGGTCAGGGGTGACCTGCTGGGAAGCAGCACAGTGGAGAAGGACCTGGGGTTGCTGGAGGACAAGCAGCTCTCCATGACCAGCGCTGTGCTCTCGTGGCCAAGAGGCCAATGGGACCTGGGGGTGTTGAGAAGAGCGTGGCCAGCAGGTTACAGGAGGTTCTGTTCTCCTCCCCCTCTGCTCTGCCCTGCTGAGACCACAGCTGGAGTTGTGTGTCCAGTGTTGGGCTCCCCAGTTCACGACAAGACAGCGAGATACTGGAGAGAATCCAGTGGAGGGCACAAGTATGATAAGGGGGCTGGAACATCTCTGGTGTGAGGAAAGGCTGAGAGAACTGAGGCTGTTTAGCCTGGAGAAGACTGAGAGTGCATCTCATCCACACTAATCAGTATCTGAAGGGTCAATGTCAAGAGGAAGGGGCCAGACTCTTCTTAGTGGTGCCCAGTGACAGGACAACGGGCAATGGGCACAAACTGGACCATAGGAAGGTCCATCTCAAAATGAGGAAAAGCTTCTTCTATGGGTGCCTGAGCCCTGGGACAGGCTGCCCAGAGAGGCTGGGGAGTCTCCTTCTGTGAGGGGATCCCAAACCCACCTGGATGCCACCCTGTGCGACCTGCTCTGGAGATCATCTAGTCCAACACCCTGCCAGAGGACCCTGTGTAATTCAGCCCTTCCAGCTCACAGGTGCCAGGGACACTCCTTCCCTTCCCACTGCGGCTCTGCCAGCCAAGCTAGCTGCCAGTCCCGCTCTCCAGACCTGCCCTAAGACAAATCACCACCTCCTTCTCAACAGCAAAGAGGTTCCTGGGTGGTCTTGTTAGACCAAGCTAGCAAGCTCAAGGAGTTTCAGCAGCCTCTGCTCACCAGGACATCATGGAATTACCCTGGAATTGCATAGCAGAACTCACGGACTGGGATCAGGAGAGGCCATAACCTCAAGGAAAAGGGAAGCAGAGAGCAGGGCTGAGCAGCAATTTCAATTGAAGCAGCTACACCTGTAAGAAAATGTATGTCCACAGATTCAGCCAAAGTTTGGGAGAACAAAATATCAGGGTCTGTGGGTCCGATCCAGGGTCTGTGGGTCCAATCCAGATGCAGAAAAACTCTGGAAACACTCACTCATGTGGCCAACATGCAGAGTGAGAAAGATACGTGTCCTCACTGCCACCCTCATTCATGCTCAGGCAAACATCAGCCATCAGCCACACCAAACACAGTGAGGGAAAGATTTCTCCATCATCTCCTGCACAAGCCTAACAAAGCTAGCCTAACACAGCCCTCCTCTGAGAGCAGGGATACTTTGCCTTCAGCAGCACCACATTTCATCACCAGGATACAGGCTGTGTATGCAAAGGATGCTCCAGACTGCCAAAAAATCTCGAGATAAAGGAGAGGAGTGCTGAGAAGGGACACTGAACCTTTCTGGAGGGAAAAGGGTCAGTGGAAACTTTGAGGAAGGGATGGGCTGAAGAAGGAGACAAAGAACAAAGAGATGTGGGAGTCTGACAGATTAGGAAAGAAAGGAAAAGAAGGAGTAAACATTTCAGGGAAAATAAGTGATCTGTGGGTTTGTGGTTCACACAGAGGACTGTGACTCAGGAGTAAGTCACATGAGTTCCCTGTGCTTTGATTCAGCTCAGTAAAATTTAAAGAGGGGGAGACATGACCAAAACAAACCAACCAACCCAAAATAGCAGAAAACCTGCTCACCTGAGTTACCCTAAGTGACCAAGATGTAAGGTCTGAAGTAATGTGTTGTAAAATCAGGAGACCTCACTCCTGGATGAGCAGCCGTGCCAAGGCACCACGCTGTGTTCTCCCAAAGAACAACTGTTACCCCAACCGGTGCTCACAGTGTCTGGCTTCTGTTGCCTACCAGGGGTGATGCTGGGGCTTGGCCTTGCCCATGGCACTTGTCAGGGCTGGTACTGGTATTTAAACCTGCCTCCAGTATAAGACAGCAGTTAGTGCATGCACAGCGGTGCTAAAGATCTCTCATTAAACCAGGGGACTCTTGTGTGGGTGCTGTAGGAGCGGAGCAACATCAAATGGATGTTGATTAGTGACTAGCCCAGAGGTTGGCAGGAATTAGCCTTCCCACTTGGGTGCTCCAGCTACCCTCCAACTTAAAACCATGTGCTTGTCTATCCCCTTCACCTACCTAGGGCCCAGAACTGTAGCTCTGCCAGGGCAGCTGTACAGCCACAATGTCTCAGGGACTTCAGCAAACAGAAATACAAGCTAGCAAGAGGGCATAAAGGCACCCACAGCATGCCCAGCCGTGCTGAGGCAGAGGAGTTCATTCTTGCTGCACAGCTTTCCTCCTCTTCTGCTCCTCAATAAATTACAAGTCCAAAAGCATACTAGTTCAGTGAACTAACTAAGACCTCACTAACTAAACAAAAAGCTCTGTCCTTTGGAAAACAGAGTCGGACATACCATTGTACAGCTTAAGAGAACTCAGGAAATGTTTCAGTGATATTCAGCATCCCCAGAGACACTTAACTTCAGCTCATGAAAATACACTGGTGTCCAAAGCAGGAAAATTACAATGGCTTCCTGCTTACACCCCCCAGGCTATGAATCTAATTTAAACAAGATGGCAGGAATCCAGCAGTAACCTATAGCCATAGATTAGAGCTGCTATCCTGAGCAAACAGACCAGACATTTTCCTGGGACTACAGCAACACAAGACATTCCTTCACTTTTGTTTAATTATACAAACCCACCCACCCCCTCTCCCTCCACTTCAGCAGGGTTTTTCCAGCCTGAAAACCTGGGGTCCCATTCTGCTCTCGGATACTTTGCACTGCAGACAAGCTCTGCCAGTCACAGTTTATCCCAAAGTCAGAAAGCTGACGTTGGGGGTTTGGCTCTACTATGCTCAGGCTATGTGAAATTGTCTTCTGAAGCTCTCTTTGTATTTTGTAGTCCTATGGCTGGGAAAAAAAAAAAAAGCAGCAGGGAAAAGAAACATCCCAGCTCCCATGAAAACACAGAGCTATGGCTCTCCCTCACTCATAATCCTGCAAGGGGCTCTGCACCATGCGGGGATCAGCTTCCTCCCTCCTCAAGAGCCAGCTCATGGTGGCACCTGGAAAGGAGAGCTCGGAATTCTCTCTGCACAAAAGCTCACGCACCCAGGTTTATGTTGGGAGCCCCGTTCCGTTACATACAGGCTCTGAACACTCACGGGCTTGATTCATTGCACCCAACATCACACACTAACTGCTGCCTTACCAAGAGCATATGGTAAGGAAGTCGCTCTCCCCGAGCGGCCAGATGAGGCTGCTAATAGGGATCCATTACCGAAAATAAATTCAACACTTCCAATTATCTTTCGCTGCATGTGATGTATGCAGCTTGTTGGCTTGCTGTCTGGGAACGTGTCGTTTTCTAATCTGCCTGTATTGTACCAGTAATGTTTAGCAGACTGAACGCCGCAGCTCAGTGTGTTTTAGGGCAAGGGCTACAGCTTGAGCAGAGCTGGCAAACTGCACGTGGCGCCTCTGAAAAGGAGTACCAGGGATGCCAAAGAAAGCAAAGGTGGAGGAGTCCACGGGATACACTAACTTTTCATCCTGTATCTTTATAAACAGGCACAGCCCGGTGACATCTGCAGCACACACTGACAGCGCGCAGCCCAGCCCCGCCTGCGGCTTATCCCCACGGAGGTTATCAGCCCCGCGGCTGCCAGTATTACTCCTCCAGCTTGTGCTACACTTCTCTGCCAAACACCCAAGGTTCAAACCCCGCTGGCAACCTGCGGCAAAGCTAAGTGAGGTGGGAGGCACACCGATTAGCTACAGCTTAAAACATCCACCAACACCCACCCCCAGAACGAGCTTGCAGCAGAGCCTCCGTTTGCAGCGGAGTCACCTGCACAGGCTGCCTCAGAGCAGCTGTTTCACCTCAGCACATACCACCTGGGGAAGTTCCTCAGTAGGGCTGAAGGTCTGGGGTTGGATCAGAACCAGAAAGGACATTATGACCCATTCCCCCACAGGAGCTAGGCTCACCTGAGCACTCATTATCCATATGGTAGGGTGACAACAGTATAAAAATCTCAGGGAGATCCAGAGCAGGGGGAAAAAAATTAAATCTGGAAGCCTCTCACTTGAATTCATCCCTTCTAAATTGAGGGCTTTGGCTGAACTAACCTTTGCTCCTTCTGCAGCCAGAGACCAAATGAGACCTTCAGAGCATTCAAAAATTCACAAGCAATGAACTGTGAGGTGCCAGTTTCTCTCTGGGAATTACACAAAGAGCCTTTGGGTAGCCAGTCTCCCAGCTGAGGTTCTTCAGCTAAGGGCCTACAGTGAAGTGGGATGAATCCTGTCCTCAGCATCATGGTTTCCCGTATCCTGATGTAACATGAGCCCCTTTGAGTGCTTCAGGAACGTGAAGTCATTGTGCTTTTGATCTGGTAAAAACCAGGGAAAAGCTCAGCTCACATCTACATCTACCAAAGAATAGATTGCACATGGTCTTCAAAAGGCAACAGGAGAAGGGAACTATAGACCATGAGCAACACATATAACCTAAACCACTCTACTCCCACTTCATAACAGAGCACTGCAAACTGCCCTATACAAAATGCAAGTCTCAGTCCCAGAGTTCCCCCAACAACTGCACAGCATGACTTCACCACAAGCGTAACTGAAGGTTCTTACCATCAGATCTGAGAGCAACACACTAAAACAGGACATCCTAAACACTGGCAATAGTTATAAAAAACCCATTATATTCAGCAACATAACAGCGGGTAAAACACACTCTCCCTGGCAGAAGCACAGTACAAAGCAGCCAGCACAGAGCACATTTCATTAAATCCATCCTATTTCTCCTAACAAAAAGGTTGATTATCAAGGCATGGTGAGCTGATCAAGTAACACCAGTCTCTTTCAACACAGAAATTGTTTTGCCATTTGCAAACTGAAAAACATATGTTCCCAATATTTTCTCTGATGTATGCGTCTCCTTCAAAACTGGAGCCCAGAGAGTATGCCAAAAATCAAATTGCTGATTGGAAAATATATACCAACTGGCATCCGAGGGCTTTCTCCATCTAAAGGGTTCCTCCTGTCATCCTTTAGGCCACATACAAAATCCATTAACTAAATTAAGTATCTGTTCCTTTTCCATACCCCTTAATCCAGCTTGTCCAGCCCCTCATCTGACTGAATGGAATCTGCTCTGGTAGAAATTCCAAGCAGCCTCCAATACACACAAGAAGCACAAAGCACGAGTCAGGGCTACAGAGATGCGAACTTGGGAGTCCACACAGGGTAACTGAAACAGCTCCGAGGGTTCCAGCAAGCGGGTGCAGCCAGGCAAAGCATGTCACAGACCCAACGCTGGCTGTTGGTGAAGGTCTGTGCCAGCAAATGGAGTGGCACCCCTCTGCGTGCCCTGAGGAGGATGAGTAGTGTTTACTCTCCTGCAGCCAACACCCGGCCCAGCTCTGGAGCACATTTCATGCCTCCTGAAAGCTCTCCACAGTGTGCTCCAGAGCTAGGCCGTACCTGCTCCAGAGCTAGGCCGTACCTGCTCCAGATCAAGCCAGCATCACTGGACAGGAGGGAAAGGATTAAGGATCACAGAGTCTCAGCAGGAGGGGAAGGATTAAGGATCACAGAGTCTCAACCACCTTCAGTTCTTGGTGTTTTTCCTACACCCCCCGCTTCATTCTGCTCTGAGACCTCAAGTTTCTCCTGTCACTAAAGGCACAGGCTGCTCATTCCCCTGCATAGAAGGCACTGGTTTTTTGAGTTACCTCCTAGGATTCCTGCTTTAGAAGAGCAAGGCTGGCATTTCAAAGCACAAATACTCTGGTCCAACTCCTGTTCATCTTCTCTCTATGTATTTCACTGACAATTCATCTGATGAACACCACTGCCTCAGTTAAAGCAAGATAAAGATGTATATGATATTTATATCTCCTTATTCATTTCATTACTGTGCATTCTCAGAAAAGAATGGTTTCCTCCAGATGAGAAAGAGGCCAAATGTATCAATCTTGGGGAGGGACAGCTTAGTCATAGCTTAAAAGCACTTGAGGATCTGCATCAAATATTGGGGGTTTATAAATCATTAGAAGTTTGATTTGTGGGCACCTAAACCAGTAGATACACACATCAGAGGTGTCTCTTTCCATACCATAGATTTCCCATCAAGACTCGCAGCCAACATGGCCTGCTATTATTGCCGGGGTAGGATTCACTTGGGTGCTGTACCTGACTGTGTGGACATGAGCTACTGTCACTTCTGAGAAAGAAATGGAAACTGGGGGGACGATGAGAAGGGGAATGGAGGAAGGCAGAAGACTACAGATTCACCTCTTACATTGTCAGCATCTACCTTCTCCCTTCTGCCTCAGTTACCAGACATCGCTGCCTTCAATGACTATAACTACCGTCCCCTGCTTCATGAGGGGCAGAAAGCACAGCCCCTGCTACCCAAGAAAATGGAGTTTCCACAGGTTCCTCTCCCACACTGTGCTTCAAAGGGACTAAATCAAGCTCACCACTGACATGATTCAGGATGGGGTGAAATACAGCCCCTTTTCACCTGGGGCAAGGGTTTGCTGCTCCCTCAGCTGACCTGTCAGCTTGATCACCTTCCACTGTGGTACAGTATTCTGGGATGCTTACTCTGATCAATCGGCAAATAGTTAGAGCAACAGAAATAACTGGGCAGCAACCTGCAACGGGAAGGCAGGACAATCTTTTGAAGCAGGACAGCAGTAGCTGAAAGAGATACAAGAGCTTCATGCTGTCACTGTGTGGATATGTGCTGCTCTCTAGATGCATGCTGTGTGACATACACTTACACCTCTACACTGATGTCCCCCAGAACGGCCATGAGTGGCTTCTCAACAGGTTCAATTCGCCGCAGATGATCTGAAGACACAGTTCTATCTAGAGCAGAAGTTACAGAACCTGCACACCGCCCTTCCCTCACAGCAAGGCGTGCGATCCTCCAGCACAACCTACATTTTGTTATCTATCATTCTTCAGAAAATGCAACAGTGGTCACTGATCTGAAGGAAAATCCACCATGCAGGGCAGTGAAGGAGTTTGTCAGGGATAACAGCAATGCAGAGATCCTGAAGCAAAGGTTAGAGAGCACTCATAAGCCACTGTATCAGGGACCGAATTTAATACTCTGTACAGCCATCTGCCACATGTTATGTACCTGATGGTTGAGTTTGTAACAGCAAGGGCTGTTCAAGAAAGACCACCACATGAAGGATTTGATCCAGAGAGAGCATCCTCCCATCTAAACTCCAGAAGCTTACGTTTGCATGGTTCTGAACAGCTTTGGTTGGGGACAGAACATCAGGCTGCATTGCAACAAGCTACAGACTGCTTCACGCAGTTGTCACCACCTGGAGCTGGAGTCAGTAGGACAACAATGCAAGGCAGAACCATAGAATCATAGGGGTTGGAAGGGACCTTGAAAGATCATCGGGTCCAACCCCCTGCCAAAGCAGGGTCCCTAGGACAGATCACACAGGGAGGTGTCCAGATGGGGCTGGAATCTCTCCAGAGAAGGAGACTCCACACCCCCTGGGCAGCCTGGCCCAGGGCTCCCTCACCCTCACCAGGAAGAAGTTCTTCCCCATGTTGGTGCAAAACTTCCTATGCTCCAACTCACAGCCAGCAATTTCCATGTAAGTTCAGCAGGCAACAATTTCAAATGTATCATGAAAAAATAATCCATAAGGCAAAGTAGAAAAGAATAACTTATCTGAGGCATTATTACTTTTTTCCTAAGGAAAAGGCAATCTCCACTGTATCTGCAAGTAAACCCTGGGATAGGAATCCCTCTCTTGCCAAAACAGCTTCAATAATTGAGGCGGGGGGTGGGGTGGGGGGGGTGAGGGGGTGGGATTCCCCTTGTGCATGTGTTCTGGGCTGGACAGGCAGAGTTAAGCCAGTAGAAAAAGGAGCTGTAAGGGAGGCTCTAGTAGGCGTTTGGATGGTGTCCCAATACTCTGGCTGTCTCACAGATTTTCATGCTTCTGACACTGGCGATAAGAGTCTTCTGTAATCTATAGTCAACTACTTTCAGAGGGACCCCAGATAAACCCTTCCAGAGGATCAAGACGGCAGCGATGCAATCGCACAGAGCTGTTTTCATTGATAGCGTGGCGTCTCCGCTGAAGACAACAGTGTGGCTGGTACCACAGGAGCCTCAGAGGTGGGATAACCTGTAGGTGCTTTATCCTTACCAACCTGGAGATGTCCGCTGCTGTGTGGTACCAGTGACTGTCATTCAACTGATGACAGCACCAGTGACACTTAGTAGCAGTAACAATAAAGAGGGGGCATTCCAGCCATAAGGAAACGGTGTATTTCCTGCTACAGTCACCAAGGGTGCAATAACAACAATAGCACTTCAGCAGTTCCAGCACAGGAGGACAGGTTTAGTGGCTGTTGTGCCCTGGTTACCTGCATGTCGGCAGACACACCACGACAATGCTGGACCATTCAAAATTTGCATTGTGCCTCCTAAAAGGTGAAAGAAAACCTCAAAACTCAGCCGTGCACTCATTACTGCTGCCATGACAGATCTAAAGAAGCCCAAAATAAACCCAAAGAAAACCCCTTTCACAAGCTTGAGTTTTTCAGGCAGGACTTTCAGAAATTTGAGACCAGAGAAGTGTGAAAGATGAGCTGTGAGGACTTCAACCCCATATGCTGTGATGCAACAGGTGAGCTACTGCACCAGGACTGGGAGGTCAGACTCGTTAAAGGAGCACCTCCTTTTTTCTCTCCACTTCAGATTTGGAAACATGAAACCCACTCACCTCTCAATTCAGTCTATTTGAATTAAGCAGAGTGTGTAATTTTCTTTGCCTCTTGCCTTACTCTTCCCAAAGTTAAGCCAACTCTTTCCTTCCTATAAAAATATGGGATTCTGCTAAGCACTCAGTGTTTGCAAAACATTTGCCCACGGAAACTTCACTGGCCAGCAGCTTATTCCTCCTTGCCAACCTAATACTGTGTACAGTTCAAATATCAGCCAGCTCTCACACAGTTCTGCCCACTGAGGAAGGTAAGGAGACCTGCTGAACGAGTGCAGGAAGAGCTGCTGCCCAAAGATGGGTAGACCTTCTCAGAATTCACCAATTCCTCAACTCTTGATGAATAGAGATTCCCATTTCCCTCTCACTGCATGGTCTGACCAGGACACGCGCACACAGGAGCAACCCACTGAATCTCTTTCTCAAGCAAGAGAATGGCAACACCAACAATATCCCTCCTGCTGCCACTTCTCTGCCACTCCTGTGCCACCAGCATGCTCCAAATTCAATTACACCCACGCAGCGCTGAACATCACCCACCAAAGTACCAAGGAAGTTTACACCACAGCATGACTTACAACAGACCAGCCTCAACTAAGGGCTATTGCTTGCCCACAAACGCAGCGACACCAACAGCTCCACAGACCTGGGAACCCCCAAGGACCACAGGAGCTCCCAAGACTCTTCCTGTGCTGCCCATGTTCCTTGTACAAACTCCACCTCCGTGATGCAGGCGAAGCCAGGTCTTGTCCTCGCTGCTTTGCGGAGCGCTGCCATGCAGTGTCTCCACAGGCCTGCTCCTATCCTCAAGTAAAACTAAGGCCAAGCCTTGACACATTTCTCCCCCGACCAGAGGGAAGGCTGAGGACAACCACCTCCTCTCCCAGGCTACAGCAGAAGGCCCATTTAACTCCTCCCAAATAGGAGAAGCTATGTATATGCATTCAGCCTTTACCTGAATGCTTTAATAGATACCCATAAAGCTGAGAGTAAAGCCTGAGGTCAAAGACCTCGAGTGAAAGAAGAGCATGAAAGGGTGAGCACAGGGCAACACATCAGAGGGGAGCCTGGCATCAGAAACCTGCCAGGAGGTGAAGAGGCAGGGACACTGCTCACCTGTAGATACAGAAATGACAAAACAGTGGCACATCCCAGGAAGGCCAGCCACGCTGCCACAGCGGAGCAGTGGAAAGCAGGAAGAATTTCAGCTGAGCAGCAACTTAATATCCTAAAGTATGAAAAATCTTAACTTCTAAATTTAATAAACTTTGATGCCTTATGCTCCTCATTTGGAAAAGCCATTATTTCTTCATTATACTTTCTACAAAAGCTCCAAACAGCAGAGTTCCCCAGGCTCTCACATGGGCTGCTGAACTTGTTCCAAGCTCACACGCGGAGCAGCCCAGCCACTCTTATGGGTACAGCCCTGCAGGCCCGCTAAAGAAAGGGCACCTCAGGTTATAAAGCTAAACAGAATTAGGAGCCTTTATGCTGCGATATAATCACAGCATCACAAGGCTGGAAAAGACCTTTAAGATCATCTAGTCCAACCATTCCTGTCCTGTGCTAACCCATATCCCTGAGCACCTCATCTACCTGTCTGTTAAACACACCCAGGGGTGGGGACTCAGCCCCCTCCCTGGGCAGCCTGTGCCAGTGCCTGACAACCCTTTGGGGAAGAACTTTTCCCTCACATCTGCTCTGACCCTGCCCTGGCACAGCTTGAGCCCATTGCCCCTCGTCCTGTCACCTGTCCCCTGGCTGAAGAGACCATCACCCACCTCTCTGCACCCTCCTGTCAGGGCAGTGTAGGTGGGGATCAGGTCTCCCCTCAGCCTCCTCTTCTCCAGGCTGAACACCCCCAGCTCCCTCAGCCGCTCCTGGGAAGGTTTGCTCTCCAGCCCCTTCCCCAGCCTGGTTGCCCTTCTCTGGACTCGCTCCAGGACCTCCATGTCCTTCTTGTAGTGAGGGGCCCAGAACTGGACCCAGCACTCAGGGTGCAGCCTCACCAGTGCCCAGTCCAGGGGCACAATCCCTGCCCTGGCCCTGTGGCCACACTGGCTCTGACACAAGCCAGGATGCTCTTGGCCTTTTTGGCCACCTGGGCACACTGCTGGCTCATGGTCAGTCTGCAGTCACCCAACACCCCCAGATCCTTCTCTGCCTGACAGCTCTCCAGCCTGTAGCACTGCCTGGGGTTGTTCTGTCCCAAGTACAGGACTCTGCCCTCGGCCTTTCTGAACCTCATCCCGTTGGTCTCAGCCCATCAGTCCAAGTCTGTTCAGATCCCCCTGAAGAGCCCCCTCCCTGCCCTCAAGCAGATCAACACTTCCTCCCAGCTTAGTGACTTCAGAGCTCTATGAAGAAAAAAAAAAGGCAGGGAGGGGGTGGGGGGATGTAGGAGTGAGATCAAGTAGGATGAAAGACTGCATTTCTAGTTTTCCTAGACATAAGTATAATACTATTTTCACATCTGAACAAAGCAGCACTAAGGCTTTCCCTTTGCTCACAGTAGCAATGTGTTTCCTCTCTGGTTTGCAAGGGAAAGGGTACAGAGATGCTCATATGAGAGATCTGTAACATGCAGAGTATTAGCAGGCAAGCATTGTCCTGTGATCTAGGAAGTCCAGAGGTTACACATTTCCTCCATTTTTATTGCAATTAAGATGAATTACTGGAGTTTGAGGTAGAAAATCATCATTCACGCTAAAGGCATGCTTGATTAAATCACGAGGAGTCAGTTATTACTGGTATAATTCCATCAGCTTCGCAGAAAAAATACTAGGGATGAATTTGTCCTCTTAGGCTTATTTTCCATTCCAAAATTCCTTAATGGCATAAAGAAAGAGTAGAAAAGCTGGCCACAGATGTTAAATAAAGGCATTCTGTGTCCAATCCCGTTTCCACAGGATACAATGCGAGTTACTTAGTAGGAGATCAGGACCCACAGCACGCAACTACAAAAGCATTTGCTGATCTTTAGCTCCAATTCAAAATTTCCTTGTGCCAACTCTTCATAATTTGGGATATTTTTCCCCCCCTTTCAGTTTTTCCATTGAACACAAGTCTAGCAGGAGATTTCTTTGTCAACAGCCTTTTTCAGTATCTACAAAACTTCTGTGGCCACGTTTCGGCAGTGAAAAACCACATTAGAGAAATTCCTGCAGTCTGTTATAGCACTGCACATGCTTACACGTGAAGTGGAATCCAAAACAAAAGGCTTTTTCAAACCAGAGAGCTCAGCGTGCCAACAGATGGTACAGCAGCATCAGAATGTGAAACCCATTAGGGTTTTTTTCTGTAGGTCCTAAGTCTGGGCCATGCCCAAAGCCTCCAGTTCGACACTAAAAATATACAGTTATTACTGGTTCACCCAAATACCACAGCATGAGCAAAATACCATCACAGGGGTCACAGCACTACAGCTAAGTCAACCAGCAAAGACCACAACGTGCTGGCACATCCCAAGGCAGCATTAATAGGCAGCACTTGGGGAACAACGGAGTCCAGGAGAATACAGGATAAACACCTACTTCAGATCAACCTTGTGCGACGCTGTGGACTCTTCCAAGCCAGACTCTCCCATGGTTTTGGTGAACACACTCTCCTTATCAACAACCCTTTCCCTTACGGTGCTGAGGAAGCAGCTGTGCTGTCTCACTACTCAGTACTAACAGAGGAGAGTGAGCGACTGGGCCACTGCTCAGCACACCCTGTGCAGCACAGATTAGGAAAACTATTAATAGAGCTCAAAGCCAATCCACAAGAAATTTAAATTGTACCTACCTACCAACAAACAGTGCACCTGGATCAGGACAGCTTTATACAAAGAGAATCACAGAACCACAGAATCTCCTGGGTTGGAAGGGACTCATAAGGACCATCGAGTCCAACTCCTGGCTCCACATAGGGCCAGCCAAGGCAGAGCATGGGACTGAGGGCATCATCCAAATGCTTCTGGTGCCCAACACACCCCCCTCACTACAGAGCCCCTTCCCAACATCCAACTTAAGCCTCCCTGGTGCAGCTTCACGTTCTATCCCTGGTCCCCAAAGAGAGGAGATCAGCACCTGCACCTTAGCTCCCCCACATCAGGAAGCCACAGACCACTGTAAGTCTCCCCTCTGCCTCCTCTTCTCCAGGCTGAACAACCCCATGCCAAAAGCAAATTTAGAATGACAAAATGGTTTGGTTGAAAAGGACCTTAAAGCCCACCTAATTCCAACCCCACTGCCATGAACAGTGGCAAAGTTCCTTGGAGATGAGCTTCAACTCCTTGTAGAGTCCCTTTTGCCTCATGGACTGGAGTACCACACAAAAACATCAAGAACAATTTGTCTTTGGGCAGCTATATATAAAGCCCTTTTTTGAAAGGAAAAAAAAAATCATCAGTTGAGCAAATAACCAGACAAATTGAGGAAAAAAATATTAATCTAATACTCATCTATTTAGTTGAGCAACCTCCAGAAAGGAGACCACCAGGTAAGTAAACCCTGTAAACACAAACTGAGTGATACTCTTCATCTGACTTAAGTTACCTATTTATAGATTCAAAAAAACATGTTGAAGAACTTGTCACAACAGTATTTCTGGCATTTTCTTTTCAAGCACCTAGACTTGGGTCACCATCAGATACATCAGACTACTTGCAGTCTCTGCTGCTACAGCCATATAGTTTAAGAAATTAGAAGGACACACCACCATCGGTGTTGCTCAGAAAGACAAAGTACTCAGAAAGCCAAAGTGAAGTTTAAAATTATACATTCTCCACTTTCAAAGAGCTTTACAACCTCACAAGTTATCCATCATGCTACAGAGTAAGGCCCCTCAGGCTGCAGAGGGAAGCTGGACTTCCATACGGAGCCATGTAACAGGATCCACCAACACAGGCTTGCCAGCAGCTCTTTGTTGTGTAGGTCAGACCTCTGCAGGTTTAAGTTTCAGTTACTCTCCTGAATGAAATCTAACATTTGCCAAGGAAAAGGATCTCCTGAGGGAAGAGAGGGAAGGGAGGAAGAGGCAAGGAAGGAAGGAAGAAGTCTGTGAGGGGAAAAACCTAAATCAAGGAAGGTGGTGGTGGCTTTATTGCTAGCAAGGTACATATGGAGCAAGGTGGTGGGACAGCAAAGGGTGATTAAAAGAATCAGTCTAATGGAAGCAAAGGGCCTGGAGCATCAGTGGAAACAAGTGTCTGGGAGATGGGAGGAAAGGAATGAAAAGGGGAAAATGTGCAGAAGAAAAACTGAACATGTGGTAGAGAGAACATGTGGTATGAGAAGGAAAAAAGCAGCTACAGAAACAAAGGATTTGAAAGTGACCTGCAATGAAAATGAAGCATAGGAGCTACAGCAGTAGAAGAGCTGAAACTTCTTTCTACCCAGGATGCACAGGAACAAAGGGCCATCCACACAGACCTGCAAACTAAGAGTGCAGCATTCAAGATCACCTTCTTGCTGTCACAGTTGGTGCAGAGCCCCAAGCACTCCAAAAAAAAAAAAAGAGAGAACTATCAGTTCTTATAGGAGATCAGTTTCTGCTCACCAAAGGGGAGATGTACAAAGTGTAATTATGGAGAGAAAATAAACCCAAAACACTCCCAACCCAGCATGTTGATTTTCTGCACCATCCAAGGAGAGAAACAAGAACTACCAGCTTGATTTTCCAAAAGGATATGAAAGAGTCCTAGGCTCTACACTTCTGGACTTGACCAAAATCTTTTCCTTCTTGCTTACTTCTGTGGCCCATATGTGCTCGTTACATAAAATAACAAAAGCTAAGGGGGAGGGAGGGAGAAGTGACACCACAGGTGAAAACAGTGAGGTTGATAAATGGACCCTTTTGCAAAAGGTCACTGATACCAGAGAGATGGACTCTTCACCAGGAAAAAAAAAACAAACCCAGAGAACCCCTACAAACTTATCAGTAACAGCAAAATTCACAAAAAATAAGTCTTTTCCTCTAATTTTCCAAGTATTTATAATAATAGCTAGCACATATCTTATAGGCAGAGGCATCTATGGCTGGGGGAAACAAAAGGAAGGAATGTTTTCCTTTAATGACATCCCTGCAGAAGGGGAACTCGTAAGAATTGCCTTCTAGAACATCGTATTCTGAGATATGCTATGGAAACTAGAACCAGAGAGGTAGTTTCCAAGGGCTTTTCCCTATTCTTTGATTTCCTCCCTTCCACCCTCCTTATTTTTTTAAAAAGGGAGTTTTTCCTGCACGGTCCAGCACATCACCAGCCTGGGGCATCCCTTTCCTACTTCCTCTTCAAGTCACCAGAAGATATTTGACAAAGAAAAAGGAAGAAAGCCAGAGTAAAGGGATAGGAAGGGAATAGAAAACAGATGCTGAAAGAGAGGAACAGACAACGCACAGCGAAAAGGATGGGGGGGGGGGGGAGGAAGGTAGAACCAGGGAAAGAAGTAACAACCCAAACCAAAACACAAACCCACCCCCACACCGTGTGAAGCTGCTGGACCGTTACAGTGCAGCTTCTGAATGCGAACACGGGACAGGACCAGAGGAAACGCGCGACAGTACTGTGCGTGTCTGTAAGTGCGTTACCACCGAAGGACGCTGAAAAAAACCCAAGCAAACCCAAAAGGACTTCGTAGCTTCGGTCCCCGTGTACGTGCGGTCTACTAGGAGAAGGTCACGGAGCTACTCCAGCTCGTATTCGAGTTCTGAGATCCCTCGACCCCCCCGCACGGCGCGCTCCGAGCCCGGCTCATCCCGAAGGCATCTGGAAGGCGCTGGCGCTCGGCGGGCGCTACCCGGCGCCGGGGAGCCCCGGCGGTGTGACAGGACCGGCCGGCCCCGAGCCGGACCTCCTCCGCCGGCCTGCCCGGGCTCCCCTTCCCCTCCCGCCCCCAGCCCGCCTCGCCGTGTGCCGCGCTCCGGAGCTCCCCCCGCTCCTGGGCCGGACCGCCCAGGGAGAAAGCCGTACCTGGATCGTGGAAGGGCACCAAGGCGAAGTTGTAAAGGGGCCTCTTGGGTCTTTTCAGCGACGTTTCCAGGATCTTGGATGCCCCCTCGATAACCTGCACCAGGTCGTCGTACATGGAGCCGGTGACATCAAACACGAACGCCAGGGTGGAGGCGCCCTCCGGCACCGCCTCGCCGCCGGGCTCCCTGCCGCCGGGCTCGGGCGCAGCGCGGGGGCACAGGGCGAGCAGCAGCAGCACGGCGCCCGGACACACGCCCCACGCTCCGCTGCCCCCGCGGAAAGCCATGTTCCCCGACAGCCCGCACAGCTCCCGCGACAGGCGCTTGCGACGGCCGGCCCGCAGCAGCGCGGAGAGACCGGCGACCACCGCCTGCTCCGCTCAGCTCCGCTCAGCACGGCGCGGAGGGCAGGAAGCGCCGCAGCTTTTGTCTACGCGCGGCTGCGGCCCCGCTCCGCCTTTCTTATCGGGCAGGGCTGGGGCAGCGCCGCCCCGAGGGAGAGGGCTGAGCCCGGTCCATGCCGGGGGTGCGGGAGCTGCCGCCGGCGCCGATAGCACTGAGACTGCGGCCTCAGGAGCCCCGGCTGCGGACTGAGGCGGCGCCCGCCCCGGCCCCGCCTCCCGTGGCCCGCCGCGGCCCCTGCCCTCAGCTCGGGGCCCTTTCCCGTGCGGCTGGGACCGGGGCCGCCCCTCGCACCTGGCCGCCTGCTGCCCCTCCCGCTAAGCCCCGCCCCAAGCCGCCGCCCCGGGCTGTGTTCCCTGGCGGGAACGGGGAGGTGAGGGACAGGCCTGCCTGTCCGGGCGCCGAGCTGAGTGCCCACACCTGCCGGGCCGGCGGGCACGGCCGAGGGGTTTATGTTTTATTATAAACTGCAATCTCTCCTACGTCCCCTGGTTCTCCTCTCAATTCCGTTACGGCTCCACCACAAGTACCTGAAACCAGGAGGCTGGACCTGCCGAAGCCCCTCCAGCCTCAGGTTCCCTCTGCCCCACGGAAGTGTTCTTACAGTGACCGCTGCAGTGGGCAGAACAGGCCCCAAACTGTGATCAGGGCCCAGGCCCAGGCACCGGTGGTCTCTGGCGCAAAGGAAAGCAAGGGAGCAGCCAGCGCAGTGGCCTAACCCCGCTGAGGCAGTGGCAGAGATTAAAGGCCATACATTTCAGAACTCCTCGGTTGTTTAAGGGCACCGACATGTAAATGCCTTTGAAAATCCAATCCTAGGTGGCCAACACAATGCTACCAAGAAAGGCCCAAACCCACTTTGCACCAGCTCACCTCAGTGCTGGTCTCAGCAGGCTCCCTTCCCATCAGCCATGCCACGCGCTGCCCAGACCAACCCAGCATCATTTCCAACACCAAGTGGGAAGGAAACCCCATCCTTTCTTTCCAGCAGGGTGGCCAAGGCATTTGCTGCAGCTCAGAAAGGTAGACCCATGAAGCAGAGTTTACCTCATTAGTTTCCCTCCTCATTTTACTAATCTTAAAATTGGTGTTAAAACTCGAAACCATCATACTGCGACTGGAAAATTAATCATGTAGAAACATTGCTTATCCTAATCAAGTTATAAGCCTGGAATTGAATTATAAAAAACAGATGTTTACATTCTTTCTCCCCTTCGGCACTGATGTCATGAGAAGGAAGCACACAACCAGAGCTGAGCAAAGCATTCGCAATAAAACCCCAAACCGTGGAAAACTCGCCTCATCCACTAGCAGAAAACTCACACCAGGTTTATCAAAAATATTCATCGATCTCGTAAGCAGGGATGCACTCAAGGCATAAAATAGGGGAATGTATTCTGAACACCGCTGAGGCCAGCCACACAAGAAAGCCACCATGTTTTCTGTCTTCAATCCTATCTCATCTGGATGTGAGCGGGTGAGAGTTGGTGCCTCTATGAAAAACATAACCCTCTCGGACACATCTCTAAGGAAATGTCCCTCTAACATGGGTTTTAAGGTACAACACAAAGAAAAATAATAATTTCCTGACAGTGGAAACTGGTATTTATTTTCATTGCCTAACACTTTCCACTATAAAATATCCTGGAAGCTTGGAAGCTCTAACGCTATTATTCACAGCAGGCCTTTGAAATTTGCAGGAAGCAAGCCCTGTAGCAAGAGGAACAGTATTTCTTTTTTCCTTCTCTAATGAAATTATTTTCATAGTTTGCCAAAGAATCATCTATTCAAAAAAAAAACCAACCCCAAAACCTCAAAAAAACCCCAACCCTATGTTCCTTCTGACATGCTCTACAGTGAAGTTTTGACAGCGTGCCAGACTAATAACTAAGCACAAACACTCCGAGGTCAGGCCCATGCCACTGTCAAAGCATGCTGTAGCAGAAACACCTGGAGATGATCAGGACGGGGGGCCAGGGGGAGGGAAGGGGGCTGGGCTGAGGTACCCTGGGGGTGGAGGTCTCCCCACCTCCCCACAGGCCCAGCTTTGCCACGGCAGGCTACCACCTTCACCGTTTCCAACAGTGAGCATCTCTTTGTGGGCCCAGATATCACAGTTGTCTTTGAGGCTTGCTCCCTAATTTTGAGCTGCTCAGGCTTAACCTCGATGTCCTTTTCATGCCTCTTTAGGGGCTGAAGTTTGACATTTTGTTGATACAATTGGGCAGCATGGAAGGAAGGATTCAGCAGATGTGGAGTTGACTGGCGAATTCCTTCCCACCACACTCGCACTGCCACTCTGAGGGGGAGCGAAGTGGTACCCGCCAGTGCTGGATGGCCTTCAAAGCTCCCTCCCAACCCAAACTATTCTCTGATTCTATGACTACATATTTATCCTGGGTAGTTGTAAATGATGAGGTGAGGTGGAGTAGAGTTAAGTCATTTAACTCCTTCTCTCTAGCTTGTCTCAAATATAAAAAGCAGAATATTTAAATGCTCTGGGGAAAATGCACTAGTTTAGAAGACCAGGAAGGGAATAAAGTAATTCTCAGCCTTTAAACTTGTGTCCAAATCTGGTCCATTTTGTAATTTAGAGCTGAAACTTAGTACTGTCCAATGGCTGCTGGTGAACAAAGCTGCCGGTTTCATTCTCACTCATAGTAAACAAGCACTCACTGCAAAAACTGAAGTTTCCATCTGCAGGAGAGTACATCAAAATGATTGTTTTTAAAGCTGATGCTGCTCCCTAATTACAGAGCAAACTGCTGAGACCAAAGCAGATCATCCTCCTGGGATTCCATGGACCACTCTCAGCAGGCTGCATCTACCAGAGCTCTTTCTCACGACACCTCTTTTCTGCTCAGCAAGTCCTGCACGTACACCAGATACTCTTTGTCACACATGCTTGAAGATGTATTTTTTATCCACATGTCAAGGTTTGATTCCCTCTCCTCCTCAAGGTCCTGTCCCTCCTTCCTTTCTTTTCTCTGTTTGAACGTGAGTAATTGTTGTGGAAAAGGAGGGAATCGTTGCTGTTTGGTTTGGGCACCTGGCTTTGACCCTCTCTGCCTGAGGTGTATGTATTGTACGATGAGATCTCTCCAGTTTGCAGACAGAGTGTTTTCTTAGCTGGTATTTTATGTATATATATACACTCTGCTCCTGCCTATGAGAGGAGCAACTTCACATTTATCAAAGCCATTCACTACTTTCAAACTGAAAATTAAGTCCTTGGTTTCAATTTCCATGCTTAGAAGTGTGTGCTGGCAGCACTTCTGCTGCTTTTGGGAAGGATGGGGTTAAAATGCCATCCTCAAGAGCAATGCTACCTGGAAATTAGCAGGAGCCTGAAACCAGGTAAAGGAGCTCACTAGGGCTCCTGCCAACAGATCTGCAAAGACCGACAAACAAGCAGAAAAGAGAAAGCACTGACAGATCTGTCATTGGTTATGTCTCACAGAATCTCTGTGTGCATCACAAAGACCACAAAGAGAGCAGCTCTCCTTTGGGGGAGATCCTGTCCCACAATACCAGTATATGGTGAGGGCCCAAACTCGGAAGCGATGGAGGAAACACTGACCTCTCTCCAGGCAGTGACTGCTTTTTTATACCCATGCAGCTGGCCTCAAACTTACACAGCATGCCTTCGGTGCTCCGCTTTCTTCTCAGCGACCAAGGCTTGTTGCCTGGTTCAGTTCAAAGTTCTTCTGCAGGCAGAAGGAGACAGCCTTCATACCCAGTAACCTGGATGCCTCTTAGTGGTTTAGTCGCAGAAGATTCACCTCTTCCCATGAGATGCGTGACCTCTGCCAAGGATACAAAGCTTATGCCTTAGTATAAAACAGGCATGTGTGTGACCTTGGATTGACTTCTGGCTGCTGGATCTTCAGAGGGGTCGTATATTGTACGGTTTTCTCCAAAATCAATATGACTAGAAACCACCTGCTTACTCTGAGAAAACAAACCCTGGGGCTCTAGCACCTCTCTGTGGGGGTTGATGCTTTTATTAGATAATCCAGGTTCTGAAGGGCAGCGAGTTCCTGATCTTCACATCCCCAAAAAGGTTTGTTTGAACCTGAAATTGAGCTCCAGGCTCTGTTCTCAGCTCCTGCCCTTCAGGCACCAGCATGAATCAAATAGCTGGACCCAGGAGGGTATTTTGAGCTGCTCACACCTGCAATGTCTGCCTGAATTGGGACTGTCCTGTATCTCATGGGTACTGCTTTTCTAAACCCAGTCTGCAGTGTGAGCCCAGCGATGCTGGAAGTTTCTCTGGCTCTGGCAATTAATGCTTCCCAGCACAATGAGCGCAAACAGGCGAATGCTGGTGATGCTGTGCATCCTGCAGACATTTCTAACAACAGACAGCTTTTAATCTGAGTTGTAAAAATGAGACGTTTTTAAGATGTAGAGAATTGAGAAGAGTCTACAGAGAGAATCTGTTGGCATTTTCAATCTCCTTTCTCAGCTCCACAGAAGTTTGCTTAAATATAAATGTCAGTTTGATTCACAGCTCAGCACATTTCAGGGTATCGCATAATAGTGAGAAAGAGCTAGACACAAGCAGTAAGTAGCTGTAGCAACTGGAGTAGTTTGTTTAATAAACCATGTGCCTGAGCCAAGAGACCATTTCACCCTGCAAAAGCACTGAATCATCTCTCATCTGTGAGATGAAATCACTTTGCTTTTGGTTATAAAACATTTGTTTTATGAAACAGGTCATCCTGTGATCATGACATAGGAGTAAAAGTCAGGAGCCAAGAGCTTGCTTTCTGGCTCGGAAGCAGACTTGCTGCCTTTGTTAAAGCAATAATGTATCCAGAGCAGAACCAAGCTAGGACCTGCTCTGCTACTGCCCTGCTTGCTTGGAAAAAAAACAGCAGATAAGATGGAGGGAGGGAGGGAGGGAGGGATGGACGGACGGACGGACGGATGGATGGATGGATGGATGGATGGATGGATGGAGAAATACAACAATCAATTGTTGTACCTACTGGACAAGGCACTTTTGATCTCCTAATCAATTGTTACATTCATATTCTAGCCTAAGCGCTTTGGAGCACAAACTATAAATGGGTTTCTCATCAATATACCCTACAAAATCCACACGCTCTGTAACGCTGTGCTCCCTAGTTCCCATCATGCAAATAAGGAATGAAAGTAGAGGAATAAATTCCTTGCTGAAAGTCACACAGGAAATCCGTGGCAGGACCAGAGGACCACAGTCCTGCATTTCACCTTGCTTAACATCAGTATTCTCATTTCTCTGTACCTCAAGATTCTTTAGTGCTAAAAGGGGATTGTGCATCTCTTTCTGCCCTGAATGCTGGGAGCAGGGAAGCACCAGGAAAACCCACACCACCTGGTATTCTTCCATTGCAAAGTTTTGTGAGGTTGGCCAGTCTCTTTCAAATGCTCTTACAGCTTAGTCTCCATCAGCAACTACCGTGGTCCTTATTTGCAAGGTGTTTTGTTGGCACTCTCTTGCCTAAAAAGAACTCATATTCATGACCACTCCTGGGTTTTGACTGCAGTCCAAATGTGGCCAGTTTTAGAAATACCTGCACCATGTCTGAACTGCTACAAAGGAATATGCTTCTTTTTAATCTGTACTGGGAGCACTACTTCAAGATCTTAAATATCTAATGAGCAACCTAATGAATTTCTTTATGAAAACTATGGGGGGCAAAAGAGCCATACTGTAAAGGTCATTGTTCAAGCCCAGGTCCATGAAGACTGGTAAATCCTCTACCTGGATTTTTACACTCCTGCACCCACAAAACACATGCTGATCCTCTGCAAACCTCTGCAGACCGGCGCTGTTCTCACCCACGGTCACGTAACCACACAAACCTGACTCGTGGCCGTATGTTACATACGGTGCGTGAGGCAGTGTGGGCTTCACCATGCTGAAAATTTCCACTGACCATAGACATCCACATCCAGCTTAAGGACCTTAAGTCCTTTTTCCAGCCCATGGAGATCAGATCAGTACAGAGAAGCACAGCCAGGCTTTCATTTATTGACAGTAAAGAGACCGAGGTGACCAGTTCAGGTGGAGACATCTACACACTGGATACCTACTTCTAGCCCACAGATGAGGATGCCACCTACACAATAATGGTTCTGTGGAACTGTGAGTGTCCCTCCTGTTTTACTTACAGATCAGATGAGGGAGCCCTGGGACAGGATGCCCAGGGGGTGTGGAGTCTCCTTCTCTGGAGAGATTCCAGCCCTGTTTGGACGCCTCCCTGTGTGACCTGTCCTAGGGACCCTGCTTTGGCAGGGGGTTGGACCCCATGATCTCTGGAGCTCCCTTCCAACCCCTACAATTCTGTGACTCTGTGATTCCATGATCTCTTGACCTCTGAGTTTCAGTCTGAACTTTTGAGCCAGGATTTTATACAGGATTTCAGTATTGTTGCCTGAAGGTGCTTTGTGAAATAACTTTTCCAAGACCTTTCCAAGCAAGTTTTTCCACTGCAAATATCAAAGAAAGCAGAGGCTGCCACGACAGAAGTAAGGAACATGATGCAGTAGAGATCTCTAGGAGAATCACCAAGTCACCCATTTGATTCCTCAAAAAAATACCCATCTATGTATGTGTAAATTGCACTCATACCTTCCATCGAATTCTGTGTGTAGGAAATGGGATGTATAGATGTTAGGAAATGGGTAAGATTGTGTTACAACACATTTACTGCTGTCACCATGAGTAGCTGCCTGTTGGATAGAGGAATTTTTGCAAACCTCCTGCAGCACTATTATAAAGATACTCCGGGTTTTTTCTCATTGACAATGATCGTATCCTCCAGAACTTCAAGAAATTCTATTGCCCAGCTCAGGATTTTCAATAGAGTTTACAAACAATTGGGCAACCAGGCTGTGTGAGAAGAACTGTATCGGTTTCGGGTGAGTTTCAAGAACTCCATCTCCCTCTACTGGTAAGTCGGAATGAAAGGTTTCGAGATAGATGACAAAGAGTGTGGGGTTTCAC
Source organism: Hypotaenidia okinawae (assembly GCA_027925045.1). NCBI lineage: Eukaryota > Metazoa > Chordata > Aves > Gruiformes > Rallidae > Hypotaenidia > Hypotaenidia okinawae. The sequence continues at coordinate 3,543,106 of BSDF01000009.1, read as the reverse complement.
TCATGCTTTCAATAGCAAATAGAACACGGAATTATTTCTTCATAGATGAGGTTGAAAACCACCTTAAAATAGAAGCAGAATTTCCCAGAAGCACACAGAGACACCATCCCTGTATCCAAATGTTTTGCATGTGACATTTCTGAAGGCCCTTTCTGCAGGAAAGGCTTTCTGGAAAGTATATTTAGGCACACAGAGAGATTCTAGTGATGGGACAATTCAAAGAGCAAGTGTACTTTTTACAGTTTGGAAAAAAAACCCCACTGATTTCTTTAGAGAATAGCTTTTTAAACTGGCCCAAAATTGATAGATTTGTTTAATTAACGTGACCAGAGAAAATCTAGCATCATGTTAGTAGTTTTACATTGTGTAAAATACTTTAGAGGGGCTTTTTTGTGGTTTTCTTTAGTTTTGAAACTGAAAATCTACACAACTTCCATCACTTCATGCAAACAACAACTCCCCAGGGGAAGAATTGTTGTAGATTAATTAATACTAGAAGCAAGCCATATACCTTGAAGGAGCATCTCAGTGGAGACACTCGATGCAGTTCTAGGAGAATGAATCCAGCAGCCTAGCTCTGCAGCTTCTTACCTTGCAGACAAGCAGCAAGACTCCCTGGCTGGCAACTGGGGTAAGTTCACAAGAGAAAAGGAAATTACTCTGAGTGTTGTAATCCTCTGTTACAAAGGGCAGCTGCTTCGGTCCAACAGACCCAAGCTTGTTTTGGACTCCATGACAGTCGCTCAGCTAATAGATAACATCAAAAAGCATCCCATTCCTCTCATACCAGCAGCTATCCTCTGGAATGCAGTTGGCAGATTTGCAGCCCATGAGCTTAATTACTGCACCTCCTGCCTTGGAATGAACTCTACTATTTTTAATTTCTCTGAGGGAGGACCTAGTTAGGGTACAGCATCATATTAAGGCTCTCTGGCACAGAGGACTGCCAATTAGCAGAGCTGTGCTAACAGAGATCTAGACTTCTTGGTCATAAATCATGAAATAAAACTGCTCCCTTAAGTAGAACACGAAGTCTGGGTGCTTGTGCCATTTCCATAACAAAAAAGAAAATAAGGAAAGAAAGGCTTACTTCTCCACAGTTATGTGCTTTGCTTCTTTTAAGCCTGTCAAAAATGTATTTTGTTTAATTCCAGGTTCCCTGTGTCTGTCTGTCCAGACTAAGCCTACAATGAAAACTACGTGGCACTGCTCCCACGACCCATCCTCATCCCTAGGAAAGTGCTAGAATTAGCTCACAGTTCCGATCTCAGTATTAATTTTTTTGTGTGTGTAGACTTGGCTGATTTAAGTATTTCTCACATTATTAAATATCCTCCTTTAAATTTCCTTAGCAAGACAGCACTAACTATCCTCAGGCACGTGAAGTGTGTTTTCCTGGCACTTAAAGAAACCAAGGTCACCCAATTTATAAGTTCATCCTTTTTGAGTGATTTTTTCAGTCTGCAGTTTCAGTTCTTACACTGAAGCCCATAAAGACCAAGGCATCCTTTAAAATCCTGCCAGACTAAGCTAGCACCTCACCAGTAGTTCCCAAGGATAATTTTCCAAGATCTCTAAGTAGCTGGAGAGCTAGTTTTACTACCAAGACAGACTATATTCTCCACAGTCACACTCTTCTTGGCATAATGAAGATCTTCATAAAACTTAGAATGTTTTTCACATCATTTTTTTCATTACAGCCTGATGCTCCTTCTACTGAGAAACAGGAGACTTCTGTCAGGCATATCACTTCTAGTGTTAGAGGGATGAGTTACATGAGAAAAGACCAAAGCTTTTGTTCATAGTAAGAATAAAAAGCCTTTCACAGGAAAGGCTTCCCCTTATAGAAGACAGCTGTCATACACATGCACCCATCACATACTCAGGTGGTAGGCTAAGTCATTGTTTACCATGAAGCTACCTGGCAGTTTCCATTATAACCTTGTTCTCAGGCCTCTGTTGCTCGTTGGACTCATGGTCTGGTCTGAAATTTCCCAGATAAAGCACCTGCTTTGAGGCCATGCCCCGGATAAGACCACCTGTGTCCTTTCCTGGCTGGATTTTAAAAGGAGACCTATGCAGAGCACAGTGCTGGGAGCCAAACGGTGCCCAAAGGGCGGTACCAGAATACAACCTCCTGGGTCAGCACAGGTGGACCAATGCCACCCTCATCACTGCTGCTGTTTGGTCCCTGAGGAAGGCAGAGCCCGTGGGGAACCCAACCTGCGCTCCCCTGAGAGGCACCCTGAGATGGGATCTGGATGAGGTGCTGAGCCTGGCACTGCCAGCATCATCCAGAATGAAGTATGTCCAGGGGCAACGCCAGCCCTTCATCCTGACCTCCTTGAATCAGTTGAGGGAGCTCAGCAATCTGAGCAATCCCTGTTCTTAGGAGCTGTCCTCTTTCCTTCTGTTGAAAATGGAACTGCTTTAGTCAGATCAAAACCCTTCACATTCAGTGCTCAGTACTAGCCACTGGTCAGGTGCTCCAGTCCCTCCAACTGTAAATAAGTTCTGCTGCTCAGAAATGTGACTCAGATTTTCTCTTACTCAGATTCTACGAGCAAAAAGGCCAGAGTGAGGTACAGCCCTCCAGTGATAAAAGCTGGAGACCACGAGCCACGGGCATCCCTGCACACACCACACTTTCTGGTGTGCACCGTTCCATACTCCCGAGTCCCCATGCACTGCAGATACCACGCAGCATCTCCCCTGGGGTGCTCCGATGCATACATACCCCTATCCTTATTCAGTCTCCTCTATTTCAGCATGCAAATGCCTGTTAAAGTAAATACTCTGATGCACTGGAGATCACACTAGATTATTTGGTAGCCACTTAGTAGTCTACTGCTCTGTAGAGTTTTCTTCTACAGGACTGTAAAAGAATCTTGTGTCCTTTCCATGAAATGCAGCTGTCTGAACAGGCAGGGACAGGAAAGAAAGGATGGAGCCATGTGCTGCATTTAGGGGCTACATCTGGAACTGTAAAAGCTGCTACTTTGAGAAAAGGGGTTTTTTTTTGTTTTCTTCTTGCCTCTCCAGAGATAAGGACGCTCAGACTGTGAGGGTGTCAGTCCCTCAGAGGGACTAGAGAAAGGACTCAGAGGGAAGGATAAGATATTTCTTAAGTAAAAACTAAAACAACAGACCTGGCCTCTCATGCAAAGCTCCAGCTGAATGAGAATTCCTTAGTTGTCAAACTCTATGTTTGGTTTTTATCTGTGCCCACTCACTAAGATGCCATGAGATGCGAGTCAGGAGCCAGACTTCTCCAGGCGGCTCAGAGCTGCCAGGCAGCTCTTCCCTCTGTCTCTCCTGCTCTCCGTGTGCTTTGCCCGCTCCCGAGTCTGGTCAGAACAGAACTCTGATCCCAGTACCCTTCAAAAGCTCCATTCATGTACCATTTCCAGGTTAGCTAGGCAGGAGTTAGCCCAGCAGTTAGAACCTGATTTATGTTGGCAAGATTTCCAGTCCATTTTCCGAGACTCGAGCAGATCTAATTGTGTGCATAAACACCCCGGCTGCAGCTGCTCCACACAGCCCTTGCAGGCTCTCCAGCTTCACCTTACAAAATACAGCCTGAAGCCAACAAGTCTGTCTGCAACTCCGTGGCTGTAAAAGGGGGTACTATATGGGCCTCATGGGCTCAGTGCAGCATGGCAGAACCCCTATGTCCTAGCAGTGGAGTGGTTAAGGCCGGTTAGAAGCAGCAGTGATGAATTCTCCTCGGCCGCTGTTAGAGCGCAGCAGTGGTTGCTGTCACTAGTTCAAGACCTCCGTCTCAAATGAGATTTGCCAGTGCCATGTCACAGGCAAAGCTTCTCTTAGAAAGTCTAACTTGCAAGAGAGAAACTTGGTTCGAAGCCAAACCACAGTGGCATGTGAGACAAGCAAGCCCATTCTCCTCTAACTCAGTAGAGCATCAAGTGACGCTTTGGTCATTGCCTGTGGTTTGTCTCTGGTCCAGAAGAGTTAGCTGCATATTTTCCTGACTTTGTATAACTTGATGACAAGCCCTTTCTGAAGAACCCCAGCAGATCTTTGTAAGTTTATATCCTGAATAACTAACACGATCTTTGCTGGGAGAACTCATTGTTCCTGCAACTGCAGTTGCTGGGCTACACACAAACCTGAGTTTCTGTAATAAAAGAATCGTGGCTATGCTTAAAAAGACACATTCCTATCAGAATGCTCCATTCCTGACATGCAGTTTTCTGCTCAAGTCAGGTTCTTGCCTCCTGCCTTCAAGTTCCTGGGTCCAAGAGTCTAAAAGCAAAAGGTTATGGTGTAGAAAGGTGCCAGCAGAAAGGATGCTGGTTACAGTAAAGATAAACAGGGACTCGTTAGTGGCCTGAAGTGAAGCTAGCTGAGATTACCAGCTGCTTCACTTCCATTTCCAGCCATCTCTGGATTGTTAATGTAATCATTGTTAATGGTTCCAAACTTGAAAAGGGGAGATTTAGGTTGGATATTAGGAAGAAATTCTTCACTCTGAGACACCAGCACAGGTTGCCCAGAGGGTGGTGGAGGCCCCATTCCTGGAGACATTCAAGGTCAGGCTTGATGGGGCTCTGAGCGACCTGATCTAGTTAAAGATGTCCCTGCTCACTGCAGGGTGGGACTAGCTGGAATCTGAAGGTCCCTTCCCACCCAATGCATTCCATGATTCTGTGATTCTGTGTTTTTTACACAGACAATGTGCTCAGATCCTTCAGTACAAGAGAGACTATGTGAGGGCTACACAACAGAGTCAAAGCAGCGTGATCAGCTTTCTCACTTCTCCTCTCTGCACTTAGCTGCCATGCTGAGGTGTTCTGAATCCCCTGATTAGAATAATTCAAAAAGTGCAGAGACTAGACTTAGCAGGACTAGGTAGGTACACTGGCAAAGCTCTGCATGGCTCCTCTCTCTGTGCCCACTCATAAACGTGACCCTTTTCAGGAGTTTCTGAATCCTGTCAGTAACATACAGAGACCTCTCCTTTCCAAAGCTTGAAGACCAACTGAAGTTGAGGGAAAATGTCCTTCAAATTTGTCAGCTACATTTGGGCTAAAGGAAAATTTATTTTAACAGTTACAAAAAAAGAGTTTACTTTTCTTAAAAAGTACTACTGCCACTGAACATTCTTGTTTCTTTTTTGCCTCTTTTTTGGGGGGGGGTTGGGGGTTTTTTGAACTAGGGAACACGCTGCCTACAGTACATCTCAAGTGCCTGTGAAACACACACTCTATTTGCCCAGCTTTCCTGAGCTGCTCTAAAGATTTTTAAGATCTTCACACTCCAGTACCTTAAAATACAAGCCCATGTCTATATGCTAATACATTCCCAGGAATGTAATGCAGTAGATTTTTCCCCTTACACTTCTGGAATGCCAAGATAAAACTTTAATTCTGCTTAATAACACCAGCAGTAGTAATGAAGAGTTTGTGATTTTCCCTGTGATCCCAGCCTCCCTGCAGCCTTTTGGGGATGCTTCCTTCAGCCACTGAAGTTACTGTTTCCTGCAGTTATGGAGATTTGATTAATGCATCTTTTGTTCTTGGGAGAGTGTTTCTAAATCCACTCGTCAAAAACCCATGACTGCAGAGAAATATTACCTTTAGGGGTTGTCTCCTGATTGCCTGTGTAGCCTTCAGGAAAGGTCTCCCCCTGATGGTTCAGAGGAGGAGCTCAACAGGAAAGATGGGCAGAGATGCACCCTGCTGTCTTGGTTTTGGCACTCTTCCAGTATAACTCCACCAATTCTCTTTGATTTTCAGCTGTTATTTCTCAAAAGACACTTTGCTTTTCCATGTGCTGTTTCAACTATTAGAGAGGTGTTTTAAAGGGACAGTATAAATGGGGGAAGATGAAATACATGTTATGTGCTGGACAAGTGTTCACAGAAGGGTGAAGAAGACCATCCATGCTGACACCACAGACAAAAGGCAACACTACAAGTGCTGCTGTTTTCCATGGCCCATGCCTGGCCAGCAGCAATGACATCAAGAAAGTAGTGAAATCTTTCTCGCATGACTGTAACCTCCTCTGCATGAGCTGAAGCCACAGTCCCAAGGAATGTGGACACCACAAGTACAATTAAGATTGAGAACCTCAATTATTCTCTGTTTCTCTGCATAAAAAGTTGTCCTCACCCCCAGATCTCCAAGGAGCAATCAGGCTTTAATCTCCCTCCTGCGGGATCATATGAGAGTTGGGATGGGGAGAGTGGAGCCGTCTCCCAAATCATGTAGGCAGTGACAGTGGCCAGGATCTGTGGGCTCTTTCAGACTGAGGTCCCAAGACCAAGTCACAGAATCACAGAATGACTAAGTTGGAAAAGACCTTTAAGATCATCACGTCCAAGCATACCCATCCTCTACTAAACCGTATCTCTAAGTACCTCATCTAGCCATCTTTTAAACACATCCAGGGATGGTCACTCAGCCCCCTCCCTGGGCAGCCTGTTCTAGGCCCTGACAACTCTTTCGGTGATTTTTCCCTCCCATCTGCTCTGCCCCTGCCCTGGCACAGCTTGAGCCCATTGCCCCTCGTCCTGTCACCTGTCCCCTGGCTGAAGAGACCATCGCCCACCTCTCTGCACCCTCCTGTCAGGTCAGTGTAGGTGGGGATCAGGTCTCCCCTCAGCCTCCTCTTCTCCAGGCTGAACACCCCCAGCTCCCTCAGCCGCTCCTGGGAAGGTTTGCTCTCCAGCCCCTTCCCCAGCCTGGTTGCCCGTCTCTGGACTCGCTCCAGGACCTCCATGTCCTTCTTGTAGTGAGGGGCCCAGAACTGGACCCAGCACTCGAGGGGCAGCCTCACCAATGCTGAGTGCAGGGGCACAATCCCCTCCCTGCTGTCCATGCCTTCAAGTCCTTACTGTCTACACCTTCAGAAGACAGCACAAGGCCTGGGCAGGGAAACTTGTCTTTGGGAGGGCAGTCTACCTTGATGACCGTTTCCTTTGCAGTCTAACAGAAAGAAGTTGCAGCTAAGCTGCAACACCCAGCATCCACCTAACCTCTCCTGTTATTTGCTACACTACAGTGCTCATTGTGTATCCTTTCCAGCACCAGCTCTGTAACTCAAGGAGCTGGGAATGGATCTTCTTTGTAGATTAATAAATACTAGTATGTGATATCTGAAATGGATTTTAGACTAAGCCATACTGCAGATGGCATTGTCAAGAGACAAATCTTGCACATCTTCAATTCAAGAGTCCACCTGGAAACAGAAAGTCTCCAGCTTCCTGCAAAATAAACTATTCAAAGGCTTCAGGAACTGGCTGTCAAGGAAGGTATCCTGTTTCACTGACCCTGAGGGTGATGTGCAGCTTTTTAAAATATCTTCCACCTAAAGTCACTTGTTCCCTGCCATTCAGATTTCAAAGTCCTGCAGCTATAGATGTCGAAGCTGTCTCGTTACCTTTTTATGAAGCAGGCAGAAACTGCTGCAGGAATATTGCTCACACAGCACAGTTCCAGCCCTGCTTCCCATGCCAAGCCTATCTCCTGCTGGCAGGGCACAGTAAGGTATGGACTGGATAGGTGAGCTAACGCAAAGACACTTCCTGGAGCTCATGCTCCAGAATGAGAAAGCATTTGCATGAACCACACCGCTCAGTTATTAACATCCTGGGACATTCATTTCTCTGAGCTCTGAAATGAGTGGATAAAGAGTGATATGACCATCTGCAACCCAGGGTAATTTTGCCAGAGCGCTGAGGTGAAGGGAGAAAAATGGGGTTATCTGTATGTAGGGATCCTGACAGGCTGGAAAGCTGGGCCTGGGTGAACCTGATGAGGTTCAACACTGCCAAGTGTCAGGTGTTGCACTTGGGCTGGAGGAATCCCAGACACAGATACAGGCTGGGAGAAGAGCTCCTGGAGAGCAGCCCTGAGGAGAAGGACCTGGGGGTTCTGGTGGATGAGAAACTTCACATGAGCAGCAGTGGCTCCTGCAGCTCAGAAGGGCGATGGGATCCTGGGCTCCATCAGCAGAGGGGTGGCAGCAGGGACAGGGAGGGGGTTGTCCCTCTCTGCTCTGCCCTCCCGAGGCCCCAGCTGGAGTCCTGTGTCCAGAGCTGGGGCCCCAGGACAAGAGAGATGTGGGGCTGTTGGAGAGGGCTCAGAGGAGCCACGGAGATGCTCAGAGGGCTGGAGCAGCTCCCCTGCGGAGAGAGGCTGAGGGAGCTGGGCTGGGTCAGCCTGGAGAAGAGAAGGCTGTGGGGGGACCTCATTGCAGCCTGCCAGTCCCTGAAGGGAGCAGAGGAACAGGAGGGGAATCAGCTTGTTCAAAGGGCAGAGACTGGCAGGACAAGGGGGATGGATTAAAACTAGAGGAAGGAAGGTTTAGATTAGATTAGGGGGAGTTTTTTACAGAGAGAGTGGTGAGGGGCTGGAAGGGGCTGCCCAGAGAGGGGGTGGGTGCCCCATCCCTGGGGGTGTTGAAGGCCAGGCTGGCTGGGGCCCTGGGCACCCTTGTGTAGCTCCAGGCCTGGAGGTTGGTGTCCCTGCCTGTGTCAGGGGGTTGGAACTCTGTGATCCTTGGGGTCCCTTCCAACCCAGACCAGTCCATGATTCTATGATCTGTATGAACATAAGAGTTAGATACATTCCTCTGCTGTTCTCATTCCCACTGGATTTCTGCAGAAGGATATCACTGAAAAAAATAGTATTACCCAGTACCAGTTTAGATGGATGGAATCAAGAAGTGAGCCACTGTTTGTTTTTAATTAGTATCAGTAATTATGGAATGTAGACAGCATCCTCCTCCTCTTCCCAGCCTCCTTTAGAATCATGACAAAGAACTGAGCCACTGACATGTGCACATTGTGTCTGGAGACTGAATGTCAAAATTTCTCAGTGCAATTATTTTTCAGGAGAAGGTTTGGTGGAGCTTCCAGCCTCTGGCATTTCACTGCACAGCGAGTGTGCTGATAATCCACTGCTTATAAGCAGCCCTGGGCTGTCTGTCAAACAGAGTTCCTTTCTGTTCTCAGGTGGGCAACCAGCATTGCAGTGCATCATTTAGCTCTCAGTAGGAATTGCTGCAGCAAAGGCTGATGTGAAATGATACTCTACCTGAAGACCATCTCTCTCTTAAGGAAGAGACATACTCTCCCTGAAGAAAGGCTCTTTCTCTGAAAGCCACAAACTTTTTGCCTGCAACAGGCACCCTTTGAAAGCCTGACAAAAACATTTAGAAGGTGATCTCTAAAAAACCCCTACCACCATGAATAAGGTATCCCACGTGATGCACAATAACTGGAGGCAAAAGCTGAGGTCTAACTAAAACCATCACCTTTTATAGCATCCACCAGCAGCATTTAAAAGTGGCAAAATAAAATGAAGTGTTATAACCATGGCTGCTAAAACCTGTTAGTGGTGAGTGACCTCTGCAGCCAATGACGACAAAAGGAGGTTATCATCTTATGTGGTGGGTATGTTTCTTTCCTCACTCATGGCTCACACAGTGACATGGCTTGCCATTAAGCAAACAAGCAGTGCCCTGAGAGAGGTCATTCCTATCCCAACCTGTGAAGAAGAGGCCCATGAGAGCAGATTTGGTCACCAGCACTCAGCCATTTGACTACAGCATCCTCTGAGCTCAGTTCTACACACACCCTCCTGGAAATAACTGCTCTGCTTTTGTCACCTCAGGGAGTCCATGGGTCAGTACCTACCAGCAGCAGCCACATGCAGAACTGCTCTGAACCAACCCAGTAGCAAAGGGAAATCGAGTTAGCTGTGTCTGTGCAGCTTCAGGATCTGCTCAGAGAAGTGATGGCATCAACACACCCTGTGCACCATCCCTTACTGGATCCCAAGTTCGCTCACAGGCAACTTGTCTTCTTGTCAGCCCTAAAACTTAAACTGCAAATTATCCTAGAAATAAGGGCTTGCAGGTCTCGTTACATCTCAATTAGTCTGTACTGGGTTAAGGTAATTTGCAGCTGAGAAACTCCTTGGCCCTGCCAAGCGGAGCACAGTGGGAGAATTCGGGTTTGACGCGTGGCGTGGGGTACAGCCCCGGCACATCTCACCTCCCTTCCACTGGACTTCTGGCACTGGGGGTGACTCTTGGCACTGGGTGACAGAAGAGCCCAGGAGACCCCCACTTGAAGGTTCACATTCCTGTGTGGTTTCAAGGTTTCCCAAAAAAGCTGTTGAGCAAAGTATCATAGAGTCATAGAATCGTAGGGGTTGGAAGGGCCCTGGAGAGCTCATCGGGTCCAACCTCCTGCCAAAGCAGCTCCCAGCTCATATTGCACAGGGAGGGGTCCAGACAGGGCTGGAATCTCTCCAGAGAAGGAGACCCCACACCCCCTGGGCAGCCTGTCCCAGGGCTCTGTCACTGGAATAGGCAATGGCAAGACGCACCGCCTGGCTTGCAGGGTCACCTTACAGACGGGCGCCGTGCCTGCACTGTGAAGACTGGAGCAGCCACGAGGTGGAGAGCTTTACAACGGATTCCTCCCAAGAGCCGGGAAGATGCTCCTTGCTGGAGCTGGGAAGATGCCTGCGGCTCCGAAGCATCGCTCCCGCAGCGCGGGTGTGGGAGCTGCCCCGCACAGGGACACGCTGCTCCGGGCGCTGCTCGCCCCCGGTACGAGCCGCATGCCATGTGCGGAGGGAGCTGGAGAGGACGCTGTGTCCCACCGAGCTCATCCTCCCGGTGGAGAAGGGCCGGTTCCCTTGTGTCCCACCGAGCTCATCCTCCCGGTGGAGAAGGGCCGGTTCCCTTGTGTCCCACCGAGCTCATCCTCCCGGTGGAGAAGGGCCGGTTCCCTTGTGTCCCACCGAGCTCATCCTCCCGGTGGAGAAGGGCCGGTTCCTTTCTGTTCAGAACCACACGTGTTGCTGGGATTTGTTTCGAGTTTTTCATGGGGATTCTCAGTCAGAGATTGGTGTCTTGGGGCTGATTTGGTTTTGAAAACATCCATGTATAATGTTTTATGAGTTCTTATTCTTTTCCCTTAATTCATAAAATAGAGGAGGGAACAAATGGCTATAAAATCATTAGCTAGAAACTCCAGCCTCCAAAACAGATTCTTTTTGTGGCTTTGACCCCTGTTTCTCCAACAGGAAAATCAATCTGATAATGCACTTTGCTGCCTTACAGGGTTTCATTTCTCCTTCAAGGGTTAAAATTATAATGACCAAGATTGCTATTTCCTTTCCCTACTCTTAAATAGAAGCGGTAGGGCACACTGCAAGATGTTACTGCTGTCCAGACCTCTTTCATAGAATCATAGAAACATAGAATCATAGAATCATAGAACCATAGAATCATAGGATCACAGAATTATAGGATCATAAGATCATAGAATCATAAGATCATAGAATCATAGGGGAGATCATAGAATCATAGAATCATGGAATCATAGGGGTTGGAAGGGACCTCAAGAGATCATCGGGTCCAACCCCCTGCCAAAGCAGCTCCCAGCTCATATTGCACAGGGAGGTGTCCAGACAGGGCTGGAATCTCTCCGGAGAAGGAGACTCCACACCCCCTGGGCAGCCTGTCCCAGGGCTCCCTCACCCTCACTGGGGAAAAGTTCTTCTGCCCCTTCTTCTGCCCCCCTTGACCTCTCCACAGCAGCCAGGCAGCAGGAAGCCAAGGAAGGCCTGGCTCTGGGCAGAAGGAGTTGTGTGGCAGGGTGCTATTGCTCCTCACTGGATGCTGTCAAAAATCCTCAGTGTTACAAGGTTACTCAACTCCTTCATTGTCTCCTATAGAGAAACCTAGAAGGAACCCTGCCATGGCCACATGGGACAACAATTGTAGCAACATTGTATGGAACAGTGGAATTTAAGGCTGGTGGAAGAGGCCAGAGCCCCTGTTCAGCCCACAGCAGGCGGCAATAGAGGCCCTTCAGGCCTCAAAACACACCAGCAGTTCCAGTCAGCGACTGGGGCTCATAGGAAGAGCTAAGTGACTGGCGAGGCACCAGGTTTTGGGGGTGAGTTGTTGCCATCAGTGAGGGCCTCACCAGGATTTGAGAAAACCTTTGCTGAGGGTGGGGACTGTGGAGATGCCCTGGGGCTGTGTCAGCAGAATGCAGGAAGGAAATAGATCCCGAGGGACTCGGCCTTGCTCGCTGCCTGGGTAAGAACCAAACACTGGCAAGAAAGGCAATTTTTAGCTCATCTAACTGTCAGCTGCTGTGCTCTGCAGCTTTTCTCACACAAAATGCCACATGGCATTGAGGCACCAGTCCCACCTTTCCACCCATCAGAGGGCATGATGTTTCTTTAACAAAGCCTGCCTTCCCCAGGCCCACTGACTGGCACTCGCTATACTCTGAGCCTCTAATTCAGTTTTGGATGAACTGTCCTCTGGCTCTTCCCAGAACCAGCACCAAGCAAACAGTCCAGTAATTTTCTGGGTCACCTTTTTCACTCTTTTTAAAGATTGAAAGCATATGGCAAACCTCCAAACCGTTAGCATTTCCCCCATTTTCTTCAGGCTTTGTTAAAAGTTAACACTCAGGGTTCTGAGGAATTTCAGATGGTTAGATTGGTTAGATTAAAACCAGATGAGCTAGCCTGAATCAGTGCAACTTCCCCCACGTACTCTGAATTACACTGCATTTTTGTATTAGTGGAAGAGCTTTACATGCAGGGCAGGAAATTAGATTTAATACACTTGTGCTTGGTTTTTTCTTTGACATTGAAACAACTGTAATTTCACTAACTGGGATTAGAAATAGTCTGGATATAAGAAGTAGCAGGCTGTGGGTCTAAGTGACTGCTCTGGAATTCGGTACGTTAATGTAGTGGGAATTGGTATTTTGGAGGGGGGATATATAGGGTAAAGCTCTTTGTGGCACAGTCTGATTAAACACAAAGAGTTTCTCCTTCAGGAGGAATAATCTTCAACATAAGGGGTCTATAGATTGGCAATCAAACTAGGCAAGTACTACAACTTGACTCTAAAGGGCTGTGAAATGTGTGTGTATATATATATATATATATGTATAAAATCTCTGTAATGCACCAGAGGTGTTACACGTTCTACAAAAGCCAGATAGCATGCTGTGCATTCTTCACTGCCACCTACTGGCACTGCAGCCATCACACCCATAAAGGCGATCCCCTCTCCATGCCCGGTCCTTGTCCTTTCAAAAGCAACCTACTGTTTCCATGAACAGCCCCTGCACCACCACCTGGTGCTATCTTACACACCTGGCAATTGCTGGTCGAACACTGACAGAGCTACCAAGACTCATTGTAATGTACAACTAGTCCCAGATCTCAGATTTACCTGGTCACATAAGAATCAAAACTTTCATAAATATAAAAGGAATCAAAACTGTGAAGACCACCCACCCTGAAAACATTTCATGGGTCCAAAAAAAGGCAGTCCTACAAAAATGCCCTCCCTCACCCAGAGAAGAAAAAAATGCAAAAAAGCAATCATAAATTTTAAAACAATTTTGACATTTGCATTACTTGTTCCTTGCGTGCTTACAACTGGGAAATCACAGGACACAAATGCTCCCTCTTGGGGACAGCCCTTCCAGATCATCTTGAAGGCACCTGCAGCAGACAGAAATAGAGAATTTGTATTTATATTTATTTCCCTACCAGATAAAGGCTGCAGTGTTTTTAAATCAGTTTTTATTACCTTTTCTTATCAAGCCAAATGTGCTCATAAACAGTAGTCCAGAGATTATATTTTAAAGTCTCTAACCTCACACTGCAACTATAGTAATGCATGCTTAATTGATAGAAAATCTCTTGTGTCATTTAAATCATAGAATCACAGACTCACAGACTGGGCTGGGTTGGAAGGGACCCCAAGGATCACAGAGCTCCAACCCCCTGCCACAGGCAGGGACACCAACCTCCAGGCCTGGAGCTACACAAGGTTGCCCAGGGCCCCAGCCAACCTGGCCTTCAACACCCCCAGGGATGGGGCACCCACCCCCTCTTTGGGCAGCCCCTTCCAGCCCCTCACCACTCTCTCTGCAAAGAACTTCCCCCTAAGACCTCATCTAACCCTTCCCTCCTTCAGCTTTACTCCATCCCCCTTGTCCTGCCATCTAGTCCCACCCTGCAGTGAGCAGGGACATCTTCACTACAGCAGGTCGCTCAGAGCCCCATCCAGCCTGACCCTGAATGTCTCCAGGGATGGGGCCTCCACCACCTCTCTGGGTAACCTGCTCCAGTGATCCACCACCCTCAGAGTGAAGAACTTTTTCCTAAAACCCAACCTTTAGAAAAGAACCTTTCAGGCATTCTTAACTTCAACACAAGCAGCACGAGCTTGTACATCCCCTATGTACATCTCCCTATGAATTTCACCAGCTAAACACACCAGTCACAGAGCAAAGCAGCATTCCCTTGCCTGAGGCAAGGATCTCTTCTATTGCCCAAGCCACTGCAACAGAAATTTCTGTTTTTTCAGGAAATGCCTTCAAGATTTCCACTGCAGGAGTTAAATACCCTGGCAAAAGCACCAGTCTGCCTTATGATCTAAGCATCACCAGGATTAGATATTAAGTAGGAATAATTACAACCCCCCGATTTTTCTCTTTATTACCCAGATATCTCCCTTATGCAACACAAATCTAAATAAATCTGCAAACAGTGACTCATACCCATCTACTGTGCACTAAATCCAGCAGTATATAACCCATTGTTCAAACTTTAATAATTCCATTGAGAGCTGTCTTTTGTTCCTCTGCTTTGTCAGTCAACCCACTGTAATACCCATAGAGGCTGTTAAATCTATAAAGCTTCAGATTTTTGCCTGGCTCAACTTGTTACAAAAGCTTATTACCCAACATAGCAGTTCTTTTCATGGCACACACTGATCAGGAGCAGATACAGCACTGCTTTGTCAAAGGACAAGCCAAAGGACATGTTTGGGTTAACAAGGTACGTGCTTGCTGGCCGCAGCTGGTGCCCAGGCATTGCTCTATATTCAGTGTCTGTGTTATCATGCAACTTTGAATGCTTAAGGAAGGTTATTTTCTTTGTAAATCATGATTTAATGTTAATGTTATCAATCTTGAGAGCCGTCTTTTGGGTAAGGGCAGACCTACAAACTGATCCAGCGCTGTCAAAACAAGTGACCTCTTGGATGAAAAGCTTATTTTGTGAAGCGTTTCCCAGGACAGGCTACAGGGCAGCAGCTGGAAGTGGAGATCTCTGCACAGTGTTCTCAGCCCTGGGCCCTTGGGCAACATACTGAACTCATCCAGGACCCAGATGGCAAAACCAACCTGAGATTTTACTTTGTAATGTTCAAGGTACCTCAAAACCAAACCTGCTGTCTTACAACTCCAAGCAGATGCCAATGAAGTAATTCAGCAATGATTTTGCAGATACCATGTTGTCCTGAATAGAACCCATGTCACGTGAGGAGAACTTGAATCTATTGGGTTTGCTCAGCCTTACAAGGAGAAGACTGAGGGGAGATGTCTGCTTTCCCTCATGGGAAAGTGTCAGACTCTTTTGGAAGTGCACATTGATGCAGCAAGAATCAACAGACAGAAACCACAACATGGGGAATTCTAGTTATGGTCAAACAAAAGCTTTGCACAAAGACAGTGGTCAAAATAAGGGAATCACAGGCTGGTCGGGGTTGGAACGGACCTCAAAAGACCATCCAGTCCAACCCCCCTGCCAGAGCAGGATCACCCAGGCTAAATCCCACAGGAACACATGCAGGTGGGTTTGGATGTCTCCAGAGAAGGAGACTCCCCAGCCTCTCTGGGCAGCCTGTCCCAGGGCTCTGTCACCCTCACAGGGGAAAAGTTTTCCCTTGTGTTCACACAGAACTTCCTCTGCTCCAGCTGGCACCCACTGCCCCTTGTCCTGTCACTGCCATCACTGAGTGTCCTCCTGACTCTCACCCTTTACATATTTATCAACACTTAGGAGGTCACCCCTCAGTCTCCTCCAAGCTAAAGAGCCCCAGCTCCCTCAGCCTCTCCTCATAAGGAATGTGTTCCGCTCCCTTCATCATCTTAGTGGCCCTAATGCTCTAAGTGTGTGAAATCCCCATTACTGGAGATAATCAGACCTAGACTAGATGAGGTCTTGAGTAAGTGACCTCATTGGATCTTCTCTGAGCAGCAGGCTGGTCCTAGATGCCCTCCAGAGATCCCTTCCAGTCTAAATTAGTCTATGATTCAGTGACAATTATTGCTTTATTCCTAGATGAATATTCCAGGGACTACAAAAGAGGGAAATCGTGGTGTGTGCCAACACACCATCTCTTGTGTCACACCAAGCCTTCTTCCTGTGTTTTTACCCAATGCCAAACTCAACCTTCTCTGGGAATACCTCCAAGCTGACTTGAACTTTTCCACATTAACAGTGATTAACTCCTTCCCTGATGAACAGCACAGTTTGTCTTCCCACTTCATCTCACCAGGCAGTATTCTGACTAGAAAGACAAGTGGGAAACCAGTTTTTTGTACAAACAGCCCAAATGAAAGCCATGGGCCCAAGGATGCTCTCCAAGGGCTGAGGATCTCCAAATATAGCCCTAAATTTTGTGAGCTGGGCCATTCAGTGTTCTTACACTGGAATTATGCTAGTTTCTGGCAAGAAGTCCCAACTCACATGCTTTTGTATGTATTTTAGGTGTTATTTGTCAGTCAGAGGTGTTTTAATTACCCTTTGAACCTGGCAAAACAATAATGAAAATAATAATAGGCTCACTTAATTAAATGCAAGAGAAGACTTGTTTGTTTGCTTGGATCAAGGTGTACTGATTGTTTCATTTCATAGTGGTTTCACTGCTTTCAGACGACACATTTACATTAAAATAGTCTCCATTGTCTCTCTCTTTCTAGAACTTTGCTCTCTTATATAAATCGGTTTATTTAGAGATCTCAAAGCCCATTTTATTCACAAAGATGGTGAACAGAAAAGCACTCAAAAGAACTTGCCCAAGCCACAACTTGCAGGTCATTGTTGAAACAACTCGGTGCAGCCCTGGCTACTCAGCTCACTTCTTACCCAGCAGTCAGGGAAAACTTGGGATGGCTGTGGATGTGGCACAGGAGTGGAATGAGAGCAAAGCTTCTCCATCTCCAAGGGGTCGTGCAGCCTTCCAGACTGCAGCCTCAGAAGATGTGTCATCCCATGAGCAGAGCAGCTCTGCTCCTGCACTGCTCCCCTTGAAGGGCTCTTCCCATCCCTCCTCATCTGTAGGCAGAGTGTTTCCCCAAGCCATCCCTGGGGATGTCTCCTTTCACAGCCTGCCCACGCCACTCTCCCTGTTACGGTCCAAATTCCGATTGTACCCCTGTAGAACAGTTCAGCACACTGTGCACTGAATACACTGCCACTCTCCCTGTCATGGTCCCAATTCCAATTGTACCCCTGTACAGCAGTTCAGCACACTGTGCACTGAAAACACTGTCCATCTAGAAACACTGCCCAGCAGCACATAGTTCTTGCTCAAACAAACAGAAGAGAAACTCGGTGAAATTCAGATGATTCTGAAAACAAAGAACCCAGCAGCTGATAAAGACAGATTATCTGCACTTCTGTATTCAAAGCAGCATTACACTTCTATATTCAAAGCTGCATTATGAGTATTAAGGAAGAGAAAGGCCTGGGAATGTTCCCAAAAGTCCACTAAATCCTTTTCATTCCAAAGGGAGATACGTTTCTCACACGTACCCACATCCAGAGCTCTGTGCACAGGAAGGACACCACTCTGCTTTCCATGACCATCAACATGCCCAGCATGCTTTTCCCCCCATTTTTGCCAAGTCACTAAAACATGAGACAAGAAACATTGAGGGCAAACATGGGTGGACTTAACAGAGACCTTTCCTCTCTCCAGTTTCTGCTTGTGCTTCTCCAGCCTTTCAGGCTCACTCGGCTGTTAGTTGTTTTGCCTGATGTTAGATGACTTCCCCTATGGAGAGAGGCTGAGGGAGCTGGGCTTGTCCAGCCTGGAGAAGAGAAGGCTGTGGGGGGACCTCATTGCAGCCTGCCAGTCCCTGAAGGGAGCAGAGGAACAGGAGGGGAATCAGCTTGTTCAAGGGGCAGAGACTGGCAGGACAAGGGGGATGGAGTGAAGCTGAAGGAGGGAAGGGTTAGAGGAGAGATTAGGGGGAAGCTCTTTGCAGAGAGAGTGGTGAGGGGCTGGAAGGGGCTGCCCAGAGAGGGGGTGGGTGCCCCATCCCTGGGGGTGTTGAAGGCCAGGTTGGCTGGGGCCCTGGGCACCCTTGTGTAGCTCCAGGCCTGGAGGTTGGTGTCCCTGCCTGTGGCAGGGGGTTGGAGCTCTGTGATCCTTGGGGTCCCTTCCAACCCAGACCAGGCTGGGATTCTACAATACTTGAATAATTTCCCTTACTTTCACAGGAAGATGGGTTCACAATTCAGTAACATAGTCATAGTTCTTTTTTTCTCCCCTTTAATTACTTCAGAGCTCCTGTTTAAAGGTACTGGCTTGATAGTTCCAGATGATAAAGTTGTCCCATCGATGCAGCAGGTCAAACCAAAACACAGACTTTCTCCTCTCTGATCCTCCTGCACATCCCCTCTGAGATGAATGAACCAACAGTGTGTGGGTTAAGGAAGAAGAATGAGGAATGAAGGGAAAGGACAAAAGGGGTCTTCTAGTAAAACTGGCCTTCTCAGCACCCAGAGGTTTCTGCCCTCTTTCTCCACCCAGCAGCTTTTTCTGGATGTCCCAGATGAGTGGTCAGGGCACATGCCCACAGCGCTTGTCCTGAGCAAACCCATCGTCTCCAGTGCATGCAGGAGGCACCCACACTTTTAATCAGGAATCCCCAGAGGGAGCAACTTGGGCCATGCCACAGCACAGAGTGAACTTCTAGATGACACATGACAGACTCTAATTCCCCCCATGTAAAGAGGGTCTGTTTCCAGCTCTACCACCGCACTCCTTTCGCCGAGGTGGAAGGATGGACACTGAAATGCCTCATCTCCTTCCCCATGTGCTGTGAGTGCTAACAAGGAGTCCAAATGTTGGTCAAACAATGAGGCAGAGTCACCATGAGAAACCTCTCCACAAGGCTGCTGATCCTTAGCCACTGCTGACTTGGGCAATTCCATTGTAATAATGGAAAGTCTCTTTCCAATAAAGTCCTACCTGCCTCTCAGGAGAGGCCTCCTCCCACCACCTTCACCGATTTAACTAACCACATTGTTCTTTCAAAGCCCTCAGAATTTGTCCTGCTGTTGCATTTCTCACACTGAGTGTCCGTTGGTGCAGTAGCCCCACAGAGCAGGCAGCAGAACTGACCTTACATACCAAGCACCAGCTTGCTCACAAACCACTGACCGCTGTCTTCCTCACAGAGACACTGGGGGCCAACCTCTTCCTTCCTTTCCTCCCCTGTCCACACTTCCACAGAAGTTCTATGAGGTTTTCAAAACCTTCTTGAACAGCACTCAAACAGAGAGAGGATTAGTTGAGGACTAAAAATCTGTTATGAAGGATAGATGGTAACATCAGCACTGAGCTGAACCCGAGGCCCAGCTCCTAGGAACTCAGGAAGAGCAAGGTGTGTTATGGAGCTATAAGAGCTTTTCCACTTGTGGGAAGACACCTGGAGCACGATGAAAGGGTTTCATCCTTCACTACTCCCCAGACCTGCAAGGGATTACCCAGTCCTTTATTTTACTGTATTATTTTTCTCATCTAGTAGTGAGGATCTGTCCTCCTAGCAGAAGGTGTGGGGTATGGGAAGCTGTCAAAGAAGCCAGTATGTTCCCATTCCACAAGCTCTTTAGCCCAGGCTGATTAGTGGAAATGTAAGAGAGACACAAAGACTCTGCAAAAACTGATCTACATCCCAAAGCTTCTGGAAACACTTGTCCTGTACAGAAGGAAGGCAGCTACATCAGTCCTAACAAAAGTTGACCAGGTCACTTCATCTGTGAAACTTCAACTTTTGAGGGCTCAAAGACAGAATGACAGCTGTCACAATTCCAAGCTTAGCTTTTAACTTTTGCATTTAAAAAGGAGGATACTGGCCTCTGAAAAGCTACACTTAGGCTACTGGTAGGAAACCAGAGGGGGATCTGGCTGCTGTGACTCCAATTCTTCCTCAAGGGAGCAGGTGCTCACAGGAGGCTGTCAAAACATGGCAAGAGGTCAGCCCCCAATCCCAGCAGAAAGTTTCTCTTAGTAGCCCATACTAGAACAAGAAAAATCCTACCCCTTCTCCCACGGTCCCCGTGCCCAGTGATGACCTTGTCCAATCACACAACTAAGAAATGTCTTCCTGACTCCACCTCAGGATGAGGTTTTAAGAATATCTAACTCTTCATTTCTTCCCTGCTAACTGCAAAGTAAGCTTTGGAATCATTTCCTGCCCCACAGAAAACAATGTGCTGGTGGCACGTGTGCCTGTGTGTGTCACTGCACCACGAGAATCTATTGTGTTGTGTGTCAGCTTGTTGGGTACATAAATATTAATGAAACAGAGGCCAAGCAGGAACTGAGCTTGCTCTGGGAACTGTTCCTACGTGGCATACCCAGGGAAGCAGGGAATGAAACACTCAGCAAGGGTGCAAAAACTGCTGGAAGGCAACCAGTGCTATCTCCTGTTGTGTCTGTCTATAAAATAACTCTCTGAAACTAAACCACTCTCAGGTGGGTCTTGTTGCTGGGTTTGTTGGGGAGGTTTTTGTTTTGTTTTAAACTCTAACTTGACTTAAATAGCAAGAACAAACCCCAAATTATTCTTCTGGAGGAATTCATAAAGGAAACTTGCCTTTCAATACCCAAGAAATTCAGTGGGACGGTTTAGGCTCTTTCAGCAAGTATTTAGGAAATATTTGACAAAGCAATTCTCTAAGCTTTTTGCATTGCAGAAGAAGAAACCTAGTCATCTCACAGTTTGCTTAAGGAGAAACAATGACATTTGCAAGGGAAAAGTGCTTCTCCTGGTGTGCAATGAGCCAGTATTTGTCTTGCTGCATGATGGACATTTTGAGGTCACGTGAAAATGTTTGTAATTTGCATTAGATAATTGTTGGAGCTCCAAAGTGACTGGATTTTATACACCACACAGTCCAACTCCTCCCCTTTGCTGTTATATCTTTTACTTGTTTCCCTTCTCTGGCCTGAATGTGTGATCCACATCCTTGTGCTGCATGCACAGAAGTACCTGAGCTGTATGCAGGCAGCCACTGGTACTAGAGGCTGAGAAACCTGAGGAGCACATAGATTTACCCTCAATGTCCAGGTTGGTCTTGGGCACTAGGCTCTTTGTCAAAGCTGCTGCCTGTAGAGGAGAGCATTAAGCACAGGGATGATGTTATTATTTACAAGGGACTCGACTTCCCATTCCTCAGACAGGAAAAATGTACTTTCTAGGGATTCAAAGAAGTCATTTATAAAAAACCCTCCCTAAAGAGGAAGTGGGTTTGTGGTTCTTGTTTGATTTCTCACAGGATTATCAAGACCAATAAGTGCAGAGGCACTGATTTTGAGAGTGGCCAGCTCGCTGACCATGAGGCCCTTTGTCATCCTAAAAATGTTTCTTTAATTCTAGCTGTGACAAGAAATGTTGTAGCTATGACAACACCGTGCCATCTGTATAACTGGATTGTGTTATAGCACCCATCTGGTAAGTAAAGGATTACTTCATCCAATGTTAAATCTTCAAATCCATGCAGGTGGAGAATGTGTTCTCCCTGTGTGGTTTGAAGGACATGGGACAGCAGAGGAGCTGGAAACTTTCTGAACCGAACTGACATTGTTAAACTGAGGTTCAACAAGGCCAAGTGTAGAGGGCTGCACATGGGACATAACAACCCTGAGCAGCGCTACAGACTGGGGGAGACTGGCTGGAGAGCTGTCAGCCAGAGAAGGACCTGGGGGTGTTGGGTGACTGTGACTGACCATGAGCCAGCAGTGTGCCTGGGTGGCCAGGAAAGCCAACAGCATCCTGGCTTGTGTCAGAGCCAGCGTGGCCACAGGGCCAGGGCAGGGATTGTGCCCCTGGACTGGGCACTGGTGAGGCTGCCCCTCGAGTGCTGGGTCCAGTTCTGGGCCCCTCACTATCAAGAAGGACATGGAGGTCCTGGAGCGAGTCCAGAGAAGGGCAACCAGGCTGGGGAAGGGGCTGGAGAGCAAACCTTCCCAGGAGCGGCTGAGGGAGCTGGGGGTGTTCAGCCTGGAGAAGAGGAGGCTGAGGGGAGACCTGATCCCCACCTACACTGACCTGACAGGAGGGTGCAGAGAGGTGGGTGATGGTCTCTTCAGCCAGGGGACAGGAGATGGGACAAGGGGCAATGGGCTCAAGCTGGGCCAGGGCAGGGTCAGATCAGATGGGAGGGAAAAGTTCTTCCCCAAAGGGTTATTGGGCACTGGCACAGGCTGCCCAGGGAGGGGGCTGAGTCCCCACCCCTGGGTGTGTTTAACAGACAGGTAGATGAGGTGCTCAGGGATATGGGTTAGCACAGGATGGGAATGGTTGGAGTCGATCTCAGAGTCCAGTAACACCTTGGGATTGTGTGTTTCTGTGATTCTGTGAAGTAGGTTCTGAGACAGTTAAAAACGAGCCATTACTTCATCATCTGCTCCTCACACCTCCCTCCTGTCTGAACCTCTGAGGGCTGGAGAGACCCACAGCTGCAACAGCTTGATACAAAGCCGGGGTTTCAAAGAGCCGATGGGCAACACCTAAAGCAACAACAAAGCCAGCACAGGAGAACACATGCTGTAAATATTATGTTAGTAACTGTTTTGAATGAAATACAGAAACCTGAGCTCTGGCCTGGTCATTTTATTCGCTTCCCACTTATTGCTTGAAAGATGAGGGCAATGCTTACACAAAGGGGTCGTTAGTGAATCTGACAAGGGGATGAAAGCACCCAGAGCAAGGAAAGGAGTTTATTGGGCTTTGAAAAGAAAGTCATGGGGAGAGAGGCAGGGAGAGAGGGAGAGCAAGGCAACTTTTAGAAGAGGCAACCCAACTTTCTGAATTACTTCTGTGGAATTGAAGTTAACTGTGAATGTTTCTCAAATTAAAACAAGATGGGTTCTGTCCAAGGCTTAAACCTGTCCCTATCTCACTGTTAGTTCATCTCTAGTAGGAGAGAAAAAGTGTAAACACCCATGAGAGAGGCAAAGGCAAATAAGTCAAGTGAAAGTGGAAAGGAAAACTCTGCAACTTCCAGAAAGCATCGTAGAGTAGTCACAGGATGGAACCAAGACTTCCCAAGGCTTATCCACAAAGCAGGATCAGCAAACAGCACTGTTTGGGGCACACAGCAATGAGACAGCTCAAAACCAGCTGATGACAAAGTGGAGTCAATCTGGAAGGCTAGGCAATGTTCCCAGCCAACTGCTTCAAGACCTTCAATCCAAATTCAGCTGACAGCTCAAGACTAAATGACCTTCAGAGCTCAACAGGTTGATTCTAGCTCAAATACAGAGGTTGAAAACATAGTTTTCTACCAGCCAAGCTACTTTGAGTTGTAATCTCATTAGGTTGAACACACTCACCACCTTGCAAGCCCCTTTCTTACTGAAATGATTAGAAATGGTTTTCACCCAGATCCAATGTAATAAATCTCCATTTTAATAACAACTTTAGTTTCAATGCTTAATTAAACACATCTTTGGCACAACCTGCCTCAAAAGTGGTTTTGTTTTCAAAAATAACTTTATAAAGAGAACCTCTTCCCCATAGGAATAGTTCCCTCCATCTGCTGCTCTTTGTAAAGTGAAGGAGGTGAGGGAGAGGAATAAAACAATCGCTCGACCTACGACTACCTCTGTATAAAGCTTTGTGGCACAAATGCCCTATTGCCTTAAGTCATGTTCTCCACTCTTCTCTGCTGAGTTAGTGCTTTAAGAGCAGGAAGGATGCAGTGTTACTTCCAAGGCAGACTCAGGACCCTACTCATGAACAAATTCTGCAGTCAAGGTACATTCTTTTCACAATTTTCATCTGTAATTATTAAATTGAATGGTGTACATGTTCTTCAATCTTAAATAAATACAGGCCTCAAGGTTTGCTGGTAGAAGGAATCCTATCAGCTTTGTGGGATACAGCAGCTGCAGTGATAACTAAAAATAATGCATCAGTGCCATACAGGCTTCTCTTCTTTTTTGGGGGGAGGGAGGAGTTGTTTTGGTTTGCTTTGGTTTGGTTTGGGTTTGGTTTATTTCTTTAAAAAGCCAAATACTGCCCTGTTTAGGACAATGGGTTGAGTACACCTCCTCTCTTGGCTGCTGCTTCTTCTCTTCTCCAGCTCTGCATCATAAAGATACCCCTACCATTCAGTGAAGACACAGGTCTAGAGAGAAGTCTATAGGTCTAGAGAATCTATATGTCTAGAGAGAAGATATAGGTCTTAGGAGAGAGAGAGTTGGGCTTGTTCAGCCTGGAGAAGGCTCCAGGCAGACCTTATAGTGGCCTTCCAGTACTTGAAAGGTGCCTGTAGGAAAGCTGGGGAAGAACTGTTCCCAAGGGCACAGAGCAATAGGGGTGGTGGGCTTAAACTAGAAAAGGGGAGATTTAGGTTGGATATTAGGAAGAAGTTCTTCACTCTGAGAGTGGTGAGACACTGGCACAGGTTGCCCACAGAGGTGGTGGAGGCCCCATCCCTGGAGACATTCAGGGTCAGGCACTGCAGGGGTTGGACTAGATGGCCTCTGAAGGTCCCTTCCAACCCAACACATTCTAGGATTCTGTGATTCATTTCCTTTCAACTCACCTCCTGATGAAGATGGGTGACAAAAAGGATGCTTGCTTAGCATTACATGTATTAAAACATTTAATCTATCACATGTGTACAAAAGGAGAGGGATCTCCTGGAGAGAGTCCAAAGAAGGGCTGTGAAGATGATGAAGGGCCTGGAGCATCTCCCCTGTGAGGAAAGGCTGAGTGAGCTGGGGCTGTTCAGTCTTGAGAAGAGAAGACTAAGGGGGGACCTAATTAATGTTTATAATTATCTTAAGCATGGGATGCAGGGGGAAATGGCCAGCCCCTTTTCAGTGTCTGTGGGGACAGGACAAGGGGCAAGGGCTGCAAGTTGGAGCACAGGGAGTTCCACACCAACCTGGGGAAGAACTTTTCCCCAGTGAGGGTGAGGGAGCCCTGGGCCAGGCTGCCCAGGGGGTGTGGAGTCTCCTTCTCTGGAGAGATTCCAGCCCTGTCTGGACGCCGCCCTGTGCAATATGAGCTGGGAGCTGCTTTGGCAGGGGGTTGGACCCGATGGGCTCACAGGTCCCTTCCAACCCCTGGGATTCTATGATTCTATAAGGAGCTCTCATCACTGAGTTGCTTGCACCCTGCCTTCTCCCCTCACGTCCCTTCCTGGTTCATCCTGCTGTCCCCATGAAACCTGAGATGTGTTTGTAGGGATGGTTTTGGAAGGAAAGCAGTGACAAGAGAAGGGGAGCCTCTCCCACTGGTGGCCTCGAGCAATTTACTTCAATGCCAGAGGAGGAGATAAACTCTGTTTACATTCTCTGGAAAGATCATGAGATGATTTAGATGATGTCTGGACAGTGCTTTGAACATTGAGAAGAGCCACGTAATGCTAAGCATTATGATGAATGGTCTCCCCTTTCTTTTTAATACCCGAATTTTCAAATACATACAGGCAGCCAAAACACAGAGCTGAGTATGCCAGCAATGCCTGTGCAAATCCCTGGCATCACAGAGCAACAATATGCTCTTTCATGTGAAATGAAAACCTCCTCTTTGAGCATTAGTGGAAACAAAAGACAGGCACTTGAACAGTCA
Source organism: Hypotaenidia okinawae (assembly GCA_027925045.1). Taxonomy (NCBI): domain Eukaryota; kingdom Metazoa; phylum Chordata; class Aves; order Gruiformes; family Rallidae; genus Hypotaenidia; species Hypotaenidia okinawae. Next base: position 3,517,410 of record BSDF01000009.1, on the reverse strand, counting down.
AAGGACAAACAGAAAATGGGAAGAGAGGTGATTGGAACAGAGTGGACTGAGTTAACCTGTCTGCTCAACTCCAACCAAAGGGCAGCTGAAGAGAAACATTTCCTGTCGTAGTTTTAGCCACAAAGCATCCCATGAGGCTTACCAGCAGGCCCCAAACTATCACATGTTAGGTTTGATGCCCATCATTCCTTGCATGCAGTTTCCATAAGACGTCTTCCACCTAAAAATCCAGTGTTAGTGGCTGGCCCTAGTACAGCTCAGCTGAGGTGATCTGGGAGAAATCACTTTTCTGCATTCCCTATACACAAAACCAAATAAATACTGCAGTATTTAAGTCAGAAACATTAGCAATATTAAAATGAAATCATTTATTTTTGGCTTTAATGTAATGTTGTCCTGAATTCTGCATGCAAACCGCTCTGGCCTGTGTGTAGCACTGTTTCCAATTACAACCAGCTGATTGCTCCAGTATGTAGGCCAGAGTCATGATAACACTTTCACTTGGCTTAACAATCCACCCATTTTGTAAAGTTAATAAAGTGCTGATAGTCCTCAATTATAGTCTAGTTCTGGGGTCATTCTTGTCTGCCCAGGAGAAAAAAGGAAATGAGGTTTGAAATGACCTCCCTGTTCACCAAAATTCAGTCTCCTTTTGCCACAAACAGTATTTGTGTGTAATTATTACAGAATCCCTTTCATAATGCATCAAGTTCCCTCACTTCTCCTACTAGGAAATCTTCTAGAAGCCTCCATCCAATTTTGAGCTAACCCTTGGACGATTCATATCCTTTTGTTCTTGTATCAACATCTTCCTTTAGCTTTACAGCTTTTCCCCATGCTGGTAATTACCTCCCTCCCCCAGCTCTCCGTGGACAAAAATGATCCCATCTACTCCCTCAGGAAAGCACCAAAGGGTTCCTCAGCTCCTTGGAAGAGAAAGAACCACAAAGTAAACTCAGCAGCTCTAGAGACCAGAGCAGACAGAAGCAGGAAGCACACAGTAACCAAGTTTTGCTGCGTGGATACATGGGTGCCAGAAGCCATGAAAGACAGGAGCATTGAGCAGGACCCACCCCTCGCTGCTCTTGTTGAGGCTGAGTCTGCTTGAACCCCTAAAGTTCTTTTCTCCCTTTTCTGGCAGCATTAGGCCAGGCATAAAGAAATCCCCACCACTGCCTGTGCTTGGGAAGTGGAATCTGCAGGGAAGACGGTGCTGTTGGCACTTCAGCAGACCTTCACCAGAACCGGGATGGCTTGCTGTCTGCAACACGAATTACCTCCTCAGAATAGTAGGACATGTCCTAGCTGCACCTTGGTAACCTTCTGGCAGCCTCTTGTGACCAAAGGTGGAAAAGAGATGAACACAACTAGCAGGACAGATAGCAACGTACCGACTGTGCTGGGGGGTTAGAAGGTAATTTCCCACACGTTTGAAGAAAATAATCCCAAGGGATTCAAAATATTTCACAGCTTTTTTTTTAGTTCTTCATAAAATCCACAAGAAACCCAGACCATATTAAGCAGAAACGAGCCTACCAGAACTTGTGAATAACTCACATTCTTCCACTGGAACTCTGCCAGTAACCCTTGGAAAAAAAATCCTGTTTACTTTGTAGTGAATGTGAGAGACACACAGTCTGCCAGGAGCTGTTACGACAGTAAAAACACAGCCAGAGGCTGTCACAGATGGGGAAATCACAGAGCAAGTTAATTTGTTAACTTCAAGGACAAAGATTAAAATAATATCTATTTTGTTAAAAGTTATTTACTTTACCACATAGAAGACTTAAGTTGAGTTTACATGAAAGCTCTTCTAGTTCAAAGGCAAATTTCAAATACTTCACTAGTTAAGCTTGTTTTTTAAATTTTATTACATTCAGAAAGAAAATCTCTTTGCTTGCTGTTCTCAGCCTGGCTGAGATGAGTATTTTGCCCAACAAAATGTGTGGAAGCATCCTCTTCCACACAGGATGGTTGCACTGGGAGTTCAGATGCCAGTGTCCTTGCTCAAGGCATGTCCTAAAATCTTGGGGGATGATTGGACATGTTTGCTTTTGGAGCTAAAAAACTCCTCTGGCTCTTCAGCAGTTTGATCCTAGGGCCCTACATAAATTATGCCTTTAATTCTAGGCCTGTAATTTTAGAAATCCCCAAAAACACATATTCCCAGTACCCACACCCCTGAATTCTGAGGCCTGATTAAAATGACAAGCTTACTGGAGGGGAAAACGAGGGTAAGGTGTAGCTCTCACAGCTCACAGCTTTGTACTGTGGGTTTAGACGTGTCCCTTCCTGATCTCCACCCAAGGTGAACCCCTTTTTCACCAGTTTCCATACCATGTGCAGGGTTTGTAGTCCTCCTTTCTTAGTAAAGCCTAATGCAAACCAGAAGCTGGACATAAACGTGCGTTCTCATGTTAATTTACATTCTAAATCCAGCTTTTCATTGAACGTCTCTGGCTTTTATAAGCAACTTTCCTCTTCCACAAAGTAATCAGAGGCTCATGACCTGTAGATGTCTGCTGTCTCCAACCAGTCACGTGCACCCCAGCTGTCATAACTTCTGCCTGTCCCTGATATATTTTCCTATTGTCTACCTCATTCCATTAGAGCATTTTTTTTCTAGTCTCTGTTGTTTTGCTTTTATCCTTAAGACCAAGAACATGTTTAAGCCTTTTCCTGAACCAGCATCCAAGAACCGGTGACCTGATAACCTTGTAGTGGTAGTAAAAAAAACAGGAGGCAAATATCACCTCCAAGAGACACTTGAGCATATCTGGCCTTGTCAGAAACAGGAAATACCAGCAGTCTTACGTAAAAGATTTCTAACCTAAATTTGCAGACCCAAGGGGCTGGAATGGCTTAAGTATGGTTCAGATAAACATCCAGACTTTCTGATGATTATCCAAACTCTTTGAGAAACTGGAAGTCTTGAGGTTCACTCAGAAACACTACCTTGGGTACATCCTGGAAGCGAGCTGCACCTTGAGGACAGCAGTGATAAGGCTGTGGTTTTTGGAAGCCAAATGCAAAAGCATTAATTAGATCCCACTGGTAGGAAGCTGTGGAACAAGGGATGCTGTAGAGATTGCAGAGTGGCTCAGGAGAAACAAATCAGAGTTTAGAAGTATCTTTAGAGGAAGAATATCAGAAATTATTTGCTGTCCTAGAAAATGCAGGGTCTTTATGATAAGAAAGAAAACATTTTGAGCCCCTGCTTGTAAAAATTTCTTAGCTAAAGGGGAAAATGTATCTGTAGAAATCTTCCCTCCTGCCACCCCAAAGGAGGTGGCTGATGCCTGTACAGCTAGAGAACAAGCTGGCACATCACCGAATGTGGGAATAACCAGTGCTGGTTGTTCAGCCAAGCTAGGCCAGGACTAACTCTTATTTATCAAGAGTTTGTATAAACAGGGATATTCAAGTAACTAATTTCTAAAGTAGATTGATGTCTGTTCAGAAGTCAAGTAACTTTAACTTGACTTCAGAAATTAAGCCAGCTACATCAAATTAAGGCCAGTTTAATTCTGACTATGATTAACCTCCCAGAGGCTTAATGCAGTTTGACTAATCCACGTTAAAATCACATTTTTAGTTAGATTATTGCTTAAGTATTCCTGCAGAGGGGAGTCCTAAATCTCACCAATATTTGTTGGTAAAAAGCAAGGAGTCTTTGCATGGAAGCAGCCTTTCTCCATCTGTTTCACCACACCTTAACTTTGAAATCTGTTGGCCACAGTGAGTTAAAACAGCCAAGAAACATTTCAGGCTGCAATGAGCAAAAAATCCTGCGTTTTTTGTAAAATTACTCAAAAGAATTAGAAGGGAATGGATCTTCCATCTGCTTGGTGCACACAGGTGGCTGAAGGGCCACTGCAGACAGCCTGAGAATTCATGGGAGATGGGTGAGTAGGGGTCCATACAGAAGGACTCTAACAAGAGTGAAGGAACATGAGCTGCGTGGCCTGCAGCTCCCTGCAGAGCTTCTTCCTGGGGAAATATCCACTCAGGTTTAACAGCTGATTTGCTGGTGGTTTATCTTTGGAGAGCAAAAGAAGCTCAACACCAGCCAAAAATGTTCACCTGCAGCCCAGAAAGCCACCCATGTCCTGGGCTGCATACCCAGCACTGGGACCAGCAGGTCTGGGGGGGATTCTGCCCCTCTGCTCCACTCTGGGGCGCCCCACCCCTGCAGTGCTGCATCCAGCTCAGGGGTCCCCAGGACAAGGAGGACATGGAGCTGTTGGAGACAATCCCAAGGAGGCCACAGAGATGATCCACGGGCTGCAGCACCTCTCCTATGGGGAGAGTCAGGCTGGGAGAGCTGGGCTGGTTCAGTCTGGAGAAGGCTCTGGGGACACCTCCCACAAGGGGCTCCAGGAGAGCTGGAGAGGGGCTGGTGCCAAGGGCAGGGAGGGCCAGGCCCAGGGGAACGGTCTTCAGCTGCAGGAGGGCAGCTGGAGAGGGGCTGGGAGGCAGAAATCCTTCCCTGGGAGGGTGGGGAGGCCCTGGCACAGGGTACCCAGAGAAGCTGGGGCTGCCCCAGGATCCCTGGCAGGGTTCAAGGCCAGGCTGGATGGGGCTTTGGGCACCCTGGGCTGATGGGGGGTGTCCCTGCCCGTGGCAGGGGTGGGACTGAGGGGCTCTGAGGTGCCTTGCCACCCAACCCAGTTTGTGAATCTGATTTTAAAAGTCTTGCCACACACAAACTCCAGCCTTCCTCAGGCTTGCTCTGTTAGCAAGGACTCACAGATGGTCTCTGAGATCCTTCACTGCTCTCTTCAAGCTTACCAGTAGCAGCACTCATCAACCTCATGGATCACCACCAAACCATTGCCATACCCACAGATCTGTTGCTTCCCACTCCTTTCAGGGACTCCAGAGAAGGCCTTCTGCATTCACTACAAACTGTTTTACAGGCCCAAACTGTCAAACCCGAATCAAAAGGCAGCACCTCTTGCCACCTAATGCTTTGAATGAGCTAAAAGCCATCAGCAGCACTGCCTCATCAAAACCTCATGTCTGACCACACCTTTGTCTATTCGTCCCCAGTGACACTAACTGGGCTCCTAGGGGACATGACTCTACTTTCACACCTTGCCTGCTTTCCCTCGCAGGCCTCACAGCACTGCTACTCAATCCTGAAGGCAGGCAGCTGTTCAAAGGCTGGTGTTCCCCTCTCCTTCTGCTGTCCTTTCATTCCTGTGCAGGACTCTCGTGGTGTCCCACAGAACAAGCAAACCATCCATCACAACACATTACCTCCCAGACCAGTGACCACCCTTCAATAACCCTAAGCAGCGATTACGCCCATTTCTAGCATCTCTTTAGAAAGAAAGAGCATTTCTAGTTCTCCTAAGTCAGGCTTTTCTATGCCAGCCCTGCTGGATTTAATATTGTCTCCAAGATGATTGAGAGGAACACCACACTATTTATAGAACAACCCTTGCAGGGTTTCAACAGGCTCTCACGCAAGGTCATTGTTTTGCTTTCTTATTTGATGTCCCTGTGGAACTATAACCCCCTGCTCCAGATTATCCACTCACATCTATTCATATGATGAGTTTCAAGGCACCACAGCTGGCTGCTAGTCCCAAAATGCTGTAAGGACATTTACTGCCCCTTGGGATATTTGTACTTCGAAGGGAAGAATTCATGAAGAGTATGGAAATCATCCTCAAACTAGGTGTTTCCACCAGGCTGGTTTCCCCGACATGGCACGGAAGGAGTGGTTGAACTACGTGTTAGCTACATGATGTGGATAGCACAGCCTTCCAGCCACAAGTACTGCTCCCAGTATCAAAGCTCTTGCAAAGCACTAGTCCAAGGCCAGGTTGGCTGGGGCCCTGGGCACCCTTGTGTAGCTCCAGGCCTGGAGGTTGGTGTCCCTGCCTGTGGCAGGGGGTTGGAGCTCTGTGATCCTTGGGGTCCCTTCCAACCCAGACTAGTCTGTGATTCTATGATTCCAAAACCCTTGGCCCTCAGGCCCACTATCCTGTAGCCATGTAGCTCCACTATATTATAAGGAATATAAGTGCCTCCAAATTCCCTGCAGAGTCTTGTCATGCTTGAGAGTAGCACAAATCACCAGGAGAGGTTGTGGACTCTTCATGCCTCAATTAAGCCTTATCTAAGCTCATCTTGCTTTGACCATAAGACCTCCAGATATCCTTCCATTTTGTAATTTTCATAGGATCATTTCGGGTGGAAGAGACATCAGGATGCTCCAAACTCCTATGCAAAGCAGGGACAGCTCTGAAGTCAGACCAGACTGCTCAGGGATTCATCCAGTAGGGCCTTGAAAATGTCAAATTATGGAGATTGTCCTCATGGTGGAAAGGTTGCTCCTTATATCTCATATCTCATCGTTCTCACATTTAAGTTATGCTCCTCTCACCCTGCTCTACAGTGAGGAACTCCATCTTCTCAATAACCTCCTCATAGCTAATGGAAGCTGCTGTCTGTACCCCAGGCTGAGAAACCTCCACTTCTTCAGCTTCTCCTCATGTAGCAAGTGCTCTAGCCCTGAGCATCTTGGTTGTCCTCCACTGAGCTCACTTCAGTCTTTGCTGCACTAGGAGCCCAAAACCGAACAGAGTATCTGGCTGTGATCTACTGAGTGCTGAGCAGAGGGCAGATAACCCCCACTGTGATCCTCTGCCTAGAACACTGCTGCCCTGTACGCTGGCAGGGCACTATGGGCTCCTCTTTGCTGGCTTTCTCCAAACCCCAGCACCTTTCCTATCCAGCTACCTCAGCCAGGCGGGTTCAGGTTAGACAGCTGCCAAAGACCACTTTCCCAGGGAAAGGGCTTTCCAGTGAATGAAATTTCATCAGCTTCATCTCAGCCCATCCCTCCAGGCTGTCTAGCTCACTTGGAGCAGCAGCCCACTGCTCAGGCTGTCACCTGGTAGCCCCAGTCTGATGCCATTTGCAAACTTGATGAGACTGTTCTCCATAGCTTCCTCCAGGTCATTGATAAAGATGTTAATCAGGACAGGTCCAAGGACAGATATTGGGGTACTCCACTTTGTATCAGCCTCCAGGGAGAGAACCTGGTAACCTGTTATTAACCATGTCCCTGTGAGCCTGATTATCTACATGGGGTTTTTTCAGATGATGGCCAACCAGATGGGTAAACTGCAACTCTTACACTGTGTTCCAATGAACAATTGACTTCTTCATGTAACACAAAAGGGGGTTGTTTCCTTTTCCAGTGTACTCTGGATGATGCTGGTCAAAGGATGTTGGAATCATCGAGGTGTGCAAATGTCCTCAGTGCAGTCAGTACCAATTTCAACAGGGTATTTAATGGAATCAGTGCTGTAGGCATATGGAAGAGTTCAAGACATGATGAATCGTAGAATCACAGAATCGTAGGGGTTGGAAGGGACCTCGAGAGATCATCGGGTCCAACCCCCTGCCAAAGCAGCTCCCTAGGACGTATCACTCAGATAGGCGTCCAGACAGGGCTGGAATCTCTCCAGAGAAGGAGACTCCACACCCCCTGGGCAGCCTGTCCCAGGGCTCAAAAAAATATTGATGAAAAAAATATGATGCAAAAATATTTGCCTGAGAAAATCATTTTTAAAGAGGCTTTGGGGCTGGGGTTTTTTTGCTTGTTTCATTGATTGGGGTTTTTTTTAAGATCAGCTGTACACAGAGCAAGCACTGCCAGCACAACTGGGAGAAACCTAAAGGAAAAACTTGTAGGAAAATCTGTATCAGGACTGCCACATAGCCACAGGTTTTGGTTTGTAACCAGCCTCTCAGATATGCTAAATTGTGTAGGAAAAGAGTAGAACATGTTCCATCAGTCATTTCCCCCAAGGCCTGGTTATTTTCATCACAATATCAAGCTTGAAAAACCAGATTGTTTGGCTCCCCCAGGCAGGGAGCAGCCTGTGGTGATGCAAAGGGAAATCCCCCTTTCCCTTACTAATTACTTACACCTTTGATTAGGCAAATGCAACAGGACTTACTCAAATAGGTTTGATGGAACAAATGCACATTGTACAGGACCACCTCCCCTCCATATAAGCAGGATGGGGTGTTGTACTAATTCATTCCACACTGTTTGAAAAGCTACTTACATTCCAAAAAGCTCAATTTTTAGATATCTGAACTTAAGTATAAGGCATCCTTAGACCAAAAGCCTTCCTAATCAGTAAACGAGTTAACCAGACTTTGTCAGGGTGATGCTTTGGCTCTGTTTTGTTTAAATGTAGATGGATTTGCATTTCAAAACAACTCATTAAGTCTTATCACATTTTGCTGCAATTGCAAGTACACCAGGCAACTTTACAAATAATTTTATGTGCTGACATCTATTTTGGAGGGATTTTCAATAGCAGATGAGTTTTATCTCAATGGAGGATGCATTTCTAGTGCCAGACTAGAATCACAGAATCACAAGGCTGGAAAAGACCTTTAAGATCATCAAGTCCAACCATCCCTGTCCTGTGCTAACCCAGATCCCTGAGCATCTCATCTACCTGTCTGTTAAACACACCCAGGGGTGGGGACTCAGCCCCCTCCCTGGGCAGCCTGTGCCAGTGCCTGACAACCCTTTGGGGGAAGAACTTTCTCCTGATGTCTGCTCTGCCCCTGCCCTGGCACAGCTTGAGCCCATTGCCCCTCATCCTGTCACCTGTCCCCTGGCTGAAGAGACCATCGCCCACCTCTCTGCACCCTCCTGTCAGGTCAGTGTAGGTGGGGATCAGGTCTCCCCTCAGCCTCCTCTTCTCCAGGCTGAACACCCCCAGCTCCCTCAGCCGCTCCTGGGAAGGTTTGCTCTCCAGCCCCTTCCCCAGCCTGGTTGCCCTTCTCTGGACTCGCTCCAGGACCTTGATGTCCTTCTGATGGTGAGGGGCCCAGAACTGAACCCAGCATGCCTGTATATGGTAAGTGTTTCTCCTTTCATCTACCTGATCCCAAATAATACTTTACCAGGTAAGAAGAGTTACAAATATACTCTCACTGCCAGAGGAAAATGATATATTTGTTAGAGGGTCTTTATAGCCTTGTGTACAGCCAGTAGGCACAAGTGGTTATGTGCAGAACTTCTGCAAGGTGGAGGTTTCATCCAGTGCAGAGACAGACACAGTATCCAGAGCTGCTTGCTTACACATGCTCTGTGCCAGCCGGGGGGCTCCAAGCCTGCCCCTGCCCCATGGTTGTGTGATCACACACTTGATACACACAAACACAAGCTGGCCTTTAATTCCTGGTACACAGGAAACCAAATGAGCAACGTTTTTGTCCCTGCCAATCAAGCCTTGTGCACCCTGCAACTACAACTGACAAGGGGTGGAAAACTGCCCTGACTAAACCCTCAAAGCTGGTGCTTTTTGACTTTTAAATTAGCAGTTTAGTGGGTTAAGGTTAAACATTTGCCTATTGCTGGATCACCCTGAAAGTATGTTAAACACTGGGTCAGGGAGCAGCCCCCTGAGTGTCCAAGCAAACACAAAATCTGGAACTAGAACTTGATTCACAGGTACAAAGAGATCAGAAAAACTCAAACAAAACCCCTACACCCACAAATGAGCTCCTCTGTGTTTTGTTAGAGGTACCATGTGAGAGTACACAAAGACAAGTGCTCCTGAACATTTTGCACATGCAAATCCAGCCCAGCTGAAGAGCTGAGTTTTGATCTCTGGTAGCAGAGCTCCTATGCAACACACAGGTCTGCATCCCTCTGGGTCATGGAGCTGCAGTACCAGACTTGCCTTGGTTCCTGCCCTGGGTTCTTTGTGCTTCAGGCCCTTTTCCCAGCCTTCAGTGGAAACCTTGTTTCCACCCCATAAGCACAGTAAGAATCAGATTTTGGTGTTCAAAGGCTGAGGAATAGCTCTGCTTCCACCATAAGATTGGAAGAGAGAGGTAGCACAGAGCTTAAAGGGAAAGGCTTAGACTTGGACTGTTGATCCTGCTGCCAGGAAGAGATATAAAAGTGGAGGCAGATCCTGCATTGTGCACCCCACTCCTTTCCTTCTAGGACAGCACCCATCCTGTAAAGTAACCAGCAAGGCCACAGCAATCCTGCTGCTGACAGCCAGCTGCTGCCCCCAATGAAATCCTTTCCCAGTGATACAGCTTTGTGTGGGGAGACAAAACCCACATGCTCCTCAGGGTGGTGTTATGTTTCTTGTTCTCTGGTTTGACATCACCTTCCTGCGGTAGGAAGGCATCCAACTGAAAGCCCAATCCAAGGTCCTCTGTCCTTCCTCAGCACCCTGGCAGCCATTACATGCTGTATGCAACAGGCATCCTCAACTCCCTTGCACCAGTATGAAGAGAAAGCTCAGTTCAGAGAACACTTCTCTGTTTGATTTTGGGTACCTCTATTCCCTTCCAATAAGCTAATGCTGTCGATACTTCAACTGACTTCTTCTCTTCTCACTCTTTCCCCTGGTCTGTTAGGGCAGGACAGAGATTTGGGGCTGGCTCTTGCTTACAAGGAGCAGTGAGGTGCAGCATTTGAAAGCAGGACCAACGAGCAGCAGGTCTCTGCTGTCTGACCACCCTCAGAACAGATGGAGAGGGGAAACATTTTGGGAGAGGTCAGAGAGCGAGCTGAGGCAACAGGAGCAAGAGGAGAAGGTAACCAAGTACCACAGCCAATCTAAGTCTAAAAGTAGAAGTTCAGGGGCTTTTGTGTTTCATCATATCATGACTTCTTTTGTCTTATGTGAGTCTGGATTTACAGGAGGCAAGAGTGAAGTACTGGGGAGGAGACAACCCTAGCCATACATAACTGAAAACCGAAGCAGAAGATATCGAAGGTTTGCTGGTTCAGCAAGAGAGCATGAAATGATTCTCTTTCACTACTTAAACACTTACTCAAAATAGAACTATTAAGAGCTAAAAGTAAGGATATTAGTGCAACTACAACATGCTGACAGCCCTCACTGATCAAAAAGTACTGTTTAGTCTTTAAAAAGTATAGGAACAGGAATGGGCAAGCTATGAATTGCAAAGCCAGCATCTGCAAACCTTCGCTCAAGGTTCCTTCCTAATTGCTCCCTGATTCAACCAGACACGTGGCTCTTTGTAAGTTGTGGGTATTCAGGCAAACAGCCTGGTGTCAGCACACACCTGGGGAAGGGCCTTTTCTCAGTGAGGGGTTGGCATATTTCCAGTTTGGTTTTAGGAGGTCAGTGGTTTGGGACTGGACCGAAACATTTCAAAGCCGGTAGAAACATTTCTTTTCCTTCCAATTATCCTGGGGGGAAAGAACAGCCTGGCCATTGCACGACTTGAAGAGTTACAACCTTACTTCTGCCAGCACTTCCATCCATGACTTCCACTCATGAGAGCATGATCCCACAACCTTCAAGGTGCAGTTCAACCACCTCAAAACGGCCAGGAATTGCTCTGCAGCCCCAAGACCAAAGGCAGGTGTTGTTTCAGAGCAAGTACACCTCATACAAGAAGGAAGAGTACATTAATGCTCCATAGTGCTCTGGGTCGTTGACTTCATGCACAAAGATGTCCTGTGTTTTAATTGCACAGCACATAACCAGCACTCCCCAGGAAGACACTGCAACCACAAAGGCAGAAGCAGATGAACTATGTTTTAAGCTGTCTCCTAAAATGAGGTGATATGAATTATTAGAAGATACACTGAACAGCCTAGATCTACCAAAAATAGATATCCAGGGATGTCTCTATTTCTCCTCAAGAAAATGATAGCCTAAAACATGAAAAATGAGACTCGTTTCCCCTAGGCAAAACTCATACATATCCATTAGCACTGTGCACAGTACCCTCCTGAGGAACTGAGCTAGGTCACCCTGGTACAGCTCCAGCTCCTTCCATTCCTGCTAAAACACTTCATTACCAGCACTGTGCTAATAAAATCCTTTGGAGTTATCTGAGCAGATCCCCTCATTTGTTACTAGGTCACTAAAAAAAGAGAATCAGACCACCAGGATATTACTTCCTTTATCTGACACCCAAGCACATAACCAAGGGACAGAGTACTTCATAGCTGGGAGGAGAAGGGCTTTATGCCATCACAAAGCCAAGCACACCGCGAGAAGTGATCGCTCTTCTGAGACTGCTGCAAACCTACATCCTGCACTCCTCCCCACTGACAGCAGGCCATCCTGCAAGGGCTCAAAGCCAGGACTTGGACCATCATTACTCAGCTCTTGGCTCACAGAACCTCAGAGAAGAGTGGCTGGACAGAGTGAGTTTCTCAAGACAAGTAACAGGGTAGAAGGAACCGAGTGCATCTCCCCAGGCTTTATGTACTTCATGCATGCAGCCACTTTGCAGCTATTCTTTATTTTGTAAAAGCAATCAGGTTGTCCACATAAGTGCTAAGCTCCTCCCCAAACCCCTTTCTGCAGCCAGGCTGCAGTTGAATACAAAGCACTTGCAACTGCAAGAGATGGAGAGAGGCAGCCTTTTGCCACCCTGTCAGGGTTGCTCTGAAGTGCTGGCTACACAGTGCACCAGTCCCTTCCCCTCAGGTGTTACACACCCTCCTCCTCACATGCTACAAACAGCATTACACCCTAGTGTTACCACACCTTCTCAATACTGCAGTCTTTCTTGCTTTTCATCTGATCCCAGCTTTTTAAGAACAGAATCTCAATTTTCATTGAAAAAATTTATCATAGTCTCATTGTTGAAGACACAAGCTTGAAGAAAATAACAACATAGAAAGATATGACTTACATTGTTGGTGACTTGGCAGTTGTAACTTGTTAAGCATCAGCAATAGGCTGCAGAAGTCCTCATCCATGTAGGGGATAAACACAAGTTGATTTCTGAGCTGGGACTTGTGATTGCACCTACAAGAAGACACTTCCCTGTGGTCATTGTTTTCTTTAAAATTGGGAAATTCATGAATGAGAAGAGGTGTTATATTTATTTACAAAGACCTTAATCCAATTTAAATGCTATGCTGCAAAAAAAGCACATACCTTTCCCAATCCCTGCCCTCAGAGCTGGCCCAGGTCAGTAGATCCATCTGCTAATTAACAAAGAAAAAATTATGAAATGCTTTCCAGTCAGATCAACTCCCTCATCTGTCTGGCAGTGAAGTCATGTAATGGAGCTGCTGACTCAAGGAGAGGCATGACTAGCAATTTTAGAGAGAGCAAACTTCAGATCTGTTAAGATTCTGTATTGTAACAATACATGATTGTGTCCAGTGCTGGGCTCCCTGGGATAAAAAGGACAGGGATCTCCTGGAGAGAGTCCAAAGAAGGGCTGTGAAGATGATGAAGGGCCTGGAGCATCTCCCCTGTGAGGAAAGGCTGAGTGAGCTGGGGCTGTTCAGTCTTGAGAAGAGAAGACTAAGGGGGTCCTAATTAATGCTTATAATTATCTTAAGCAGGGGATGCAGGGGGAAATGGCCAGCCCCTTTTCAGTGTCTGTGGGGACAGGACAAGGGGCAATGGCTGCAAGTTGGAGCACAGGGAGTTCCACACCAACCCGGGGAAGAACTTTTCCCCAGTGAGGGTGAGGGAGCCCTGGGCCAGGCTGCCCAGGGGGTGTGGAGTCTCCTTCTCTGGAGAGATTCCAGCCCTGTCTGGATGCCGCCCTGTGCAATATGAGCTGGGAGCTGCTTTGGCAGGGGGTTGGACCCGATGATCTCTCGAGGTCCCTTCCAACCCCTACAATTCTATGATTCTATGATTGATTCTATGATTCTATGATTCTATGATCAGAGCAACTCAGCTGGTGACTTATTTTGCCTGAGCTTTGCTTGAAGAGTCCATAAAGAATCACTTGGTTTCTCTCCCCTGAAGAGGAACCCAGGAAAAAAAGGGAAATATTACTGAAGACTGTTTGAGATATTCTACATCATTTGGAGATAGAGAGCCAGGGAGTAACTGGAGAGGAGACAGTAAATGTGACATGAACTAGAGAGTAAAGTGGGAGGAGAGCTACAAAGAGAGTTTGCCAGGAGAGAGAAACATCTGAAACTGGGCCCAGCAATGAGCACACTGGGTAGAAAAGTACTGCCTGTATAAGGGTGGACAGACCCCTCCAAAGGTGTAACTGATGCAATCACTCCTTGGGAACAGCTAATTCAACAGGAAACTGGCCTTTTTCTGTCATGGGCTGAAATTATTCACTCAAGCCACCAAAATATAGTTTACATTCTATCTGATTCTGATCTATTTGTGTTCTAGGAAAGGTCTTGGAACCTCTTATAGAAGCCTAGATTTTAAAAAAAATACACAGAGTCCTGGCTGCCTAGAAGTTAACAGTATTTGCCAGTATATTCAGTAAATACATTGAAATTTCAAATTCAGCACCGTGAAATCTGCTTTCTGTCACCTGCAAAACCAAAAGAGGCTTAACACAAAAGAGGAAGAAACAAAGGAAACCATAACCACACATAAACAGTCTGAACTTCCGCCTCCTTCCCTAGCACAGGGCTTTGTTTTTCCCCTCCCAGCTGTTTAGATGTTACAAGAGGTCAGCAAGTCAGCTGTAAATCACCGGGGTTCTCAGGCAGCTGGAGGCGAAGTAACTCGCTGCATCAGTGTCCTGGTTTCAGTCAGGATAGAGTTAACTCCATTTGTAGCAGCTGATGGCATGCTGTGTTTGGGAGTTACAATGAAAGCAGTGCTGAGAACACCCTGATGTTCTTAGTTGCAGTCAGACAGTCAAGGACTTTCTCAGCTTCTTCCTATTTCTCTCTTCAGGAGAAAGGAGGGGCGAAGCCAGGACAGGTGACCCAGATGGGCCAAAGAGAGTATTCCATGGCAATGACGTCCTGCCCAGGAGAACGGGGGGCTGAGGGGAGGAAGAAGAGGGGCGGTGGCGGGACGCGTGCTGCTTGGGGGGACGGTCGGGTTCCGGGACAGCTCTGGGTGGTCCCTGAGTTGTGTGGGTCGGGGAGAAACTGCATTGGGGATCAAGAGTTTCATTTTCTTTTGCTCTAAAGTCCTGTTAGCATTGGGATATTTGATCTTTCTGTTCTCTTAGTAAACTCTCCTTATCCCAACCCACGGGCCTCTTAGTTTCTTGGGTTTGGAGTTATTTCCCCTTCCTTTTCCCTTCCCTTGTTTCCCCCCTTTTCCCTCTTCCCCTGCTCTTTTACTTTAAGGAGCAGGCAGCTGCGTGGATCTCAGCCCACAGCCGGGGGGAAACCACGACACTCAGAGAGCAGTGAACCCCCTTTATGCCAAGGTGAGTTTCACAGACTGCAGCAAGTGAGATGCTAAGAGCCTGAAGAGGCCTAGGAACAGCCCTGCCAGTGCCAGGAGCTAACCTCCCACTGACTGCCCCAGAGGAAGACAAAATGGAGTTTCATACTGTCCCCATCCTGTCCTCGCATGAGGAGTGGCTCAGCTCAGCCAAAGCGTCCTGTTCCTCAGCAGAAGATGGGGCTGACCCCCTGGGCAGGGCAGAGCAAAGACAACAGGCAGCCTTGGGGGTCAGGGAAAGGGGAGAAGGGGAAGAATTAAAAAAAAGAACAGAAGAAAACAAGTGGATTTCAGGTAACAGCATAGGCAAGGAGTGAGGACTCTAGGCTATCATCAGTGCAGCAGTGACCACATCGTGTGTGACTTGCAGCATACATCCCATGTTTCACCAAGAGGAGCTGTAGTTACTCTTCTACTTTTGTCACCTCTGCATGCAGCAAATCCCACCCAGGAGGGGGCAAAAAAAGTGCTAGTGCATTTCAAAACACTTCATAATGGGCAACCACATCAACAGGAGAGGTTGTTAAGCTGCAGGAGGGTGATGGAGAGGGGCTGGGAGGCAGAAACCCTTCCTGGGGAGGGGGGATGCCCTGGCACAGGGTGCCCAGAGAAGCTGGGGCTGCCCCTGGATCCCTGGCAGGGTTCAAGGCCGGGTTGGATGGGGCTCTGGGCACCCTGGGCTGGTGGGGGCTGTTTCTGCCCATGGTGGGGGGTTCCCTGGGGGGCTTTGAGGTCCCTTCCCACCCAAACCAATCTGTGATTCTATGAAATCTGGAACAAACCCAGCTCTCTGTTGTAAAAGACCTAGAGAGGCTAGCATGTGTAACACTTGTCCTTCTTTGCCATAGGTGCATGGCATCAATCAAAACACTTTTACAGAAGCAGCTGGTTGGAATAATTGAGAGGAAACCCTGCAGGTCCCTGGGATCCCATTTGGGAATTTGAAGCTCCCAGATGAGCAGCTCTGCTGGGGACACAAATAAAGGTGTGCATACACAGCACCCAAACACATCGCCTTAGACACATTTGTGTGCAAGACTGGCACGTGTGTGACAGCGTTAAGAGGTTGAGGGAAGAAGAAGGCTGAGGAGAATGAGGAGCTAAAGCCTTACAGTGCTGCAGGACCACCTGCAGCGTGACCTGGTGGCTCAATGGTGTGTTACAGATCAGGAAGGCCAGCTGAAAGGGAGGAAAAAAAAAGGAAAACTATCCTCCAGCACTCTGGAAAATGGGATGGATGTATCCCTGGATGCAACCTCAGTAGGTCATAAGGATGTACCCGACTTGATGATGACCTTCTTCCACACCAGACAGGCTGTAAGATCCCAAAGCCTGTCTTGCTGATGTCAGAGGGTTAAGGAGTCCAGAGCTGTATCAGCACCTCAAACACCAGGACAGTCTCACTGAAATGGGTAGGAAGAGTTGGCTGGTTCTTCAGAGCCTAATGTATTAATTGCTTGTAGAAGGTCTTACACTAAAAATGTTGAGCAATTCACCTGCTTGCCTATAAACACGTATTCCAGGTAAATAAATGCAGCAGGCAGGTAAGTAACAGCTTGACTTCAACAACACAACCCTCAGCAAACTACCTTCACCTTAGAAACTGTATAGGTTTAGCTGGGCCTGGTAAACAACTGCAGAACATGGATATATGCTGGGACAAAAAGCAAGTCCACGTGTTAGGTGACTTGTTCATCTTTTCAGGATGCACAGAGAGCTTTCAATACATTATGAACCAATATTTCTAATTTTGCACCAGAACAATGGGAGGCTGAGTTTGCCTACAGCAACTGATGACCCACAGAGATTCCTCTTTCCTGCAGTGCATGTTCTTGCATTGTCCAAACACAGTGAGAAAAAGTCTGCAGTGATTTCAGACCCCTGCCCCTTTCATCACTAACCTAGAGCAGTTTGTGTATCAGAAGGAAGAACACACAACGTGCACTCACCCAGACAGAGCTGAACTGCCTGCAGCCACAATAGAAAAGATTGGATATGTAATTTTTGGGGGGTAGTATAATCATTCTGTCGTGTGTAATGGGTGCACAGGCAAAGTTTGGCCTTTTGAAAACCTAAAGCAAAGCTTTACTTTATTCCTGTAAATCTCACAGGCTTCAAATCGAAGCATTCTCTTCTGTCAGCAGCACAATGCTTAGCAATGAAATTCCATGGCCCAAATAGGACTTTGAGGCCTTAATTATACTTTAAAATCAGTTTGTCTTTAATGATTTTGCTATCTGGGGGGCATATAAGATGCAAGAGCTTTAACACACCTGTAACCCCATAAAGAGTATGGGAAGGAAGGGAGCCAACAACCCATTACCTCAAAATTCTCTTTTCTTCAGTGCATTTAAGACTAAAAATTTCTGAAGATCTGAGTGTGGAGGAGGCTAAAGGTGTTGTGGGTGAGGGTTCAAAACACCTGGATGTGGAAGGAATTGGCTGGAACACTCTCCAGCCCTAAGGAATTAACCAGGCAAGTGGAGAAGTGGTGAAAGGGATGGAGAGTAGGGGCTTTTTTCTTGGTTGTGGAGCTTGGAGGGAGGTGAAGGGGGAAACACAAAGGTTACAAGAACAGATATGGTAAAGTCCCTCCCTAACCAAAGAGAACACTCAGAAATGAAAGGAAAATTAATACTTTGTATAAAAACTTTTGTCTTTCTGCCTGACAAGATAGTTTACAGCTCATGAAGTCATATATCAAATCACCTCCAGCATCTGGCTTCATTTTCTTCACAAGATAACTACAAATGCTGGCAGCTTTTTTTTACAGAAAGGGAATTATGGCAAAACCAGACCAGACAACGTGCCCAGAGGCAGCTACAAAGCCTGTGGCAGAGGTGGGAAAGGGTCAGGGTCCTGTCTGGTTTTAAATGACACAACTGCAAGATCACAGTTGCTTTCCTAAATGAAAATCATGTTTTCATAGTGATGAGTCTGGGCTGTGGTACCCAAATTGTGATCAAAGCTTTGGATGCCTGGCATCTAGGGCATCCAGAACATTGTTTCAGTGTGATCCATGACAAAGGAAGAGGCCAGCCACCACGCTAGGATCCAGACTGTCAGCTTTTGAAAAGGTCAGTACTGAAATGCTAGTTCTGACAGCACCTCCTCAAACTTGGCCAGGTCCCCTTTGTGCCACCACTAACTTCAGAGATACAAGCCCTCCAAACAAATGATAAATCCCCATATGCTTGTGACCTGGTCAGAAGATGCCTTAGAGGTCTATGACCCCCTCCTAGGCCACAGGACTTCTACTGCTTGTTACGCTTGGTGCTGCTCCCGTGCTCGGTCCTATTTTGAGGAAGCACAGTCCAGCAACAGCACATACACAGCCATAATTTCAGTCCTGATGAGTTTTGAGGCTCAGCAGAGTAGGGGATGGAATTCCACCAGCACAGCCACTACAAGATTATCCAGAAGAGGGAGTGCACAGCATACGTACACGTACAGTTGGCTTTTGCTACGCACGGTCCTGATTTTAGACTGCCTCATGCTGAGTGCTGCATACAGCTCAGTGAAACACCTGCTGCACAGCTCACCCAGCAGCATATCACTCCTCTCTGCTGTGTGTCTGTTTGAGATTTTCTTTGAAGTTTTTAAGTTAAAAAGCATTTATTTTTGTGTTTTGATAGGCTTGTTTTACGTATTGGCTGGGTGGGCAAAATCCATTTCTAAAGCTACATTTTAAGGAACTCTGGTTCCAAGTGCCTTGTGATTGTTCCTGCTCCTTGATTTGATAAGTAGCTTGTAAGAAAGGTGGCAGAATGCAAATTCATAGTTAATTACTCAGACTTATTCACGAGTGAAGTTTCTGTGAACAGTGGAGGTTTCCACTTAGGGCTACCTGGGTTTGTTGCAGCAGACCAGAACGGTTCCTAGACAGTGCTGGAGGTGCCCTTGGCAATTAACAAAGTAGTCAGCCAGATGAACAAAGCCACAGGCAGCCACCATGTACAGTAATAAACCACTTAGATGGTGAAAAGGAAGCAAGGAGTGGGCAGGCAAGTTTATAAAGAAACCAGTTCTGATAATGTTCTCACGAGAGAGGTCGCCTCCTTCCCCACGGACACACACTGCTCAATACCCTAATTAATTACATTCCTTTCACATTGCACTGAGGCTTTGACCTTGGTGTGATATTTTTTTTCTGTTCTGCTTATCTTCATTCTTCTCTGTAGTTAAGAAAACCCTGCAAGCCTTAATTCTGAAAGGAGTACAGAAAGGCTGTATGAACTTTGCTTAGCTCCCAGTTACAGCATAAATAGTAATAACAGGATTCTTTAAATGATTGACACATGCTTTTATGGGCCTTCCTTACCTAACCTCGCTCTCTTTTCATGTCTTTTACAGATTATAGAGAGTTAGAATTCTGGTGACTTTTGTTATTTATTAAAAATAAAGTTCAAGGTCGTTGTAGCTACAACTGATAAATACATGTTGTTATTATGGTTTTGAAAATAAATCACTTCTGTTGTAGTGCAGTGAGTAAGATCTACAAAAGAAAATTACTGAGAGAGACTTCCTGCCTGTGCTGGGTTATTAAGCAATTCTATATGAGTGGGTTGAAAAGAAAGCTACCGTTGTAATTTAAATTATCAGCATGATATACTGCTTTATCTTGCTCAGCTTGCACCCTCTTTCTACAGAGGAATCAAAATAGCAGGTTCAGGTAAGAACTCCTGCTTATCTTCAGGAAGGTAAATAACTGGGGAATTAATCAGTATTAACTTGCCATTTATTAACACTGTTTCAGCTCTGTTATTGAGCCCTGAAAAGTTTAAGGCCCAGGTCCAGCCTGGATTCACCCCATCTCTGCCTCGATGAGGAGCAGCAGGAGCCCGAGGCAGGCTCAGCCCGAGATGCTGGGCAGCAGCGAATGGAGACATGGCTGCAACGCTCCTCATGCAGGTGTTTGTTTGTTTAGGAGGCTGGGAGGCAGCAATGGCTTCTCCCCCGGCCCACGAGCGCACTGGGCAGTTTGTTAGCTGCCTGGAAAAGCACTGCGATCCCTGGACAAGCATCAGGCCAGGAACCTGTGGGTCCTGTGAGTCCCAGAGGCTGCGTGGGGCTGTGACTGCACCCAGCGTGGGCCGGTGCTGGGCGCCTGAAGCCACAAGGGACACAGCACCAGGCAGCGCTGGCTGAACAGCCCGGGCTCTGCCGCTGGACGCAAGGACTAGTAGTCAAATGTCTATGGACACCTGGAGAGCAGGAGGTACATGCCACTCTACACGTTGCTTTGCCCTTTTAACAGGCCTAAGTCAGTAGCATGGAAAGAAGAGAGCTTCCAAGGTGCTGTCCAGGAGACAGACAGGCAGGCAGGTTGTCCTTGCTGATACAAAGTCATCCTGACTTGTTTCCATGAGACTCACGAGGCTTTTCCAGCGTAAGGATGCCTGGGCACACACAACTTGCACCACAGTTCCTGGCAGAGATACTAGCTTTTGTTTAGTCACATCCAAAGGACTAATAAACCGGTTAATTATTTGCAGTCAGACACACAGCAGAGTCATCTACAATAGCGTTCCGCGCATCAGACTCAACCCTTCGCTGCAGTTCCTATGAATGGGGTGGAAGTTCAAAGGCTTGCCACTAACAGAGGCTGAAAGAACCCAATCCTCCTCTGGTTAGAGGTATCAGTTATTCAAACAAAAGCAAGGAAGGGCAGTAAACAACACTAGATGAATTAGCAATAAGAACAGTCATGGAAAGTGGAAAATGACGGTAAAACTGGAACTCAGCGTCACAGAGTGCTGGAATGCTGGTACAGAGCACTGAATTACCCTCCTTTGATTTCTCTACAAGACAAGGGTGTGTTGTTCCTTTTACTCCCTGCTCTGAGGATTGATTTGCTAATTTTTCTAGAAGCCCCAAAAAGGAACAGCTGTTAATTCTATTTTACCTGGTGGCCGAGCTAAGGCTCAGCTGAAAAAAAAAACCCAACCAAACAACAAAAGAAACAAACAAACCCCCCAAACAAACATTACCAAGTCTACACCTAGGTGGAATACAGCACAAGTTGTTCTACAGGAGTTTCCCATGAGAAGAGAACAAGTCTCTTCTTGTTGACCAAATTTCTGGACTTTATAGGAAATATAAGAAGCACAACAAGCTACAGAACATCTTTTTTAAACAAACCAGTTATTCCTAGTTTAACTTAGGGGCTGAACCTCTGAAACTCTCTGTATAACCATTACAGTCTCCTGAGCTACTCAAAGCATCTAACCCAGAGACCTCTCTCCTTCTCCTGTGAAGCCCAGAAGGTGTCTTGGTTGATAGGTTACAGCAATACTTTCCCCAAACACTAGGAAAAGAGTTCTAGGAATACCTTGCAGTTTTGGCCTCCTTGAGTATTTGCATACCCATGTTACAAGCAGAACGATCTATTTACCTATCTGATCTGATAAAAAAAAAATTAATTTCCTGCAAGAGGAGGATTTTTATTTATTTTTATTTATTTTTAATATGAATACATGATGCTGGCAGAGCAGCCATCAAAGATAATGACGTATTTGTAGGTCCTGTGCCCGATTTTAACCAGCAAGAAGATGGTTAAAAAATCAACAGCCTGTATTTTATCTGTATTTTATCTTTTGTTTTCAAAGCTGGGAAGCAAACTTCATGCTTCCAAAGAGGTTCATAGCATATTTGAGGTCCTATGGGTTTTAGGGAAAAGAAAAAAGAGCTGTGAAGACTTCAATGCACCTGTCTTTCTCTTTATGGTGTCCAACCAACCAGTACCCAGGTGGGATAAACAGATGAGGAAGGAAAAATCCACAGAAATTCCTGTTGTGTGGTTGTTTGCACAATTCCCATCTCACACGTTTGGAAAGACCACAAACATCAGAGGTGCCAGTGTTCTTGCAGAGTGCTTGGGGGTCTTGGTTTGGGGTTTGTCTTGGTTTGTTTGGGGTTTCTTTAGGAGGCTGTAAGCCTCACCAGCTGCAAGCAGGGACTCCACCGACGAACCCCAAACCTGTGATAACAAAAACTAAGCTCCCTGTTCCTTGGATGTGTATGTTTCTGGAGGAGCTTTTCTCATTTTTAACCCAGATCATCTGTGAATTTGGCAGAATGACACAGGGCATTCAATGAAGCACTTCTGTGCCTTATCTGCAAACTTGGGCACCAGAGCAAGAAAACCAACAAGTGGCATTTCCATTCTCCAAGTTCTGCAGGAGATCTTTGGTTTTGCAGAAAGCTCTCTCTCATTGGAAATCTACCCAAACTACAAGCTACAACACACACACACACACACACAGAGTAAAGTTCCAGACCCAGTTGAGTGTATTTCAGCTGGGAGCTGGTCTATAGGGTTAACCTTCTTCCAGGAGCAAAAGCCAAATTAACCACCACAACTTTAAGGGAGAAGACTACATAGATGTCCTGGTTTCAGTTAACTCTACCCTGACTGAAACCAGGACAATAGAAAAGGGAAAATGTGTTAAAAATTGAGTGAAAGGGCAGCTAACAAGAGATAGACTCACACGTTTCATGACAACTTAAGGGCAGTGTACTGGAAGAACAAAGGAAATGTTTGTCAAGAAGGTCTGAGAAAGAGCCAAGAGAAAAAGGGATGCCCAAACAGAATAAGGGAAGGTATTGAGCAGGCACCCCTCAAAAAGCTGAAGTTAAGAACTAAATGAAGACAGCAGGAAGCACTGCAAACTCCCAACAGGTTAAACGGAAAACACAAGCCAAAAGAAAACCCCACATGAAGGCAAGCCAACACAACCTTTGGAGAAACCATTTGCAAAAGGCAAAGAAGTTCTTGGACAAAGATGAAAATGAACTGTGACCTGACATTGGGGTCAGATCATGTTCCTCCACCAGACTGCTGACAGATTTCGCAGGATTTCAGTGGCATGATGGATGGAGCTACAGCATGTAGCATCTCTCTTGACATGGAAACCTGGGAAGTGGCAAGTAACAAGCCAAGTTTTAACATAGTTGTTAATAGAGGTCTGGAAAACCACGGAGTAGGATCTCTGACACCTGAAGCAGGCAAATAAATTTCAAAAGCTTTTGATTTTAAGACTGAAATGTTCTAGAGGATCTGAAGTCTGATAAAGCTCAGTGCCATGAACAGAGTTCCTGTGTCACACTGCTCTTGTGTCCTTCTCCTCAAATATGGGGGCTTTGGATTATAACAGGCAGATTTTCTGTATCTTCCAAAGGTAACCCCTCCTGCAACACTTTCACAGTAGTAAGGTCTTGAAGTGACAAAGGCATAAATGACTATGACTAGCTCACTGGTCTCTGAAATAAATAAGAAGTTCTTTTTTCCTTCTGGCTTATCCTGGCAGTGTTGCAGGCACTGGATTTAATGTTGGCTTCAAGGTGACCACGTGCCAGAGCCATCCAGAAGATTCACATTTCCCCAGTTACATTTGAATAGGTCCGTTTCTGGGTTTGTATTCATTTCTCTGTTGTTTTTAAAGAAGCTCCTTCAGTGTTGACACATGCATTCTGTCTCATAACGTTATCTAGAACTGCATGTTTTGTTATGTGTGGAGCATGACAAAGAACCAATAAATTTCATTATTCTATTTATTCTGGTCAGAGTCTGTTTCCCATAATTTGTAAGACAACATCAGGTCCTGTCCTGCACTTTCTCCTGGCCATGATTACTGCTGTAACCCAGGAGAACCATCCAAAATCCACTCAGACTGTTGCTAGTGAAAGCATCCATCTGAACAGTTACTAACCCAGCATTAGATGGGTGCTCACAGGGGTAAGAAATTGCTGGAGACAAGTCCACTTGGTAGCTCTGTTGCAAACATCTGAGTAGGTAGCTGTAACCCCAGCTGATGTAGGCTTGTTTTGGAAATCAGGCTCTTGGACAACAGAGAATGATTACACTTGATCATGTCTTTCTTTGGTGCCTGATTCCAAACTCATGCCAAACTTGTCCATGAAGACAGGTCTGTTTCTGGTTTTTTCCTCTGTCTGAATTGATTGCAGATACCAATATGAGATCACCCTCATTTATTCTGCCTAGTTATACCTGAGTTCTCTTCATTTTATATGAGTGAACTGCAATTAGTCACAAGAGGGAGAACAAAGTATAAACTTGTTCAACAAAAGCTCAATTGTTGCCACATCCAGGATGTTGAGAGCACCTGGGTCCCTGTAAGGTCACCCCTGTGACTGTGTGGAAGTGGGTTCAACAGCTGGTACAACCACACAGAACTAAAATGCACTGGGTATTTTGGTGTGACTGTGTGCATTTTGCCTGCTATTTTGAACAAAATGGGTGTGGAAGGAAAAACACAGGGGAAGTTACTCCTGACATTTAAAAAAAGAAAGAGACAGAGGCTAATTAAAGCAAAGGCACAAACCTTTAGTCATGTGAGTAATCTTTTCCCCTGCAAATCATTTTATTGACGTCAGGTGACGCTCCTTGTGAGAGGCAGGATTACTTCTGTGACCAAGGGCTTGCAGGATTAGGTCCAAACATTACTCCAGAAGAGCCCTTACAGGTCTCTGAGATTATCTTAATTATTTTGCCCTGTGTCAAGTACTCATTCAACTGAAATTCCCTCCAATAAATTACATTTCTTCCCTAGGTTTGCTCTTACCTTTCTGTTGGCTTTTGGTTATTTTATGGCAGTCATAACCACTGGAACAGTGACCTGAGGTTGAGCAACAGAAGGTAACCCTGTTGGGAGAAGAGCTTACAGTAAACTCCTGGTATGTCTGGGTTTAGTTCATCATGAGGAAGAACCAGAGTTTATATACCATCTCTCACTGAGTTCAAGCAATGCCACTATGTGGCTATTTCTGTTGAAATGCTTGATCTAAGATTCCAATGTCCAATTACTACATCATAAATGCAGAAATCCACCTAGCAGGAGGTTTTAAAGCTTTTAATAGATAAATGACAGAAAAGAAAGTCACCTTTTCTCATGTAATTTCAAACACATTACGCCTCTACAGTAGAAAAAGATGGTTTGTATTGCAACACCACTTCACACATCTCAGGAATGTATTATCATAATAGTCACATCCTTTTTCTACTGAATTTTAGCCTTGCTCCAATCTTGCACTATTCTATTAGGAATTATATAGCAGTACATTTAGACAATCACAACCAGATTCCTAGCTCAATATTGTATATGGTTTTTATTGTGCACAATGGAAAAGCAACAATAGGGTTTCTCTCTGACACCTGTTGAAGAAGTGTTGCCCCTAAAAATACAGTGTATTAAATTATCCATCTAACAGAATGATCTAACAGAGTGAATGGTATCCAAGTGTTTACATTGTGGCACCTTGGATCCTCTTTTAAGCAGTAACAGAGAAAGAGAGCTGGGCATGTCCTTGTGTTCTCATCTGGGTCTGGACACAGGACTCCTGGATGTGCCTCTGAGTTTTCCTAGAAATGGGACTGTTTTAGTTCTGTCTCCTGTGGCCCCAGCACTCAACTTGGCTTCTCTCTACCAGGTTTAAGATGATGGAAAGAAAACAAGGGCTCAGGCTGGTGTGGAAGAGCAGCAGTGTTCCCAGAGCCACTTTTAAAGCATGGAAATAAGAAGCTCTGCTCTGATGGACCTTGCAGAATACACCTGACAGCCTCACAGCAGAAAGGCAGCAGAAGATGAGCTCCTGGGGGCTGTTTTGGTTTAATCTCAATATAAAAGTATGCAGTAGCATCTCTAACCAATTAAGCCATCATCTAATATCCATTATCCCCCACTGCACACAAAAATCTCTTGATCAAGCTCAGGATACGCTCAAAGATTACAGTTAAGTGGTTTCTGCATTCATTGGGGTCTGGCCTTTCTTCCTTTTGGGACAAGGGGGAGTGAGGGGCAGAGTCAGGGGACAAGAGCCTTTTCTTCCAGTAACTGACAACCTTTGAGCCTGAACTGCAAACAAAACTTGAAGATGGCTCATCATAAGCAATGGAGCTGAGACCAAATTCAGCAGCCCATTAGCACAGTGCTGTACCTCTCAGCCTGTGGGAAGTCACCCTTCCAATTCCTGCCCCTTAGCAGTCCTCCATGTAAGACTGGCATTCCTTCTTTTTTAGCACAGATTAGGTACAAATCAGGAAAGTTCTGAATAATAACTAATAACTTAGAAAGTTATTTATACAAAAGAAATGGCCACACTGCATTTGAGGTTTTCTGCTCAAGTTAATATTCATTCTAGATTTGTGTCAAATATGGTATCTCCTTTGCTAAGAGAAATGACATCTACACAATCCTAACCAAAGGCAAGAAGGGGTAAATAGCATCAAGGCATTTAACATTGTTTCTTGAGGAATCCGTATCTAGAAAGAACTCAGCTGGCACAAATCTTCATCATCCTAAAATGAACTTGTAAATCACACCCACAGAGCTGTAGGGGTTGGAAGGGAGCTCCAGGGCTCATCAGGTCCAACCCCCTGCCAAAGCAGGGTCCCTAGGACAGGGCACACAGGGAGGCGTCCAGACAGGGCTGGAATCTCTCCAGAGAAGGAGACTCCACACCCCCTGGGCAGCCTGGCCCAGGGCTCCCTCACCCTCACTGGGGAAAAGTTCTTCCCCATGTTGGTGTGGAACTCCCTGTGCTCCAACTTGAGGCCATTGCCCCTTGTCCTGTCCCCACAGACACTGAAAAGGGGCTGGCTGATTCCCCCTGCATCCCATGCTTAAGATAATTATAAGCATTAATTAGGTCCCCCCTTAGTCTTCTCTTCTCAAGACTGAACAGCCCCAGCTCACTCAGCCTTTCCTCACAGGGGAGATGCTCCAGGCCCTTCATCACCTTCATAGCCTCCGCTGGACCACTGCAACAGGACCCCAGCCTCAGCACAACCTGGAGGTAAACCACTCTCAGTTAAGAATCCATTTTCTTATCAGTTGGATTCCCTCTGCAGTTTCAGGTTTTCTTAAACCAGATGCAAACAGGGTAGTTTTTTGACTTGCAGGAGTGACTTCTGGTATACCATCACTACGTAACAGGAAACACCACAAATGTTGGCTAAAGTCACAGGAGAATGTCATGGTTTATGTACCTGCACCTGCAACCCAACATCTTGACTCCACTGTTAGGAACACAGAAGGGAGATTCAGGACACAGTCTGCTGTGCCAGCTATCACTTAATGAATTTCAAACAATAGATAACAAGGCTGCTTAAAACTGACCCTGGCCCTGGCCAGACACAAGGGTTTTGCATTGTAGCAGCTCAGGAAAACACAAGGAAGTCTAACTGGAAAACTGGGATCCATGGCTAGACAGAAAAGCTAGATGCCCTTGTGTTTAGAGATTCTCAGATCCCAGCAGTGAATTAAAAAATAATAACTTTCTAAACACAGATTAGAGTCTAGATCATATTTTCAGGTACCTACAACCTTCTCATTTAAGACTGGTGAACAGTGAGACATCGGGTTATTAAAACTCAGAGTAGGTGTATACACATCAGAGTGAGGAAGGTGTACCTGAAAATGCAGTGCTTTTTAATGGGTTTGGAGGGGAGGAAGAAGATCCTATCTTGCATAGAACACATCATGAAGGATGGTAAAACACCTCACAGACAGACAATGGGCAATTCATTAAGAACTCCTGCAAAACAAGCGCTCTGCTGAAGCTCAGATTCAGTATGTGCTTTACCATGTATTTCTCCTGAGAAAAGTACTCAAACTGCCATCTAGAATCACAGACTCACAGGCTGGTTTGGGTGGGAAGGGACCCCAAAGCCCCCTAGGGAACCCCCTACCATGGGCACAGACACCCCCCATCAGCCCAGGGTGCCCCAAGCCCCACCCAACCTGGCCTTGGACCCTGCCAGGGATCCAGGGGCAGTCCCAGCTTCTCTGGGCACCCTGTGCCAGGGCCTCCCCCTCCCCAGGGAGGGTTTCTGCCTCCCAGCTCACCTAAATCTACCCTTAAGCTTTTCATTATAGAAACAGGTTGAAAGTGAGAGCTGGAGTCCTTCCAGCAAAGGATCCCAGCTGTGTCTACCTGCCAGGAAATGCTTTTTTCTCATGGATTCTGCTCACTCTGCTACTAATTGGGGAAAAATAGTAGGAGAATGAGCAATTCCTGTTACTGCCATCTTCTCCAGAGGTGAATTTTAGTGATAAATCCATAAGTCATGGCTTATATTTACACAAACTGCTGTGAACCCTAAAATGAACACAATCCTTTAGGCAATTTGATAAGTGCCACAGAATAAGCCTGCAAAAGAGTCAAGAACAAGTGTCCAGTAGTTTCACTTCCAATCTACGAGGAATCAAACTTTGTTTGATGTTGATTGATTTATTATTTGTTTTGCTGGGAGGAAGGGTGTGTGTATTTAAGGTGTTAATTGCTGTAATTCTGCCCCAAATGGCAGCATTCCCCAGGTAAATGGGGGGAAAGTGGTGAATGTCTCATAGCACAAGTGGCACTGCACCCTCCAGGTTCACAAGCAATGATGAGTTGTTATGGTTTCACACAGTACCAGTGAAGCAGTGTGGCAGGTCCACCACAGGTTTAGGGATGCTCACATGCATGCAGGGATACTGCTGGAGCAGTTGGCCAATGTTTGAAGGGAGCTATTGCATTTTTGCCTGAGTCCTTTGTTGAATGTCAGCTCTAGCAGGTGAATCAATGACCATGTGTACCGAAGTCTCTAATGTCGATTTGGTTTGTTTTCTTTCTAGAATGTTCAATTGAAACATCTATTCTGTTCACCAGGTAATCTTGCAAATTATTAACACCCTGATCCATAAACAAAATAAATCATCAACAAGGAAAACAGAAGGGTCTTACCAGGACAAAACCAATCATTTAATAATAAAAACCCAAGCAGCAAACACTAAATGACTGCTTTCTCATTTGAGTTGTGTTTAAAAAAAGGGTAGATGAGGTGCTCAGGGATATGGGTTAGCACAGGACAGGAATGGTTGGACTTGATGGTCTTAAAGGTCTTTTCCAACCATGTGATTCTGTGATTCTGTTTATATTTCTGGTTAGAAAAATGTGATCCCAAATGAAAAGCTTTGCCAGAAAAGATCACCAGTAGCACACTCTTTACAAGCATCTTTACAAGCTTGAGTTTCTCAGACAACCGCAAACAGCCTCGCTGCAGGAAGAGGGGAGAAGAGCAGGACACAACAAATCTCCCAAAATCTCTGAAGCTTCTATCATTTCATCTCAAAGTAATTGATGAAGAACTGATCACAATTGTCCTTTCCCTTCCTCCCTCCATAATATCACTGAAATTCAGCTAACATCCATTCAAAGAAACTGTTCATAAACTGTTTTTCTGGACTTGTGCTTCAGCTGAACGAGTAATCTCTTCCCAAAGACAGCGTGCCTTATCAGCAGAGTAACCCCATGAGAAATTTCAATGCACTGTTCTAAAAGAAAGCATCAGACTGAAAATATTTGCCTTCTGGGACCAACACAGTCATTTATATCAATATAAAAAGAAAACATTCATTAGGAGAAAAAGCCTTTGCTGTTTCAGGAACATCATAAATTAGGGCTGGTTATTTGGAATTCCAGATTCATTTAGGCAACTAAAATAAATCTGCAAACATTTTCTTTGTCTATTTGTGCTTTCTCTGAGGACATTACTGCAGTAAGACTCCCACACATACCTCTGTTTCTTTCTATTTACCTTTTAAAATGAGAAAAGGGTCTGATCAGGAATGCCCTGTGCAGGCCTTTCTGTGTTGGCCTCCCTCCCTTCACCAAGCTCTTTAGGACAAAACAAAAGCTCTAAAAAGTTAAGATAAGGCTCCCAACAGGATTTATGTCAGCAGTAGTTTTGATATTGAATTCAGATTGTATTCCCTGCCTCTTTCTCCCTTTTAATTTAAGCATAGGCTTTTTAATGAGATTTCCAACTGTCCCTGCTCAGAGTAGCTGCACAAACACCACAAAGCAGCACCACTCAGGAGCACAATGTCCAGGCTCAGGCTTCATCTTGAGGCTCAAGGGATGCAAGTCAGAGCGGTGCCCATGGCACTTCACCTGAGTCCTGTGAGAAACACGGCTCCAGTGCAGCCACTTCCACCCTGAGGACTCTGCAGGGACACCAGTGTGGGATTGCTGGGGACACAGACAGAGCTCCCGTTAGCTGTACTGGTCGCTCCAGTCACCAATCTGGGGTTCATTATCAGCAGCTACATAGGCACAGAGCCAGCAAATATGAAACAGTAGGTCCAGAGAATGAGTATGTGTTTTGGCTTTCAGGACATCCTACCTCCCAAACGCTGAAGAAATGGGCACCTAAGCTGGATTATCTTTTGCAGAGCCACTGGCTACCAGGAAGCACCCACTGCCACGTTTCTGACTTCTTATGCCAAACTGTACAAGAAGGGGAAAAAGGGAAGAATGTGTTTCAAAAGGTGATGTTAACATTGATTTCCTACCCGATGTATTTGCAGAACAGCTATAAAAAGCAGCACTCAAGAGGCTCTCTCTCCAAATTAAGGGATTTCCTCTGTAATCCTGTTTGCTTTAGATTTATACTTACGTAGTAAAGTGTATATATAACTAATTAAATTTACATTTTTGCAACAGTTCGCTTCCCCTCACGAACACTGATACATATTTCCTAAGACTGAAAGCCTCATGTGTTTTGTCCTTCTGCCTTATCTGACTCATACACGTGCCCTACATAATGTGTCATGCCATTTATAAAAATACATTTTAAATCAAATGCCGTCTTGGTGACCTCCTTTTGAGCATTCAAAGTACAACCCAGGCTTGGTTTACATATTGATAGGTCACTCCAGAACAAGATCAGTGAGCCATGGAAGTGTTTCCATGTGAAACTGAGCCAATGGCATATGCTGCCAGCAGTTGATCACACTAAAAACCACCCAGGGCACGCATGGTAACTACCTTTGCTAGCTGAGCCTGGTCCAGACCCCCTCCGGACAGCCATCGCTCTGTTGCCAGTAAATCTAGCTATGCCTCACATGATTTCCTCTGGATCCAGGCTGAATCCAGTCACAGTTTCTCCTCAGAGGTCTTTCAGCCATGCCTGGACACAGACCTCTTGTCCAAGAGCTTTCTAGACATGTGTACCTACAGGCAGCTTGGGTTCTCCAAAACCAGGCACTCAAACACCTACACTATGGAGTAAAGCAAACAAAAAAGCAACTTAGCTCTTCAGGCATCTGGCAGCAGATAGTGTCTTTAATACTAGTAGGAACTCTGTGTGCTTCACAGGAGGCAATCAGCAGATATGCACGTGGTATGTATAGAACTGTCAATGGAGAGTCATCCTCACTTCCCACCATCCTGACATGTAGGGAATAACCAAGGAAGGGCAGTTAGGCTGTAGCACCAAAGGAAAGGAGGCAAGGCAGAGGACATGCTGGGCAGTGGAGACATGCAGCACCCTCTCCTGGGCTAGGAGAGAGGGAGGTTTCCACGACATTTTGCAGTGGCTCCTGTTTGGCAGCCTGGGAGCCAGAACCAAGGGGCCCTAAGGACACCTCATGCACATCCTGGCTACCTCGTTTTCCTTAGGTGGTTGTACTCTGGGGAGGAATGGAGAAACAGCCAGGCACAGGGAAACCATATAACAAAACCTATAAGAGCACCTACATATTATAGCAAGAAGCATTATTAAAACAGGAAACACAAGCATAAATAGACAGATTGCAAAGGCAAGGGAAAATACGGGTACAGACTCCTCAGAGGGAATCACAAGTTTGGTCTTTCTGCAACTAACACATTATCCCATAGCTGTGCCTGGACATTGTTGCAGTAGCTCAGTAGTGAATGCAGACTAAGCAGAGCTATGGTTTCCTCTGTTTATGGGAAGGATATCCCCAAACCACCAGCAGGTTTATTTTATTTTATAGAAGTATATACAAGGCTACACTGTACAGCTAGGAAGAGGGATGGATGGAAATTCAGTGTTTCCCTGTCTTTATCCAGCTTTCTGTTAGGTACTTGCAAAGTGTCCTGAAAAACCTGATGAATGACAGAAATCTGGAGTACCAAATAAATTTGGATCTGCTTCAATGCTAATTGAACTGCACTATCTACCACCACTTGTTTTGTATACAATAGATAAGTAGCACAAATAGTTTTGTGGATCTACTCAGGGAATAGCCTATTTCTGTTACCCTTCTCAGGGCTACACAGAGTGTTCCCTCAGCTTCACACTTAAACCCACTCCTTGTGCTAACATTGTGTGGATGTTTCTAATCACCTGAAATATTTGTTTTAATGACCCATATCTTGATGTCAACCTGGCCACAAAATAAGCAAGTTCATAAAAAGCTGCTGAGAAATACAAGGTAGGTGTTCAAAGACAGGAATTTCTGTTTCAGGCTGGGCTGGCAGGCAGCCAGGGAGCAATGGTTGCATCTTGTTTACACAAAGCTGAAGAGGACAACCCCCTCCTGCCATATGCAGTTGAAAGCCTGCTACCAAGTGGGCTACCTGCCTGGAGAAAGGAGTGAGGCAGGCAGAGACCTGCTGTCCAGAAAGGTCATTTTCCCCAGTCCGGAGGGCAGTTACAAACTGCTCCGCCTCCTCATGTTTTGTTTTCAGTTTGAATCAAGATTGCATTCTTGAAAGTGCCAGATCCACTCCTGGAACTTGTAAACACTCGATTTCCTTTTAAACATTTACAGCAGGATGGTAAACAGCACAAGGTTTGGTCATGTCTCCCCAGAAGTACCTGCAACCTCTGTGCAGTCACACAACCCTGCCTCAACCCCACGCAGAGCATTGCTCCGGGCAGCGCTTCCTGCAAAGGGCTGGGCTAAACCCTTCCCTTATTTTACACAGATCACAGAATGGGGCTTCTCCAATCAAGTACAGTGAGTGGTGTGTCCTCACAGAGATACAGGCTGTTTGCCTAAGCTTGCTAAGCCAGGGTTTGATCTGTGTTGAGCAAACACACCACCGTCTTCACAAAAAGGGTAGAAGGAAACCTGAGGTGACATTATCAGTTGGCCAACCTTTAGACCCTTCAAAACTCACACGCTAACAAGTATGAGACAAGAAAACAGGTTGATTTTAAAAAGGTAAAGAGTTATGTCAAAGCAATGTATTTTCTTGGATGGGGCAAGTGGCCCAGTGGCAGACTGGGAAGCCACAGAGGCGACTTCCCCTGACTCTGTAAGGCACATTCCCACAGGACAGTCCCATAACACACTCTCAGAGTCCAGCTACCAAATCATGGGTGGGCAACTTGCTGGAAAAAGTCCCTCTCCAAATGCAGCCATCAGCAGGAGGTTTATTATCAAGCCCGAAAGGTATTGCAAGCAGAATCATATCTGATATAGGGAGAGTCTAGGAGTCTGATCTTAACTCAGCGACTGGGATGAGAACAGAGAAAGTTGGCTTACAGAATTTGGAAAGCAACTGCAGATGCTTTGGAGGACAGGATCACAACTCAAAGGTGTCTTGCCAAATTGAAAAGCAGGGCAAAAAGCAAAGAGGTGGGAACTCTAAACAGACCATCTTTACCCCCTGACCCACAGGATCGATTCTGTCAATGCAATTGCTTCCAGTTGTTTGTCAAACTTACTCTTACAATCCTCTACTGACAAAACGGTTCCACGTGCTTCCTATGTGTTTGTTTGGGGTTTTTTTTCCCCCAAGGCTTAATCCCATTTACTGCTAGAAGAGCTTTTCCAAAAACACAACCCAAATCTCCCTTAATGTAATTAGTCTTTTTTGTTGTTTTTTCACTTGTCCTCCAAAGAGGGCAAAGGCTCTTTACAGCAGCCTTTTAAGGTCTTGAAGATTTATGTCCCCCTCTCCTTCCTTCAGCTGTTTTTAAACTGAAGGAATTGGGATTGTTTTAATCTTTCCCTAAGAACTGTATTTCTTAGACCTCTTGACTAGACTCACCACATCCCTCCCAGTGCTCTCCTGTCAGCTCATGCCTCTCCTGAAATGGAGCATCAAAAGCCGGACCCAGCTCTCCAGTCAAGGTCATGCACATGCCAAGAAGGCAGATACAGTACCAAAGTAACACTCCTTATTTCACCCTCTCACACAGTATTAACCTTCTCAACCACAGTAGAGCAGTGTTGATTAGCACGGGGTTTGTGATCCCCTCTACCAGCCTTCGCTGCAGAGCAGCTTCCTTGGTGCATGTGGTCACACTAAACAACCTCTTGTAACCAAGCAAAAGACTCTGGCTCTGAAGTGAGATGGCCATATGTTGGTTTTTCCAGAGAAGGCCAAATGAGTGGTTAGTGGTAGAGTTGTGGTGTTTCACAGGACTAGCAAATCCTGTTGCTTGTGGGGTACCAGTAAGCAGAGTTTGCTGTTGTGCGCGAGGGAATTCGCCTTTGACACGTGGACTTGATTTGCCAAAACAAAGACAGTGCAAAAACACTGAGGTGCACACTCCTAGCACCTTCCCTGTGTGTGACATTTCCTTCAAGCACCCGCCTAAACCCGACTAATCCTGATCTTTTTTCGAATCAAAGTGACACCCTGCTTACCAAGGAGCTTGATTCAATCAGTACGTGTCATCTCACTGCAGTCAACAACCTCTCCCCTCCGGTCTTTCAGGAAGGCCTTTGTACAGCTAAGGTGGCCTTTGATCCCTAAGCTTTGGCAAAACAAGCTACATCAGCCGGGTCAAGTAAGGTAAGCTGAATCTTCAGATCTATTACCTTGCTGTTGTTTCAAAGAGCATTGTTTGGAGGCTCCTTACTAGGCATTATACTGCGTGAGCTGAGAGATTTCCTCCCTTTGCCCAGGGAGGGGCACAGGATTTTTCCCCCCTCTTGTCTTCCTTTCTTGTACTCCCTTTCCCCCCATCTACTCTTCTCTTTCTTCACCTTTCTGTCCCTTCCTATACACGCACCCTGCCCATATCCATCCCGAATCTTACCAGCTAGAGCTATTAATAATAAGCCTGGTAGAAGCTTATAAATAAAGACTTGATTATTCAGACTTTCCCTCCATGAGCCACAGCAAGCAAGCCTCCTGTTCTCAGTGATGTCAAAAAGTCAATGCTTTAAAAGCCCGCGGGCGCGCTTGGCAAATACTGTAATCCCCTTACAGATGGGATTTCTGTTCAATTAAAAATAAACAAGGGATGCAAAACAGCACAACACCCCCACCCCTGCCCCCAAGTCACGCCGTCACCTACCCTCTATTCCTGCTTAAAATCGATGTACATTGTTAAAGACACTTTGCAAATCTGACCACGCAGGGCGCCAGCCCTACACTTCCTACAGAAGGGTGATGTATATGACTATAAGCATCCCCACATCGCCTCATCGTTACAGTCCAACCTATTAGAGGCAAAAGAGCAATTCAGCTGCTGTCAGCTCGAGGTGACCAATAATTTGTCAGCTGGAGTGCTAAAGGGAGCGTGAACGGTGCAGGAGAGGGGAGGCTGGAGTAAGGGCAGCCTTCTAGTAATCCACCGCTGAGCTCCACTGGGCTGACAGCCCTAAGTCACTACGGACTCAGAAGATGGAAAATCACAGTGAAGCACCCACTTGGGTTTCAACTCTCTCCAGCTGCCAAAGTGGAGGAAAAATACACAATTATTAATTACAGAAAGAGCACCTGAAGCTTCTGCAGCTTTCCAACAGAAAAGCTGGCTTCCAGCCATTTAAAAATACACTCAGCTTTGCATCAGGTAAGATTTCAGTGAAACCTAAAAGATATTCAGATTTCTATTTTGATCTTTTCTTGCCCTCAAATAAAATAAAAGTGTCAGTTTGCTACTTCTTCACTTCCCTCTCTTTTCCCAAACCCTTTTCCAACTGTCTTTTCAAATCTTGTCAAAAGAAAAACCTGCAAAGGACCTAAACATCATCTTGCAAGTCTTGTTAAAAATAAAATAAACCAAAAAAAAGTGAGGGGGGAGGCAAGGAAGAATGCAAGAAAATAATTTTAAAATATTGAATTTATGAACATGGGCAGATCCAGTTCACTTTCAAACGGTTTTATCATAAATAATTCACAAAGAGAGTTTCCACCAGGAATTCTTCATTCATACTTCTGCACAAGCAAATTGATTTTTCACGGACACTTAGCCAAAATCTGCAATGCCCAGGATGAGAGTGCATATAATAAAGCCTGTTACATCCTTCCAACTTAGTCCATCAGAAACACAAGAAGTTTTTCTTGAGAGCTTTCAAATCATGCATCACTGCTGCTGCTAGTGTTTGATTACCCCCTCTTCCCAGTCTTCAGGCATTGGATCCTGTTTTCACCTATTTTATGATACTGGTTTGGAACAGACCTTTGTTTTCATAAGAATAAGAAAAAAAATTCTTGGAAAGGTTAAAACCAATCCAACCAGCAAACCCCATGAGATTACTTTATAATACAGATCAGGAAGATGTTACTAGAGGGATTTTAAGTAGGTGAAATGTTTACAGGAGCTTCACTGCATCGATGGCAACGTTTATATCAGCTTCTGGTATTTCTACTAACTCCCCAGTAACCAAACAGGTGAGGTGATGTCAGCAGCAATGCACCTTTTCCCAAACACACCCTTTGAGAGTGAAAGCCAATATGCTGACCAGGATTTGTAAAAACATATGGAAACTAAACCAGTAGTCTTAGTGAGACTCCTGTTGCTGAGGTAAGGCTCAAACTGCAACAGACTCAGTTAGATCCTAAAACGCCGTGAACCTGTCAAAGACAAGTATTTTTGGTAGACATATTAATTGTTTAATAATATACTCAAAGAACCAAAGTGACATTCTGCTAAGTGCACCTAATTCCCATGAGGACACAGTCCTGGTCCATAGCAAATCCAAGAGAGCTTCCTCTGTGCCAGAAGTAAAAGGTGAAAGACACGATTAAGAGTATCCACGTGGTGAATTATTTTCCTGACTTCAGAGTCACTTTCCCACCTAGGCAAACCCTATGTTTCTCTATGTTTAATTCAGAAGATTTCTGAAAATCCTGAGAAGTGTTGAGATTTCCAGAAATCTTCATGTGGGTAGTTTCAGCAGGGTTTAAAAACCTACCTGGTATTGCTCTTTTGCTAGAGATTCTTTTCCCCTTGGATGCAGTGAACCCAGTTTTTAGCAAGGCAATTACTACTTCCCTTATCTGTGCTGCCTTCGATACTCAGGCAAAGATTAATTTTCTTAACCAGGCTTTTGATTTCCTCTCCCTTATATAGTTATGTTCTATTACAGCTGCAAGAGTTTTTCTCCAATAATGCTGAAAGCTCACTTTAATATCATCAAAAACCTGGTATCAGTAGGAGCTGCTGATATGATTCTTCTGTTCTTATACATTATCCATGCTTGAAGTACCAGCCCAGAAAAAAAGATCAATGTGCACATCCAAACCTTCAGAAATTTTGGGGGAAAAAATGCAGTTGGCAATTTTCAACAGCTTGATCCACCACACAAATTTCTTCATTTGCTCTTTATTTGCCTTTTGCACTGTCTGTAACCTCATGGACACGGATAATTGGAAAACACAACATTCCATTTTGAACTCCTCAGATTTTCACACTGGGTTGACTCTGAATTGGACACTGAACCTGACCCAGCTCATCAAAGTGATCTGTGGATGACACTGACTGGATTTCAACTTGCAGCAGAAAGAGTGAAAGACCTGGAAAACGCCAATAATTCCAGTTTCTCAAGTAGATGCAAACAAAAGCTTCTCCTACGTTACCAGTTCACTAAGCGTAACTGAGCAACAGCTTAAGACTCCTTCCAAAATGCTGCCTTTCAGAAACCACGGTGTCTGTTGTCTGACTTCTGTCAGTTTGCCTAAAATAGATTTGCAAGTTGTCTGTTCAGTGCAGGAGGCTACAGAGAAAAAAACCTCTGTGAATCAGATGAGCATCAGCATCAAGCCCCCATAGAACAGCACCCACAAGATCAGAGTTCGCACCTCATCAGCTCTGGCGTGCCCAATGCCACTGATGTCAGGAGGGTTAACCACAAGTTTGCACTGAAGCTGAATTTGCCCCAAAGATCCTATCTGTAGTTTCATGGCTAGCATTAGGACTTGTAATGATGAATCACCAAATCCATTTGGGTTTATGTTCATGTAAAAAACTGAGGACTAAGAAGGAAAAAAAAAGGCATTAGGGAATTCACTGAGATTTAGCCCCTACAAGGCTACAGACTGCATGGGGTACACTGAAACAACACCCAGATGTTCTGCTGCTGATTTGGAGTAATGTATAGATGACTATTTACATCAAGCTGCATATGTAACCTATGTCTGATGAGGGAAACCTAGAACTAAGAGAAGCAAGGTAAACACACATCAACGCTGCTGCCAGGCTAGCCTATAATCTTGTAAAATGCAGGCTGTAAGCACAGCAGTGGAGCTCCAGAAGTTCAAAGTCAGTTAGCTATTTTTAACCATTCAATATGAAAGAGCAAGAGACATTATTCCAAGTAAAAGTTTATCTCTGTTGACCATTTCCAATGTAACTACTGATAATTCATGGGAAACAACACTGGTGTGGATATCTACATGTTTCCTTCTTGCACTTCAGTCTTAAGAGCATTTAAGCAGAGAGTCTAAGTGAAGCAAGACATCTGGGAAGTCGCTTAACCTGTCACTGGGAAATACTGTGCTCTAGATTAGGAATAAATAAAAAAAAAAAAAGGAAAACTGATGTGAGGATATCAAATAGAATCAAATTATTATACACATTTCATAGAATCATAGAATCACAGAGTGCTTTGGGTTGGAAGGGACCCCAAAGATCATCTAGTTCAAATCACTTTAATTATAAGTGAAGTTTCACTAACAGCACACAGGGTAGAAGTGCTGCATTTCAGGCAAATTGGACTTTAATCATCCAAGCAAACCTCTGATGAATGGTATTAGGTACTTTGTGAGAAGATCTTACCACACGTTGATGCTCATACACTGAACGCGGCGCATCAGTGTACATGCCATGCTCTTTGAAGTTCAGTAAAAGCAAGTGTAAAGTCTGGCACCTGGTAAGGAACAACTGTTCATATCAGCAGAGGCTGGGGGTGACCTGCTGGAGAAGAGCTCTGAGGAGAAGGACCTGGGGGTCCTGGTGGATGACAGGGTGGCCATGAGCCAGCAGTGTGTCCTGGGGGCTGAGAGAGACAATGGGATCCTGGGGGGCATCAGGAGGAGTGTGGGCAGCAGGTCACAGGAGGGGATCCTCCCCCTCTACTCTGCCCTGCTCAGGCCCCACCTGGAGTGTTGTGTCCAGTGCTGGGCTCCCTGGGATAAAAAGCACAGGGATCTCCTGGAGAGAGTCCAGAGGAGGGCTACAAAGATGATGAAGGGCCTGGAGCATCTCCCCTGTGAGGAAAGGCTGAGGGAGCTGGGGCTGTTCAGCCTGGAGAAGAGAAGACTAAGGGGGGACCTAATTAATGTTTGTAATTATCTTAAACATGGGATGCAGGGGGAATCAGCCAGCCCCTTTTCAGTGTCTGTGGGGACAGGACAAGGGGCAATGGCTGCAAGTTGGAGCACAGGGAGTTCCACACCAACATGGGGAAGAACTTCTTCCTGGTGAGGGTGAGGGAGCCCTGGGACAGGCTGCCCAGGAGGTGTGGAGTCTCCTTCTCTGGAGAGATTCCAGCCCTGTCTGGATGCCTCCCTGTGCAATATGAGCTGGGAGCTGCTTTGGCAGGGGGCTGGACCAGATGAGCTCTGGAGGTCCCTTCCAACCCCTACGATTCTGTGATTCTATGATCTCCATATATAGTTACTGATGTGATGGTACCTCTGAGCCCTACTCTGCTCCAGAAGATACAGACCCAGAAAGACCAATGCATTTTATTGATTGAGAGCCAGCTGTGGCATTGACGGGGGAGAGGAATGTAACCTACATCCAGCAAGTGACACATCGGAAACATGAGAGAAGTAGGGCAACAAAAAGCCAATCTCAATTAGTTTTTATTGGTCCTGTTGCATAAATAGACCAGATAGTACTGCTAACGTAGAGGTCTAGATGCATTGTTTTCTGAAATGCCCAAGGGAGCAGAGGTATCAAGAATATGACATCCTAGCTACGTGTGCAGCACAGTACTGAGCATACCTTAACACACTTAAGACCACAGAACGAGCCTAGAGAGTAACTGAGTGAACTGAGGAACTTCTGGGAAATAAATAACAAAAACATACTGAAAAATTGATCTCAGGGTAAGAGCTTTCATCAGCTTCCACAATATTTTCAGATGTAAAATCTATTTTTACTGTGTGTTCTTTTACAGCACTTAGCAAAGCTGAAGTCCTTCACCAATTTTGTTGTCAATACAAATGGCATTTCTAAGCACTGCTGCCTGGTTTAGGAGCTATTTCCTTCCAGAGGAGACCAGCAAAAAAAAACCCTTTAAAGAAATACTGAGTTAACAAATTGTTATTTGCATAAGAAGAAGTTAACATTCCCAAGTAAAAAGGGCAAACCGTGAGATGCAAACACAGATCAAGATGCCATTCTATGATTCTATGACTCATCATTAATTACCTCAGGAAAAAGTTTTATGATCAGTGCAGACTGAACAGAAATTAATTTTGTCTACCAAGGGAATGCTCATTGATTAAAAATTCTGCCAAACTGTCACTGGGGCACTCACAGGCCAGGCATTCATGAGAAGCCCAGAGCAGAAGGGGTGATTACCTTTACTGTTCTAGACAGTGACTGTAATAGATATTGAAAAAAAAATAATCTTAACATTCAGGTCAGCAAGTGGAGTTTGGAAGAGTCACTGCTGCTGCCTTATGGACAAAGGGGAAGGACGCCTGTCTACCTGTAGCCAGCACGTTGCTGAAATTAGGTAAGATGTTTGAAAACAGGCACAGAAAGAGTTACACACAACAGCATGTTGCCTCATCCCCTGCCAGTAAGGAAATTAACAGGAACACAACAGTTGCCATACAATTTATTTGATCAACCATGCAGGCAAACTACTTTATACCTAATGTAAACATGGAAGAGATGCTCGCTAGGCAGCTGCAGCGGAGGGGGGCACAAAGACCGCCTTCTGCTCTTGGAGAGAGCAACAGAGTTTTAAATCTGAGCAGAACTTTGCACTGCAATGAACTTGCTGGACCTCAAACATGAACTGCTCTTGGGTTGGTGGGCTGGGTACATGCTGTCTTCATGTTTTAGAGCCACGGAAGGTCTGACAAGAGAAGTGATTTTCTGTTCTGCCCTGTGTCTGGAGACAGCCTGACTTTTCGCCTCCTTCGGGAGGTCTCCTGGGAAGCAGAATATTGACTTTTTTTTAAAAAGCTGCCTTTTCATGACTCTTCCTTCATATTTCCCTCCTGGTGGGAGGTGCAGTTCCACTGACGTCCACTCTGACTCATCCATCCACAGGTCTTACAGCACTGACCACATTCCACCTCAAGCACAAAGCCTAAGGTCTGATACCCTCAGGTGTACTATGGCCTTTCGGCACAAAGAAAGAGCATGGGATAAAGCATTTCTGATGCATATACTGAAGGGCACCTCTTTTTCCAACCTTGTAAGGACTGCTGCCATTACTCTGAAGCAGGGTTTTAAAGCAGACATTCAGGGACAGTTTTTAGCCTCACAACTATGGAAAATAAACATGGTATTTAACCATTTAACCTCTTTGCAATAATATTAGAAAGAAGGAGAAGAAAAAGCTATACAAATATTTTCTCTGCTGTAAGGCTGCTGGTTAAAAAAACCACCACAACATTTGAGGAATGAAGATGTTTTGTGCTGCAATTCATCTTTTTATTCCAACTGTTTTTCTTCAGGCTGGAAGAGCTGTTTATCCCTTCCACTGTTCCGAGGTCTGTTAAACATGTCACTTGCCTTTCTTTGTAGATACTTCATCTGCAATCGCTGTCAGAACTTTGCCTCAAACAAAAGCTGGCAAATTCTGTTTCCTTCATCATCTTACTGAGATACTCGAAGCACAAAGCACTGATTCCTTTGTTAGCATTTTCAAGAAATGACAGAGATGGTTATTTGGAATCACACTATTTAGGAAGCAATCTGAGAGCCTGATTCTGATGTCATGCTGATAAGAATTACGCTGGTAATAGCTTTTTTTTTTAATGCTATTGATTTCTGGAGAACTGTAAATGACTCACACAAAGCACAAGATCAGTGTCATGACCAGCTATCAGAACACCACTTGTGTACAAGAGGTAGGCAATGCTTCAGCCCTTCAAAGTGCTTGGCATATACATTAGGTAACACAGGCAGTAATCCTGTGAGGGGCAAGGGGCATTACTTATCGGATGTTACAAATGTGGAAAACACACACAGCAGTGAGAACTGATGTTTACCCACACTGAAGCACCACAGACATGCCCTGGTTCAGTCATGTCCTCTACAAAGGATTTGAACCCTGCCTTCAGCTGATAATCTCATACAGGTTAGGCCAGCGGTAGGATGGAAACTCCTCAGATTTCTAGGTTTGGGTCCTATATTCAGGTCACTAAACCATACAATCACTGCCACTGGTTCTCTGGCTCTGCTTGAGTACAGATAGAAAGGCAAGACCTCAAATTGCAGAAGTGGGAAGGGAGAAGAGAATCCAGGATTTGATATTTGTGATCATGTGTAGCTCTTCCAAATAAGGGGAATTAGGGAAACTGAAAAGACTCAGCAACAGAATGGTGCAATTAGGAAGCCTTCCTGCCCACACTGCTAGCAAGCTTGCAAACAACTTTTCAACAGACCCAAACCAGTTCATTTCCTCATTCATGCTGACACCAGCAAGCCCTGGGCATGTAGTACGTTCAGGCAGCCAGCACAGTGAGAAGCAGGAGGTTCTTTCCTTGCTCTACCCACCTTTTTTTTTTTCCTTTCAGCAGGAGTTGGGGCATAAAAAGGCCATCAGCATTCGTATCCTAGGATCACACCTGGCCCATCAGCATGGCTTCTTTTTCTGTGTTGCTGCACCTTTCAGGATTGGAGATTAAGTCCCCCCAGTTTTTGTCTTGCTGAAATCTCCAAGAGAAGGACCATTCTTCCACCTTGCAACTCCTCTGCCCCAGGGGACATCATGGCTCGCAGATTCTGTCACTATGAGCCTTCCCTTCAGATTAGGCTTCTCTTACAGTACCTTCTCACTGGCCCATCGTGTTCCTGCAGTGGTAATACCTCCTCCACATGCTCTGAATGATTATGCACTGACCCCTTCTTAGGGAGTTTCTCCAAATTTTTATAAGACATTCCTTTGTA
The DNA here is from genome assembly GCA_027925045.1 of Hypotaenidia okinawae. Taxonomy (NCBI): domain Eukaryota; kingdom Metazoa; phylum Chordata; class Aves; order Gruiformes; family Rallidae; genus Hypotaenidia; species Hypotaenidia okinawae. The sequence continues at coordinate 3,474,153 of BSDF01000009.1, read as the reverse complement.
GTAATCCATCCTACCTTACCTTCATCTGCATCAGAATTCTTGCCCATCAAACTTTAGAGGTTTTTTGTATTTTCTTTAACTCTGTTTCTGGAATGAGAAAAGGCTACTTGAGAAAGCACCACAAATCCTGCACCCTGTGGCAATCCTGTGCCAGCATTCAACATATAACTCAGGCAGGTACACCAGCCAACAGCCAACATCAAAACAAAGGCTGATGGATGTTTCTCCTTTGGGATTTTTCCTATTTTTGGGGTTTTTTTTTTCTATTCTGTAGTCCCAGAGAATTTTACGGAGTGCCTGTGGCTACAAATGCTGGAAGCAATGAGAACCTGACTCTGAGACTCTGAAAAGGTGTTATCTCTGTGGTCTTGAGCAAAGATGTAAAAATGAACATGCTAAAAAAATCAAAACAATTCTTTTGGTACAATAAGTACCCAAAAAGCCAGGTTCCTTACAAGTACTCTTGTTTGTAACTAGGCTGCATGTTGCCACTGTGCACCCAATGACTCTTCCTGGCTGTACCACCTGCATGAAATTCAGCAAGACCTCATTTGAACATTTGATCTCCCGCAAGAGTGGGATGATGGAAGAACTTTGTGGAGCTTACAGAGCTTCCTATAGCACTGTCCTTTTTTCAGTATGCATTTCAGAAGGACACTGTGTTGTTTTTACATGTATTTTTACATTCATTGCAGCAAGACGTGAAATTAACATGCACATAAGTCTTTGCATTAACACAGCCTCACAGAAAGTGATACTCACTGCCATATATCTTCTGGTATGTGTATCTGCTGTAGAATTAGATGGGTTCATTAAAGACTCATTTAAAAGCACATCGTTTTCCATCAAACTCTTGTAGCTGCTTTGATTATCACAGAAGTTGCAATTGTTTCATCCTTATTAAATTCTTGAGAACTTGTTCATGAGAGTATTTTAATTGAGGCTGACAAACTATGAAGATTTCAAAGATATTCTAAGCATTAGATTATTTACATCCTTAGGAACACTGTGCTCCAGACAGTGAAATTAATTTGAGCTGGCTTGCCCTAAATTTTTTTCCACTTTCTCAAGAGATTTTGCTACTGGGTTTAACAAAACCAAGCTGGTAAAGAACAAAACACCACAAGATTTGTAGAACAATCTGTAAATCATATATAGAAGTACAGGGAATTACATCCATTTGAAATAAAGGAATTATAATACAAATCATAAAGTAAAAAAACCTGATGTTCTTAGCAATGTTCTTACCAGACAGTAAGTCCAGTGATGCAGTTGGCTTTTTCTCTATAAAATGTATTTGTAAATTACTATATGACTACTTTTGCCAGTTACAGGTAGGGCTGGGAACACCTAAGAAAGAACACCCTCCAACTCAAAACTGGATCCACTTCACCTAGCATTTGATATTGAAAGTCTGCAGAAGCATGCCATAATACTGAATACCTTTTCTGATTCTTTCTCCCTCACTAAGAAGAATACACCAAAGCTCTTCTATGGCAAAAACTTCCTGTGGAGCAGCAGCAGCAGTCCTGGAGCTGTCACTTCCACAGGGTTCCTTCAGGTACTACATATGGGCAACTAGCTCTTCAAGCGGCAAGAAACCTTTCCCAGTCAGCTCATCCCTTCTCTTTCACAAATGGAATATGCCACGGATCAGTGATGGCAAGGGGCTCCTCTTCCCTAAGAGGAAAATACTGAGGGATTGTACGTGCTCGTGCTGAGGGCAAGGATCAACAAGATCTCACGTGGTCTTATTTTTGGGAGAGGTGGGTATTTTTGACTCCCAGAGGTTCCTGAGGTTGTAACGATGTTCCTCGCTCTTCAGCTGCTGCCTGGCCTCGTAACAGGAATAGCAGACCTTTGTTTCAGGACCTCTGTGCTGGAGATGTGGCAGTTTCCCAGAAAATCTGCTGAACACTTGTTTTCTTGCTGTTATGTGTTTGAGATTTCATGGGCATGGAGAACAGACTAGTTCCTTTGCCTTTTACAGCACCTATTATTCCTTGAAAACTTGAGCTCTTCTTCAGTTTCCTTTTCCTTAAGCCACACAGTCCTCATGCTTTCAGACTGCCTCATACACCTTATTTTCCATATCCCTGATAACTCCTATCACTCACTTATGGACTGTCTGCACTGGTCTGCTTCATCCTCAAAATGCCTCTTTCAAACACTGAAAACTGAGCACCTCTTTTGACTTAGGGTCTTGCCAAAGGCAAAAGCTTCTTCCCTGAGACCATTAAGCAAGTTTTCACTATGGGAAGAAGAGACCCAGACCTTGGGAGTTAAGGAAGTTGTGATCATTCCCATAGTGACAGAACTGACCAAAAAAACTAAAAAGGAGAAATGCTAATACTGGGTTTCAGTTTCAGATTTCTGTGATTAAGCATATAAACATATTTTCAATAACTTGAAGGTATTTCATTAATTATCCATTACAAAGAATGTGTAATTGCAGGTGGCGTGGCTTTGTTTCACATATTCTGTGTTGCACAACAATAATTATGGTGACCCCAAACTGCCACAAGAAGATATTTTAACACTCATTTCAGGCTAAATGTGAAAAAGCTTTTAAGATGCCTAAAGATGCAGATTGAAATCGTTCAGACTATTAAAGCTAATTAAATCCAGCATGCATATGCAAGTACCATCTTGTAAATAGCTGTGATGAAAAATACTATTCATTAGTTTGGGAATTATTAAATCAACATTTTGAACAGCTACAGGGAAGAACTAGGGTTTAGATGAAGACATTCATAAAAACATCAACTCGTGCTTGGCAGCTGTCACAAAGGATAGCCAGTTCTCCAGAACTATTACGAAAGTACTAGAGCATGAAACAGAAAACAACATGATGCCATCACATCCATCCATGGCTCTTTCACACCAAATACCCTGTGGAGCTTTGGCCAGACAGGAAATGTTAAAAATGGAGAAGGTTGATAGGAGAGCAATGAGGGTGACTGAACGTATGAAACAACTTCCATATGAGAAACCATTAAGTGGAAACTCTACAGCACAGAAAAGACTTGGCTTAAGGGGGATATTTTAGATGTTTATGTAGTCTTGAATATCCTGGAGCAGGTGAATAAGAACCAACTATTAATCTCGTGTCCTGGTCCTTGCACTGGAAGAGAAAGTGAAGGTTCAGGACAAACTGAGATTGTTGGTTCTTTCCAAAGCACTCGTTGGGCTCTGTCAAACTAACGTGACCTCTTGTTCACCTACAGCATCCTTTGGAGAGGAGCTGCACAGGTCTACCACAAGCCATGTAACAACTGTCTCCTTTTGTGCTTTGGTTGTGAAGCTCTCCTCAACCAAACCTCACCTGGACACTGTTCTGGACCTTTGTTGCACTTTCCATTTGTTGCCTTTTGATTTTTTATAAGCATAAAGTTTACACAAGATCTCAAGGTGACCAAACAAATGCTTAGGGAAGAGCTGCAGCTGGGACAAGAAAGTTCACAAACCCCATCAGCTCTGGCTGAAACTAGCTGGGGAGGTGGGAACAGGCAGAGGAAGAGTAGGAGAGGGAAAGGTGTGAGATATACTTACCAAATTTTTACTTTTCTCTTGTCATCCATCCACTTCTGTCCTTCCCTGGAGTCAAAGCAGTAGGCTGTGCAATACCTTGCTCCAAATCAGCCTGGCCATTCTCATAATATCTAAGAAATTTTAAACAATGATCATTTAATGTACTCCCACCCAAAAAACCCTATGTAGCATTTACTATTCTGTCTTGAGCTGATATGTTCGGAGCACTGTGCTATGTTGCATCTAGTAATTAATAATTAGCAATGGGTAAACAGTTATCAATAGCATTGGGAATCTTGCTGTACAGTTTATAACTTATCAAGATGCTTTGTGAAGACACATTCTCATGACTCAGTTTCCCAGGATAATTTTTTTCCTTCAGGACTCCTGTAAGTTTGCTGTGATGACTCACTCCTGTTATTTATCCTTCATGCTAAGGGCACAGCTGTTTTGTGAGAACAACTGACCTCACCGATGGGTTATCACCGAGATCAAAGCAAAAGGGGATGGGCAGCTTCCACCTTTCACACGGTTATTAGACAAATGGCCCATAAACTGATCTAAAGGAAACAAACCAAGTCACTGCAGATTCTGGGGTATGTCCAATATTCTGACACACTGCTGCTGGGAAGAGACATCTTACTGTCTTATCTTTGATAAGGCAAAGGCCAGAAATGTGTGATTTTGTGTTGCAAAGAAGATGATAAGCACACACAGATGCTTCCTGCTTGACAGTGCCAAGGATCAGAAGAGCCCTCAGTATCAGACGACCTGACACTGGCAAACAAACCCTTTTATCTTTGCTGATATTTTGATTCCTTTGATCCTGTTAGTTCAAATCTGGATCCAAAAATTCCCAATTTATCTTTATTTTAGGCTCCATCAAGAGAAAACAGTCTTTTAAAATCTGTGAAACTTCTGAGCAGCGATGAAACAACTTACTCTGAAAACACTGTGTTCAAGCCCAGCTGCATTCAGGGGGGAAGGCTGGGCTCAAGAACAGTACTGCTGTCCGTGCCAGCATTTTTAAGGAAAGATTGGTTGCTCAGAGCATGCTGACTTTTACTGCCTCTGGCCCTGCAACAAAACAGGTTCACTGCAAGTACCGGACTACAAGCCTTACAGATCTTAGGCCTCTTCTGCTCAGCTTCATTCTGCCATTGCACAGCAAGAAATTCCACATTCAAAAGAAGAGTGTGAATCAATGCTTTGGTGTTTTTCGGTCAGGAAATCAAACCCTTTGGTCTGTACTGGTATTTGCAAAGCCGTTTGCCACATTAGCTGACATGCCAGGCTACTCTATTTATAAATTCCTTCACGTGGCAATATTTGGGGAGAAACAGGATGAAAACTTCCCAATGACAAACAAGCTCCCTGTAATCAGGAAGTTAGTAAAACCTTGCCACACAACAACAGCCTAAGCTGCATAAACACTTTTCTATTTCCAGACAGCGATAAACAAACAGTATTTCTAGCTATAAAAGGGGAACAAGTAAGAGATCAAAGTGAATGAAAAATATATTTACTGAGTGCCCTTTGGACACTTCCTTCCTGTGAGAGTGCATGTGGAGTCACCACCAAGCATTCCTGGTGAGCCCATTGCTGTTACACACAAGGCAATGGTAGCAGCATGCACCTCATAAAATCCAGGCTGCAAATTACATCCTTACAAGGTTTCCTCCCATTCCTTTATTTATAAGAACTCTAAAACAAATTAACCAAGTTTAAACCCATCAGAAGCAAGACCCTATTTCTAGTATAAATATCAGCAGAGGCTCAGCGGAGAGGAGACTTCACCACAAATCCAATTTACATTGTCTGATCTTCTCCAGAGACAAACACTCTTAATTCCTGGAGAGGTAACCTCGGAGCAGTTTATGAGGCTGATCACCTTGCCTTTGTAGGCCAGCCCATCTTTACTAGCTCCAGGAGTTGTGATACTAACCTTATCTGTAAATTTGGGTCACATTGCATTTCGTGTTGGTGAGTACACATGCTTCACGGGAAGGTGAAGTGTGTGAGGAGACCACAAGCACCTCTCTTGACAGAGGGAAGTGTAGGGAAGGGCTGCTGAGAGCAGCAGGGGGGAAAAGACAGATCCACCTGTGAGGATCATTCAGTAATGAAGCAATAGAATATTGTCGTCTGGCAACAGAACAGACATTAGCAGGGAAATAGACCGTATGGCATAGTATTTTTTCACAGGATGCATGATATCTTATGTTATCTTTCTATGCAAGTTCTGTGCTTTATTATAGTATATTCACAAGCTTAAAATCTGTTTTTTTCATTGACCTGGATGCACAGTATTTTACCCCACTGTTTGTTTAAACTGCTGCAATCAAAACTGTCATTTGCTGTGGCCAGACGCTGAGGAGACACAGCAGTTTCTGAACGTCTGTGGAAAGGTTTATTTTTCCTCTGACTACGCAGACAGCATTTCCTTTTAGCCCTGTCATACTGCTCTTTCCACCAGATGGTTTGCTGGTTCCTATTCTAGCTAAGAAGGATTTAACCAGCTTGAATTAATCCTTACAGTTGTCATCAACTAAGTGTTAATGCTCTGACACTGATCTAATCCTCTGGGATTTCTTTCCTCTGTCCCCCCTGCCATGCCTTTTGGAAGGGGAGGGAGGAGAACATTGAGGTGCTGAGTCAACAGAGAACAACGGGATGCTGTGCTCCATTTCAGCAGCAAGGTTCTGGACCCACCAGCCAGTGGATACTCTTAACCAGGCACATTTGTGCAGTAGATACAAATGACTGGCAAAGAGTTTATTCCAAGAAAACTCAGTTATTTAATTGATTATATGAGAAGCAGAAACCAATGTATGTGGAAAATCTTGCTCATTTTGTCCCTTTTTAGTTTACTGAGGCTACTTAGCATCTTTCACACTGTCTTAGCATCTTTCACACTTTCACACAACGTCCTGTTTTTTTTGTTTTCCTCCTTTAATCTATTAATTTCCAACTTCCCAAACCAAAATCTTGTTTAAATAGCTTTAGCTCTGTGTTCTTTCCTTCTAGAGTCCGTATTTCCTATCGTGCTGTGGAGATTATGGATCCACCACACCTACATGCCCCCTGTGTGCATCGAGAAGAACTCTTGGAATTTGGGTCATTAGCATATCTCTAATCTCTGGAAACTAAATATAAAGTGCATGCCCAATTTACACTGACCTTTTCACCATGTGACTTTGAATCCAGCTAACCGACTGACAGGCTCTTGCTTTTCACTTCCCACTGTCCCTCAGGGAAGGCAGGATTGCCAGGTGTTTCCAGTAAATACAGGTATCATCTGGCCAGCGTTTAACATGCTGTAAGAGATGGTAATGTTTGTCACTTGTTTGTCACTGAGACAAGCTAATATTTAGGGGAGGGAAGCTTCAAAGAAGCCACTTTGCGACTGATGGGGCCCCTCTGTGTAAACCTTGCCTCCAGAAAACATTTTAGCTCCTTCTGCAGAGCACAGCATTTCTGCTAGAGATAGCAATCTGGGAAGCATCCAGATATAAGTAGGATGATTATTCAGGGGTAACGTTCCTGCTGTCCTTGCACAAAAGCTATGTGTAATAGAAATAATTTGGACTATTATGTTATATTGGAAACCATTTCCTGGAGAAGTGATTTTAAACCATGTGGCATCAGATGTGTTTAATTGTGGCAAACACTTTTTGGCAAAAATGGGCACTCTGACACCCCCAGATGTGAAAGCAGCTGTATTTGTAAGTGTTTACAGACACTGTGATTGATAGGTTTATAGACTAAGGGGAGACCTAATTAATGTTTACAATTATCTTAAGCATGGGATGCAGGGGGAATCAGCCAGCCCCTTTTCAGTGTCTGTGGGGACAGGACAAGGGGCAATGGCTGCAAGTTGGAGCACAGGGAGTTCCACACCAACATGGGGAAGAACTTTTCCCCAGTGAGGGTGAGGGAGCCCTGGGCCAGGCTGCCCAGGGGGTGTGGAGTCTCCTTCTCTGGAGAGATTCAAGACCCATCTGGATGCCTATCTCAGTGAAATGTCCTAGGGAGCTGCTTTGGCAGGGGGTTGGACCCGATGATCTCTCGAGGTCCCTTCCAACCCCTACAATTCTATGATTCTATGATCATCTTCCCTAGGTAAAATATCTCAGTGGCAACCAGACAACCCTAGACATGCTAGCTTTGGTAAACTAAACGTGAAGTAATTCAGCAGAATTTGAACTGTGATCTCACATCCACTGAATTTAATAAACATTCACAACTACAAAATTAATACTTTCAGATGTTTGCAGGATGAAGGTTTTGAACAAACACTTTCAGGTACTGAATGAGCAATTTCATAACAAAATATAAACCTGCTCTGGTTATGGCTGGGATCCTTAAAGAGTCATCCATGCTTCCGATTTCATCTTTTCTGTAACCTGTTTACTTTTTGTATGAGCATTTTAAGGAGCTTAACTAAAGTGTTTTTACAATAGGAGAAGTGTAGTAGTTTGATCTATTTTCCTGCCATGCTTTCAAGAAGGAATTTTTGCTCAGGTTTTCTAACACTAGTCTTCAAGGAGCAACAGATCATTCAGCCCAAAAATGAAGCAGGTGAAAACATGTTGGTATAATGGAAACTTTAGCAAGGCTGCAGCTGGTATGACCAGCTACCAGCAGTAGGGTTTGGGTTATATTTATATTTATATATGCACGTGATTTCCAAAGTCCTCTCCTATCCCTCCACACGTTTATACATGCTGTGTGCTCTCTCTTTGTTACAAGCCCTACTTTAACCAGAGCACTTCTCTTCCCCACTGCAATGTCTGGGCTCTGGCCTCTCATTCCTTCCCAAAGGAGAAGCCAAACACAACTTTTCAATCCACTTCTGTGAATTATGGCTCCTGAACTGATATAGTATCAGTAATTTTAAGCATACTCTTGAGCAGGGATACTAGAAGATAAAAAGGTAATGCAATTACAAATTGGGGGGGGGGGGAAGGGGGAGCTTTAGTGTTTGCTAGGACAGATTTTATTATCTATTTTCACATTACACAGAGGTTTAGTACTTTTAGCTCAGATTAGGGTGTTTTTTTTCCCCCTGCTACTCTGTTCCAAATAATACCTTGTGATGGAAAGATCCTCACTGAACTGGAGTTAGGCTGAAACTTTAGCAGGCTTTGGATCATACTGGAATAGACAATACTGAACATTTTTTGGTCTTAAATCCTTCCCCCCCCCCTCACATAGTAGGAGGTTTGCTTAAAGTCAGGAATTGGCTCTTCTGCCTCAAGTTTTTTTCATTCAGAGGCTTTTTGTTATTGAGCAGAAACTCAGGCAGACCCCACACAGCGCTTAAACCCCCCTCCAGCCCCATGCCCGCTGTCATTTTGCATTTCCACTGCCAACCACACTGCAGATTTGCCCCAAATTTGCCTCACCTTGGCCACCTGAACCTGTTGCTGCCCCTCCATTACCCACCTTCTTCCTTCAGGTTCTGTGTCTGCCACAACAGGTAAGCTGTCAGACCTTGGCCCCTGAGCAGCCAAAACAGCACCTGGCAGGCGGTCCCCTGAGGTAGGGGGCAGGACGAGGCTGAGGACAACATGGCCGCGGCAGGGGCTGTGGGGAAGCACAAAGGAGGGGTGGCATCCTTGTTGCGGCCGGTGCTGGGGGAGGAAGAAGCTCGGCCGTCGTGCAAAATTCCGGCACCTTTCAGGTCCCCTTTCTAACACAAATCTCCTCCCAGCCTGAGGAGGAAAAATCCCTTTGGGAAGCCCCCCACCAGAGCAGTGAGGGTATCCAGCATCCCCCGTCACCTCAGCAGGTCTGGTTGCCCTGGGCAAGGGCCACGGGGGCCGTACCCCAGCATCCTGTGATGGAGAACAAGCTTCTCCAGGGAAGGGAAATGTGTTCCAGAATCAAGGCATACAGGGAAAGGATTCACACTCTGGGTAAGTTTAAAAACAAAGGCATGGGTCCTTGTGGGAATGTGAGCTTCACAGGAAAGCAGACATGCGTCAGGCTTCCCTGTCAGCCAAGTCTTAACTAGCAATGCCTTCCTTCCACATTTCCATGCAAATTATGTGCTGATTGAGTGCTGTGCCTCCCGAGAGGGAAGCTCCCAGCACAGAGACACAGCGAAGTGACTGATGGAGAAGGCTGCCCTGCGCCCCTCGGTCCCCATGCCGTGCCTCCAGACCCTTCCACTGCACGTTTGTCTCCATTTGCAGACGGTGTGCCTGCTGCTGAATGATGGATGCTGATACCAGCCTGTCCCCTCAGTCCAGCGAGCGACAGATGATGGCACTTACTCAATGTCAACAGTAGGGACAGTTCTATCTAATATATAATTAAAACCATTTCCAGTTCTTAACAGTGGTTCAGCAGATATGATTAGTTACCTACTACCTCTAGGTTAATCATCCATAATGTTAATAGCTGTCAACTTATTTTATTCACGCATGAGGTTTCACTGTACCTCCTGCCACTGAATTCTTCATGTCCATTAAGTACCATAAGCCTATAAATAAAAGCTGAACAGTGGCAAATAATCACACTACAAATAATCACAAGAATTGGTGCTTTCTCAAAGTTATTTAACCCAGTGCTGCAGAAAGCCTAGGCCACGCAGCCCGAGTCTCCGTGGCAATAGCTTTGTCTGATAAAATGCTGTTGGCCTACTGATTGATGTATGGTGATCTAACACACAACGATTTCTCTGAGGTGGTGATGGAAATCGTGTTCCTCTTAAGGAGGATTACACTTTTATGGTAATGCCCCATCTCCTTAGATTGAGTTCTTAACACCAGTTTCTCTCTGCCGTGCTCCAGAGCTGGAGTAGATTTGCGTTGGTTAGGCACACTACATTTAGTTGCAAATGCTTTCAAAGTCATGGCCATGACTCCTATCCCCTAAAGACTGTTAATTAAAAACACCCTACTCATTATCATTGCAGCATTATTTTGCATGATGCCAATGATTACCTCTGCTATTACTCAGGACAACATCGTGTGTAAACTTGTGTTCCACTGTTAATAAGATACAAACTCCTGGTCAAGAAAGAGAGCCAACCATTCTTTTAGTTGCCGCCTTCACTGAGTTTAAGCCCTGACATGTATATCTGCTCATGTTAAATACCACTATGGCTACAGTCTTTTTTTCAAAGTATAAATGTGTATTATTTTAACCAAACACAGATATCTGGCTAGAACCTGTAGTAACTAAGACTCTTGGTCTTGTTATAACCTGTAACGATCACCATACTTTCCAACAGTCTGGTTTAATGTTTGCCCTGATGAATATTTTCCCTTCTGCTCACTAGTTAAAATGGAAAGGGAGTTCACCCATACTAGTGGGTGCATGTTGCTCTACACACTGCCTCAGCTTCTGTGGCAGGATGTAGGAAAGAGGGTGAAGGAGCACACACATGTGGGGTCACATGGAAAGGGAAAAAAGCACACACATGGAAAAAGATACACCCTCGTGCTGCAGCCTCCCCACTCCACTGCCTCTGACATAAAAGACTACACGGAGGAATTTGGGGGGATGGGACAGAGGGAAAGCAGATCAAAGCAGTGGAGCTAGTTCTGCACCAATGAGAGATAGAGCCTCTTCCTCCCAACTGTCCCTCTTAGGAGGAGGATCTGGAGAAGATACGAGACACAGTAGACACCTCCATTAAAACCACCAACCTGATCTGTACATATTGATTCAACGGGCATGAGCGTAAAGGGAACAGAAATTCTGCACTCTGTAACATAACCCCCCTACCTGAAATATCCCTGTGCCTGGAGCAGCTGGCACAGCTCCAGGGCAGCACAACACACCACACTCTTCTGCTAAAAAAACCCAAAATCCAGTGGACTCAACAAACACTGTTTGATTTAGACACCTCCCCAGAGCTCTGTCCTTTCTCACCCCACTAAGGCTTGAAAGAGTCCCACAGCCTTGGCATCTGTTTTGGTTGAGAATTCCCACGAGGCTCCAGGTTAACCAACAGGCCCAGAGCTACCCAAAGCCCTTTTTAGAGGTCCTAGACCAAAAAAATCACAGGTAAATTAAATACATGGCTATTCCTTACCCTACTGCGGGTCCGAATAGGAAGCTACACAGTTATTCCCGTGCAATGTGCTGTGATTTAACTATGTCAGATAACTTGTTTTGCCAAGTTCACAACAGGCTTTTTACATCCATGGCTTTATTGCAGGAACCTAGAGCTCTGCTTTCAAAGGAAGTTGCTTTAGGCTGCATCACACGTTGTACTTCCATATGGTGATAGTTATAAAACCCTTTTCTTAGGCATATCCACAGAAACTCAGAGTCGCTGTCAAGGCTGACATAACAGTCTGTTTTACCTCCTTAGTGCATGAACAGACTAAAATAGCCTTTTTCTCACAGAATGCTAATACAGTTCGGTTTCTATATATAGATTTTATTGCAAATCTGCTGATAAAATGCACTACAATAACTTCTGCAGACTGCTTAGTGGGTTTATTCCCCTTTAGGAAATTTGAATATACTCAGAGTACTTCTCAGATCCCTTAAATCTTTTTAAAAGTTGCTTAAGGAAAAATTTTTTCAGTGCACTCTGACATTCCCTAATTTAAAGAGCATCTCAGAAAGCAGAGATGAACCAAACAATGTATTTGGGCTGTTATGTCAGCTAGAGGAGGGAAATTAAAGTGATATATATGCCTTAATTTATAAAATATCCATCTAATAATATTGTGTCTGAATCAAGCACTACTTTCGTTGGCAGTGGCAACTTCTAACCCTGCCTGGCCAGCATTTAACCTGGTGACCAGCCTGCAGAAGACTGCATACCACTGCCCACTGCATGAGCTCTGCCAGCTCCCAAACACCTTCCTGTCCTTTATGGCTTTGCCTGGAGCATTTCTAAATCTTCCTTTTAGACTCATATTCTGCCCCCTGTTAATAGTTGATGGTATGCCAGCACCCTCCTTCTCCTCACCTATTTCCAGTTTTCCAAACAAAGCTTGAAGCAAATCTTTTTTTGGTGACCTGAAAATGCTCTTAAGGGTCTTTTCCAACCTAAATGATTCTGTGAAAAAGGAAAATTAAGAAAGGGTGGGGGTGTGTAATTATTTATGGTAAGCTTTCAGCCTGTTGGGGTTTTTTTTTTCTACTTTCTTCTTCCAAACTTCTCTCTGCTGCAGCTCCTGGCAGGTTCTAACCACTTCCTCACAGTGGATGCCAGTTCCAGATCTGATGTAATTCTGACAATAGACCGCACCTTCCCATGGAAAGTTTCTAAGGTGTGGTAACAATTACTGTGTGGTGTGCTGGGAGGGATAGGTGACTAGGTAAAACGCAGCTGGATCCATGAGTGCTATTATATAATGCACCCAGATTGAGCTCCAATTATCTAGCCATGCAATATTTTTTTGGTTTTCTTCTGAGTAAGCCTTTTTTTCCTGGAGCATGTTAGATCAACGTAGGCTTTAAACGTGAGAATCTTCCTTTCACGCTATTCAGCAACCATTCAGTTTTCCACTTCCTGGTAATTAGTAAATGCTGGCCTAGATATGCCAGAGCTGGAGCAGAACAAAGGTGAAAGAAGCCTTGGATAAAGCTGGAGGGGAGCGGTACTGTGGCTCAGTTTCTAATCCAACAACTTGTTTATGGTGCTCCTTTCTTTCTGAATTTGCAGTGTGGGTTTTAGGGGTTATGGGGTGGGGTTTTTTTAGATGACTTAATCACATTTGCAGGCAGTTGTGCTGGCCATCACTTCTACATGCTTACACCAGATGTAAGACTGCACAGAAAATCCTTGGCTAGCCAGACGTCTGAAGCAGATCTTGACATTCAGGAGGTGGGGTGGATGTTTGCATGTCAGATCGAGTACAGTGACACTTGCATTATCCTTTATTACTCATGCACTGACAACCTAGAAATCACTTCTAATTCACATATTTACGTTGCTGTTGAGCTCTAATATTTTCTTTTTAATGCCCCTGTATCTTGCTGACCTCCGTTGTTTTTTTGGGAAGGGGAGTTCACAGAAAACTGAGGCTGAGCCATTCAGGAAAGTGCAAGATGTTCCCTTTACTGAAAACATCAAGCAGAATAAAAATGAAGAACAGATCCACCGGCACGCTTTGCATTCCCCATTATTATCTGCACTCCCTGCATGTCAGAGCTGGCAAGAGAAATTAGGTCTGCTCTGAAACCTCTCTTTGCTGCTCCCAAGTAGTCTAGTTATTGTCCATACGTCCAAACCCCTCCTTATTCAGACAGACACTCCTACTATTGTCACCTCCTTGCTTTGTTTATCCACAATAGCATGGCTGAGTACATTCCTCCCTTACCATGCAAGTAGGTGTTATGATTTATGCTTTGTTTTCTTAAATACCCTCCTACGACAGACTCCTCCTTTCCCAAAACACAATCTCTGCTGCGCTTCTATTTTTTCCCAGCCATGAGATTAGGTACCACTCACTCTGTCATTTCTCTAACCTCAGAAAAGTGGCAGCCTGGGTAGAAGCGAGCAGTACTTACTCAGTACTTACTGAGAGCTGTCAGCCACAACCTTGGTGTAAGAAGCTGACTGAGGAGCCACAGAGAGAAAGGAAGGGTTCAGTCCTCAAACATCTTCAGTCCTCATCCTTTTCACTGAAACATTTGGGAGCAGAAATGCACATTCCTCTGGAACAGAACAGAAATTACATTTCCACCTGGGCAGCACACGCCGACCTGAATGGGAACTGATAACTCCATAGGTGAAGGTAGTAAAATCGCCTCTGTGAAGCCACTGATGCTCTACCATCTTACACTACCTTTTCAATTACTGAATAGAATTATTAAATCATTGTGTTTTGCACATGTCTGCCCATAGCAAGTTTGGATTGCAAATACTAGTGCTGATCTAGGACTTTGCTGGTTTACAAGTCAAACCAACAACAGTCTTCCATGACACAGTACAAGAATTTCCCAACCAGCAAAGAAATACCTACCTTTGGAGATGAAGTATTGTGTTACTTCACAGAAAACAACACCAACTTGACAGCTACTGCTGAAATAAAGCAGAGTGAATACAGGAGGACCATTACACTGTACATATTATTTGATAGACCCTTCTCAATTAGATTGAGATCTGCTGTTCCCCAAATATGTGGATAGCATTTACATTACAGATTAATTATACTTGGAGTGAGGACATTCTGAAAACTTTGTCACCAGGAAAATATCTTAAGTGAAATATCTTAAGTTAATTTTCAAACTCTGTCCAGTTCAATTTCATCACATCCTACTGGGCAATGTTATTTTATTAAACATCTTTCTGAATTGTTTTTGCATTATTCTTAACCAATCCCTAGGGGTTGTTCACAGGATAGGGATTTGTCATGTCTTTCCAAATAAAAATGAGTCTCCTAAAGTCTGCTGTGAGAGCAGTCACGAGGTCTCCCAGCCCAGTAAGCGTGCCTGCTGCAAGAAACAAGAAAAATATTGGACTTGCAAGCTTATGAACTTAAAAACCTGCAAGCACAGAGAGATGAAGCTGAGCACAGGCTGCCTTAATTCAGATACCCCATATAGCTCCCCTAAAAACCATCTGCTCTGCCCTAGGTCAGTGCCAAGGTCAAAAAGGTTGCAGTAATAGGGCAGAACTCATTTTTTCTGATAGAAACACCTGGCAAGTTTATATTGCTTTGCTAGTATGAGACAGCTTCTACCCAACTACAACTTTTGTAACCCAAGCTAGATTCATGGGGTTTTTTTCTTCTGGAATCTGGACCCTTCAGAGTAGCACAGCTCTGTTTATTCAACATATAATGTCACTAATAGCTAGATAACTCTATTCTCTGACCATGATACCTAAATTATATGTACCACAGAGCATCCTGCTTGCTTCAAAAATCTTAAGGGCTCCTCATCCCTGCGCTCACTATCTTTTCATCACTGTGATTATGAAAATGGAAATGTAGTTGAAAATGGGTCGTGTGAAAAAAAAAAAAAAAGATAACAATCTCTGAGAAATTATTCTCCAAGCCATAATCAGCACCCTAAATATCTGTATTTCACTGGGCTCACTGGAGCTACAGCGATTTAAGTAATGTTTTTTATGGTAGGTAATGGCTAGGAAATGTTTCTGCATATTCAGTAATGCTCCATCACTTACTCTCTACACACTATAATAGCTTATTTTTCAATTTATACTTACAGATTTGGTCTCAGAGGGTTAGCAGTATTTTCAGATATTCATATAAGCTCTTAGTTTCATAAAGGCAGTGTCCTGAATAGCTGTCCTCACCCAGGAGGGATATAAAGCCTACCAGGTTCTTTTTTAAAAACTGAATAAACCTTATCTCACACAAGGGATTTCTTGGGTTTAAGTGTGTCCAATTAATTACTGTTGCCTGGTAGATTCATAAGCTATCCAGTATTTCCTGGAGAGAGGTAGAGGCAGAATTCTCTCAGACAGGCACATCCAGCAAGTAACACTAGCTCACTACAGAGAATGCCTCCCACTGACTCTGTTAACAGCTGATGCTTCTTGCATCTTGAATAATAACAGTCTTGAAACTATTTTTAGCTTTTTTTTTAATCTTCCTTTCCTGCCCCTTTCCCCTGGGGTGTCATGTGAGATCCAACTCTATCGCTAGCTTTGTGAAATGGCCTGCATATAATTCGGAGCCAGGAGGCTTTAACGTGAAATTATTTTAATGGATTTTATGTAGGGAGTTCTTACTCCATCTCCTAAATATGGTTTATGTTAGCTTCACCTTTCAAACCACCTGAATGCATGATGTCTGAAGACTTACCATGTATCAACTATGAGGTGACACCTGATGTGGTTTATGCTATGAGAGCCTGATCCAGTTCCCTTAGAGATAAATGAGCAGCATTGTGTGGGCTCAATGAAGATGGGCTTCGTCCCTAAAAGGGCGGGAGTCTGCTTGGATGAACAGAAAGGAGAATGTGGTATCACTTTTGGCATTTAAAGTCAGACTGAAAATTCAGGACTCCCTTCTCAGAGCAGAGGAGAAAGATAAAGACACGATGCCAGTGGAGTCGGCAGAGATAAACCGGTATGATTGCTTTCAGATGAACTGCACCGCTCTGACAAATGGTGCAAACCCATAGGAGCTGTTACAGCCTCAGGGTAAAATCAAGACACAAAATAAAAATGGTTTGTGTGATAGAGGCTCTGCTGCATTTATGAACATCAGACTATATATTCAGCACGACATTTTTCACCTTTTTCATTTTATCCTTGCATTTAGGATCTCATCTATGTTCCCTCCCTTGTTTTCTTAGCAGTCATAAACCTGCTGTACTCCGTGCTCAGGGACTATGTGAGCTGTCACGGATTCTGCTTGGAGAATATATGTTTCCATCCCTATGGAGGACTGCATCAGCACTATAAGCTGGGGGGTTTGGTTTAATTCACTGCTACAGCTTGCTTACTTTGCACTTCAAATAGGGATGAAGAGTTCCCTGAAAAAAATCCCTTGACCACTCTACATCCAATATGTTAGAGAAAACAGTCTTCCTGAAGTTTCTGGTATGCTGTTCTTGCTCCTCTGGGTCTTCCAGAGGGAAGGGTAGCACTGAGACTGTCAATGACCAGGAACTGCAGGCCCAAACCCCTTCCTGATAGCTTCCACACAGCATGGACCTGAAGCTGTCACCACTCGGTGTGAAATGAAGTGGCTCCCATCTGGTTCCTCCTCATCTAAAAATTTCTACAGCATTAATCTCTAATGGGATAATTACTGCGAACTGAGATCCACCCTGTCTTTAGAATGTGAATAATCATCACTGATGAAACACTGAAACAGAATCTGTTACAGCTTCCAATACATATATGCCTACAAAAGGCAGAGCAGTTCATTTATCCAGAATCTGGATTTTTGGAAAATCATGCTTAAAGACTGGTAGCCACCATTAAAGAAAATAAAGTTGTTGAGCCTACAGTCACCTTATATGCTTTTTCAAGTGAAGTGGTCTGGTTTTGCAAGTGAAAAAGTGTACCAGATCTAAGCCCAGCTGTTCTCTGGTGGGACAGTTCCATAACTGGAAACCACAAGGACAGAAAAAAAAATCACATATTCATTTCAGCTCTGAGGTACTTCATTAACTAAGCTATACATTAAGGATGGAATATAAATATTAATTTTAGAAGAAAGCCAAATGAAAGAAAGACAGTGAATAAGGAAACACAGCTGAGGTGGATTTGATTAATACATTAGTAATAACAAAATAACCCAGGTAATGTCAAGTTTCCCAGCACTAGGTAACCTTAATTACATTCTACCTCTCTAAGGCAAACGTAGACACTTAGCATGGGGCAGCTATCCGTTGTGTTGGACACAAGGTATGTATTTATTCACATAAATCGTGTATCAGCAGTCTATTTTTAAAACCAAAGTTAAGATAAGGCAGTATTTTGTATTCAGGGTCTTCCCACAGCCCACTGGAGTCAGATGCAGTGGCCCATGGAATCCCTAGCGCTGAGCTGAGCCTTACTAACCTGGGATGTTTCTGTGTGCTTGGGTTTGCCTGTGAGGTTGCTCTGGGGTCTGCCCAGCATCCACTGCACTACTGAAGTTACCACTCCTCTGAGGGTGGGAACGTGACTGCCAAAATTATAACCCCAGCTCTCTACCAGGTTTTACAGCTCTGCATCATGGGGGCTTGTGCAGAGCAGCAGTGACCAGGACAGACTGCCTGCTCCCTGACCCTTAGCAGCCCAGTCTCAGCAAACCCTGGAGCGGAGGCAAACTGCTGTCAGTTCTCCCGCTTGCACAAGGCCAGTAATGAACGTCGTGCTCAGGGATGCAGTGGGTGGTGAAGCCCACTGGTGGTTCCCAGCTACGCTGTGTCTTTTCCCCCTTCAAGGAGGGGAGGGTGGCCAGCATGATACTGCTGACTGCGCGACTCCAAGCATCTGCCATCTCTCTTCAGCTGCGGCGTGCTGCCAGTTGACTGAGGACCCAAACCCCAAACGAACTGTTAAAAGATAAAGAGAGACAATGTAAGAGTTAGCAGGACACATTTGAAACCATACTCTCCTGTTTCAAACTCTCCATATATTTTCTCAATGAACATTATTTGTGAAGAGAAAGAGATAATAGCTGTTTGTAAAAGTGGCAGGTTTTTGTTATCACTGTGAAATTAGAGCAAATCCTGAAAAAAGTAAAATTATCTAAATGATGAGAGAGGCTGATGAACCCCAGAGTGCTGACATTTAAAACTAGATCTTGGAGTGAAGTTAACAAGTTAATAATGCCTTGCCACAAAACACTGCTCGTAAGAACTGGCATTTACAGTCCCTATTTGAATGCCTTGCTGCATGTTAAACACTACTGCCACATTAAAATATAAATTTCCAATTTGAAATGTTACCAAAATAACTCCTTGCTGCCTTGAGGAAAGATGGCAGGGTCAACCAAAAGTAACTCACTGGCAAAAGCCGGTTTGTCTTCTGCTATGCATGGACTGCAAAGAAAGAAGATGACATTTGCACAGAGCTAAACACCTGGAGTAGGGGGTTATAGCTCCCTTCTGGAGGAATCTGTGTGTAGCATTATTCACTATATTTTCCCTGTGTCGTAGTGAGCCCATCGACTGCTGTGCATCCAGCTTTGGGCAGTGAGCACCTGAGGTTCATTAATAAAAAGTACTTTTAATATTTACTCTGCTACAACCGAGGGCAGTTTTGCAATTCAAAGGGAATCACTGCATTTGTTCCCTTATTAAACAACCTATTTCTCAGCTGGGGACAGGTTTTGCATTTGGAAGTGTTAATATTTAGAATAACTTCTGGGGATGTTACCTGCTGATTAAAACAAGGATCCAGCCTAACTGGTCACACTACTTCGTGTATCTCCGAGATGTCAGCACTGGTAAGATGAGATGGATTACATGAGGTTTATTAGCTCTTTATAAAGTTTAGGTGACGGATATTGATCCTGAGATGTGAGGAAGGTTCTGTTCTTCTTCCTGACTGGTGTACGAGCTGCGTTTCACAGTCTGAAGCTGGGGCAGCTGGGCTTTAGCTGACTGACCCGCTAATTTCCTGAGACATGAAGGTAAGGTAAGTAGCATGTAGCTGAGCATTTAAACATCGGAACAGCTACCGCAAGGCATAAGTTGATGCCAGATTCAGCAGCTCCCTGAAGTCTAACTTTCTCACTGAACAGCATACCTCAGATGTGAGACAGAGCAGCTCTTCCTGAGTTTTCCTGTTAGAGATGACTTTTCTCGGTCTGTCACCACCCTGAAGGTGAAGGTCCTGCTACCATGAGCTTTTTAGGAATTAACAGAATATTTCTTTTTATATTAATTCTCAGTAAGTATTTACAAAGCTTTACAAGCATGTTGCTTTCAGCGTAGGAGGTGTGTTTGCTTATCTCAGATCACTTCTGGACTTCCAGACCCTTTCCAGCTCAACAGTTATATCTGAGTTACATTCCTGACTCCAAGCTTAAGCAGAAAGAGCTAATTGCTAAGAGACTTTGTGTACACAGAGCTATTAATTGCAATTAGCCTATAACACACAAGAAGGCTGACAGAGATTAAAGTTCCTTATCAGTCCTCAATCAACTCACATGGACTGGGGTTGTAAACTTTATTTCCCATCCCATGACTTCCCTCCATGTTCCTTGGTAGTCAGCCTTGAAAGACACCGGTTATAATCTACAAGCCCTATTAAATTTTCATAAATATTCAACCTCAGCGTTGTCTTGCCAAGTGCCTTGTACTCGACGTTCTCCTTCACCTTGGAGTAATTTCCCTTGATAAACATTGATGAAAATGCAACCAGACTTAATTGACATGATTTCCCTTTTTCGTTCTGATGAGTTACTCTCAGTTTTACTCTGTCTGTGTGGGACAAGGATCAATTGTCTCAGAGAAGGACTTACTCTGCCTGAGAGAGAATCTCCTGGTTAACCACGACGTATTTCCACGAGCATTTCTGTGACAATCTCCTCCAGTCATCCAGAGGTCCTTTGCTGGCCGTTTTCTTACTCAAGGATTGCATTAATCTTGTGGTAGAAAACCATCTAAAAATAAAAGCTCCTCTCACTGTTAGCAGTCAAGAATCACAGAATCACAAGGTTGGAAAAGATCTTTAAGATCATCGAGTCCAACTGTTCCTGTCCTATGGTAAACCACATCCCTAAGAACCTCATCTAAGAAGCTCTCCTTCCCTTTCACGCAACCCTGTAACTTCCCCCTGAAAAGATGCTGCCCAGAAACCAGAAATTTCTGGCTATTTTAAACCCAAAATAGTTAAAAGCCCTTCTTTTGAGAGGTACTCAGCAGGCTAGTGTCTCTCTAAGAGCTATGGTATCAGGAGCATCATCATGAAGGTTGAAAGTGTTCATGTCTCCTAAAGGGAATTGGTAGCACTGATCTCTAATCAAACCCCACCCAATAATTTAGTGATGATACCAGCTTCTCTGGCTTAAAAGTAACAGCACTAACTGCGACGTTCCTGAAGGTTCTGACAACAACGCATACTGAGACTTCAAAATAGGAAGATAACCAGAAAATATAAATATATTCTTGTTACCCTTAACTTTGTTTATGATGGCATTATGGACACAGAATGCTTTCTGCAGACAGGCCTCCAGCTTATGTGTTATTTCCTTGCTCAAAGCCCTCCAGAGATTAGTGAGGATGTCAGCATCAGTTTACATGAAAACAGCCTCCAGGGCCAAACACCACGCTTGTAAGGTTCGAGATTCTACAGTGAAAACCTCTTAAAAATATGAGTGTGTCACTTTAACAGAAAGCATTACCATTACATTAAGAATTTCAAAGGTTTCCCGTTCCCTTCTGTTTAACAGGGAACTTGTCACCGTGCTCCTAAAGATTCCTGCCTTTCAGCCATGTCCAAAAGCTTCCCTACAAACTTTTCTAGAAGATTTGGTTCCCTCCCCTTTGCCAGGCAGCATTCCTGCTTTCCTTTGTTCCTTCGGCTGCAGGAGCAACCTGGTTGCCTTTAGTCTGCGTGAGTAGGACCCTGCAGAGGTAATTAGACAAACAAACCTGCCAGGGAATGGATGGAATCAAGGAACATCAGGACAATCTGGGCCGCTCTGAGGACTGCAAAGCCAGCTCTGCCGAGTTCCACCAGCCACAGAAACTAAGACGCCTGGGCTCCTCATGCCACTGAGCTCACTGGTCAGTCACCTGTGACCAAACCATAAAGAAAATCAGCACTGAGGTGCTTCTGGTGGGGAAAAAAAGTACAATTTCCCTTTTCTTTGTCGTTGTTACTGAGTATAGCAAACTAATCCATTCCCGATCGATTGGATTTTCAACTTAAGGCCACAATTTTAGCATCTGAAGTTGTTTTTCTTTAAAATTAAATCCTTAATACCTGGTGTTTGGAAGAATTTAAACCTTGAAGGAAAGGAAAAGCTTCAGGTGATGCTTTGAAAATAGCAGCAGGCCTCTGGATTTTTCACGTGTGAAGCAGCAGCCTCTTTTGTTGGAAAAGATGAGGGGCTTAGGTGTCTTTGCCATGAAGTTTCTAGATAAGGAGATAAAGGAAACACTGGGGCTTGTCTGTCTCACTCATCATGTGGGGGAATTTCTGTTTCTTTAGACAGGCATTGGCCATGATTAGGTGTATTACAGTTAAGAAATATGAAGAGATGCATCCAGGGCATGACACAGGAGCAGGGAGGCGAATGGAAGTGGTCCCCCAGCATCCTTCTCCCAGACAGCAGCTGGGGGGTTACTGTTTGCTGTTCAGAGATGCAGATCTGGTCCAGTCCAGCATAACAGCCTGATTCAAAACCTCTGACTCCCGCAGATTTCAGGAGGGTTTTGCCTCAACCTCAGAGGCCAGGATTTTTCCCAAGATATTTAGGAGCCTAACGAGATTTTCAAAATTACCTTAACAGATTAAGCATCTAGTTGCCGTGAGATTCAGGCACCTGATTTTCCTTCCATTAGATTCTCCTTTGAAAATGAGATGTCTGGGTGCCAGCTGCATCTCCAGGGATGCCAAGACCTCTGAGAACTGGACTCAGCGATCTGCCCGAGCGCACAGGGGGTGTCAATACGTGACCTCAAAGAGCAGCAGCCCAGCAGTCTGCTGGCTGAGGCTCTCGTTTTGAAGCTTGCCCAGTCAGCTGTTGATAAAATTTTAGTGCATGAGTATGTCGGGTTGATGTGACTAAAAATAACTGTAAATAAAGATATCAAAAGATATCCTTGTCCTCTCCATTCCACATGAAGTTTTCCAGAAGAAATAACATGTTTGGAACTATTACTCGTGGAGGGAAAAAAGGGAAAAAATTAAATCCACTTTAAATTTTGGTTTTAAAAGTTTGAATTATTTTATTTTTATCTCATCTGGAGGGGTTTTTTTTTTCATTATTTTCCATAGTGGCCAAAAACGTCTTGTGCATTGTATTTATTTCCTATTTATTTATTTTTGAAATCCCTCCTTTAATGCTCCATGCCCTACGTTCCCTCTTCTTCTTCATGGAAATTTTCACCGTGGAAAAAAGAGGGTCAGGCAGAGCCAGGGTAAAGGATACCACTTATTTAACTTGGCCTTTGCATGGACCTGGGTATTTGTTTATGATTTGCAAGGCTTCTGCGTTCACCCAGGCAGAAAACAGGTTGCTAAGCAGCAGCATTGCTTTTTTAAAGGCGGAGCCGGGGCCTGATCCTGCGCTGACTTGTGCTGGTGGTTACCCCGGGGGTTGTGCCCAAGGAAGAAGGTAACTCATACATACCTCCCACCCATGCACACATTCGTGTCCCTCTGTAGGGGATGTATGTATATATGTACCTACAGAGATAAAAAGAAACAAGTTTGCTCTCTTGTTGTGGAGTCTCCTTCTCTGGAGAGATTCCAGCCCTGTCTGGACACCTCCCTGTGTGCCCTGTGCTAGGGACCCTGCTTTGGCAGGGGGTTGGACCCAATGAGCTCTGGAGCTCCCTTCCAACCTATGCCATTCTGTGATTCTGTGATTCTGATTCTGTGATTCTGTATGTATTTCTGGGTGCACAGGTAGAGTTTGATTTCAAAGCCAGCATCTGCCTTCTTAAATGAATTAATAATTGCCTGAACTGCTGTGGCAGCGTGAAGTAGGTCCTCAGGAAGATCCATTAGAAAACCCTTGCTTCAGGTTTGGGGATTTTTGAGTTTCTTACCAGACTTCAAAGACAGAAGTCAAAAGCTTTGAAGCAAACTGGAGAGGTTCATAATATACACAAGAACTATCAAGCAGTGTCTCAGGCTTTCCTGCATTGTGCTGCCCCTGCCATAATAGTCAATCAAAATTACCCATTTGCTGGAATCTATGCAAGTGGGAGGGATGTGTGAAACTGGAAAAGCATTTGAAGTTTTCCCTCATTAATCCTTTCCTGAATTTTCACCTCGGATCTTGAATGCAGCGGTCAGGGGGATGCATGCTGTCTTCCCAGAGCATAAACTAGACCAAAAGGCATGGAGGAGATGAGTGAAAATGTAGAGCTTTCATATTTTTATCATGGGAATATAACAGGATATATGGGTAGAGTATAATTTTAGGTGTGCAGGTGATGTGACTTCAGCAAACCCAATCTAAGGGGTGGGACACCTCTGTTCCCACGTAGCGGTCAGAACTGGCGTGCTTTTAATCTTCAGAGTGATTTATACACTTTGCCTAATTCTCAGTAGTGCTCTTGAGAGGCAAGTCAAGTATCTGGGCACTGGTACAGCACCTGGGAAGCCAGTCAAGGCTCCATGGGGGCTTTTCTAAACCCATGAGAGAGTTAGACTGAGGAGAGGTGTTATAAACTCCTCACTGTGTGAGCCCTGCAGTAAATAGGCCGGACTGCAATCCATAAAGCTCATAAAACCCCCCAGATCTGGCACAGATTGCCAGGTGACCTGGGAGGAATCATGTGGTTTATCCACTTCTTGTTTTCTTTGTGTGCCTAACACAGCACACTGGCTCGGCTCTGCGGGCAGTGATGCCAGAACACCCCCCAGCTTGGGCTCACAGCAGGGCTACGTGCAGTCACATGCTTAGATAACCCTTCAGATCGCTGTGCTCGCTCTCTCCTCCACCACCATCTGCATCCCTGTGGCAAATCACACGGTCGCTGGTGTTAGAAGCCCAGGAGCTGAACATCATCAAGTGTAGCCACAATGTCTGACAAGGAGCAAGGTCACTTTTAAAACAAGCTTCTGCTGTGCCATTGTTTTTATAAAAAGCAAGAGACTGAGCGACTGGTTGAGAGAACTGCAGCTTCTTGGTACCACTGGAGAAGTTCTGGGCATCAAACAAAGCCCGTGGCCACAGTCTGAGTTGCTGGGAGCCAGAGGAGGAATGCAATGACACACTGCTTCAGAAGAGCACGCAGAGTTCCCTCTGGAGGTACAGCCAGGTCAGGTTGGACCCCTGGCACAAAAGCTGGAGCAAAACAAAACAAGGCTCAAAAGGAAATGCACTCATGTTGGGGTGGCACGAGGACTAGGTTGTTATACCTCTGTTTGAAGTATCACAGCAAGAGGACAAGGAAAAGCTGTCTCAATCAGCGGTGGTTTTTTTTGCTACCCCAGATGGGATTACACAAGACACTTGAATGGGAATTTCAGTCTCACCCTGTACCTGTGTTTATTATGGTTTCAGTCTGCCCACCTTCATAGGCTTCAACACTTAATTAACTACATCTGAACACATTGCCACAGAAGTGGGAGTGTAGCCTCGACTTCTCCATGTTTCCCACCGCTGCTAAGGGGAATTCACTTCTGTAAGGTGTTCCAGCAACTCCCATTTTAACCCTTCTGATGCCTAACTTGGTCAGAGAAGGTCTAGACTGTCTGGTTACCTAAGCTGTCCAGAAGATGCAGTTTACTACCACTTAAATCAGGTAATTCTAGTACCTCCAATGTGAATTTTAGATGTATGTAATCACATACATTACTTCTCTGGTATTCTATAACATTGTGCCAATGTCAGTTTAAAACAACTTTGCAACACAAACTTCTTAGCATATGAAAACTTAATGTTTTGCCCAAATCTCCAGTTCTTGGGAGAACTTAGAGCTGTTTCTCTGTGGTGTGAAAAAGCAAAACTGAATTAAAGTATATTTTTAAAAAGCCAGTGGGAAGTTAAAAAGAGAAGTCATACACATGACTCATGGTCCTGGAAACAGCTGTACTGCTTTGGTGACAAAGGGCTGGTTTTATGCCTTATGTAACTTCAGAAAAATGAATATGCAGCAAAAGTACTGAGCCAGAAAGGAATTTGACCCCAAACTTTAAAAATCATACAAGCTGCCTTATCTTGTATCTTTAAATGGGCGTTCTTTGTCCCTCCCAAAATCTTACTTGGTGTCATGTCCAGAGAAAAGGATGAGTGATGGGTTTGCAGTAAGTAGTCTGGGACATTTGGGAACAGCATGGATCAGAGCGGGTTCAAAGTTAATCACTGCCGTATCGTGAGGGTTTAACAACATAAAGAGTATGTTGGTCAATAAAACAATGACCAAACTCCAGGTTGCCCTCAGCCCAACTGCAGGCATCTTCACCAGAGATAAAAGGGCTACACAGTACAGCTGCATCTGCACAGCGGCTACCTTCCTCTGGGCTTCAATCTCCAGAGATCTCTCTAAGCTCTCTCAAAGCCACCCAGTTCCACAAAGTACTGAGGGAGACAGAGCAGGCATGGTCTCAGGCACAAATCCTGTGTGATACCGAAAATGCTGGGCTATGAAAGAGTAACCTCTTCTTCAGCACATATTTGAAATGGTTGGGTTTGTGCCTGTGGTTTGTTTCCCAAGACCCCTAACAATGCCTTGTCTTGTGCTGACAGCCACAATATTCTGCTCACATACTTCTGGGTATTGTACTACTTAAAACTAAATCAAATCCCAGAATCTGAGACGTCAATCTAACAATGCCAGGCCTAGGTAGATGCTGGGTACAAGAAATGCCCTTAGCCAGGAGTCTGTCTCGCCCAGGTTTCTGTCTCCAGTGGTGACAACAGGAAAAGGCTGTTGCAGAGGGCAGCCCAGGAGCCTGACCAGGATGTTAGAGATTCCCTGCAGGAGCCATTTACATACCTGCCATCCGTGAATTTGTCTAACCCAGTTATAAACTGGCCTCCATCACCTCCTGAGGGTTCAGATTTTAGAAGTTCATTACACGCCTTGTAAAGAAGTACTCTCTTCAGTCAAAGTTTTACCTGCCTCTTACTTGTTTCAAGAGATGCTCCCTATTACTGAAGGGTTTAGCAAATAAGAGTTTGTCATACACCCACCCCCTTCACTACCCTGTACTTATTTTGTCCTACTGATAACAAAACAACTGCAAGTAGCCACTTTATGATATGGCACTACTTGTACCTTCTGGTCTTCTTAGATACCAAGTCAGTTACTGAGGGGCACACCACACATCGTACTGCTGTCCTGACAGCGTAGCCCATTGTAGGTTTTCTATAGTAGCAAAACTGGGAGAAAGAATTGCCAGCCAGCTGCCTGTTCCCATGCAAACTCGATCTGTTGAATGATTCAGGTTGGAAAAGAGAAAAACCTCCTCAGAAAAAAAAGTTGTTTCTTAGCTGAGGTAATTTCATTCTCCTGAGGTACAGCATGTCCCAGCAAATAACTTCAGTGTGGTGATGGGGGGTGATGAAAACAATGGTGAGGCCATAGGGGCTGCTCTTCCCAACCCTTTGTTTCTTCAGCTGGATTTGCAGGGCTAAGGCAGCAGTGGTAACATATAACGACAGGAAACATGTTTGCTCTATTTCTGTTTTGTTAGAAACAGATCCAGACCATCATGAAAACTGTCTCTCCTTTCTTCATTATGAACGGAATTACAGAGGAGTGTAGAACACCTGCCCTTTGCTCCCCTCTTTAACCCTGACTTGCAGAACCCTGTAACTCTGTGTCTAACAGAGGTATGTGCTGCAGTGCTTGTCTTAACAACCCTCCCGAAGTTACTGCACGTTTTGGATTTGTTCCTGAAAACCAAAGTTATTCCAAGAAATCCAACAGGCTTTGCAATAAACTGCAATAAATGATCTCCGCTGTGGTGCAGCAGAGCCCTGTACAGCAGCAAGAAAGGGATCCCTTCTTGTGACAGCTGGTACTGCCAGCCAGTTCCATTCTCCTGGAGGGAAAGTTAGTACCACTGCAGCTTGGCTATCTTCCTCTTCAGCTCCTTTTCTGTCTTTCACCCATTTGAATGGCACATCCACCACCGAAATTCTAATCCCCTAACACTGAATCACACCACCTGTCCACAAGCACACAGCAATGCCATGCTCATCCCTGAAATCTGCAGTGCATCTGACTCACTCCCAGTCCTCCCAGTCCCACAGCACGCCAAGGAGGCAGGAGGTGAAGGGTGCAGGACTGTTCCCCAGAGCTGCCTTTCTTCAGCCACACAGACTCAGGATGCGTTTCCCTATCGAGGAATAGTTTTCTCACTGCCTGACCTGCACAGTGCAGGCAATCTGAGACAGGAGAGCAAGTGTTTCTCTGTCTGTCGGGGGGCTGCGGAGAAATAACATCTAACTTCAAGCTGTGTGGTGAGGTCAATATGCTGGAGGGAAGGGATGCCATCCAGAAGGACCTGGACAGGCTGGAGAGATGGGCCCATGCAAACTGCATGAAGTTCAACCAGGCCAAGTGCAAGGTCCTGCATGTGGGTTGGCACAATCCCAAGCACAGCTCCAGGCTGGGTGGAGAATGGATTGAGAGCAGCCATGAGGAGAAGAACTTGTGGGTGCTGATGGATGACAAGCTCAACATGAGCTGGGCACTGTGCACTAGCAGCTCAGAAGGCCAACTGTGTCCTGGGCTGCATCGAGAACAGTGTGGCCAGCAGGTCTAGGGGGTTCTGCCCCTCTGCTCTGCTCTTGTGAGACCCCACTTGGAGTACTGCGTCCAGCTCAGGGGTCCCCAGTACAGGAAAGACAGGGAGCTGTTGGAGCGAGTCCAGAGGAGGCCACAAAGATGATCAAGGGGCTGGAGCACCTCTCCTATGCAGACAGGCTGAGAGAGTTGGGCTGGTTCAGCCTGGAGAAGAGAAGGCTCCGGGGTGACCCAATTGTGGCCTGCCAATACTTACAGGGGTCCTTGGTTTGTTTTTTAATTCTGAAATTCAGAAATCCTGAAAAGTTTGAGAGTATTTCCTTCTTTTAATCCCTCCAGGAGACTTTTCACTACGATCGTGCTGCTACCCATCCTTTCATCGAATACAGCTTCCCTGTCCCAACGTTTCATTTCTCAGAGAGGTAGCTAGGAAGTATAGGAAGATACTACAGCAATACCTGCAGCTAGCCAGTTACTTTGGCCATCAGCCTTCACAGATGACTTAATCAATCTCAAGCTTTTGATCTTATCCAAACAGTAATGCAGCTTCCTGGATATTTCCTCCTGAAGATCACGCTGGTTTATTTATATTCATAAGGCAGTCCTCTTATAAATGGTTATAGGAAGAGAAAGGGAAGCATATATGCACGAGTCACTTTTATTATTCTCTGCATCTCAATGGAACAACAGCTTTATGGTGAAAGTGTTGATATAGGACTCAGGTGGTCCAAATTTAACTCACAATTTTCCTGTATTCTTCTCTTCTAACTCAAACCAATGGCTTAGCCTTTTTGAGCCTCCGTTTGTTCATCTGTGAAACGAGGTGTATACATCTGTCCGAGTTGTTTGTGAGACTACAGTCATTAATCTCAGTGATGAGATCAAATACTACTGTGGGGAAAACTTCAAGAAAAGTAACTGTGGGAGAATTCCAACTAACAACAGGGCATAATCCTGATTTTTCTCATAGAAAGGGAATGACTACAAAATGAAAAGGGTCCCGGCTTTCACTTACGGATTTGAAATGACCTTTCCTTCTCAACCTTGTGGGTGTGACTTTAGAAATGGCTGCAGCACTTCCCCTTTCCCATCAAACACATTTTCAGATCTCCTTCATTTGTAAGTGAAAGGAAAAGATAAGGCATCCCATGAAAGTGCCACAAGAGTGATTGAGAAGAGTCTGTAATGGCTCTTCTGAAGAGTCTGTAATTTATCACCTTGTTTTTAGCCAAGTGCCATAAAAGCAGACAATGAAAATTACCAAAGAAGGGGTAGACAATAAATAAGAGAAAACAAGAGAAGTGAACAAGAAGCAAAAAATTAAGAGATGAAGACAGATTACCAGTAAACTTATTTTGGAGAGATGAAAGACAGCATCCTCTGTTTCTTTTCAGAACTTCAGGTCTCAGCGATACAAAGTGAAAATGTTTCTTTGGGCCGATACAAAATGATCACCTGCCCTGTTTGCTCTAGTAACTACTGGAACTCACAAGAGCTGAACCCACTCTGTATACTTTGGAACAGCTGCATGGGTTTTTGGTCTGCGTGTATTATCTGAACACTGCTGGTAGAAACCTAAATACATATAATTCCTAGTGTTAAGGCACTTGCATGATAGCTAAAAATCCCTGAGTAAACTGTGCTGCCATCACTTGAGTAATTTGGTTCAAATCAACTCACTGACTGGATGAGTGAAGTAAATGTTACTAAAATCTTATTATTTTCATGCAATTACCTCAGGGGCCAGTTCTTGTTTCCACAGGGCTCAAAGGTAAATGTGCTTTTACCTATACCAGGAGTTGGAACTTCGTGGTGACTGGTAAGGACAGATGAAGAGCTTTGGAGCTGGAACAAAATGCACACAGCTATCACACACTGGTCATTATCTTGGCGCTATAAACGTTTACATATCAGCATGTGACAAACTCTGCATCGTAGGTATGATAATAAAGGAACCGAGTCCTTAATGTGAGGGCCAAAATACAGTGTTTCATCTTAATAAAAACTGAGTTTCCCATTGAACTGCCTCTCCTAAGTATCCTGGTATTTTAATACAGAACACGTAAGAACAGCACTATGCCATGCACATGTTCTAGAGATATATATATAAATATTTAAGGAAATAAGCTGGTCGTTTCACAGCAGTATTTGGCCAGATAACGACACTATTAATACTCCAGTGCTACACGAGGCAGCCTGTAACAGTTATCACACTCTGTGCTAAAACAATGGAGCCAAAAAAGAGAGATGTGTGACCTTCCAATGGAATGTGCAGTCCTTGGGAGCAGATATACATGACACTGGGTGTACGTTACACAGGCTTGTGGCATTTAGTTCCTTCCCATCAGCAGCCACCATGCTAGGACTTTAAATCTCGGCAGCCTTTTTGTCTCCTCTCAAGGCTGTGCAGCAATTCAGACTCTTGAAGGGACGCTGCAAGTCTTTCTTGCTCCAACTGTGCTCCTTTACAATTTCCCCACCCCGTGCTGCTCTATCCTCCACAAACCCCTCAGAGCTCACCCTATTTACACTCGTGTGCGCGGCTCCAAAGTGCATGTGGCATTCTGACTATGCAGATTTTCTGTGACTGCATTACAAGGTGCTGGCAACCTGAGGTTGGTTCTGTGCATGAACTGATCCCTGATTAAATCAATATGTGGGTTGACTAGTTCTAAAATAAGACCGCTTTGTTCCTGTTTACTTGTATTTAAATTGAAGATTCGTGGTGAGGAGAAACTCACAGTTAGTTGTGTCCTTTCATTTTAATGGTGATGATGTCCTTAAGGATAACCAGGTCACACTACAGGTATTAAATCTGAACATCTCACATTTAAATTGTCAGAGATTTGCTCATCAGAAGCTACCAGCCAAATAGAAGGAAATAAAAGCTGGAAACAGAGACCCTTTCTGTTTTCAAAAGAAGCATGGGAGCAGAGGGGCCTCAGCCGCCACAGTTACCCTTTTAGCCCAACCTTTAAAGTGAATCCTACTACAATAAGGAGTTAATAATGTCCTTATAGCCCCTGAAGCATTCCTTACACTGCTCCTGACCCCCATATCCCTTCCAGTAAGCGCTAAGCTCTTCAAGGCTCCAAGGAGAGGGGAGAGCGGCTCAGGACACAGGAGGTGTGGCAGGCAGCAAAGATCCAGCCCCTGCGCAGATCTCAGGAGGGAGCACTTGGGATGATACACTGGAATTACCAGCGTGACAGTTAGGGCTGTGCTGGAAGCGGTTGCGTACAGCTCAGCACAACCAGCCCTGAAAATCACCGGCAGTTCTCCAACCTGCTCTTAAACATCATTCCCAACGTTTGGTTTCTACTGCAGCCCCTTCGCGTCACTCCCTCCCAGGTCTCACGGGTCTCCCCTAGACCAGCGCACAACACATCAGACACGCGCCATAGGCTGCACTTTCTGAAGTCCCACAAAAGCTCTGCTGAGCACAGACTGCCCCCATTTCCAGCTCATCGTATTCTATCTAGGCTCAAGAGTTGGGAAACTTTGTGTCTGTCCATGTTGCCGGTTCTTGCACTTTGGGAATCTCAAGCAAACCAGACAGTTCTCTTCATGCAGTCTACTCTCCTGCGAAAACAAGGAGCCAACAACAAAAAGCAAAACATAAATATACAGCAGTTCTCTCCTCCTACACATTCCTATGCTGCTGAATTAATTCACATACAGTTCTGCGGTCTTCAAACAGAAAGCGCTACAGATCTGCTAAGGATCATGAGTCATGTGAAAGCAATCACTCCAACACAAACGCTGCTGGCTAAACTCTGCCTTCGGTTCAGAGAGATCTCATTTCTGTGGAGATGAGACCAGATCTTCAGCCCTACCAAAAGCCATCATCTATGGCAGGTCAGTTGTCACAGACATCAATGGTTCTGGAAACAAATCATACTGATAAAAAAGATCTGCCCCAGATGTTCAACAGAAAGAGAGCTATTTTTTCAGACACAAAGTGCAGCACGATGCAGAGCGATTATAGTTATAGTTCACTATAGTTATAGTTTACTGTTATATATTACAGTTATAGTTCACTCTGGAATAAATTGTGAGTTTTTAAGTTCAATTCATTGCTCTTGGTCAAGAGACAAAACAGCTCCTTTTTCACTTGTCCCTGCACATATCTGAAAAACAACCTTAAAGGAGGCTTTGTCATTAACCTTCTGCCTTCCTGCTAGCACGGATATACAATGGGAAGAGCTTTCCTTTCACAGGAGAGAAAGGTTTTTTCTATGTTTTTCTTTTGGCTTTTTTGTTTTTGGTTTTTTGGGGGATTTGTGTTTGTTTTTTTTAAATTAAGCTAGCCTTAGCATTATTGTGGCTATAACATATAAGCAGCCATAAGGTGACTTTACTCTTCTGCTTGTGCTGAGACTACAAATTCACAGCCCAACTCTTAAATCAATTTTGTTCTCATTAGCTTTAGATGTTAGCACAAATTAAAAAAACAACCAAAACAAAACTGAAGGACACTGGGTTTTCCTGCAAAAGCTGAAAAAAATAGGTTTGCTTGAGAAAAAAGCACCAAACCAAGAGCTTTGGACCTACTAGTGCAAATCTTTTGTCATTGCCTGGACTGTTTTCTGAGCACACGACAAAACAGGATGTTTAATTCTCTTTTATTTCCCCAGAAAAGCAGATAAATCACTACCTGGTCATCCCTGCGCTCACAGCCTTTATGTTATTTTAAAAGCTAACCTGACTCGGAGATGGAGATGACAGATCATGCCTTCCTCACAGCCACGGGAATGAAAACGGTCTGTCTTGGAGCACAGGCACGATCTCCCAGTCTGCTAGGATGGCGCTGTGCCTGCTACCAGTCTTGTCTTCTGGTGTTTCTAATTACAGTCGTCACTTAATGACCAGATTAGGGATGTAACAGTCTGCAGAGCCGTGAGTGACACGCTGGCCTTTTCCAGTTGTGGTGGCATACCAGGAGTCAAAGATTCTTTGGCACGAGAAGCAGCGCTGGGACTCAGACACGTCCCTTTCCCCTGCTTGCCTGACCCCCACTTTTCCTTGGGTTACAGGCAATCAAGTGTTTCTTTGTTCATTTTCCGGAGATCCCAAGTCTTGCCATTCTTACTATTTGAAGAAACATTCCCATAATTGAAATTTCCTATGCTGTTTTCCTTCACATTTTGATTTTTCATTAGGACCATGAGTGAAAGCAATGGTGTAGTCTCAGGGAGGGGGAAAAAAAACTAATTAGGAGCTACTGGAGTGCAGTAGAGCCAACAAATTTATTTTATGAATGCAACACCAAGGACAAATAGTACAAAGCTCTCACTTGCAATGCAGTCAGAAGCTGGCAGAAAGCTTAAGGGTCAGGAAGGCAAACAATTTAAAAGCAAACTGTTTTACAGCCTTTTATTGTAACGCTCTGAACAGGATGTTTCAGCCAAAGAAACTATTGTCCTTATGGAAGCAAGAAAGACGTACAGGTGTATGGAACAAGTCAGCGTTTTTATAAGGGACAAGGCAGAAGGTATTTGCAAATATCACCACCCAGCTTTAACCATAAATTCATGCAGCTGGAAGACACGGGAGAAGTAATTTTGTTTTAACTAGGCTCCCAGTCCTACAGAACCAGTAACAAAATCCCAAGTCCTATGGGAATGCCACAGACTAGAGATTTTTTTTTTGGTGAAGGTTGATTCCTGATCCAGCCCTTCAGAAGCTCCTGAGCGTGCGCAGTCCCAAGGACTTGCTGGGGAATCAGATTTGGATACTGAATTCTGATTTATTTGCTCAGAGAATTATGTCAGGACAGATACTCCTTTGTGAACATAAGCACACCCATACTTTCAAACTGGTGTTACATCTGGGTTATAATTGTCCCAGGCCAAGTAAAAAATGTCTCGTAACGCAAATAAAGGTAGGAGCCCCGTGTACAGAACGGATCTGCTGACAGTTGCCTGGTGAGAATTGCCCTGAAAGGACTATAAAGCTAGAATTTTTCAAAATTCATTGCTATTTTCTCTATGCAAGGTCTATGTGCAGCCGGGGGCTCCCATGATGCTTCATCCCAAAAGCTCTGGTTTTGAGATCACAGGACTGATCCTTCAAGGACAGGTACTTACAAGAGGTTTTGGGTTTTTTAATAAAGTAACTAGCAGCTCTGTCAGAATCCTCTGTATGTCTCCTATGGACTCAATCCAATGGAATTAATTAGAAAGACTCCTGTTTGCTTAATGGAAATGAGACAAGACATAATTTATAACCTTGCTGTGGAAGAGAGTCTCTGGTTTTCCATCTGACACAAAACTATTTGGAACCAAGGAGGGTCACTGTAGCGGAAGAACGGTGTCTCCTGAAATGCACAGGGAAAGCTGTTTACACTGATTAAGAAAGTTGAATGGAGACTTCACAAGGAACCTGCCTTTAAAATGTAAGGCCATGGGTATTAAAACTGTGCCTTTCAATACTCTTTTCACACTGCATCTAAGCTTCCTTCAGTATTTGCTCTGAAGTACGGGATTCACCCAAAGATGATCATCGCTTTGCCTCAGCACAGGGAAAGGAAAGAAGACAAACTGCCCCCCTTGGAGTAGCTGTCATCAGCCAGCCAGATGGCAAACAACAGGCCAGAAGATGCAGGAAAGAGTCCAAGGCAGACCATTGGTTCCAACACAGCCTCTACACCCCAAACACCATCAAAATGTCACTGCTAAGGACTCTGACAGCCAAGGCACCAACAAAACATGCTCTACAACGAAGATTTCTGAAGCTATCATGAATTACCAAAAATCCTTCCCAAATGCAGCAGGGAAAAGCTTTGGAATGAGTAGATTGGTAGATGTGGTAATTATAGAGAAGACAAGTGACCCTCAATTGCAGTGCATGTTGTATATATTTTAAGTATATACGTAACAAATGATGTTGCACTAAATTGTATTTTCACAAAACGTTCTGTTTGCTTGTAAAGCCTATTTTCTTTTTAAAAGAAAGCCAACGAGCAGATCCTTGGCCAGCAGCACACCTTGTTCAGGTGGTGCACTTCACTGAGCTATACTAATCTCCATCCAAACAGAAATGCTGTGTGATGCTAGATTTATGAATATGTTGTAGAGTGGTTTATGTGAAAACAGGTCTTGTTCTTCTAGGACTAACATATTTTTCCATTCTTTAATTAGAAAGACTGTCTTCTGTGCTGGAAGAACATACGAAGAATATCTGGGGCCTCTACAAGCATAACTACTCTTCATTTATGTATTTATTCCTTTATTTTTAAAATGTTCTCTTACAAACACCGTTGCAGGGTAGGACAGTTGTCCAACCAGGAGATCTAAGACCCTAAGGAACATTGCTGCTCTGGTGGTGGCTGCACGTATGCTGACTAGTTCTTCTAGCTCAGCTCCCGGCAACTCAGTCACCTGGTATCAACTCGACCCACCGGTCACTTTAGGTAAGGTGTTCTTTGTAAATCTATTAAGATTTAGCATACATTTTCTTCAGAAGAATTGTGTGAAGTATTGAACAAATTGAAATCAAGCTATTTAGGTGTCTTTCCCATCATCGCAGGAAACAGAGTCACATCTCAGATGGAGCAACAGTGTTTTAATGGTGGAAACAAAGTCATGTTTATTACAATGCAAGAGGCAGAGGAAAACCCCTTTTTTTTTTTTTCAGTGGCAGGCGAGTATGGCTGATCAGAACACAACTGGCCCAAAGGAGACGCTGCCTGAAGCATCTAGGCACTGTTCCCAAAACCCCAAACCTGTTCCACTCTCATGGGGATCTGTGAAAAGAACTAGAAACACCCATCTGTTAACTCTGTGCTGTCAGGAAGATGTCACACTTGCCCTCTGATGTCACTAAAAGTGGCTGATAATGAAAATTAATGGTGATTCATAAAGACATCCCCTCTTCTAAGAATACTGGAACTGCAGGTTGTGTAATCTGGAGATTTACTTCATTAAGGAACATCCCCAGCACTCTTTTATCTGATCATAATTCTCAACGCTTTTTCTCCACCTCCCTTTCCCTCCCAACTTTACGACAAGCACACTTGATTAGCATGGCCCTAATAAGATGCTTTATTCAGAAAGAAAGTGTAGGGTGGGAAGACAGGCACTGAGGTGTGGCTGGTGAATTAAAAACTGAAATGAGGAGGGAGTAGAAATGGATCAGAAAGATGAGAAGCCGAGATGGTCCTGTTTGCTGCCTGCACGGTAAGAAGCTGAAGAGAGAGCTGGACCACAGCACGGGCACTGCACCACTGTGTATGGCTCCAGAGAGCTGAGGGCATGGTGCAGGTGAGGAATGTACTTACAGCTTAAAGCTTCCACTCACTTCTGATGCAACAAGACCATTACGCTCAGTAGTTTGAAGTGTTTTCTGCTCAAAACCTCACAGCTGTCCAACTTCAGTGTTTTGAAACTTGCTTCTCCACTGAGATTCTGAAATAATGAAAGAGAAGATGTAATAATGTAATATTATCATGTCATACTCAAGAGACATTGAAGCTGTATCTAACGTATCCCTTACAGGTTTCCTAGCTTCTGACCAAGGTGACTTCTGAAAAAGGAGAAAGCAGTGGGCATATCCCTGCCTTGCAGCTGCCCTTGGTGTTTTAAATCAGAATTCAAGCGAGCTCAGGCTTCACCCAGCTCCATGTTTTATTTATTACGGTATCGCAGCAGCACTCAGGGGCCCAGCCATGAATCAGAAACCCATTACGCTATCTAGCATGCAAACACATAACAAACAGATAGGACTTCAAACACCCCTCATTTATCAGCAGCGATGTTTTAGAACTACTTTGCTTGGCAAGGCAGGGTTTCCTGTGAAAAGCAGGGGGAGATGCTTCTCCCACAGACGGGAAAATGCTTTTCCCAGAGCAACTCCGGGCGCTGGGGCCAGAGACGGGATGAAGCACAGCCTGGCCGCCCGCATGCACCGGACAGGCGCCAGGGGGTTTCCAGCGTTAAATACCAGATTTTTTAATTTATTTTTTGGTTAAATAAATGCAACACCTTGAAGTACAGATCCCAGCGACGAGAGTGAGCCATCGCTGCGGGGAAAAGGCCACAGCGGGTTTAAGAGAATAACAACGCTATTAGTGAGGTAGGCGAGCTTGCGGCTGAGGGTTACGAGCAACCAGCTGCTGCTGCTGCAGCTCGCAGGAAGGCGGCAAGGCAGGGCAGGGCCGGGCCAGGCCAGGCTAGGCCTGCCCAGCTTTCCCCGTTCCCCTCGGCCGCTGCCTCAGCAGCAAACCCAACCCGCCGGCTCCTTCCCGCCCTCACGGGAAGGCCGGCGGCCGGACTTGTTTCTCAGCGCAGTGCTGCCGCCGCCTCAGCGCCGTCCCCTTCCCGCCCCCTTGGAGGCGGAGGGTTACAGAGCGCAGTGCCGCACCCGCGCAGGGGCGTGGGGAGTTCTCTTCTTCCCGCGGCGGATCACTTGCCTTCGGTTCGCTCCCGCTGCGCGCCCCCGTCCTTCCTTCTTCTGCTCGCTCCCTTCTTCCCTCGGTAGCGCCTCGCCTCAGCCCGCTGCCTCTCTTCGCTTCACTCCCCTTCCTCCCTCCGCTCCTCTTTGCGCCCTCCGCTTCCTCTTCTCGGTGGGCTGGGGCTGCGTCTTCGCGTCGGCTTCCCCCTCAGCCTGGAGGCTCCCAATATGAACGGCATCGTCTGCGCTGAGAGGCACCAGGTACGGCCGGACCCTGGCGGCGGGACGTCCCGGGCGGGCGGCCCAGGACCCGGCTGGGAAGGGAAGGGCGGCTGCGTGGCGGGGAGGGGCGGCCGGTGGAGGGTGTCTGGGCGCAGAGACCACGAGGTGGGGGCGGCCGGGCCGGCCCCGCTGCTCTTTGTTCCCGGCTCGGCGCTGGCACTGGGGGTGGCGGCGGGCCGGGCCCATCGGGCGCTCTCCCCCCGCATCCCCGGCCGCAGGCGCAGGAGCCCCTCTGGCTGCGCGGCTAACCGCCGCCTGTTCGGAGGCGGTTTCTCTGGGG
Source organism: Hypotaenidia okinawae (assembly GCA_027925045.1). Taxonomy (NCBI): domain Eukaryota; kingdom Metazoa; phylum Chordata; class Aves; order Gruiformes; family Rallidae; genus Hypotaenidia; species Hypotaenidia okinawae. The sequence continues at coordinate 3,435,890 of BSDF01000009.1, read as the reverse complement.
CTGTCCAAATCTCCCGAGCTGCCACACTCGTGGAGGCGAAGTTGTGCAAATGGCCCGGGGTCGGGCTCCCTCCTGCCGCGGAGCGGGGCTCGGTGGCGCGGCCCTGGCCCCGCCTGGCACCAGAGGCCGGCGGGGGCGTCGCGTAGCCCCCGGCGCCGGAAACCAGAGGCTGCCCCGGGGGTGGGTATCGCTCCAAGGTCAGGCGGTGCCTGCCCGCCCCTCCGAGCGCCGCAGCCCTGTAGCGGCTCCTTAAATCGGCGGGGCGGGGGAGAACCGCAGAATCCCTGGGCTTTGCGTGAAGTAACCAGCCGCTCCGGGCCGAAGCACATGTGCTGACAGCCGGTGTCATGACCCTCCCGGTCCTCTCTACCAGTTCTGGGATATAACACGGTGAAGACAGCGGCTGTCAGCCCGCCTTGGTGCTGCTGGGGAGAGCTGAGGAGTTTGGTTGACGCGCAGGGTTGTTGTGAAGTTCGGTATCACCTACCTGCGCGCACAGATTTCCAGCAGCCCTGGAGAATTTTTCAGAGGTAGAAGATACCTTGACCTTGGCAGCTTTGCTGTCCCTTCACGCAGGATTCCCGTAGGCATAAAAGCTGAACTGGTGGAAAAATGTTGATGAAGTGAGAGGCAGGCAGGGCATCAGGGTTATTTACGGAGAAGAAGGACTTTTCCAGACTCTCTCGTTAGAAACTCGTGGAAATTCAGTATCATGTCACACTCCTTTTTTGTTGTGGTGTCTGAAGAAGAAGGGATGGTTGGCTGGATTTTGGGGTTGAGTTGGTGGTTTGGTTTTTTTTTGTTTCCAGTGATAGGTGTGTAAACACCACATTTGTGTTGGGGATCTGCAAAATAAGAAACCAAGTAGGATGTGATGCTTTGATGGTGTGGTGTTGGTTTAATTTTAGAAAGCAGATTTTTGTTAGCCACAAGCCTAACTCCTGGAGCAACGCTTGGAATACTTTCCAGTTAGGAAGCAGTACTTTTAGCTACTCTCAAATAGGTCTGATATTTTCCTCAGCTTGAGCAGGAGGTGGTAAGAAAGGCAAAAGCTGGTTCAGAATGGGTGTGGTGGGGTGCGAGGGAGACAACAGGAACATGCAAACAAAAAGCCTGCCAGTTTGCCCCTTTGACAGATGTTTCAAGCACTGTGGAAGGTGTGTTACTAGAAAAAGAAACACATGTGGAGGGGAAAAGGAAATAGCTTTTGAAGATTAAAGATTGATGGATTTTTAAGAGGACACGTGAGGCAGAAAGTAAAAAAAAGAGGCGTAAAGATGGTGACAACAATAGAAAAGGTATAACATGGTGAAAAAGAGGAGGAAAACCAGAACCAGTGTGGATGGGGGGTGGATGAGAGGAGATAGGACAAGGGGGAACAGCCTCAAGCTGCGCCAGGGCAGGTTCAGATTAGACGTTAGGAAAACATTTTTCCCCCAAAGAGTTGTCGGGGCCTGGAACAGGCTGCCCAGGGAGGGGGTTGAGTCTCCATCCCTGGATGTGTTTAAAAAAAGGGTAGATGAAGTACTCAGGGATATGGTTTAGCATAGAACAGGAACAGTTGGACTTGATCTTAAAGGTTTTTTCCAACCTTGTGATTCTGTGAGGTAAGGACCACTGCTAAGACTCTGTGGAACGGTCTATCAGAAGGGGCACAGCCTGGGAAGCAAGGAGTGACTGGGCAGGCAGCTGGTGTGTCACAGCCAAGGGTTGAAGTTGGAAGAACAGTAACATTCAAGTGTAAAAGCTGCTTCTCATAAGTTTTTTAAGTCTACGTACATATATGTGTGCTTGAAAGAGCTCTCTGGGCTTGCTCGCTGTAGAGGACAGTCCAAGTATTACACCTTCTTGGACTCCATGTAAAAGCTTTTGGAAAGTGCTTAGTACTTCTTCCTTCCCCTTCAGTTCATAACTGATGACAGCAAATATTCTCACTGTGGGGATGGGAGCACAGCTGAGGTGGATTTGCAAGTGAAATGGAATAAAATGGTCACAGTTCTTGATGAGATGAAATCTTAAGTGCAAAACCAGCTCAGAAGTAAATATGCAAACCAAAATGATACAAATTCTGTGACTCTCATTTTTAACTTCCTGGTGCACAGCAACTGAGCCTGTTCAGCAGTGTGAGCTCTCTTGGTCTGTGATACTCTTGCCCAAATGCAAACCCAGACATGAAAAGATTGTGTGTGTTAACCATAAATAAATGCTCATGTATGAAAGGAAATTTTTGAAGGCATCTGGTTTTATTTTCTGGTGCAGGTTAATGGACTCTTGAGTAGTCATAGGTGTGACCTACATTTCTTCTGACCTGCACTGTGAAAAGCCAGGAAGCCCACAGCAGCTAAAATGCACTGAACGGTGGTATTAAATTCCATTTTTGTTTCACTGGATCAAGTGTCCATCACTGCATTGACTTAAAATGAAACAACTAAAAAGTATCTTCCCCCAAGTTAGTGTTTTACTTGTGGGTTGAACAGTAATCTGATGAAAAATGAGCGCTAAATGAGGCCTTTGCTTGCTTTTTTAAATGAAATGGCACGTGGAAAGTACCGACGGGGTGGAGTTAAGGTGGGAGCTCTCAGGTGGGAGGAAAAATGAGTCCTACCTGTGGTGTCAGGTCATGGGCAAGGTGATTTTTGCCTCTGGTATTCTGCCTGAGATCACAGCTCATACGTCCTCTTGAAAGTAGCTCTGCAGCAGGCAGTTTTTGGATAACTGGTTTTAGATCTCAGAAATTCAACAGGAAACATGCTGCAGGTTTTTCAGATGTTGGAGGGTTTTCTGCAGGGAACAAGTGTTTGAAAACAACCCGGGATGGACAGATCCTAAATTCTGAACACAAATAACAATCGATAACGTGTTAATTGTGACATTTATTTGCTCTTGTAACTGAGCTAATCATATTTCAGTAGTATTTGCGTTTGCAAGGTGCATGTAAGAGGATAGTGTGGTGAAGGGCAAGAAGACTTAGTATTGTTATTTAGGTGAGTTGTCTTAGATGCATCTTTAAATGTATCCACAGAGAAATGGAAAGGTGAGTTGCAGAGGGGGCAGTGTCTCTTTTGGAGTCAGTTGCTTGCAGCAAATTCATCCCTGGAGTTTGAGGCACAGGTCTTTCAGTGGCAGGTATACATAGCAAATTAAAAGCTCTGCATATGCATAACGGTATGAAACACAATTGTAGGAACACAGTTATGGTTGAATGAGCAACTGGGCAGACAGTTGGGTGCTGTCGTTCCTCTGTTTGGGTACAGCCGTGTCACTGGGGCACAGCATGGGGATGCTTCATGCCTTCTGGCCTGTCTCAGTCCTCTGGAACTACACCTAGCATGATTAGCACTTGATCAGAGGCGGTGCTGATAGGTTCAGCACCAGTATGGATCTTTAATGTCAAAACTAGAAGGGAAGTACAGAGTTTACCTATCACTTTTTACTTTGCTTTAAAAATATGTGCAGGAAAAGGGTCTGCTCAAGCAGGAATTTTTCCAGATGTGGCGTTCCCATTCTGGAATGCCAGTTCTGCAACTTAAACCTGTAAATAATCACATTTTGGTGGTGCTTGAGTAGTAATCATTTCAGAGGCATTGGACCTCTTACCTAGTTGGCGGTGATCTGTGAACATCACACATGGTCTAAATACTTCAGAGTCCTGGAAAATTGGAGGAAAAAAAAACCCCAAAGCAGCTGCTGACAGTTCTTGGTGGTGTGAGCTAGAAGGGAGTGTAAGCAAGGGGGAGTAAAGGTAACAACAAGGTTATTATCTAAATAACTTTGCATCCAGCTTAAAATAATTTCTGAAATTAATTTGTTTGCAGGACCTGTTTATAACCTTTAATGCAGAAACTGCAGCATTCTCAGCTTTCATTGGATTTTGGGTTTTTTTCCTAACAGTAGTACACCCAACCAAAAAGCATGCAGAAAGCCCTGAGGATACCGGTGCTGCTTAATGCCATTTCCAGGAGTAACATTAGCCAGGGGTCTCACACACACAGTATTGAAACTTTGCAGCAATAATTAAGACATTTGAATTTGTAGATACTCAGATGGCACAATACTATTAGGTGCATGGTTTGGACCTCAAGCTTTAAAAGACAAATCTTCCATTTCAAGCCAGAATTATTTGGAAGTCCTTTATAGGTCTTGAAGGTCATAAGCATCAGACAAAGTTGAAATGCTGCACTTGGAATTAAGTTCTTCTGCTAGAGCAGAACGTGGCAAGGCGTGCCCAGAGATGCAACCTGAGTGAGAATGATTCTGGAATTTATTTGAAATGGTTTGAATAGTTGTAGTGTAACTCTGAATCTCCCCAGAGCATGGGTATTGGTAACTAACAGCGATCCCAACGAATACTGCCTGGGGAAATGCGTAATGGGATGTGTGAGCAGACCAGTAGCCTGTTTGACCCGTGGCTTCAGTTTGCTTTGGTAGGTACAGAGCTGTACCCAGGTAGCAGCCACGCTTCCTGGAGAGAGCTTCCTGGTGAGGAGAAGCTGGTTTAAAACCAGCCCGAGCAAGGTGGATAATCGGATGTGTGATGTGTTGCTTTCTGCTTGGACCCAAGCAAGTGGTGACTGGGTTGGTCCCAGGCTTCTCACCAAAACGGGCTGACACTGTGTGGGTCACCCAGTGCCGCTCCTGCCTGGACCTTGGAGCTTGTCTCCCTTGGTTTTCCTTTTTTAAATGCCCACTGTAGTTTGCATTTGGCTGGGTAAGCCTGGTCACCCTGTCCACAGCTGAGACAGCGGGTATAAAATCTGAAATAACAAAATCACCTTTCTGTAGTGATAGTTCTGTTGGGGAGAGATTTGGAGCGTAACTTTAAGAGCTGCTTGTAACTGCTGATGAGTTAATTTGTAGCAACACTTGTACTGAAATGATACCTCTGCATCTGTGAAAACAGAAAGTTTTAAGTGAAACGTTTTGTGTGTTAGAAACCCACGTGGCTACACTAGCTGTACCAACAGGAGAGGGAGCGCTGGCTTCCAGATACTTAGAGAACTAATAGCACGTAGAGCTTGGGTTCCGCTTCATAATGTGCCTGTACGGTTATAAACCAACATACAGTTAGTCCACGGACATCTTTTCCTAGCAGGGTGTGATGTAGAAAGTCATAGTACAGGTACTGCTGTTCCCTTAGCCCTCCCTGCGTTCAGGGGTGCTGCATTACAGACACTGCTGCCACTCTCTGTGTGTCTGTTGTAGTAGCCAAACTTAATTAACATTAATTGTCTCTGCCTGGCTGGCTGCTGGCTGAAATACCGTGTCTCTGGGCTCTGCCGTGGAACACGTATGTTGTGGGATAATGCCCCCTGCCGCTCTGAGAGAGACCCAGGGAGGTACAGCTCCTGCCCAGGCGATGCCTGTGTGGGTGCTGGCCCGGCAGTACGGTCAGTAGGCTCTTGTCCCTGCAATCTTGGTGACTTTTCATTTTTGACGAGGAGAAACGAGCTGCACTTGTTTTTAGGGAACCCGATTCCCAGTGTGGCATTTAATCTGTAGATACAGAAATAGTTTTGGAACTGTGGTGGGGAAGTCAAGTGGATGAAGTGATTAATGTTTTCTTGAGGTGGCATCAGGGTCATGGAAAGTTCCAGAGTGGGTGTTCATTGCCTGTTCCCTCCCTGCTGCTCCTCCTCCCCATGTCCCCTCCCCAGAAAAGCACAGCATAAACAGCTCACTCGGATGCAGAATCCCAGCAAAGCTACCCCAGTCTGCGCTGCCAGTGCAGAGCTTGGCCACAACTTCACCGATTCTGTTTGCAGGGCAGCAGAGACGCTTTTTAAGGAAGTTGTCATTGAAATCACCATTTCTGACTTTATAATTTTTTTGGAAGTACCGAAGGCTGGAGACATGCCCAGTCATTTCAGAGATGTCCTTATTCCGGCTTCAGTTCATTTTAGACGTTCAGTAGAAGAAGGATATAAGTAGATGAGTACAGGAAAAGCAAACGGTAGGAGGCAAGTGGATTGGTTTCTTTTTAAAAATGTAGTAATTCTTGTTTTCTTACTTAATAGCTGCCTACTTGTGTAATCAAGCAGTAGTGTTATAGATATAAGAAGTGTGGAAGGTTAGAGCTGGTAAGGAATTGCCTAAAAATGGGATTCTGCTGTTCTAGCCTTTCCTCTAACCACTGATTTAGCCACTGTCTTGTCTCCGTGGGTATAAATATTGATGTTGTTGACCTGTCGTTAGGCTCAGAACACATTGGTGTCAGGATGGATTCTTCCAGGCTGTGTTGCTCTTGTAAAGAGAAACTTGTTTGGGTCTGGAGCTTCTACTTTTAAGACGTTATTAAATTTTCATCTGAAACATGTGATAGTACTATCTACTGCCCTCACTTGATAACTTCTCCTTTATTGCAGATTATGATGCATGATTATCACAGAAGAAATTCATGTCTATAGCTCTTAAGGACTTTATTACATCATCTTCAAGCCTGATAGTTTTGGAACCCATATTGCAGCTGCAAAGACACGTCTACTTTTGCGTTTCGACAAACATCTTCCCTACCAGACGATACTGAAGCGCTCTGGTTTAACACGTGATACCATTGGATTATTTAAAGATCTCCCAGTTAAAAACTCACAGTTTTGCTAGGTAAGTTGATACTGTTAGCCATGTATGCAATAGTTAAAAGTCACAAAATTTCAGCAGAAGTGTTAAAACTTAGTCCTCTTTTTAATAAAACACAACAAATGAACACATACACGAGTGGGTAATGATCTTTCTTACAAAGATAATTATTGCCAGTTTAGGGTCAAATTCTTTCAGTAGGAACTGAATTTAAACTAAATGGATTAACACTAGAATTATTTTGTGTGGGGCTTGCTATTTTTATGAGTGATTTTTGCTGTTTTGGAGGGGGTTCTTATTCACTCTGATCTTTAGAATTTTCTTTAAGTCAAGATGCAAATATGGGTTGTAGCTGCTAACATTAGTAGCATCCCCCATATTCTTTTCTCACAAATTATCAAGGAAAGTATGCTTTTGTGTGTATTAGCAACTCAAATTTGATAACATTTTTTAAAAATTATTATTTGAAATTCATTAGGATACTTCAGGGTCATATTTTAGTATTTTTAATTAGCTTCCTATTTGGAAAGCAGACTTCTAAAAGTGCTTCACTGAAAATCAGTGAACTAAAGAGTCAGTTAAACAAGCTATAAAATAGCTGCCAAATTCAGAAGTTAAGTTTCCTGAAGTTACTTTCCTAGTCTTGGTCCAGTTTACCTGAGGTGGTATGCTTGTATGTGGGTCACATCTCCAGGAGAGCTTCTTTTAGCTTCATGATGACTTAAAATACACGGTGGTTCTTGGGAATTTGTTTTAATTGTCTGGTTTGTTGGTGCTGATGTTCTTCCATGACTTCCAGGTACTCTAAAATATATAATTCATTACTCACAAAAGTAAACAAAAATTATTTCTATAGCTATCCCACTGCATGAGTGACTTTAAATTATCAGTTCTTATTTTTGCAAAAAGTGAGGCTGACCAGTATGACAGAGTTGTTGGAGTGAGCAGAAAATTGTGCCGAGTCCGATCGTTACAGAGGGGAGTAAAGCTTCCTGTGTCATCTGGTGATCTTCCACCTTGCTCCCAGAGAGAAAGCATGGGTTCGGCACGTGGTTTTGGAGTTGGTACCTGCTGAAGTGATGTGGATAAGTTAGAAGTTGAAAATTATGGCCTTAGTCTCAGAAAATCATTAATCCAGTCAATCCAGAGGACAGTTGTCAATGTGTACTCTTCAACAGGAGTGTTCTCCTAGGCTTTTGGTGGGGAGGCCCTGGCACAGGGTGCCCAGAGAGGCTGTGGGAGCCCCATCCCTGGGGCCAGGTTGGATGGGGCTTTGGGCAGCCTGGTCTAGTGAGGGTGTCCCTGTCCATGGCAGGGGGTTTGAGGGCTTTGAGATCCTGTCCAACCCAAAGCACTCTGTGAATGTTTGTTTGCAAACAGTGTGTATATAGCATTTCTATACTGAAACAAAACTTTGTATCTCAAAACTTGACGCATTCTGCTTTCAGGCAGACCAACACCAAAATGATTCCTAATGGATATCTGATGTTTGAAGATGAAAACTTCATCGAGTCATCTGTTGCCAAACTAAATGCCTTACGTAAGAGCGGTCAGTTCTGTGATGTCCGCCTCCAGGTAACCTTTTCCAGCCTGAGTCTGGTGATTGAACCCGGTGGGGTTTTGTTAGCACTGTGTTAGTACCCTGCGTCTCAGTGATTGTGAGGTGTGAGACTTTACAGCCTGATTTTTCAGGGGAGGATGATGACAGGGGTTGGGAATAAACCAGATATACTTTGAGAGAAGTGATGCTAATGTTTTTTTTCTGATAGGCATTTGAGACTATTGATCTGAAAAATTGAACTGTGACATTCACTTGAGTGTAAAACTTTATACTATTAAAATACAAACGTAGTTCAAAAAACTTTTTACCAGCATGTGGAATTCTTCCTTGTGTTTAAATAAAGGTATGTGGGCACGAGATGTTGGCGCACCGAGCAGTGCTAGCTTGCTGCAGTCCCTACCTGTTTGAAATCTTCAATAGTGACAGTGATTCTCATGGGATTTCTCACGTTAAATTCGATGATCTCAATCCAGAAGCTGTTGAAGTTCTGTTGAATTATGCCTACACCGCTCAGTAAGTAGTGTTCTAGAAACTAGAGAGAGTAGGGATTTCTTTTTAATTTTAAAAAAAAATAATAAAATAACCAAGATAAATTAATTTCTTTAATAGGTTAAAAGCTGATAAAGAACTGGTAAAAGATGTATACTCTGCAGCAAAGAAGTTGAAGATGGAGAGAGTTAAGCAGGTACAGTTCTCAGCTCATCTGGAAGTTATTGTGCTTTCCCAGGCTGACAGCAATTATGCTTTTTGGTGTTAATGAGACAAAAAATGATTATTCTGTAGAAAAGGCACTCGGTGGACGAGCTGCTTTAGATGGTGATGAGCATTGTATTGATTTGGGCGACATCAGTACGTGTTGCTTCCAGTCGCGTTAGCTTGGTGCTGCGGGGTTCTCTGGGGTCATGCCTCTGCAGTTAGAGCACAGGAGTTGGGTGCTGGGCTGGATAATTCAGACACACAGACATCTTGTCTACTTGTAAACTAAGATGCAGCCTTTTCCCTTGCAAGGTCTGTGGGGACTACTTGCTCTCCAAGATGGATGTTCAGAGCTGCATCTCTTACCGAAACTTTGCAAGTTGTATGGGAGACTCGCGGTTGTTGAACAAGATCGATGGCTACATCCAGGAACACCTTTTACAGATCTCAGAACAGGAAGAATTCCTCAAACTTCCACGGTTAAAGGTTAGCTTAAGTTTGTAGGCTTCCTTCAGGGGCGTGATTTCCAAAGAGCGACCCAAGGAGCAACTATTACAACTTCCTCTTGGGGAGCAGTAAAACAGGGTGCACTGACTCTCACCAGCTACGTGAAAACTCTTGATTCTGTGACCTGTAACCGTAGAGAAAACGTACTGTCACCCTGCCTGAGTGTCAGAGGTAACTGTGGTGGGACTTAAGCATGCTTCCAGGTTTCAGCAACACAGGGTGGAAGCTCCTCAGGTGGTATTCTCTAGCTCTGCGGTAAAGGGAGAGTGCTGCTCGCTGTGCGCAGGTAATGCCTGTAGAGTAAATGCTCCTTTCCTCTTCTGATTCAAGCTTGAAGTAATGCTGGAAGACAATGTCAGCCTACCCAGCAACGGCAAATTGTACACAAAGGTAATCAACTGGGTACAGCGCAGCATCTGGGAGAATGGAGACAGCCTGGAAGACCTAATGGAAGAGGTTAGTCTTTAAGAAAATGGGGTTACCTTAGTTTTTTTTAAGTCAATATGAAGGATGATCCCTTTTTTTTTTTTTTTTTTTTTCTTTTAATTTTTTTTTTCCTTCCACTTTTTTTTAACTGTGACCCTAAAGAATTTAAATTTTACTGTAGGTACCCCTAAGCTGAGAAACTGGGGGGTGTTCAGGTGAGCTGAATGAACTGTTCAGTCTGGTCTTCCGCTTTCCTTTTTTTGCTCACTACGTGCTGTAGTAACCTGAGAGTGGCCTGTACCTTGCTTTAGAATTGGGGAGGTGGTACTGAAACTTGCTGGTAGATTCTTGATGTTTTCCTTTGCAGGTTTTGCTTGTAATTGTGAAGTAGGTAAAAAGCTTCTAATGGTTGTTCCTCCCCATTGATTTATCTCCCCATAGGTTTATTAACAAAACTAGGATACCAAGGCTGAAGAACCAAGAAGAAACCTCAAGTGTATTGACACGTACAGAAGCAGCAGTCCTGCCCCAGTTCTCCTAAGAAAATCCGCTGTGGGCAGAGAACGATGATGATGATTTAATGGTGTTTACTTACTCCTTTACAGGATACATTCTTTTAAAAAGTTGTGTGTTATTAAATGGCTTTGCTCATGAATACTAATACTAGATGTAGCCCGGGCAGTGTTTAATGGAAAAATTAGCGGGGAGTCTAAATTCTTAATTGGCTGGAGAAAATGGAGTTTACCAAATCCCATAGAAACATCAAAACTTTCCCAGTTTGTTATTATGAGCACGGTTAGATCTTCAGAAACACTTGTATAGGCAAAAGTACATGTTGATACTGTCGTATATTCTCAATTTATTGGAATTATTATTATTATTATTCTCAGTTATTTGGAATAACTCATTTTAAAAGCTTTGATCGTGTTGAAATTCAGATGCAGTTCACTGAAACAGTTGCATCTGATGTTAAGTTGTGGACAGCAGTTTCCTCCAGAACTTTCTGTGTTGTCTTCCCTCCTCCCCGTACCTTTCTCTTGGAGTCCACTTGAAGTTTTTTTGGATGGAGATAAATGACGTGTACCTTTCAAAGCAGAAAACTTGTTTGCTGGGATAAGGAAAATGCTTGCATGAGATTGTGAACTTGTGTAATTCTGCAAATTAATGTGCCTCTTGCTTGTCTAATGTTTCTGTGCTGGAAAACCAGTAGAAGGCCTTGGAAAATGAAGATTTCTCTCAAGCTGAGAAAGTAAGGAACCCTTCATCCAGTGTTTGAAGATGTGCCACCATGACATCTGCTTCCTTTTAGTTCTGTCATTCGGCTAGATTGAGATGAGATGACAAGCAGTACGCTGGCGACTGCCTTTTGCAATCTGCCTGTAGCTAAGTAGTGCTGGAGACAGTAGCCACATGGGTATTCTGTTGTTGTTTTTGCAGGTTCAAACGCTGTACTACTCAGCTGATCACAAGCTGCTTGATGGAAATCTGCTAGATGGACAGGCTGAGGTGTATGGCAGTGATGATGACCACATTCAGTTTGTGCAGGTACAAATTGCAGACAGTCTGAGGTAACCCCTGATAGACTGGAGCAGTTTACAGCACGCCTGAAGTCTTGTGTACCGCAGCGGAGAAAGCAGCGGTCGCTTTCACGGAGACATATGGGATGAAAGTGTCTTTTTTGAAGCAGCTGGAGGAGGTGATGATTTTGGGTCTGCTGCTGGACTTTCGGCAGACAGACTCACTTAGCCTTTGCAAAACAGAGTGTTGTGAGGTTTGACTGCAAAATACACCATAGGCTGTTAGGAGGAGGAGGTAGAACAGCAGTCAGCTAGCTGTAGCAAGTCAGCGGAGTCTTTGTGGAGACATTCAGGAGGCTGTAAAGAATCGAGGTCTGCTTGGCTTGTGGTGGAGAATGGCTTACACATCAGATAGATCTTGGCATGGGAAAAGGTTCCCAACATAAGTCCTAATCCTTGCTCTTGCCAGCATCCACTTCCTTTGTTCCACTGCACTAGTGATGTGCAAGAGAGGCTTAGAAAAGTGGCAGTAGAAAACCTGTGCTCTAGAGACAGCTGGTGCTCCACTGCGTTCGTACCTGAGATGATTCCTTGTTCAATTCGAGCCAGATGTCACAGTTCTGCAGAACGTGGAGCTTAGCACAATGGAGGCTGTTCAGGAAACAGCCGAAACAGGGGTTGGTAGATGTAAATTATCAATTACAAATTATGGCTGTCTATGTTTTCTTCTCAGTGAATTTATTGTAGTATTTTAACTCGTAACCATGGAATGGGCTGATATAAAAGTATACAGTACATTTTCAGCTGCTGTTCAGATAACCCTCTCCATCCTGGGGGAGCACAGATTGTAGAAGTGAGAAGAAAAGGAAAAGCCAGCTCATTTTTCCAGTTTCTTAACTGTTTTTAGTAAGCCTTCACAGCCTTCATCACCTTTGAGTGCTACTCCTTTGTCGTGCTCGATAGCTGAGAGGTGAATGTTCAAGAAGCTCATTTTTTAGATATAAGGCCCAGAGTTCTCAAGTGTTACAAAATCCTTTCTGGTGGTAGGAATTGCCAGCTTGAGAAATTCTGAACAGGTGAGGGACTTAGCACCAGCAGACCTGTGGGTGATGGTTCCAGAAAAATTTTAACTCTTTAATCCTAAGTTTGTAATTTCTGTGACTGTGGAGGTAATTTAGGGATCAGAGAACGAGCTCGTGGTTGGATGAAGGTTCAGAAATAACCCAAACGCTATCCACAGATGAAGTGGTTTTCATGGTGAGCAGAGTAGAGCAATCAAACTGCTCTGTATGAGGTTGCCTGTGAGTTGGATGATGTAATTTGGAAGTCTTAGGACAGTTTCCTTGGAGATGGGACTCTGGGGAACTGTGCAAGCACCGCGGACTTGGGGCTGTGGTCACAAACTGGCTGCTCCAGGGAGCGGGCAGGACGTTAACGTCCTGTGTTTGGTTCTTGGGATTCAGGAAAAGCCTGAACGACCCAACCAACTGTGGGGCACAGGCTGAAGTGGGGAATTGGGGGGCTCGGGCAGAATGATGTAAGCTGTGGTGGGAATTTAATTGGAGCCAAAAAAGAAGCAGAGATCTCCTGTTAGTGGGAAGTATCGAGGGAGTAAAATCCAAGCAGCAGCTAGTTGGAGCACAGAGAGGAACTGAGGCAAAATGAATTTGTCTTCAGGGAATGAAGAGAATATTTAATTCACTTCCAGACAGCGTTATCTAATTAACTGAAGTTCCAGAGGCGGAGCTTGTGAGAGAGGCTCCTGGTTTGCAGACCAGTTCTCACCAACTGGATGGAGGCTGTCCCTTGGATTGGAAAATCCTGCTAGTAATGAGTAGGGTCTCGTAGGAGTTGAAGCTGGTTTCTGGTCAGGCACTGGCGGTGTGAAGGTCTGGTCAGAGGGTGAAATGAGTACCGAGGTGAGGTGTAGCATGGGGTTTGGCCTCTGTCGTGACATGCTCTGTCAGTAACCGAGGTGTGCTATAAATGATGCTCTGCAGAGGCGCTGGAACAAGTGTTCTCTTGAACGTATTAGCTCGGAGAAGCAGAGGTAGCAGGAGGTGCAGTCTCTGGCTAGGTTTCTGTAGCTGCCTTTTGATTTTGCAGAAGAAGCCACCACGTGAGAATGATCACAAGCAGATTAGTAGCAGCTCCTCTGGAAGCCTTTCTCCAAATGCTGCTGTTCAGAGTCCTAAACACGAGTGGAAAATCATTGCTTCAGAGAGAACTTCAAGTGAGTAACTGGGGAGGGCCTTGTCTAAAAGCTGCTCCTGGTGCTGTGTGTCTCACTCCCCCGGGGTCTCCTTCAGCATCCACAGGAAATGTGGCAGCACTTTTTCTTACTCATGATGCAGTCGGCCTAGGAATCTGTGGGGTATCAGTGGGGCTGAACTGGGGATCGCTTACATCTCAATTCCGTACCGACAGGAACCGCACTGCACCCCGCGGTGTGCGTAACGTTACCTGGGAAGCCCTAAGGAGGCAGGCAGGGCCTGATCCCTGCGTGGTGCTGGCTGCTGTGTGCGTGCTGGGGGCTGGCTCCTCACAGAACTCTGCCTTGTGCCCTCAGAGCACTGCAGTAATCACCTGACACGCTGGTTTTTCCGTAACTAGGCTTAACACTGGGAACCCCTCACCATGAAATGGAGCTTTCACACTTGGAATGGGAGAAGCGTCGTGGGAAGAGCCCAGCTGGCTTCCCCCCAAACCTTTGTTATATCAGTGGTCTCTCCTTTTCTTCTGACGCCAGGTAACACCTACCTGTGTCTGGCTGTTCTGGACGGTGTGCTGTGCGTGATATTCCTGCACGGCCGTAACAGCCCGCAGAGCTCTCCCACCAGCACGCCGCGACTGCTGAAGAGCCTGAGCTTTGAGCTTCAGCCAAATGACATCATCGAGAAGCCCATGTCTCCCATGCAGTATGCTCGGTCTGGCCTGGGCACGGCTGAACTGAACGGCAAGCTCATCGCTGCAGGTAAAAGCAACAGTAACGTTTCTTTAATTGCTTTAATTTGTCTTTAATCCCTTCGTATTTGGGCTGGGGTGGGTGGTGTCTTTAAACGCCAAAGCACGTGGTAACCTCTCACCTCTTGCTTTCAGGTGGATACAACAGAGAGGAGTGCTTGCGCACGGTGGAATGCTACGACCCGCAGAAGGACACTTGGACTTTCATCGCACCGATGAGAACACCAAGAGCGCGATTCCAGATGGCTGTTTTAATGGTGTGTGGGGGTGGTGATCAGGTGGAAGGTGACGCAGCATAGATGGGGGGACGGGGACAAAGCAGGCAAACCTTGCCAAATGCTAACAGCAAATGCATAACTACAGCTAAGCAACCCCTAAGGTGCTAACTATCTGAGTTGTTAAAAAGTGGGTATTCTGTCCTTTCCGTGTAGGGGCAGCTGTACGTCGTGGGTGGCTCAAACGGTCACTCGGATGACTTGAGCTGTGGAGAGATGTATGAGCCTGAAATAGATGACTGGACTCCTGTTCCAGAACTGCGAACCAATCGCTGCAACGCAGGTAACGCAGCCACCGCTGTCCAGCTGCTGCTCTGACTTACATTCCTTCATTGACCAGCTTCTTACCATCCCTTCCTGTACAATTTAGGAGTCTGTGCCCTGAACGGAAAGCTGTACATTGTTGGTGGTTCAGATCCATATGGCCAAAAGGGACTGAAGAACTGTGATGTGTTTGATCCTGTGACCAAATCTTGGACGAGCTGTGCTCCCCTTAATATCCGTAAGTGTGCTGCTAGTTTGGGAGGGAAGGGAGAGGACGGTTGTGAGACTGTGGGCTTAAATCCAGAGAGAAAACCTGCTGAGACTTCAGCTGTTGCAGCATTTCTGGAGCCCAGGAAGTTCCGCACCAACACAGTGAGCATGATGGAGCCCTGGGCCAGGCTGCCCAGAGGGGCTGGGGAGTCTCCTTCTCTGGAGATATTCCAGCCCTGTCTGGACACCTCCCTGTGTGCCCTGTCCTAGGGACCCTGCTTTGGCAGGAGGGTTGGACCTGATGAGCTCTGGAGCTCCCTTCCAACCCCTACAACTCTGTGCTGTCAGTGTATGACCCGTGTGTAACTGCTGTTGTGTGGTTGCAGGGAGACACCAGTCTGCGGTGTGTGAGCTGGGGGGATATTTATACATCATTGGGGGAGCGGAGTCCTGGAACTGCCTGAACAGTGTGGAGCGCTACAACCCAGAGAACAACACCTGGACCCTGATTGCGCCCATGAACGTGGCTCGGCGGGGCGCTGGAGTGGCTGTCCGTGACGGTAGGCTTCCGCTGGCTTAAGCAGCCTCTTGTGTGTGCTGATTGTGTTAAGCCGTGATGCGAGTGGGATATAAAACAGGATACAAAGCGTCAGGGAGGAGCCTGGCTGTGCCTGCCCATTTCATTGAACGCCATACCCCCATGCATTCAGGAGAGTTGCTGGTTGGTTTTGGGCTGTCCCTCTTCCCCTCCTGCCTCTTTTCTTTCCAAAACATTGCCCTGCCCCTTCAGAACTGTTTGAATGTGCGCTTCCTGAAGTAACTTCCTAACAGCTGGAATGATGTTGAGCTCAGAGGTGCCTGCTGCAGTGAGGCTGAGGCTGCTGCCTGGGTTCCCTTCGTTGTGCTGGGTTCCCCAGCCCAGAGCTGAGACTGGGTTTGGGGGGGCAGCTGCCAGCCAGCGGCATGAGGTTCACTCTGCTTCTCTTGGGCAGGAAAACTCTTTGTCAGTGGCGGCTTCGACGGCTCCCACGCGGTGAGCTGCATGGAGATGTACGACCCTGCCAAGAACGAGTGGAAGATGATGGGAAGCATGACTACTCCACGGAGCAACGCCGGCATTACCACGGTGGCAAACACGATTTACGCAGTTGGGGGATTTGATGGCAACGAGTTCCTGAACACAGTTGAAGTCTACAACCCAGAGTCAAACGAGTGGAGCCCCTACACCAAAATCTACACGTTTTAAGTGAATTAAATCCCCTTTTCAGACTAACAGGCTTAGTTGATGTAATTGTGCAGTAGTAGAGGTACACACATGTGAATAGGGTTGGGGAGGGTGTAGCCGTTGCCGACAGCAACGCAGAGCTTTTGCATATTGCATATTAATGTGCTGTACATATTTGTTTGGGGACGAATATCACGCCAAAAGGGTCTGTGTAATTTAGAACTTTGGTTTAGGGGGTGCTTTGGGGTTTGTTTTGGGGTTTTTTGGTTTGGTTTTTTTTAAAAAAAAAAAAAAGATTTTTGAAGATAATGAGAGAGAAACAAGACTGGGCATATCACTAACAGAGCTTCCCCGGTGGCGTTTGGTTTGTCACTTTGCACATTTAAAGGCCTTTTCCCTTAGGATGTGGGCTCGGGGCAGGAAGCGGGAGGGTTTGGGGGGGGGTGGGTTTTTTTCATCAGGCCTTGTTTTCCTTCAGTAACTGGAACAACCTGTAACAAGAAGCCTTATTTAAATAGATAGAACGGCTATTTTTTTTATTAAAACAGCTGCCTGCCTGCCGATACCTTATCTTTTCTGATTGCCTTTTATAACAGTTTTTATATACTCTCAGCAGAGTATTTTACCCGTTGACCTGACAATGGCAGACGAGTGGTTATGGAAGCAAGAGAGAGCCTGGGCGGTGGTAGAGACTGAATGAGAGAACTGCTGGACCTCCGCTCCTCCCTGGTTCCTCAGCACTGCGTGCAGCAGCGCCTGCCTCAGCCTGGAGTCTCTGAACAGAACAAGGCTGGGACGTGCTGGGATGGGACCGAGACCTGGGCTCCTGTTACTCTGACAAAAGGCAGCGGGTGCTTTCTGTGGGGTGGGTTTGTGCCGTGGGGGTGAGCAAACCTTTGTAAAGGAAAACTTCACCACGGGGCTTCTCTGGGGGGTTTCAAGCTCTTGCTGCTTGGCCACAGAAACACTCTGGGGTTGGTGTTCAGCTTACCTTTCTAATCCTCCAGCGTGGCGGAACACACGTAACTCGATTTCCTCTGTGCTCATAGTACTACAGTTTAGTTGACTTTCTCTCCTCGCACGGACGAAGCGTCAGTTAGGGTGACTCGGTGTCTAACGTGTAGCGCTGCACATGTAACTCCTGGTGCCAAACCTCGCACTGACCGCTTGCTGCTGCTGCCAACACATTAAAGGTACCGTGGGGAATCCTTGCACCGCAGCCTGCTGTGTCCTGTCTGTGTCCTCTTCTTCACTGGGGTGCAACAGGGGATGGTGAACTGGGCAAGGGGGTGGGCAGGTACTGCTGCCTTGCAGGGGGGTGGGGATTCCCCTCCTGCTCTGGGGAGCAGGCAGGGAGGGGGTAAGGAAGGGGGTTTGGGTTGGTTCCTCATGAGTTGATTTCCTTCTTAGCTGCGGCGGGGGGAGGGAGGGCACTCCTCGCTCCTTTCCCCTACTGCACCATGGGGTCCCACCCACAGAACACAGTCCTCCCTGGACTTCAATGTGAGTCCTTTCCCACAGGGCTTCAGCCCCTCATTCAGCCTCAGTGTGGGTCACGGCTGTGGGTGCAGTGATAAATCACAGAATGGCTCTCGGGCCCAGACTCTACCAGCCTGGTCCTCCGTGGGGTCACGAACCTCCCCCCACTCCTAGCAAACCTGCTCTGGTTGGTGTGGGTTGGATTCGCTCTCCTCAGGCTGCAGGTCCTGCTGGGAGCTTGCTCCAATGGAGGTTACAGTCTTCCATCTGTCACCCCCTGCTCCAGTGTGCAGCCTCTCATTGGGCTGCAGTTGGGGTCTGGGCCTTTTCCATGGGCTGCAGGGTGACACCCACTCCACCATGGGCTGCAGAGGCATCTTTCTCTGCAGCAGCTCGGGTGCCTCCTCCCCTTCCCTGCCCTTGGTCCCTGCACAGCTCCTCACACCTCCTCACTCCCTTCTCTGGGGCACAAAGCAGCTGCTGGCAGGTTTTTCTCCTCACTGTGGTTCCCAGAGGCGCTGTGACCATCGCTGATGGGCTGGGCCTTGGTCAGCAGCGACTCCGGCCTTGAGCCGGCTTGTGATTGCTCTGTGGGGCCTGCAGAGAGCTTCTGGCTGCTCCCTGCAGCAGCCACCCCTGCAGCCCCCCCATTCTCATCCCACCACACAAACCCCCACAGCACCTCCTGTTTACCAGTCCTAGCTCCTGTGAGTGTAGCTTCTCCCCTCTGCAGCGAAAGGGCCCTGCTGCTGAACGTGGCTCTGGCAGCAGTCCCACCCCTGCTCCCCCACTAAATTTCAGGTGTTGGGGGGGTGAGAGCTGCATTAACCCCCACCACACAAACACAGTACTAGTACTCCAGCAGGTCAGAGCATTAACTGCCCTTTACTGTAACAATAAATCAGAATTTACAATGAAAACTTTACAAACCCATCCAAAAGTTACTATGAAAATAAACACCTGGAGATAGCGCCAGCCATCCATCCCTGTACAGCTACAGGCACAGAGGTAGCTCCAAAGGCTGCAGTAGCATCAACAATGGCTTTCAGGCAGTTTCATCAACTTCAAACAGTTCTGGATGCAGCAAGTGGACCCGTGGGACAAAGACAGCCCTGGGGAGCAGAGCTGGGCTGTGCAGGGTACCCCTGGAGCAACAGAAGGGCCAGGAGTTTTCCAAAAGCGGTTCCAGCATGTTCCTGCTGTAGGGCGAGGAAGGGGCAGTGACCAGGGAAAAACAATCCCCACCTCCCCACTCGGCAAAAGGTGACTTCCTCCTCCTCCTGGCAGTCCTCCCTGGTGTCCCTGTGGCACCAGCTGGGAGAGGTTTTATGGCACAAGGCCACTGGACAGAAGCAGGAGGAGGGCCAGGCCCAAGACCAAGGGAGGGAGCGACACTGAGCCTCAATCTGTTCCTTCAGGCCTCACACAGCGCTCCATGCAGGACACAGACACTGTTCAGGGGGTAGGGAGCACAGTGGGTCTGACCTTGGGGCAGCTGCTTTGGTCCAGTCCCCAGGTATCCCAACCCAACTCCTCCTTCTCACTCCTTGTGTGCAGCACCACCACTGCCTCCCAGTTCCTATAGGACAGCACTGGACCCAACTCCTAACACCAACATTGGGAACGAACAGCAGCCCAGCACATCAGGCGACCAAACCCCTGTGTCAATCCCAGGGCCCTCCTTTTGGGGAGGGAAGTCCATCACCTGGTGATTTGGAGCAGCCATTCCCACGTCCAATGTACGTATGTACTGGAGGGGGCTTGGGGTTTGTTCCTTCAACTCAAACAGAACAGCAACAGTGAGAAAGAAGGTGGGAGATGTTTTGGCTCCCTGTGGACTTCCTGCACATCCCCAGAGGCACAGGGCTTCCTTCAGAGCAGGAAAAGGCAGCCAGAAACGCAGCAGCTCCAACCCTCGGCGCAGGCATCACAACCAGCCCCTGTTCTTGGCTTCCATGTGAACAGAGGCGTGACACTGCTTAATAGTGTGCTCCAGCTGGGCCAGCTGGCAGCAGCCCACTTCCAGCCTCTCCCTAGGGAAGAGAAGAGAGGAACCGTTACTGGGAGACACTGGATCCTTCTTACAGCCAGGCAGCCTCAGCGTGTTCCTTTGAAATAAAACTCCCTGGCGCTCCACTACCACACTTCAGCTCTGTCAGCTCAGGGGACACTCAGTACCTCTGGACATCCAGACATGGTCTGAGCTTCAGAGTGACAGGGGAAGCTCGTGACAGAGCTGGCTACGCGTTCCCAGCTGCATCTGCAATGACACCCTCAACATGGAGCAATCCAGGAGCCAGGCTCAGTGTTCTCAGCCCAAAAGCAAGCCTTCCACTGATAGAAATCAGGCCTGGGTTTTGCTGGATGTGCCCATTTCCTATTGCAGGGAGAAAGAGCGTCTGTCCTCAGAGTTGGGCTGCTGGAGTCACCCGAGGTCAAGCTGCAGCCAGCCCTGTTCCTCCCACACTCACCCCACAGCAGCAGCATCACCCCTGAAAGGTGTTTTACAAGTTTATGCTCCTACAAGTTACGTATCCTTGAAGTTAGCTGCTCCTAAAGGGAGCTTGGGGTCACATATTCAGTATGGGACCCCTGCGCTGGAAAAAAACCACCCCAAACCATCATTTATTTGGGGAGCAAAATCTGCCAAGTGTGTGGTTACAGCAACTCCTGGCCAGGCTCACACAGCCAGCTGGAAGAGCTCTGACATGTTCTGAAGCAGCTGTCACTCCAGTTTGAACGCAGCACACAAAGACCTGCCAACATACCTGCTCTGGTTCATCTGCTTCAACTGGGAATTCAGCACTACAATGGGTTAAATGGGGAACAGCAAGAACAAACCCAACCCTCATTTCTGTGCTCGGGCTTGAGAGCCCTGCAAATACACTGGGTATCAGGGAGAGAGGGAAAAGCCAAGGACAGCTGGTCAGTCTTTTGCTCCATTTGCATCCTACAGGTTCCTGTCTGCCCCTTCCAGACACCCCTGCGATACCACAGCCCCTAGTACTGCCCCGTGTTCCGAAAGCGGCGAGAGACTCGTGCACACAGCTCTGGCTATTTAGCTTCAAGCTGGCTTCGCCCTTCTCCAGACACTGGGACATGCTGCAGATCGAGCATCTTTGGTGTCCCTGGAAAAAGGGACAGTCAAGAGTACAGTACTGCAGGCAGGGATTTCTCTCCCAAGAACTCAGAGGCCGAAGGAAAAACGTTGGCTGGTAATTGAAGGAAGGGGAGGCACTTTGCCCAGTGTGTTTCTGTGGAAGCACAAGGGATTGAGCCTGCCTTACTGCCAAGTCTCCTTCCCTGTGCCCCACAACATCTTTTTAAGGAGTGCTTTTAGTACCTCACTTGGCAGCTCTGCTTCATCGGGCACAGCCGCCTCTTACCTCCCTGCTCCAACACCAAACAGCTTCGTGCTGTCAGGACTGAGACCGAGCACCAGCCCCGAGGAGCACGGTGACAATCTGCAGACTGAATTCACAGCAGCCTCTGCGGCTTTGCTGCCCTTGTGCTGTCTGTGCTCAAAGGACAGAACTCAGCAGGTCACAGAGAGCTCACCCTGGTAACGTAGAGCTCACCCTCACCCTGAACCGCTCGTCCAGGAAAGGAAAGCTCTGGAGAGAAGGGTCTGTTGGCCATGAAACACACTGCAGCACGCAGAATTCCCAACAGTGGCCCAAGTTTGATACCATAGAATCAGAATTGTAGGGGTTGGAAGGGACCTTGAGAGATCGTCGGGTCCAACCCCCTGCCAAAGCAGGGTCCCTGGGACATTTCACTCAGATAGGCGTCCAGACAGGGCTGGAATCTCTCCAGAGAAGGAGACTCCACACCCCCTGGGCAGCCTGGCCCAGGGCTCCCTCACCCTCACTGGGGAAAAGTTCTTCCCCATGTTGGTGTGGAACTCCCTGTGCTCCAACTTGCAGCCATTGCCCCTTGTCCTGTCCCCACAGACACTGAAAAGGGGCTGGCTGATTCCCCCTGCATCCCATGCTTAAGATAATTATAAACATTAATTAGGTCCCCCCTTAGTCTTCTCCAGGCTGAACAGTCCCAATTTTCTCAGCGTTTCCTCACAGGGGAGATGCTCCAGGCCCTTCATCATCTTTGTAGCCTCCTCTGGACTCTCTCCAGGAGATCCCTGTCCTTTTTATCCCAGGGAGCCCAGCACTGGACACAACACTCCAGGTGGAGCCTGACCAGGGCAGAGCAGAGGGGGAGGATCACCTCCTATGACCTGCTACCCACTCTCCTCCGGATGCACCCCAGATGCACACCATATGGAGCTGGGGATCCCTTCCAAGCACAGGGAACTGCCACTCCCTTGCCACCCATAGCACAAGCCACAGGCCACGTGGCCACCCCAGCTTTTAGAGATGCCCACAAATGTCAGAAGCAAGGGAACCACAGCAGAGCTGGTACCAGCTCGAGCCAGGGGGAGGATTCTGAACTGCTTCTCCCTGCTGACATGTACCCATATGAGGTTGGATTTCTCCCTCCCTGTGTAACTCTTGTAACCTGGCACCGTGTGCTTTCAAACTGCTGGGAGGTTTCAGGAATGGGCACCAACCCAGGCAAAGGAACGTGTTTTTAGAGTAACTTCCCTTCTTGGATCAAAATAGTCTGCAAATCTTTGGCAGAACTGAGAGAAGCCCTTACAGCTAATACCCATCACCTCACAGCAACAGCAAAGAAAATACTCACCTGTCTTTTGCTATCCACTTAGGGCTTATTAAAAAAACCAAACCAACCCTCAGAAATGTTATGGCATCCAGAAACCTCCCAGAACCTGGATTTACCAGCCCTCTGCTACACAGGCTCAGCAAGGAACCCAGACCCTGTCCCACCACGGTCTGTAAGGCTTGCGTGACGTGCGTGTTTAGGGCAATGTCCTCCAGGCCTTTACTGCAGCCGCACAGGAGAACATCCATTCTCCCCTGGCTGACCTGTAAGAGAAGCCTCCTCACAGGGAAACGAGTACTTGGGCCTGAGGTTTCTTTCTCCTTTCTTCTAACTGTAGCTGCAAGTTGCTTAGGAACACGCAGCAGCTCGACCTGTAGCTTCAGCATAGCAGCTGCAGCTAGACCAGCTCCCAATCCCAAGAATCACCCCAAAAATCACTGGGCGTCTGTTCCTCTGCCAGTGTAAGCCAAGTTCTCATCCTCACGAGTTGTGTGACAAGTACCACCTGACCGAACCCTGACTGCAGCTCCAACCACCCCCAATGAGATGGGGCCTCACCCTGGGACCTCCCCCATGATCCCAAACAGGCTGAGGGACCAACACCTCACCTCAAACCAGCCGACGATCGCAGTGTAGATGCTAATGGCTCGCTGCTAATTGAATTTCTGGCCTCTCTCACTCTGCTGTAGCAGAAGGAAGGGAAATAAAGAAAGAAAACCTGCCCACTGACCTTCCCTGTGCCCCTCCTACAATGGGATTATTATTCATTTATCCAAAGGGTTTCTCTCAGGGGACTCAGGTTACAGCTGTCTAGAAACCCGCCCGATGCGGCGGGTAGTGTGCTTACCGGTACCTCTCCTGTGAGACACACTCGTAGAGCTCCTCAGCAGTGAATTTTATGCTGTTATTTATCTGAAACAAAGAACACCACAGTAACACAGTCAGTTACCAGCATCACACATGGACTGTAATTACACAGACAGTGTAAGGGGTTTGGTTAACAAATCCCCTATCAGGCTCCCAAGCCGAGACACTACCAAAGAAAGAGCCCTCCCTGTGTGACAAAACCAAATTATTACATATTATTAATGAATCAGGATTTTATCTAACAGTGTGACATCACATCACTCCAGCTCCACGTTCTACACAACTCCTGTACACATCTACAAGACAGTAAATAATCCTTCCCCCCTCCCTTACCCCAGAGCCCTGCAGCAAGAGACACTAAGCTCCCACTCGTACCAATTCCGTCACCACAGTCAGTGCTCTCCCCAGAAACTACCCAGCACAGCGTCCTCCTCGCTCCCTGGGTGCTTTGGTGACTCGAGCTGTGAGGTTCCACACTCTCAATGTACACACCAAGTGGGCACTCTGAAAACTCAAATATTGGAGGAGCTTTGGGCAGGTGCTGACTAAACACACTGGGTTTTTTTTATGTCCAATAAATAAGAGAAATCCCCAACATTGTAGCTGAGGGGAAAGGTGATGATGTGCTACCTCGTAACTGCTTTAAATAAACCCCACTGTAATAGAAGACTTTGTACCTCGTTGCTTATGAGGAAGTTATAGAGGGTCCAAATATCTTGGAAGCTGCTGGTTGGGGCCAAAATCCTGAAAGAGAAAAGTTTGGGGAATGTTTTTAAGCAAGTATAAAAGGATTCTACAGTTCAACAGTCAAAAGTGCTTGATGGGAAAAAAAAAATCTAATTACTTTTCTTCAAACACAAAGGAAACTCTGATCTTTGAAGAACTTTCTCTTCCCACTCCTCTAAAAACATTCCATTATTATTCAATTATTTCACATATTATTTCTGCCCAGACTGTCTATGAAGGTCTTTTCCTAATTACAAATTCAACTGATGCTTTCAGGAGCAACATCTCTATCTGGAGGGGAAGAAAGGCAGCGATGAGTAAAAACTGCTGGCAGGTTTTTCTCCTCACTGTGGTTCCCAGAGGCGCTGTGACCATCGCTGATGGGCTGGGCCTTGGTCAGCAGCGACTCCAGCCTTGAGCTGGCTGGTGTTTGCTCTGTGGGGCCTGCAGAGAGCTTCTGGCTGCTCCTTGCAGCAGCCACCCCTGCAGCCACCTTTCTCCAGCTACGAAAAACTGCGACACACAGTTTTGTCACTCCTAGTAAGAACCACTTCCCACCTGATACTGGGAAGCAAAGACAGGGCTTGGGGGCCAGAGAGAGGTGTTTTTATGAAGAACCCAGCACCACATGAAATCAGGGTTTATCTAGCCAGGGACACAACAGCCAGCAGCAGTGCTTGGGTCTTTCCCAAAAAGCCTAGTCCTCCTTCCCCAGGGTCCAAGCAGAGATCTCACCCACAGAAGGAATGAGCAGCTTTGGGTTCTCCTGGAAGGCATGGGAGGTTGAGACACACACTACCTTTTCCACAAGCCTCCAAACTCCATCCAAGGAGGCATTCTCATGAAAATTAATTATCCTAATCCTCTACAAATCTGGTTACACCTCAGTGTAACTCAATTTGGAGAACACACTACCCCTTAAAGCATGACAAACCCCCCACTAAACACCCGGTACTGCTTGCATAATGTTAAGAAGCACTGATAAAACCCTGCCTTACCTTAAGTACTAAGTATGTAAATAACAATTGAGAGTATGAGCAGACTAGGGGTAAATAAAAAGGAAACCTAATTGAAAAAACTCTTCTTTTTAGGAAGCTCTGTTCACTTTCCCATGGGAAAGCGCCCAAATTCTTCCCCCCTCCCCCCCCCATCCCCTTGCAAGCTGTAAGCCTTTATAAATGAATTAATTAGTTTTCCAGTAGGTTTTTTTCAGTTCCTAAGAGAGGAAGTTAAACCCCCTGGTTTAAAACAGACAGTGTGCTCTAAAGAGGCTGGAAGGCAGCGAGACACCACAGGATTGATGGTAAGCAGTCAGCCCACCCCTTATTTGCATCATGATTTCGCACGCCGCTACGAAAATCAGGCACAGGTTCCTTCTCCCCTTTGTGAAGGGATGTCCCAAATATTGCTCTCCTTAAACCAAACCCCTTTGTAATAAGTAAATTCATAAGAATTTGTTCTCAAACTGGCAGTTTAACTCCTTGTGCCTTTACTTCTCTGAATAAAATGCTTGCAAAGGGTTAAAAGGCACTAGCTAACAGAAACCTGGGAAAATGGAAGGGAATGGTGGTATCAATTTTCACCTCTCTGATAGTGGTAACAGGGATATTAGTGGCCATAGGGTGTTGTATAATCCCTTGTGTTAGGGGTCTTATACAGAGATTTATGGAAACTGCAAACTGAAATTTTGTATTATATATTCTTTTACTGACTTATGAATTAAGGCTGCCTTATCAGAAATACTTGGTAGGGAATTTAGGATAGTACATCAAATAAGATGGGATATTGTTAATATAGTTTTGCTGTTGGCTGTGTTAAAGGAATTATTGCAAAATCTCTCTCTAATAAAGGTTCAATTCTGTAAAGATGTTAAAAAGTGACTGAGGTCATGGGTTGGAACCTAAGGAAATGTGGCTCAGCAAACAGGCCAACTGATACTGGGCACAAAATTACCATATCAAGGCAAACAGGCAAAGCTGTGGGGTCTTGATACCATCTCTCTGGGACAATGCCTGTAACTTTGGCAGCACTGAGGCTGCCAGATTTAGGAAGAGAATACAAAATTAACAAGCGCAAAGGACCCTGGATGGAACTTTAACTTCCAACCCTAGGCCTCTGCCCCACTACTCAACTGCCAGGACATCTGCATGTTCAAAGGGCACAGACAAGAGGGATATGCAGCAGTTTGGTGTTGTATAAGATAACTTCGTACTCTGAATAAGTTAAAGTAAACCCAGGACTGATAAGGAGGAAGCACCCCAAGGATGACTGTGCATATCTGGAACAATCACAACTACACATGTGCCAGGGAAAGGAGGTGAGAAGTTCAGCCTGAGGAAGACTTCGAGCCCACATCATTAGGACCCCTGAAGACCACCACCATGAGACAGTGCGCAAGCGCTAAGGACTGATAAGCTAATTAGCATGAGAAGCAGGAATAGGCGGGTTCAGGTAATAAATATGTATATGTGCTAATGGAATAGTCATTGTTCTGCTGTACAAGTATGTAAGCTTTCAGCTGCGTTGGTGGAGCAGGAGTCTCCCCGGCCGCCCAGTGCTGTTTTGCCTGCTTAATGCTTGCTGGAATAAGTTCTCTTTGGAAGCTCTAACATTTGTCACAGCTGTTTATAACACCTTCCCAGGCCAACCATGGGGCAACACAGCTGAGCAGCTGGTTTTCCTACCAGCACCTCGATGCCTTCAACTGGGCCGAGATCCACGCAGCTGCCTGCTCCTTAAAGTAAAAGAGCAGGGGAAGAGGGAAAAGGGGGGAAACAAGGGAAGGGAAAAGGAAGGGCAAATAACTCCAAACCCAAGAAACTAAGAGGCCCGTGGGTTGGGATAAGGAGAGTTTACTAAGAGAACAGAAAGATCAAATATCCCAATGCTAACAGGACTTTAGAGCAAAAGAAGATGAAACTCTTGATCCCCAATGCAGTTTCTCCCCGACCCACACAACTCAGGGACCACCCAGAGCTGTCCCAGAACCCCACCGTCCCCCCAAGCAGCACGCGTCCCGCCACCGCCCCTCTTCTTCCTCCCCTCAGCCCCCCGTTCTCCTGGGCAGGACGTCATTGCCATGGAATACTCTCTTTGGCCCATCTGGGTCACCTGTCCTGGCTTCGCCCCTCCTTTCTCCTGAAGAGAGAAATAGGAAGAAGCTGAGAAAGTCCTTGACTGTCTGACTGCAGCTAAGAACATCAGGGTGTTCTCAGCACTGCTTTCATTGTAACTCCCAAACACAGCATCCCATCAGCTGCTACAAATGAAGTTAACTCTATCCTGACTGAAACCAGGACACACGAAAGCCACCGGCTCTCACAGCGTTAAAAGCCCCGCGGAGGCAATCTGGCAAGCGGCCTTGGAACGGCCGGGGATCCTGGCAGCCTGAAGGCCCGGCGGCTACGGTTCCCACCGAGCAGTGCCACGTAGCCGCTAGCCAGCGGCCCTGTCTGCCCCAGACAATACCTCAGCTTCAGCATCCATCCTCTGCAGCATAAACAAACCCGGGGCTAGCGAGCCGGGGGACAGCGTGGCTTCCATTGCCTGGGGATTCGAGTACCGTGGAAAAAAGAGGTGAGCTGACACGTCTGTGCTCTCCACCTGAACCCAGCCACACACAACCACACCAACAAGGTCACCCTCTCCATTTCTGGTGAGGACAGAGAGCTGAAAACACCCGCTGCTTTCTGTACTGCTGACCAAAGCACACTACCAAGTGGCTAATGTTACCCATTTAGCTCGCTAGAAGGTTCCAGACCTGAGGCAGATGTACAAACCAGCTGTGCTTCTGGCTCATTGGGAAAAAAACCACCCCAAAACAAGGAATAAAATGTGGATAAGCATGTCAGCCCCTCAATGCTACATCCTGTAGCTTATTTCATGGAGTTTGCTTGGATTGTCACAACTGCTTCTGGGTTTGTATTGCAGGATGGGAAGCCTGACACTTGGCTCAGAGCTTTATGGTATCTTTTGGGGGATATTATTAATGTTTATCAATAGCTGAAGGGTGGGACACAGGGAGAAATGGGCAGCCCCTTTTCAGTGTCTGTGGGGACAGGACAAGGGGCGATGGCCTCAGGTTGGAGCATAGGAAGTTCCACACCAACATGGGAAGAACTTCTTCCCAGTGAGGGTGAGGGAGCCCTGGGACAGGCTGCCCAGGGGGTGTGGAGTCTCCTTCTCTGGAGAGATTCCAGCCCTGTCTGGACACCACCCTGTGTGCCCTGTCCTAGGGACCCTGCTTTGGCAGGGGGTTGGACCTGATGGGCTCTGGGGGTTCCTTCCAGCCCCTACAACTCTATAATCCTCACCTAACAGACAGTTGTTATTTCCAAGGAAGAGCTGCTGCCTCATGTGGAGGACTGCAAAGGAGTTGGTGAGAGAAGAGCCTGCACCGTTAACTGCCCCCAGAGATTCTTAGCAGGTCAGCATTCCCACAACATGCCCACTGCTGTTTTCAGCTAAAGAGGAACTGGAAAACAAGCTCGAGTCTTGGAATACATTTTTCTGCAGGGAATTCTCATGCATTTTGGCATGCTGGGCATTGACTTCCCACCACTGCTGCATTCTACTGGTTTTAATCGTTTTCTGTGCTGTTTATCTCCCATAGCCACCACCCCATGGGACAGAAAAGAGAAGCTGTAAGAGAGGATCTACGTTGGGAAATCTGGACATGTTTATACATACATAGCCTCTGCATCTATTACTTCATTAAATCCAAGTTGCTCAGCAAGAAGTCGTCTGCCTCAGGTATAGAAGCATGTCCAGAAATCACCCTCTGAACTGACAACACACTAAGCACGTGGGCTCTTCTGTAAAACTCCTCTAGTGAGCACTTGGAACCTCAGCACTGTGACCACTGCAGCTTTTCCTTGTAACTGCTGCTTTTCCTTCTCAGAGAATCACAGGGTTTAAGATCATCGAGTCCAACCGTACCCATCCTCTACTAACCCAGATCCCTGAGCACCTCATCTACCTGTCTGTTAAACACCCCCAGGGTGGGGACTCAGACCCCTCCCTGGGCAGCCTGTGCCAGTGCCCAACAACCCTTTTGGGGAAGAACTTTTCCCTCCCATCTGCTCTGACCCTGCCCTGGCACAGCTTGAGCCCATTGCCCCTCATCCTGTCTCCTGTCCCCTGGCTGAAGAGACCATCGCCCACCTCTCTGCACCCTCCTGTCAGGTCAGTGTAGGTGGGGATCAGGTCTCCCCTCAGCCTCCTCTTCTCCAGGCTGAACACCCCCAGCTCCCTCAGCCGCTCCTGGGAAGGTTTGCTCTCCAGCCCCTTCCCCAGCCTGGCTGCCCTTCTCTGGACTCACACCAGGACCTTCATGTCCTTATTGTGAGGTGACATGAAGGTATTTCAAAAGCAAAGGGTGGAAAGCCTCTCAATTGCTTTGCCTCTCCTCTCAGCACAGCCATGCAAAACCAAGTGACAAGCAGCCCCACGTTACATACTGCAACTTCAAATCGATCCTGCCCTGAGCAGGCACAGGCACTGGGTGACATGAAAGCTGGGCTGACACTAAAATGTATTTCATTGATCAAGCTACAAACCACTGTGTGGTTCTGAGATACCTGTCCTTGGGGCAGAAGGGGGAAAGGAGAGAGCCAGGCTCAATGATCATAGAATCAATCATAGAATCACAGGGGTTGGAAGGGAGCTCCAGAGCCCATTGGGTCCAACCCCCTGCCAAAGCAGCTCCCCAGCTCATATTGCACAGGGAGACATCCAGATGGGGCTGGAATATCTCCAGAGAAGGAGCCTCCACACCCCCTGGGCAGCCTGTCCCAGGGCTCCCTCACCCTCACTGGGGAAAAGTTCTTCCCCATGTTGGTGTGGAACTCCCTGTGCTCCAACTTGCAGCCATTGCCCCTTGTCCTGTCCCCACAGACACTGAAAAGGGGCTGGCTGATTCCCCCTGCATCCCCTGCTTAAGATAATTATAAACATTAATTAGGTCCCCCCTTAGTCTTCTCTTCTCCAGGCTGAACAGCCCCAGCTCCCTCAGCCTTTCCTCACAGGGGAGATGCTCCAGGCCCTTCATCATCTTCGTAGCCCTTCTCTGGACTCTCTCCAGGAGATCCCTGTCCTTTTTATCCCAGGGAGCCCAGCACTGGACACAACACTCCAGGTGGGGCTTGAGCAGGGCAGAGCAGAGGGGGAGGATCCCCTCCTGTGACCTGCTGCCCACACTCCTCCTGATGCCCCCCAGGATCCCATTGTCTCTCTCAGCCCCCAGGACACACTGCTGGCTCATGGCCACCCTGTCATCCACCAGGACTCCCAGGTCCTTCTCCACATGATCTCTATCTCTTAAGCAACCAGGCTTCCAGAACCACTTGGAACATTTCTATACCCACTGCTCAGTCCCTTCTCTGATGCCCGGCACACGCGTAGATGGTGAAATACAATAAGCCAGAGCGGAAGCGGGTAGGAAATAGCTGATGGCACGGTTCCTCGCTTGTGCAACCTGGGAAGCAAGCAGAGCCTATCTGGAAAGGAGCAGAAAGCTAACTTAGCAAGCAGAAGGAAGAACCCCAACCCCCACAAAACAAACAATCTGGCAGTGAAAGCAGGTCAGCCTGCCAGCTGCTCACCGACGCCGAAGTCCTGGGCAACACCAAGTCAAGCATGTGGGTGAAAGTCAAGAGAGACTGTGTAGTGACGGCTGCCCAGCCTGGCCAAACCCCTGTGCCTCAGCATTTGTCAGGCTGAGCCACAGCACTTTAACAGCTCTAGCTGATGGCCTGTGGCATGAGGCAGGTAAGACTGTCACAAAGCATTAGCCAAGGCAACAAATCCCAGGGGTTCATCAAAAAGCCACGCCACTTAACCGCCTGAAGCCAAGCTGCTTAACCGCCTGAAGCCAAGCTGACCTGTGAAAAGCCCCGTTTAACCTCACTGCCAGAGTACCAGGGAAGCAAAAAAAGAGGAGAAATGGGAAAGCAAAGCTTCTAGGCAACTTCTTAACAACTCATCATACTGCTCCAGGGGACTCAAACCGGGTTACAGAGATAACCACACCCCAGGGTGTTGTTCAACCTCAAACTACCAGGGAAATTAAGGAGACTTTCCCCAAAACAAAGTCAAACTCATGCTCTGTCCTACTGTAGAAGTACTTCAGGTGTCAGATCTTGGGGCCACCTTGTCCAGCTGCCTCTTCTCTAGCTTTACAAGGTCAGAAAGGGCCACAGCTTTTACAACACTAACCTGTTCACTCAAACTTTGCAGCTTAAAGGGAACAAGTTGCCACAGCACCAACCTCTGCCCTGCAGCTTCCTCCCCGCAGCCTGCTTTCAGCTGTGTTGGAAAGAGGCAGAGAAACTGTGTAGTTTCTTACAGATCTCATTTAAATAAACATGAGGGTAAAGGACAAATGTGGGCCCTGGCAGCAGAGGAGGCTGTAGGTAAGTTCAGGTGCAACAGGAGATGGCAAAGGATCCACATAGGAAAGGAAACGCTGCGTCTAGGTGAAAATCTTTGGTCACATGCTGCATGTTTTCAACTACATCTGAGATGATGGTTACAACACCCAGAAAGCTGAGCTTTGGAAATGCTATTACTGATGTAAAGTGGGACTTTGGATTCATAAATAAGGGGACATTTCCACATTGGTGTTGACCCAAAAGGGAAGGACATCTCTATTTTCAATGGCTCTGCTGACCATAACCGTGCTTGGCTGTGCCCGGAGGAGGTTACAAATCCTCCCCTTGCTCACAGTTTGGAAGGTACAGAGACTGTCACACACCTTGTTCAGAGCTCAGAAGAGAAGTGACAGGTAACACCATCAGCCAGGTCAGAAAAGAAAAGAGGGAATCATGCCCCAATTCCAATACCCATTTCTCACCCGTCGTAATCTCTGTGTACCTCAGAAAACTACACAAAGCCCAGCACCCTGAGGCTGACATGTATGCTTCAAGTCATGTAACTGTTCTCCTTTGGTGGGGCAAGAACTTTTCAGGTTTCACCTAAAATAAAATACAAAGATCAATCAAATAGTGGTGGGAAAGCCTGATACTTTCTGGCCTGGGAGTTAGTGTCCTGGTTATTCCCAGAAGGAGACTGCATGCAGGGGAAGAGTAGAAGTAGAGCTCTTAATCTAGAGACTTTAGGATAGAAATTGCTACACACCATGACCATCTGAGGGAAGGAAGATGATTTTCTAACTAGACACTAAGAAAAAGAAATCTCAATTCCTCCATCAACCAGCTGAACAAAGAGGAACCAGTTTCTCTACATCTGTACAAATCTGGTTTTATATCAGTAAAACTATAGAACTGGTTTGAAATTATTTAACCCCCAAACATTCAATGCCACGATCAGGTCTGACACAATAAAGCTTTGCTAATGACTGAGATGATCTTTAAAACTGTATTTTTAATTTACAGATCTTTACAGAGGACTGGTCTAAATCAGTGCTTTCCAAACCACCAAGACGGTTGGGAACTTGGGAGTTCCATTCAGATAAGATATTTGAAAAGCAGAGCTTGGGTTGGTTACTGCAGTAAGAAAGCTATCTGTGTCCAACAGCCAGAGCTTAATGGGAAGATTTAACAGCAAGGAGACAACAGAACACATTCCAGAAGACTGATGGTGAAAACCAACAAGGCTTCCAATCTGGTATGGGTGTATGCATGGGTTTTAAGGGCTTAAGAGAGAAACACACCCTGCACACAGAGTGTGAAGAGAAGTTAAGATAAAGCTTAGTACAGAGTCAGTATATGTATTTCCCAGCAGCAATAGCTTGCAAGGCATTCTTAGAACAAGATCTGTAAGTGTTAATTAGCTGTGATAAGCACTTGAACCTTTCTTCTCCCCAAAGGTGAAGGGCCCAAACATCTTCCAGCAGAAGCAGTGGACCGATTTCCACAAGTGATGAAAGATTTGGCATGAACCTGAAAACCCTGAGTTGTACAAATGCTTCTGTTGCCTCAAAGAGCTACTTGAAACCAAGAAACTGTTTTAAAGCTTTAAGAACTTTAAAGAGTGACAAGGTTGGAAAAGACCTTTAAGATCATCCAGTCCAACCGTTCCTGTCCTATGCTAAACTAACTTTAAATTAGGTCCTCTAATTGACTGGTTCCAAATAACACCCAACCCAAACACCAACTGCCCCTGAAAACACTCTGAAATATTATTCAGTTCAACATTATTTAAAATCATGTCCTGGTTTTACAGTTTTACTGGGAGTAAACATTTCAGAGGTTTAGTTATCTATGTTCTTTGCTACTCAATGTATTCTACATCAACGTATGGAAAAGCCTCTGCTGTCATTAATCATTACACATATTTACCTCGAAGTGGTAAAACCAGTTAGGAAAGTGCAGTCACAATCTAAAAAACCTGAACTTTTAATGCAGCTGAGCTTTCAATGGACTTCTGTGTTAAATTTCCAAACTTCCACAGGAGACTTTCTCTCTTCTTTGGGCTGGACAGCAAGGAGTAGAGAAGGTCACATGGAAAATACTTGTATTTTATCACCAAAAGCTGGACTACCTCTAAAAATTCAAGATAGAGCTTTTCCACTGTTTATTTCCCAGCTGTCTCCCTTTCTGCAATCCCACCATTAGATTAACTACAAGCCATTGAGAGGATTTAAAACAAAAATAATAAAAAAAAATCAAGAAAAAGAAATATGTTCAGAGTTCAGTTTCAAGAAAGACTGAGTGACCAAGGCAAAGCAAACCTCCCTCTCACTCCTGCAAACTTCAGACCTTGTTTCAGTACTCTGAAATACACATAAACTCTGCAAAGATTCCTAAACACGGCTTCTAGCTTTCTGGAAAACCTACTCTGATGTTTCAGACTGACTTAAAATCCTTAGATTCGAGCCTAAACCACCAGCTAACGTTACAGTCTCGCCGGATTTCTTGCCCCATGCCGCCTCCTACTGCCCACCTGCAGAACAAACTCAGAGCTGGCATTTCCAAACCCCATTGTGCAGGGCAATTACACACCGAGGACCATCCTGGGAGTGGGGTAAATAACACACTGCAGCTTGGTGGAGGAAAGGAAAGTGTTAGAAGTACGAAAGGACATTTTAAAGCCATTGAGTGCCACGGTAATCGTGTGGAACAGAAAACAGTCTCTGCATTTCAGATAGACTCAAAGCATACTAAAACATCTTTGCACCAAGGATGCTAATGGCTTTAACAGGCAAAGCACATCTTTTGTAAAACAGACTTCTCTGGTATGATGTTAGAGCTTTGCAGTTTTACAGAGTTATCCCCTAGCAGGAAATACAAGAGGTAAGTAGCTGTCATTAAAAGAATTGAATGTCTTTTGTTACAGCCACACAAAGCATTAATGAAATGCCCAAAGGAGGAAAGCATGGCCCTGAAGCCCCACGTTCCCATTGACTCCATCCAGCACATACACAAACTCATAAGCCAGGATTTCTTGCAAGAACTTTAGAACTGGAATGAGAAGGACTGGGTTTAGCACTAACCTGCTTTATTAAAGCAATTCCTTTAGAGAGAGAACTGACACCACCACTCCTAAATCTCATCTCAGCTGGGAGTACTGGGCCAAACAGCACTGGAAATGAACCAACTCCTGCCGAGCTACTCTGGCTCACATTGCTGCCCACACTCTTCTGGTTCTACTCTCATAATATTTAGACCATTTATCTCAGAATGATTCCTTGAGAGGGTTTGTCCCACTGTTAGCATGCTGTACCTGGACTGCTCTCATAACTACAGTGCAAGGACTGTGATCCTTCAGAAAAGACTGGCGTGGACATCACTGCACACTGCTTAACGCCAGTTTAAAAGCTCAGTACTTTGGTAGAATGAGAGGAAAAGCACTTCTTGAAAATAATGATGGTCATCAGAAAGTGTCTAACAAGGCTGCAACAGTCTGTGGTGGAAATGTAAGGTAACACAGAATCACCAACTTGGAAAAGACCTCTGAGATCATGGAGTCCAACCGTTCCTGTCCTGTGCTAACCCAGATCCCTGAGCACCTCATCTACCCGTCTGTTAAACACACACAGGGGTGGGGACTCAGCCCCCTCCCTGGGCAGCCTGTGCCAGGGCCTGACAACCCTTTGGGGGAAGAACTTTTCCCTCACATCTGCTCTGACCCTGCCCTGGCACAGCTTGAGCCCATTGCCCCTCATCCTGTCACCTGTCCCCTGGCTGAAGAGACCATCACCCACCTCTCTGCACCCTCCTGTCAGGGCAGTGTAGGTGGGGATCAGGTCTCCCCTCAGCCTCCTCTTCTCCAGGCTGAACACCCCCAGCTCCCTCAGCCACTCCTCACAGGATTTGCCCTCCAGCCCCTTCCCCAGCCTGGTTGCCCAACTTACATGCAAGGCAGGTTGTCAGTGTACAGCACAAGCCCAGCCCTTCACCTGCGTCTGTTTCAGTGCTGTAACCCCTTTGCAGCATTGCTGTGAACTGCTTCCCTCAATCAAACGCCTCCCACAGCTCAGATCAATGGCCTGTTATATTTCAGGATGCTCACAGGAGTTGCTGAAGCTTCAGCCACAATTCCAAACTCGCTCCCTAAAACACTCTTTAAAGCAAATGGTAAAGGAGGAGTGACAAGGAGCTTCCTTCTGTGGCTCTTCCTGCTGGTGAATCAATTCCACTGCCAGTATGGAGGGCTAAGACTGCACAGGAGATGCCCTATGCTTTCTGAAGCTTTTTTTTGCTTTTAAAGAGTGCAGAATGATAAAAGAGAAAAAGGAGGAGGAAGACAGGAGGAGTGTGATGGTTCCTAAGCCAAGTCCAGCTGATGCTCATTGTTATGAATACAACTCTAGAATCAGCAACAGCAAAGTCCCAAAACTTTCTGTCCTTCCCTGTACCAGTTTTCCCCAATTCCAGTGGGCCTCACTTTTGAAAAACAAATACTCTGAATTATTCAAAGTTGTTGCCATCAGAGCTAATTTATTAGTTAATCATGTCATAGATGCAGTTACTCTGAGCAGAGGCAACTGGCTTGTCTCCAAATACTGGAAAACAAGCCCCAAGTCATAAAGAAAGAGAAAATTCACTACAAGAGATCTGACTGTCTGCAACCATTTCTTACTCTTCTGCTACCAAGAAATGGTTCTAGAGCACTGTGATGATCAAGGTTTTTGCTGAAATTCATGTAACTAAGCACACATAATAAGCTGTAGCTTGGCATCAGAAGATTTCAGTGACTGCTATGGCTTTGGGTGACTTACACTAGCTTTTATGACTACTATGGCTTTGGGTGACTTACACACACTAGCTTTTATGACTACTATGGCTTTGGGTGACTTACACTAGCTTTTATGACTACTATGGCTTTAGGTGACTTACACTAGCTTTTATGGCCAGCTTAAATGCTTACCTACTAATTCCCTCGCGGATATCGTTCACAGCTGCCAACAGTTTCTGCAGACCTAAAAAGCTTCTTCAAGAGAAGATTTTTCAGTCACAGTCACTGTGCTGGGGTCCAACTTTTGGAAAATTTCAATGCTGACATTAAAAAGAAAGAAAATAGTTAATAAAAATCCAGAAGTTAATAAAAATCCTCAAAATTCAGAGAAACCCAGTATCTATTGTACATTCCATTTGGACTATTAAACCCCCCACAAACCCAAGGTAGAACATAAAACTGTACCAAAATTATGCTATCTAAACCAGTCTTAAAATGACTAGCAGAAAGACCATGGCTGACAACTGTAGTTCTCTGTTTAAAATCTTCCTTGGTGCCTGTATTCTATGACTGTGTTCTACCTCAGAGTTACAATTTATGGTTAAGCCTCACTCAAGAAGGAGCCAGTCTCTTCACGCACAGAAGTACACCTGAGGAAGCCTCTCTTAGAAGGAAGCTAAGATAAAGAAGTAAAATGCTTTCCATCCATTTTCCAAGGAGCTTTGTTCACCACATTTACTGGAAGGAGCTATTTTTTTGACATGAGCAGGGAGAGTATAAAGTGACCTCTGATTCTCAAATGTTAACTTCTTTCACAGCATGGTCCTTAACAGGTGGCTTGAGCCAACAGTCAGTTGCTCCTGAAAGGAGGTTGTAGAGAGGTGGGTGATGGTCTCTTCAGCCAGGGGACAGGATGAGGGGCAACGGGCTCAAGCTGTGCCAGGGCAGGGGCAGAGCAGTTATTAGAGAAAAGTTCTTCCCTGAAAGAGTTGTGGGGATGTGACACAGGCTGCCCAGGGAGGGGGCTGAGTCCCCACCCCTGGGTGTGTTTAACAGATGGGTAGATGAGATGCTCAGGGATATGGGTTAGCACAGGACAGGGACAGTTGGACTCAATAATCTCAGAGGTCTTTTCCAAGTTGATGATTCTGTGATTCTGGTTATAAAATGATACACTCAAAAGAGTTTTTCCTCAACACATATATGAAACCTTCAAATTACGATTACTCTCAGGGCTCTCTGGCTAACCTAAGCAGCACACGCACACCCACTCCTAACCAGCTTCAATTCAGAGTGACCTGTAGGCCAAGAGGAGTATGACAGTGTAGTACATTCAAACTCTAATGTAGAAGCAGCATCAGTACAGTTGCTATCAGTGTTTACTAGGTGAGTCCTTGTCAGACCACTAAAAATGGGAGTTCCTTTGTGCTTGACATCACTCAGAACCCTCCTCTGGAAAGATCTTGGGTTAGGACTACAGAAAAAACCCAGTGTCTATTGTGATAGCATTGAAAAGCATTGCTTGTTAGTATTTTCAACCAGTTTCTTCAAAAATAACCAAGTTAAAGCTATTGGTAAATCACCTAGACAAAGGAAGGGGAGTAATTCAATGCAACTGAGTTGATATGAGTAAGGAAATCATCACTAGATTCTTCATTTGAATTTCAGAGTGAAGGATTTTGCTTAACAAGAAAGCTTAATCTATTTCAAATTGATTCAAGTTTTAGAAAAATAAATAATTATGCATAAGCTACCACAGTTCCACAGGATTTGGAAAGAAACTAACCACAAGGAAACTTAGAGCCTGAATTCCTCTTTTTTTACAGATGAAATTGAGGTATCCATGGTTGTCTCACATTTATGGCTCTTCCAGGTTTTTCAGCACCATTCCCTAACTTACTTGAGCCACTGTCCTGAAAAAGAGCAGCAGCCTAGACAGATGACTGTCTGCACCCACAAAACAATTTGTATGCTCCAAAGTTCTCTGTGAAAAGTTGTGAGATGTGTTTTTTTTTGTTGGTTCTGATTAATTACCAATAGCTTCTTTAAAACAAGGGGAAAGCTTATACAGAAGTTCTAAATTTCTTTAGCATACCATACCTGTACAAGTTTATTGTATTCCACACATCTTCAAGAACTGACCAGATTTCCTGGTGCCTGTTTTCTTGAGTTACATGAAAGCTTGGCTGCAGCTTTTTCTCTTCTTCAGAGTTTGGCAGATTCGGTGTCATCGCTTCCATTTTTTCACATGCAGCATTTTCTGAAAGAACCATGATGTCTTCTGATAAATCCTGCTCACTGTCTGACCTCACCTTATAAAACAGTTCAGTAAACAAACAATGAGTCTATTTGGTTTCTAACCTGAGGATACTTGAACACTTCTATTTAGGTTTGTGTCTTTCTTCAAAGTAATGCTCTAAAAATCAAAGCAGATCTCTTCTAGTTGTAGCCCTCATTTCAGTCTCTGTATCTAAAGCATCTCTCAGTCTTTCACCAAGTCTATGTATACATAGGTATTTTTTACAGATGGGATATGGAAGCTCCCCAGGCACAGTGAGCTGGTGGAAACAAGAACTGCTTCTTACTGCCTACCCACAATTGCTGGCACGTTTTCCCCTGCAACTGCACAAAGTGTCATCTACTCATTTAGCAAACCAGTTTGGAAAATTTGCCCACATTAAACTGATCTGCAACGCACCCAGAACCCCAGACTGGTCTGGG
This sequence comes from Hypotaenidia okinawae, assembly GCA_027925045.1. Classification (NCBI taxonomy): domain Eukaryota; kingdom Metazoa; phylum Chordata; class Aves; order Gruiformes; family Rallidae; genus Hypotaenidia; species Hypotaenidia okinawae. Next base: position 3,397,058 of record BSDF01000009.1, on the reverse strand, counting down.
TTGGAAGGGACCCCAAGGATCACAGAGCTCCAACCCCCTGACACAGGCAGGGACACCAACCTCCAGGCCTGGAGCTACACAAGGGTGCCCAGGGCCCCAGCCAACCTGGCCTTCAACAACCCCAGGGATGGGGCACCCACCCCCTCTCTGGGCAGCCCCTTCCAGCCCCTCACCACTCCCTCTGCAAAGAACTTCCCCCTAAGATCTCCTCTCCCCCTTCCCTCCTCCAGCTTCACTCCATCTCCCTTGTCCTGCCAGTCTCTGCCCTTGAACAAGCTGATCCCCCTCCTGTTCCTCTGCTCCCTTCAGGGACTGGCAGGCTGCAATGAGGTCCCCCCACAGCCTTCTCTTCTCCAGGCTGACCCAGCCCAGCTCCCTCAGCCTCTCTGCGGAGGGGAGCTGCTCCAGCCCTCTGAGCATCTCCATGGCTCCTCTGACCCCTCTCCAACAGTCCCACATCTCTCTTGTGTTGGGCCCCAGCTCTGGACACAGGACTCCAGCTGGGGCCTCAGGAGGGCAGAGCAGAGAGGGACAATCCCCTCCCTGTCCCTGCTGCCAGCCCTCTGCTGATGGAGCCCAGGATCCCATCACCCTTCCCAGTTGCAAGAGCACGCTGCATAGAATCAGTTTTCTGGAGTCTCCTAAGGGCTGAGGTCGCCTCTCGCTCACAAAGGTCTCTCACTCCTGGCTGTCATCGATTTCCCTGAATCACAGAAAATTGGTATTTGGGGGTCTGCACCCTGCTGTGGGCATTGGCTGCACTCAACCTTTGGGCCTGAAGCTGAGGCTCTCTCCCAGTAATAAACTGGGATCTGTGTGTTCTTGTGGCCACACACTGCACAATCACAAGTCTCTCTTGGGTTAAAAAACCCTCTTACTGGTGTGATAAAGAACATTCCTTCCCAAGCACCTCTCTGTGGGCACCCCCACAGGTGTGAAGTCTTTCCCCTTTCAAAACACTCTTCCAGAGTAACCAAACTTTCTCACTGATGGAATAGAAAACTAAGGACAGTTTTCCTGAAAGCAGCTAAATAATGCTTATTGGTCACCCTTCCAACAGCAACACATCTAACATTGGAGGAAGAACTCTACCAAGGATATACATAAAGGCAGAGAGGGGCTATGTGAAAAAAAAAACCCAAACAGTTAAATTTGGGGTTTATTAATTTTGGAAACACTCCAGCAACAACATTTCCTGCAACCATTTATTGAATTTATGGGAGTAATTTAGAAATCTAAGGCAGGTTTGTATGAACGTGGAGCAACTTCAAGATGAAGTTAGGTCCTCTTACCTGGGTGAGCATGTGGTGCAGCTTGTTCACTTCAGCATAGGCCTGGGGCAGGACACCATTGTAGTCTGACCTTGAGCTGAAAGCATGGAGCAGTTTTTGGATTCCTGAAGCAGGACAGGCACTGTTGAGTCATCAACTGGTTTACCTATTTAGACATAAATATGTCAAACAGGAAGAAAGAAGCATTAGATGTTAGGAGTTACCTATCTTAGGGTGCAAGTTTAATACTCAGGTATTGACTGGAGCACATGAAAAGCCTGGGAGATGGTCTGGAAGTGTTGGATAAAACAGCCTCAAGGGAGACATGTGCAAGCTTAACATCTCTCACTCCTTAATGAAGTTTTCCAAATTTATCCCAAGACCTAGCAAGATGATAAACTGGCATATCCAAAACAATTCTGCAGAACTGCACTATCCCAAAAGATATCTGCTAAAATCAAATTCTTAAAGACATCTTTAAAAAAAAAAAAAGAAAGGGTTGGCTGGGTTTTTCTGTTGGCTTTTTTAATTTTAAAACCAACCTCCCTGCCCTTACCTACCACATTAAATAGACTTTACTTCATCAAGAGTAAAGATCATTTGGCCACACATAAGGTGGTGGCAAAGGAGGGAGAAAGATCCTTTTTATAAATAGTTCAGAGACCTTGGTCACTGTTAATATATATATATTCATTAAAATGTTTTTCCCCTGGTACCCAAGAGATGCAGAAAAAGTCTGATGTGTCTGGCAGCATCCATGCATTTGTTTGAAAGGTGGAAAGGTCTTTGTATAAAAAGTGAGCAAAAAAAAACCAGATTACTGAATTACCAAAACCAGCCCCCAACCATTTCAGAAACCATTTGTGTGACCTTTGCAGGTGGTATTTACACCATTCTGGACCATTGCCTTGACACTTCTCTTGGCACAAGTTGTTCTTTCCTTCTTTCCTCACATCATTCACAGCTCATCAATTCCAGTTCAATTCCTGCTCTAAAGCTACAAAACCAGTGTTAGGATTTTGTCACCCATGCAGGGACTAAATTGTAGATCACTAAAAGTAGGTAAGGCTGGCCAGGACCATCCACCTGGGTAATCTTAAATTGAAAAACAAAAAGCAGAAGAGAACAGAAAAAGCTATGACCCACAGGTGCAGAGTATGCACCTTTCAAAGCATCCACTCCTGTAACCATTAAAACCAGAAGAGTGAGGTTGTTTATAAGGTTACAATGAATGTTCTCAGAGATTCTTACCTGTACAAAGGTGTTTATGGAGACATTCAACAGTTGAAAGTAATTTCCTTGGCACAACATAATCAAAAACAGCCACCCAGTGTTTTCTGTAACACTTCAGCAAGTTTGCTACAGTCCAGGGTGGCTTCAGGTAGACTATCTGAAAGAAAACATGCCCCCAGTTCAAAGGCTGAATTTCATATAGACATCAACCACTGCTCTGTTCTTCAATAAAGTCATGATATGTGCTTGCTGAAGGAGAACTTCAGTGATTCCTCAGAAATGAGGCTATGTTCAGATTTAATGAGGTTACCCCTTTGATTCAATAGATTAAAGAGATGCTCATATGCAGAAGGGTTTCACCATTTGCTGGATCTCTGGTTCCACTTTTCTCAAGCATTCCAAATTCTTGAGTCCAGTCTTAAAGCAATACTTGCATACAAAGGCAAGAGCAGCAGTAGAGAGGCCTTTGGTTTTCCAGGGTTGTTAAAAAGTCAGAATAAATACACACACTTTCCCTGGCTGCCACTATACTGCCAGTCCCTGAAAGGTGCCTCTAAGAAAGCTGGGGAAGAACTGTTCCCAAGGGCATGGAGCAATAGGATGAGGGGTGATAGTTTTAAACTAGAAAAGGGGAGATTTAGGTTGGGTATTAGGAAGAAGCTCTTCACTCTGAGGGTGGTGAGACCCTGGCACAGGTTGCCCAGAGAGGTGGTGGAGGCCCCATCCCTGGAGACATTCAAGGTCAGGCTTGGTGGGGCTCTGAGTGACCTGCTCTAGTGAAGATGTCCCTGCTCACTGCAGGGTGGGACTAGATGGGCTCTGAAGGTCCCTTCCAACCCAACACATTCTGTGAAATGAATTAAGTTAATCAGAACTGCCTAAAAGCTTAACAGCTAATCAAAGCTCTATCTCATGGATCAACAGTCACCCAAGCAAGCCAAGTTTTTTCTTTGAAAGCCACAGAGGCTTATCTGCAACCAATTTACACTTCTAACTAACCCCTACCAGCTACTAATCTAATCAAAGCATGGTTAATCTGAAAGTTAACAGTACTTCTGAAGGTGTTTGGGGGTTCTCATTAACACCCTCCTAATTCTCTATCTGCACTTTAATCAATTTAGCTGTGAACAATTGTATCCAGGTGGCATCTAAAGCCAGCTCCTCTAGTGAGGAAGATGTGCCTGCAGCAACACTGCCTGAGTATTGTATTAAGACCTGATGGAATGATTTCTTGAAGGACACAGGAATGCAGAAAACTCTAGAAAAGCTGCAACTTAATGCAACTAACACAAAGAGTTCTAAGTATTTACCCTGATTGGCCAGCATTTCTTTTAATACAAGACCATTAAAGTACTGTGCAGTCATTACTGGAAAAATAATCTTGTTAAAATGTGATATGGTGCAACTGAGCACTCAGCTGCTCACTGGTAGCAAACTAGATGGCTTCACTGCCTGGCTTAGCACCAGTACTAATGACATTAGGACATCAAGGACATTTACACCTCTTAATACTTGAAATATTAAGGAAGATGATATGAGAAACCACCTCCATCCACAGGTTTCCAAATGCAATTTCCATTTCTGTCTCTAAAATACAAGATAAAGCTTCTCCCAAGTTCTTTTCAAGCTCTGGAAGCACATTTGGGAATCGCAGAGTAAGACCAGCGTTGCCTCTTTCTGTCTTCTCAGACTTGGTGCCTGTCAAACAAATGACAATAAAAGGTACTTACTGCAACTGCTTCTAGACTGGATTTCTGTTGATAGCACACAAATAACTCCTTTCCTTCAAGGCAGACTGCACTATATAACATAAAGTAGATGGGATAACACTAATTCAGTTTCAAGTATTTCTAGCTATACCTACTTGTAATGTGGGTATTTTTAATTATGAGCTACTAATCAAGAAGATTAATTTCCCCAGAGCATTACTCATTTGTGATCCTAATCCACATGTCTTTTTACTTTAAATAACTTAAGAGAATATACAGCCAGTGGGGTTAGCAGCAAGAATAAGACCTCATCTTAATATTGTAAGCAGCAGCCCAAGGATCGAGTTGTTCCCTTTGGGATGCAGGTAAAGGCATGAACACAAAACAGAACCAGTGACCTCAGCATACTGAATATTAAAAACACTAAGAATAGGAACCAAACTGGCTTAACTAAAAACCCCAAACCCCTCTTTTCAGCCCTGAAAAGCTCAGAACATCTTTTAAATTACATTAAACACAGGAAATTCATGCTGTGTTTTGTTGGTTTGGGGTTTTTTTCCCCTATAAAACAAAACTACAAAGCTGAGAGAGAGATGTTTTAATAAATGCCTCAAACCTTTCAGAAAACCATTTACCTAGACAGGCTGGAGAAGTGGGCCCAGGGGAACCTCATGAGGTTCAACAAAGCCAAGTGCAGGGTCCTGCACCTGGGTCAGGAAAAACACTATCCATACAGGTTAGGAGATGATGTGCTGGAAAGCAGCCCTGAAGAAAAGGACTTGGGGGTACTCATGGATGAGGAGCTGGACAGGAACTACCAATGTGCATCTGCAGCCCAGAAGGCCAACCCCATCCTGGGCTGCATCACAAGGAGTGTGGCCAGCAGATCAAGAGAGGTGATTGTGCCCCTCTGCTCTGGTGAGACCTCACCTGCAGTGCTGTGTCCAGCTCTGGAGCCCTCAGCACAAGGAGGACATGGACCTGTTGGAGCATTTCCAGAGGAGGACCACAAAAAGAATGATACAACAGCTGGAGCACTTTGGGCTTGTTCAGCCTGGAGAAGAGAAGGCTTAGAAGGGACCTTATAGTGGTTTTCTAGTACCTGAAAGGTGCCTGTAAGGAAGCTGGGGAAGAACTGTCCTTGAGGGCATGGAGTGACAGGATGAGGGATCATGGGTTTAAACTAGAAAAGGGGAGACTGAGGTTAAGTGTTCTCCAATACGAGGGTGGTGGATCACTGGCACAGAGAGGTGGTGGAGGCCCCATCCCTGGGGACATTCAAGGTCAGGCTGGATGGGGCTCTGAGTGACCTGCTCTAGTGAAGATGTCCCTGCTCACTGCAGGGGGTGGGACTAGATGGGCTCTGAAGATCCCTTCTAAACCAATACATTCTATGAGTCTACAGTTCTACCTCTGAAAACAGAAGAGTTGCCCCAGACAAAAAAGCATTCCTGAGGATTCAAATTCTACCAAGCCTGAGATCGTAGCAGGACCTACTCTCCCTCTCCTACACTGGTTATTAGGTGTCTCAAAAGCCTCCATGTGTATTCATGCACAAGAAATAAACTTACCAGGTTTTGAGTGCTGCAGCTCCACACGGTTCTGGTGCCTGTTCACATTCAGATTCTGCAGAGCAGTAACCAAATCAGCTTTGCAGAAAGCCTTGACCTCACTCACAATGGCTTTATTACACAAATTTTTATCATCCCTAGGAGAAGACAATGAACTGCTGACAGAAGCCCAGCATTATTACATAGGAAGTAACAAAAGCAACACAAAAATTCCCTTTGGTAAGCTTAATTTGTGAGCTTCATTGCACATGAGGTTTTCTGTCTCAAGCCATTAGTTCAAAAATTTTAACCAGAAAATTAACTAAAGCAGCTAGTCTGGAAAAAAAAAAGCAACATACTGATAGATGTTTCAGGGTCTGGGTTTGTTTTAAGGAAAAACCAGCTATAAATACTACAGCACTGACACCTAATTGCTCTGACCTCTGCAGGCAAACAAGGCAATGATTCCAGAGCAGTAACAGCTCCTTCAATTGCTACAAGGAATCCTCCTTTTTCCACACCCTTTTTTTACTGTTCTACTGGCCAAACTGCTGGCCCAAACGCCCCTCCAAGGTATATGCTGCTCCAGGAGAACTACTATAAAGGTGCAGCACAAAGCTTCATCCCAGGACTTTCTCAAAAGTTTCTATTGCTTCTAAAGATCAAGGGATTTTCAGATGAAAAGCACTTCTGCAGTCACCACCTCTCCTTAACTCCCAGAAACCTAAGATCATTAACAGCAGCCCCACCAACACTGTGACTCAAGTAGCATGTTGCAGCAGCAACCCAATCCAAAGCATTTAACCACCTCAATCATGAGTATAAATATTTTTTCCCATTTTGTGGCTCTAATGGTATTTTTAATGAGAAATCAGACTGAACTCTGAGAAAGCTAGGCTTTAAGAAGTTTTTTAATTGAACATTTTATAAACTTAATTCCACTTCTAGCCTCAAGGACACGTAGGTGATTGCATCTACAGTCATCCTGTTTTAGTCTATCCTTCTGCCCTAGCTTTAAAGAGGGTGACTGCTCCTCCCAAATGTTATGTCAAAAGCAGCTCCTTCCCTTTCAGGTATCATTTGAAAACAGGTATTTGGCACAAGACTACCTTACACTTTGTAAAAGGCTTAAAAGCACAGAGGAACTCACGTGCAGAGTATGACCACAGCCTGAGGGAAGAGGTTCTGATACTGCAGGCAGCACTGCAGGACACGATCGTCGTTGTTCTCATCACTCAGGCCATCTGCAAATTGAGTTAAGACACAGTCAGAAGTAACTGGACATAAGAAATACTCCAGTGTAGTTGTGACACTGGTTTTCAATCTAACAGCCCCCAAACAAGGGGAGAGAAGTGCAGTTGGAACACAAACCTGAGCTTTGAACTCTTAGGTACTGCCCCACTCAAACCCACTCCAGTCTGGCCAGAAAGTGTTGAGAGACACAGTGAATTTATGTTACATTTGTGTTAAATCCTGTGATGACCAAGTGAAAAGGCAAAGCACAGGACATACCCTCAGCTCTCAGGCAAAAGGAGTTAACTGGCTCAATTTCCATTAAGAGATCCCCAGCTTAACTGCTGCAGCTAAAAGCCAGCAGTAACTGATAAAACAATGATGAGCAAAGCACTAATTGCAATGAGGCATTTGCATATGATAGACTTGCACCTGCTCCAAAGGCTGCTGCAAGCTATCCACTAATTTTAATTAGTAAACTCTAGAGTGCAGGCTGTATTGAACTCCAAATGTAGTGCTAAGGTTCTCACCATGTGAACCCCAAGGATTAAGCACCCATGGGCCTACCAACACTTACAGGGGTCCTACAGGGAAGTGGGAGAGGGGCTGTTCCCCAGGGGGTGCAGGGACAGGACAAGGGGCGATGGCTTCAAGCTGACAGAGGGCAGGGTTAGGTCAGACAACAGGAAGGAATTCTTTACTCTGAGGGAGGTGAGGCCCTGGCACAGGCTGCCCAGAGAGGCTGTGGGAGCCCCATCCCTGGAGGTGTTCAAGGCCAGGTTGGATGGGGCTTTGGGCAGCCTGGGCTAGTGAGGCTGTCCCTGCCCATGGCAGGGGGGTGGAACTAGATGGGCTTTGAGGTCCTTTCCAACCCAAAGCACTCTGTGATTCTATGAAGCAAACAGATTGCAGATGTATTACATATTTTTTGAGAAGCCAGCTGCATGGATTGCCCCCACAATTTTGGATCTTGTTTTTTCAGACACATGTAGATGAACTGGACTGCAGGGATAGCTTTGTCCCGAACGTGCTGCAACATCTTCCCCTTCTTCAGGTTGTCCAACTCTTGCAGAACGACCCAAGGAATTATTAGGGCAAGCCTGCCAACCCCTGGAAGGAAACAAAACACCCACATACTAGAGTTGAATCAATTCAAACACTGTATTTAGGTAAGCTCAGACTGATCTCTCTTGGCCAGGACTTCACATACTCTGTGCTCAAGAGTGCCTAGGACTAAAGAATAAACAACTGAAAAGACCAAGTTCCTTCCCTCTTCCCAACAATGTAACTCCAAACTGGCACATTGTTTGCACATAAAAATGACAGTATTAGGCAAACAACAGGAATAAACCCTTTTAATAAACCCTTTCCATAATGGAGTAACTGCATCAGTAGGTGAGGGAAGAGCTACAGATGTCATCTATCTGGATCTCTGCAAGGCCTTTGACACAGCACCCCACAAGAACCCTTCTCTTAAGTTGGAGAGAGAGGAGTTTGATGGGTGGAGTGTTCAGTGGGTAAGGAATTGACTGGGTGGTCACATCCAGAGGGTGGTGGTCAATGGCTCCAAGTCCAGAAGGAAGACAGTGACAAGAGGTGTCCCTCAAGGGTCTGTGCTGGGACAGGTGCTGTTTAGTATTTTTATTAATGATACTGACTGGGAATGAGTGCACCCTCAGCATGGCTGCTGATGACACCGAGCTGGGTGGTGAGGTCAATGTGCCAGAGGGGCACAATGCCATCCAGAGGGACCTGGACAGGCTAGAGAAGTGGGCCCAGGGGAACCTCATGAGGTTCAACAAAACCAAGTGCAGGGTCCTGCACCCGGGTCAGGACCATCCCAATTATCCATACAGATTAGAGGATGATGTGCTGGATGGAAAGCAGCCCTGAGGAAAAGGACTTGGGGGTACTTGTGGATGAGAAGCTGGACAGGAGCCACCAATGTGCATCTGCAGCCCAGGCAGCCAACCACATAGAGCAGATCAAGAGAGGGGATTCTGCCCCTCTGCTCTGCTCTGGGGAGACCTCACCTGAAGTGTGGTGTCCAGCTTTGGAGCCTTCAGCACAAGAAGGACATGGACCTGTTGGAGTGTGTCCAGAGGAGGGCACAGAGGGAGGATCATCATAAAAATGATCCAAAGGTCAGATCACCTCTCCTGTGAAGTCAGGCTGAGAGAGTTGGGCTTGTTCAGCCTGGAGAAGAGAAGGCTCTGGGGAGACCTTACAGTGGCCTTCCAGTCCCTAAAAGGTGCCTGTAAGGAAGCTGGGGAAGAGCTGTTCCTGAGGGCATGGAGTGCTAGGATGAGGGGTGATGGTTTTAAACTAGAAAAGGGGACATTTAGGTTGGATATTAGGAAGAAGTTCTTCAATATGAGGGTGGTAGATCACTGGCACAGGTTGCCCAAAGAGGTGGTGGAGGCCCCATCCCTGGAGACATTCAAGGTCAGGCTTGATGGGGCTCTGAGCAGCATGGTCTAGTGAAGATGTTCCTACCCACTGCAGGGGGTGGGACTAGATGGCCTTTGAAGGTCCCTTCCAACCCGACACATTAGATGATTCTATGGTTCTAATCAATACATTACTTTGACAACAGCATGTAGTGACTTTGTGAAATACATTTGCAGCAATTAATATCCTGCCCACACTCCCTCTAGGCTGTTAAAACAAAGGTGACAGCAGCTGAAATAGCCTTAAAACACCTGAATGACCACAGTCAGGGAGCAAAACCAGTGGTCAGATAAAAGGAGCAAGGGTTTGTGCTAACTGCCAGCCAACGTTCCTTGGCCAGGAGCTGGAAGTGCAGATATCAGACCATGGTTTGAACCTTAAAGCTGCTACACACAAAACACAGGGTAAATCAGAAATGTAATGACTGTGCTGCACAGGCTATTTTGGAAAAAAAAATACATTGAGATCCCTCTGCTTTGTACTGAACAGGTCAGGAACCAGCAACCTGCTGAACCTATTGCGTAATGGGGCTGGTGCTGGGCCAGAAACTGGGAGCAGCAATGTTCTGTATTAAAAAAGGGGAAAGAAAAAGACTTCTGTGAGGGCAGCTCCCAGTGTACACAGCACACCGCTCCTCACGTGGGAAGGGAGAAGTACAGCCTGACACACTCTTGAAAATTACTCAGGCCCTTTAAAGTTAATTTCCCTGTGTGTTCACCAGCTGAATGCAGCAAAGGGCTCTTAATATTCTGATAGAATCCTAATCCTGCTGACACCAAATCACTAAGAGCTTCACAACCTATTAAGGGCAAACATTAAAGTCAGGGTCTGCAATCTCAATTCCTGAGAGGTTGCTCCCACATCTCGTGAATCAAGCGACCTTCAACCCAACCTGACTGACTGCTTCTGGTATTTTAGAATTTAGATTTCAGATTTCTAGGGGGGAAGCTAAAAAGAGAGCAGAGAACATCACAGCCACTAGAACTGGATTAAATGCTTCAAAGTCTGTTCTTACAATTGGTAAGATTTATTTACTTCTAAGGAGTCACGTACGTTCCTGGGAACGCTGACTGTGATCCTCTTCAGGTAGGTAGGTACAAGCACAGCAGGTTCTACTTTCCTGGCTGAACTGCCCTTAAGAAGCAGCCTACTCAGGCTCACAGCACCAGCCTCTTACCTGTGAGCCTCCCGTCCCCACGTGAGACCTGCTGCCTTAAGGAACCCAGGTGGGTTTTTCCTCACATAGCCTGAACTCCTACAACTATTTTTGTTGTGGGGTTTTTTTCAAAATATGTCTTATTGATCACCATGTATTGACATACCTGGTATATCCTCAGATTTCAGGGATCTGACAAACTCAAGGTGACTGATCATTATATTTGTGTCAATCACCACCAATATGTTCAAACCAGAAGTAAGAGACTCTGGGGGGAAGAGAGGAAAAACAAAACAGAGTTGTGAAAATCAGCTGTGTGTTCTCTACTCAGCCCATTAACCAACCACCATAGCTAGTGGCAATCAGATACAAAGAACATCCAATCATGACATACCAGCAGAAATATTTAAATCTGGTTCTGGAAGATCAATTTCCATACTTGTAAGTTCTCCACAAGTCTGCACTACAGACAGTGCCACCGTCTTCTGAACACGGGCAACGTGCAAGTCTTCCACTATCTGCATCTACAGTGCAAACACCCATGACATCAACTGTCAGAACACTTAGAGATTGTTCTCAAGCAAGATTCTTTTGCAGTAATGTTGCTGTGTTAGAACTGACTAAAAATGAAGCGTGATAAATTTCAAGTTGGTACAGCAAATGTAAAGCCATGAGCACCTTCTGCACACCCACCACAAGAAGTGCAGAACAGATGTCCAAAATACAGCTGAGAAGGAAGACTTCTTTCTTATGATGTTTCTACCCTTGTATTGAAAATACTTGTTCCATCTTTTGCTACACAGACTGCAAGCTTCCTCATGGGTGCTGGAACCGATGAGCTCTCAAGGTCTCTTCCAACCCCTACAATTCTGTGATTTCTTAAAAAAAATATGTCCCTTTTCCAATTTGGAAGTTAGAAGGTGGAAGATGAGATAGTTAAGAGTATATAAGCAACCATGAAGGTCCTGTGCATTGCAGAGTAACAGCAGGGCAATCTTTTATCTCAAAGTTCCTGACTATCAGTGCTTTAGCAAATCTGTTCAGTATTGGGGGGAAAAAAGCAGCTCAATTTTTTTGTTGAAGCCATAGATCATAAGCCAACAATGCAAAAGTACTAGGAAAGGCCATGGAACCATACTAGGAAAGGCCATGGAACCATACTAGGAAAGGCCATGGAACCTTGGTGCCACGAGTTTTTAATACAAATCAGAAGTGTAAAATGAAAGCATCACCAACCTCTTGGTCTGTTTCTGTGTTCTGACTGTCTTGACTGGGTGAAAACACTTCAAAGCTCTGTAGGAAGAGTTAAAACAACCATACCAACGCCATGAAATATCAGAGCAGACTGAGGAACTAGTGATCCCCACATCAGGAGTCTTGGAATACAGCTCTTCAGTGTAAAACAAGTACATCACTAACCTTCTGGACAGACTTTAAGTCCTCACCAGCTCGGTAGGTGTCAGATGTGCACGGGACTTCAAATTTCTAGAAACAGTTAGGAACAGAAATAGAACAGTATCAACCTTCTGGAGGGCTTTTCAGAGGACACTGAATATTCCCAAGTTAAATGAATAGGGAACATAAAACATAGTTTTGATATCCACAATGAAGCATCCTCCATATCATTTCAAAAGGGTTTAGGAGGACAGCTTTAAAAAAAATAAAAATTAACATGGTGGTTTACACACTGAGCCTATTTTTCCATCTCTGTGGGTCTGTGACTGTTACTTGTGCTCCTGGCTTCCCACCATAGGACAGATATGAATTTAACAGAGAGTGTCAAGCAAAGGGGCACTAAGGCGATGAAAGGACTGGGGCATGTCACACAAGAGGCTGAAAGAGATGGGGTCGTTTGGGCTGGGGAAGAGAAGAGGGAATCTTACCAATGCTTATAAATACCTGATGGGAGGCTGTGAAGATGGAAGCAGGCTCCCAGGGGTGCCCTTTGATGGACAAAATGCAAACTGACACACAGCAAATTCCACCTGAACTTAAAACCCCACAATTTGTTTTTTTACAGCAAAGGTGCTTTAACAGGCTGTGCAAAGAGGGTGTGGAGTCTCCACCCTTAGAGACCTGACTGGGCACACTCCTGGACAATCCTCCCTAAGCTGACACTGCCTGAGCAAGGGGGTTGGACTAGGTGATCTCCAGAGGAGCATTCCAACCTCAACAATTCCAGGATTCCATATGTAGTTACCATCTTAGTGCACACACAAAACGATTGTGCTACCACAACATGAACTGAGATCTCCAAAATCTACTGCCAGGGGTGTTAAACAAGAGCAACAACAAAACCAAAGTAACCACACTCAAGATAAACTTGAGGTGCTGAGCCAACCACAAGCTCGAACTTTGGAACAAACTGATTACAGCTAAGTAGGAATGTAGCTGTAAAATGTGACTTTACTCCTAGATCTACAAGTTCTCCTCCCATCACTTTGCTAGCAAGGAGTACCTGCCTGGCAGGGGAGTTCTCCTGGGTTCAGTTTATTCATTCAAAAATGATACAATCACTTCAGCTCAAAAATCCCTCTGATGACTTAAAGTGCAGACACAATCCTAGCAGGCAAAGCCTCTGTTCTTTGAGCTTGTTTAACCCCCTCACAGAGCAGAGACATGTTTTAACATGCTTTTCACTGGGATCAGGAAAAAACCCACCTAGTTAGCTGTGAAATCCTGTTTGAAGTCTATAAGAACAGAGTCTGCTTATATATAAGCTCCCTGCCATTCAGAAACCAGCCTGAAACATCTATCTGCATAAAACAAAGAATTGGGTTCTCATTACCTGCTCAAAGCGTGATGCTGTGGCTTCAGAGCCTCCTCCTTCAGTCCCTGAGTTACCAGCAGCTGTATCAGAACCAACACTCTGCTTTTTCCATTTACAAGAGTCCCACTGTTGTGGTGGTCGAGTTGAATAGTGTGGTGGTGGATGTTTACTCCCGTGATGCTTTTTCTTAAAAAGCTCCTCACGTTCTTCTTCATCCTCATCTTCCCAAGTCCTAGGTAACGTTTGTGGCTTCCTAGTGAAAGGCCTGTCATTGCAGAGAGCTCCTGTGGAGGTATCAGAGGGCTTCTTTGGCACTCTGACATCTTCACCCCGTTTTATTGTCCCAGCTGCCTTTTTATGTGCTACATGTGAATCGTACTCAGAGGACTTAAATTTTTCCAACATAGTCTGTTCTGCTTTTAACTTTAGTTTGCAGAGTTCAGCTTTCTCCTTTTTCTTCTTCAGTGCCTTGTCCCTCTGAAGCTCAAAGCTATGCCAGAGTCTTTTCCCTTCTGTTCCATCAGAATGACTTCTGTTATAACTCTCCTTGCCAGCAGTAGCTACATCAGGAGCGCTGGTACTTTTCCCATGTTTAATTTCTTTGGCTTTAAGCTGAATAACTATTTTCTTTTGCTTTTCCCTTTGGGTTAAGGAACTGGCTGCAGCTTTGCTTCTGTTTGGAGATTTTCCTTGGGATCTTCCATCAGCACCATGAGAAATACTAGAACTTTGAGCGTGCTTCTTCACTTGTCCATCTTTCTCTACTTTGAATCTATAAAACATGAGAAAAAGTAACATCATCTAGCTCAGTTAATGTAAAACAACAATGCCTGCACTTGATTTAGGCAGCTACAGTAATTTATGACTATCAATTTGGCACATTCTTAAACATGAACTTGCTGCAACATCTGTCTTTAAAAATAGTTTAATACAGCATTTTTAGTATTTAGATTTTTCCCAGCTGTGCAGGTATTTTAGGTTACAAAACTAAGGTAAAGCCTTTTCCACATTCATTATCTATTGCTTTGAGGGATGCCCTACCAAGTCTGGTTTCCTCTTACCACACAAATGAGTTTTAATTGTAGTTTAAGGATGTATGAGGTGTGTCACCCTAAAACTGGAGCGTGCAGCAGTTCAGCTTGGCTGCAGAGTCAAACACAGCACAGCCTTCAAACAGGGCAGGAGAAACAAACTGGAGTAATTGGAACATTCTACAGACATCAGGAATTATATGAAAACTCAACACAAACTTCCTTATAAAAGCAGGGAAAACACTCAATGAATTTATTAGACACTAGGTTTAAAATATCCCAAGAAAACTGCTGCCCTAGAACACTGTTGCCAATAACATTGGGGAGGTAAAGGCCATTTGACAAGCTCAGGTAGAACAGGTAACTTAAATGCACTGACAGGCACCCACTGTCTGGCTCAGGAGACTCCTCCCTGGTTCTCAGACACCAGAAGGTCTCACAACAAGGAAAAACCATTTCATATTTGTCTTGTTTCACAGTTATTTCATTCTGCACTGCTAAACAGTGCTTAACAGCAGGTACACAGGCAGCTAAAAATCCTATGACTTACAAACTCCAACCTAACAGAGAAACTACAACTAGATATTGCTGTGGTTAAGAAACAAGCCAAAGCTTTTCCATCCTGGGATTCATGAGAATGTTCTCACTTTATCTGAAGTACCTCTCAAGCACTGTTTGCCTTTGCTACCCTTAAGGTGAAAGACTGGAAAGACTGCTTTCTTAGCCTCGGAATATTCAAATGGGAGGAGAAATCAATGGTTTCAGGACTACAGGAACCTATTCAAGGTACTAAGGTCACTGCAGAACTATCCTCTAGACTTCACCAGAGCCTTTTTTTTTTGCTAACAAAATGTGTAATCTGCAATACAGGCCAGTAAGGTAGTGCTTAAGACAAAAAATACTATTTTTTCATGGCACGGGGCTGGAAGGCTACAATAAGGAACACCTTACTTGGAGCATAGCAGCATATGTTAAGAGTTTTAAAAACCATAGCCTGTCAACTATCTCAAATTGCCCACCTCAGAATCTACTTGTTAATGCAATGCCAACGCTTCATCAATTAAACTACTGTTTTATTGGGTAAACAAGGCAAAACGATTAAATTCAGTCCTAAAATAAGCCCATGGCTGCTTTATCCTTAAGTTGCTCCACTCAGTGACAGAGCAAGGACTTACCTCTGAAGTTCTGTCTCTCCTTTCATAGCACGGTTGTAAGATCTTGTGTCCTCAGAGGTCTGAAATAAGGAAACAAACCCAAAGGTTTATAGAGAAAGCTGCAGTTGAAAAACCTCCTAAGACAGAACATGCAATTATTTCATACTAGATTCACCATGACTGCTAGCCTTGGAAAAAGCAGCCATATACCTCACTTATGATTTAGTATTTAGATTTTGTTTTATTTAAGAACAAAAAAGGGGGGAAACTGAGTGTGCTACATAGTCCTGGGCTATAAATAAAGCTTAACCAATTGAAGACATTTAGGATTCACATGTTTCATATCCTCTGCAAGTATAGCAATATAATACACACATTTTTGTATATTCATAAAAATTTTGGGGGAACAGAATGTTACTTGAAGGCTGCTCCCAGGTAACCCCTAGGTAAGGCCAGGGAGGTTATTTCTAAGGAAGGTTTTTGTGCAGAAGAGATGTGTTCTTAATTCTCAGTAAGGGGGAGAAGTGGAGATGCATTATTAGTTCTCATCAGATTTACTGATTAGGTGGAACAGTGTGAAACCACAGTTACATGGACCTAATTAGGAGTAAAGATAGTCTCCCAAGCAAAGAACTTGAGCAGCCCTCGTTTAAAAAGCAATCATACCACTGCTTTGCATATTGACATTGCAAGCTGTGCCACACTTGCCTTGGGGAGCAACTGGAAAGCAACTTTCAGCAGGCCAGAACAGAAAGCAGTTTGTTACTGCAGCAGAAGGACAGACAGACTGCCCAATGAGGCAGCTCAGTTCTACACACCTTTGGGTCACACGACTTGGTATTCCCAAAGCTACAGCAGGGTGTAGGAACTTACAACAGGGAATAGTAACACGTGGTTTACTTCAGGTAAGGAAGCTCTAGACAGCACAACCTGTTACAAATAATTCACTCCTTCAAGAATTGGGTCTTGCTGGCTCAGTGAGGCCAAGAGGTCACTGATGCAGAGATTTTTCCTAACTAGAGAGGCCTGTGATGACCCTGAGGCCTTAGTTATTTTACTTCCACGTTAGAAAAGTGCTTCATTAAATAATACAAGGATTGCAAAAATTGGTGGAGTCCTAAGGAAGTAAGGAAGCCTTGAGAACTTCTGGCTGCAGTTGGTTCTGGAGCTCTAACGGCAGCAAACCTGATGAAATGATAACTAACAGGGCTGTTAAAGACTGCTGCCACTGAGAGCTGTATCTATCAGTGCAGCCTGCTGCAGGTCTGCTCCACTCACACGCTTATAGTCCAATAGGAATCAGGTAGTGTACTGGTTATTCACAACTCAAGGAATTGGCAATCCATGAACGACACACTCGGGATCGATACCAGCGATACAACAGAGGAACAACACACAACAGTGTTGAGGACATGGGTGCTTGGGCCACACAACTTCCTAGAACCTGCTACCCCACATGCTGTTGAGAAAGGGCCCCCACAAGATCACACACAGCCCCCCAAGGCGTGGGACCCTAGGGGATGCACCCCCCCACACCATCCCAGCACTCCGCCAGCTGTAACACTGGGTAGGGACAGCATCCGGCAGTGCTCTGTCAGGGAAGGTGGACGTGGTGAGGCTGGTGGGATGACTGGTAGTATCAAACCCAGCCTGACTACTGCCCTCTTACCACCTTCTCTCTTCAAGAGCTATTCCCCTACAATCAGGATTTTTCATGATGCTTTTAACATTTCCTTTCAACCAGCTCATTTTCTCAAAAGTCCCTCGATAATTCCCCAACCTTCATTTGGTCACTCTGGTCATCTTAAGCAAGCTTTCTGGCTGATTACTTTCCTCTTAGCATTACCAGTCCTCTTGCACAGACTGGTTAGGTGTCCTGCTGCAGTCCCACAGCTACCACAGCATGGGCTGTTACCCTGAGGCAGCTCTGCAGAGATCTGTACTAATTTATACTCACGAATCACATGGCAAACCCCTGAAAGAGTAATCTGCAGTCCTACTCACACCACACCAAAAAAAGAGCCCCAAAGCCCCCACAATCATGCCTAAATATGATTCCACTTCAAGGCTGACTCCTAACCTGCACGATCTGAAGACACCTCTTATCCATACTGTGATCACACCAAAGAACTGCTTGCTACTATGTGGAGGTTGCCTATATATCTTATAGTTCAGGTTCTTACTATCACTTGTGCTGGTCAATGTCTGCATATAGCAATGTTTAATCCTGTCTCCAACAGATCGAGCTCATGTAACAGTTAAAACTCTTGTGTTCTTCAAATCAATGCAGGCACTGGCAATACAACTGTAGTACAAGGTTTGAAGCCAAGTTTTTACCCTTTGTATTACAGAATTAAAAAGCAAGCCTTAGACTTGATGTTAAAAGGCAAACTGAGTAACAATTGGGAAATCAGGAGGAAAACAATAGCTACAAATATTTGACTTTGAACTACATTTTCTACATAAGCAAAATCTTTCTAACATGTATGGCTCAGTTTATAGGGCTGTAATATCACCCTAATTACAAACACCTCCTACCATTTTGAGGCATTCATGATAAGACACTTACAAGTTCTCTTACGTCACATACACTTTACAAAACTCCAAGAAAAAAAAATATCTAGGAAATTGATGTGTGAATGTATTTAATCTACTGATTTACTGGATAAACATTATGCTACTGGCCAGGAAATAACTTCCCAGAGGAGAGATAACCAACCAAAAAGAACAGAAAGTGACATACAAACATGAACAGACTGTCACCCCTGTAGCACCTGCATTTTACAAGCTTACTCACTAGATACAAATACACACCAGAGTACACTGAGAATCTACATCTGATTTTACTTTCATGTCTCAGTGGTAAAGAGAAAATATTTAAGAGTTGCTTGCTAAAACCTGCAAGGAACTATTTGTGATTAAACAGAAAATTAAGATACATGATCCAAGATCACGGGGCCCTCACTACAAGAAAGACACCAAGGCCCTGGAGTGTGTCCAGAGAAGGGCAACCAGGGTGGGGAAGGTTCTGCAACACAAGTCTGATGAAGAGCAGCTGGGAAAAGAGATGGGACTGTTCAGCCTGGAGAAGGCTCAGGGGAGACCTTACTGCTCTCTACAACTACCTGAAAGGAGGTTGTGGGGAGCTGGGGCTCAGCCTCTTCTCACAGATAACCAGTGACAGGACAAGAGGGAATGGCTGCCAGTTGTGCCAGGGGAGGGTCAGGTTAGAAATGAGGAGAAATTTCTTCTCAGCAAGAGCAGTTGGGCATTGGGACAGGTTGCCCAAGGAGGTGGTGGAGTCACCATACCTCGGGGTGTGCAAGGGAAGGCTGGATGAGGTACTTAGTTTGAGGATATGGGTTCATGAGTAGTATAGGTGGTAGGGGGATGGTTGGACTGGATGATCTTGGAGGTCTTTTCCAACCTTAGTGATTCTATAAAGAACAATCCAGGATAACAGTAGTGGTATTGGTTACAGCTTTAAGCTCAATTTCCTCAACCAGAAAGATATACTAAAATAAAAATGTCTCATGTCTTCTAGCACCCACACTACACACAGCCTCTGGAGAATGACACAAGCCTGCCTAGAATAGTTACTGAACCAATTCAACCCTCCTGTTGTTCTTAATGAGCCACCTTTAAACTTGATTCACCCTTCTGTCACAGAACTGCCTAACGACTCATTCTCTTCTCACCTGAATGTGGGGGGTTTAATTAAGATAATGATAATACTAATAACACAGCCATTCCTACTTTGTCATCCTGGCCATCCAGACAGTCTTCCTTTCCAGTTAATTTCTTCGGCTTCTTTTTAGACATCTTCAAATCCTACAGAAAAACAATGTTTTTGTTATTATTTATTTAAAGGTGGGTTGTTTTATTTCCAGTTGATATAAAAAAAAATAACTGAATAAAGAAAAAATACTCTAATACTCTTCTGTTGTTCTCTCACTACAGAACCACAGCAGATTACAACAAGGTTCATGACTCACATCTCACTACCCAGAGAACTTTGCAGAAAAGGAGGACCACAATTACCCTGCTCCCATGGCACATCTATGGCACTAGCAGGCAGGAACATTCTTTAACACTTAATCATACAACCCTCAAGTTTCGAGGCAGCTCCTACTCCCCTAACTCTCCTTAAGCCCCCCTTACCCTGGGGTGAAGGCAATATCGTGGTATCTTGCCATAGCCAGGCCTACCGAAAACACGGAGGGGTGCAAGGGGGCTTCACGAAAGCCTCACGAGAAGATCCTGAAGCTCTGGAGGCGAATTTCCTGAGCACAATTCACCTCCCGAGATAAATAAGCCGCGGAAAAGGCTCAGCCGTGGAACAAGGCAGGCACGGTACATACAGGGCTTCAGCAGCCGGCCTCCGACATGGGCGGGCCGAAGCGGCTGCAGGCAGCACGGCCGCTCCGCCGAGCGGAGGGACAGCAGCCTCTGCCACAGCCCCACGCGTGAGGAAGGCGAATACAGGGCGAGCCTCCGCGGCCCGTCAGGGCACAAGCCGACCGGCCTCCCCCAGCCCGCCCAGCGGCTGCCAGCGTGCCCCCTTCCCTCCCTCCGCCTCCCCGACAGCAGGGCACCTGACAGTCGGCTCGGACGCACCCTCACGCCGAAGTCGAAACTGCCGGCCGCTCCGCTCCGCGCCCCCTCCCCACCCGCCGCCCCCAGGACACCGAGCGCCCTGAGGAGGACGGTGCCGGCGGAGAGGCCTCAGGGCTGCCCCAAGCAACTTCCCCGTCAGGCACAGCCCTACCGGGGCCCCGCCCGCCCCCAGCAACTACCCTGGCCCCTCCCCGCCGCGGGGCGCGCTGGGCCAGGCCCAGCCTCCGAACCGGAGCCCTGCTTGAGGGGCGGCCCCAGCCCAGGGCCTGAGGAGCCCTGGGAAATGTAGGCGGAGCGGGCCCGCCTCTTCTGCCGCTGTACGTGCCGGGCCGCCACCGCCGTGCTTTCCCGCCTGTCTCCCTCCCGAACAAGAGGCTTGTGGGCACGGCGGAGTGCTCCTTCCGCTCGCCTCAGCTCCCTCGGCCCGCCGCCGTGCCGTCTCCAGAGAAGATGGCAGCTGAGGAGGCTGCAGAGGCCTCACTAGCGCAGCTATCCCCGGAGGGGAGGCATTTAAGACGGGAGGACGACCACGAGGAGACCCCCGAAGACGGCGAGGAGATCGCGGCGCTCAGTGAGGGCCGGGCGTTGGGGTTCGCGGTACCGGTGAGGCAGGAGCCGGGCTCTCCGGCCCCCTCTGAGAGAAGTGGCGGGCCGCTACCGCTCCTCACCGCGGGTCCGCGGCCGTGCCTGGGAGATGCTGCGGGCGGGCGCCATGCGGGGACGTAGTGGGGAGGGAGAAGCGCCGCCCGTGAGGGTTTGAATTCCTAGCCGGGCTCCTGGAACCGCCCTCCAACCGTCTCCTCACCGCGAGGGAAGCACGGTTCGAATCGTTCTATCGACTCGCGGCGGGATGGGGCCGGCGCGGGGCGGGCAGCGGCCCCACACGTGCTCCCTGGCGCGGCCCGGGGCTCAGCTCGGCACCTCCCGCCGCGCCGGGGCGGCCCCGCAGTGGGGGGAGCAGCACCAGTGCCGCCCTCCCATCCCATCCTGTCCCCTCCCGCCTAACCCTCGTCGTCACTGCTGGTCTGTTTAACGCCGCTTCGCGCCGCGGGGTCCCGTGAGGGAGCGGGGCCTGCGGGAGGCGGGCTGGGGGTGCGGAGCGGGGCCGGCGCCGCCTCACGCCTCTTCTCGCCCGGGTTCTGCGTCGGAGCTGCCGGTGCCGCCTCTCCAGCGCGCCAAACGCGGCGGGGCCGCCCGCCCGCCCTCCTTCCGCCGCCTGCCGGTGCCCTGCACGTGCCTCCCGGTCGCGGCATGCTCTGGGCACACGCGGGCCGGGCCGGCCGCCAGGAACCCTCTCGGCTTCCCCGCTCTCTTTTCGCTAACGAAGCGCGGAGAAGCTGTCGCCAGGCACCTCGGCTGGCAGGGAAGTAGCCGGCGCTGAGAGGCAGGGCGAGTTTGTATCGAGTCTCCTGTCAGCTGGGATTAAGAGGACCTGTGGGAAGCGCGGCAGGGCAGGGCTGCTCTCCGTGTGTCCTAACGTAGGGAGAATTGTTCTGCTCTGCTTCTGCCTCTCCCAAATGCTTGTCTGACCCCTCCTGAGGTATTCCTTCTATTTCCTCTTTCTGGTTTTTTGTTTTAACAGCAAAGGTACGTATCACCGCTCCCCCCAGGGCAGCCATAAGAACTGCTGGAAGATCCTTCCAGCCCTTATTCTGTCTTTAGTAGATGGCTTGGGAAGAGCAGCAGAGGCATGCTCCAGAAGTATCCCCAAGCACAAACCGGCTTGTCTCGCTCCCTGTTTTCTCAAGTCAGAGGTTGCACCTTGGTATCTAAAGTCCCATGGTGGATTTCTCTGCCATAAAGTTCTCACTTTGGCACTCGTAAACCCGACTCGCTTTGGCCTCCAGTCACCCTTTTCCCCCCTACATCTGCCTGTTCCCTTTGGAGCTTGACAGACCAGGTGCAGTTCAATGTGTGTCCCTCTCCCCGCTGCTCCTGAGGATTTATCTCTCTTCCTTTCCCCAGAGCTGTGGTAGAATCCCAAGGTGGCAGTCCTGACTGGTGATGCTCAGCTCAGGGTCCATGCATTCATACCAGAAATCAGAATTAGGAGGGGGTGTTCCCCCCAATTTTTTTCGTTGTTGTTTTATTGCACACACTCTGATTCCAAAGTCCTTTGGAAATTCTTCAGTGGGCCCACCCTAGCCCTACCCGGAGAAGTCATTCATTTGCAAATGCTGATGGCACCAGCACTGGAACCCTCATCCCACCTCTGATGGTGGCACATTCCTTCTTCCTTACCCTCCATTTTTTCAAACTGTTCAACTAGTCATAACCAGTCCTAAACTTCTCAGGTTTTCTTAGCTGCTAGCATATCCTTAGGAGCATTTGGACCTCCCCCTTGCCTGCTTTGCCTTGCTAGCACTGCTTTTTGCCAGAAAACAATACGTAAATATTACTTTGTTAACTTTAAACATGATACAGGTGGGCAAATAGTTTTGTCTGTCCAAGCAGTTTCCAAGGATGAGCAACAATTATTCTCATGTTATTCCCCAATACATCATTTACATGTTTTTTCCCCCTCCTTCACACTTGTAAGTCATTTTTGGCTGTTAAAAGCAGCAAATTATTTGAAACAAATGAGCATATCTGTTTAATTCGGTAATATCAGCAACTCTTTAACTGATTTGGTGTGTTTTTTGTTTGCTTGATTTTGTTAAGATGGTGTAGTTGTCTCTGGAAAAATGAAAAACAACAACCTGGATGTGAAGGTTACTGAACCAGGGTTGGAAACTGAAGAGAAAGGGATGGAGGAAGAATCCGCAAGGGAATCCGATAGCAGCATTTTGGATGTATCATCTGACTATCCAAGAGGTTTGCCAACACATTCTAAGAATATTTGTGTCGTGTGCTTGAGGGAAGGAGGAGGAAAAGTGGTGATGCTGTGAAAAGCTGAAATCAGAACTCAGCTAGCCTTGGTGACTGAAGCAGCAGGAATTATGTATTGCAGCGCTCGGGGATCGCTCCTCCTGATGGGCGTATGGGGCAGTTACATGGCTTTTATACAAGATACATATGCATATTCATAATACATGCATATTCATAGGGTTTCCAACAAATGTTTTGTTTTTCTGTCATGAGAACCCGTTATCACCCATTATAATCTCTTGGTGGGCTGCAGAGACATTTGATGTCCATTTACTTAATTTACTCCTCTTCATTACATGTCCTTTTGGTGAGCTTTAGCTTTTGTCTTGCTAACAAAGCCACAGAGCTGGTTCTACAGACTGCTGCCCAGAGAGGCTGTGGAGTCTTCTTCTCTGGAGACATTCAAACCCCACCTGGATGCATTCCTGTGGGATTTAGTCTGGGTGATCCTGCTCTGGCAGGAGGTTGGACTAGATGGTCTTTCAAGGTCCCTTCCAACTCCTGTTTATCCCTCCTCCTCACTCCCTTCTCAGAGCTAAGCTGTCTCTCCTGAGGTATCACAGTGTGCTGACATTGTGGTCCTTCTAGGCAGAACTTAGCACGTCCTTTACACTGTTCCTAGCTGACCATCTAATATTTATCACGCTCCCCTCTCCAGTAGAAACAGTGGGTAAGAAGGGTAAAGGGGATGTGTGAAATCTCATTTCCCATATGTCCAAGAGGTATAGGTGCATTTTTTCCCTTGCATCTGAATGAAACACTTTCCTGAGGCATTGGGAATCTCATTGAAATGAGATGCCATTTTCCCCTTAGTAACAATTCTAGATATCACTGCAGAAACTCATACTTAGACAAGTCAAGGTTAGATGAGGAATGATCTACATCAGGCCCTGATGCTAACAGCACCACAGAGAAAACCTATTGTGTGTATCTGAGCACAGGAATTAAAAGCTAGGAGTTGCTTGTAACCCTGGCTTTACAACTCATTGTACACAGAACACTGATGAGTCGATGTCTTTGTTTCACATAAGAAAGCCTGAAGGCTAATCCTGGAAAAGCTTGGTGGAGGTTTAATATTGCTGGAGAATCCCTAGTGCTGGGGTGTTCTGTGCACTGAAACCAATTACGCTGATTTATTGGATAAGCTAATTCTCTTTAGCAAATTTTCTCCCCTGTTCCCATTGACTGAATGGTCAGGAGGTAAATGTGAAGGTTAGACAGTCTCCTAAGGGAGGGGGAAGTGGTAGAAAGTAATGCATCCTGGCTATAGGGTGAATGATTGTTACTTATAATGGGTCTGTTTCCAGCTGACACTCAAGTTTTGCTGGATCATAGGATGATTTTCTACTGTGATGCTTCATGTGCATGATTCACCTTCACTAATGATGCAGTAAAATCAGGAGTAAATGGAATGTGACTTGATTGTTTCAGCTTGGGGTGGGTTTTTTTTCCAAATTTCTAATTTGAGAAATTGGATGTGTGTCAGGGTTAAAAAGCAAGTAGAAATATGTGGATCTTCTCTAAGAACCCTTCTGGGGATTAATTTTATGTGGAAGTTAAAGGATACAAATGAGTATTCTAATTGGCATCGTAGCCATTCTCTAACAGTGCTAGAGTTGAAATGATGCATAGAAAACCAGCAGTAAGCTGAATAATTTTTAACTAAGAATGTTTAATTTCTAAATATCTCTGCTTTTTAGAGAAACATATTTCAATTCAACGACACCTCACTGATCTAGAGAAACTAGCTGACCTGAAAGAAGGTGAGTTTCTCATGGGAGCATCCAAGAACATACATCTTCCTGCTAAAGGTATTTACATTTTTTCCTTAGGTTTTACTTATAACATGCTCTGTGTATTTATAATGCTTGAAGAATGGGAGCTTCATGAGAAGAGCTTAAAGACTTTTTCCCTTCCTTATTGAATGCTGTACCCCCTGCAGTGAATTTAGGGCCTTGGGGATTCCTCTTCATGTTTTTCATCAGTGTTGTAGCAATTCTGATGTTGGCAGTGCAAAAGGGGAATTCTAGCTGTGGATGTAGCATTCTTCTGCCATGGGTGTTAATGAAGTTTATTACCACCATGTAATTGATACCCAGTAAATCCTAAGTCAGTAAGAGGCCGATCAACATTAGAGAGCAGCGGTGATTTATTTGGTGAGCTGTAGGCTACTGCTGTTGGCTTCAGTGGGACAGGACTCTGCATGGACATAGCAATCCCCTCAAAAATCCTAAGAAAGGAAATGTACTGTTGTGTGTAAGCCTCAGCAAAGCAATTGTGGTGATAGATGCACGTGTCCAGTATCCATCCTGTGCTATTCAAACACATAGAAGCTTTTTGCTGACTTCTCCATGGGAGGTTATTTGACAGCCCCAGGTGTATCATGCCCTGGTATGTAACTCCTGTGCACAGCTCTACAGCCTGTCTCCCAGGTTTTTATTTTAGCTTAGTACTTGCAAGTGCTTCAGCACCTTTGACGTTAGAGAATCTTGCCTTTGCTTTTTTCTCCCTTATGCAGGATTTCCAAGGGGAAAATATATTTTAACATAGAGTATGTTATCTTTTTTTAGCTTAAAAAGTATCAGGTGCTTGTTTTAGCTGAGAGATGTGAGAGGAGCAATCACAGGTCCTTGTTCTAACCTCTTCAGTCTTTTTATTGTTTGTTTTCTTTAAACATTGCAGGTGTCTAGACTTCATCTATTAAATTCAGTTATTTGATACTCTTCAGAAGTTTCATTAAGCCTCGTGGTGCTGGAGTAAAAAATACTAGAAAACAAAACCTAAAGCTTGTGGAAGTTGAAGTAATAGTGGTTCTTGTCTGTATTCTATGGACTAGAAAGAGGCAATCCATAAACGTGACGTTTGTGTGTGCCTGAAATAGAATATACCCCAGGGAATTAATCTCTAACTCCCATTGGCAGTCATAGAATCACAGAATGGTAGGAATTGGAAGGGACCCCAAGGATCACACAGCTCCAACCCCCTGCCACAGGCAGGGACACCAACCTCCAGGCCTGGAGCTACACAAGGTTGCCCAGGGCCCCAGCCAACCTGGCTTTGAACACCCCCAGGGACGGCGCACCCACCCCCTCTCTGGGCAGCCCCTTCCATCCCCTCACCACTCTCTCTGTAAAAAACTCCCCCTAATCTAATCTAAACCTTCCTTCCTTTAGTTTTAATCCATCCCCCTTGTCCTGCCAGTCTCTGCCCTTTGAACAAGCTGATTCCCCTCCTGTTCCTCTGCTCCCTTCAGGGACTGGCAGGCTGCAATGAGGTCCACCCACAGCCTTCTCTTCTCCAGGCTGACCCAGCCCAGCTCCCTCAGCCTCTCTCGGTAGGGGAGCTGCTCCAGCCCTCTGAGCATCTTTTTTCTCCTGATGTACATTTCCCTTACCCTTAGTGGTAACCATGTTTCATATATTTCTCCTGCTACTTTATTTCCAGATGAAAAGAAGCCTTGTCCCTTGTGTCCTGAGGAGAAGTTCAGAGCTTGCTATAGTCATAAACTCCACCGTCACCTTCAGAATTTGCACTGGAAAGTTTCTGTGGAATTTGAAGGTAAATCAGAGTTTGAACAGTAAATACCAGAAAAAAATGTGGATGTGTAAGGCATTGTTCTGTGTTTTATCTTTATAAATTCCTCTTTACATTCACATCTTGTTACCAGCTCTGAACTAGAACCATATTTTGATCTGGGATATAAATAAATGCAAAGTAGCCCTGTATTCTACATGCCAAAATAGTTCTAGGTGTGCATTTTCTCTTCAAAGTAAACCCCACAACAGTTGCTTGGTATGTCAGAAAATTACTATAAAATATTAACTATGTCTATAAGGACAGTTACTGGATTGTTAACAT
The DNA here is from genome assembly GCA_027925045.1 of Hypotaenidia okinawae. Lineage (NCBI taxonomy): Eukaryota > Metazoa > Chordata > Aves > Gruiformes > Rallidae > Hypotaenidia > Hypotaenidia okinawae. The sequence continues at coordinate 3,370,157 of BSDF01000009.1, read as the reverse complement.
CCTGGTTATATTGTTAATGGGCACACAAGCACACAGGGTCGTTTTTGGCTCATCATACAGATACCACGCTTTCAGATAAATCCTGGCTAAATTAGTATCAGTATTTAGTGGTTTTATCTGTTTTTTTTAACCAACTCTGTGATCTGCTTGAAGGTGCATTAAAATCCCTCTAGGAAGTTGAAGAAGGAAAAGAGTGAGCAGTGTGTAGAATGTAAAGAACTTGTCTTACAAGTTTGCAGGAAATAACATGACTTAATCAGAAGATGGACAAGAGCAAAGTTAAAAATGATCTGAGTGGAGGTGTGTTTTGGCATGCACTAGCAGATGTCTCTGCTGTTGTTTTCCCTTAAGCCACAGAATGTAGGTTTTATAGGAGTATTCACACATGTCTTTTGGCCAGGTAACAGCACAAATAAAGTGCTTTTGAGTTGTGTGCTGTATGGCCTGAAGATTAACTGTGGTTTTGTAGGATGCTAACAGACCTATTAAAATCAATCACCTGTATGTACTCGGCATGTGTTGCCCTGGACTGGGCACTGGTGAGGCTGCACCTCGAGTGCTGGGTCCAGTTCTGGGCCCCTCACTACAAGAAGGACATGGAGGTCCTGGAGCAAGTCCAGAGAAGGGCAACCAGGCTGGGGAAGGGGCTGGAGAGCAAACCTTCCCAGGAGCGGCTGAGGGAGCTGGGGGTGTTCAGCCTGGAGAAGAGGAGGCTGAGGGGAGACCTGATCCCCACCTACACTGACCTGCCAGGAGGGTGCAGAGAGGTGGGCGATGGTCTCTTCAGCCAGGGGACAGGATGAGGGGCAATGGGCTCAAGCTGTGCCAGGGCAGGGTCAGATCAGATGGGAGGGAAAAGTTCTTCCCCAAAAGGGTTGCGGGGATGTGGAACACGCTGCCCAGGGAGGGGGCTGAGTCTCACTGCCCCTGGGTGTGTTTGGGTAGATGAGGTGCTCAGGGATATGGTTTAGCATGGGACAGGAACAGTTGGACTTGATGGTGATCTTAAAGGTCTTATCCTACCTGGTGGTTCTGTAATTTTTTCCAGCTTTAAATATTTGTAATGTATAGTTAGCTGATCAATTTCTCTGTGCAGAAGGTGTGTCATACAAGTGGTTATGTGCTCTTGTTGCTGTCATGTGGCAATATTTTGGAATCTTAAATGAAACCATAACCCTAAAGATGAAGCAAATGCTGAACTGGAGTTTATGGCATAAGACACACATGTTCTGTTTACAGTGATGTGATGAGAATTTGTTTTCCAGGGTACAGAATGTGCATCTGCCACTTACCTTGTCGACCGGTCAAACCAAACGTTGCTGGAGACCAGGTAAAAATGCTGAATCACAGAAATAATTGTTACCCTGCAAATTGGGGGAAATGGGTGATTGGGGGAACTTTTCCCATCAGCTCTGTCTTGCTGTCCGGTGTGGGATACCAGCAGCTTACTGGTCTGGAATATAAGTATCTGATAGAACCCTTGGGTAGCTGTATCTCTCTTATATTGGTGGGTAGCGGCCTACACCATGTAAAACACTGTCCTGGTGTGCAGTAGGAATCTGCTTTGTGTGGAAGAGATGAAGGGTTCATTAGGCTGGGTGATGGATGCCTCTCTGCTCCTTCCCTGCATGCCGAGTGTACAGAGGGAGTGTCTGCAGAGCTGAATCGTGGTGCTGTGCTGGCTCTGTGCATCCCATTCTTTACAGTCTCTGTGGCTGTAGATTCAAAGCACTTCATACATGCTGGAGGGATGATTCCTTTGCCTGCCTGTGTTCAGGTATAGTTTTACTTTACCCGTGTTTGTGTATCCTGAGATGACCTGTGTCACATCCTACAGACCTCGTCGAAGATGGGAGCCCATTACCATTGTATCATCTGCTCAGCAACCATCACACGGAGAACTGACATGATTGGCCATATCAACCGTCACGTCAATAAAGGAGAGACAGAGTCGAGGTTCATCACAGGTAGGTTCTTCTCTGAAGCTCTCAATCTGTCAATGCTATCTAGAACGTGGAATAACTGATCTGTGAGAAAAATTCTGAAATGGATTCAGCTTTACCTAAGAGATCTCTGCCCTTCATATTTCAGGTTATTTTTTCCCTTGGAGTCGTAGCAGTGCTGTGATTTAGTCCTCTGCATTGAGCAGCTACTCTCTCCTTTCTGATAAATAATACTCCCTTCACAGTTAGTTTAATGTTGTTGATGTAGCCTTCTGGTTTTCCAGAGGAATGGAATCTATGAACCAAAATCTGCATGGAGAATTTAATGCTTGTGCAGTTGGCTGTTTGTGGCTGTAAATCAGTCGTGAGTAAAACTCTGCAACATACTAAACTGTTGCTTTTTATCCAGACTGCATCACAAAACAAGATGGCTTTTTTCTTTTCTTTCAGTCCTGGAGTCACAACAAAAGCTGTCTGTAGTTCTTTGGTAGGCGACAGTCCTGTCTGACAGGACTGGGCTTTTGTTTCTAAATCCTGTAAACTGGATTTGGAACATTTTAAATAATTGGAATGCCAAATCTGTATTTTTACAAGTTGTCCTCTCTAGCTGCCAAGTAAGAGCACGTTATAGCTTAGCTGGTGTCTTTAAAAGTATGAGGGTTTTGGCTACAGCCCAGGCTGTTACTGTTGAAAATTGGTCTTTTTCTTTCTCTGTCTCTGTAGACACAGATTTTAACCTGATGTGATGTAATAAAGGTGGGACTGGGAGCTGTGAGGGTCACACTTCTTTCTGTTGCCAGTGTGCAGTTTAAGAGTAGCAGCTTAGTACCTGGGGATCAGTTTGTGTGTGCAAGAAGTGATAGTAGTACTGTCCCTAACATATTTCATATATTGAACTTGAATACTTGTGAAATACACAGATGTGTGTAGGTTCCCTCCAGAGCTGTTAGTAGAGAACAGCTTGTTTGTCACTCTGTCTCACTGGGAGAGGAGAACTTCAGAGGTTGTCTGTCTGATGCCTTGGAGATGCTTCAGCGAAGCGTGAAGGCTGTGAACCTGGAGCAGGTGGCAGCTGGTGCATGTCTGTACGCGTTCTGTGAAGCTGTTCTGTGAAGCTGTTTGGTAACAGATTAGATCAAGGATTCTGAGGGATTTTTGTAGTTGGTTGATACATGTTTGGGCCTATGGTAATGTGGCTTTAATTAATTAGCAGTGCGTTATGTTGGAGTGTATAAAGCCAATGTGCTAAGCCTCAGGCTCAGGGGTTCACTTTTAAGTTTTGAGTGGATACGTTGGAGCCTGACTGAGAAACTAATCTGGTGCTTTGTGGGAAGAACATCGTGGAAGCACTGAGTCCTTACCTGCCACTCCTGGGACCAGAAGATAAGTTGATGCCTGCTCTTTTCACCCTACACACGGATCAGTGTGTGCTGCTTGGATTGCTGCATAATCCAGGCTCTTGCTATAACAGGAACAAGTTTCCAGTTTAATTTATCAGGCGTGCCAGTGTTCATTTTGGGTCTCACTAACTTGCCATCCCCCACAATCACTTTCTTTTAGTTCCTGCTCCCAAGTCCGCTCGTGAAGTGGTGAAAGAGTCAGCCACAGATGTGCAGGTTCTTCCCAACTACTCCACGCCTCAGAAAACAGATTCCTATTTTAATCCGAAAATGAAACTCAACAGGTGAGAAAACAGGGAGTAGCAGGCTGCACCAAAGGGATGGCAAATGTGTGGTGAAGAACACTCAGGTGTTTTGAAAAGCAAACCCTGTGCAACTGTTCAGTAGCACAGGTCAGTAAGAAGATGTGGTTCCTGGGACATGGATGCTATTTGGAAGTGCTTATACTCTTATCTGCTTGCATCATTTCTGTTGAAAAGCTTTCCATCAGAAAACCCTTGGCAAATAACAGTTAAACCCAAGAGCACTATGTGGGGAGGATATTGCTGTTCCTGAAGCACTTATTTGTTGTTTATTAGTATTGTTATGTAATGAGTAGTTTCAAAAGATAAAGCACACCCAGACTCACTGTGTGCACATGAGATGTTTTCCAGTGAATAGTCTTGGCTCTCTGAAGAGCAGTATACCCATCATTCATGGCTTTCATATTCTAGGCCTCTTTTTACACAATCCTGTTTCTCCTGGGAGCTGCTCCTTCTCTTATTTGTGTTAAAAGGGGGAGGGGAAATAAAGAAAGGTTTGTTTTTTAAGGAGTCGTAAATGGTGTCTGCCACAACTGAAAGGTGTGAGCATTGACACCAGAGCATAGGTCTGGGCTTCAGGCTGTGCTGTGAGCCCTCGTGTTCTCAGCACTGTTAATATTTGAGCTCCCAGGTTTAAAATGAGCTCAGAGAGGTCAGTGACAGGTAAGACGTGCCTCTGAAGAAGGGCATTCCATGAAGGCCATGGCTGGAAGAACAAGGCCTGTTCCTCAACACAGCCAAATCTCATTGCTCTACAGTAATTTCTGATGCCTTTTTAAACACAGAGCTGTTGGCAGGGTAGTACCATATTGCGCTGGGAAAGGAAGGAAACCACCATTTACTTTTGAACACTATCCATTTTCCCAGTGTTAGAGTAATTCATGAGTTGATTTAGTACCTTACCTTAGGAATATCCTGCTGCAGTATCATACCTCTACAGGTAGGTGAGGTTTTTGATTCACTGTTCTGTATAAAAGGCAGAGTTTAGCTTAAATCCTTATTTTAAGGGAAATAAGTGTGGAAAAGGAATGAAAAATCCTTTCTCAACTTACTGTGACCATCCTTTTTTCTATTCCCAAGGCAATTGATATTCTGTGCACTGGCTGTCCTGGCAGAGGAACGCAAGCCCATCGAATGTTTGGATGCTTTTGGTGCCACTGGTAAAGTCAACTTCTTCCATCTTTTGGCTACTACCCAGTAGTACAAAGCTGCAGATACCTGTAGTAACTTGTGTACTCACGAGAGGTGGGCAGTAGTTTTCTCCCTTAGGCAGGCAGGTGTTAGCTTCCATGTGAAACGGAAGCAAGGCAGCTTGCAAGCCAGCTACCAGTTCAGGGGTCAGCGCTCTCCTTAAAATCACTTGCCTTGATGTCCGTGAAGTGACATCTTTCCAAACTTGTGCCAAGGCCACTGATCTCTGTGGCTGTGGAATGTGGCTGTAAAATCAGCCTGTGGTTTCGAAGCAGTGGTGAATCCGAGCTGCTCTATCAGGCTCACCTCTTCAGTGATTACAGAGATTTTGAATGAGAGCTGCACATTGTTACATCAGTGTCTATTAACTGTCTGGAGCAAAAACCTGAAGAGATCTGGTTTGCTGCCTCCTTCCTGGCCAGCTGCTGTAAACGTGAGGTCATAGGTGAGCATTAACTGCTCGGCATATTGCCTAAAAATCCTCGATAATGAGTTTGATTTATGCGCATTGTGGACTAGGCCAGGCTTTGCAAGTCCACCCCATGCTGCACTTCTGCACTGTAATTGTGGGCTTTGCCACCCAAGCAATAAGCAGTTGAAGGTAGCTTAAAAGCCTCTGCAGAACAAAAACCTTCGCTGTACCTCTTTTCTCTCATGTTTGTGTTTAACTGCAGTCTGTCATGCAGTCCTGCTGCTGCTCTGGGGTCTTGAGCACACAAGCCAAGAGCTTCACTGCAGACTGAGGGTCCCACTGAGTGCAGAAGTCATAGGGCTCTGTGGCCCCAAGTGTGGTGTAAGGAGGTGACAAACAGACCTTTACACACCATGCTGTCTTTTGGTGCTGAGACAGAAGGTGTCACGTCCCACCCGGTGGGAAAACCGGGGAGATTCAGACCTGTCTGTCCCATCCCAGCAGATGGGTGCACATAGAGGTCACCTTTTGTACCTGCACCAGGGGCCAGGCTCACCCTCTGGTCTCTTGTAACAACCTCACCAGCGAGATGAGCTTCTATAACCAACCCACTGTGGTACTCAGAGTCACAGCAGTCACCCGGGAGTTCCAGGCAAAGCCCAACCTTGCTTAAAGCCTGCAGACAGAACCACAGCACGCTGTCCGTTTGGGGCAAGGAGTAACTGGGTAGAACTCAGCAAACCTGGAAGGGCTGTTACTGTTAGGTGCTGAAATGAGGTTAGAAGTTGAGAGAGCCGAGAGAGAAAAAAAGAAGGTATGGCCCCCCCAGGATCCAGCATAGGTTGTCTTAAAGTTGCAGTCCTTGGACGGTGGGTGTGCTTCAGAGGTTCTGAATCTGCATCGTTACTGTTCCCTGGCCCCAACATTCTGGGGAGGCCAAGCATATCTTGTGCAGACCCAGTGCTGAGTGGTAGAGTGTTCTGGAAACAAGTCAGTGGGGAATGAGAGTCCCAAGGGGTCATTTGACCCCCTAGCTGGGCTGATGGAGCCATGACCCTGCTCAGTGGCCTCACACAGGACTTGAGCAAGACGGCGCCCTGCCTCCGCAGGGCCCCACTCGCCTGCCCCTGTTCCCTATTGGATCAGGACCGGATCCTGTTTATCCGGATGGCTGCTGGCTGAGGGGCTGCCCTTGCAGGGACAGTGGCCAGACGGGTTATTGCCTGAGGAGCCCACCTAAGCACAGTGTCTGATTTGTCAGAGAAGCTGCTTTGAGGTCAAGACTCCACAGGCCCTTTCCAGCCTTGGGGCCTAGTCTTAACACGCCACAGATGCTCGTGGGATCCAGCCCCTTGTGAGGTGAGTCACGATTCTGTCTTTCCTTAGGAATAATGGGATTGCAGTGGGCAAAGCACCTCAGGACTTCTGTGAAAGTCACGATTAATGATTGCAATGAGAATTCCGTGACCATGATTCAGGAAAACTGCCAGTTAAACAAAATGAAAGTGAAACTGAACACTAAGGAGGAGGATGGTGATGAAGCTGTGGGAGATGGAGAAGAAAACGCTGACACCATTGAGGTGACAAGAATGGATGCCAATGTTATCATGCATTTGAGATCGTTTGATTTCATGTAAGTGTTGAAGGTTTCTCTTAAAAATTGTCTGGTTGCATAACAACACACCCCAGCTCTTCTATCAGTATGGGATTGCTTGGGAAGTTGGACTTAATCAACCAACAGTCATTTGGGATTTTAGATGTAGTTCCATCGTCCCAGAAATGGAGTAGAACAGAGCTTTATTCTTAAATGTTTTAGAAACTTCTGGAAAAATATTAAGCCCTTCTGACATCCAGAATGGGCAATAAATGGTCCAGTGTGAACTGTAAACATACATGAAATTTTTAAGCCTTAAGGTTATTTTTTTTATAACTTTAATGTCTGATAAATATCAAATCAGTATTTTTTCCCCTTAAAATTTGTAATTGGTTCAAAGCTCATTCCTTTGCATGTTGTTGTATAGGACTTCATTACGTATCTTGTTCTAATCCATTGTGCAGCCTGTTTGCTTTCAGTTAAAGCAGGCTGATTATTACAAGGTGGGTTTATAGACACGTGTGGTCAAACCCTGTACAGACATCACACAAGTGCTGGGGTTGTTTCTGTGTTGATTAACATGCAGATCTAAGCAGCAGGTGCTCAGGCTGAAGATTAGGCTGATTTTTTAGAACATAAGAGAATGGTTCAGTATGTAAACTGGAATGCATCTTTTTAAAGAATGACCATAGGTGAAGATGATAACAGAGTGTTTCCCTCAGTTTAAAGCTAAACCCCTGCGTGTCTGTAGCCACTCAGTGGGACTTCTTTCTTTGCAGACATTTGGATCCCTTTGGAACTTCTGTGAATTACCTGGATTCTGCCTTTAGAAACGTGAGAAACCTTGGAATTGTGTCGTTGACTTCCACAGATGTCAGCTCTCTGTATGCAAAGGCTCAGCACATTGCCCTGCGTCATTACGGCTGTAACATCGTCAGGACAGAGTACTACAAGGAGCTGGCAGCCAGGATAGTAATCGCTGCTGTGACGAGGTACTGCTGAATCAGCACAAATTAACCTCCCCTAAATGACTGCAGAAGTACTAGCAGTAAAAACTCAAGACTGTGGCTGCATGTTGTTCAGTTTCTAGAATTCCTTATTCTAAAAGCCAGCCTTCTTGACCCAAATGGAATGTTTATCATCTGTGCCCTGCTGTGGGAGAATGTAAATTTTAAACTAAAAGACCGAGGTGAAAATGCATAAATAAGGTAGGGGGTGGGGATGGAGAGCTGTCAGGCAGAGAAGGACCTGGGGGTGTTGGGTTACTGACGACTGACCATGAGCCAGCAGTGTGCCTGGGTGGCCAAGAAGGCCAACAGCATCCTGGCTTGTGTCAGACACAGTGTGGCCACAGGGCCAGGGCAGGGATTGTGCCCCTGGACTGGGCACTGGTGAGGCTGCACCTCGAGTGCTGGGTCCAGTTCTGGGCCCCTCACTACAAGAAGGACATGGAGGTCCTGGAGCGAGTGCAGAGAAGGGCAACCAGGCTGGGGAAGGGGCTGGAGAGCAAACCTTCCCAGGAGCGGCTGAGGGAGCTGGGGGTGTTCAGCCTGGAGAAGAGGAGGCTGAGGGGAGACCTGATCCCCACCTACACTGACCTGACAGGAGGGTGCAGAGAGGTGGGCGATGGTCTCTTCAGCCAGGGGACAGGGGACAGGATGAGGGGGAATGGGCTCAAGCTGTGCCAGGGCAGGGTCAGAGCAGATGGGAGGGAAAAGTTCTTCCCCCAAAGGGTTGTCAGGCACTGGCACAGGCTGCCCAGGGAGGGGGCTGAGTCCCCACCCCTGGGTGTGTTTAACAGACGGGTAGATGAGGTGCTCAGGGATGTAGCAGTTGGACTCGATGACTTTAAAGGCCTTTTCCAACCCAGTGTTTCTGTGGGAGGAGTGCCATCTCAGTGGATGGCAATACAAGTAGTAATGCCCAGGCTTGCCAGTCTGTTACTTCTCTGTCAATTTTGTGATCATTGTAGTGCCATGCAGAAGTTTAAGTATTAAGCTGCTTGAGTGGCTTCTGGCTAAGCAATATGGTTAGGTGTGCTTCACTGGAAACTGCTGTTTGCCTCAGCTCCTCAGCTGTATTCTCTGTAATTCAGTCTGTTGACTAAATGAAGACATAAAACCTGGTCCCTAATGGGGGAAAAAGATACAGGCAAGAGGCTGGGACATCTGCTCAGGATAGTAGGGGGAAATGAAGTGCTTGGAGGTCTCCAGGATGTCAGAGTGCAGATACTGATGCAAACATGTTTAGATTTTGCTCCTGTACCCCTGCACGTGTGAGGTTGGCCCTGCAGAACAGCCCCTGGTATAGGTATGCTACTCAGACAGGGTTTTATTTGCTGTGGTGGTTTAGCCTGAGTTCTGGGTTATGTCCTCTGACTCCCTGAAGGTTTCTTCTTCCTTCTCACTGCTCCCCTACTCGGGTGCTGCTCACTTACCAGCCCACAGCCCTTATTTCACTGAGGGTCTCATCTCCATCACACATGTCCCTCTGCATTCCTGCTTCCTCAGGTTTTCATCCAGCCCATGGGTATGTTTTGTTTCAGTGTCCTGGTGGTAGGCCAGGATTCAGATGAGGAGGTGATGCTGGTGGCAGACTGGTAATTCTGGAGGTGATAAGAAGAAGCAAACCCAGATCTGTTTAACCTTACAGCGCAGAGATAAACATGACTAGGCCCTTGAAACAAAGCTTTGCCAGACCTTCACTCTCTCTTTCTAGAAGCTGAAGGATCTGCTGAACTCAGCCCATGTGGCTTTGTGCTTGTTTCCCCTCCCCAGGGCTGCAGCTCGCTGTAACAAAGGCGTTGACGTTCTGCTGGCGGTGGCTCTGGAGCACTTCGTGCTGGTGGTGGTCAGGGTTTTAAGAGGACCGACCCCCGCGGACGATTCGGCAAAGAAAATACGCTACCTCATCCACTGCCAGTGGTGTGAGGAGAGGACTTTTCAGAAAGAGGGCAATATGGTGGAAGGTAAATGGCTTTTCCTTTGTGCTTGCTGGGAGGTCTCATTGCCAGGTTTCCATTTTGTGCTCCCTTGGGCCTTGTTTGTACTTCCATCCCTTCAGGGAAAGTAACAGTGCCGTTGCACCTCGGGTATGGCGTGAGGTGGAGAAGGCATTTTGAATTACAGCCATGCCCCCTTTTTGGTAAAGGGGTAGGCAAGTTATCTGCATGGGGTTTTGCTGTAAGAGTGCCATGCTTGCTTCTAGCCAGGACATACTCCAGCTAGCTGTAGCTGCTGAAAGCTGCTGGGATACCTGGTATGGTACCCCTAAGATCTGTCCTTTCCATTCAGTTTCTCCATACAGAGGCAGCCCAATAGATTTTTGGTGTCAGGTCACCTTTCCAGTTCTTTTCAGTTACCTTAAACTGTGTCACTTTACACCCTCACCTGAGGGGATTCTGCCTGACCTCCCCTGGGCATCTGGATACCCCTGATGAAAATAGCTCCACAAGTGTGGCAGGAAAAGTACCCAGTGTTGCTGCAATTCATCCAACACGTGGTAAATCAGGGCAGAGCCCCTAGGTTAAAAGGGAACTGTTGAGATGCATGGGAGGGAATGCAGCAATTAAAAGGATGAAAAGGCTTGGCTGTGGCTGTAAGGACAGAAACAAGGACTTGGTGTAAGTACAGTGGTGTGGAGAGATCTTAACTGGAAAATGAATTGTTTGCCCAATGCCTTATATGCAAGCCAGCTGGCTTGGGGCTCAGAAGGCTTGCAGGTTGGCTGTATTTTGAGGTGTGATTGGTTTGAGGTTTACTGTTCTCCTGGACAGCTCCATGTGCCAGTGCAGGAGGACTGATCGTTGCCTCTGTATGTGAAATCTGCCAAGGAACGTAGGCCACTTAGGTGATGAAGGAAGGGAGTGGAACACCTTCCTTGTGAGGAGAGGCTGAGGGAACTGGGCCTCTTTAGCCTGGAGGAGCCTGAGGGGTGACCTCATTAATGTTTATAAATATGTGAAGGATGAGAGGCAGGAGGATGGAGCCAGGCTCTTCTCAGGGATGGCAGCGACAGGACAAGGGGCAGCGGGTGCAGCTGGAGCAGAGGAAGTTCCATGGGAATGTCAGGAGGAACTTTGTCACTGTGAGGGTGACAGAGCCCTGGGACAGGCTGCCCAGAGAGGTTGTGGAGTCTCCTTCTCTGGAGACATTCAAACCCAGCTGGATGTGTTCCTGTGTGATTTTAGTCTGGGTAATCCTGCTCTGGCAGGGGGTTGGACTGGATGAGCTTTTGAGGTCCCTTCCAACTCCTGACATGCTCTGATTTCTGTGAACCCTCTGGTGTTTTTTTTCTTCAGTGTTGTAACAACGATTAAAGATTAGGTCATCCATCAGTTAAGTTTTTGTAAGTACTGCATGGCAGAAGTGAGATTGGTGTCACACGTGCATTGCTTGCCCTTCCAAATACCTCCATGAAGCTATGGCTTTGTACCTGTCATCTCTCTCCAGCAAATCAGGCATCACTGACTCTTTCAAAGCAACTTAACCCCCATTTTTCTGTTGTAGAAAACCCTTACCAGCAGCTGCCATGCGACTGTCACGGCAGCATGCCTGGGAAGACAGCGGTGGTTCTTGGTCCTCTCTGGTGAGTACCAAACATGACACGGTATCAGGAAAATCACTTAAGCTGGAAGGTCACCTGATGAAAGCAGAAGTCTGCTGGGTGTTTTAGTCCTGCAGAAGGAGGGGTAGTGATTGGGAGGGATTCAGGAAACATTGGATTTGAATTCAAGGGCGTATTCAGGTTTTGCTTTTGTTCCTAGAGCTCAAACAGGTTAAAAAAACAATAACCAGCATCTTATGTAATTACAGTGCAAGAGTTTTCTCTTGTGAGAAGCAATAAATCCTTTTGCTCAATATTTTACCTGTTAGATAGTGCCTTTCCTCCAGGTACAAAAAGGGGGTTAGGTGACATTCTCACCGTCGTCGGGCGAGTCAATGGTAGAGATAAAATTACTGCTCTTGAGATGTTGTTTTTTGACAGGGAACAAATGCTCCTGTCTAGAAGGAAAGCAGCTCCTAATGGTGAGGTTGAGAGCACGGTCAGCCTTGCCGTAGTGCTTTCATTTAACTGAATTGCTGATTGATTTGGGCAAGAGATTTTTTTGAAAGCAACTCTTGTTTCATGAAGAAAGTCTCAACTTTTTGCTTGTCCTGCCTCTCACAGGTCAGGAGCCCTCTTTAACACCGGGTTCCTCAGGAGAATGCTGTTTGAGGCTGCTCAGTATGGCTTGGATGAAGCTCAGCCGCTTCTGAAGACGCTGGTTTGTGAAGCCGAGTGCACGACTCTGAAGCATTTCACCACTCACAGTCCTTATGATGAGAACAAGCAAGGTAAGAAGAAAAGCAGGCTGCTCAGGCTGTGTGCTCTGCTGCTGGGGAGAGGTGCTGCTCTCCAGAACTCACTGTACATGAAAAGGGCATGGAAATGTTCCTCGCTTTGAATGCAGCGTGGGATGTGTCAGCTCTTGTCTGTGGGGCTGGATGGAGTAGGGGCTGTCAGAGGCAGAGCGCAGGATTAGGTGCCTTTCACTGGTGAGGCAGATATAACCCAATGAAGTGTAGCACAGGTGGGCTGGCTGGTGAAATCTGCTGTGTGCCCAGAAATAACAAAGTGCCTGGTAGCTCTGTGCTACCCCAGTCCCCACCGGAGAGCGCACGCTGTTAGGGAGGGAGGGCTGTCACGCTCTGTGGGGATAGCAAATCAGTGTGCCCAAAGAAATGGGAATGCTGTTCTGCCAGTCAGGGCAAGTGGGTCTTGAATATCCCCACCGAGTTCAGGTTACAGACTCACAGGATTGTAGGGGTTGGAAGGGAGCTCCAGAGATCGAGTCCTCCAGCTCTGCCAAAGCAGGGTCCCTAGGACAGGGCACACAGGGAGGCATCCAGACGGGGCTGGAATATCTCCAGAGGAGACTCCACACCCCCTGGGCAGCCTGTCCCAGGGCTCCCTCACCCTCACCAGGAAGAAGCTCTTCCCATAGTGGTGCAGAACTCCCTGTGCTCCAACTTGAGGCCATCGCCCCTTGTCCTGTCCCCACAGACACTGAGAAGAGGCTGCCCATGTCCCCCTGTGTCCCACCCTTCAGCTATTGATAAACACTGATCAGATCCCCTCTCAGGCTTCTTTTCTCCAGGCTGAACAGCCCCAGCTCACTCAGCCTTTCCTCATAGTGGAAAGTTATGGAGTTAATAAGCAGAAGTCAGCCATACGTACTGCCAGAGCCTGGTGGTCTGTCTTCCTGTGTTACCAGAGTATTTTGCCTCTTTGCTGTCTGACAGGACAATTAATTGTGACTTCTAATTGTATTCTAGAGGAGTGTGGTGTGTATATTAAAACACCAAATGCTTCTGCAGAGTCCTCCTCGGTGCATGGTAAGTCCATCATTTTGGTACAGCTCTACCAGTTTCAAGCTCAACAAGTTTAAGTGATCACAAAGCCAACCTGCTGTTCTTTTCAGTACATAGATACTTGACAGGACCTGTACTCAGGATTTCATTGTTACACTGAAATACTCCACGAAGCCTTCTTGACTTCACTTTTTGTTTCTGAAATGGACATGCCAATGATATTTGGGCCAGATTTAACTCCTAAAATACTAGTTTACTAGCTTAAAATTCTAAACACAAAGGATTTCATGTTTTAAAATCCCTAACAGAAAGGATGCTATGTGGCTTTTATGTACTGTCTTTGGCTTCAGTGGTGTTTTTTCTGGTCCCATGGGGCAGACACTGGTTTCACTGGCATTTTTTTCTGGTCTCTTTGGGCAGACACTGGTGTCACTGGGATTTTTTGTGGTCCAGGAAAAAGGAAAAGCGAAGAGGTGATCCGAAACACACCCAAGCGCCAGAAAGCTGAGAGCAGTGCTGAGCACCCTGCGTTTTACTACAACATCCACAGACACAGTATTAAAGGAATGAACATGCCAAAGTAAGGGGTCTGGTTTGGTTCTGGCCTTACATTGCTGGGAGAATCACAGAATTGTAGGGGTTGGAAGGGAGCTCCAGAGCTCATCGGGTCCAACCCCCTGCCAAAGCAGCTCCCAGCTCATATTGCACAGGGAGGTGTCCAGACAGGGCTGGAATCTCTCCAGAGAAGGAGACTCCACACCCCCTGGGCAGCCTGGCCCAGGGCTCCCTCACCCTCACTGGGAAAAAGTTCTTCCCCATGTTGGTGTGGAACTTCTTATGCTCCAACTTGAGGCCATTGCCCCTTGTCCTGTCTCCACAGACACTGAAAAGGGGCTGGCTGATTCCCCCTGCATCCCCTGCTTAAGATAATTATAAACATTAATTAGGTCTCCCCTTAGTCTTCTCAAGACTGAACAGCCCCAGCTCCCTCAGCCTCTCCTCATAGGGGAGATGCTCCAGGCCCTTCATCATTTTCATAGCCCTGGCATCTATTGTGTATTGAGTCACTTGCTGGCATTAACCCCTTAACAAAACCTTGCTGGGTTTGTTTTTTTCAGGTTAAATAAGTTCTTAAACTATCTCTCTGATGCTGGCTACAGAGTGAGCAGAACCCACTTCGATCCCATGGGAGTTCGCACCAACGCGCCTTTGGCACAGTTTAAGACTGTCCTTATGAAGTACAGCACTCCCACGTACACAGGGGGGCAGGCAGAGGGCCCTGTCCACCTACCTGAAGGAGTCCTGGCAGGAGAACAGGTCCAGGCTGCTCCAGATGGCAAGGAAGGAGATGCTGAGTTTCTGGAAGATGATGAATCTGGAGTCGCGACAGACTACGCCGTCACAACAGACTGTGCTACTCCCTGTGCCGCCGAGTAACGCGGACGTGCTCCCCATAGATGGGGACAGTGTGGGCCCAGAAGCACACCCTGTTCACTGACCCAGTACTCCTCACCCAGCTGGGTTGTGCAGACTGGAGTTGCCTGCTGTTTTAATTTGAGATGCCGTCTAGTATTATGTAGCAGCACCTAGCGCCGACCCCAGCGCGGCCGAGGTGCGAGAAGGTCTCCGAGCCCCTTCCCTGTTCACGCTGGCTGGGCTCTGGCACAGCCTTGCTGCTCTCTCCAGAGCCTGAAGAGCAGGTGGGGCCCAAACTCTGGGAGTGTTTCTGGATTTGAGGTTAAGGTGAAACAGAGTATTCCTGAAAGGAGTCATTCCAGTGCAGGAGGAGGTGGTGGTGAGCTGGTGAAACACCACAGGGTGAAAGGTGATGAGAGGCTAAGCCAGCCACAAGGCCCTGGAACTCCACCTTGCATGTGTAACTGGTTCTGTTCCCTTCCTCCTGCCTGCAGCATGGTGCCCTGGGGCTGCAGGGCCAGGGTCCCAAGGCTGTCACTGGAACTTTGTAACCCAACTGTAGCGATTGTGTTAGCTGCTCTAGGTTGTTGTTTGTTCCGAGGTGGTGTACTGCGGAGAGGTACAGCCGCCAGGCCCGGTGAGCTACCCTTCTGCTGTAAATCTGTTGGCTGTTTCAGGGATCTCTTCTGTGAAGGAGCACAGATGCTGTGCAGGGGTAGTCGGTTCTGGTTTCCTTAAATACACGGCAGCATTCCCACCAGACAGTCTTGGCATTGTCCCTTCTCATCCCCAGGTACTGCCTCCCTCTGTTCCACCTCACTTGGGGACAAGTAGCACAACTGAACGGGTCCTGCTGGTTTTTCAGGGGGTGCTGTGCAGCCTGGCCCCCAGCACCCTGCTGGAGGGTAACAGATTGCCACAAATATAGCAGCAAACAAGAGTAGCCCCCAAAGATTGAGGGCTCATGGTTCTTTTCCAAAGATAACTCTGGGGAAAAGGGGAAGGGGGGCAGTTAGTGGATGGAGTAGGAGTACAGGTGGTGTTTTGCCCCCATCCCTTCGGTGGCAGGGAGAGGTACTGAGAGGACCTGGGAAACCCACCTGTTAAATTCATGGCTGAAAGGCTGGTGCCATTGCAGGAGTTTAGGGTGTTTGACAGTGGGGTATTTTACTCCTGCAGAGTGGTGCCACCTGTCCTAGACTCCCAGCCCAGGAGCTGGCAGGGCTCATTGAGAGGGCTTTAAACTAGGTCGGAAGGGGGACGGGGAGGGAAGGAGGCTCGTTAGAGACAAGGCTGGGGAGCAGTGCCCTGGCTGGGGGTGAGGACAGTGGCCCAGCTGAAGTGCATCTTGACTAATCCATGCAGTGTGGGCAGCAGGCAGGAAGAGCTGGATGCCATTGTGTGGCAGGCAAACTGTGACCATCATCAATACATGGTGGGACCCCTCCTGTGGCAGGAGTGTGACCATGGACAACCATAAACTTACAGGCAGCATAGGAGGGGTGGTGGTGTGGCTCTGTATTAGGGAGTGTTTGGATGTGGCAGACTTTAGGCTGGAATGATAAGGTAGAGTCCCTGTGGGTAGGGATTGGGGGAAGACCAACAAGGTGGACGTCATTGTGGGGCATCTGTTGGAGACCACCAAACCAGGACGAAGAGACAGATGGATTCTACAAGCTAATAGTGGAAGTCACCCCACTGCCAGCACTTGTTCTCATGGGGGACTTCAGCTTCCCAGACATTGCTGGAAATACAGCCCAGAGGAAGCAGCCTAGGGCCTTCCTGGAATGTGTGGAAGAGAACTTCCTAACCCAGCTGGTTAGCAAGCTGACTGCTAGGCCTTGTGTGTGCAAACAGCAAAGAACTGGTGGGAGATGTGGTGGTCAGGAGCTGTCTTGGGCAGAGTGACCATGAAATGGTAAGAGTTCAATGTCATGGTGATGTCAGGAGGGGGGTCAGTAAAACTGCTGCCTTGGCATTCCAGAGGGCAAACTTGGGTCAGGAGATCAGTAGGGAGCATCCCTTGGGGGGCAGTCCTGAAGGGCAGAGGGGTCCTGGAAGGCTGGATGCTTCTCAAGAAGGAAGTCTTAAGCAGGAGCAGGCTGTCCCTGTGTGCTGTAAGAGGAGCCAGTGGGGAGGAAGACTTGGGGTGGTTGAACAGGGAACTTCTGCTGAGTCTGCAGGAGAAAAGGTGTGTACATCCAGTGGAAGAAGGGACAGGCACCTTGGGGAGAGTACATGGGAGTCCTGCTGGCACATGCAGGGGGAATCAGAAAGGCCAGAGCCCAGTGAGAGCTCAACCTGGTACAAGGGAGTATGACCCAAGGTCAGTGGGTCTGTGTCCAGGTGGAGGCTGGTGACAAGCAGGGTCCCCCAGGGGTCTGTCTTGGGACCGGTGCTCTTTAACATCTGTATCAGTGACATGGATGATGGGATTGAGTGCACCCTCAGCAGGTTTGTGGGTGACACCAAGCTGAGTGGTGTGGGTGACACCATAGGAGGAAAGGAGCCATCCAGAGGGATCCTGACAGGCTGGAAAGCTGGGCCTGGGTGAACCTAATGAAGTTCAACACTGCCAAGTGTCAGGTGTTGCACTTGGGCTGGAGGAATCCCAGACACAGATACAGGCTGGGAGAAGAGCTGCTGGAGAGCAGCCCTGCTGAGAAGGGCCTGGGGGTTCTGGTGGATGAGAAACTTCCCCTGAGCCAGCAGTGGCTCCTGCAGCTCAGAAGGGTGATGGGATCCTGGGCTCCATCAGCAGAGGGGTGGCAGCAGGGACAGGGAGGGGATTGTCCCTCTCTGCTCTGCCCTCCTGAGGCCCCAGCTGGAGTCCTGTGTCCAGAGCTGGGGCCCCAACACAAGAAAGATGTGGGACTGGTGGAGAGGGGTCAGAGGAGCCACGGAGATGCTCAGAGGGCTGGAGCAGCTCCCCTACAGAGAGAGGCTGAGGGAGCTGGGCTTGTCCAGCCTGGAGAAGAGAAGGCTGTGGGGGGACCTCATTGCAGCCTGCCAGTCCCTGAAGGGAGCAGAGGAACAGGAGGGGAATCAGCTTGTTCAAAGGGCAGAGACTGGCAGGACAAGGGGGATGGGGTGAAGCTGGAGGAGGGAAGGGGGAGATGAGATCTTAGGGGGAAGTTCTTTGCAGAGAGAGTGGTGAGGGGCTGGAAGGGGCTGCCCAGAGAGGGGGTGGGTGCCCCGTCCCTGAGGGTGTTCAAGGCCAGGTTGGCTGGGGCCCTGGGCACCCTTGTGTAGCTCCAGGCCTGGAGGTTGGTGTCCCTGCCTGTGGCAGGGGTTGGAGCTCTGTGATCCTTGGGGTCCCTTCCAGCCCAGCCCAGTCTGGGATTCTGTGAAATACAGAAGATTTCTACAGATACATTTGCCCAGTAAGAGGAGGGCTGAGGAGAACCTCCCTCCTTCACTGGAGCCGGTGGGGCACATGACTACTGAGGATAAGGAGAAGGCAGAGATTCTCACTGCCTCCTTTACATCTGTCTTCAGTAGTCAGAGTAGTTGCTCTCAGGGTACTCAGCCTCCTGACCTGGAAGACTGGGACAGGGAGCAGAATAAACCCCCCACGATGCAGATACAACAGAGACCAGCTGTTCCACCTGGAGTGCCACAAGTCCATGGGGCCAGGTGGGATCCCCCTGAGGGAGCTGGTGGATGTGATTGCTGAGCTGCTCTCCATCTGTCAGTGGTCATGGGCAACCAGAGAGGTACCAGATGACTGGAGACTTGCTAATGTGACACCCATCTATAAGAAGGGTCATAAGGAGGATCTGAGGGGCTACTGACCTGTCAATCTGAGCTTGGTGCCAGGGAAGCTTGTGGAGCAAATAATCCTGTGGGCAATCAGGGCAAGTCTGTGACAACCAGGGGATCAGACCCAGTCAGCATGGGTTCTTGAAGGGCAAGTCCTTGACCAGCCTTATCTCCTGTGTCTGGGTGACCTGCCTGGTGGGTGAGGGGAAGGCTGTTGGTGTAGTCTACCTCCACTTCAGCAAAGCCTTTGCCACCATCTCCTGCAGTGTTCTGGAGAAGCTGCTGGCCCCTGGCTTGCACAGGTATGCTCTTCCCTGGGCTAAAAACTGGCTGGATGGCTGGGCCCAGAGACTGGTGGTGAATGGAGTTAAATCCAGGTGGTGACTGGTCAGCAGGGATGTTCCCTAGGGATAGGTCTGGGGGCCATCCTCTTTAATAACTTTATTAATGATTTGGGTGAGGGAATTAAATGCACAGTCAGTAAGTTTGCAGGTGACACCAAGTTGGGGGGAAGTGTTGATCTGCTGGAGGGCAGGAAGGCTCTCCAGAGGGACATGGACAGTTTGAATCAATGGGTGAATCCTGACCCCACCCCTCAGGGATTTAGCAGCAGTGAGAAGATACCCCCTCTGTCTTCCCCAGTCCCTAGCCTCTCTGTCAGAGATGTTCCAGTCACCCCAGCATCTCTGTAGCCCTTTTTTGCCCCCTCTCCAGTAGCTCCCTGTCCTTGACCCAGGGAGCCCAGCATTGAACTCACTATTCCCAATGAGGCCTCACCAGGGCAGAGAAGGGGGCAGGAGAACCTCCCTCGACCTGCTGCTCACACTTCTCATGATGCACCCCAGGATGCTGTTGGCTCTCTTGACCCAAGGGCAGATTGCTGGCCACAGTCAGCCCATGGTCCATCACCCATCCCAGGTGACTCCCTTGGCCCAGCACTCTGCCAGGTGCCTGGTGCCACCATGGCTGGGGACAGACCTTTGTGCAGCACGGCTTTGTCAGGTCACGGTGCTATAGAAGCAGCTGGTGCCACCAAGAACACCTGGACTGATGAGCTGCTGGAACCCTGTGCTGCTTTTGGTGCCCATGTGGTGGCAGCTGCTGGGTGTGCTCAGGGACAGACCCCAGCAGGGGATGGAGAAGGAAGTTCTAGGGCATGATGTGGTTACCAGTATGGGTAGAACACATCACCACAGCTCCTGGGCAGCTTGGTGGTGGGGGGTGTGTGTGGAAGCTTTAAGGGATCTCAAACTGTTGACCAGGGCCCTGAGCCACAGGAGAAGGGGCAGGAAAGGAAGAGACACCCCCCACACACACCCCCCTTGGAGATGAAGTTGAGCTGCAGCTCAGGAAAGCTGCTCTTGGAGCATACACAAGCATTCCCTCTCACTCAGGGAGGGCAGCCCTCTGGTTAAGGGGTGTAGGAACTACAGAGATCAAGTGAGGAAAGGAACAGGCTTTTACTTGCTGTAGTAATGCCCCTCACCCCAGTGAGGTGTCACAGCTTCCTTCTCCTGCCTGGAGCTGCTTACCACACAGTCCATTAAGCCATGTCTCTGGCAATAGGCTGCACTTGGGACAGCAGCACACGTGGTGCATCCCCAGAGGAGTCTCATCTCTATTCCTCCCAGAACAGTTCAGGTGGTTTCCCTGGGCAGTAGCAGTGCTCAGGGCCAGGCAGAGGTGAGCTGCACTGACTCCCCTCCCCAAACTGCCCCGGGGTTGGCAGCAGAATAGGGAAGCAGCCCTGGAAGTCCCACTGATGAGTGACATTTCAGCTCTTACTGTGAGCCTGAGAGGCTTGGCGTGCCCTCAGCTGGCTGCTGGAGCTCTGCAGCTTGCCTGCATCCTGGCAGAACGTGGCTGAGAAAGGTGGAAGAGGAAAAGCATTTGGCAAAGAAGTTTCTAGCACTAAGGAGTCACAGTGCAATCAATGGTTTAATCAAACAACTACATTATATATATAATATTTAAAGAACATAAATACTCAGTAAATCCACTACAACATGAAAATAAAAGCTTCACGTTCTCCCACGCTTTTTGAAGGACCAGGGACAGAGTGACAGACAGCTCCCAGACAGACTGCTCAGCTTCACAAACAGCTCTCTGGCAGAAGGGGCTGGACATCACTGCAGCTCTCACAGCAGGCAGGCAGACTGTGACCAACCTGGACTCCTCCCTGTGAATTGTACAGCGTTTCTAACCACTGCCCCCCCCCGCCCCCCGCTCCAGGTTACAGTCAGTGGACATGCACTACTACTCTATACACCGCAACATTTCACCAGGAACTCATGAAGAATGTTTTCCCTTAAAAACTGTGCCCCCCTGAGTTCTGGGGCTTGGGAATTTCCACTTCAGGTCACAAAACCACCAGTCTTTCCAGTAAGAGAAAGTAACTGGGTTACTCAAAGAAGCCTGTGCAGTTTTCATGGGGATAAAGCTGAGCTGAAGCAGCACTGGGCATGGACACGGCCCAACAAGTGCCAGGCTGGAAAGATGGACATGACAGAAGGGCAACTCCTTCCCAAGAAACCCCCCGAGTGCCTGAATACTTGGGTACCATGTACCAACAACAGTCTGACTACAGGCAAGATGAGGAGCGACAGCGTATGGTTCAACATCCATCACTTCTTGCCTGTCAGCAACGGGTTTTGCTTGTAGCTTCAGAGGGGACGGCTGCATCCCCAGTCCTGCAGCCCAGGGAGCCTCACGTACCGGCGGTTCCCTTACGCCGGAACACCCAGAGGTAAAACAACCCCCAGTAAGTGACTGTGAGGTCCAGAGCGAGGGAAGAGGCGCCGAACACGCAGCTGAACAGGAGCTATGGACTTCACACAACAGCCTGTTGCCAGGTGTCCACACTCGAACTGAAATTTAAGACACTAACCGGTAAACTTTGTCAAGTACTAAAACTGCCTTCCAAAGTGCTCAGCCATGTTTGTTAAAGCTATGGCAAGGGGTGGGGGAGAAAGAGTCACAGTCCTTGAGCAGCTTACGGTTGAAGTTCTCCCTCCTCAAACTGAAGCCCGGATGAGGTCACAGCTGGGGCAGCAAAGCATTTTGATGGTGCTTTATGGAATTTGGGGGATCTGCTTTAAAAGCAAAGGTGTTTTTCAGACAGTTCCTTACAGAAGGTTCCCATACATTCACAGCACACATCTGACTCTTGACTGTAGGGAACAGAGTGGGGCCGTAAAACATCCAGGAGATGTCGTTCTCCTCGGCTTGTGAGAGCAGGATAACAGCTGCAGCGTGCATCAGGATCAGCATCTTCTACCTGGGGAAGAGTTATGGCTTCAGGTTGCTCAAGGGGGATTGACTGAAGGTTTAAAGTGACAGCTCTGTGTGTTACAACAACATGACCAATACACCTTTTGTAGGGAATTGGGGGACCACTAGCTGCAAGACTATCAGAAACTGGGTCTCTACCCATCTTTTATATGGATAACCATTAGCAAACGACATTTAACACATCCCTTGGCTTATGTTACTATTGAATAGACTTCCTCAGCCATCCAATGCTCAGTACTTCACAGAGGCTACTATAACTGTGTCAAATGTATCAGGAATCCAGATTTACCTGGACAAAATTAAGACATTCCAAACCGGAACACGCGTTCAGTTCTCATGCATTAGGGACAAAAAAGCATGTCAAACACTGGAATGCACTGGAGAAGGTCATTTAGTCTCCTAGGGAAAAACCAAAAACCCAAACCAAAGCCTAAATTAAATACCACCCAGAATACTGTCTACTCATATCAATAAGTATACTGAGAGTGCCCGAAGGCGGCACGCGGATGGCCCGCGAGGGTCCCGGTGGGGCCATCTTTCAGCATTAAAGAAGTAGCTATAAAAAGAGTTAGTCCCATCTGGGTTTTCCAGCACAGCCTATTTGTGTTCCTTCGTTGGTGCGTAGTACAGTTCCATGGGCTTGTTCACTTTCCAGTACTTCTCACTGACCAGTTCCAAGGAAAACGACCCGTTTAACACCTAGAACACAGAACAGGAGTCAATCCAACAGCTGGCGTGGGTGGTGCTGTAGCACCAGGCAACAGTGTGAACCAGAGGAACGCCCTGACAGAAGTCACTGGTTACACAGCACAAGTTATTAGGTAACCATCTGGTACCCAGAGGTGACTTGCCAGCTACTCTAACTCCTGATCTCACCAAAACAGCACGGAGAAACACGCTAGCAGAGCAAATACAACAACAGGGAAGGGAAGGGCAGTTTTCCTTGCCTCTCTGCATGCAGAGGGAGCAGCTGCTGTGTATTCACACCAGGAGCATCTCTGCTTTTGCCTAAGGGACAGCCTGCAGTCACAGGTGTGGGAAACAGACTTCCCTTGCCAAGCATCTGCCCATCTCCTCTCCAGAAGCCTTGTTTTCTTCAGGGGAGCGACAAGCATCAGGCTGGGCTCAGAGCCGGGTCTAACTGTGCCGGTGCCCTGTTGTAGCTGTATATCCTGAAGTCGGCAACCGAGAGGAGGGGGCTCCTCCCCAGCTGTTCATGGTGGAATACTGGACACCTGCTCTGCTAGCACTTCCTCGTGCTAGACCTGTCTGCTCTTGAAAGAGATTCTCAGATAAGGTAATACTTGTCCTCTGTGATTTTCACCATAAAGGAATGGCATAAGCCAGCTGGTACTTGCTGGTGTCACTGGTTTTCCCCCCAGTAATTAATGCACCTCCTTCCTAGGGAGCCTGCTTTGGCAGGGGGTTGGACCCAATGATCTCTCGAGGTCCCTCCCAACCCCTACAGTTCTATGATGATTCTTCTCTACTAACCCAGCTTTTGCTCTGTACGTTTTCCTCCTACAAAGCAACTCACCTGCTTTAAGTCAACACCTCAGTTCTATGAGCTTTATCCTTATGCCAACTCAGGAAGAGTCTGGTTAAATGGGTTCTAATTGAATCTGTACCAAAGCTGTTTTACTGACAGAGGGACTTACAGTGAACTGCCCGTTGGCGGTGGCGATGTAAATGGTATACTGCTTCTCACTGGCCGTGTCGAGGTTCATCTGGTTTGACTCTCCTTTGCTACGAAGCTCCTCCAAAGCCAATCTCACAGCCAGGTACTTGGACAAGTGATCAACAGTAGCATTGCCTGAGGTCTTGATGTATCTGTGACAACAACAACAAAGATATCTGAGTTGCAGGCGTCCGGGTGGCCAAGGCGGCCAACAGCATCCTGGTTTGTGTCAGAGCCAGCGTGGCCACAGGGCCAGGGCAGGGATTGTGCCCCTGGACTGGGCACTGGTGAGGCTGCACCTCGAGTGCTGGGTCCAGTTCTGGGCCCCTCACTACAAGAAGGACATGGAGGGCCTGGAGTGAGTCCAGAGAAGGGCAGCCAGGCTGGGGAAGGGGCTGGAGAGCAAACCTTCCCAGGAGCGGCTGAGGGAGCTGGGGGTGTTCAGCCTGGAGAAGAGGAAGCTGAGGGGAGACCTGATCCCCACCTACACTGACCTGACAGGAGGGTGCAGAGAGGTGGGTGATGGTCTCTTCAGCCAGGGGACAGGTGACAGGATGAGGGGCAATGGGCTCAAGCTGTGCCAGGGCAGGGGCAGAGCAGACATTAGGAAAAAGTTCTTCCCCAAAAGGGTTGTTGGGCCCTGGCACAGGCTGCCCAGGGAGGGGGCTGAGTCCCCACCCCTGGGTGTGTTTAACAGACAGGTAGATGAGGTGCTCAGGGATCTGGGTTAGCACAGGACAGGAATGGTTTGACTCAGTGACTTTAAAGGTCTTTTCCAACCTGGTGATTCTGGGAAGGAGACGTGGAAGACCCCCAGTTTCTTAGCACCAAGTGTGAAAAGGCCTCCAAAGACAGTTCACCATGCCTTGACCCAAGACACACAAGCAACTTAAGCAATTGCATTGTTCCAAAGTGCCCTCACATCTCTGACACAGGCCCTCCTGCTCTTTGCAGAAAGGACAGCGCTGCCCCATTATCCACTGAAAATGAAAACCTTATTAACAGGTTCTCAGGGGGTTTTAGAACTACACTGCAGAGGCCTCTCCCAGATGCTTAGCTCACTCTCCCTGTGCCTTTCCCAGTAACCCCCAGAACTCCCCTGCACTTCCAAACTGAAAAGCTGGCAGAAGCTCCCAATACATTTTTAGGCACTACAGAGGGATGTCTCATCAGGAGAGAGAGCCAAGGGGAGACCTGCAGAGACCACGAGACTGCTCAGTGCTCTGCTCCAAAATCTGTGGTCTGTGCTTGGACTGGATCATGGAATAAACACCAGGAAAAGCTTCCAGCCTACAAACCCTGCTGACACAACGCTGCCCTGAAAACTGCTGACACTCCTGCAAGGTTTGTTTATTCCCAAAGAATCCCAGAATAAGTAGAAAGGGGCTGATGTTATACCATCATCCTAGTGCCTACTGTGAGCTGCAGTGGTGGAAACCCTTGAAACCATCTTGCTTTGGGATCGCAGGCTCGGAGCAGATTGTGACTGTATTTCTGACAGCACTCAGGCAGTACCACCTACCCGAATCGCAGTGGAACGAGGGAAGGAGTACATACAGTCAAACAGGATGTGGTATGACCCAAGTAAATCACTCCTTGGGGCTTTTAAATATCAATAGAAAACAAAAGCACCAGCAAATAAGAGTGGAATGCATGAAGAGGAACAGAAGACATTTACCTTGTCTGTGCACTGTCATCGTTCTCCATGAGGGTCGGATGAGGCCTGAAGACTAACTCGATTTCACTAGCACCATCCATCACAGGGTCGATGGCCACAGTTGTGTTGTTATTGTCCAGTTCTAGCCCAGAATCATCTGATGTTTTGGTCCTCTTATTACTTGGCCCCGCTTCCTGATTGCTGTGTGTCGAGGCATTGCTACAGTGTGAACTGTCCCCGTTATCCTCTGCTCCGCTGCCATTCTCAATCTGCTGTTTCTTGCCCCTCTGCAACCTGATGGGAAACAGGTAGCAATGAGATGAACACTACTCTGCATTCAAACTCACCCACCCTACAGGCCTGCAATTCCTCCCTCTCCCAGTCTCTGCCACACGTAAATTCACACAGCTGGAAGAGCTGGTGTGAAGTCACAGCTAAACCTGGAGCCCTGGGACAGGCTGCCCAGGGGGTGTGGAGTCTCCTTCTCTGGAGAGATTCCAGCCCTGTCTGGACACCTCCCTGTGTGCCCTGTCCTAGGGACCCTGCTTTGGCAGGGGGTTGGACCTGATGAGCTCTCGAGGTCCCTTCCAACCCCCATGATTCTATGATTCTATGACAGGCATTTATTCGCCTGTAACAGTAACACATGGGTACAGGACTCACCGTGTTCCAGTTCAGTATCAAAGACACAACAGCTGTAGTTTGGGAAAGGGAAGCTGAAATCTGCTGTCTGCAGCAGGCTGCCACAGAGGTTCCCATCAGGAGGCAAAAGGATAAAGATGATTTTGCCAAAGGTTACTAAAAGGTATTTGGGCAGATTTCAGAGGAGGGAAGAGGTGTCTCAGGCTGTACAGTGAGGACAGTGTATTTTTAGAGCTGGGGCAAACAAGGTTGCACATGGATAAATGACATGGATTACATACCTGTTCATAGCCTGGATCTTTAATCCTTCCTCGATGCTGTGACTTAATGCCTGCTGGTTGTTGTGTTTGCTGATCCTGGCCAGCACTCTCTCCTGGTGAGCTTCGTATTCATCTCGGCTTGGATAAATTTTACTGATGAGAGCATCAAAATTGGGATCTGGTCTCAGTGATCTCTTTGAAACTAGCTTTTTACGACACGTGGGACATTCTTTGTTGCTGGAAATGGACAAAAAGGGAACAAACCAATGCTAACTCCTGGGCAATAAGAGAAGTCTGGAGAGATTCCAGACCCGTCTGGACGCCTATCTGAGTGGAATGTCCTAGGGAGCTGCTTTGGCAGGGGGTTGGACCCGATGATCTCTCAAGGTCCCTTCCAACCCCTATGATTCTATGATTCTGTGAAGTCTGCCCTAATGCTGCAATTCACAGTCACAGTGCTTGCTAAGAATAGCAATAGTAAATCCACAGTGGGGCTTCCATCTGGATCAGGTACTTCAGATATTGAAAGAAAGATCCCAAACATTTATCTCCCTCCATTTTTTGGTTTTTAGGAGTGCTGAAGCAAACTGTTTGTAGGCTGAAGAGTTCTGAAGTTCTGCTCTGTGAACCATCCTTCCCTTAGCCCTCTGGCTGGCTTTGCACATAGACCACAACGTGGGGCTACCAGGAAGGATATACAGGCGCTTCCTAGCACTCACAGGACAAAACAAAGGTCAAGGAGCCTCTTCTACAGTTCAGGTAATTAGTGGGAAAGCTAAAAGAGCCTTGTCCTCCCTACCCCTTTCTTCTCATTTAACTGACCTGTGAGGTTCACACCATTTCTTTCCTGTAAGAGGAAGAGGCCTCAGCAGCTGAAGTGATGGCATCTTTACCCCGTGATGTTTTCTTGTTCCCCTCAAATGTATTTTTGCTAATTACTCATCAGAATGTACACGGGCACAGTGAGTTAAGTGTGACCTCAGAACACAGCCATTGCCATTAGCAGAAATAGATGCTCACATCATTGACTTAATGGCTGTTGTTTAACTCAGAATTGTATTGCTTTGGGGGAAATGGGGACTCATCACTGAAGAAGACACGTTTTTTGTACTTCAGTGAGGTTGTTTCAGTATGGAGGCTTGGAAGTAGGACAGAAAGGCCAGACAATTTGCCATTTTTTACTAGGGAAAGGAAGAATAAGGGCAAACGAGACTCATTTTTGAAATTAATGTAGTGTATTTTTGTTTTGCTAGTACTGGGTAAGAGAAAATGAAGAGGGGAGAGGAGAGAAAAAAACAAGAGGGGAGAGAAAAAACCAGAGAGGTTTTCATCTCCTTGCAGAAGCAAAGATATGGGAGGAAACTCACAACCAAAATAGGAAAACCTAGAGAAACTTGCAGTGTGTGGGTACAGAAGTGTTCCCCACCAGCACCCAGGACTTAAAGGACTTCACATTTTCATGTAAAGTGAAACCCCTTTTCCCTGTGCCGCTGTTACATACCCGCTCCTGAGGGCTGTGATGATGCAGTCGGCACAGAAGCGATGCAGGCATTCCTTTGTTGTCATGGTGTTCTTTAACATATCCAGGCAGATGGGACACATCAGTTCACTGTGCAGGCTCCTGGGTGACACCACTATTTCCAAGCCATCGGTGATCGCTTCCTAGTGTAAGATAAGGCACAGTTCTTTAAGGGAATTTGGTAACTTCCTCATAGAGGTTGCACATAAGGAGACATAAAGACATAAGGAGACACATATATAACCACACACACACACGTATTCCTTCCTAAAGGAAGGAAAAGAGATCAAACATCAGTTTATTTTTCTAATATAAGGCAGGTTTAGGGAAGATTTTTTTAAAAATGTACATTATCATTTAAAATAGGTGCTTAATGCCCCTAAAGGAGAACCTTAAACATCAAGCTGTGAGTTGGGGCAGTGGAACAAGAAGCTCTGTGTGCAGACCAGCACGTGTTACCTGAGGCGTCCTTTGCAGCTCGTACAAACTGAGCTCCCACGTTTTGCTCAAGGGCTGCGTCCCGTTGGTCTGCACGGCTTGAGACATGGCTGGGAAGGCAAAGAGAAACAAGTTGCTCCCCCGGTGCACATCTGGCTGGCTGCAGGAGCCAGTTCCCTCCCCGGAGCCCCCAGGGTGATAGAGACACAGGGGTACCAGGGGAACGTGACTTCATCCAGGGACCAGGCTCTGCGGTGTTACACACCAATAATCCCACACACCAGAAAAACTGAGGGACTCCCTCAACTGTGAGCACTTGGCAGAAATCAGTGAAGGTCCCTAAACAGAAGTGACAGTGACTTTATGGCCACACAGCCTTGGCTCTGGGGGGCAAAAGCTGCTCACGTCACCCAGAGTGGAAAATATCTGTAGTGCATCCACTGAGAAACGTGCATACGGGTCCAGGAGGGTCTAGGTCCTACACCAGTGGGAGGTCAGAGTTGTGCACTAGCTGAAGGTGCTACATTGCCTTTCTTTTTCCTCCTGGAAATACTTGGCTAGGGGTTTCCAATCAGAAGTTGGGAGACTACTGAAGGATTTGTGCAACCTTGCTGAGCCTCAGGGGACTTACTCCTGCTTTGCAGTGCCCTGAGGGGAACTCAAACCTGAAGGTCTGGGGTTTCAGGGACCCAAACCATCCACACACCATCAGGGCTGCAGCGGTAGCAGTAGGCAGGCATGCCTGGAAATGGAATGAATAACTGTACCAAACAAACCACCGACGCGCTCCACCACCACCGCTGCAGAACAGGCAGAGGCACACATCACCTTTTCATTAAAAGCCAAACTAAATCAAACACACACACATCCAAGAAGGGCCCTGCAGAGCAACAGCAGTGCTCTCTCTCCCATGAAAACGTGGGGATAGCTGTGTGAGAGGAGGCAACAGGAGCACACACTGTGCTGTGAAAGGCCAAACAACACAAGTAAATGATGTTTCTGAGCAGAAACTACTTTCACACTGAGGGAGAGGGGGAAGCTCTCCCCATCTCTCCAGAAAAGACCTGCCTCAAAGCAGGAAAACTTATCCCAGACTCAGTGGTCCCTGTTGAAAAAATAATAATTTTTTTAAAATCCATGTAGCCACAGAAGAGGCAAGATCATGCTTCCAGACATTTCTAGTAGGTATAAAAAGCAGAAGTGCTTCCTTCCATCCTTTCATCACACTTCTTTAAAGGCAGGTTTGTGCTCCCAGAGCCTTCACGTCGGCAGCCACACGCAGGCTCTAGCAGCATCTGCCAGGTACAGCTCATAGAGTTCTTCGTGAATAGGGGCAACATCTCTGGAGAGCAAGGTGGCTTCCTAAGTTTCAATTAACTGTTCAGGAAGAAGCAAGAGAAGCGGTGCAGGAGATATTACTGCATCTACTTTTATCCAGGCACAGAAATTAGAGTTTTCCCACCTTGGAAAAAAACAAGGGAGCCTGACATGAAGTGGCTATGTCCACAACAGTGGACATAGCCACTTCATGTCAGGCTCCCTTGTTTTTTTCCCACTGTTGTGTCTAAAAAAGAAAGCAAGGTTCAAAGAGGCACCAAAAGAAACAGTTGAAAGATGACAAAGCATCATTCCTGATTTTTACTAAATAGGTAATGTGCCCTAAACGTACAGTTCACTTGTGCCAAGAGACACGTGAAGCAGGGAAGGCAGGTGCCCAGTTAGGACCTCGCTGTCCCATTACAAGTGACAAGCCACCATGACACTGCTGCAGACTGACAGCTGCCACTCAGGCCAAGCACCGGGATTCTGGGTATTTGATTTAAATTATTCAGAGGTATGAACTTAACGACGGCATCAAGTGCCACCTCTCGGCGAAGAAGCACTGCTGAAAGGTGTCCCAGTGGCAGAGAAGGGAAGCAGCATTTCCCCTTGTGCTGATTTCCAGTACTCTTGAAGGTAACTCCAGGCGTACAAGAGGTCAAGTCCTTCAGGGTGAGGGGTTTTGTCAGGTGCAGTTACCCATGGGTTGTTCTAATGGAGGCCCAACACTATTGTTCTGTGTTTGCAGTGGATACAACCCATGCTTTTGAAGCTGACACATGTAATTATCATTTCAACTCCTGAGAGATGCTGCTCATCATTCAGCCCCTCCCCACAGTGATACCACAGCCAACAGACGCCTCAGCCCCAGCAATCCCCAGGCGCCTGCTCCCAACGCCGGGCAGCTCCATCACAGTCAGGAGCTCACCTCAGCGGCCCCAGAGTGAAGAGAACATCACACACACAAGTAACATCTTGCCTAAACCTGCCTGCTTGGTGACACAGCCCCGCACTCTCTGGGCACCAGAATGCCAGGAAACCCATCAATCTGGGGAACGAGTATATTACTGTTATAATTTACATTGCAGCCTTGCCTGCACGCCCCAGGCTATGCTGCAGAAGGCACAGGACAAGCATCACAATAAATAATTGACCAGGTTTATTCTAAAGGCTTCTAATTGAGATGCTGCATGCCCCGCTCTCACCCCAAGGCCTGCAGTGATAGCACTGTTAAATTACAGTCCACCTTATCACCAGCAAACACACCTCCTCTGCCACGTGCAAAGTCAAAAGCTGAGGAACAGTGGAAACATGGTCAATGCAAACATGCTGGAAAGCATTTTTTTTTCAAATTACAATCATCCCCACCACTCTCACTGCATGGAGTTTTTAATCTGGTTGATGATCAATAAACAAGCCTCCTTAGCTAGTCCCTGCTCACCTGTAATCTGCAGATCTATACTGGGCCTGAAAAGTCCATGGGAATGAGGCCTGACTTCCCTTCCTGCTGACGCTGTGAGCATCAGATTGGGTTACACTGAAATCCAGTACAGCAACATCAGCAGCTGGCACTGGTATCTAAGATAAAAATCCACAATCAGGAGAGGCATTTGGACCTAAAATTGCACTGTTCATGTACCAACCAGCAACCTCAGAACCACAGCCAGTAAACCACCTCTTCAGATGTTCTCCTCAAGGACTGCCCTTCTCCCTTCGCCTGGGGACCGGAGGCAGGAGAAGCCTCTACAGTTAGGCGACTCCAGTCAAGCACTACAGCCAAGCAGGAGATCCCACTGGCCCCTTGCTCTCAGGTCTAACAGCAAACAAGCAGCTATGCTGACATCTGTTGTAAGTAAGCAAGCGCTCTCTGCAGGCAGTCGTTTCCCCACAGAGCACAGCTTGGTTCATTCTCCGGTGTCACTGAATCTCCAGAGACAACTCCAACCAGCAAGACACAACTGGACCAGACTCCACTGTTCCCCACATTCTTGTGCTGGCCATGGAGCAGAATTGTGGATGGCCCATCTCCAGCTCTCCTTGCCTGGCATGAAGGTGAATCTGATCAGAGGGCTTTTCCTACCTGTTCTGACGGCACCCAGATGCACTGCTACTGTGCATCTTCCAACAGTAACATCGCTCCTGAGTTCCATTTGCTTTTAGGACAGGCTGCTGCTACTAGCTTCAAGGCAGGTGCCTGCTCAAAGAAATCCTGGATGGTGTGGGCCAAACTAACTGATCCTTTCCAAAGCTACAAAATTAGGAAAGGTCTTTCATGAGCCAAAGAAAGGGTTTGGGTTTTTTTTTGTATTTGAGTGAGCAGAAAGTTTCTAGACAGAAGGAACCACACTTCTTATTAACTACTACTGGCAAGGGGAGAGAAGATACAGAGTAAATGTAAGACCTGACATTTATTCTTCAGTCTACTGAAATCTCACACTTGAGGTCAGTTTGTTCTTCACTGACATGGGTCACTATTCCTGTGCATCTTTCAGCATTTGGGGTTTTGAAAGTCCTACATAACCATTTCCTTATGCCTATTTTTCCAGCCCAACATACGAAGCAGATTTCATCACCACACTATCTACTCAAATTTTCAGCTATTCAACATTTCAGATCTTTTCCACTCCATAAACAAAGAAGACAGGATGTCTTCTTCAAAGTTAACACATCTGGAACAACATGAAGTCGGATACCACCTGTGAGCCATTTTTCATCGTTCTGTTTGAGACAAACCTTCTAACACACCGTGACTTTATACTTTTAATCATTTTTTGCCTTTATGACTTGTCTATTCCCTCTGGATACAAAGGAAAGCAACCCATCACACGACAACAGGGTGATATGGAGGGGAGAAGCCACATTCCTGTAGGCAGATCAAACACCTTTCGCTCCGAGCTGCTAACAAGTACTAGTTGTTGTGATTTATGCTATAGCCAGAGGGCCACTCCTGGCAGTCATTAAAACAAACCCAAACCAACCCCTAACCAGTCTCCTAAGGACACCTGCAATCCTTCAGACCAACTCAGGCTTCCAGCACAGTAAAACCCATAAGCTCAGGCTTCATAATTACGGAGGACGCACATCCGACACCGCCAAAGCAAACGCTGACTGATGGAACCAAAAGGATCACATATGTGATAAATCACTTCAAGTCTGATCCCTTGTCACTCCCCAGTCCCAAACAGCATCTGAAAAAAAAAAGAAATAAGCTAACACTTAGTACTTAAGTCATAAAACTTGCCTAGTTGCTTCATGTCTTTTATAGAAGAAACCTGAAAGATGAAAGAAGGAGATTGCTAAAGATTATCAGAACACGTGTCCGTGCTGATTTCTGTGTACCCAGGATGTTTCTCAGTTTTCCACCTTGCCAGAACAATAAAAAAACCCAAGGAAAACCCCCCACCTGTGCTGTTCTTAAGGAGTTTCAGAAAGTTTTTCACTGACAACCAAACTTTATCTGCAAGTTGAAGAGCTCCCTAACCAGAGCTGGGAGATGAGCCTGCCAGCGTCAGTAGAAAGCACCGCATCACTTCACTTGAAAGACTTGCTATTTAAGCCCGATTTCCTTGGAAAACCAGGCTTATGCAATCCTGTTCTTTGTGCTCATCCATCTGTGGGCTATTTTCTGAAACAAACCTGAAGGCAAACCGTTGGGGTTTAAAAAAAATGTAACGACAAAGTCAGTCTTTTTCCCAGAGCGCTGGAAAGCAGGCAGGTAGCTATAGGAAAATCTAACAGTATCAAAGACCCCATCAGAAAAGCCCTTCTGATCTCCTGCCCACTTACTGACCTAATTTACATTTAGAAAAACTCCAGCAGAGCAACATCTGCACTTGTCACCCACCACATCCACTGTACAAGCTTTCACACTGAAAAATGCTTAATTATCTGCTCAGATACAGTGGTGAGTCACAGTCAGTTGGGTATTTGGGTTTCCCATTCCTGAACCTGGCCAGTAAAGTAAAACCCAACTGGCAACAAGTACAGGTCAGAGCACTAGGAGCTGCGGGCAGACTGTTCTGGAGACAGGGTAGGCAAAGGAAGAGCTCGGCAGCAGCGTGCCACTGCTCCTGCTCCTCCCTACTTCACCTTCTCAGAGGTTTACCACCCTCAGGTCCACCAACATGTAATCTCTCCTCAGTCTCCTTTCTAAAAATGTGTCCTTTGTGAAAAATCAAAGACTTCCTCAGCTCTAGCTTGGAACCAACCTCGATGGTGGTCTTGCTTTAACCAGGGAGCGGGGGATTTTCGACTGGATGCCATCAGAGATCCCTCACATCCTGTATTATTGCTCTCTAAAACCCTTTGCGGTGCCTGTTTCAGCCCGGGCAAAGGCTGAAAAGAACTGTATGTGTGGCTGTGTCAGGACACCTTGAGATGAGGGAAAGGGTGGGATGGAAGGGCTGGAAGAGCTCACCCAGAAATCCAGCTGCAGCGTGGCCGTAACCTGTCTGGCTTCTGCTTAACTCAAAGCAGCATGTGGATCTCAGATATTGTCACAAAAAAAAAAACACTTTTGAAGAAAAAAAAAAAGCAAAAAAAAGCATCAGGTTCTTAGAAAACCAACAAGCCAACACATTTTTTGCAAGCTATTAAATCCTTAGACATCAACTGATTTTTGTTCCAAGTTTTAAAAGGTAAATATTTAGACTGAAAGCAGTAAGAGAGTCAGAGCTCTATTTGGTATGCCAAGTTCAACAGCACCTTCAACCATTCGGATTTGTTTTTTTTTCCAAAGGATTAGTTCTTTTAAAAACAGGTACCATCATGCAGCTCCTTGGAGGCTTAACAGGATTAGAGTTTTACGTTTTACTCTCTCCAGTACTGTAATTAGGGACAAATTGCATGTTGTGACAAAGCATTCGATTCAATCACTCATTTCAGTTTGTTCAATTAAAGCATTCCGAGTTTGAGGTTTTTTCTGCTTTTACTTTCTGGCTAAGAGCTTGATTTGGGACAAAAGAAAAACCCAACATTTCTGGATAACACTATGGGAAGGACTTAATCTTCACCACAGTTCACTGGCAGCTCAGATGGCTTTATGTTCACTTCTAATCATAGAATCATAGAATTGTAGGGGTTGGAAGGGACCTGGAGAGATCATCGGGTCCAACCCCCTGCCAAAGCAGCTCCCAGCTCATATTGCACAGGGAGGCGTCCAGATGGGTCTGGAATCTCTCCAGAGAAGGAGACTCCACACCCCCTGGGCAGCCTGTCCCAGGGCTCCCTCACCCTCACTGGGAAAAAGTTCTTCCCCATGTTGGTGTGGAACTCCCTGTGCTCCAACTTGCAGCCATTGCCCCTTGTCCTGTCCCCACAGACACTGAAAAGGGGCTGGCTGATTCCCCCTGCATCCCCTGCTTAAGATAATTACAAACATTAATTAGGTCCCCCCTTAGTCTTCTCTTCTCAAGGCTGAACAGCCCCAGCTCCCTCAGCCTTTCCTCACAGGGGAGATGCTCCAGGCCCTTCATCATCTTCCTAGCCCTTCTTTGGACTCTCTCCAGGAGATCCCTGTCCTTTTTATCCCAGGGAGCCCAGAACTGGACACAACACTCCAGGTGGGGCCTGACCAGGGCAGAGTCTGGTGTCCTAAATCACAAACTAGTGCAACCTTAGGTTTTCACTCTTTTCTGAAGTTTTTTTTCCTCTCTGGATCTGGAAATCCCTGGGAGACAGCCAAATCAGGTTCTGGCCTGGAGCACATTTTGTTCCCGGCTCCGAAATTAACAGCGCGATGATCCTGAACAAGTATGTCAGGGCATTTGTCTGTGCCCCCTTCCTCTTCTGCTTGTTTACTCACATTGTCACCACTCTTCAGATTGGCTCTTGCTGCATTTATATCGAGCTCACTGTAGCTGTATACGGATCTCAGAAGGGGATAAGCTTGTGAGAGGAACATCTTACTAAGTTCCTAGTTCATACAGCCACCAGTCTTTGTCCTCCCAACATCGAGTTCAATGTCACAACAGCCCTTACAGGGAAGGTTTTCACTGCTGTACGTCTGCACACTGAACTCAGCGTTACATTAGCTGTGTGTAGCCATCTTCTCGTGACACAATCAGCCGTCATCTACGCCAGCAACAACTTCAGCTCACCTTCAGCACTGCAACGGCAACGCGGTGCCTCTGCAGTGCAACTCCCCTGCAACGCGCGGGGCTCGGGGTGTCAGCCTCGCAGACATCAAAGGGGTAAGATATGATTTGGTACCTATCATGATCTTTTACAGTCATTAAAACCCTATTTAACATCTTCAGGAGCTTGTGCTGTGACCTCATACCGTGAGCCAGCCATAAAGCAATGGTAACATCAACTACCAAATGGGGAAAGTATTTACCAGGACAAAAAGGCATAGGGGCAGACAGAATAAACTGGGAAGTACCCAGCAGTACAATTCCTAGGGGCATCCTGAAAGCATAAAGCCACAGTTAAAGGATCACCTGTAAAAGGTCACTTCAGAGGTCGTGGGATCAACAGGACACGGTCATGAGCAACCTCATCTCACTGACCCTACTTTCACCAGGGGTTTCTACAAGATGGTCTCTGGAGAGCTCTTTCAACCCAAGTTATCCCAACTACACCAGTATCTCACTGCCTGAGTTTTACTTTTAGTTTTGCTTTGTGACAGAGCCAAAAAAAAAGCCAAGAGCAAAGGACACTCATCATGTGACAAGCACTGCCTTGATGATAAGCTAAAGAACCCAAAGGAGCCCTTCACACACGCATACACACACCTTTTACCTTCCATGACTGTATGAACATCCTCCTTGCCCAAAAAGAAACATAAGGCTCTTTGGGGACTTACCACCACAGCTAGCTTTGTCTAAAGTAGAACCCATCACTATGGGAGAACATGTGTTCTCTCCTGTGCGTACATTTGAGTGACCAACAGCAAGCAAAAAAGCCTGGGGTTCTGCCCTCCTGAAAAGCAGGTGTCTGGAGCACTGGAGGTGTCTGACCACATGTAACGTTTGGGGCTGTTACAGCAGAGCTGTAAGTGGTGACAGATTAATAGTAGACCTGCAAATTCATAAGAATCAGGTACAGATTAGAAAACAAATGTTATCAAATGA
Organism: Hypotaenidia okinawae; assembly: GCA_027925045.1. Lineage (NCBI taxonomy): Eukaryota > Metazoa > Chordata > Aves > Gruiformes > Rallidae > Hypotaenidia > Hypotaenidia okinawae. The sequence goes on along the minus strand of BSDF01000009.1, from coordinate 3,333,906 downwards.
ACAGTTTCAGCTACCTCCATGGAACGCCTAGAAGTACATTCGTGGGCTTACTTTAGACTTTTACCCAACACTTGATCAGTTAATACTCCACAGTCATCTAAGTGAGCTCCTTTGTAGATGCCTACTATGATTATAAAGAAGTGGTTAGCAGCACTTGCACAAAGCCAGCCTTTAAAGTACTTCTGTACACATTAACTGGAAGTCTATCATCTGCAAAGCACAATCAAAGCCAATTAAAAGACTATTAAAGATGCCAAATTAATACAAACTATGAAGCTGAAACTTCAAATAGCAATTACATGCTCTGGAAGTCAAATCTGATAAGAAATAATGAGTATTTACACTGGGCTTTCACCCTTATGATACAGCAGCCTGCAAACAAAGATGTCCTTGGACTGTATTTGTGGGATAGAAACACTCAATGAGGAAAAAAAAAAAAACAGAGGAAACAGTTGCACCTTGTTGTTACATGCACCCTGAAAGAGATGAAGCAGCACACCGGTAACTCCAGGGCAACAGCATTGCTGGGAGTAAGAAAAGAATCACCTCCTTGTCCTGGGATCCTTAGCTGGGTTTAGCAGCCTGTCATAAAACACTCTGCACCACTGCAACCCTAACCACCACCCTCACTCCCCCAAAACCCCTCACAAACGCTGTCACGGTCCTGCCCCAAACCCCTCCCAAACACCCTGAGGGAAGGCGCTGCTATCCCCGCACCCCCCTGCCATCACCCAGAGCCTCCAGTGTGCCGCAGGAACCCTCCACTCATCCATCTCTCTCCAAACCTATGGCAAGAGCACACATCGTGGCAAGCCGGAGAGAAACACCCAGCTACCTCCACCACGGATTCCACTGCTGCCCCTACCCCTGAATCCCATTCCAAGGGCCACATCCACGACTGCTCAAAGGCTGGCATTGTAACCCGACCTTAGGGGAGCTGTTAGCCACGAGGCACTCGCCTAGTTACACGTCCTCTTGCCGTCTTCCCAGGTCCGTTTGTAAGGCATCCCGTATTTCTTGGGGAGCAAACCTGGTTTAGAGCTACACAAAACAAACAGCAACCAAGCCGGAATAGAAATACATGAGGACAAAGAATGGCTGGGGCCACCCCGAGGCCCCCCAGCACCGCAAACACCGACTTCACTGACGCGAGCGCGCTGACGGCGCCGCGCGTTACGGTCGCTGCTTGACGTGATGAAGCAATTCAGAGCAGGCCTGCCCTTCCGCTACTCGAAGCCGTTCCGATTTCAGTTAGGCTTCAAGGAGAGGGCGACGCACGCTGAGAAACACACAGTGTGATAACCAATGCAGCAACCCCACTGTACCACTGTCTGCAGCTGGCTCCTCGCCATCCTGTTTTCCTCTTATTTACAGGAGTACATAGATCTGCAGAAGTAAATAAAGAGATTACCATTCATGTGTTTCCAGCAATTGCATCAATACAGCTCCACCACGGCTGAAAAAAACCCCAATTTAACTATAATACAAACAGAAGTGAAACCCAAATTGGGCTTTCAGATGGGTATATCCAGCTCCCACCAAATATCAGACAAGCAATCGACTGGCATCATGAGTAAGAAACTAATCCAGTCATTATTGGTACATACAGGAGTGCCAGTTGTTATCCATGCTCAAGGTTGGGTCAAGTTCTACATGCAAAATTAAAGTCCAGCCTGGCCTGTATCGAAAAATGGGACATATTCTCCTTTTCTTCATGGCACCATGTCACCAGAACATGCATTGCAAGATTTAAGTACTCATTGCTACAGGCTGCCTGGAAGCACATCAGCTTTAGGACTGTTTGCTGGATTCTCTCATTTGCCACTTAAAAAGAAGTCAGGATTCCTCAAAACACGAAGCTCTGTGATACCTGCTGTAAGGGCCACCCTAAGAAGAGTCATACCTTCTCCTCTTACACTGTTATTTTCAATAACAAGGCTTTTGTTCTAGAAGAGACTCGACCACATGAGAATTTAGTTCCTGACCCTCAACACTGGAAGTACGTAAAGATTAGGGAAGCTGTGTGTATTCCCAAAGGCAGTAGGGTAAAGATCTGCATTTTCCCATGGTCAAACTGAAAAACCCAAAGTTTGTCAGCCTATACAGAGCAATTAGGAAAGACAGACAACCTCATTTCTGTCCTAGGGCACTAGCAGCCCAGAGAAAAAGACCAAAAAAAAAAAAGAAACAACGAAATCACATAATTAATTCAAGACTCAAAGATGTCTCAAAGCAGCCAATAAAACTGAGGAACGCGGAGCAACCCGAGGCACCGGCGCAGTTTAATGGCCTCAACAGTCAGTAACACTACAGACTTTCCCCCAACATGCTTGTTCCTCTCAATCACACTAGTTCTGAGATTTCAGTTTTCCTGATAGCTCATCCCAAACTCTCATCTTCCTCACAATCTACCCCCATAAACTTACTAGGCACTTCTATTCAACATGAAAAACAAATCAATCCCTCCTTACAAACCAAGTAACTCCACCGAATGCTGTACCCGTGAAATGTCCAGAGGGCTACTGGGCTGGTGGCATCAGAGAGAGGGGAAAGAATATTGGCACTTCTGAAACACACTGGCTTGCTAACACATGGCCTTTTACAGTTCCTTCATGGTATTTATGCTCCTAAGGAAGAAAGCGTTTTGCCCGGTGCCGTAAGACGTGGAACCATCTGGTTAATCACCGTTCAAAATTTACTGGACCTGAAAGGAATTGATCCAGGGAGCACGGGGGCATTTCCAATCTGGGCACCAAGCTGTGCATGCCAGCCTTTAGAAACGTTGGTGCTGCAGCCTCCTACAAACCATCTGCTATACATACACACACCTACAGAGGAGCTGCATGAACCAGGAGTGACCAGAGAGAGATATTCCTCCTGGGTTAGATGTCAAGAGCATTAAGAAACAGAAAAGGCATGAAAAAAAAAAAACCAAAAAAAAAAAAAAAGAGGGATGAAATGAAACTGCTGATCACAGCCTTGAGATGCAGTTCTGTATCACACCCTCCCGAGCTACAGAAACTGGAATACACACAATCATCACCACATCTGCAGAGAGCTCTCTCTGTATCATGTTAGTCGCCTCTGCGTAGTCTGGAATTCACCCATCCTCCTCCAGTTGTCATACCTACAAACGCCCCAACTACTCCTAAACTAACAGGTTTAGGTTTTTGTTATCTCAGAGGGACTAAGTAGAAAACTCTTCCAGTTTTGGTACAAAGGAAAAGAGATGTAAACATTGCCCACAGTTCTGATGCAGCAGGTAGTAAAATTATTTTAATCATCTGAGCTAAAAAATCCTTACCTTTTCACACCCCCTGTCCAAAGTGAGTACTAAAACAGGATACAGCAATATCACCTTCTGCCAGGAGCAAAGCCAAAACTGTAGCAGGAACCCTACCTTTTCACTCCTCTACATGAGCCAACTTGACCAGACAGGCAAGTGACCTAAAACGTGCCAAAGACCGTCACCAAAAATTCACATCAAATGGAAACCAGCCATCGCCAGGCCATAATTTAGCCCTGTGAAATGAGAATATTAAGCAGAACTTCATGGAGGAGTGAGTAGAATTGCCATATTGCCTGTTATTTGTTAGATTTTATGCAAAGGTTTTAATGTTGTGAAGCACACCACCAAAGTTCTTAATGAAGTTCTTGAGCTCTTACGAGTTAAATCTACCTTAGGATTCAGACATAATCACCAGCTATTGAGGAGAAAAGCAAAAACACCTTTCCGAAATGCTGCCTAAAATGCATTTCAGTACTGTGCCAGAGTAAGGGGAGGGGGAAAGGATTGTAAACTTTGGGGAGCAAACAAAAGCAAACCTTCAAACTCCAGAAACAGTTGAAGCCATCACAACAACTAACACATGCAAACAGGCCTGGAACGATACACATTGCCTTAGGATGTTTTTAATCAGATTTACTATTTTATTCCTTTTTTATTCCATGTTTAGAGAGCACTGGACTGCCATAAAAGACCAGATTTCCATGGATGTGACTGTAATGGAACACGATGCACCCCTGCTGCTGTGGAGCGTACCCCCTTGCCACAGGGCTGTGTTCAGAACCAGGGCTTCTAGTTTTGTGGTGTTTTCTTACTCACCGCTGGCCCATTTTTGGAGGCTGTGCAATTTCTTGCCATCTCCCAGGAATAACAGCCACCCCACCAAAAAGGTGAAGTCAGAGGATGTCAGTGCCCCGGCTGTCAGCCTTCTGGCTTGCTGTTCATTTTAACGTGAGGCTTAGGAACGTACTTGTGCTACGATTGAAATCATCTTTCCCAGCTCCCCCGGGGCTGTAACTATCTTGGCAGCAAAGGTCAAGTCTCTAGAAAACTAGTCTCCTACTTTCAGAAACACAGCCCTTGACTGATGACTGTGCTGGCAGAAATGACAGATACAGTTACACCGGGGCTAAAAAACAGCTGCGGGTTTTTCCCCCTCCCCGCACCAGCTCAACCCACTTTTGGTGGTGATAACGAAACATACTGATTCAATTTCACCCTCAGGGTTCCCCAGCTTTAACACCAGCACTGTGTTCACGCAGATAAAACGTGCAGTCGAAGCTTTCAGGGTCCTTTCTGGCAGCTGTGGTGGTGTCTGGCACTGGCATCCAAACTGGCACTCACATCAACTGCAAACACAAGGATAACTTCCAGAGGATCTTAATAAGCAGGAGCTACAGAGCTGATACATTCATTCCATAGTTAACTTGTCAGAACGCTCTTTGGAGCTGTGCCTATCCAGCCCCCAAGCCCACAGCAGAGCAGCTTGCTGCCCATTTAATTACTGAAACTGTGGGCACACTGAAGCGACCACGCTAGACCCCAAACCGTAATGCTCTAGGAGCCAGCACAGATCTGCTTCTGCTTTCGCTTCCATGGGGAAACCATCCTGACTTTGTTATTTTTCATTTCACCAGCAGAAAAAAAAAATAAAGCAAGCCTGCTCATCAGCTCCTTGGACTACTGCTCTGGCTGCTGCTACAGTGCTATGGGATCCAAGATGCTTCTGAGCAAAGCGTAAGAAACATCTTAGAAGCTCAGGCCAAATACACCCTAAATTGGGTGCACGGCTCTCCCCAGGAGACTGGGATCACACCAAGCAAGCCACTTCGTTATCCTGCCCTCCTGCCTACAGCACACATACTATCCGTCCCATTAGTAGCCTAATCGACCGTAAGCAGTAGTGTTCTAATGAGAAATTCTGAGAATATCAGACCAAGAAACATGCTTGGGTTTCAGTTTTTCCAGAGCTGTACTAGGTAGGCACAAAAATTTCACACCCCCTTCCCAGTTATCACAGTGACGCTAGCCACAGCCAGCGGCGATGCTAATTTTCTTAATGAGAACAAAAGACAGCTTGGTTATTAATAAACAGAAAATAAACTCCCCCACACCACTTGAGAGACAAAAAGAAAGACTCATCTTATGTATGATTGACTTAATAGTTACAGTAAATATATAGAAACAAAACTGTTAATTTGGCAACCAGACAGCTTTCGTCTGAAGCTGGGTGACAGCTAAGAACAATCGGTGTTTAGCAGAGTCTCTCTCAAATAAAGCTGCATGCTCTGTAAACAGTACCCCAGGAGCAATGCTTACAGAGTTTAAACCCGGTAATCATCCAAAATAGTTTAATTTTATCCCTGAATGGTGAAGAGTAAAGAATGGATTAGGGTTTTTAATTAGTTAGCAGAATACTACTGCTAAGTCCCAGCTGATCACAAGAGAGCTCCACCATCTAGAAGTGGGGAGGGGGTAGAAGACAGACAGGGCTAATTCCTAAAATATTTCTCCACTACAACAAGTTTAAACTGCTCCATAGTACCAAACGCTGCTCATTCCTCAGAAAATTAAGAATTTAAGGTCAGCTTCAGAGGCCAGTTGCTTTCAGCAGCAAGCAGTACCAAGTTCAGGCTCAACAATATCCCTTCTCCAACCCCTTCTCTGTTTGCATCATTATTAAAATGCTGATCTAGTCAGTAAAAACATGTAAGGGGTATTTAAGGAAGAAAAATTAAAAGGGGAAGGAATCCTGTTACTCTTCTTCATGCACATTCCCTCAGCGTGGATTCAATGCTCCTTTTAAGAATAATACAACCGAGCAGTTGCAGACATACACTTCATTTTTGAAGCTCCCTTTTCCCCATGTCTTTTCTTCCCCCACTGCATCATTTTTGTTAAGCAAAGAGAAACACTTCTCTTGGGATACTAAATTCACATATTCCAACATCTGTTTCATACATAAGACTGATGACTTCTCCTCTAGGTGCCAACCATATTTCCATTTCGTGGCAAAGCAGCCCTGAAAACGCCAGGATTCCGTTCCAGTCACCCAAGACTCCCAACCAAGCCCTTATACTCAACACGTTACCACAAATGGCCCTTCCAAAACAGAGTGCCATTCATAGAGGGAGCCCCGTGCAGTGTATGACACTGGCGCCTGTGTGTTACCAACACCCCGAGGACAGGATGGGCAGTGCTTTCCTTGGCCACCACGCTGGAGCGGGTGTTTCAAAGGTTTGATGCCCAAGGACAAAATTTTTGCCACCGGAGAAGTTCAGATGCAAAAATCCACCTCCCATCACTACCATCAAGCCGAATGAGGAAAATAATAGGGCATTTATTAAACACTGTAAGTAACAGTTCACAGCGCTGATAAGGCCTTAAAGACATTATTTAAGTGTCGGCACCGAAGCGCACCACAGTCAGCCCCAGCCACAAACCCTGCTGCCCACTGAAAATTCCTCCCAGCTCCAAACAAGTGACAAAGCTTTTCAAATGAGCACGTCTTTCCATGCAAAAAAACCCTCCAAAAACCCAACATATTGCTTATCAATACCTGCTTCTTTCAAAGTGAGCGTCTCTATCGCGTCTGACAAGTTGAATGCCAGCTCCGAGCTTGACAAGATGTATAAAAGTGTCAAATTATCTCATTACAAAAGTTTTTAATGAAAACACAGGTGAATACAAATGAGAGTACCTCTGCAGGGAGCTCCTGTGACAAATCGAGTCTTTGTCGCCGGATGAATGGCAGGTTTGATTAAAGAATTTTCCCCAAGCAAAAATAATTTCACCCGCACCCCAGTCACGTGTTTTCCAATGCAAGCAATCTCCTTTAATCCTGAAAAGCCCAAATGCAATGCATAGTTATTACAGAGAGCTACAGCCACTTCCAAACAGGACTGGATTATGATTTATCATACTGGGAATCATCTTTCTCTACTAGCTGCCCTCTGGATTTCTATGGAATTAGGCACCTGATCCAATTATTTTCCATAGAAGAGGGTCTAAAAAACAAAGAGCTTAACAAAAATCACAAGAAAAATAATATAGTTTGTTGTTTGGTTCATATATACGCCATGGGGTGGGTCCATGAAAGGCAAAGGATTTCTAAGAGCCAGCTACCACAGAACATCCAAGTTGGCAAGAAACAGGTGCTAAATTCATATCGGAAGCAGTGAAAGCCAAGCGTTAAGGCAAGAGACACATCTACAGCTCCCAACACAGTGTCTTTCTCCACCTGATGCCCGGCTGGAAATGGTGACACGTTCTCAAGAGCAGTCAGGTCGCTCCCAGTAGCAGTTTATTAGCATCACCTTGCGAATACTCTTCGGCACGGTGACACACGGGGGCTTTTAAGAGAAACAAAAGACCGGGGATGCAGAGCAATAAATCGTATTGAACATCATATTTTAAGCAGGGGCAGTTTACAAAACCAACCGTGACAGCTCATGACCCTGTTAATCAGCTCTCCCTTCCCAAGTATGGCACTTGGCAGTGCCCAGCTCTCCGGGCTGGTGTTACGGTATGCGGCTGTGATACAGGCTGCATACTGCACCTCTCCCCGCAGCGTGTGTGTGCGCACACACATGTACACACGCACATGTACACACGCACATGTACACACACACTCCCGCCCCTCCCGGCTTCGCTGCCACAAGCCGCTCCCCACCCCCCGCCCCTCTCGGACCGGCTCAAGGGCTTGCGGAGCTCCCCGCGGCCCTGCGGCACCGCAGAAAAGCGCCAGGCTGGGGGGGGGGGGGGGAAAGCAGAAGGGGCGCGGGCACGTCCCACGGCCCCGGCAGTGCCCCCGTTGGGGCGGGGGAGGCGGCAGGCAGGGGGCGAGCAGCCCTGGCCCGGCGCAGGCAGCCTGTCAGCGGGTCGGGGCGAGCGGAGCCGCCTGACAGCGAGGCGGGCAGCGCACCCACCTGCGCGGCGACTGCCCAGCCGGGGCTGCCTGACCGCGGCTGTTCCCCCGAACAGCCCCCGAGCCTGGAGGGAAACCCGCTGCGGGACACCCCTGCCCCGCCGGGACAACCGCCTCAGGGAGGAGCGGCCCCTCCTCCGCCTTCCCGCGCCACGGTCGGACACCGCTCCCGGCACCAGACGCCCCACCGGGGCACCCCGCCGCAGGCGGCTCCGCACCCTCCCCCCGCCCCGCTGGAGGGAGAGACCTGCCGGTACCGGCCGCCGCCCTGCGCTCACCGCCCGCCGGGCTCCTGCCTCAGGCCGCTCTACCTCACCGCGCCGCTCGCTGCCGTCGCCCTCTCTCGCCGGCGGAGAAGCCGCAGCCCCAGCAGCACAATATGGCGAGCGGCAGCCTCCGCAATGGAGCTCGGGAAATAGAGGGGAGTTACATATTCATGGCCGGGGTTGGGCAGGGGGAGCGCAGATGGGGCCGCCGAGACCGGGACGCCCAGCACCCTCCTCCCCCGCCGGGGCGCGACGGCGGCTGGGGGCCGCTGGCTCCTTTCCCCGCCTTCCTCACACCTCCGCTAAGGCCGTCCGGCTCCCCGCCGCCTGTCAGCGCCGCGCTCCCACTGCCCTGCTCCCGCCGCTGGTCCCGGGCGATGCGGTACCGAGCCTGGGATGGGGGCCTGCCCACCGCCGCCTTCCTTTACCTCAGCCCGGGGCTCTCGTTGTCCCGCGTCACGGGCCCTCTCCCTTTCACGGCCCACACCGGGGGTAAGCCCTCGAGCCAGCCGCGGCCCCCACCCCCGAGCCGGCGGGCCTGGAGCAGCGCCAGCCGCCGGCGGTGTCGCCTGGCGGGAGGGGATCGGGACACACACGCGGCACCCCGCGCTCCCTGAGGTAAAGCTGTAGTGGGCGATCGCCGCGATCGCCTCATTTCCACTCGGCACCGCCAAGAAGAGGACGGGGGCGGCGGGGCTGAGCGTCCCGGTGCCTGCCCGCAGGCTGGTGAGCGGATGTGAGGCGCTCAGTGATGCGGGTGGTCTGGCGGTGGCCGTATCCAGGCTGAAGTGTGGGTTGACCCCGAGCAGCTAGTTGTGCCTCATTGCCAGGTCAGGCGATGCACTGAGATAATTAAATCGCTTTCAGACAAGAGCAGGTCTGCCAGCCTCAGGACGCTCTGGGCCAGAGCATGGCCTCCCGCTGGCCTTGGCTGCACCTTGCTCCCTGGGTGTGCCCTCTAGACTCCATGGCTCTTGGCCCATCTCTTGCTCTAGGACAGTTTCGTTTAGAGAGGAACATGCCCGCTGTCTGTGGGCCCTGGAGTGAAGCTGGGCCCCTAGGCAGGGTGGAACTGTGGGGCTGAGTCTGTGTGGCACCAAGCCCAACGTGATGGCACCCTGCCTCCTTCATAGGAAAGAAGGCTGCGGGGGGACCTCATGGAGTGAAGCTGAAGGAGGGAAGGGTTAGATGAGATCTTAGGGGGAAGTTCTTTGCAGAGAGAGTGGTGAGGGGCTGGAAGGGGCTGCCCAGAGAGGGGGTGGGTGCCCCATCCCTGGGCCAGGTTGGCTGGGGCCCTGGGCACCCTTGTGTAGCTCCAGGCCTGGAGGTTGGTGTCCCTGCCTGTGGCAGGGGGTTGGAGCTCTGTGATCCTTGGGGTCCCTCCCAACCCAGACCAGTCTGGGATTCTATGATTCACATGCTGAAACTGAGGGTCAGGAACTGAAGCAAGACGTAGTACACTGGTATTTAAGGTACCAAAATGCACACTGGGTGTTTCGTAGCATCTCAGGTCCACTCTGTGGTCGTAATGTGAAATGAGCACTTGTTTTCCAGTGTCTGCATTTTAATGATTGTTAAATTAAGATAGCTTTTATGAGCTTTGGGTCTTCAGTGGTGCCTTTATCAGCCTTGTCATTAGCTGTTTTATAGCAAAAAGCAAGGCAGTACGCTTAGTGTAATTAAGTCTGGTGCCAGTGGAAAGTGAACAGAGATCACCTTGTGAGATGTAAATTTGAATTAATGCTTAGGTCTTTAATGATGAAGCAACAATCATTTAAAGTTATTCAATACGGAGTATTTAAAACAATTCAATATGGAATTTAAGTTTTCCTAGAGTGTTACAGTTAATAGTCTTATGACTTGAAGATCAACAAAGTCCTGGTTTGGACTTTTTTCCCTCTTTGCAAAAGAAATTCTAGCCCATGTCAGGTTATTCCTGGTCATTCTAAGTATTTTTATGTAATAGCTTTCACTCCCCTGCGCTCCCTTGTGACCTACACAGCAGCCTATATAATTAAATCCTCGGCAGAGCCTGATAAGGTATTCAGCAATAACATCTCTGTTTTCCAAGTGTGATCAAATGTCTCAGCTAAATCTCAGAGGGAGTCAACTGGGGCCGGAATTTAACAGTCCCTTTTTTGTTCCAAATTAGGCTGTTTTTTTAAAGAATAATTTTTCTTACGTGGGTTGTGATGAGCTCTTAAAATGTTAAAGTTCATGGATGGTACAGAAAACAATCAGAAAAAGAGATTCTGGGGTAAGTTCCTCGCTTTAGAATGAAACTAGTCAGAATTAATGACTGTCACTTTCCTGATGTTTCAGCTGTTTGGCAGTGCTGAGGAAAGGAAGATGTTGTCTGTCAGGCTGTACCAGAAAAGTGTCCTTCGGTGACAACGGCTTCACTTGTCAATTGTCTGCAGTGCTGCGGTGAGTGAAGTAGCTCCTGTGTTAACATGATACTGTTAGCAACATATTTTTTTTTGAGATTAAAAAAGGCAAAATGAGGATTAGGTCGTGGCGTGTTGCAGAGAGAAGGTGTGCACAATGGAAGCAGGTGGTTAGAGGGAAGGCACATCTCCAAAGAGAGATGGGGTGCAAAGTGAGTTGGAAATCGTCTGGTAACATGCAAAAATACAGAGCAGTGTACAGATGAACAAATTATCAACGTTTTTAAGAACATTTTGCTCAAAAAGAAATTCAGCCCAATTCATCAGCCGTGGCAGGGGTGTCCGACTTACCCTATTCATAGGAACTTTCAGTTTACTTTGTGCTATATTACCTGTGGTTACCATTCAACAGCAGCACCCTGGATCTTCTCTGGAATGTACTGTTCTTGTTACTTTTAAGGGTGTAAAACACAAGGCTACCAAATACCTTTCAAGTGGAGGCTGTCAGTCTGCCAAGGCATTAAACGTGGTTTCCTTTTCAGGGGAAAAATGAGGCGCAGACACAGTTCTGCCCCATACTAGGTACCCTGCCCAGCATAGGAGCCGTGACACTGCTGTCTCTGTGGGGAAGGCCCTGGGTGGCACAGACAGGGGCATGGCCCAGAGATCAAGGGGGAGGTTAGTCCCTTCTGCTCGGCACTCATTAGATCACATCCAGGTGCCGTGCGCAGTTTGGGGCTCCTAGCAGAGGACAGGTGTCAACAGAGGAGTGAGGCCAGGGAGGCCCCCAGGGTGGTTGGGGCTGGAGCACTTGCCCTGAGAGGAGGGGCTACAGGAGTGGGGCTGGGTGAGCCTGGGGCAGGGACACTTCATCTAACCCCTTCTGATGAGGTTGCTGAGAAGGTGGAGCAAGGCTTTTCTCAGCAAGGTGAGAGATGCCAATGAACTGAAACAGGAAAGGTTTGGACTGAATCTAGGGAAAACCTGTCCCTCACAAGGACACTCCAGTTTGCCCAGAGAGGTGGGTGCCCTCTCCATTCCTGATCTGACCCCAGTGCTGACCTGCTTTGAGCAGGAAGTTGGACAGGGACCACCTGAGGTCACCTTCAGCTCAAGTTATCCCATCATTTGGTGGTGCAGATGTCACAGAACAGACAAGAAAGCCTGGGATATAGGTAATTCCATATTTCAAACCTTTGCATTTGTGAGCATTTTAGTTCTTTGCAGCGTTCTCTGCAGCAGGTAGGAAAAACCATGCAGCATGATCGCTGCAAAAGCTTTTGTCAGTTCATGGTTTCCACTGTTCCTGTAATGGAAACATTTCTTCTGCTCTCTGCAGCAGCAAAATAATAGTAAAGAAAATTACTCCAGTCAACTGAGACATGCTGTTTCCATGTCCTCCTTCCAGGTAAAATATTTATTACCTGTTAAAGTGATTCAAGGTCACCCATTCACTGCCTTTTAGAAACCACTGGAGAGAGAGAATTAAAAAATGGAAATAAAGTACTCCCAGCTTAGAAGTCTGGAGGCAAGGAGCCATAAATAATACACAAAAGGTGGGAGAAGGTAGGAGGAAGTGTCTGTGTTGGGGCATTATGCTGCTGGGGCATATACAGGACAGAAAGATGAGTGTATAAATAAGTGATAGCAAGGGAAAATAAATGGGCAGTGTGTCGGTAAGGTGAAATAAGGTAGTTGGTCGTTGAGAGACTTGTCTGCCCAAACATTAGTAAAATACTCAGTCTTTTCACCCATGCTGGCTGCCCCTGTCAAACAGAGAGAGAGATTTCTGAGGCATTTCTACAGGTTACAACACACATACAACCCAGCCTTCCTGAGGACTGGATCAGAAAACAAGAGAGGCTGGAATAGAAAAGGGCACTGAGGTGGTTCCTCTGCGTCAACGCCAGCTCAGAACTGATGGTTTTGCTGCAATTTAGGGTTTAGATTCTTTAAAAATAAAGCAGAGGCAAGCAAGCTGCGTGATGATCTTTAGTGAAAAGTATTCAGCATGGGAAAGGAGGGAAGTTAAATGAGATTGCTCAGCACAGATTGTATTGTGGCAGGTCAAGTTCTAGAAGAAGTTTGGGACACATGAAATAGGTGTGATGTTAGTGTTTATTCCAGCTGCACCACTGAACTAAGGTACCTCAACCAGAAATGTTTGCCAGAGAGGGATATCTTGAACTGGAAGATGCCGTTGGCACACATAGTTGGACCAATGGGACCCTGCTGTGATGTACCTCTTCCTCTTAGTAAAGCTGTAACAACCTAGTGAAAAGATCCAGTAGCAGTCTGGAGGAAAATAGTTTTGTTGGATCATGAGAGAGCTGCAAAATGTATAAGTAAAGGCAGGGATAAAGCCCTTCCATCAAGTGGCAGTGCACTTTTGTGGAAGGCATCATGTTTAAGTAGGCTTCTCTGGTTGTATCTGGGTTTACTGGACCCAACGTAACCTGTGATAGGAGTTAGGCCACTTCAAGCAACAGTCAAATGGGCATCTCCAAGATAAGGGTGAGGAGTTACTTTGGATACACTTGCTAATGGTATATTAGGTTATGGTCAGCAGTAGTAGACACCTGGAGACATAGGTTTGTCATCTCTTGCAGTAGTGTGTCACACATTCTGGATGCTTGTTTGTGTGTGTGACGAAAATACATCAGTGTGTGTCAGAAACAGCTCTGCTGTAATCTCTATTAATTTCCATCACTGACAGGTAGCATAGTGCCCTGGTAATCGATTTCTAGAGCTTTGAAAAGACTGTGGCTTTATTTTGTGACTTGAAGACGGAAAGCAGTGGGCAGGAGAAAGCCATGGTATATCAACTGCTCGCAGAGGTAACATGAATAACTGGGAACTGTAGGAAAATTCATGTTACCCAAGGATCAAAATGCACGTGTTAGGGATTCTATCAGCTTTGTTTCTTTGGATAAGAAGTTTTGTGTGAGACATTACAGAATCTCCTGTATTCAGCCCCCACCATTATGAAGTTCTTGCTTTCAAAGAAGTTGGTGAAAGCCATTATCTAGCCAGCATTTGGACAATCAACAGTGATTCCAGAGGGAAAGATACTCCTAAAACCATTTTGAGCAAGCAGGGGAGTAAAATCTTTTCACTGGCTTCAGTGGAAACAGTATCAGGTCAAGTTCTCTAATGCAGGTTGCTTATAAGAAGGCAAAGATGGGAATGTAAGAAAATATAATTACCTTGCCTCTTAATTGACAAGAGAGTCTAATAGCTTTGGTAGTGGTATGGGCATGAAGCATTCTGGTGTAGATACAAGCCAAACAGTCATACGGCCACATGTGGAGAACAGCAGCAGTACAGTGGTATCAGTCACAGGCAGTAATTCAGAAATACGTAGTATTTTACAGACAGGGTTTTCATAACACCATTAAACTGCATGGTTCTGAGGGTAATCCTATCAGCAAAGTCAAAACAGAGGTCAGAGGCACCCGAGAGCTTCAGGAGTAGCTGCAAGATAATGTTATCCATCTGCTTCATAAAATGAGGTTTCAGGCAGTGATCAAAGGATTTTGCCAATTTAAAAAACGAAAGGCAGTTTGAAACATCAAACCTTGACTGACAGAGATGGCTGTATGAGTGAGAAAGTCAGTACCTGGAATTCAGATTGAGAAGGCAAAACCCCAGACTCACTCAGAATGGAAAAAAATGTATTTACAGAATCCACAGCCTTAGGGTTTGTGCTCAGAAATACCTGGTGTTTTCAGAATAGTCATGGTCTGAGTAGGCATGGCTCCTTACTATGGGAAACATCTCTAAGGCACATTAAGACATTTGACTGAAATAACAAAGCTGGATAATTAGCGGTACCGTTTGTAAAGGCATGCTTCATTTGGACTTCTGGAGCAGTGGAGCACGTGCTTAATGACTGGTATTAATTCTGAATTTGGTATTTAGGACATTAGCAGGTGTAGAAATGCAGGCAGACAAACAATGTAATTATTTAACCAGGTAATTAGCTTATTAAAAATATTCTCATTTGGTGGGAACTTTATTTTAAGCATTTCCTTTATCCCTTTAATCTGGTAAGAGAAGAGAATTAATCCCACTTACCTAAAACATCACTTAGCCACAACGAAAACCAAGGTAAGAACTGTTTCTTCTTGCATGCACTGCTGAAAAAGCTCAGAACGGAATAGATGCCCAAAGACAAACACTGTCTTTCTGACAGCATTTACAGCCACTCAGGTAGCCTGACATAGCTGTGACTTTACTGCTCTTAGTTTATGTTCTGGTGGAGGTTCTTGCACATGAAGCCAGCTCTCTGGTCCTACTTTCTTGTCCTCTGAGCTGGACTTTAAGAGTACATTAAACTCACAGCTGCAGTCACAGAATCACCAGGTTGGAAAAGACCTTTAAGATCATCAAGTCCAACCGTTCCTGTCCTGTGCTAACCCAGATCCCTGAGCACCTCATCTACCTGTCTGTTAAACACACCCAGGGGTGGGGACTCAGCCCCCTCCCTGGGCAGCCTGTGCCAGTGCCTGACAACCCTTTGGGGGAAGAACTTTTCCCTCCCATCTGCTCTGCCCCTGCCCTGGCACAGCTTGAGCCCATTGCCCCTCATCCTGTCACCTGTCCCCTGGCTGAAGAGACCATCACCCACCTCTCTGCACCCTCCTGTCAGGTCAGTGTAGGTGGGGATCAGGTCTCCCCTCAGCCTCCTCTTCTCCAGGCTGAACACCCCCAGCTCCCTCAGCCGCTCCTGGGAAGGCTTGCTCTCCAGCCCCTTCCCCAGCCTGGTTGCCCTTCTCTGGACTCGCTCCAGGACCTCCATGTCCTTCTTGTAGTGAGGGGCCCAGAACTGAACACTGTTGAACTCCTTGGCTTGAATTCACTAGTGGTTTTGTCTCAGATATCAGAAAATTCTTCTTTTCCAGTTCACACTCCAAACACACGTGGTTTCCTTCTACTTGTTGGATGCTGTCTGTTATTACCCGTTCCACTAAGAACTGTGGGACATGCACAATTCAGAAGATAAATTGTTCAAGGATACTGTTCTGTTCTCAGAAATCCAGGGCTGGGAGATGAAGGCAAAAACGTGGTCACTCATAAGCAGCTAGGAAAGCAATAAAATGTTGCTCCTCTTGAATGCAGAGTGAAATGAGTCTTGTAATTGGGAATATGTCTAGAAACAAAAACATTCCCTATGTAAGTGCTCTCAGACTTAGCACTCCTAGCCTGGGAGTGTTCTTCACGCTCCCACTGGGCAGTTTTGTTCCCTTTTGAAGGAGATTGAAGTATGTGGCTGGCAAAGTGTAACCAACCTTCTGTCCTCTACTTGCCATGTGTAATAAAGTTCCTTAATCCTTTCTTCTTTTCTTGAAGGACAAAATCCTGCCATCCCATAACATGCTTCCCACTAGTGTCACAGCAAGGGGCCATGGCTAGTTTATGTTAGTGCAGTTACTGTTTGCAAAGGTGTGAAGTTGGAGCATAGGAAGTTCCAAGTTGGAGCACAGGAAGTTCTGCACCAATCTGGGAAGAACTTCTTCCCAGTGAGGGTGAGGGAGCCCTGGGACAGGCTGCCCAGGGGGTGTGGAGTCTCCTTCTCTGGAGAGATTCCAGCCCTGTCTGGACACCTCCCTGTGTGCCCTGTCCTAGGGACCCTGCTTTGGCAGGGGGTTGGACCTGATGTGCTCTGGAGCTCCCTTCCAACCCCTACAATTCTGTGAATGAAATGCAAGGTCCTGAAGAAAAAAATCCAAAGGTGAATGAGAGAAGTGTGTGTTATCACCCAAACCCCACTCCTGCTACAGGAATGATTATAGGGAGGCAGCAGAAACTCCGGAAGCAGCAGCAGTGTGATAGTTTCTGAGTGAGTGATGGACAGAACAGCAGACAAAGTCCCCTACAAGAAATTGCAGTAGGGGTATAGGACGAGGAGTTTCTGCCCTCCCACTCTCTGACAAATGATTCAGGCCCTCTTGATTTTCCAGTGTGTCAAATTGCTACATCTGAAATGCCCAGTGTGGGCTGGCAGCAAAGAGAAAGCACACAGCTAAAGCATCAGTGTTCGCTGGTGTTCTAGCAAAGAAGGTCCCCCAAGATGCAGTGGGCAAGTCACAAGTAATTTATCCAGGTCTGGACTATGCCAGATCCTCTTCTTGGGACTGGGATCTCCAGGCACATTTGTGTTTTGTGCTGCCAGTAACTTTTCAGAATTTAATCTAAAGTTGTAATTTCATCTCTCCTAATTATCTTTACTGTGTGATGTGGGGACTTGTTCAATTAAGCAGTGGTTTCACAATAATCACAAATGAAGGACTGGAAATGTTCAAAGGATGGCTTTCTGAAATGCATTGGTGAAACAGGAGCTATTCCTGTGCCTACCTTTCTCTGTGACAAAGGACAGAATCCAAGCTCCATGTCAAGCTGCAGCTGTTTTTCCTCTTTTCCTACTTCATCTACCTTTTGCTTTGTAACAAATGGATCAAGAGGAAAGAGATAATTTTTAGCTAGCTTTTTAACCTTCTTATTTCCTTAAAATAGCAGAGGAGGTTTTGCAAATACTTGTAGAAGGACCTAAGAAGTCTCAGGGCACAGAGGAACGCACGGTGCTTCAGCTCTGGTGTCTGTCAGAGGTAACTTGCCCAGATAGGGACACAATAAAACCATTTGCAGACCTGGTTGTAACATCATATCCCCTGAGCTGAGGAAACCAGTGCTTAACACCTACCAAATGTGGTTCCTCACAGGGAAGATTCTGTACGTGGTGTTCTAAAATGTAGTTATTTTAAAACTGCAAGCATTGCAAAGACAAGGTCAGACACCTTCAAAACGTGGAAGGTGGTAGCGTTTGGGGGAGTAGCCCTGCAGACTGGGACTAATCCATACTGAAGCTGTCTCTTGCACTGATGAACTTTTCATTTGCAGGGAAAAAAAAAATCGTGGTGTGCCCTGGAAAACATATTGAACAGTTGCTGCTCTCATGCCAGAGCTCCAGGCAATGTTTTAGGTACGTGACACAAGACAGCAGGGCAGTAAGATTAGAAATGGGGTGAGGTGGAAGCAGCACCTGCAGACAGAATCTCCTTGGGCTCCAAACCAGAAGCAGCAAAGTTCACACTGAGTGGAGGTGGGAACGCTGAACTTGCCACTGAACGTCTCTGTGTTGTAGGCATGACCTGTAGTTGGTTGATTCAGCTGTTGATCTCCACTTGGGTGCAAGTGTCAGGTTTTGCACAGCAGCTGCCCGGGTGATATTTAAAATAACCATCTGGTGCCCTCTTGAGGAGTTCTTCACATCAGGCAACAGGAG
The DNA here is from genome assembly GCA_027925045.1 of Hypotaenidia okinawae. NCBI lineage: Eukaryota > Metazoa > Chordata > Aves > Gruiformes > Rallidae > Hypotaenidia > Hypotaenidia okinawae. Next base: position 3,315,755 of record BSDF01000009.1, on the reverse strand, counting down.
GATGAAGTCTCTCCCCCAGTCTTCCTAGCATCCCCAGAGATCTCTTTAAAAGAGATAGAGTCACATTTGTAGTTGTAGCTACACCAAGTATGCAAATAAAGACTTCTTTCGTCCTGCAGTTCTTATTTCTGCAAATACAGGTGGGTTTTTTTCATTTTGTAGCAGATGAATGACTGCTCCTTCCCTCTTTCTATACCTTGTTTGAAAGGATTCCTCATAGCACAGACTTCCCTTGTTTTGCAGCTGGTCAGATCCCCATATGGCTGTCTCACCGAGTGTGGGCTAGTTTCCCTAAGTGGAGGAGCTCCGTAGATGATTGTGCCATACTTTTAAGAGGCTGGTTAAATCTTGCAAGGCTATCCCTGCGCTCTGTGTTTCCAGTACAGCTCAAGAAGGTTTTCTTTTAACTCATCTGGTTTTTCCATTATTTGAACTTCAGCAGTGACCTCAAGAAGTTGTGAAAAATAGGTGCATGCCAGCGACGTTCTTATTCCAAGTCAGCATGTGACTCACCAAAGCACATCTGCCCACTTCTTCATAACACAGCCCTTTCCTCATAAATGTCAAAAGTTGTTTAACTATAAAAACAATCCTCCTGCTGTAGTTGGACAGCCCTTGGATTTGGGGTATGTAGATCTAAGCTTTATTTTATTTACACACTCACATTTCAGTCCAACTTGTTAAGTAGGATTTTGCAGTTAAGTGTTTCTTTGCAGGGAGGCCCAGCCCAATTTCCACTTGGACTGTGGACTGGTGACGTGAGGCTTCGCTTTGAACCAGCTCCCACATCTGACTACAAAGAGAACAATTGTCTGATAATGAGCCCCTGTACTCGGTTTTGGTGAGGCTGCCCCTCGAGTGCTGGGTCCAGTTCTGGGCCCCTCACTACAAGAAGGACATGGAGGTCCTGGAGCGAGTCCAGAGAAGGGCAACCAGGCTGGGGAAGGGGCTGGAGAGCAAACCTTCCCAGGAGCGGCTGAGGGAGCTGGGGGTGTTCAGCCTGGAGAAGAGGAGGCTGAGGGGAGACCTGGTCCTGCTCTACAACTCCCTGGCAGGAGGGTTCAGTGAGGTTGGGGTTGGTCTCTTCTCACAGATAACCCGCAAAAGACCAAGAGGAAATGGCCTCAAGTTGTGCCAGGGGAGATCTAGATTGGAGATTAGGGAAATGCTCTTCACTGAAAGAGTGGTCAGGCACTGGACCAGGCTGCCCAGAGAGGTGGTGGAGTCACCACCCCAGGAGGTGTTCAGAGCATGCGTAGATGTGGCCCTTTGGGACATGACTTGGTTGACATGGTGGTGTTGGGTTGCCGGAGAGACTGGATGATCTCAGAGGTATTTTCCAACCTTAAAGGTTCTCTGATTCTTTAATAATATAAACAGAATTAGGGAACTGTAGTGGACTTTGATAGGAGCTGGGGGCAGGCCTTATGTTAGGGTACAGGTCTAAAGAAGAAACAGTTTCTCTTTTTGGGTTCCACCTCCATTCTTCTTTCATTGTTCTCAGACAGAGAGACAGAAGTGAGATCTTGGCTGTACAACGTTACTTGTTCTTGAAGTCTTTGGTTCTGCTGTTTGGAAAATTTGTGCCTTCCAAATGGTCAGCAAGAACATGGTTTAGAGAAAAATAACCTACACCTATTCTCTACAGCCTCAGACATCTGGTTCAAATTTGCAGTAAGAGGAGAAACAAGATGTGCAGCAGAGGTTTATGAGCAGAGCAGATACCATGTCTGTAGACACTCATGTACGCTGGATGCAGAAGACTTAAACTTTCTGGATTCAGTTAAACGAGGTGTATGGGCAGTGGGAGGTACATAGCTACTTCTTGTAATGGTTTCCATGTCACTGGTAAAGAGCCTGTGGTTATGAAGCTTGCCCTGCTTCTCTGTACAGTCTGATAGAGAGGAGTGCCATGTTCATAGAATCATTCATCACAGACTGCTCTGGGTTGGAAGGGACCCCAAGGATCACAGAGCTCCAACCCCCTGCCACAGGCAGGGACACCAACCTCCAGGCCTGGAGCTACACAAGGGTGCCCAGGGCCCCAGCCAACCTGGCCTTGAACACCCCCAGGGATGGGGCACCCACCCCCTCTCTGGGCAGCCCCTGCCAGGCCCTCACCACTCTCTCTGCAAAGAACTTCCCCCTAAGATCTCATCTCACCCTTCCCTCCTTCAGCTTCACTCCATCCCCCTTGTCCTGCCAGTCTCTGCCCTTTGAACAAGCTGATTCCCCTCCTGTTCCTCTGCTCCCTTCAGGGACTGGCAGGCTGCAATGAGGTCCCCCCACAGCCTTCTCTTCTCCAGGCTGGACAAGCCCAGCTCCCTCAGCCTCTCTCCATAGGGGAGCTGCTCCAGCCCTCTGAGCATCTTCGTGGCTCCTCTGACCCCTCTCCACCAGTCCCACATCTTTCTTGTGTTGGGGCCCCAGCTCTGGACACAGGACTCCAGCTGGGGCCTCAGGAGGGCAGAGCAGAGAGGGACAATCCCCTCCCTGTCCCTGCTTCCACCCCTCTGCGGATGGAGCTCTTCTGTTGCTGAATGCCTTCATGCAGCAAGACAGGGAAGGCAGTTCAGCACTTGTTCTTGCATTGTTCTTATTTCCTCAGCTGAAATCTGTCAGAATGTGGATTCAGAAGGTGACTGCCACAGAACTGAGGTCTCTGTTAGAAGTTGGGGGAATGGATGATTATCTTTAGCACAAGGCATGGAAAGGCTACAGCCTCTTAGGGCAAAGGGGAGAAATGGATCAAGGGATCTGCACAGACAAAGCAGAGGAGGAGTGTTAATGCCCAGGCATTCTAAACTTCTGGCAAGAGAGAATTCCCCACCATATTTTCATTGCAAGGTGTCCTGGTTTCAGTCAGGCTAGAGTTAACTCCATTTGTAGCAGCTGGTGGGATGCTGTGTTTGGGAGTTACAATGAAAGCAGTGCTGAGAACACCCTGATGTTCTTAGTTGCAGTCAGACAGTCAAGGACTTTCTCAGCTTCTTCCTATTTCTCTCTTCAGGAGAAAGGAGGGGCGAAGCCAGGACAGGTGACCCAGATGGGCCAAAGAGAGTATTCCATGGCAATGACGTCCTGCCCAGGAGAACGGGGGGCTGAGGGGAGGAAGAAGAGGGGCGGTGGCGGGACGCGTGCTGCTTGGGGGGACGGTGGGGTTCCGGGACAGCTCTGGGTGGTCCCTGAGTTGTGTGGGTCGGGGAGAAACTGCATTGGGGATCAAGAGTTTCATCTTCTTTTGCTCTAAAGTCCTGTTAGCATTGGGATATTTGATCTTTCTGTTCTCTTAGTAAACTCTCCTTATCCCAACCCACGGGCCTCTTAGTTTCTTGGGTTTGGAGTTATTTCCCCTTCCTTTTCCCTTCCCTTGTTTCCCCCTTTTCCCTCTTCCCCTGCTCTTTTACTTTAAGGAGCAGGCAGCTGCGTGGATCTCAGCCCACAGCCGGGGGAAACCACGACACAAGGGCAGCATTAATGCCCGTTGAAAATTTGGCTGTTTCCATTACCCTCTGCACAATGAGTTAATTGGAAAGATTGATAATGAGCCTCCAGTTCCCTGTCATTATGAATTTATCTCCCTGTATTGATTACAGCAGTTGATATGAGCAAGTGGGATGAAAGCAGATGCTTTGCGTTACTCAGCGGTGTGGTCTGTTGGGGCAGCACGGTCACAACGCCTTCCAGAAGAGTTTCAGAGCGAGCTGACAGATTACTGCCATGTTTCTCATTGTCACAGCCTCAGTGGGAGTCTGCCTTAATCTAATTAACATAACAGGGGGAGCACAGTGACAGTAAAAATTAGAAGCCCGAAAGAACTCTTCCATTATGTAGCCAGTGTGAATGGCTGGGAAAGAGCTGTGTTGTGATGAATGCAGGACAGGAGAGCACACAAGGGTGGCTAATAGGTCAGAGAAACTTTTTGTGGTACTCATACCATTGAACCGGGACATTTTTTTCCCCACAATGTGCTCTAAGGACCCACTTCAGGTGTTCAGAATCACCCTCTCTCTGCTTCCCTGCCTCTGAATTGGCTGAGCCAGCAAGAGCGGGGGTCTGCTGAACCTTAACTAAGGGAGGTGTTTAGAGAGGCTGCCCCAGGCTTGCAAGAGAAAGCTAGGGAAGAGAAACTGTGGAAGGTATGATTTGACAGATCTCATCAGAGCAAGTTCTTAAAAACAGATCTTCACTAGTCTTGGGTTTGTTGCTGGTTTGGTTTGGGATCTCTTCTTTGTTTAAATTACAACTTTGGAATAAAAAAAATTCAGGGGGAAAGAAAGGAAGGAGAGGGAAGGGAGAGAGGGAGGGTGGGAAGGAAGGCAGGAGGGAGGGAAGGAAGGCAGGCAGGAAGGCAGGCAAGCAGGAAAGGGAGTGATTCTCAATTCTCTTCAGGTAATGATTTCATGGCATCTACATGACTAAGATGCATAAATCACACCCACTTTCAAAAAGAACTTGAGTCGCTTTGAAAACTACATTTTCTCAAAGGTCAAAGCTAAAGATTCTGAAACACCTTGATGTTAGTGCAAGCAGGTGGCAGAGAGTACATTTCCTTTTTCTTTCTTTCCATAAGCCAAAAAGATCAGTTTTTTCAGTAATACCCTACCAACAATAGAGAACAAGCCCTTAAGGAAAGTTAAACCAAGCCTACTTGAAATCAATTTAAAGCATACTGTTTGAAAGGAGTTCCAGGCATTGCCAGCAATAAGCCAAGTGGTAGGGGAAGAAACCTGTCAACAGATACAAACTTTTGCTACTACCATAGGAGAGTAGGCATTGTTGGGAGCTTTGTAACACCCCTTTGTGTTCCTTACAGAACTGCCTACTGTGTTTCAGGAACAGGTAACCTGAAGTAAATCGGAAATTGGGCAGTTTCAATTCATGAAACTTCTTTGGTTCCTTTTCCTACAACTTTCAGTGGTTTATTTTGCAGAAGTCCAGTGGGTTGGTGTGCCTCAGGAGGAGGAGGAGGGGAGGGAGGACCTAAATTCATGACACAAGAATAGAGAGAGCTTTCACAAACTCTCCGGCTTAGTGTATGTCCTGGTCCCTAAACCCTTCACCTCCAGCAGGAACAGTTGGAGCCACGCTCTTATCTCCTAGGAGATCACAGAGTCACAAGGTTGGAAAAGACCTTTAAGATCATTGAGTCCAACCATTCCCATCCTGTGCTAACCCAGATCCCTGAGCACCTCATCTGCCTGTCTGTTAAACACACCCAGGGGTGGGGACTCAGCCCCCTCCCTGGGCAGCCTGTGCCAGGCCCTGACAACCCTTTGGGGGAAGAACTTTTCCCTCATGTCTGCTCTGCCCCTGCCCTGGCACAGCTTGAGCCCATTGCCCCTCATCCTGTCACCTGTCCCCTGGCTGAAGAGACCATCACCCACCTCTCTGCACCCTCCTGTCAGGTCAGTGTAGGTGGGGATCAGGTCTCCCCTCAGCCTCCTCTTCTCCAGGCTGAACACCCCCAGCTCCCTCAGCTGCTCCTCAGAGGATTTGCCCTCCAGCCCCTTCCCTAGCCTGGTTGCCCTTCTCTGGACTCGCTCCAGGACCTCCATGTCCTTCTTATGGTGAGGGGCCAAATTTAATCAAGGAGTAGTGATGTAACATCACATGATAGTTTAGTGACACAAACAGAAATGCCAGGTGCATTTTTAGGAGGTTTCACTCTGTCACTCAGCACTAGTCCAGGAAATCAGAAAAAAGTTCTGAGGCTAAAGAAGTCAGTGAGACAGGGTTCTTGGGCAACCAAACTGTAAGTACACACCTAATTCCATGAAGCAGCTGAAACCAAGGTTTTAATGTACTTTCCTATGAAGCAGTGTGCAATAGCATTGTGCAGCCATCGATCAGAGAATAATCAAAGAGCCCAGAAAGATTTTCCAAAGGCAGCTACAGAAAATCAATGGCCAGTTTCTGTGAAGTTTTACTGAAAACAGGCATCTACTTCTCAGCCCCAACCTGCAAGTAAAGTGCCTTCTAAAATGTATAGATCAAAGACATTATGGCAGAGCAGTAGCCAAAAGTCAAAGCTTGCTCTGTGTTGTTCTCTAAGACACAATTTCTCTTAGTTTCTTGGAGCTTTTTGATGATAAACTAGGAAAAAAAAATGATAAAGAGAAGTCTTGGAGCAGTGGGTGGGGAGAAGCAGCGATGTGAACAACTTGACAGTGTAAAAAAGACAACAGGGAGGAAGGAAACACAAGAGAAGTGGTTTGGCAATCAGCCCATGAGGGGGGCATGTAGGAGCGCGGCGGTGAAGAGCTAGCCCTGTATTGCTGCTTCTTGTATGAGTTCTGACACTCCACAGGGTTTGTGCCCCGTTCCTTGCCCCCTGTGGGAGTGGGGAGCATGGATTTGCAGATGCAGATACAGAGGCGGGTTCATCCTCTCTCACACCAGGGGAAGAGGACCCACACGTGGAACAAATTTTCTCTCTCAGCGCTGCTGTTTTAGGTTGTTCTGATCTCTGCTGGGTGACCTGAGAACCTGCTGTCAGGGGACAGAGGTCAAGTCACACCTCTCTGAATTTCCTCTGCTGCAGGTACAATGGGCCTTCTCTGCCAGACCCTTAGATTTGGAGCAGAGACACAACACATGCCTGTGTTTTCTTGCCTCTACTGAGCGCAGGGACAATCACTGCTACGTAGTGTCTGCTACCTTACTATAGAGATGTAAGAAGGCTGAGGGTGGTGAGGAGGCAGTGGGGAGGCAGTGGGGAGGCAGTGAGGCTCAGCTCAATTTGCTTCAAATTCAGCTGAACTCTAGGAGGAGAAAGGTAGAAGAGGTGGAAGGATGACGTTGAGGAGGTAAAGGCACTCATACCCACCCTGTGCATTTTGTGGCAAGCGTAGTTGTTGTCAGTAAACCACAGACAACCTGCAGAGAGCTGGACCATGGTGAAGTTGAGGATGCCAGGAATAATTTTGCTCTATAAAGAAAATTAATTGCCTGATTAGTCTTCACTAACAAACCTCAGGTTGCCTGGGAGCCTTTTAGAGTGTCACAAGTGATGACAACCCGGGTATGTGACAAACAGGGAAGGGAGGCGTGGTGGGCACTGAAAGACCTTAGCAGAGGGAGGAGGATGTTGGTGGGACGTTCTGGCTGTAGCCAGACCAGCCTACGCAAGTCAACGCGCAGGAGAGGGCGCCAGATAGCCAGGAGTAACTTGTGGTGCGGTAACATCGCGGTAGAATAGGAAGAGACCCGGTGGTTTGAAGTTCTGATTGAAGTTGTGTTTCGCACAGGGTGAGAGCGAGCAGCTGAGCATCCAGGGTTTGAGTGCCCAGTGCGTTCAACATGGACTGAATATCTACAAGCATTGACCCAAAATCTCATTCCTATCAGCAACTCTGGCCCTCAGGCTGTTGGGAGTATAATCTGTATCACTCCTCTGTGACTAGATGTGTGAGAATAAACTCAGCAGGAACTCTGCAGCTGCCTTGATTTTCACTGTGTCAGGCTGGGCCTTCGATTGCAGCCACCTGACGCCGGCGCCTACAGGGAGCTGGTTCCTCCTTACACTAGGAAAGTCACTCACGAAGGCTCTCCATTGCTGCAGGGAGTGTTGGCCACCTGCTCCCAGGCTGCTGAGTTAGGCAGCGTGCAGCTAGGCCCCAGCTTGGGCTCTGCTTAGTTCCAGGCCTGGAGCGGGACGAGGAGGCCGTGCTTTGCAGGCAGCAGAAACAGGACACTGGGGGGGCTGTCAGACAGCCTCTGCCGACTCCTGCAGCACCTCTGCGTGGGGTGGCAGCTGCTGACACCCACCCTACCCTCACAGCGTGCTTCCTAGATACATCTTGATGCTTGATGGGCTTTCACAGTCCTTCACCTCTTTGCATGGTTCGCCTCTTGATGCAAAACCTTCACCGAGCTATCTTTAAATGCACACACTCAAACTTCAGCCCTGTTTCACTGCTACGATGACCTTTTGGTGAGAAGACCTCTGTGGACCTTTTGGTGAGAAGACCTCTGTGCACCATCAGTGAGAATCTCCATAACTTGTCTGCACCCTGATAGCTGCAATTACTGAGCTGGAAGGGACCTGTAAGGATCAGCTGAGTCCATTGCAGTCCTGCCAAGCTCCTGTGGCACTTTTTCTCTCCGCCCCGTGGAGACACATCTAACCACAGCAGACATAGCTGCATTTGTGACTCAATCTAGTGATAATCATCATTGATGGTGTCCAGAGTTAAGGCTGGTACCTCACGTACTTCGTGTTCACCAACCTCAGTTTCTTTTTCCTTGTTTTCAAGGGAGTTTCATTTTGCATAAGACAAAACCGAAACGGGTCCAGATACCACCAGCCCCCCACACAATCCTTTTTTTGTCATTTTATTGTTTTGGTCCTCAGGCTAACAATGTGACCAAGCCCTTCAGCTGAGAGCCAGCAGTCAGGTGGCCAGCAGCGATAAAGGGAATGAAGGAGCACCAAGCGAGAGTTTGACCTCACAACCTTTGTTTAGATCGCCGGTTCTTGTTAGTATTTCCCCTTGTTATTCTTTCAAGGATTTGGGAAAAGAGACAGGAACTGAAGCCAAACCATTATGCATGCTTGCACCATAATCTAAACAGTTTTATAATCTGGTTTTTAATATTTTTTTTTCTTGTTTTTGGCAGTTGTTTAAATAGCTACAGAGATCTACCAGAGAAATGGAGACTGGAGCCTGAAATGTTGCAAGATTTTATTCTGGGCAGTGCTCCAAGGAACAGGTAATTGTTGGCTGGACTGCAAGGGCAGCTTTGCATACTCCTTTTGGTCTGCAGCAATGATGTATGTGCCCAAAATAAAGGAGGGCTGAATACAGGCCTTCAGGCAGCACCTGGGACCTTTACAGCTCAGTTATACTATGTAGGCAAATCACAGAATCACAAGGTTGGACAAGACCTTTAAGATCATCAAGTCCAACCATATCCCTAAGTACCTGATCTAAGACCTTGAAAAACTTCATTTCAAAGTGGGGTGGGTGGCTTTTGTAGAACATGAATACCCTGAAGTCCAACCTCTTGCCTGCTTCTCTGACACTTGATGGGGTACTTAAGAACACCCAATTCTGTCTGGTACTTAGGCAGGCTGTGGAACAAAGGACTTGGACAAAAGGTAGCCATCAAGTAGTTCGACTACTAAACATCCAGCATGACACCAGAAATAAACCAAGACCACTGCTGGTTCTTGTGTTGCTTATTTAGAGAGGCAAGTGCTAATGTGCATCTCTGAAGACATCAAGAGAAAACACATTAAGGCTAATACAAACAAGGCCCTTCAAGGAGAAATTCTGTCTGGACCTCAGTAAAAAAATGTTCACTGTGAGAACTATTAAACACTGGAACAGGCTGCCAGGGAAGAGGTAGAATTTCCCTCACTGGAAATAGTCAAGACTTGGCTTGGCAGAGCCCTGGAAAACCTAATTCGATGGCCCTGCCTTCAGCAGAAGATTGGACCAGATGGTCTCCAGAAGTCCCTTCCAACTTAGATATTTCTGTGATCTATGATAATACTTCTAATCATCATGTTTCAAAGTTGGGATAAGAGAAGAATGTTGCTATTTTCTCTCATGTCAGGCAAATGAGGATTCCAGTGCCTACGGAAATACTAACTTTATTACAAAATAGAAAAGGAAGGAAAAGCAATAGTTGCATTTCACTTACAAACATTATTGCAACCAACTGTGGTCAAAACCAATCTGGGAAAGTTGAACTGCAGAGAGAACCAGGAGAATATAGCTTTCTGCTAAACACCCTCAAAAGAAGTAATAAAATGGTATTTTCTTTTCTTCTTTCCCCTGCAGAGGGCTGCTTTAATGCAGCAGATATGCTGGTGTGTTCCATACAGAACAGTGTAACAGCTGGGCTTCCAGTGATGGATGCTAATCATATGAAAGCGAGCAATTTCTTTAATGAGTGTTATGCTTTCCTATGAAAGCCAAATAAACACTGCATTTCAAGTGCTTTGAAGGAAACCAAACAGCCTGGCTAGTGACTGGGTAGAGTTTATCGATTCTATGCAGTTTGTTAGTCTATCAAAATGCTCAGTTTAAAGCAAAAGGAGGTACTGGATGCTTCCTAAGGTCTGCAGATTGAGCCTCTGCTTTGCACTGCTTCTAAAGCAAACTGAGGGGTTGGTGTTACACAAAAGTAGTGGTTACACCCAAGAGATGTAACAGGCACTGCTGGCTTGGTCAGGCACCTGTCATGGGTATGTGAGCTGCACAACAGTAGTGCAGGAGTTTGCTTTTTCTTCTTTCATCTAGGGCCATGAAGATGCTCAGAGGGCTGGAGCAGCTCCCCTATGGAGAGAGGCTGAGGGAGCTGGGCTTGTCCAGCCTGGAGAAGAGAAGGCTGTGGGGGGACCTCATTGCAGCCTGCCAGTCCCTGAAGGGAGCAGAGGAACAGGAGGGGAATCAGCTTGTTCAAAGGGCAGAGCCTGGCAGGACAAGGGGGATGGAGTGAAGCTGGAGGAGGGAAGGGTTAGAGGAGATCTTAGGGGAAGTTCTTTGCAGAGAGAGTGGTGAGGAGCTGGAAGGGGCTGCCCAGAGAGGGGGTGGGTGCCCCGTGTCTGGGGGTGTTCAAGGCCAGGTTGGCTGGGGCCCTGGGCACCCTTGTGTAGCTCCAGGCCTGGAGGTTGGTGTCCCTGCCTGTGGCAGGGAGGTTGGAGCTCTGTGATCCTTGGGATCCCTTCCAACCCAGACCAGTCTGGGATTCTATGATTCTCTCTCAGAAGTGATTACCTTGTCAGCTCTGTTTTCTTTCTAAATAATTTTACAGAAGCCTGAGCACGCCCAGGTTTTGAGCTACAGTAAAGGGACCCCAAAATGTTGACAGTGTTTTCTGTTCATGAAGTTTAGATGCTCAGAGTGTATAGTTTCTTCTAAGTTAGTCCATCCAAGCCTGCCTCCTGCCTTGGGAAAGCCATGCAGTGGTAAGCCTTCACAACAAAGGACACAAGGCACTAATCCTGTCAGCAGGCGAGGGACCCGCTGAGCCTTGTAATCCTGTTAGCCTTGTGCTCCTCTCCAGCTCCTCTGCAGTCACGCAAGGATTTGGCCAGACAAGAGGAGGGCATCGCCTACCCGACCACACCAGCAGGTCGGTGGAGCAGCTCCCCCACCCCAGTGTGTGCTCTGCCATGACTTGTCAGTGGCACGGGATGTGCCACAGTAGTGCTGACTGCTGTGAGAATGGCAGCAGGCATCTTAAGGTGAAGCAGGAAGCAAAAATCTTAACATATTACCAAGTTTTATTAGGGGAGCAATATCTGGACAGGGAGTTTTTCATTGTCCCTTAGGAGAGCAGGTGTAATTGCCTGGGATAGTATTTACCTCTGCACTGATTTTCTTGCATTTCCTGTGTTGCTCTTCTAGTGAATGTAATGAGTAATCTGCTTTTGTAGCTTGTGACTCGGCTGGGGTTCTCTCTAGCTGGCATCTTTGCAGCTGCCACTGTACCTTGTAAAGTTTATATATGTGTATCTGTAACAAAAGGGTTGGCATTAGCTCTGCTTTGTTAAACATTCTTCTGTGATAACCAAAGCAGTAAAGAAAGAAAGAAAAGAATCACAGACTCACAGACTGGGCTGGGTTGGAAGGGACCCCAAGGATCACAGAGCTCCAACCCCCTGCCACAGGCAGGGACACCAACCTCCAGGCCTGGAGCTACACAAGGGTGCCCAGGGCCCCAGCCAACCTGGCCTTGAACATCCCCAGGGATGGGGCACCCACCCCCTCTCTGGGCAGCCCCTTCCAGCCCCTCACCACTCTCTTTAGAAAGAGCTTCCCCCTAGTATCTCCTCTCACCCTTCCCTCCTCCAGCTTCACTCCATCCCCCTTGTCCTGCCAGTCTCTGCCCTTTGAACAAGCTGATTCCCCTCCTGTTCCTCTGCTCCCTTCAGGGACTGGCAGGCTGCAATGAGGTCCTTCTGCAGCCTTCAGAGAGGGGAGGGGGAATCAAAAATCCAAACTATTCAGCTCTCCTTTGTCTCTCAGCAATGCTTTTGAACTCTTGCAGCCTGTTCAGTGTGCAAGATGGGTTAGCAAATCCCATTTCAGCCCCTGCATATGCCTTTTTGGATAGGCTCCCGATGAGAAGCTTCTCCATGGAAAATGGAGACTTGGAACAGGAAGGCTGTGTTTAAACCTCATGCTTAGTCTTAATGAATACACTCAGAATAAAAAGCAACCAAAACCATCTGTGCCCAGAAGAAGCAAATCCAGATGTGGTGGGGATTTATTCCTCTCCTTCGTTAATCTTGTCTGCAGGGTCGTTTGGCTCCTGCAGCATACTCCTGCTGCACTTCTGAAGGGCAGTCAGTAATGCAGGAGCAGCAGCTCACCTGGCAGGAAAGTTACAGTCACATCTCTGTTCATCAAATGGCAACAGAATTTCTTACTCCTCTAAGCAGAGTCACGCTGCAATTTACTTAGTTAAGAAGAAAAAAAATGACAGGTATGATTTCTAGCTTTTGATGTCTTGCCTCACTAAAGTCTGTTCAAAGGCTGTGGGATGCCTTGAGCCTCCCCCAGTTACCAGCCCTGGAAGCCTTTAACGCTGCCTCCTAGGGCAAATCCTGCCCTAGAAACTCATTTCCACCATTGATGAAGGTTTTTCTTTCTGTCTCCCCAAGCAGGAGTGGCTGCTCATTTCAGGCAGTAAAGAATCCATTGGATTGCCAACAGACAGATCTTTATCCTGGATTTTCTTCTGAGATGGACAGATTGAGCCGGGCCTCCTTGCTCACCCTTCTCTAGCTGTGTGAGTGCTAGGCAGTGGAAAGGGCAGTCACCCATGGTTTTAATTACTGGCTTCAGAACACCACCTCTGTTGAGGTTTCAGGGTGAGGGAACGGATCAGTGTGCCTTGTTTGACAAGGAGGAAACTTTTGCTTCATCGATTCATTCACTGTGTGTCAGCTGCTTTGCCAAGAGCATCCTGGCTGATTAAAAATCCAGCCTGTAATGGCAGCTGGGCAGGACTGCTCCCTCCAGCCGTGTCATTTCACACATTTCATAACCTGGTGACTAAGTGGAGAAGGAAATGGTGTCTGAATTTACCAAATATGACATGTGTATTTAGTAAACAAGAGAAGGCCACCACGTTCAATTTATTTTAGCTTACATCTATACAAAACCCTGTAATTACTTGGCCACTGGGACAGGCAAATGGAGTCTGCAACAGCTGGAGGTGATTCTCAGCTCTAGGATTCCTTAATTTATAGAAATTAAAGCCAAGGATCGCATCTTAAAGAGTCTGAATTTCACACCCCTATTCAGAGGGCCCATTCCTTTCCAGATGCCCTTGCTCCCGTGTTTCCTGACAGTGCTTCCTCCTAACTGAGTGCCGTTGTGTTGGGATTGCTGTGCCTCTTTACTTTCCTCTTCTTCTAGATCCAGCATTGCCTCCCCCAGCCTTCCAAAAGCAGACTCCAGCTTTGGAGAGTCAGGAGGCTGACACCTAGAGAACGATCCTTAACCAGTGGTCCCGGTAGCTTCCTGACACTGCCAACAGTAGAACCAGGGAGGGAAGGAGAGGAAACCAGGGCAACTCTTCACCACAGGGCTTGAGGATAGACGATTTCAAAGTTAAGGTAAGGCAAAGTCTCTTGTTCTTGTGAGGTTACTGGTTCCAAAGTATTTGTCTGCTTGAGCACTCTTGGTGTGCAGAGTGTTTTTCCTTCTCTGCAGGCGATGGCTGGAGCTGTGCTTGAGAGAGTCTGGTTATTTGTAATAAATCATTTTTAGAATCTGTTTTTAAACAGCAGCCTTGACATCCCAGTTGGTAATATGCCCTGAGCACTAAGAGCTTGTGTATTTCATTATAAAGAGCATAACTTGCTCAGAGCATGTTTACAAGTTTTTGTTTGTACTCCATGTGAACTGAGAACCTGAGACATACCCAAGGGCCCTTATGGATAGGAAAGAAGAGAACACATCTTCTCTCAAGCCTATGCCACTGCACTGTGCCATCCCCCAAATTTCTGAGGGGCGATTCTGTGTAAGCAGCATCCTTATGTTTTGCTTGCCTGGTGTCTTTAAGGCCCAGCTGCTTAAATCCTGGGAATCCCAGGTGTTAAAAGAGACAAGATGTTCTGGCTCTCTGTCCTCTGTCCTCAGCGCTAGTGAGGCCACACCTGGAGTGCTGTGTTCAGCTTTGGGCCCCTCACTACAAGAAGGACATTGAGATGCTTGGGCATGTCCAGAGAAGGGCAACCAGGCTGGGGAAGGGTTTAGAAGACAAACCTTCCCTCTGAGGAGCAGCTGAGGGAGTTGGGGGTGTTCAGCCTGGAGAAGAGGAGGCTGAGGGGAGACCTCATCACTCTGTACAGCTCCCTAAAAGGTGGTTGTAGTGAGGTGGGGGTCAGTCTCTTCTCCCTGGTAGCTGGTGACAGGACAAGGGGAAACGGCCTGAAGCTGTGTTGGGGGAAGTTTAGGTTGGATATTGGGAAAAATTTCTTTACTGAAAGAGTTGTCAGATATTGGAACAGGCTGCCCAGGGAGGTTGGTGAGTCACCATCCCTGGAGGGGTTTAAAAGAAGAGTAGATGTTGTGCTTGGTGACATGGTCTAGTGCTGGACCTAGCAGGGCTGGATAGATGGTTGGACTCGATGATCCTGAAGGTCTTTTTCAACCAAAACCATTCTATGATTCTATGATTCATTTGCATAGCTTTCATGACCCCACCACTGCCTTTGACAACTAAGAAAAAAAGAGCTTTCACCCCAAGTTTTCTACCTTTCCACTAAAAGTATTTCATTTTGAGGAACAAGATGTGTGCTGTTTGGGTACCTGGGATGGGAATTTTCGATCTGCAGCAATGCTGACATCTGGCTGAGCCTCACCATGGGCCACCTGTACTTAGAGTTACTGGATGTGAGTGGGGAACTACTGAACTCCAATGTGTCACCATCCATGTGTTGTGAGACGTGGCTGAAAAGCTTCATAAATCTCTCAGATTACAAATCAGATTCAACTCTTGGAGAAAACAGACATGATTTGTAATTTGGTATTTTGTGAGCACTTTGTTTGAGTAGTCAATGAATACTCCATCAAATGTTGAACAGGAAGAAATAAGGAGCAAGGAAGGCAGGCAGCTGTCCTGGTTCTGGCCAGGCCAGAGTCAATATCCCCAAGCAGCCAAACCCAGGTGGGCTGAGTCAGCCTGGGCTGTTTCCACCCCACCTGACATCACTCCCACATAAAAGGGACTGGTTGGGGCAAAGGAGGTGTTGGTGTCTCCAGGATGGTCTGAGTGTGGTTAGGGGGTGTCAGGTCAGTTGGTCCTTGCTGTTGGGCAGCACTCTGTAATCATTGGTCAGTAAGGTACTCTGTGTTATCACTGGGTGTGAGGGTAATTGGCTGTTATTGTTCTGTGTTCATGGTGCTTTTGTCAGCAGACTGTCCTTATCCCAACCCATGGAGGCTCTATCTCTTTCTCCTCTGGCAGTGAGAGAGCAGCATGTGGTGCTCAGCCACTGCTTGGGGCTGAACCACCACAGCAACAAAGCCTGCTCCTGCTCCTACAGTAGGTTGTGCACTCTGTGGCCTCTTTATGTGTTGTCCTGCAACACCATTTACACTGTGTCCTTTCA
Source organism: Hypotaenidia okinawae (assembly GCA_027925045.1). Taxonomy (NCBI): domain Eukaryota; kingdom Metazoa; phylum Chordata; class Aves; order Gruiformes; family Rallidae; genus Hypotaenidia; species Hypotaenidia okinawae. Next base: position 3,300,172 of record BSDF01000009.1, on the reverse strand, counting down.
CAGAGCTCCTGCAATGCAGAGGTGGAGATGCAAATTCTGTAATTATACCCCCAAGATACCCTCTGCTATTGAATACACCTTTGCCTTGCTGCTGTCCTTCATAAGTCGTTCAGACTGTCATCCATACTTCAGCATTTCATATGCTGTATCCACATCATGCATTTCCCTTCCATCTTGATAATTGTTTTACAGCCAGACCAATCCTTCACTGGAGCAGCCCCAAGGATGTAGTAGAGTCCCCACTGCAGGAGGTTTTCAAGACATGACTGGGCAGTGCATTAGATCATCTCTTCTCAGATCCCTTTCCCATGAAAGGTTTGACTGGGTGATCTTTCAAGGCCTTTCCAACCTGGGTTGTTCTATGGTCCTGAGACTATGAGTCTGTTAGAATCCACTCTTCTGTCTGTGGGTACTAAGTGCTTCCTGTCAGTCTCTCAGAATTAGGGTGGTAGTAGTAGCTAAGCCACAACCACCTTTATGTAAAGCTGTTTTACTGAGTTATGATTTCTGGCTCCCCAGCCAGAACAGTTGGGATTTGCTTAGAGTATCTTCCCCAGCTAGATTTTAATACCTCCTTCTAACCTTTTGAAAATAACTCAGAAGAGTAAGACTTGTGGAAGCAATTCAGAATATATTTCTGAATATATATTCCTGGACAGGAGCCACCAATGTGCATCTGCAGCCCAGAAGGCCAACCACATCCTGGGCTGCATCATGAGGAGCGTGGCCAGCAGATGGAGAGGGGGGATTCTGCCCCTCTGCTCTGCTCAGACCTCACCTGGAGTGCTGTGTCCAGCTTTGGAGCCCTCAACACAAGGACATGGGCCTGTTGGAGTGTGTCCAGAGGAGGCCACAAAAATGATCCAAAGGCTGGAGCATCTCTCCTATGGAGACATAGTGAGAGAGTTGGGATTGTCCAGCCTGGAGAAGAGAAGGCTCTGGGGGGACCTTATAGTGGCTTTCTAGTACCTGAAAGGTGATTGTTGGAACGCTGGGGAAGAACTGTTCCTGAGGGCATGGAGTGATAGGATGAGGGGTGATGGGTTTAAACTAGAAAAGGGGACATTGAGGTTGGGAGTTAGGAAAAGTTCTTCACTATGAAGGTGGTGAGACACTGGCACAGGTTGCACAGAGGCATGGTGAAGGCCCCATCCCTGGAGACATTCAAGGTCAGGCTTGACAGGGCTCTGAGCAACCTGATGTAGTGAAGATGTCCCTGCTCACTGCAGGGGGTGGGACTAGGTGGGCTCTGAAGGTCCCCTCCAACCTTACACATTCTATGATTCTATATTTCACCCAACAGCCTGTCCTGAGAACAGAGCTTCTTTTGTCTTCTGACATCTTCCCAGTCCTACTTTCTGCAACCTGATTTTGGCCTTCAGACAATAATTAGCCATTTCCTCTGGCAATAGGTAATTATTATTTATTCATGATGGGTTCATTGTATTTGCAGCTGTCCTTGTGTACAGCACCTTGTTACCCTCTGTACAGAGGTCAGCGGTCTTAAAATGCCTCCTTTCCCTTGGAGCCACCTTGTCAGGCAGTGTTGGATGATCGCTTTCCTCTCCCCATGGATTTCATACCCATTTCACATTAATGCTACTGGTTGATAGCAAAGGGTGCTTCTGAGGCAGGTTGTGGGAGTACATGCCCAGGAGGAACCTCTCAAGCAAAGGGCACAGCCAACTGCTGCTACGCAGCGTGCAGAAGCAACCCCTTCTTTGGCATGTCTTCTTTGAGGTTACCTAAGCGTTGGAACGGGACAAGTAGGTGACAACACCTGGAGTTTGTCAGCCCTGTGGTCCTGTCAAGGGCTGTGTGTTTGAGTAACCACCACTGGAAGCTTATTAGGTAAATAACAGCCGCAAGGGAAGTCACGGAGCCAGCGGAGACAGCTCTTCATTCCTTTGGTGGGCAGGAGGCGCTTCTCCTGGTCCTGTTCACTTTCTCTGTGGGGTGGAAGGGTTCCATCACGTTGCCCTTAAGGATATAATACAAAGCAGATGTTTAGGGAAGGAACTCTGTGGGACAGGAAAGGGAAAAAAAGCCCTCAAAGATCAGGATTTCATAGGAGAAAAAGTGAGGAAATGGTTGTTTTGCCTCCGGTGGTATTTCTGTTTTGATGGTGGCTATCTGTGGTAGTGCAGTGCAGGTCTGCTACATCAGACTAACATCTAACACGGCCAATTTCCTATCTTAGAGAAAGATGGTGGGGTTAGTAAGCACCACAGAGATAGGATCATTTATAGCTGTTCCTGACTCTGCTCACATGTCTCATGGTATCTTCTTGAGATGCTGAAGATACAAACTTTGCCATTGAAAATCAGAATTTCCCTATCTTAAAAGGCAAATGATGGTCTTTAATTAGCTGGCGTTTGGGAAAGGCTCGGGGATCTTGAGGATCAGGTACTACCAAAGTATAAACTGTTACAATTAAAAACCCTATTCAGTTCTCATTTTGTTTCTAGCCTAGCTGTAATTAGGGAGGTTTCCCATTCAGCGTGCATGCTGACATCTGTTCTTGGGTATAAAGCTGCTGGGATTTGGCATGTTTTCATCTGCTAGAGGACGAGACAGACTAGCAATCCAGTTTACGGCTCATGAATTTTCCATAGTCGATCTCTCCAGACTCCTGGAGCTGACTTGCATATTACATATGACTGTAGATTATGAAAAGCTTCTCAAATACATTTGATAAAAGATATGCTGTGCTGAGCAGAGCCCAAATTCCTCTCTGAGGTAACGCCTTTAAAATGCATGACAGCAAACAGCATTTCCTCATTGCTGTCTGCTCACCCAGCCCAAAGATGTGTGGTGAGCACATCATGGCATCCACCTTTCCGAGCAGGTGCAGAGCTGCTGAGCAGAGCTTAGCAACCAAATACGTGGAATCACAGAATGCTTTGGGTTGGAAGGGAGCTTAAAGATCATCAGGTCCCAACCCCCTGCCATGGGCAGGGACACCTCTCCCCAGCCCAGGCTGCTCAAGGCCCCATTCAACCCGGCCTTGAACACCTCCAGAGAGGGGCAGCCACCCCCCGGGCAGCCTGTGCCAGGGCCTCACCTCCCTCACAGTAAAGAATTTCTTCCTAATATCCAATCTAAGTCTACCCCCTTCCAATTTAAAACCATTTCCCTATGTCCTTCTAAAAAGTCCCTCCCCGGATTTCTCGTAGGCCCTTTCAGGTACTGGAAGGCCACTATAAGATCTCCCCTGCAGCCTTCTGAACAACCCAAGCTTTCTCAGCCTGTCTTCATAGGAGAGGTGCTCCAGCTCTCTAATCATCTTCATGGCCTCCTCTGGACCTATTCCAACAGTTCCATGTCCTTCTTATGTTGGGGACTCCAGACCTGGACACAGCACTCCAGGTGGGGTCTCACAAGAGCAGAGTAGAGGGGCAGAATCACTTCCCTTGATTTGCTGGCCACAGGTAATAAGAGTCTGATTCACCACTGACCTCTAGAAGGGCTGTTGATTTACTGTTATATTCTCAGCTGAGATATCTATACACTTGTGAAATGCTGTTCTAGTGATGCTCTGAGTGATCTAGTCTCCTTAAACAGTTGCTCCATGTGCTTCAGTACATCTAGCCTGTGGGCAGAGAGCGTGAACTGACATCATGGAAGCTGCCTTCCATCAGCCTTCTTCAAGGAAGAGCCTGTTTAGCAGAATATTGAACCTTGTGGCTTCAGATTTTCAGATCTGGGCAAGTTTAGTGTTGGTTTACAAAGTTTTAAGACTCAACCTGAAAATGTTTGACCATCCTGTGATCAACAGAGTGGCCAAGTGTCAAAGGTACCTACTGCACAATCCCTGTACGCAGAACTGAGGTGTGTTAAAGCACTTGCACAGCAAGTGGTGGACGTGTACAAGCTCAGTGAAAAGTATTTAAGTCTAAAATCCACAACTTCCAGTCACTGTGACTCTCCAGCACAACCCATATTCATTGCAGCTCATCAGCTCTATACTGACCGTGTGAGGCATGCTATGGAATGGTGTGCTGCCTGTTCCTGGTCAGCCAAATTAGCACTGTAAAACCAGTGAAACAGAAGAAAATACCTGGGGATGTCACATAGGGTATAAAGTCTCACTGAAATTATTATTGGGAAGCAAGGAGATTCAGAGAGCTGTTCCATACTGCCTTACGCTGCTGTGCTGAGGACTTGCAGATGGGCTCCTGCATGCCTTAGGAAGCTGGTTCATTGCTAGATGATGTTTGCTGAAGTGCCACACACTTTAGTGCCTGCTTATGTGGGGTTATCCTGGAGTCATGTATCAGCTCTGGAGTCATTCTGTCCAGTTCTGGGCCCCTCAGCTCAAGAAGGACATAGAACTCCTTGAAAGAGCCCAGCACAGGGCAACCAAGATGATGAAGGGAGTGGAACACCTTCCTTATGAGTAGAGGCTGAGGGAGCTGGGGCTCTTCTGCCTGGAGGAGACTGAGGGGTGACCTTATTAATGTTTATCAATATGTAAAGGGCCAGAGTCAGGAGGCTGGAGCCAGGCTCTTCTCAGGGATGGCAGCGACAGGACAAGGGGCAGCGGGTGCAGCTGGAGCAGAGGAAGTTCCATGGGAATGTCAGGAGGAACTTTGTCACAGTGAGGGTGACAGAGCCCTGGGACAGGCTGCCCAGAGAGGTTGGGGAGTCTCCTTCTCTGGAGACATTCAAACCCAGCTGGATGTGTTCCTGTGGGATTTAGTCTGGGTGATCTTGCCCTGGTAGGGGGTTGGACTAGATGATCTTTCGAGGTCCTTCCAACTCCCAATGTTCTATGATCCTGTGATTAGTAGCATCCTATGTAGACCCAGTGAGAGGCTGGCTGGATCAGGACACAGTACTGAAGGCTGATCCATATGGATCCCATAGTGTCTCAACACGCCTTGCTGAATGTGATGTCCTATCAGAAGGCAGTTTCAGGTGGTTCTTCTGCCTTGAAAAATGTTGGAGAGTATTTCTGCTGGCCTTAGTGCCCTGATACCCCTTACCCGTGCAGTCAGTGGGCTTAGAAGCATCCTCCCTGGAACCTTCCGAGGGTCTGAGTGTGTCTCCATGAGACAGGGCTACAGGTGGAGGGGTAGCAAGGGGAGACGCCGTGCTGGACAATTTGATGGGCCACAGTAACTCGGCGGGCACAGCCGTGAGCACCAGTCCCCCGGGGCCTGTCCGGCCCGGCGCCCGCCCCCCAGCTCCCGCCTCTCCCGGAGCGGCGGGGGGCGAGCCCGGGGAAGGGCACGGCTGGAGGGCGGCGGAGGAGAGAGAGGGGCGGGAGCGAAGCCCTCCTGCCCCCGGCCCAGCCCTCAGCTCCGCGGCGGCGAGAGAGGCGGCGCCCGCGGGAGGAAGCGGGAGCGGGGCGCGGGGGGCCGGGCGGGGAGGCGGCGGCGGCAGCAGCAGCAGCAGCAGCGCTCCCCGGCAGCATGGGCGGCTCTGCCTCCAGCCTGCTGGACGAGAGCAAGTGTACCTACATCCGAGGTAGGGCTCTGCGGGGCTGGCGCGGGCGGGGGGCAAGCGGCCAGCTGCCTCCCGAGACTCCGCGCTGCGAGCGGGGCATCCGCAGCGCTGCTGTCGGGGGGTCGGGGAGGGGGAAGCGGGGCCGGGCGCCCGTGGGGTCAGCGGGGCTTGCTTCAGCGAGGGACGGCGTCCCCTGAAAGGGAGGGTTTGAGACTTTTAAACTTCCCGAGGGGTGCCGAAGGGTACAGTGAAAACTTGCTGGGACGTGGGGAGATGCGACCTGCAGCTGCCCGTGTGACCGGCCAGTTCTCCAGGTCCCAGCTCCCCGGCACCCATGGCCCAGACTTCGGGGGCGCCGGGTTTTGGCGAGGCGGGGAGGATGGAGCGGCCCGCGGAGGGCAGGGGCTTGTTGGGGCAGGGGCTTGTTGGGGCAGGGGCTTGTTGGGGCAGGGGCTTGTTGGGGCAGGGGCTTGTTGCGGCAGGGGCTTGTTGCGGCAGGGGCTTGTTGGGGCAGGGGCTTGTTGCGGCAGGGGCTTGTTGGGGCAGGGGCTTGTTGCGGCAGGGGCTTGTTGCGGCAGGGGCTTGTTGAGGCAGGCAGCGTGAACTGGGGTAGGAGCTGTTGCGTGGCTCGCTACAATGTTAGGAGAGGGAGAATGGGGAAAAAAGGCATTAAATGGATTAAAGTACTCAGGAAAAGGGTGTCATTTTGTATTTTGGGGGGTGTATTTTTGTTATTTGAGCGGTTAAAAGCTGAAATGCCTCTTTGCTCTCTTGCCTGTCTGCCTACACTCCGTCCTGCTAAGGCAGTAAGGTATTTTAAAAGCCGAGGAGGTTCCCAAGCGAAGCAGCAGTTCGCCTGTGGAAAGGAAGCCCCGCGCCAGTATGTATTATGTACGAGGAGCCTCTGAGAGCCCTCAGAGCAGTGGACTGGAGGATGGAACTTGAGGCTGATGATTCAGTGAGTGGCTCCGGGGTGGTGCCTGCAGGAGCAATAAGAGCTTGTCCTTTTATTCTGTTGCTTTGGGATTGTTATTTAATTATATATATATTTTTTTGGTGGCGTTAAGGGCGTGCCAGTGTCAAGCTGTTCCTCTGTTAGGACTCTTTTCAGATCACAGGGGATCTTTCCTGTAGTGGAAAGGAACTTCCAGACATTAAATGGCTTTCACCCCGAAAGCTGCAGGCTTCATAGGCAGGATCTTTTCTACACTGTCCCCTCGGTATTGTCATTTTGTCCTGCCCCACTGAGGGTGGTTTCAGGCCCCATCAGAGCCATGAGGGTGCAATCCCCATGGGTGTCTTTTTTTCCTCTTTACACTCATCCCCATGCAGCAGCCTTGCGCTTCCCCAGTTCAGCATTTCAAATGGGCTGGTCCCTGCCCGAGCGAGGGCCGCCGTGAGGGTTGGAAAACGCTGATGTCCAATTACTTTAAAAAAGGAGAGATTGAGGGAGCTTGTTAGCTTCTTTGCAGCTGTGCAAGGGGAAATCTCATACGTCTTTACCCTGACATCACCTAGAATTAGAACAGGGAACTCATGTCTGAGGGTTGGGACATCCCTATCCGTTCAGCCGCATGTGAAACGGGACTGGATGTATGCATGGCCTGGGTGCCTTGGCCTGGCAGAGAGCTCTGTGGCTGTTCTGACACATCTCTGGTGTGCCTATCACAACTCTGCAGAGGCAAGTGATAAAGCAAAATCCTTGGGAGAAATAGAAATTAAAACCTTGTGCTTATCCCCTGGCTCAAGTCTGCTGTTCCTGCTGTATGTGAGGATCCCCCACTCCAAACCTGTGCCTTGAAAAATAACTAATGAGGCACTTTGTGTGGAGGCTCTCTGTAAATCCGTGCTTCCAAGAAGGAAAAGGAAGCAGGAGGAGCATCATAAATTGAAATAGAGAGCAGCAGTCCAGCCAGATCCCCAAATAATGCTTGTGTGGAGGTCAGGGGTCTGCAAGATTTGGACTTTGTTTATCTGTCTTCCATGTTTTGGGACCGATGGGTTTCCAGAGTGAGTGCTGTGGTGGGCTCTCCTCGTTTGAAGAGGAAGCAGGCTGAATTGCTCATTCTGTAGACTGAAAAAGCCTCACAATTTTTAGCTGTTTTTGTAAAGGTGAGGTGGGTTTTACTGGGGGGCTGGGAGTTTTGGAGGGATCTCAGAATCACAGGATTGTAGGGGTTGGAAGGGACCTCGAGAGCTCATCGGGTCCAACCCCCTGCCAAAGCAGCTCCCAGTCTTGAATATCTCCAGAGAAGGAGACTCCACACCCCTCTGGAGGATGATGCAGGGGGTGCCTTTAGTAAAAAGGGAAGGGAGCAACCTAGGTTTTGTCAGTAGAATTCTCAGCCCATGGTGCTTGAATGGTGAGAGAGGCCGTGAGACAGCGGGCTTGAGGGTGCTGTCTCTCACATCTTCTTCAGAGACTGCCCTCCGTGATGGCGTTCTCCAGCCTCAGTGCTTCTGAGGGTGCTCGCTCACAGCAGCCTAAATATCCGTAGACTCAAGACAGGAAAACCTCAATATTGCTTCAAATAAGTTTGGTCTAGATCCTGTCTAGCGCTGTCTCCCAACCCAGCGTTTCCGTCAACACCAGTACTTGCAGTTTCTTGTGTCCTGGTTTCGGCACCAGATTGTTGAGTCTCCTTTAGCTTAGTTTGGTAATGACTTGTTCCTGGTTCTCCTCATCTTCCTCACCTCTGTGGCAAGATTCCACACTGGCATCCTTCACTTAGCTCCCACCACGCTAAGCCCAGCCTGCAGTGGTGTAAATTACTCGGGTGGGATGTCAGCTCTGCAACATGCTGGGCTGCTCCCCGTGAGGGGCAGGGGTGGAAGGGGGGTTGGTTAGCCAAAATTACATGGGGCAGAGTTAAACGTGACCACCTGGATGGGTAGCAGGGTTGCTGTGTGGTTGTTGTCATCATGATGTAATTGAATTTCTTGTTGCTGTAATGATAATTTAATTGGAAGCCGTGTCCCTGTGTTGTATCATCTTGTAGTTTACTTAGGCAAGACCTAAGCTGAAGCACAAAGTAAGGAGTGGGGATGAGGGACTGAGGGCTAATGGGGGGAGGTGGTTTGCAGCAATAGTCCCACTGCTGTACAAACCTTCAGGTCTTCTCATTTCCAGAAGCTCATGTTGCTTGAGGGGTGAGAGGAGGACAAAAATTATGTGATAGAGAAAATTATGTTAAAACAATATGTAAAAAACATATGTGTAGGTGTCTGTGCAAACCAGTGAGAACATGGCCCTTGGCATGGGCACCCCCAGGTAGATAGAGCCTGGGAGAAGCTTTGCTCTGTGCTGATCCCTGTGGGGGAATAAGCACAAGCCTGGTCAGACCAGTCAGAAAAATGATCCCCAGAGAAGATCATGAAAGCATCCCGTGCAGAGTCTCAGTTGCTGAATGCAGAGGCTGGGATTTCCACCTAAGCCTACTTCAACTTCTGTGCTCTTAAGGAAGAACTGCAAATTGTTGAGCACAAGGGGGGACATTTTGAGCCAAACCTGAAAGATAATATAGTTATTGACACATAACATGTGTTTCCTGCAGCAAGCAATGGCACAGAGCGAGAGGACAAGGGGTGATGGGTTTAAACTAGAAAAGGGGAGATTTAGGTTGGGTATTAGGAAAAAGTTCTTCACTCTGAGGGTGGTAGATCACAGGCACAGGTTGCCCAGAGAGGTGGTGGAGGCCCCATCCCTGGAGACATTCAAGGTCAGGCTTGAAGGGGCTCTGAGCGACCTGATCTAGTGAAGATGTCCCTACTCACTGCAGGGTGGGACTAGATGGGCTCTGAAGGTCCCTTCCCACCCAACACATTCTTTGCAGTACGATGCACGTGAGGCTGTTTGCAATTGTAAGGGCAGGGATCATCCTTCTCAAGTTTGAATCAGGGACGGGCACTTCACAAGCTGCCTGAAGGCTTATTTGGGGATGGTAGTGTTTTGCCATGCTCAGATCTCCCCATTAAGGAAAAATCTCTCTATATATCTTATATATATATATATCTTTTATATATAGTTACATTTTGCAAGCTGTCATCAAATATTTTCTCTTCTTTGAGCATAAATTAAAGAAAATTGATAATTATCCTAGGACAAAATTGTGACTAAAAAGCCTCAATTTTCCTTACTCCTACCTGAAGGAAATGAATGTCATTGTAAAGTAAAAGTAAAAAGAGAGTTGGCAGGGACTCCTGTGAGTGCCAAGGAGAGCTTGTGCCTGCTGGGAGAAGGATGGAGTAAGGGTGGAGGATCTTTGGAGTAGGGCAGGGAGGAGCGGGGCAGGAAGGCAGACCGCCTGAACTGCTGCACTGCTTGTCATGAAACCCTTAGCAGTTTCAAAGGTGCCTCCTGCTCTGTGCAGCATGAGCCTGGCTTTCTAACAGCACCTATGGAAAAATACATTTCCCCCCTTTATTTAAGGCACTTGAGCCATTTAAAGTGCACGTGTTGTAAGCAGTAAAATTATTTAAAGCCCTCTGAGATGGGAAGAAATATTTATAGTAATCCCTGTGGGTTTTGGACTGAGCCCTTCAAAAAGGAGGAGAGACTTGTGGAGGAGATCATCCATCCTTTGCAGGGTTTGGTGGGATGACGTGGGATGGTTCAGGATGCCAGTGGGATAGATGGGGTTTAAAAAATGTCAATAATTAGGAGACTGGGAGTTGGCAGTGTGCAAGGAGTTTGTTTAAAAGAAATGGTGCTTTTGGTTTGATGAGGCACGGGCTAACCTTGGGGTGAGAGGCGCTCGCCGTGTGGTGTGTCTGATGGTATCTAATGAGTGTTACACCCATAGGGAGCGGGTACAGGGTGGCAGCAGGGAGTTATGGACTCAGGGAAGCCCGTAACTGGGGAAAAAAGATGAGAGTGCCTGTTGAAACCTCTTCGTAGGAGAGCCTGTGATGCGGTGCCGCTGGCGTCAGGGCTGCTGATAAAAAGTTTCTTGCTTTGGGTCTTTAGTATTAGATAGGAAACAATCAAGGAAGCAGATCTCACAGCGGGGAGAAGGGAGGAACGGCCCTGAGGTTTAGTGATCTTCCCAGCATGGGACCAGGCTCTGTGCTGTATTCAATGGACTGGGTTCTGCTAAACTGGGAGAGGTGGCAAGATTCCAAGCACCCAACACCGTTCATTTCCACAGGTGCATCTTCAAAAGGGTTTAGCACACAAAAATGGAACTTCTCTGAAGGCGTTTTTCTATTAAAGGTGCTCCATGTGCTTAACCACATCCAGTCTATCCATTACTGTAAATGTGAGGCTGTCCAGAGAGTGAAGCTTTGGGGTCATTTGCTTTTGATTTGTTCCTTTAAATGCAGTTATCCTTCCTTCCCTTCTTTTCCATCTCTTTCCTGGCCTGGGTAGATGGGATAGCCTGGCTGAGGGATGCAGGGATGGTGCTGTGACCCTGTGGCACCCAGGGATGCACCCTGTGGGTTTCCTTATTCCTCAGGAGTTTTTCTTGGTCAGATTCACACAATCAGAGCGTTGTAGGGGTTGGAAGGGACCTCCAGACATCACCAAGGCCAGCCCCCTGCCAAAGCGGGTCCCCTTGATCTTTCAGCTGTTCTTCTCCTCATTTAACAGTGAAAGCTGTTATTTAAGCTCTGTAAGAGATTTCTTTCTATTTGGTTTGCCCATGAATTTCAGTATGGCACTAATTAAGACAAGGAAGGGCTTTTTGCACAAGGACAAAGATGCTTTAGATGTTCCTACAAGATGCAGCCTACCTAGAGAAAGCAGACAGACTCCTCCTGTTCTGTCAGGTTTCAGAGACTGAAGAGGAGTGTGGTTTATCCTTTACTTAAAGGGCAAGATAAGGAAATTGGGCACAAGCTTTACAGGAAACAGTGTGAAGAAGTGCCGCCACTCGTACGGAGATCAGTCCCACCAGCTCGGAGGGAGATAACCCAAGCGCCTGGCACAGCTCGGGGGTGACCGTCTCACCGGCAACCAGCCAGCATGGACATAGCCACGAGCAGGGATGCTGGAAGAGTCACTTGGAATTAATTGTGGAAAAGTCAGCCTTGCTTGGGCAGGCACTCCGACTGCGTGTTGGATTTTCTGCTTTCAACTGCCGGGTAGTCCTTCTGGTTTTAATTCGGTGTACGGCTGCGAGTGTAACGGAGGTTTGTGAAAAGTCTGGCTGTGCTTACTGCTGTTTCAGGCTGTTAGGAGCTGTGTCCTGCCATGCTTTGGAAACCCTCTTTCGTTTTCTGCGGGTGAGCGTGGCTGTAGCATCGTATGGAACACGAGCGTGGCGTCTCTTGGGACTTAACAGCATCTACTGCGTAGCTCTCAGAGATTGCTTTTCATTCTCACGCTCTGAGGTTTGCATGAAAAGCTGGTATGGTTTCCCTGCAATTCCCAAAATCTGAGGAAGAGGCAGAGTAATATTTTGTTTTACAAAAACACAGTGACTCCAGAATTCATGGTTGTGGGTTAGCGCTTAGCGAGTAGTGTCTAGTCCAGTCCAAATAGGCACAAACACCCATGGAATGAAAAGAAGGAAGTGAAAGAGGCAGGAATTTGAATTTCAATATAGCTATGAGTTTCTAGTCTCATTATACTCCTAAGGGTCCAAGTTCTTGAAGACCTTAACAAATGAAAATTTGAAGAAAACTCCTGTTGGCGATGCTTGCTTGCTGGGAAGCGTCAGTCTCAACAAGGTTGTTGCTGTTGGAGCCACTGGCAGGTTTTCGTCCTGTCAATTTAATAAATAGAGCATGTCTGTGTTGGAAAGGAGAAGCAGCTCCTTGGTGGTTCTTACATTCTTTAATTCAGGGGGCCAGGCACTATATCTTAGCTTCAGACTGAACGCAGGCAAAAGCTGGGGAAGGTATTTGCCACCCAACTCAAACAGAATTTACTGTACTTGGGAGCTTCCAGGTTCCAGCTTGGGGGATTAAGGCAGGAGATACCTTCTCTACTCAGTTTCCATTGCTCATATAGTCCCATTTAGGAACTTCTTTCAAAAGTACCATGAGTGATTTTGGAAGTTTACAGCCACCTTGTCTCACAGCAGGCACGGTCAAGAATTTCCCGAATCGAAGTGGGAGGTATGAGTTTGTTCTCCAGTATGTCAAAGAAGGGGGTTGTCTGTGATCACCTCCTGTAAATGGCTTGAGGTTTTCATAACCCCAGAAATCTGAGTTATTCGCTTCGTGGCACAGCTCCTTTTCCTGCCTGGTCAGCAGGAGCATCTCAAGCTCCCTGAAACCAGAGCAAACTGTCCTGCACAAGAAGCAACCTTAAAGATGATGCGCTAAGTAACGCTTGCTGAGGAGCCAGGGTTTGAAAACAGCAAAGGGGTTTCTTTCTGGGAAGGAGGGTCTTTTTTGGGTAGCATGAGCAGTGGGGAAGGCATGGGGCATGTTTCATGCTTTCCTGCTGTGTAGCAGCAGCTATGTTGGTGTGGAATTGAGCACAGGGATCAATGGAAAGGGCCACTTCTCAACAGGAGGAGGGAGAAGTACGCTGGCACTTGAAAAACCCCCACCCTGTAGTTGAGCAGCACACTGTAAGCGTAGCATCGGCTGCTCTTCTCTGCTTGAGATGTTCTGAAATCCTGAAGACTGGAGGTTCTTTAATTAGTGCAGCTTAGCCACAAATTATAAGCCAGTTTTTGCATCTGATAGAAATTTTATTGATATTAAAGGGAGAAAAAGCAAGCTCTGAGATGATTAAAGCAGCTTTGTTGTTGATGCCTTTGGGCAGTAGCAGCTGAGAAGCCAGTGTCTGGATGGGGAGAGGTGTGATATTCATGAGCAGTGTGGTCATGGCTGCTTTTAAAGTCTCTTTCCAGGACTTTTCCCTTTGCATTAACAAACATGCTGATCTCTTTGCACTTAAAGGACAATTAAAAGCAACTTCTGGGTTTTGAATGTGCACGCAAGCATTTTAGTTGCTTTTGCAGTTAAAGGGCAGCGATGAAACAAAGCCAACTCTTACATAAACCCAAGATTAAAGCTTGTAGAAATAGCTCCAGCTTGTGTGAAAGAAGGGTTGGCCTGTTTGGGGTTTCAAAAGACTTTATTCTGCATTTTTCTGTGAGTCTTACATACATGTAACAGCAAAAAAAGAGAAAGTTTGGTGCTGATTCCGTATTGCTGCTTAACTTCATATGCAGAAATGGAGATTTTTGTGAATTCTTTTCTCTAGGTATTTAACTAAGTGTGAATTTTTGAAATGCTGAGCCTTTAATCTTCATGGTTCTGTGATACCACTTAATACCTCGGACACAAACAGCAGCTCTTCCACTAGTCCTGAGGCATTAAGCTGTAGTAGCACGACTGAAGCTGTCATTTTGTGACTGTGCCTTTCTTTTCCTCTGTCACCGGGGGTGGTTGTCAGCTAGCAACATCAGGAGTATAAACCAAAAGCAAGGCTGACTCTTGGGCTCTTCTGGTTGGGCAGTTAAAAGCTAAAAGCAGTGCAGTTTTCAGCAAGATGCAGATTATTTTTCTGTCGTTGACATTCTCCTAGGAAGTAAGTGAAATAAGGAATAGATTTTCTAATCCACAAGCAGTTATTAAACCTTACTTTTTGATGTTGTTTGTGATCACCTCGCTCCTGAGCCTGTTCTGCCTTGCCCCCAGCAGTGTGGTACCTAGGGAGCGTGCAGCACCTTCAGTGCTTCTGTGCGGGCCCCATTCTGTGCCAGAGCAGCCAAGTGTCACTTGGTGTTCTGCTGAAGGTGACAAGGGTCCAGTGGGAATAGGGGGAGGCACCACGTCACAGCGTGACTGTTGTGGCTGGTAGGTGTTTGCCACCGGCTGTTGCAGGTGCGTGGTCACGCTCTGGGCTCTCTGAGGGTGCTGTGCCAACCCTTTAGGCCGGAACAGTGCGTGCTCCTTCGGGGCTGCCTCAAACCCCAGCTGGCACCGTGCTGCTCAGCAGGCTGGGATGGTGCAGCGGTGGGGTGCAGCCACTCCAGGGTGGGAAATCATGGCAGGGGGCTCTGGCTCACTGCCTGCTTTCCATGTCTGCTCAGGAGCGAGCCGTGCTCTGCCCTTCAGAATAAATTCTGCTTTTGAGACTCAGGTGGGGCGATCGCGCTGGCTGCTCTGCAGGTTGGTTTCTACACATCACTGCTTAAACACCCAACGTGGTGCAGCCTCCCCGTTACGGGTTTCTGGCCCAGAAAAGCCACCCACATCAGTGCCTGGCTCATTTTTGGATTCCCCAGAGGTAACACCAGCAGCACTGATGCCTCTTAAATGAAAGTGACCTTGTAAGGAGATCATTTGTAACTGTGCAAGACACTGAGCTCACAGCTCCCCAAAAACACTGCTGGTTTTTTCCAGGTTTGCTCCATATTTTGCTCCTAAGGTCTGTCAGTGTTTTGCTGGCAGCTCTTGCACAGTGCAACGGGCAGCTTGCAGAAAGGGTCATCTACTCCTGAGCTGCCTGTTAATTGTGAGGGGGACAATATGGTGGCCCTCACAGAATCACAGAGCTGCAGGGGTTGGAAGGGAGCTCCAGAGCCCAACCAAAGCAGGGTCCCTAGGACAGGTCACACAGGGAGGCGTCCAGATGGGTCTGGAATATATCCAGAGAAGGAGACTCCACACCCCCCATGGCAGCCTGTCCCAGTGCTCATGGTGAAAACAGCGTAAGGCAATCCCTGTCCAGGTGGTTTCCTGTTTAAGGAGGCAACACAGGCAAAGTGGAAGTCTGGAGGAATCCTGGGAGTGCCTCTGCTGATCCCTGTGCAGGGTCAGGCTCTGCAGCGGTCCCAGCTGCACAGAGCTGACGTGTCCCAGCCAGGCAGAGTTAACAGCTCTGGCACCTGCTGCGGACTGGCTGGACCTCTAAGCACTCGTGATCACTAAATACTTCCACAGCCAACCTTAGGGGAAAAGGTCTACACTTCTTTATATTACAAAAACATCTGGGAAGTCTCACAAAGGTTTATGCCCCCCAGGTCAAGGTAGCTGCAGGTTTTGTGAAGCTCACAACCCTGTCCATGCATACTGCTTCTGAAGACCCCCCGCTCGCTGCCTGGGATGGCTCCTTCCCTGGAGTGGTTCCTTCCTGGATTTACTGCTGGGTTTTAGCGTTGTGTGCTTGGGATCCCAGCTGAAGAAACTGCCCTTGTGTGCTGTATCTGGAAACTGCCTGCCAAGGAGTTTTCAGAGATGTACAGGCACCTAATGACAGCCTACCAACACTTACAGGGGTCCTACAGGGAAGTGGGAGAGGGGCTGTTCCCCAGGGGGTGCAGGGACAGGACAAGGGGCGATGGCTTCAAGCTGACAGAGGGCAGGGTTAGGTCAGACAACAGGAAGGAATTCTTTACTCTGAGGGAGGTGAGGCCCTGGCACAGGCTGCCCAGAGAGGCTGTGGGAGCGCCATCCCTGGAGGTGTTCAAGGCCAGGTTGGATGGGGCTTTGGGCAGCCTGGTCTAGTGAGGGTGTCCCTGCACATGGCAGGGGGTGGAACTAGATGGTCTCTGAGGTCCCTTCCAACTCAAAGCATTCTGTGAAGTTTACAAAAGATGCCACCACCATCCTGGCACCCAGCTTCCAGCTCTCTGATCCCTGTCCTGTTGGCCAGCACTCTGCCACAGCCCCTCTCATCTGCCATCTTAGGAAGCAATTTTTAAATCTTTACGTGATGTTTCCTTCCTCCCCATGAAACCACAGTTGCTCTTTGAGCTGTGATTCTCTGCAGAGCTTTGTCGTGCCACTCATGACCTGATTCTTGAAGCAGCATTGTGGGTGTTAAATATCTTAAATGACCATGGTCCTACAGACTGACCTGCTTCGATGGAACGCCACCCAGCAGACCCCCGCGTATCTTCACATGACACCCCATGTATTGTAGCGGTCACACTGAGGCTGCAAGTTTCCATCATCCCCAGGCAAAGATTTAATGGCAGGGTGTGTGCAAAGGGGGAAAAAATAGGGTTTTTTTTGCTCTGGGGGTGTTCTGTCATGGTCTGTACCGTGCTCTGCCTGGCGCTCCCCGCTGCTGGGAGTTGGAAACGGGGCTGTGCCAGCCTTCAGCCATTCAGAGTGCAGTTTCCATGCTGAGCATCTGCCCCACATGGCATTTCTGAGAAAACTCCAGCTAAAATGGATCAGCCTTTTCTTTCTTTTTTTTTTTTTTTCTTCCTTTTTTTCCCTTTTTGTGAGGATTAAGCTCAAGAAACCGTACGTTTCCTCACACTGACTCTTCTGAACAGCTTGGGCTTATCCTACAAGAGGAGTGAAGGGGCTGGGGACCGTAGAGCTGGAATAAGGGAAACCAGAGGTGGGTGGGAAGGATTTCAAACCACTACCTGTGTTTACCAGCAGAACTAAACCCTGTTGTTTCCACCCTTGTCCTCTGTGAAGTCTAGCAGGTAGCTGTGAAACCCAGAGCTACCAGCAGCTGTTGGCCCCTGTAGACAAAGTCAATGCCACAAAGCCAGCGTGAAGTTCTACCGTGAGCTCACTCTGTCAGCTGAAACAGGACCATGGATCTGAAGCCATCAACTCACCACTGATGCTGGGAGGAGACCAGGATGCAAACCCAGCTTTTTGGTGTGTTTTGTGATTGGCTTCACTCAGTAGGAAGCCCCAGATTTGTTGTTTTTTGGTTTGGGGTTTTTTTTTTTCCCCCTCCTGAAATTTCCTGTACACCTGGCAAGCTACAAAGCACAGCGCAGACATCAAGCTTGCTGATCTTCCTGCTGAGATCCTGTGATAGGTGGTGGTATTTTATTTCACATGTGAGGAGTTACAGCTCTTGGTGTGGGGCTTGACAGACACAGGGCTTAATTTTTCAGGGAACTGGTAATTTAAATGCTCTCTTCAGATTTCCAGCCAGTCTCTGGCTGTGCTCTGGTCGTGACTGTGGGTGCTCAGTACTTCTGCAAATCAGAAGGAGATGGCAAGAGACATCTGGGAGCTTCTGCCACAAGGGATGCACGTTCTGTCCAGCTTTAGATGTTGCAGCAGACACAGAGACAGGATCTAGTTCTTCAGGGTGGCATTCACCTGCCTTAAATACAAATCAAAAATCTGCTATTTCCAACCCCCCACACCATAAACTTTGAGAACTCCATGGGAAATGGGGCCGGTACCATACTGGGTTGAGTAGAAGACAGTATTTTTAGATGTCATTGTAAAGAACAGTAGTTTTAATCTCTGTTGCTCTCACTCCCTTGGTCTTTGCTCTGAGCCTGGTAAGCAGCAGCAGAACTACTGACACAAGGACTGCTTGAGGTTAGGTACCCACAGGTCAAGGTGGCACTTGATGTGTCTGCAAGGAGGAGACCCCAAATCATCCAGATTGTCATCTGATCGAAGTTGATGGTGGGTTTTATGGTGCTTTTGAAGGAGAAAAGATGATAGAATCCCAGGGTGGTTTGGGTGGGAGGGAACCTCAGAGTCCCCCCAGTGCTACCTGGGCGGGAACACCTCCCCACTAGCCCAGGGTGCTCAAAGCCCCATCCAACCTGGCCTTGAACTCTGCCAGGGATCCAAGCACAGCCCCAGCTTCTAGTGGTAGGTGAGTGCACATCTACCTGGTGTAGCTTCCTACACCTTGTACGAGAGACTTGCTAGATGGAACCCAAATGTTGTTCCAGCATCTTTTGGTTTAAAAACAGGAAGCAAACCCGTATGTGCTGCACAGGGAAGTCAACCCAATTAATCCAAGTGTGTGCTCTGTGATGGAGGGACAGACATCCTTTTGAATAAGAAGCTTAATAAATGATCAGTTTGCTTCAAACAATCTGATGTGTTCTATCCAAAGCTGGGTGGCAAGCCACCCTTGCCCCCTTGTCCATTTGTTCAGAGGTATAAATCAAACATTTGGAGTTAGAAGCAAATCACATGCTAAGTAGAAAATAATGTTTACAGCTGTTCCCATCGGCCTGCTGATCAAAACCAGGCTTGAGGAATGGGGAAGGATCTCAGTGTCTGTGTGGGCTGATGCATGATTTGAGCACCTCTCTTCTTAAATGTCAAAGTCAAGGCAACGTGGAACACCTGAATCCTAATTTAGCCTTACTTCTGATGCATGACAGGTCTGCTCCACTGGTCACACTGCCATCTTTGGCCAGTACGAGGGTTCTTCTCCTTCTCTCATCCTTTTTGTGATAAGTATTCTAATGATGTGGCTGATGCTTTCCTTTGGGAATGGCCGCAGCGTGCTTGCTTGGTTTCATGGTTTGTAATTGCTGTGCTGCTGGAGGAACCATGAGTATTTCATTAGCACAACAGTTCCTTTGCCAGTTCAACTGTCCTCATTCTGGGGTTTCCTCAGAAGCTGCAGAAGAAAAGGTCTCCATGCTGTTGTTTGTAGTTCACCATTCTCTACCGGAGCTCCAACCCCTTTCTTGTGGTCTTGAGTTTCAGTGGTCTTTTTAGCTGAGAGCAGGAGGGCAAAGCTGCTTTCAAACATGTCCCACCAAACCCAAGGGAAGCTGTGGGGAGGAAGAGTGCCCGGAATAAAACTGAGGCCGTATTTGCAGTGAAACAGGCCCAAGATCTGTGACAAAAGAAGCTTCTGTAGAAGACTTTGGAGATTGATGTGTTCGTGATAATCCCATGGGAGCTGTGGCCAAGTACTGGTGACAAATCCTAAACTGAAGTCTGATGCTCCAGTAAGGAGCAGCACTGGGACTTGTGGAAGAAGTTGAGTTTGAAGTGAATGAAGAAGAAAGGCTCCCATCTGAATTAATCACTGACTTCCCTTACGCACGGGCGGGACACGGAGCCGCGCAGCGCATCTCCTACCAGAACGGGGTTGCCTACAACTGATGCCACACAGAGATACAGGAGAGTTTCCAACGTAAGCAAACAGTGTGTTGGCAGGCGTGTTGGCTACGGTGTAGTTTTGAGCAAGAGCTCTTGTGGTTTGGTAGTTACCGCCTTGCTGCACGGTTTTTCCTTAGCATGCCTGAAATATTTAGGCAGGAGGAGGAAGTGGTCAACTGAAAAGTTTCTGCGCTCTTTCCGTAGCGCTTGGCACATGGCAGGTGTTAGTTTCATGACTATAAGCCACAAGCGGACTCGCCTGGGAGCGTGTGGTGTGACAGCCGGGTGTCGCGGGGTGTTGGGGCTGTGCAGCGTGGGTGAGCGCTGGCTGGGCTCTTATCCTCTGCAAACGAGCTGTTCCAAAGAGCAAGCTCCAGCCCCTCGGGTGGCTGGAGTTCTGCTGTTAGAAGGGGACACCTGATTTTTGGAGAGACCGAACCAAAACGAAATCCAAAGCCAAATTTGAAGATGCTGCACGAGCTGTCAGGTTGAGTCCCTCTGACCAATACAGGCTGAACCTGTGCCAGTGTCGTGGTTTCCCCCCGGCTGTGGGCCCAGATCCACACAGCTGCCTGCTCCTTAAAGTAAAAGAGCAGGGGAAGAGGGAAAAGGGGGGAAACAAGGGAAGGGAAAAGGAAGGGGAAATAACTCCAAACCCAAGAAACTAAGAGGCCCGTGGGATGGGATAAGGAGAGTTTCCTAAGAGAACAGAAAGATCAAATATCCCAATGCTAACAGGACTTTAGAGCAAAAGAAGATGAAACTCTTGATCCCCAATGCAGTTTCTCCCCGACCCACACAACTCAGGGACCACCCAGAGCTGTCCCGGAACCCGACCGTCCCCCCAAGCAGCACGCGTCCCGCCACCGCCCCTCTTCTTCCTCCCCTCAGCCCCCGTTCTCCTGGGCAGGACGTCATTGCCATGGAATACTCTCTTTGGCCCATCTGGGTCACCTGTCCTGGCTTCGCCCCTCCTTTCTCCTGAAGAGAGAAATAGGAAGAAGCTGAGAAAGTCCTTGACTGTCTGACTGCAACTAAGAACATCAGGGTGTTCTCAGCACTGCTTTCATTGTAACTCCCAAACACAGCATCCCATCAGCTGCTACAAATGAAGTTAACTCTAGCCTGACTGAAACCAGGACAGCCATCACTGGGAGTGTGCACAGCCCTGGGAGGATGCGAAGCCGTATTTCAGATGGGGCCCATCTCTCTATTCATAGCTTTAACTTCTCTTGGATGATGGGAATGGAGACATCTGTGAAAAGCAATAAGTCCCCTTTCCTTCCAGAATAAGGCTATGAGTTTTCCAGCTGTTGGCTAAGACAGGTTTTCCTGTTGAAATAGCTTTTGTCTGATGTAAGGCTGAAACAATATGGTTATGGTAACTGGAAATATTTCTTTGTCAATTCTGTTTTAGTTGCAAGTCCAACTATTCCTGTTCACTGCTGCTTCTCATAGCAGCTGTTGGATTTGTTTAAAACCTTACAGAGTCTTCCAGTGGTTTGCGTGCTGTTGAGAGAGCAGAGTGGTGCTTAGACCCTGTATTTTCTCTTCCACATTGCGTGGCTCCATTGTCTTTTATCTTCACAGTGGATTCTCACGATGATGGAACGCGCACCAGCTTTCCTTCAGGAGTCCTGGCCTCTTGAATAATGCAAAACCAAGCCCATAACGTTGATTCATGTGGTTCAGGGTAGCAACCATAATAATACAGACTCTGCCACGTATCTGTCAGCTGACGCCATTCTATACTCATAAACCATGCCTTGGGATCTTTTCTTAGATCAGTAGAGTTTAAAGATTAGGTTATTAGGCAGCTCTCTGATGTGTAATTATTCTGGGCTGAATAATATGTTAACCAGAAGATAAGGAGGTTTCTGTACGCTGGAGAAGCAGAGAAAAACCTATGTTAAAAAAAGAGAGTTTTCTCAGAGTGGTTTTGCCAAAAAAAAGAGGTACTTCTAATGCATTTAAAAGATTGATTTTATTTAAATAGCTTAAAGAAAGTCCCAACGTGTGCTGGCTCGTGAAGCACTTTGCTGTTGTAGGTTATGTGTTTCTTTACTAGAATTCTATGGTTTCTTTACTATAACTCTATGGTTTCTTTCAGTTTCAAGATAGAGTATTTTACAAGCTAGAGGAGCCTGAGGAAATTAAGAGTTTAAAAAGCGTGTTAGGGTATCTGCTCCATCTTGAAGCCAGGGCTGCATTATCTCCTCTGGCTTTCTTTGCGTTGCTCTGTACTCATTCTTGAAGGAGATAAGATCTGATGCTTTAATTTTTTCCTCACAGAAGGTTCCTGTGAAGCACACTAACCAGATGTTTTTCATAGATCCAAGCAAAAATCACAATTTTTAGAACTTCAGCTGACGTTTAGCCTTTCAGCTTGACTTCAGAGGTGCTGA
This sequence comes from Hypotaenidia okinawae, assembly GCA_027925045.1. Taxonomy (NCBI): domain Eukaryota; kingdom Metazoa; phylum Chordata; class Aves; order Gruiformes; family Rallidae; genus Hypotaenidia; species Hypotaenidia okinawae. Next base: position 3,278,561 of record BSDF01000009.1, on the reverse strand, counting down.
GCACCCGCCCGATGCGGGTTGGTTTTGCAAACATGAGAAGTTGGCTTACTCTGGTGGCAGCCAAAGCCATGTTCCAGAAATGCCTCTGAATCAACCCTGTGTAGTGTCCTCCTAGCAACAGGTACTTCTAGAAGTGAAATAATTACAGTGCAAGGACCTGACCTCGTTACTGATTCCAAAGAGTTTGTAAGGAGACTGTCAACTCTAGGCTGTACTTTTTGTGGCTGTTATCTACAACACACGCTCTGAGGGACAAGCCCTCAAGCAAAACTGGAGACAGTTCCCGTTAGATCTGTGTTTTCTTGTCTTGAGCTCTGACTTTCTGAGACCAGTCAAGAAAATGTTGTGACTTGGTTTAAACCCAAACTTTTGGAGCCTGAAGGTTCAACCTGACTGACTCATTTGTGGTGAGTCTTTGCTAGTCAAGCTCGGTGTAAAGTGGGCACCCTAAGATGCACTTTTCCAACCCCATGACCGTGGGTTTGCATTGGAAATTATAAATAATCCATGAGTCACATTGGTGGTTCTTCTGAATAAAGTTTTCCAAAATTCCTGTCATTCCTACTCAATTATCCTTTTGGCTGCGCTGCTTTGTTGTTAACCAGGAGCTTGCCTGTTTGAGTGAAGCTGTGGGTTTTATGCAAAACCCCTGGTGAAACTGATGGTGAAATAGTTGCTCAGCGATGCTTGAAAGGGTAAGCAGTGAAGAAGTAATATCCCAGGGTACAAAGGAGCTTTGCTACTGTGTGAGTAGGGTGAGTGGCATCTCATCGGAAGAGGTGGTTGCGCTGTATAGTAGAGAGAGAAGTGAAGAGGTCTTTAGGCATAATGGGAAGGGATAGAAAGGGTGTTGTGGATTCTAGAGCTCTTGGGGGGTGTTTTGAAGCCCCACTGGATGCCACTGGGGAGAATATTTCATAGAAGTTCAGTGCTCACCCAGTCCTTCTGTCAGGCTGGTGACTCCCATCAATAGACAGGGGCTGACTTTAGGCCACCATCGAAGAACGCAAACAGGGCTGGAAGTTTAGCTGCAGGCAGTAAATGCAGGCAGTAAATGCAGGCAGTAAATGCAGGCAGCCTTCAGAGGAATTCAGATTTGGGTGAGAGTCAAAATGAGCATTGCTCTGTTAGAAGCAGTTTCTGGAGATAGGATGCTTACATAGGCTCATGGGGAACTGCTGCAGAGCAGCCCTGCAAAGGCCGGAGCAGAAACTGGACCATCTCATGAGCTCTCCTTATCATCTACAGTTGCTTAACTGAGGAGTCTGGGGAAAGGCACAAAGAAAAACACATCCTATCATCTTGAAACTTCAAAGCAATGCCACATCGTCACAGTTGTTCATTATTATCCAAAACCCACCCTTCCCAATGGAGGCCTGCACTAACACAAAGGATTTGTGAGCCCTTTTGCCGCAGAGGGGTGCCTGTAGCATCCTGATCCCTGGCTGTGAGTCTGGAAGTTGGGCTGCTGCCTGGCTGCCTCCCTGGTGAAACGAACCAGGACGGTGTCCTTCACGTGCAGTCAAGTAGATGGGAGCTAAGAATGTTTAAAGTGGCATTAGTAAGGGTGGTGACAGGCTGGCCATGAGCCAGCAGTGTGTCCTGGGGGCTGAGAGAGACAATGGGATCCTGGGGCGCATCAGGAGGAGTGTGGGCAGCAGGTCACAGGAGGGGATCCTCCCCCTCTGCTCTGCCCTGCTCAGGCCCCACCTGGAGTGTTGTGTCCAGTGCTGGGCTCCCTGGGATCAAAAGGACAGGGATCTCCTGGAGAGAGCCCAGAGGAGGCTACGGAGGGGATGAAGGGCCTGGAGCATCTCCCCTGTGAGGAAAGGCTGAGTGAGCTGGGGCTGTTCAGCCTGGAGAAAAGAAGACTAAGGGGGGACCTTATTAATTTTTATAAATATCATAAGCATGGGATGCAGGGGGACATGGCCAGCCCCTTTTCAGTGTCTGTGGGGACAGGACAAGGGGCGATGGCCTCAAGTTGGAGCACAGGGAGTTCCACACCAACATGGGGAAGAACTTCTTCCTGGTGAGGGTGAGGGAGCCCTGGGACAGGCTGCCCAGGGGTGTGTGGAGTCTCCTTCTCTGGAGAGATTCCAGTCCTGTCTGACCACCCATCTGTGCAATATGAGCTGCTTTGGCAGGGGGTTGGACCCGATGAGCTCTCAAGGTCCCTTCCAACCCCTGTGATTCTGTGATTCAGGAAATTGAAATGTAATCTGATAGACATAAATTTTCCAGATAAAACTCGTACCACCAAAAGCTATTCTCATTTATTCTTACCAGCTCTTGCACACTGGGTTCTTAGGGCTGTATTTTAATTAGTCCCCTAAATAAAACACCATAGAAGGGTGAAGAATTTTCATTTTGGTAGAAACAAATAAAGCAGAGTACTGTATTCTCATCCAACAAGAGAGGAGTTACCAGCATCCATGTTGGTGGGAACTCAGCTTGATGGAAGGAGCTTTGTGGAGACCCGTGGTGGAAGAACTGAGATTTACAGAACTGGACCTCTGTCATTGCTCATACAAAGGCAAGGCTGACAAAAGCACACTGTTCAGTGCACTAATTCAGGTATTGCCACCAGAGATGTAAAACCAGGCCTTGGACGTGTTCTGGTTACTCGTCCCAAGCCACGGTGTGTGGGCCTTGTGGTGTGTCAGTGGGTGGAGGTCCTGCTGAAGGCCTCAAGAGGCGCAGGGTCGCTGCGAACGGGTGGAGAGAGCTCTCAGCGAACGGTTTCCAAATAAATCCTCAGGAACAAATTTCCCCTTATTGATGATAACCTGCCCAGCTGGCTTCCTGAGCTCATCTGGCCCTACTGTACACACGCAGTGGTGGAAGAAGGCGGTTTTGATTGGCTCCTTCCCTTTCAAGTAGTGTTGTGTTGTCACGAGTCCTTGTGAACACGAGAGAGAAATGGAGAGGAAAGGAGGCGACGTATCTCTCTTTCAAAAAGGAAGGGGCAGAGAAACACTGAGGCAGAACAGCTGAGGAGACTCACACACACTTGGTGACAGAGACAATAGCTTACTGGCATTTCTTCCTGTGAAGTCTTCTTGGAAATGGAAAAACCCCACCACCGGTGCTAACCCTGGTGTCTTCTCTGTGATGCTTTCATGAGGCTTGAGGAACTGAAACTCATCCGGGCAGAAGAGGAATAGTGTGCAACACTTGGCAGATTGTCAGGTGGTTGGACTGTAACCCCTCTGAGCTTGCTTCCCCCGGATATAAGGGGGGATTTGATGAAACCAGCTCCACGGAGGGAACGAGACAACTTTGAGCCTCCACCTGCAGAGTTGTGTGCCACCACATTCCTGTCACAGCAAGCGACACCGGAGCTACGCCTGTCTGAGAGCCGCAGTCAAACGCTCAGTGGGGCTCTGGTGTTTCTCTGAATTAATGGCTAAAAATAGGAGTCTGCAAAAAGAAATACTTCCTGACAGTTTGCTGGGACAGAGAATAATGAGACCTTAAAGCCCAGCTTTTGTGCAGGCATGGCCACAGGATGAAGGTCTTGCTTTTGATGTGTCCTCTATCTGCATCAAATTCCAAACGCAGGTCTTCTTTTCCTTTTTCTCCTTAAATTCCTGTAGCCTTGTAACCTGGGAGTCTTTCTTCTGCCTCTGGTGCTGTGGAAGGCTGGTTGTAGGGAGAGCTGGCACTGGCTGGTTGTAGGGAGAGCTGATCAGGCAAGTGTGAAGGTGATCCTTCAGCTTTGATACCGCTGCACATGCAGAAAATTATGGGGTGCTTTGCTTTTACTTGGATGCTTTTCAGGATGAAATGTCTGAGTTTTCCCAGCAGAAGTTATACATTTAATTCAGAAGAATGAAAGTTGTGAGCTCTGGAGAATAAGGAATGAATAATTAAAACCCCCAGTCACTTTGGGATCACTTTGTTTCCTTCTTTTTCACTGCTTTGGAAATACTGAGATGTTGATTATGGCCTTGTTCAACTTTGGGTGGTAGAAAAGAGGGAAAGGGAGGCAACTGGTAGGTCTACCATGTTGAGAAGCCCCAGACAGCCAGGCCACTCATAGGTGTCCCATGTTGAGAAGCCCCAGACAGAGGATCACCTCTTGTCTTCTATTTCCTTGTGTCCCTTTATTTTCTTTTCATGCCCTTTACCCACGTTTTTGCTTTTGCCCATGGGTTGTCCCTGGGCTAAGTTCAGCAGGGGCTTTTGGAGTGGCCGTGTTGATTTTTCGAGGGGACAGAAGACCTCCTTTCCTCCATTACAGCCAATTCTGTCTCCTTTGCACCCATTTCACAGCTGGAACAGTACAAGAGGCTGTGTCCTAACCCAAACTGGGACATTTGGCAGTAGCAGCCACTGTTGAAGAGTCCAAGTAAAGCATGAGGGAGAAAACCAGACGTACTCATTCAGGCCAAGATTTTTTTGCTGGATGAGAGGAGACTCAGTTGAGCTCTCCATTTTCAGCTGAGCATCAGGGCGTCTTCCTCCCTTCATGTCAAAGCAGACACCTCTCTGGCTTTGAAGAATCTCACACTCTGGTGGCTGATGCTCTGGGGACCACGGCTTAGTGTTTGTCAACACTTAGCTTGAAGTGTGAAGCTTATCTCTTGCATCACAGGTGTGCAGTTCCCTTTCCTGTCTGTAATATTCACTGAACAACAGCCTGTTTTACACAGAGGTTGGTGAGCAGATTTTTGCAGTAATTCCACACTTGTTTACTAAACTGTTAGCTTTAATTGATGCTTTTTTGCAGCCCTGATGAGGAACCTCCTTCCCCACAGGATGAGGTGCCAGTGCTTCCTCCTGTCTCTTCTGCAGAATTAAAAAGTCAGTGAATAGTGTGGTTTTCCTGTCTGGGAGATACTATTGTCCACAGAGAGGTAGAGAAGGGCTTGTTTGTAAAAGGGAAGGTGCCTGGTTGCACGAATATAGACCCTTTAATCCTTAGAAGTGTTTCTTGCAGAGTGTCAATGCAATCCTTTCTTTCAATGCAGCCATTTGAAAGATGTAGCAAACTCATTTAAGGATGTGATCTGATTTTTCTCACCATGAGAAGAGGTTGTCAGCAAGATCATTTGTCTAGTTTGGCTTAGCTAAGGCGTGGAAATGCCAAAACTAAGAGCCCTTCACCAGTTTAAACCCCTTGGTCTATGCTGATTGCTGTTCTGCAGCTGCTGGGTGTACTTATGGGTGGATGATATGATGGAAATATTTGTTCAGTATGCATAATACATATGCAGAACAGGTTACTCAAAGCCTCATTGAATAATTCTACCTTTACCGGGCAAGAGATCATGATGTTGCAGCCTACAGCGTGGTGCTGTGAAACAACATCTTAGTCTCATGGGTTGTGTCAGCCCCAAACGATTCCTACTGCATCACAGAATCACAGGGGTTGGAAGGGACCTTGAGAGCCCATCGGGTCCAACCCCCTGCCAAAGCAGGTCCCAGCTCGTATTACACAGGGAGACACCCAGACAGGGCTGGAATCTCTCCAGAGGAGACTCCACACCCCCTGGGCAGCCTGTCCCAGGGCTCCCTCACCCTCACCAGGAAGAAGTTCTTCCCCATATTGGTGCAGAACTCCCTGTGCTCCAACTTGAGGCCATCGCCCCTTGTCCTGTCCCCACAGACACTGAGAAGGGGCTGGCCATGTCCCCCTGTGTCCCACCCTTCAGCTATTGATAACCACTGATCAGATCCCCTCTCAGGCTTCTTTTCTCCAGGCTGAACAGCCCCAGCTCACTCATCCTTTCCTCACAGGGGAGATGCTCCAGGCCCTTCATCCCCTTTGTAGCCTCCTCTGGACTGTCTCCAGGAGATCCCTGTCCTTTTGATCCCAGGGAGCCCAGCACTGGACACAACGCTCCAGGTGGGGCCTGAGCAGGGCAGAGCAGAGGGGAAGGATCCCCTCCTGTGACCTGCTGCCCACACTCCTCCTGATGCCCCCAGGATCCCATTGTCTCTCTCAGCCCCCAGGACACACTGCTGGCTCATGGCCAACCTGTCATCCACCAGGACCCCCAGGTCCTCCTCCTCAGAGCTCTTCTCCAGCAGGTCACCCCAGCCTGTACTGATATGAACAGTTATCCCTTCCCAGGTGCCAGACTCTCCACTTGCTTTTGTTGAACCTCCTCTGGTCTCTCCCTGCCCAGCTCTCCAGCCTGGCCAGGTCTCTCTGGATGGCAGGGCAGTGTCCTGTGTGTCAGCCACTCCTCCCAGCTCTGGATCATCAGCACTTGCTGAGGGTGGATGCTGTTCTGTAGCGTTGTCATGGCCAACACAGCCTGTGTGGTGTCAGAAAGAGATTCCATTGGACCAGCACACTTCCTTGCAACAGCATATATGATAGACTAAAGAGATTTTTAAATGATTCTTCAGTCAGCCTTCTGGGTTTTATATGGTGGGGCCTCCTAGCCTCTCCCCAGCAATGTTTTGCTGTCACAACAGTTACATTTCCTTACTTACATCTTGCAGTGTTATAGCACAAAATTAATGGGAACCTGAAGCAATTGTCTTGTGCAGCTGAGTGTCTGTATAAATACATACATATACTCAGGGAAACCTTCAGCCACTATCCTGAAGATGGATATTTCTGTTAGCTGGATCTCCAGCCTGAGAACAGGGTTGGTTATTTTCTCTTGCAGATGGTCAGGCAGGGAGTAACTGGCTGCAGCGCCCGGCACCCGAAAGGCAGGGAAGAGGGACTGTGTCATCCTCATGTGAAGGGTGATGTGGCTGTGGTTTACGGTTTCAGAAAGCTGTTAAAAATGTTCCCAGGAAGGATTCTTGTATGACATACTGTGATGTAGATTAGATGAGATCTTAGGGGGAAGTTCTTTGCAGAGAGAGTGGTGAGGGGCTGGAAGGGGCTGCCCAGAGAGGGGGTGGGTGCCCCATCCCTGGGGGTGTTGAAGGCCAGGTTGGCTGGGTCCCTGGGCACCCTTGTGTAGCTCCAGGCCTGGAGGTTGGTGTCCCTGCCTGTGGCAGGGGGTTAGAGCTCTGTGATCCTTGGGGTCCCTTCCAACCCAGACCAGTCTGGGAGTCTGTGATTCTATGATGTGTAACGTGACCCAGAGATCCCAACTGGAGAAAGCTGCCTAAGATGTGCTTGGGGTCCATTTCCCCATTAGTGGCTCAGGGAGCTGAAAAAAAAAACCCAAACTTGGAACCCGTTTCCCTTCATCCAATTAACTTATTACAGAGCATATTTTAGTTCCTTGTGGCCCCCAGGAACTAGATTTGGTTCATTTGTTCTAGGAAATCCCTGGTTCTTCTGGTGCTCTGAAATAAGTGTATAAATAGAGGGTTGTCAGACCTTATTCTTGTTGAATTTGACCATGTGTGATTGTTTCTAGATGGAGCCCAGCTCCTTCTAACCCTCTTACCAATAAAGGATAAATTCCAGCAGCCGTAAGGATAAGCTTATCTGACACGGTGCTAAGCAAACCCTTGGCTTGCACTGGGCTTGTTTCTGCTTGATCAACCACCAGCTTTGGCCTTGATGTAATTCCTGGCCATTGGGGTATTTTTAATCCAACAGAAGTGGGAAGGTAACTCGTGAGCTCTTGTTTCTCCCCTCAATAATGATTTGGTGATGGGAGTGGTGCAGAGCTGCTGGTTGGTGGTGGTTGATGCTGGAGTGCCTGGTCTCACTGGCTGCAATTCAGGTGTTTTAAGACTAAAACTCAAATCTCTCCCATTGTTTTTCCCATTCCCTGCCTTACTACTAATGGTTTCCCAACATTTCATTGCCTCTTCCCTCTGTAATGCTGGTGGAGCTTGCTTGTGTAAGACTGGTCTCTGGACAGAGAGGTTGTCTATCCATGTCCCCCAGCTCAAGAGATGGCATAAGTATGGGAGAAGATATGAAGAGGTTGGAGGGAGCAGTGACCCAGGGCCTGCATGTGTCCATGAAGAGCACATGCTGCAGAAGTAGATGTTCCCGATGGAGGCTACATGGAGGTGATTCTCCCTCTCTACTCTGCTCTGGTGAGACTCCACCTGAGGATGATCAGAGAGCTGGAGCACCTCTCCTCTGAAGACAGGCTGAGAGAGTTGGGCTGGTTCAGCCTGGAAAAGAGAAGGTTCAGAGAGACCTCCAAGCCCCTTCCAGTTCCTGGGAGGAACTAGTGGAAAGCTGTGAAGGGCTCTTTGTAAGAGCATGGAGTGACAGGACAAGGGGTGATGGGTTTAAACTAGAGCAGGGCAGGGTTAGATGAGACCTTAGGAAGAAGCTCTTCACTCTGTGGTGGTGAGACACTGGCACAGGTTACCCAGAGAGGTGGTGGAGGCCTCATCCCTGGAGACATTCAGGGTCAGGCTTGGTGGGGCTCTGAGTGACCTGCTCTAGTGAAGATGTCCCTGCTCACTGCAGGGGGTGGGACTAGCTGGAATTTGAAGGCCTCCTCCCACCCAACGCATTCGAGGATGCTCTGATTCTGTGATCCTCAGGAAGTGTGGTCCCTGAACCACCTGAACACACAGGAGATTCCTATCTCCTGCACTGGCACTTCACAGGAAGCTCTTGCAGGCTGCCAGCCGCTCAGGGATTTGGGATGAAGGCAGCTGGAGAACATCAGGGAATTAAGAGATGTTCCTGTAGTTGAGGAATCATTCTGCCCACCTCCCACACCACAATTAGGGGATGCCCATCAAATACTAAATTAACATGACAAAAAGGATTTCCCTTTCTAACAGTGATCCCTTGGAGGGGTCATCTTGCTACCAAACACCAATATTTGAGTGGAATAAGAGCTTTTTACGGCGAGTCCTTACCTCTTTCCCTCCCTGACTTCCAAATGGCTGAAGCCCAGTATTTGTGCAACGCCTCTCTTGCATGTCAGCCAAGAAGTTGCTGGTTTCTGACCTTTTTTCCTGAATTTTCCTGACCTCCATCTGTACCAGTCACTTGGCATCACATAATGTGGAGCGTGGAGGAGCGTGGCAGGGCAAGCTGGCCAGGCTGTGTGTGGCTGTCCCACCAGGCTGAGAACCAGCTGCAGCAGCAGAAATCCATGGGGGAACTTGCCACAGACTGCCCTTGCTGTTTAACCTTGGGTGTCAGTTTATTTCAGAAGAGGCAGTGAAATCAATACAAACAGACATGCCATGGGGCTGGTGACTTAGAGTTACATACCGTGGCCTGGTGTGGGTGCTACACAACTAAAAAGGTCAAAGGCAATGGATAAACAGGAGGAAACTTTTGGGAGGGGTTCCATAACCCCAGTGGGGCACCAGGCAGGTGGTCCTTCTCACTGCAAGGACATTTGGTTTTGGTCTTGAAACAGATGTCATGACTTGATGCTAAACTTGTGTGATCAAGCACAAAGGTGGTTCTGCCAAAGAGGAGATGGGTCATGAAGCACCTGAGAAGTTTATTCTTTACCAGGATCTAAACCCTCAACAAGGGGGGGACATATCTGTACGTGCAGACCCCTGTCAGCTTGATTAATGTGACAGAAATCCTGCCACCTCCACTGTCATGTTTTGCTGTTGGTGACTCCAGTCAGGTGCTGGTGAGATGGTCACTGGGATAAACATCAACCCAGCTGCTGGGCTTCAGATCACTTTTATATGGGCTGGAGCTGCACCGCTGCCAGATCAGCCAAGTGGGAAAGTTGGCCTTGCTCCACAGAAACAGCTCTGACTAAGCAAGCCTCACTAAATTTGGAAAAGAATTAGGAGAACTCATTTTTCAAGTGCTCTGGAGTATTTAATCTCCAGTTGCCCCAGGTTACCGTTTCATGGGAAGAAGTTTCTATTCCTCATGACCTTTTCCATCACGTTTATTTTCAGAGAGTGTTATTTTTGTCTTCTGTAAACCAAAAAGAGTTTAAAGATCCATTGGTGACCGATGGCTCACAGCTCCACCTGCTTCTCCTCCCACCCACAGGTAGCATTGCAACTCCTGTCGGGCCAAGCGCTGCAAGGCCAGGTCACCACGTAGCACGACCCACCATCTCTTCACAAAATCCTTTTCTAATAATTTGAAGAGGAAGGGGCCAGTATTATGGGAAGGTATCAGTACAGGCTGGGGGATGACCCTTTGGAGAGGAGCTCTGAGGAGAAGGACTTGGGTGGGGTCCTGGTTGATGACAGGTTGGATGAGCCAGCAGTGTGCCCTGGGGGCTGAGAGAGACAATGGGATCCTGGGGGGCATCAAAAGGAACCAGTAGGTCAAAGGAGGGGATCTTCCCTGTCTGCTCTGCCCTGGTCAGGCCCCACCTGGAGTATTGTGTCCAGTTCTGGGCTCCTTGGGATAAAAAAGCCAGGGATCTCCTGGAGAGAGTCCAGAGGAGGCTACGAAGGGGATGAAGGGCCTGGAGCATCTCCCCTGTGAGGAAAGGCTGAGTGAGCTGGGGCTGTTCAGCCTGGAGAAAAGAAGCCTGAGAGGGGATCTGATCAGTGTTTATCAATAGCTGAAGGGTGGGACACAGGGGGACATGGGCAGCCTCTTCTCAGTGTCTGTGGGGACAGGACAAGGGGCGATGGCCTCAAGTTGGAGCACAGGGAGTTCTGCACCAATCTGGGAAGAACTTTTCCCCAGTGAGGGTGAGGGAGCCCTGGGACAGGCTGCCCAGGGGGTGTGGAGTCTCCTTCTCTGGAGAGATTCCAGCCCTGTCTGGACACCTCCCTGTGTGCCCTGTCCTAGGGACCCTGCTTTGGCAGGGGGTTGGATCCGATGGTCTCTGGGGGTCCCTTCCAACCCCTACAGCTCTGTGATTCTGTGATTTTTAACATAGAGCTCCTTTGCTGAGGGAGTGCAGAGACTGGGATGAACAGCATGAAACGTTTGTTCCTCGAGTCCTGTTTTGATTGATTGTGAATTCATTCTGCACTTAGAAATCCCCTCAAGGCTGTAGTTATCATTTATGCAATGAATTGATTCCTTTCTCCTCAGTAGGTGCCCTCTTAAGCTGATCTAAGAACTGTTGACACCAAAGAATCCCACTTCTGAGCCAATTTAGCTGTAACTGAAAGACTTTTCCAGAATTACAGATATTTCCTGTGATTGTTGGGGTTTGTTTCCCAACACCAGAATTTTGTTCTTTGTCCCACTTCCTCTCCAGCTTTTTACTGCAGGATGCAGGCAGCAGGCGAGCGAGGTCCAGTGTCCCAGAGCCTCTGTAACAAATCAAGAGGCCACCACAAGCTGGAGAAGAAAAAGCTGTGGTGGAAAATAGGGGCAAACCCTGAGCAGGAAACTCCACTGGGGCTGGGGCTAACAACATCCTACTGCTGGCTGGGACCAGAAGGATTTAAAAAAAAAAAAAAAAAAGCTATAAAGAAGGTTTTGGGAAGCTTTTTCCTTATTTGGAGAATAAGCTTATGCCTCTGCCCAAAGGAGGCTAGTTTTTAACAGGCTGTCAGATGAGCAGGGATTTTAAGCTTCAGCTGCGCTGGTATCCTGCTGTTATACACAAGCACATCCTATTACTGGTAGATCTGAAAAAATCTGGTCCTGTAAAATTGGTAGGTTGGAGTTCAGGCTGGTGCTGTCCCACAAGTAAATCTGGGAAAAACTTATGTACCTGAGCACTTAACTCGGCCTGACATCTCCCCAGCTTTGTGTAGTGATGCTGCAGGTGTTGCCGTTGGGTTGTGTCAGTATTGTCTGTGGACTTGAGAGGTGTAGAATCACAGAGTGCTTTGGGTTGGAAGGGACCTCAGAGATCATCTAGTTCCAACCCCCTGCCATGTTCAGGGACACCTTCACTAGACCAGGATGCCCAAAGTCCCATCCAACCTGGCCTTGAACACCTCCAGGGATGGGGCTGCCACAGCCTCTCTGGGCAGCCTGTGCCAGGGCCTCACCTCCCTCAGAGTAAAGAATTCCTTCCTAATGTCTGACCTAACCCTGCCCTCTGTCAGCTTGAAGCCATCGCCCCTTGTCCTGTCCCTGCACCCCCTGGGGAACAGCCCCTCTCCTGCTTCCCTGTAAGACCCCTTTAAGTGTTGGTAGGCTGCAATTAGGTCCTCCTGGAGCCTTCTCTTCTCCAGGCTGAACCAGCCCAACTCTCTCAGCCTGTCTGAATAGGAGAGGTGCTCCAGCCTCTTGATCATCTTTGTGGCCTCCTCTGGACTCACTCCAACAGCTCCATGTCTTTCCTGTCCTGGGGACCCCAAAACTGAACACAGCTCTGCAAGTGGGGTCTCACAAGAGCAGAGCAGAGGAGCAGAAACCGCCCCCCAGACCTGCTGGCCACGCTGTTCTGGGTGCAGCCCAGGACATGGCTGGCCTCCTGAGCTGCCAGCATACAATGCCAGCTCCTGTTGAGCTTGTCATCTGTCACATTCTGTGTGTCAAACTGAAAAGAAACCTGCAGAAGCAGAGGGCTGATGTGTAGCTTTTCATTTTGCACCCACGTCCACGTAGCTCCAGTGATGTGAATGTATTTACCAGGCCATGATGGAGTCGTTAAGCACCACAGCCATGGGCATTGATGAAATTGCCTCTGCCAGCCTGGTAATAGCCCACATTTGGAGCAAATTGGAGCTGGACCTGAAATAAGCTTTTCCCAAAACTGTTTTTGCCTGTGCCCATCTCTGTGAACCCTTAGCAAACTAGCTGTTCCTCTGTGGCAGTGGCAGCCATCTGGATTCAGGGCTTGAGATGGAAAGAAGGGAGTGTTTTTTCTTGTAAAACTCCCAGCACTCACTCATGCAGAGACCCATTGCTCTTCTCTTTCTTCAACCACATTTATTTTGATCTTCAGAATTATTTAAGGTGAGAAAAGGCCATGAACATTCTGAGATCTGCACTGACATTTAAACCTATTCTTTTTCTTGAGCACTGGCAGGGAAATCAGGTGCAACTCAGAAGGTTTTGCATGGCTGCTATAGAAGGGCTGAGCTTGTGTGCTGGAAGCAGCAGATACCTCAAGACCTCTGATTTATTCCTAGCTCCTGCAGCACTAGAGGCTTGGGGGAGGCTGGCTGGAGAGCTGTCAGGCAGAGAAGGATCTGGGGGTGTTGGGTGGCTATGACTGACCAGCCAGCAGTGTGCCCAGGTGGCCAAGAACACCAACAGCATCCTGGCTTGTGTCAGAGCCAGCGTGGCAGCAGGGCCAGGGCAGGGATTGTGCCTCTGGACTGGGCACTGGTGAGGCTGCACCTCGAGTGCTGGGTCCAGTTCTGGGCCCCTCACTACAAGAAGGACATGGAGGTCCTGGAGCGAGTCCAGAGAAGGGCAACCAGGCTGGGGAAGGGGCTGGAGAGCAAACCTTCCCAGGAGCGGCTGAGGGAGCTGGGGGTGTTCAGCCTGGAGAAGAGGAGGCTGAGGGGAGACCTGATCCCCACCTACACTGACCTGACAGGAGGGTGCAGAGAGGTGGGCGATGGTCTCTTCAACCAGGGGACAGGTGACAGAACAAGGGGCAATGGGCTCAAGCTGTGCCAGGGCAGGGGCAGAGCAGATGGGAGGGAAAAGTTCTTCCCCAAAAGGGTTGTCAGGCACTGGCACAGGCTGCCCAGGGAGGGGGCTGAGTCCCCAGCCCTGGGTGTGTTTAACAGACGGGTAGATGAGGTGCTCAGGGATATGGGTTAGCACAGGATGGGAATGGTTGGACTTGATGCTCTTAAAGGTCTTTTCCAACCTTGTCATTCTGTGATTTTGTGATTCACAGCCTGGTGTATAAAATGCAGAAACATCATGAAAACTCCTGGTGAATCCTTCTTGGTGGTAGTGCTGGCTGGGAGGAGTTTGTCAGTCTGGTTACATCATGTAGGATATGGGTGGTTGAGGGTTGAGGTTTTTCAGGACTCTGGAGGTCGTGGTGCTCCTTGCTGGTTCCCTGTTTGGTCCCTCGGGAGTGCTGAATGCCAGTCCTGGCTTAGGAGCCCAGGTCTAGAAAGGCTTCAAGAAATCAGAGTTTGGGAACAACCATGTTTTTTGTCATACATGGAAAATTTGACTATTCCCCCGCCCCCAAACAGAGCAAAATGACCTTTTAGAAGCATTGAAGCTGCTTGAGGTGTGAAATGCCCTTTCTCCACTGTGTGCTCAGAAACACCCCGTGTCATCTTCTCCTTAAAGCACGGAAGAAGGGGGACTCTCTGGTCTCCAGGATGGTCAGGATGCTGTCTACATGTAGTCCAGCTTTCAGTTTTTGCATTGCCACCCACTCTTTTTAAGAGTCACATACCTGGACATGGCTTTGAGTTTTAGCTTCAATTCCCTGGCTGCAAAGCATTGTTATTTCTTTGATAGGGTTAACGAGTTAATTACTTGTAAATTGCTTTAAGTTTCCCAGAAATGAGACTCTCAGTGTGTTTATTGCTGTTACTGCTGCCGAGGAGATCTTGATCATAGCAAGACAATGCTGGATTAGTGTTTATTGCAGCCTGACCGAGTATCTGTTTACATGACAATAAAGAGGAGGCTGCAGTGTTCAGGCCTAGAAAACATCCTTTGTAGGGGCTTTGAGTCAGCTTTCGAACCTCCCTATGTGATAGATTTGGCTGATATGCCTGGACACTGGTATCACTGGTTTCTTTGAAAGCCTTATGGGCTTTGGAAACCCCACGGCTCTGTGGCACCCTGTCCTAGCCAGAGGCAGATCCCATCTGTTCTTACTGAAAGGGATTTGGGGTATGTTTTGCTCACTCTTATAGAGGGGAAAAAACCCAACATCCAAACCCCACTGTTGGGATGACCCACTTGGTCATTTCCAAGGGTTTGCCGATCTGCCGTGCAGCAAGTGGCCCTGGGCACACTGGGGGAATACTTGGGGTCACTGGTGAGAACCGCTTCGGCCCAGCGTTCCAGCTTCTGAACTGATGTGCATTAAATACAGTTAAATCTCTTTTTCTGCTGCAGGAAAAACAGAGGCTGTCATCAAAAACTTCAGCCCACACTACCAACGCCAGTATGCGGTGGCTTTCTGCAAGCACGTGCAGAATGAGCTGGAGCAGCACCGGGATTCCCAGTCCAGGTTCCTGAAAACCAAGGTAGGAAAGCATGTGAGCCCTGGCCTGTCCTCAAGCTGCCATGCAGCTCTGCTCTCCTGCATGGAATAAAGAATGCTTTAACTATTCAAATCACAAGTTTAGTAGTCATAATGTATGAAAAACATGAGCTGAAGTGCACCAGCTACTCACTGGGCTCGGTTTTCTTGTTTCTCCCAGTGTTGAGTGCCCTCAAGTAAAGTTAACAGGAGGTACAGTTACTCAGGAATCAAGCCCAAAGGTTTTTTAAAGTTATTTAAATACATCTGGATATAAAAGCATAGCATAGGAGCTTCTTACATTGGATAGTTGAATACATAATGAATGTATATTCAGGACATTTTACCTCAAGTGTACAGAATAGATTTGTAAGTGCAGAAGTTGGATTCAGTTTGGGTTTAGGTGGAACAGTCACATTTGGGTGCAGGTTCAACATTTACTTTTGAAAATTCACCTTTGTTGTGGTCCTGTGTGGTTGTCTCATCCTAGTGTGAGAAGAGCTGTGACACAAGTCTCTGGTACAAAGCATGTGGTTCATCAAGGTAGAGTCAGGTGCTTGGATAAAACTAGTTGCTTCCTGCTGATTGCCAAGTTTTACAAGAGTCTTGGACCAGAGATCATGGTCTCAGGGTAGAAATTTATGCAGGAAGCTTAATTAACCCTTTAGCTGTGGCTGCAGGTCTCCATAAGGAAGATGGGAATAATCCCCACTGTGGAGTGAGCTATGGAGAGCTGGTTTTAGTGAGACAATAAAAGAGAGGGGAAAGTCTCTGTGTTAGAGGGAAATGCAGAGAACCAGCCTGCAGTGTTAAGAAGGTACAGGTGTAAAGCTTTTGGCCATGTTGGAAGTCATGTATCAGAAATCATGATTGTGTCTGATGCTCCTGGAACGGATGGGTAAAGCAACGAGGTGGGATGTAGAAGGTGGGCTAATAGAGGAGCCATGTCTTCCAGAAAGGTGCATCTCAGTTACCAGAGCAGAGGTACAAGGGTGTTACCAAGAAACCACTGTACTGTTTTGTACTAAAACTCTTTGCTGTATCAATGGAATGAATCTTGCTGTATGTTAGATAGTGGGAAATGGGAGATAATGAACTGCAAGTCAGCTTACGTTCAGCACTGCCAGCCCAAAGGTAAGTAAGAACATCGCTGTCTGAGAAACCTCAAGTGTTTTGGAAGGCAGAGCTCCTCTGCTGCCAGCTCACTTCAGGCCACATGAATTGAATCGTGTATCTGCCTGAATCAGTGAGCTCCAGGTTGCATTTGAAGGCTCAGAAGCCCTCATAGCAGCCGTATGGAAATGTGGAAATGCAAGCCTGGGAATGGTCAGGAATCCAGCGTCGTTTCAGATCTCTGAGCTTGTCCTTGCAGCCCCCGGCGGAAGATGGGACCATCCTGTACGAGGCAGAGCTGCTGCATTTTGCTGAGGATCTGAAGAAGTGGAAGGACAGATACGTTGTTATCAAAAATGACTACACAGTGCATTGCTTTGAGACTAAAGAGGTAAATGCTTCTTCCTCTTCCTCCCTTCCGCACTCCCAAACAAACCGATACAGAGTGAATTTGCTACTGCTGGTGCCTTTCTTTCAGCAATACCAGGTGAAGCATTGTCCTTGGTGAGGTGGCTCCAGCCTTGTGGAGAAGATGGCTGGAGGCTCCACAGGGTACACCCAGCACCTTGCATTGGCCATACATGTTTACAAGAATTAGCAAATCCTTTGGACCTTCCTTGGCAAGGCACAGGGCACTCCTTACCTGTGTGTCACTGTAGTAAGTCCCTGTGCTTCCACAGTTGGGTTTGAAACAGCAGTTTGTGGGAGGCTTTTGTTTGGCAGCTGCTGTAGTCAAACTAGTCCTGGCTGACAAACCCAACAAGTAGGGCTCAGAAGAAAATCCCATCCTTTTCCCTTGCCTTCCATCCCTGACTCTTCATCATGGCTCATAAGCGCTGAGGAGATATATTTAAATGTGTTTTTTACATTTAACCATGTCTCAGATTTGAAGTTTCCAGAGAATGTATCCAAAATTCAGTCTGAAAAATAAGAAATAAAGATTTCCTTTGGGAAAGCATCAGCTTCCTAACTGAGTTGTGTTTTCCCTCTCTCTAAAACTTGCTTTGACTCCCACTCTCTCTCCATTTTCCAGGCCTACCAGAAAGGAGCCAGCCCAAAATACCATGTTATTCCTGCAGGAGGCAAAGTCCTGACCTCAGAAGAAGATTACAATTTGCTGTCTGATAAACATTTTCCAGATCCTGTTGGTAAGCCCTGCTCACAGCTGAGGGGCCAGACCCCTGCCTCTGTTCCTGACGGAGAATTTCGGGCTGGAACGGCTGGGCTTTCAGGCTCCACTTAGAAAACAGGCTGCATGTATATTCCATGTCCCTGTTTTGAAGTCAAAGCTCAGCTCCAGGGTGGAAGGACACCAAAGATGCTATAAGCTCCCGTTCAGAGAAGTGTTGGCTCTGTTTTTTTCCCCAGCATCCCAGCACAAAGCTGCTGGAAGCGGTGCAGAAGCAGGGCAGGAACCACACCGCCATTGTTCCCAGGCTTTGTTAATATTCCTGGTTTATTTGTTTCCATTTTTAGATGCCAGCTGCCTGTGTTGACTCAGGGTTGATAATAAGTCCCACAGAGAGGGCAGGAAGGTTGCTGCTGCTGAATTTGTTGTTCCTAGGATGGGAACCACTGCAGTCCTGCCTGCTCCCACCCCACTCCAGGAAAATGGAGAAAATTTGGGCTTTAAGGGAGCAGATACCATGTTGCAGAGTCAGATTTGGAAAGTGGGATGGCACATAAGGGAAGCGATAAAGGCAACATGTAGACAAGGATTTCTTTTAAAGTCCTGACTCATACCACTTGAGTTCTGACTGCTGGGAGATGCCCCCTGATACCCCTTTCCCAAGGCGTAGGGTGCTCAGTGGGGTGCCATGGGGCAGCAGTGCCTGGGGGTGTTATCTGTGTGTCACCACAGCTCTGCAGGAGTTGGGGCTGAGCCATGTGGAGCAGCCCAAGGCTCTCCCTTCACAAAGAGTGGCTCAGTCAGTCTTTTATGGCCCTTCTGTGGCATGCTGAAGACCCTCCGAGAGAGCCCACTGTGCACAGTGACTCGGGGCAGGTGGAAACTGAAGATGCTTCACCTTCAAGTGAAGTGACAGTTCATAAGGCCGTCTTGCAGTTGTGTTTGGACACCCTGGAGACAGGGAAACCTCTGCTGCTCCTACACCACACCTACCCTACAACGGTTTAATGCCGTTCATTTCTATATGGAAGGCCGTGTGCTCCTGTATGGCCTCTACAGAGCGCAGAGGTGCTCACTAACTTACTTACCTGCAGGAAAACCTTTTCCCTAGCAGCCACAATCCAGTGAAATAGCTGCTTTGAAATTTTACCAAAAAATAGTAGGATTTGGCCACCTTGAATACAAAATGAGGACATCAAGTTGCCACAAGGCTGAGAGGTGCTTGTGGCTGCTGAGTTTGCCCCTCCCAGCCAGGCCCCCTGCCTTCCACGTCCAATCGCTCGGATCAAGGAGGGGATGGGATTTTCTTTCATGTCTCATGCTTCCCTGCTAGCAAGGGCCTGTTGTCTCTGTCCTGGCAGAGGAAAAGAGCTGAACCATCCCCAAGACATCTGCAGCTTTCAAACTGAGCTGTGTTGTTTTGCCTAGGGTCGACTGAGAAGGAGGCTGCTCAGGCCTTCGTTCAGCTGCCGAGGGAGTTCCCGGTTTACCTGTGGCAGCCCTTCGCCCGGCACAGCTACTATTGCTTCTCGGAGCCAGAAGCCCAGAGGCAGTTCAGCGCCGCGCTGTGTGACTGCGTGAGACACTCAAACCACGGTGAGTGCAGAAGGGGCCTCTTCCTGTACATCATCCACCTCAGTGAGGATTTAAATACCCGTTAAAGTAAAAAATAGCTGTAGAAGAAGGCGAGTCACGTATGAAAGATGCTTGGCTTTCAGTGCCTTGAGGAGGGGCAGTAACGGTGCCCTTCTTCTTGCTTTGCTGAGGTGGGATTTGAGCTGTAGCGGGGGTGGCTTGGAAAGTGGGGGTTCCCTTCTCTGTCAGCTCATCTAAATCCAGAGTCATGATGTAAAGTCCTACGTGATGGTTACTAACTACACGGCGTGGCAAACTCTCACCTGCGTTTGGGAGCTTGTCACGGGCATCATAGGTGGAGTAGGCCGGGTTTGTACCCTGCGGAGGGAGTGCGGTCTTGTGGTCATGCTGTATGTATGTCACCAGTGGGCAGACCTTTGATGGTCTCTGCTGTCGTGGTTTCCCCCCGGCTGTGGGCCGAGATCCACGCAGCTGCCTGCTCCTTAAAGTAAAAGAGCAGGGGAAGAGGGAAAAGGGGGGAAACAAGGGAAGGGAAAAGGAAGGGGCAAATAACTCCAAACCCAAGAAACTAAGAGGCCCGTGGGTTGGGATAAGGAGAGTTTACTAAGAGAACAGAAAGATCAAATATCCCAATGCTAACAGGACTTTAGAGCAAAAGAAGATGAAACTCTTGATCCCCAATGCAGTTTCTCCCCGACCCACACAACTCAGGGACCACCCAGAGCTGTCCCGGAACCCGACCGTCCCCCCAAGCAGCACGCGTCCCGCCACCGCCCCTCTTCTTCCTCCCCTCAGCCCCCTGTTCTCCTGGGCAGGACGTCATTGCCATGGAATACTCTCTTTGGCCCATCTGGGTCACCTGTCCTGGCTTCGCCCCTCCTTTCTCCTGAATAGAGAAATAGGAAGAAGCTGAGAAAGTCCTTGACGGTCTGACTGCAACTAAGAACATCAGGGTGTTCTCAGCACTGCTTTCATTGTAACTCCCAAACACAGCATCCCATCAGCTGCTACAAATGAAGTTAACTCTAGCCTGACTGAAACCAGGACATCTGGGCATGTTTAGATGGCAGTTTGAGCCCCCAGCCATGGGTAAACCTTAAAGGAGGGACATGAATGGTGTGAGAGACGCAGTGCTGGTTGCTTGAGCCAGGGGAAATGTTAAGTCTCACTTTCTGAGGGTGTTAGACCAGAAAACATCAAAAAAACCAAGCTTGTGACTTGCTAGGATTATAAAACAGATCTTGCTCCTGTGAAATTGGAAGACCATTTATGAGTTGTGTTCTTCAGCAAAAGAAATGCTTTGCTGGTTTTCAGGTGACTTTCCTCTTTTTCCATCAAGCTGACTTGTTTCCCCCGCTGGTGCCCAGGTTCTTCCATGGCTTTAGCATCACATGCGAGTCTCATCTGGTCCTGCTGCCCCTGGTGGGAGATGGGAGCACTCAGGAACTTCTCCAGCAATCTCAGCCACTTGGGCCTGAAGCTCATGCTTCTAGATAAACGAATTGAGAGCTCAGTCTGTGAACAGTCACTTTTACTCACAGAAGAGGCTCCCAATGAGTTTTTATAGCTGTTGCTTCTTTCTCCTGGCCATCAGCTTTCACCCCAGTGCCCTCAGCCAGCTGTGTCACACTATCCTCCCCAGATCCTTCTCAACTGCCAGATCCTTCCCCTTGTCTCCCCTGCCAGAGGCCTTCCTGGTCTCTTTTAGGACACCATTCCTGTGATGAAAACATGTGTTACTGTATTTCTGGGCAGCTTCCTAAGATGTGCAGTTACTCATCTGGTGCTCGGTGGTTCTTGGTGCCTACATCACAGGACACGCAGGGACTCACCCCGGTGCCAGCCGGGGATATACACTCCCCTGACTCTCAGTGATCCCCCTCTCCAGCTTGCTCCCAAGCCATGCTGAAGGTAGTGAGATGCCATGAGCCCTTCTAGCCTTGTACAAACCATGAAGAAGCAGGTCCCATGCAAATCTGTGTAGGTGTGGAGAGGCTGAGTGCTGAAACACCCTGGTAAGCAAATACCCGGTCACAGGGGCTGTAGAGTCTTATTTCATGGCTAGATCGACACAGGTTGGAGGCCTTCACTTGGCACTTCCAAACAGCTGGAGTCCCAATAAATACTCCCTGTTTAACTGCCAGAGGAACCTGAATTCCCACAGCGTGCCCGAGGGCAAAGTTTTGATTCTGGTTAGCCTGGTTTTAGCTGCAGTGGTCATATGGTATGAAAGTGCCTCAGACTTTGGAAAGCCACCCCTTTGCTCCTCACTGGGGCTTGGTGAGGAGATGAGATACAATCAAGTTTTCCTGGCACTTGTTTGTCCTCCATGACTTGAAGCCTGTTCGTTAAGTTTGGGTTTTTCATTTCTCTCTTCTGGAGCAAGTGCAACAGGCTTGACAAAGCTTTTGGCAGCTTGTTTTTTCTTAAAAGTTCAGCACATCACTCTAGGGACCAATTCTGAATTGGCAGAAGCTAGGACTAAATGATCTAATAGGTCTTTTCCATCTCCAGTGTCTGTACGTCTGCATTTGATTATATTTCATGTGGCTCAGCTATTGCTCATGTGCACATCTGTTCCAGGATTCCTCTCTCTCAGCTTGCTCCAAGGTCAGATTTTGTCTGACAGAAGATGATCAGTGACACTCCCCTACCAAGAGAGGCTGAGGGAGCTGGGCTTGTCCAGCCTGGAGAAGAGAAGGCTGTGGGGGGACCTCATTGCAGCCTGCCAGTCCCTGAAGGGAGCAGAGGAACAGGAGGGGAATCAGCTTGTTCAAAGGGCAGAGCCTGGCAGGACAAGGGGGATGGAGTGAAGCTGAAGGAGGGAAGGGTGAGATGAGATCTTAGGGGGAAGTTCTTTGCAGAGAGAGTGGTGAGGGGCTGGAAGGGGCTGCCCAGAGTGGGGGTGGGTGCCCTGTGTCTGGGGGTGTTCAAGGCCAGGTTGGCTGGGTCCCTGGGCACCCTTGTGTAGCTCCAGGCCTGGAGGTTGGTGTCCCTGCCTGTGGCAGGGGGTTGGAGCTCTGTGATCCTTGGGGTCCCTTCCAACCCAGACCACTCTAGGATTCTATGATTCTGTGACATTGGAGTGTCTTCTCCAAGGCTCATCCTTTCTGTCACATTATTTCTGCTCAGCAGACCCTTCAGTAGATAAGGACAGTCTTAAGTAAGACATCAGGGAAAAATGAGTGGGTTTTCACAGCTGGGAAACGGGTGCCTGTATCTTCTGGATTTCTGGGAGTTACACCCTCTCCTAGAAGGTGCTGGGAATGGAAACATGATGACTGGTGAGCACCCCAGAAACCTTTGCAGTGATCATCTTCAGGGCTTTGTTTCCAAGAGCTTCATATTGAGTTCTGTTCACTCTCCCATGGCTGTCACTTCAGTAATGCTTTCATAAAGCCACCTTTGCAAACAAAGCTGCCTACAAAAACCAGGTGCCCGAACGGTCTGACCCAGTGAGGGGCACGTGCGGCGATACCTCGGGTGATGCAGCCCAGGGTGTAAAAATTGGCTGTGTGGTCATTTAGTAAAAGAGAAAATTGAGAGAAGAGAAGGAAGGCTGGAAAATCCTTCGAGTTTGACTGTGGAATATTAAGTTAGTGGGGTAAGGAGCCACCGCCAAGGCAGCGCTCCCCCCACCTTTTCCAAAAAGTGCAGTTAACTTTTGCCAGGGCAGATTTGGCAAGGGCAGGAGAAAGACAGATGTAATGTCTGATCAGCAGTTGCCTTTGTGTGTTTTCTATAATCTGCCACTTCTGGAAGGGAGTGGATTGCACTGGGCTTTAGCCCAAAACTTGGAGGAGTTTTCTGTTCGAGTCTGTTTTCTCCCAGGAAGCAGAATGAAGTGCTGTCTCTCGCCGCATGGAAAGCTGGAGTGAATCAGCCTGTGGTCTTGGGATGGGCAACGCCTTGGCATTCAGCTATTTTCCTCTCTTTAGCGTCCCTCTCTTCTAAAGAACTAGTCCAGCCTGTGTTACTGGGTTTTCTGGTCAGAACTCACTCAGGGTCAGGAGGATAATTACAAAAGCAGCAATCATTGCTTGCAGTTACAGAATCACAGAATCCTAGGGGTTGGAAGGGACCTCCAGAGTCCAACCCCCTGCCAAGGCAGGGTCCCTAGGACAGGTCACACAGGGAGGCGTCCAGACAGGGCTGGAATCTCTCCAGAGAAGGAGACTCCACACCCCCTGGGCAGCCTGTCCCAGGGCTCCCTCACCCTCACCAGGAAGAAGTTCTTCCCATGTTGGTGCAGAACTTCCTGTGCTCCAACTTGAGGCCATCGCCCCTTGTCCTGTCCCCACAGACACTGAGAAGAGGCTGCCCATGTCCCCCTGTGTCCCACCCTTCAGCTATTGATAAACACTGATCAGATCCCCTCTCAGGCTTCTTTTCTCCAGGCTGAACAGCCCCAGCTCCCTCAGCCTTTCCTCACAGGGGAGATGCTCCAGGCTCTTCATCATCTTCATACATTTTGATGTACCCACTGGGGGTTCTTCTCCCCTTGCCCCAATTTTCCTATTGTGTTTGCCCACCCTTTGTCCTAACTGATGAGGGTTTGCAGTGATTTCCTTCATTAGGATGTGTAGCAGTTTTGTACTTCCCTTGAGTACAGTTCGGATGAAGCTTATTTAAACCCTTTAAAATGAGCCTAAGCCAATCCAGACCTAACCAGTCTTGGCTTTAAAAACATTTCAGCACAACAAGCCCCAAGCACTGAGATGCTGTGAATTGCCCTGACTCTGGAAGCTGACTGACAGATTAATCCATGTAGGGTTCATCTCTGAAACACCTGGGCAGCTCCCGCTTTGCCCTTTGCAAGCTGGCTTTCCTGATCAAAGTGGATTGGAGAGGAACAAGTGAGGGATAAGAGAGACAAAAGGGGACAGTGTGGGTCATCGGGCGTGTGCTGTCTTGGTACTAAGCTCCCCTTGTAACTCTTTGCCAGGGGAGGGTGCTCTCTGTTCCGTGTTGGGGTCTAAGTGCCAGCAGGTAGAGAAGGAGCCACAGGGTCCCGGGGGCTCCATGGGGTCCCAGGGTCAACATAGGGCCCTGAGGGCTCCACGGGGTACCCGGGGTTCCATGGGGCCCTGGGGGCTCCTCAGGGTCCCAGGGACTCCACGGGTTTGAGGTGCCAGCACCTGGAGAGATGTGTGCGAGAGGTCCCAGTGCCAGCGATGAAGGGAGTGCAGAGCTCAGGCATCCTTGTCTGGTGAGGCCAGAGAGCTCTCCTGACGAGCTTCCACCCCCTGGTGTGTACGTGGGCTGATCTCAGCAGCCAACTTCAAGCTGGATTATATGGCAAGTAGGAGAGGAGATGTGGGAGCCAGCAGCCAGAGGCACCACAGGACTGGGACCAGTACTGCAGGGACCACAGGTCAGAGCCAGCTATGGAAGAGACGGGGTGGTTCTGAGAGCTACTGCTGGGGGGAACATAGGTCTGGTCCTGCTGCCAGTGGGGCAGGTGGGGAAGGACAGAGTGAGAGCGTCGGCCAGTGGGCTGCTCTAACATCAGCCATTCTCACAGTGGATTCCCTTTCCTGGCTGAGCTGGAGTCAAATACCTTTCAGAATGGCCTTTCGCTGTCCAGTACCGGACCCTTCTCCTGCCAAAGTGAGTGACTGACCGACCGCTCTCCCAGGAGGTAGAATAACTACTGCAGGTTTGCAAACTCCCTTACAGAGGGGCTACTATCTCATCTGGGCCCTTATCTCAGGAGCTCCATCAAGCAGCTTCCTTCCCTCCAAACTGTCCATTCTTTACCAAGAGCTTTGCAGTTAGAGGCACCCAGCAGGCTGCATTACAGAACATGGTGTGTGCAGCCCTGGGACGGCTGCTTCACATCTCAGGGAATTTATTACCAAGGAGTAGGATAGGAAACCTTGTAACAGGTCAGTCTGCTGCTCTCAGAGCTTTTGGGCTTTGATCGGTGAACATGGTAAATGAAAGGGGTGAGTGCATTGGCTAAATGATATAGAGAAAGGCAGCACTGAGGGGAGGTCTTGAGATCACAGAATGCTAGAATCAGAGAATCACCAGGTTGGAAAAGACCTTTAAGATCATCAAGTCCAACTGTTCCTGTCCTGTGCTAACCCATATCCCTGAGCACCTCATCTACCTGTCTGTTAAACACCCCCAGGGCTGTGGACTCAGCCCCCTCCCTGGGCAGCCTGTTCCAGGGCCTGACAACCCTTTTGGGGAAGAACTTTGCCCTCCCATCTGATCTGACCCTGCCCTGGCACAGCTTGAGCCCATTGCCCCTTGTTCTGTCACCTGTCCCCTGGCTGAAGAGACCATCACCCACCTCTCTGCACCCTCCTGTCAGGTCAGTGTAGGTGGTGATCAGGTCTCCCCTCAGCCTCCTCTTCTCCAGGCTGAACACCCCCAGCTCCCTCAGCCGCCCCTGGGAAGGTTTGCTCTCACAGCACTTGAGGTGGAGCTTCACCAGTGCCCAGTCCAGGGGCACAATCCCTGCCCTGGCCCTGTGGCCACGCTGGCTCTGACACAAGCCAGGATGCCCTTGGCCTTCTTAGCCACCTGGGCACACTGCTGGCTCATGGTCAGTCACAGTCACCCAGCAACCCCAGATCCTCCTCTGCCTGACAGCTCTCCAGCCAGTCTCCCCCAGCCTGTAGCACTGCTGGAATAAATAGACACCTAATGCAGGTCAGCCAAAGGATGACATTAGAATGTCTTCCATCTAATGGTGCTACTTGCATTCAGTTCCTACAGTGTATTACTATATTTTTGTTTTCAGTTCTGAGGATTCATCACTAATTCCGGAGAATAACAGCATGTGCCAAAAATACACATCCTAATACCACTTCCATATCAACTTCCCAACAGAAAGAGCAGCAAGGAGGAGAATTTTCTGCCCATAATATTATCTTTTAACTTCCCCCACCCCCCACCTCCCTGCCCAGTTTTGCCTCAGTTGAGAGGTTTTATTAGGAGCTGCTGACTGGTCACTGTTCTTTGGAGGGGACCTGTTCTTCTGGAGCATCTATGGAGGCCAGACCTTCGTCAGTGTGGGATTTATGTAATGTGGACTTCCAGAAGCTTCCCAGGTTTATAGAGAAGCTGTGCTCGAGTTGGAGCGTGGAAGAAAATGGCTCCATTTTTTCCTCCAGTTTCCTAAACCGACGCTCCCAGTTTAGGTGGGGGCTGTAGCATGCAATTTACTGGTTTGCATTTTACTCCACAATCCCTCTGCTTACACCCACAGCTTGGGCCTAACTCAGGTTCCCTCTCCATCCCAATCTTCCTAGTGAAATGGTGGGAACCACATACCTCAGATTTGGGGGAATTTACTGCTGAAATGGCCACCTAACCCCTGATGGGGAAGTGCTGCCCAGACAGCACCAGTGAGGGGAATGCTCAAAGTATTCATGGTATTCTATTTCCTGTTCCCTGGGTTTTAATCCCTTATGTTTGTATGCCCTGAAACAGAAGTTTCTTCTGAATTCTTATTTAACTATTTTAGCTATTTTAGGTTTAGATGAGATCTTAGGGGGAAGTTCTTTGCAGAGAGAGTGGTGAGGGGCTGGAAGGGGCTGCCCAGAGAGGGGGTGGGTGCCCCATCCCTGGGGGTGTTCAAGGCCAGGTTGGCTGGGGCCCTGGGCACCCTTGTGTAGCTCCAGGCCTGGAGGTTGGTGTCCCTGCCTGTGGCAGGGGGTTGGAGCTCTGTGATCCTTGGGGTCCGTTCCAACCCAGACCAGTCTGGGATTCTGTGATTCTATTTTGGTATTTTAGGAGCTCTTATTTCCTGTAGGAGGTTACCAGCTGCCGTGTTTCACTTGGTATCTGGTGTTAAAAGTGAAGCAGCTCGACGGCTTGGGGCTGGGATAGAGGGAAGTCTGCACCTTGAGAAGGAAAGTACAACTAGCTAGTTCTGGGAGACACAGAGTTTCACTTCCTGATTTTATTGCCATTCATCTGGTTTGATTTCACATCCTTATCTTGACGATCACCCTTACGACAGAGGAAGCTGGGGGACTTCCAGAGCCCCATCACGTCATCTCCAATTTCACCGTAAATAATAATAATATTAGAGAAATACATCTATTGAAGAAGTGCAGTGGAGAAATACGTTCAGCAGGAGAGAACCTCTGAGCTCATGCAGGGCATTCTGGCTCAGCTCAGCCACCTCAGACAGCTAGGGCAGCTTCAGGTATTTTTTTCTCCATCTCTGGCTTTTAGGGCTGCTGTTTGCTGCCCCCACATTTCCTGTTTCTACCCTGTGTTCAGCAGGCAGGTGTTTCACAGAATCACAGAATGACTAGCTTGGAAAAGACCTTTAAGATCATCAAGTCCAACTGTTCCTGTCCTCTGCTAAACCAGATCCCTGAGCACCTCATCTACCCATCTACTCATCATTATTTCCAGCTTTCCTATGTTACACACATATAGTACCGGTAGGGCTTACCAACTCTTGGGCTGTAATTCAGAATAATTACTGATAAAGGTTGAGGAGATGGCATTCAGTACTTAAGCTGGAGGATATATATCTCCATATACAGAGCAGAGCACCTGTTGTTTGTCCAAAAAGGACTTTGGAAGGATTTCTTGAGCCTTCATGTTGCAAAGGGGATGGCATTTCTTCTCCAGAGAGGGCAGCCAAAGAGGAGGATGTTCTTCTTGCCTTTTTCAGATGATGTGCTGAAGGACCAAAGTAGAACTGAGGAGGAAATTGCTTTTTGGACCTTAAAGAGAAACATCCTTCTGCACTGGGTTGGGAGGAGGGCCCTTCTGAAAGCTTGCATGATGATTTGGGCTGGGAAAAGGTGGGACTGGAGATGGAGGATTGTGCCCTTTGCCTGCCTGCCTCAGAGCTGGCTCCTCTGGCTGCAGCCCCTGCGCTGTGCTGAATGGCATCACTTCATGGTTAGTGGGATCAGTTCTCCTGTCACCCACACAGCAAGGCTGAGACCCAGCAGGTGTCTGTGTCCAAATGGGCTCTTCAAACCTGAAGCATAAACTTCCACAGGAATATTAATGCTGTCGTAACACTTTGCTATGAGTATCCTTGATGAGGCTTGTGGGGCAATACCAAACTCAGGAGACTTCTCAGGGCACAACTTAGAAACCTTGTGTATAACTTAGAACATTTCCCTTAAGGTAAAGACACTTTCTTCTCTTCCTGGGCTGTCGGTTCTTCCAGGCAGCATGGCTTTTGCTCTTCCAGGAAGCACACCTTCCTGGACTCAAGCTAGGATTCTTGGTCTGTAGGAGTGCCAGTCCTTCTGAAACACCCAGGTGATTAATGGGCTCAAATCCTGATTGCAATTACCATCTTCCTGCCTCTCTCACCTCCACGCCTTGGGCTGAGGCTTCTTTTCTTGCACGTTACCAAGCGTGGGGTGGTGCAGAAGAGCCCTGTGCCCACCACCTGAGCCTATTTTTGGAGCTGTGAAGATGCTCATTAGTGTGGCTGTGGGGTTGTATTTGAGTTCCACCATCAAACTTCAGCAGCAGGAATATTCTTGCCTGCACCAGGAATACAGTAGCTGGTTTGGAAGGTGCTTGGATGTTGTTGGAGGTGAGCGGTGTCCTGATCCTTTGTGTGTGTTAAGGCAGTGCCTTCATGTTTTAGACTCTGAAAATGAAGCTGTTGGTGGGAGGTGCCACGTAATCTGTGTGGTGGTGCTTTGAACAGCTCTAATAGAGGCACCACGCGCTGCAGAGCAAGTAGCTAACCCTGCTGAACGTTGCTTTGATGGTCTCCAGGGCAACTTGGGCTGCAAAACTTGCTTTGCTATAAATACAGTGTATTATTGCAGGGTTGTATCCTGTCTGGAAGTGACCTCATCAAGCTTCTGTTAGTGGTTAGCAGTTTTAGACCACATGATCTGTGAGCAGTGTGATAGTATGTAGCTCTCAGGAAAACATCAGAGCTGTGAGGTTGGTTCCTCCAAGACCACATTGTATTTTGCATTGCATGCATTAGAATCATAGAAACATAGAATTGTCTTGGTTGGAAGGGACCTTTTAGATCATCAAGTCCAACCATCACCCTAACCTGCCAATCACCACTAAGCCACGGCCCTCAGCACCACATCTAGCCGTCTTTTAAAGTCCTCCAGGAATGGAGACTCCGTGACTTCCCTGGGCAGCCAGTTGCTGTGCCTGACAACCCTCTCTGTGAAGAAGTTTTTCCTAATATCCAATCTAAACACCTCCTGGCACAACCTGACACCATTTCCTCTTGTTCTATCACTTGTCACTAGGGAGAAACAGTCACCCCCTGCCTCTCCACACCTTCCTGTCAGGTAGTTGTACAGACTGATCAGATCATCCCCTCAAGCTCCTCTTCTCCAGGCTGAACACCCCCAGTTCCCTCAGCCACTCCTCGTAACATCAGTTCTCCAGTCCCCTCACAGCCTGGTTGCCCTTCTCTGGACATGCTCCAGCACCTCAATGTCCTTTCTGTAGTGAGGGACCCAAACCTGAACACAGTACCCAAGGTGGGGCCTCACCAGTGCTGAGGACAGAGGACAATGACTTCCCTAGTCCTACTCACCTGACCATTCCTAACACCAGCCAGGATGCCGTTTCTTGTCCCCCTGGGCACGCTGCTGGCTCATGGTCAGCCAGGTGTCACCCAACACCCCCAGATCCTTCTCTGCCAGGCAGCTTTCCAGCCCCCTGCCCAAGCCTGTAGCGCTGCAGGCTTCGCTTTGTCCTCAGTTTGGATACTAATATGAGAGGAACCCACTTTGTGAAAGTCAGCAGTGTGACTTTTTAGCAGAGGATCATTTCTAGAGGTGCTGTAGCTGTGTTACAAGCCCTGGGCAGGCTGTCCTTTCTGAGGTGCAGTTCCCAAGCCCTCCTCATCTCCCCAGGTTCACAGAATCACTAGGTTGGGAAAGACCTTTGAGGTCATCTAGTCCAGATGGATTTCCTTCCTTTTTCTTACCTGTGGTCTCCTTTGAGTTGGGACCATTTGCTTATTTTTTGGAGATGGAAAT
Source organism: Hypotaenidia okinawae (assembly GCA_027925045.1). Classification (NCBI taxonomy): domain Eukaryota; kingdom Metazoa; phylum Chordata; class Aves; order Gruiformes; family Rallidae; genus Hypotaenidia; species Hypotaenidia okinawae. The sequence continues at coordinate 3,248,829 of BSDF01000009.1, read as the reverse complement.
TTTCAGGACCTCATTATCCAGAGTTGATGGTCGTGGCCTTTCTAACCAGTTTTCTCTAATATCTTACAAGGAACAGCTCCTAAAATGGGATGGGAACTTGGGGTTTTGGTTTTGGCCTCCTGACAGCATGATGATCTTGCTCTCAACCATCACCCCATGTCTTATCCACTGTCCTCTGTGTGATGCAATACTCATACACCTCACAGGAGAAAGTTGCTCAGCATTAAGCACCAACTATATGAGCCACAGTCCCCACCCACAGCGAAGAATTCCCAGGCAGGTGTTACCCAAAACCTGGGAACAAATGTTACTGCTGGAAACCTGGGCTGCAGAGATCACTGTTAGAAAGGGAAATCCTTCTTTGTCATGTTAATTTAGTATTTGATGGGCATCCCCTAATTGTGGTGTGGGAGGTGGGCAGAATGATTCCTCAACTGCAGGAACATCTCTAACTCCCTGATGTTCTCCAGCTGCCTTCATCCCAAATCCCTGAGCGGCTGGCAGCCTGCAAGAGCTTCCTGTGAAGTGCCAGTGCAGGAGATAGGAATCTCCTGTGTGTTCAGGTGGTTCAGGGACCACACTTCCTGAGGATCACAGAATCAGAGCATCCTCGAATGCGCTGGGTGGGAGGAGGCCTTCAAATTCCAGCTAGTCCCACCCCCTGCAGTGAGCAGGGACATCTTCACTAGAGCAGGTCACTCAGAGCCCCACCAAGCCTGACCCTGAATGTCTCCAGGGATGGGGCCTCCACCACCTCTCTGGGCAACCTGTGCCAATGTCTCACCACCCTCAGAGTGAAGAGCTTCTTCCTAAGGTCTCATCTAACCCTGCCCTGCTCTAGTTTAACCCATCACCCCTCATCCTGTTGCTCCATGCCCTTACAAACAGCCCTTCCCACCTTTCCTGTAGGTTCCTTCTCTTTCAGCAGCCTCCCTCTAGTTCAGGGCTGTGTATTTTCTTTCCTGTTTCACAAGAACTACACTTAAAAAAGGAAATCCATGAAAATTTCTGGGTTTCATTGAAGAGACACTTACTAAGGAAAATATATTTAAAAGAAAAAGATGCTGAGGTGAGAGGGGGATCACTTAGAAGGATAAGAAAATTGGGAACAATGTAATTTGCTTTTCTAGCATGAAACCTATTCCACCAGGGGTAGTGGAATCCAGTGGAAATACTAAGTGGTGGGAGCACCATCTTTTGAGGTGCTGAGACAGAAGACATTTCAAATGCAATAAATTTTGCAGGTTTATCCACCTTCTGCTATCCATTTGTAGCACCACAACGAAGAAGCCTCTTCACTGATACTTGTACAGAGATTTTTCTCATCCCAGCAAGAAATTGCCCCAAACTAGATGTCTGGGCACTGCCTTCACCTGAGCCAGCTTTCCACCAAGTAGGTGAGGAGGCAAGGAAATACTTCCCTGAGATGACATGAAATGAAATGCAATTTCTACTCAATGTATCACATGCCAAAAATTATAGTGAGTGACAGACATTCTTCCCACCAGTGAGGGGCCACCCAGCTGGACTGCCTGGCTGATGGATACCAGTACTTACAGGAAGAATTTGGGGACTGTGGGGAGAGTAACACTCACTGAATGCTGAATCCCTCACCAGCTCTGCAGCTCAGGAACATCTGTACCCAGCATTGGTGAGGCTGCACCTCGAGTGCTGGGTCCAGTTCTGGGCCCCTCACTACAAGAAGGACATGGAGGTCCTGGAGTGAGTCCAGAGAAGGGCAACCAGGCTGGGGAAGGGGCTGGAGAGCAAACCTTCCCAGGAGCGGCTGAGGGAGCTGGGGGTGTTCAGCCTGGAGAAGAGGAGGCTCAGGGGAGACCTGATCCCCACCTACACTGACCTGACAGGAGGGTGCAGAGAGGTGGGTGATGGTCTCTTCAGCCAGGGGACAGGATGAGGGGCAATGGGCTCAAGCTGTGCCAGGGCAGGGTCAGAGCAGATGTGAGGGAAAAGTTCTTCCCCCAAAGGAGTTGTCAGGCACTGGCACAGGCTGCCCAGGGAGGGGGCTGAGTCCCCACCCCTGGGTGTGTTTAACAGACGGGTAGATGAGGTGCTCAGGGATCTGGGTTAGCACAGGACAGGAATGGTTGGACTTGATGATCTTAAAGGTCTTCTCCAACCTGGTGGTTCTGGGATGCTGTGGTTCTGGGGATGGGAGTGCTGCAGGAAAAAGATGAAGCCATGGTGGATAACTTCTGAGTTTTGGGAGTCAGATGATGGGTGTTAGGTCAGAATCAGCACTTCTTTGATTAAAACCCAAGCTCTGTGAGCTCAGGCTTCTGGATTCTGCTTTAACACTTGTTCATTTACGTCTCTGGGCCTCAGCCTTTTGTGAAATGTCAGCCAAAAAGCTTAGCTTGCTCGTGGTGGTTTGGCAGGCTTGGCAAGCACTTTGTCTGCAGTCGATCCACCCCTTTGCTTTTAGTAACAGCAAAGTAATAGATGAATTGTAATCCAAACCTGTGCAGGAGGAGGAGGTTTACTGGGTTGCAATAGGGGCACTCAGTTCGTTCTGAAGAATGACACAGTCTGTTTTACACATCATAAACCACCCTGACTGGGGCTCCTTGGCTCCCCGAGCGCTTCTGACGCGGTAATGCCGCTGCTGCGTCCAAGGAACTGGTGCACTCCCCATTGGCACAGGCCTGGGAACCTCTGGTGGCTGGGTACAGCAAAGCCACCCCCTGCACTCTGGGAGATGGAAGGTTCTGGCTGCCTGGGTATCACATCTGACTGAAGTCCCTGGGAGCTGGAGGGACGTTCCCCTGCTCTTCCCAACCACAGATTTTACAGAAGGGGCCGTGCTGCTCCTGACAGGGAGGCTTCGCTCGCTGCCTTGGTCTTTTGTAAGTGGATGAAGGACATGCCACGTGTCTTCAGACACTGGTTGGCACTCCTGTGGTGTGGTGACCGCCTCAGCTTCCCCTTTCTTGCAACGATGGGTTTGAATAGCTCCATTCATGACAGCTATCAGTCGGAGGGGCACCCAGTTTAAACTGGGTATTGAAACACCCGCTTTTTAACAGCTACCTTGCAAGGATAGGACCTGCAGTGTTAGAGAGGCATCTGTCTTTGTAATTAAGAAAAAACCAGCATCTTAAGCAATTAAACTTCAGCTGGTTTTGAGCTTTCTGCTGCAGGACACAGCAGGCCCCCCCCCAGCAGGCAGCAGTGCTTATAGGTGCAAGGTTTGAACTGGAGTGTTGGAGTACAGATTCCATGCTCTCTGGGTTTGCTGAGACCCCACAATTTTAGCTAGAGGCAGGAAGGGCTGCAGCACTCCTCCTCCCTGGTAATGAGGCCTGTGTGTAGAAGCTTTTTGCACAGCAGTCTTCAGTCTTTGACTGATGTGAGGCTGGTTGATCTATGGCTATGGACAAGGCCAAATTCACCAGGGCAATTAATTCCATCTGCTGACTTCAGACACACACACAAGAAGTGTTGGTGAGCCAGAAATGATGCTGAGATTACCTGTTCTAAGGGGCTTCAAAACAATGTGCCAGCACCACCTCCATCTCCAAACACCCACCTCCATCTCCAAACACCCACCTCCATCTCCAAACACCCACCTCCATCTCCAAACATCCACCTCCATCTCCAAACACCCACCTCCATCTCCAAACATCCACCTCCATCTCCAAACATCCACCTCCATCTCCAAACAAAGGTGCAGCTGTCCTGGATGGGGAGAGGAGAGCACATAGGAAGTGAAGATTTCCTCTGTTCCTTGCCCATAGGAGGAGATATGACAGAGGAGGAGCTCCCAGCCTGGAGCACCTTGTTAGGAGGCTGCAAGTCCCACAGCAGCCAAACCATTGGGTACAGCTGAAATTAGGATGGGGAGCCTCTAAGTTAACACTTCTTAAGGTGCAGTGGGTGTCAGGTGGCCTGATCCTCTGTGTATCGCTTCGATGAGTTAAGCTTTGAGGTTTTATTTATTTGAAAGGGATTTAAGCTGTTTGGATGCTGCAAGGAAGCTCAGCCCTACAGACACCTCTCTGCAGGACCGGACACTCAGCTGTGCTTCTGAGAGACGTGCACATGGGGGGAGATTTCTGAAGTCGTGGAGCTCCCAGTTGTCCTTCTGGCTTTTAAAAAGGAGCTTTATTGCCATCACTCTGTTACCTTTGTAGAAGGAATCCAGGGTTAGCAATAGCAGTATCTTCTCTAGTACTAAAATTAGGCTCCACACTTGGATGTGTAAAGTCTTGGGGTGGGTTTTCTTATTTTAAAATTAAACAGAGCAAGATCAAAGATGATTTTGGTTTGCTCTCCACAAATAAGCCGATGTTGTATTCATTAGTGGCTGGAGAAGCTGCTCAGATAATCTTCCAAGTGGAGACCAGCCTGGATTAAGCATGTAGCATCAGTCTGGGTACCGGTAAAGCCTCACCAGCCTTTTGCAGGGGACATCCAGTAAACTTCATGGCTTTGCATGGGAGTTGGATAAGGAGGAACTGCAGCCACCACTGCCCCAAGCTCTCCTACCACGCTCCACCGTCTGCAGTCAGCGGGGGCAGCTGCATTGCTCATGGGAGGTGCCAGCCAGGTTTGCTGGAGTGGCAGCCCCTGTGAGGGCATTGAGGAAAGGGAAGCACGTGTCATGCTTTCTCCTGATGGATGAACAAAGGCTCCTGACACCGCTGGGCTTTGCCACCTGCCCTGCCTGCAGCTGCAGCGCCCGCTCCCATCTCCCACGCGCCATCCTCCCTCTCGCACGCAAGCGGGGCTACCCCAACAGCTTGTCCATTGTTTCCCTTGCTTTGCCATGGCTCAGTGGAGCTGGCTGCCAAGCCAGCCGCCCTCCTCCAGCCTTTTCATAAACTACTAGATCTGATTTACAGGAAGCCCTGGCTCTCTCCTGCTGAAATCCTGGAAGACGTGCACCACGGCTCCTCTCAGCTTGGGTACAATTCCCTCTTCTTGAGGCACATCCCATGAATGTGCCTCATGTCTTGTGCGCCTCACCAGCAGCTTCTGTGCAGGATGGATCTGGCTGGTCAGTGCCTTATCACTGATGCAGTCTGTTCCTCCTATGGAAAGTGAGCATGAAATGGCCTAAATGAAGCTGCTGTAGCAGCCTCCAAGGATAAAGCTTCCTTTCTGCTATGAGCTGGCTTTGTGCTGAGGCTGCCATAATTGTGTTTCTCTCCCATGTTTACAGGCGTAGGAAAGAATGAGTGACTGGGATCGTATGGCACTTCCAGCTTGATATTTTTCCCATGAACTATTCCAATGAATCACTTTTGGATTTTTAGCACCTTCTTCCCACTTCTCTGCAGAGCTGGAGACAGTTGGAACGGAGAGAAAAATACTCCCCTGAGCATGCAGTTTATAAACTCAGTGATTTTAGAAGGGAGACTCTTGACAGCACTGGCACATCATCATCTCAGCAGGTCCAAAATCCAGCCCTTTGGATGGTCTGGTGTCCCTTTTGGGTAGGAGGAAGCACAGCTGTGAGGAAGGAAAACATATGAGTCATGATCGGAGGGCTGTGGGAGCTGCAGTTCTCTCCGCACACAGCCAAGCCCAGCCCTCTTCTCATCAAAATAGTCAGTTTAATTTTGGGAGGACAAAAGCCTTCAGATGGAACATGCCACTAACATCTCAGGGAAAACTCTTATGTTTGTCTTAAAGGTGCCATCAGAGGACATTCTTCTCTTGGCAGTGACCAGCCTGACTTGCAACTCTCACTGATATTTTAGCATCCTGTCGTGACTTGGTGTTGAACCAAGGTGGTGGCAGTGAAGGAATGGGTGGGATTTTACCTGGCTGCTTTTCTCATGTTTGTTCTTCTGTGAGCTTGAAGAAATTGTCAGATCTTTCTGGACCTCCAAATGCCTGTGGAGCAGGGACAGTGTCTATGGAGTGGCACCGAGAGAGTGTTTCCTGTGCCTCGGCATGTGTAACGTACCTTCCTGCAGCAACAGGGGAGACTCTGCAAGGGTGAATTCTGGGGTTTGGGCTCTTGGCAGATGCAACAACTCTTTGCCCTCACATAGTTACAATGCCTGAAAGCTCCTTGCCCTCACATAGTTACAATCCCTACAGGCTGTGTTCAGGCTGTAGCCAGGGGGAAATGGGGATGAAAGTAGCAGTGGGTTTCTGTAGCTCTCCTTGTGCAGAGCACACAGAGGAGACATTTCAGGCCTTGCTGCAGCATTAATCCTTCATGTTTCCCATAATTTGTCTGATCCCTGTGTTGCCCTTGATGTGTACACAAGTCCCTCACAAAGCTTCTCTCTTTAGAAGTTTCATGAAGGAGTTGAAAGAAGGGTCTTGCTTGACATTCAGGGCTTGAGACGTTTGTAGGCACCAGCATCCTTACCTGTGTGAGGATTGCCATTCTTCTTCCCTCCTTTCTGCCTCATGTGCACAACAGGACTTCAGCTGATCAAGGCTGGGAGAAGAGCACCTTAAAGAGGGGACAATAAACCACCGTGGCTTTGTTTTTCCCTTAAGATACAGACTCACAGAATCACAAGGGTTGGAAGGGAGCTCCAGAGACCATGGGGTCCAACCCCCTGCCAAAGCAGGGTCCCTAGGACAGGGCACACAGGGAGGTGTCCAGACAGGGCTGGAATCTCTCCAGAGAAGGAGACTCCACACCCCCTGGGCAGCCTGTCCCAGGGCTCCCTCACCCTCACTGGGGAAAAGTTCTTCCCCATGTTGGTGTGGAACTCCCTGTGCTCCAACTTGAGGCCATCGCCCCTTGTCCTGTCCCCACAGACACTGAGAAGAGGCTGCCCATGTCCCCCTGTGTCCCACCCTTCAGCTATTGATAACCACTGATCAGATCCCCTCTCAGGCTTCTTTTCTCCAGGCTGAACAGCCCCAGCTCACTCAGCCTTTCCTCACAGGGGAGATGCTCCAGGCCCTTCATCCCCTACGTAGCCTCCTCTGGACTCTCTCCAGGAGATCCCTGGCTTTTTTGTACGAGGGAGCCCAGCACTGGACACAACACTCCAGGTGGGACCTGAGCAGGGCAGAGCAGAGGGGGAGGATCCCCTCCTTTGACCTGCTGGCCACGCTCCTCCTGATGCCCCCCAGGATCCCATTGTCTCTCTCAGCCCCCAGGACACACTGCTGGCTCATCCAACCTGTCATCAACCAGGACCCCCAGGTCCTTCTCAGAACTCCTCTCCAGCAGGTCATCCCCCAGCCTGTATTGATTCAAGCAGTTATTCCTTCCCAGGTGCCAGACTCTCCACTTGCTTTTATTAAACCTCATCTGGTTTCTCCCTGCCCAGCTCTCCAGCCTGTCCAGGTCTCAGTGAATAATCCTGCAGCTCTGTTTCATAGCAGGCACAACACTTCCATTCCCCAAGTGTTTCAGCAGTAGTTTTTTCACCCTGAAATGTGTAGTCAGGTTTGCCAAGCAGCCTCTTTGCCCTAGGGAGCTTTTCCACATTTTGAGGCAGAGGGACTGTTTCTCCCCAGGTCCCACAAGCCCGGTGACTGCTGTTGCAATCTTAATGAGCTGAGGTTTTCTGTGCTCTCTTGTGAAGAAGACTGTTGGCTGTGACTACCTTGAAAGCCTTTAGGTGCCTGGAAGGAGCACATTGCTGGAGCTGTGATTCTTCCTGCAGGACTGGTTACCCAGTGGTGTCTCTAAGCCCAAACCAGCCCGGCCACTTCTCCTGTGTTTCTGTGCTGTGGTCTCATTTGTACAACAGAGAGTCGCCAGGCTACCCTGGATGATAACCAGATACTCTAGAGCTGTGGTTTAACATTCCTGAAATATTTAGGGAAAGCAGCATGATTTTATCTGAAAGGGTTTGTGCTTAATTGGTAGGAGCACTGAACTTCCTTTGTCCAAGTCTGCATCCATGAAAAGTCATGGTGAGCATCACTTCCTTAAGAAAACTTAATGAAGGATTATTGGGGAGCATTAACTCGGGGTTTAACAGTTTATCAAGGGCATACAGCTGGCCACAATCAGCTCACTGTCATTATTGTAAATCCCTAGCTTAAAGAAGCAGAAGGTCCCAGCTCTTGGCCCAGGAATGTGGTGTCAGAGTCTTCCCATGTACCATCTCACCTTGCTCATGAGCGTAGAGGTGAGGGATGAGCTGTCCTATGTTAATGGCTTCTCACACACTGCCACAGACAAGGCTCCTGCCAGAAAACTCTTTTACCTCATCTTTTACCTCCTTATTATCACTGCCTGGTGTTGGTTTACCTTAGCAGTTAACTTATCAGCTGCCCAGCTCTGGGCAGCGTGGGGTAGTGAGGGTGTCCCTGCCCATGGCAGGGGGTTGGAACTAGATGGGCTTCGAGTTCCCATCCAACCCAAAGCGCTCTGTGGTTGTACGATCAGCTTGTGCCAGTTCATATGCACAACGTGCTGGTTGACCATTCTGAAAGCCCAGGGCCTTCAGACGCTCAGGCTCAGTAAAGGCTTTAACATGAGACAGGAAAATGCATCAGAAAAGGATGGTTATTTTTTTAAAGGTTATTTATGGGTTACTCTTTTGTGTAACTTCTTGTTTTCTTTAGATTTTCTCAAGCAGACCACGTATGAAGTCGAGGCGTTCTTAGAGGCCCTTCAGTTCTTCCGACAGGAGAAAGGCCACTATGGGACATGGGAAATGACAACTGGCAACGAAAAAGAGGTAAAAAATACCTTCCTGAGGTTTTTTGGGGGGTGGTGGTGTTGTGCTTTGGATATGGCATGTGGATATAGTGAAGGTTGTGAAGCCTCTTGGGGAAAACTGGCTTTTTAAAAAGAAATTAGTAAGCAGAAAGGCCCAAGCTGTCAAGCTGCTTCTAATGAGCCCCAAGGGACCCCTCTTCTTACCAAATCCCACTAGGCAGGGAAAGAAGGCGTGCTGTGAACTGACACGGTGGGGTGCAGGAGCACAGGGGTGGCCACACTGCCACAGAGGGCTGATACATCTACTTTGATTGTGCACCACGGGGTCAGTTGGTGAGTAACCCACTCTGTGTGTGTGTGTGTGTGTGTGACACACAAGGCGCCCGCTCAGGCCTTGCTGCCACATTTGCTGCTGTTTGTAGTCCTGGTGACTCGTTGGCACAGCACACACCAAAGGCAGAACATGGTTTGCCCACAGCAGGTACTTGCTGTCCCCTGCACCGGGCTCAGCTCTGGTTTTTAACCTTTCCATGCCAGCTCACTCTTCCTGATCCTGACCGACGAGGTATGTTCTCGTGTTGCTGTTAGCTTTCTTACTAAATGCAGCAGCTTCCCGTTGCTTGTCCTCTAATGGCTGCTGGTGCCACCATAGATCAGGTCTTCTGAAGAACAGAACAGCAGCTAAGCACAAGTTTTGAAGAATCTCTTCCTTTCCCTTCCCTGTTCTTTGGGAATGAAGCTCTTATCCTGAGCGAGCAAACCAGTAGACCTGCTTCTTGTGCCAGCCTTCTGAAACAGCCACACTTGAACACCAAAATCTTCTTTATTTCACTTCCTCAGAAATGAGATGCTAAACTCTGGGTCTGTATTTGGGCACCCAGCTTTGGAGCACGGACAGAAGGAGCTCCACTGCTCCCTCTGGCATCACTCCTGATGCATTTTAGTGCAGTTGAGACACTACCCGGGCCCTGATTTATAAACTGTTTCCAAAGCACCGAGCACTCAGCAGCAAATATTTACTTCAGTACCAGCTGCTGGGTGTTTTCCTTGATGAAATCTGGCTTCCCCTTGGGAAAATGGAAAAAAAGCCTGCAGGAGAGCTCATGATCCAGGGGGTTGTTTGAAGAAACCACATTATTCATTTAAGAGAAGTCTACCTGGGAGATGCTGAAAATGGTGGAAACTGGAGAAGAATCTATAAACAGCATCTTTTCCAGTACCATCATGTCAGGGATTGAAGTTTCCTGCCAACGTCTGACAATAAATTCCTCAGTTATGAGGAGTTCCATCCTTCCAGGGGAGGGAGTGAGGGTTTTTCTCCCCTCCTCCTTCAAGTTATGGAGCTAGTCTAGTTTCATTTTATGTTTTATTCTTCCTGTTGCTTGCCAACTCCTTACTCATAACCCATATACCTCAAGAGAACTGTAATCAGGCCGACTAGTTATGCTATTCTCTTCTCACTAATAACTCATTCTGTGAGCATGGTGTGTTCTCATGCCTGCTTTGACCAAAGACAATCATTATTTTAGGCAGAGATCCAAGCTAAGGGAATGGTTTGGAGTGAGCAAGCTACAATTTGTTGCTGTAAAAATCTCCACCTAATGCCAATAAGTATATGCCCCAGCATTCACTTGGGATGACAGAGCGTCCGCGGCGTTAGCTCGCGCGGTTCTGCCTACGTGGATGTAAGATTAGCCAGTACTTGGGCACTCTGCTCCAGACCTGCCCATAGAGGGGGGCAGTTGGTGGTATAAATGTTCCTTTTCCTGGTTTTGTTTTGGTTCCCTTTGGTTTTTAATGGTTTATTAATAGGAAAGGATAAATTCAGCTGTAGATTGCATTCCCGTAGGTGAGAGCGGAAGGATGGGGTTAAACCCAGGCTGGGCGTTTTTGGCAGTGCTTGTTGTAAGCAGCATCAGAGCCTTGCAGTGTGCAGCCCAGTGAGGGCATGCTGGCCTGGCTCCAGTGATCCACGTGAGGGTAGAGCTAACACATCAAGCAGGTCAGGGATTACTCATAGGTAGAGACATGAGCGACGGTCTCTTCACCCAAGTGACAGGCATCCTGGCTTGTGTCAGAGCCAGTGTGGCCACAGGGCCAGGGCAGGGATTGTGCCTCTGGACTGGGCACTGGGGAGGCTGCACCTCGAGTGCTGGGTCCAGTTCTGGGCCCCTCACTACAAGAAGGACATGGAGGTCCTGGAGTGAGTCCAGAGAAGGGCAACCAGGCTGGGGAAGGGGCTGGAGAGCAAACCTTCCCAGGAGCGGCTGAGGGAGCTGGGGGTGTTCAGCCTGGAGAAGAGGAGGCTGAGGGGAGACCTGATCCCCACCTACACTGACCTGAGAGGAGGGTGCAGAGAGGTGGGTGATGGTCTCTTCAGCCAGGGGACAGGTGACAGGACAAGGGGCAATGGGCTCAAGCTGTGCCAGGGCAGGGTCAGAGCAGATGTGAGGGAAAAGTTCTTCCCCAAAAGAGTTGTCAGGGCCTGGCACAGGCTGCCCAGGGAGGGGGCTGAGTCCCCACCCCTGGGTGTGTTTAACAGACAGGTAGATGAGGTGCTCAGGTATATGGTTTAGCACAGGACAGCAATGGTTGGACTAGATGATCTCAAAGGTCTTTTCCAACCTGGTGATGCTGTGAATTCTGTAGATTCAAGGGGTGCTGTGGAACTGTAAGGAAACAACAACAGCAATAGGGTATGGCGTGTTATGGGTGTATTAGCAAGTAGGGTACAGCCTGGTAGTTTCTGTGGGTTGCCTTACCCCCAGGAGGTACTCTGTTTTTACACCACGTGTCATGCAGCCAGAGCCCTTTCCTTCTTGCTTCTGCTGTCTGAATTCCTGCCATGTCCCTGTTGTGTTGCTGGTCCCTGCCTAAAACCCGCACGGGCAGCTGTAGTATGTGAGGTTGAAGGTCAGGACGCGCTGGCACAGCTGAAACGGTGTGAAGGAAGAAGCACTGGCATCATGGAGAAGGGAAGTTGAGTGGTGGTTTTGTGCTTGGTGTCAGCTCAGCCAGCAGCTGGTTGCATCAAGGCAGGGATCCTTGAATGAGGACCGTGCTGGGCTGTTGGTGAAGGGGAAGAACTGGGTTCAAATACACATGACTTAGCAAAACTCTGTTCCTCCCTTCCTCTGCTGGAGAGGAAGGAGGAGTATGTACTTCATGTCACTTGGCTGAAACTGCTGAGCAAGCAAGAGGTGTACAGGACAGAGATGCGTTTTGTCCACTTTCTGTAGGGTTCCCATGTCTCTCTGCTTTATGGGACACCCACTGCACTTCAAAGCTTTCCAGAGGCTGCAGACAACCTCAGGTGTGCTGTGCAGCCAGGAGAGATGAAGGGCTGTGTGCTGGCTGTACAGTACACACATGAGAGTACTGCAGCTGGCAGCTGTGTGACTGTGGGCCAGTACACACATACCTGGGCAAGAGCTATAACCAGCAAATGAACATGGCCAGAAAAAAAAGGTGTCCCTTCCTCCTCTGAATCATGAGGATGAGTAATGATGGAGCAAAGTACAGCACTGAGGTCTGTAGTTCCAAACCCAGATGCTTTAAGTAGAGAAATTTGGGAATGCAGCATATATGCCCAGCACCCATAGATGGGGGTTTCCTATGGAGACATCCATCAGTGATTGGGATATGTGCCTCCATAGGAAACGTGTCCAGAGACCAGAGATCACCAAGGAATAGAAATAGGCAGGGCCTGTGATGAGCTGCTTCCCTCTAAGTTGGCCTTCTTGGCCAAAGGCAAGAAGAAGGTGCAGGAGAAAGAGAGGTCTGGCAGGTTTCTCAGGCCAGAGACACAGTGTCCATAGATAAAAAAAACCCCAACAAAACAGAGAGGAAAGCCTAGACTCTCCAAAGCAGCTATGTGCCTGTAACTGTATTTATGGTCAGTTTGGTGCATCTGAGTGGGCTTGGCAAGGAAGAAGTTGCAGCTCAGATCTAAGCAGAGGAAGTGCAAAGTCTGACAGAGTGGTTAATCTGAAGAATACTTCCAAAAGGGCTGCTGGTGAGTGAGCCCAGGAGTCTGTCTCACCCTGCTTCATTCTTTCTGTGTTGAAGAAGCCAGACATTGGTGCTTCTACTGTACAGAGTGGGGTGATGCTGCCAAGAGAAGCACAGAACCAGAGGACAGTTCCAGTAACAAGGGAACTCTGGAGGCTGGCTGGCTCAGCCCCCCACTTAGAGCAGAGCCAACTTCAGGGGCGTTGTGCAGCTGAGTCCTGAAGCCATCCAAGGCTGGGGATCTCATCACTTGTTCCCATGACTGCCCTCAATGTTCCTTAATACCCAAACACTCTTTCCCTTGGTGCCACTTGTAACTGTCACCTTCTTCCTTCCCTTGGGCATTTCCAGTAGCCACCTGGCTCCATCTGCCCAGCATCCTCCCTCAGGTAGCTGTAGACAGCAGTAAGCTCTCCCCTCAGCCTGATTTTCTTAAGGCTGAGCAAACCCAGGTTCCCCCACCTCTCCTCATGTGTCGTGTGCTCTGTCCCCTCATCACCGTCCTGGCCTCTGCTGGACTCACTCCAGCATGTCAAGATCTTGTACTGGGGAGCCCCAGTCTGGACACAGCTCCAGACGCTGTCTGACAGGTGCTGAGTAGAGGAGAACATTCTCCTCCCTCGACCTGCTGTTGCCCTTTGCTGCAAGGCCACCCTGCAGCCCCATGTTGAATTTCTTGTCTGTCCCAAGGCCTCTTCTGCAAAATTGCTTTCCAGCCAGTTGTCACCAGCCTGTACTGGTGCACAGGATTGTTCCACCCCAGATGTTGGACTGTGCATTTGCTTTTGCTGAACTTCATGAGGTATTTTTTGTCCACCCATTTCTTCAGCCCATCTAGGTCCCTCTGAATTACAGCCTGGCTTGCCAGCGTATTGACCACTGCCCCAAATCGATGTCATCTGTATTCCCAGTCCAGTGGCTTTGCTTTCTAATTGGAACCATCTGCATGGCCACATTGCCAGTTAGATGCTGGGGTCAAAACGGGTGATACATCACCTCTCCAGCCACTGAACCCTGCTTTGAAGTGAAAGTGCTCTTGGGGGAGGAAAGTACTTGGTGTCAATGTAGAAAAACTACAGTAGTGACAGACTGATGGTGTAACTGGGGAAATGATCAAAGAATCATGGAGTCACAGAGCTGTAGGGGCTGGAAGGGAGCTCCAGAGCCCATCAGGTCCAACCCTCTGCCAAAGCAGGGTCCCTAGGACAGGGCACACAGGGAGGCGTCCAGACAGGGCTGGAATCTCTCCAGAGAAGGAGACTCCACACCCCCTGGGCAGCCTGTCCCAGGGCTCCCTCACCCTCACCAGGAAGAAGTTCTTCCCATATTGGTGTGGAACTTCCTGTGCTCCAACTTGAAGCCATCGCCCCTTGTCCTGTCCCCACAGACACTGAGAAGAGGCTGCCCATGTCCCCCTGTGTCCCACCCTTCAGCTATTGATAAACACTGATCAGATCCCCTCTCAGGCTTCTCTTCTCAAGGCTGAACAGCCCCAGCTCCCTCAGCGTTTCCTCACAGGGGAGATGCTCCAGGTCCTTCATCCCCTCCGTAGCCTCCTCTGGACTCTCTTCAGGAGATCCCTGTCCTGTTTTATCCCAGGGAGCCCAGCACTGGACACAACACTCCAGCTGGGGCCTGAGCAGGGCAGAGCAGAGGGGGAGGATCCCCTCCTTTGACTGGCTGGCCACACGGGACAGTGATACCTGTTCCTCAGATTTCCTACATTCCATCAGGGACACTCATAGCACAGAAGCCCCTTTGACACTTCCCTTCCCATTGCCTTTCTGCTGTAGTGCACCTCTGTCACACAGCATCTTCTTAGGTTACGTATTTCATAGGTTCAAGAACCTGGAGGTGTTGGGAGAAGGCATGAACACATGTGAATTCCACAGTGTGAAAATTTTACTGGTGGTAGACCAGTATGATTGTCTTTCAGTGACCAAAGAAACTGCTTGAAAAGTTTCTCACATCTCCAGCAGCTTTGTATTTTGTCCCCTTTGCCTCAGGATTAGGCTGGAGCTAATGAATCTTTTGGATCACATGAAACACTTTTGCCAAAAGAGTCAGAATTATCTGATTCACAGATTCCCTACATTTCTGGGTTTCATTTCTGTCTGATATCTTGGTTGGTTTTTTTTCCCTTGGGATCTCCTTATTGGAGTTGGGGAGTGAGTGCTCACCCAAAGAGGTGCTAGAGATCCACAGTGGTAGAGTTACACGTTGCTTTTTTTGGCCAGTTATTTTCCTGTTAGAAGCATCCTTTGCCTGATGACTCTAGAACAACTTCTCCTTGATCATACCTCCTCTAGGAGGGTGTGTGTCCCAGAACAAGGTCAGTCTGGGGAAGCAGCAGTCAGCAGACCCAACTTCTCAGATGTCTTTGATCTGGTTGCTCAGTTGATACCACTCACTGTAGCTCTGTTGACTTTCACATGGTGGTTGCACAACTCCAACACCGTGCAGTAAACTTTAGCGGGCGTCTTAGTTCATCTGTTGTCAGCTGCTGTGTGGAGTCTTTCAGTGAAAAAGGCTTCAGGTGAAATGGATGGAGCTTCCCTCAGGCAAACCTAACACCTTCAATACAGCGCTCCTGGTGACCAGGGGTGGCCAAGCCATTGTACATCTGGGCTTGCCTGCATTTGCACATCATTCTGTGATGCCACTGCTCGGGTTTGGGGTGAGAACAGTGTGTGAACCTGTCATTTTAATCTTCTGACCATATAGATCTTGAGCAACCTTGTGATGGAGGAACTCCTGCCTAACCTTCAGACAATGATCCTGCCCAAAATGAAAGGAAAGAGGAACGACAGGAAGCGGGCCTGGTTTGGTGTAAGTGCTGGTATTTCACAGGATCACAGGGGTTGGAAGGGAGCTCCAGAGACCATCAGCGTCCAACCCCCTGCCAAAGCAGGGTCCCTAGGACAGGTCACACAGGGAGGCATCCAGACAGGTCTGGAATCTCTCCAGAGAAGGAGACTCCACACCCCCTGGGCAGCCTGTCCCAGGGCTCCCTCACCCTCACCAGGAAGAAGTTCTTCCCATGTTGGTGCAGAACTTCCTGTGCTCCAACTTGAAGCCATCGCCCCTTGTCCTGTCCCCACAGACACTGAGAAGGGGCTGCCCATGTCCCCCTGTGTCCCACCCTTCAGCTATTGATAACCACTGATCAGATCCCCTCTCAGGCTTCTTTTCTCCAGGCTGAACAGCCCCAGCTCCCTCAGCCTTTCCTCACAGGGGAGATGCTCCAGGCCCTTCATCCCCTTCATAGCCTCCTCTGGACTCTCTCCAGGAGAATTCAGAGTAGCTGTTTCTCACAGGGTTCTTTTCTCTGTGTGCCAATTCTGATTGATGCTTCTCAATTTAATTTGGATTCAGATCGTAGAAGAAACTTACGGCTTAGTCCAGCAGCAGGTGTCAGAAGGACTGAGTGCCTTGAAAGAAGAATGCAGTGAGTTTGCAAAAACTCTGGAAGGAACCATTCGCTCAGACATGGACCAGATTCTGAACTCCAAGAACTTCTTAGCTGGAAAAATCAAAGGTTAGTGGAGGAACAACTGTGCTTGGGAGCAGTTTTGAAAAACTGTTTCTCATTGTGTTGCTCAAATGACCAGATGTTGTTGTTTTGAAATCCTTGTGGGCTTTGAAAAAGTAATTTTCAGAAAACAAATGTTTTGAGCTCCTGCTCCTTTTGATGGGAACTGATACCTGTGGCCGCTGTGTCTCTGAAAATAGCAGGTCTTCTCAAGCTGGAGCTAGAGCTGGCAGGTTTTGAGTGTCCTGGTTCGAGCTGCTCATTTGGCTTTCATTTTCATTTAGGAAAGGGTTGTGTAATGAAGCTACAGGCCACGGGAGCCTAATTAATATTGTAGTGGTTTTGACCTAACCAAGCTCTGGTTATGTGACAAATTCATAGGCTACCAAAGAGTACTAACTCCAGAGGGCTTCTGAGGTGGTTTTAAAGGAATATGAAGCAATTACAGTTTTGCTATCAATATAAAAATGAGCGTAAAAAGCAGGCAAATCATCAGGTGATGCTGCTTAAGCTGGCAAATAAAAACCCAGCTGATCACTGAGGAGCTGTGTTGATGAAGCTCAGGATGTTTTGATGCTATTCTTCCATGCCAGGATGCTTTCAGCGAGCTGTAGCATCCCAAGTAGAGATACAACTCCTTCGAGGCACGGTGGCCACGCTCAGAGCAAACCTCCCAGTATGTTCCAGCACTGACAGCCGCCCGTTGCTCTGCTCCCACAGTGCCCCCGAGCAGCTAGAGTTTGGCTAGGTGGGGCGTGGGAAAAGATGGTTCACTGTCACTCATAAAACCATGAAGCCTCTTTTCATCACCCTTATCAGCTTTGCAGAGGTGTGACTCCAGGGAAAATAGAGAGTCATTTAATTCATTGTAAAGCAGATCAGTTCAGATTAGGTTTTACGATCTGTATCTATATCTAGTAGCCTAAATGCAACCGTTGTTGTATTGTCTGGCACTCCAGCCACTGTTTCTGAGCCTGCCCAGAAGTGCTGCACTGAAAATATCCAGCCCTTTCTTGCATCCATATTGGAGGAGCTCATGGGCCCTGTGAGTTCTGGATTCACTGAAGTGCGCTCGCTGTTTGATAAAGAAGTGAATGAAATCATCCAGGACTTCCAGAAGACAAACGACATCACCAAGCTAAAGGAGGTAAGGCAGGAATCACAGAATCACAAGGTTGGAAAAGACCTTTGAAGATCATCAAGTCCAACCAATCCCATCCTAAGCTAACCCATATCCCTAAGCACCTCATCTACCCTTCTTTTAAACACATCCAGGGAAGGTGACTCAACCCCCTCCATGGGCAGCCTGTTCCAGGCCCTAACAACTCTTTCAGTAAAAAATGTTTTTCTAATTTCCAATCTAAACCAATTGAGGGGAGGTCTTGAGATCACAGAATGCTAGAATCAGAGAATCACCAGGTTGGAAAAGACCCTTAAGATCATCAAGTCCAACTGTTCCTGTCCTGTGCTAAACCATATCCCTGAGCACCTCATCTACCTGTCTGTTAAACACACCCAGGGGTGGGGACTCAGCCCCCTCCCTGGGCAGCCTGTGCCAGGCCCCAACAACTCTTTTGGGGAAGAACTTTTCCCTCCCATCTGCTCTGACCCTGCCCTGGCACAGCTTGAGCCCATTGCCCCTCATCCTGTCACCTGTCCCCTGGTTGAAGAGACCATCACCCACCTCTCTGCACCCTCCTCTCAGGTCAGTGTAGGTGGGGATCAGGTCTCCCCTCAGCCTCCTCTTCTCCAAGCTGAACAGCCTGGAAAAGGCTCTGGAGACGGCTCTGTCTCCAGAGCCTTTTCCATTAGCACAAGGGTGAGCAGTATTTGCTTTCCCAGGTGGGAGTGTGCTAGCACTTGTTTTTTTCACTCAGAGAATCTCTTGGTGTTTGTGCTGCTAGAGCGTGGATGCCAGAATTTGTCTTAGGGCCACTGTTAGATTGTCTATTAAAAATTCACCTCTGGTTGCTTTCTCTCAAAACCTGTTCCTCTACTGGAATGCAGAATGTGGATCAGCTTATGAACCTGCCATTCAACTCAGGGAAAATGGAGCCCTGCTATCTGAAAGTGAACCTCCTCCAGGAGCTCCTTCAAGACCTCAAGAGTCGCTTCAAGGTCTATCACATTGACTTTGTGATTCAGAGGACACAGAATTTCATGCAAGAGGTACTGTAAGATCCAGTTTTTCTCCCCTGGGACAAGAGGTTGGGTTTGTCTTTCTAATGTGCTTCAAAGCAATTTTGATAAAAACCTGTGCAAGAGGCCCAGAATCTCTCTGATCAAAGTACAGGCAAAAACCCCCAAAGACAATCACAGCTAGGGGCTGTTCCACATTTATATCTGTGAGGTTGCATGAGTATGACTCTTTCAGTACAGCACAACAGCTCTGGCTGGATCATCTCTTCCCCCAAACATCAACGTTCTGACTTCTCATTGTCTCAGCACCTGAGAAAGTGGTGTGGGTACCAGTGGGGTGGCTAAACTTCATCTGATTTCTCTTTTCAAGGGGTGATGTTTCAGGCAGGATCCTAAATATATTTTACCAAAATGGCACATCTCCTTGGTAGTTTATTTTCTCATCAATATAAAGCAGAGCAATTCATGTTAGAAGCTGGTAATTACTTGGACACAGGTGATGTCTCAGGAGGTCTCTGCGTGTAGGTGCTTTGGTCAACTTCACTTCTCATGGGTATGGCTGAAGTGACTGTGTGATTTCAGAGGATACAGGAACTCCACCTTTTTTCCCCAATAGTGTGTATTGGTGTCGTGGTTTCCCCCGGCTGTGGGCTGAGATCCACGCAGCTGCCTGCTCCTTAAAGTAAAAGAGCAGGGGAAGAGGGAAAAGGGGGGAACAAGGGAAGGGAAAAGGAAGGGGAAATAACTCCAAACCCAAGAAACTAAGAGGCCCGTGGGTTGGGATAAGGAGAGTTTCCTAAGAGAACAGAAAGATCAAATATCCCAATGCTAACAGGACTTTAGAGCAAAAGAAGATGAAACTCTTGATCCCCAATGCAGTTTCTCCCCGACCCACACAACTCAGGTACCACCCAGAGCTGTCCCGGAACCCGACCGTCCCCCCAAGCAGCACGCGTCCCGCCACCGCCCCTCTTCTTCCTCCCCTCAGCCCCCCGTTCTCCTGGGCAGGACGTCATTGCCATGGAATACTCTCTTTGGCCCATCTGGGTCACCTGTCCTGGCTTCGCCCCTCCTTTCTCCTGAAGAGAGAAATAGGAAGAAGCTGAGAAAGTCCTTGACTGTCTGACTGCAACTAAGAACATCAGGGTGTTCTCAGCACTGCTTTCATTGTAACTCCCAAACACAGCATCCCACCAGCTGCTACAAATGGAGTTAACTCTAGCCTGACTGAAACCAGGGCAATTGGTAGAGATTATAATTTTGCTTTGCTTTTAATTCTTCTGGGTGCCTGGCCAGGAATCTGTTCAGAGCTGGCTGGTAGACATCTTTTGATGGGGAGCTCACGAGGCAGATTTGGCCTTGTAGCTCTGTGTTGAATCCTGTGATTTTAATCCGTAGTAGAGAAACTAGATAGTGTGGTTGGTAATCTTGTGAAATGGAGCTGGTCCAGCTGTGTGGAGTGGCAGTTAGGGATACAGAAAGCAAGCCTCTAGCACAGTGCTGGGATAGGGCTTTCCTAAAAGCAGCTCTTCCAAGTACAGCCACACTCAGCAGGCAAACTGTTACTCAAAAATGAAATTCTGATTTCATGTCTGGGTTTTTTTTTTTGGGGGAGCATTCCAAAGTGCTGCCAAATGGAATGTCTTTCAGTGAGCAAAGACCATGAGTCAAGACACAGAAATAGACAGAAAATACAGCCCATTCAAATGAAGTGGGTGTCTTTTTTTTCTGAGTAGAGTATGATTCAAAATTCACACGGAATAATTAAAGCACAAGCTGTTCTCAAAACGTTGCTGGTCCTTCTCTCTCCCCTTAAGAGGCTGGCACGTGAAAACGCAGCTACTGCTTCTCTCTCTTTAAGAGGCCGGTGTTTTCCTCACAGAAATAGCAAGCAGTTCCACTTTATGTCCATGGGCATTTATTTTATTAAGGAGTAAGGCCAGACATGGCCTAGGAAGAGCAAGCGCTTGGCCTAACTGGGGTGGAGGCCGGAGCAGGATGCCTTGGCCTGGGAGCTTGGCATCCTCTAGTGGCTACTTCCAGGAAATTTGGGAGCACGGTGCCTAGCTGGCATAAATAAAGCAGCGTGAGGGATTTCACCAGACCTACGTCAGTTTATGGTTTGCTTCAAATAAAAACTGAAATAGAAAGTGAGCAGTTTGCCTTTTCATCAGCCTCGGGCTGAACTCTGCACCCATCCTCCAACATCCTCCTCCATCCAGAGAGACCTGGCCAGGCTGGAGAGCTGGGCAGGGAGAGACCAGATGAGGTTCAACAAAAGCAAGTGGAGAGTCTGGCACCTGGGAAGGAATAACTGTTCATATCAGTACAGGCTGGGGGAGGACCTGCTGGAGAAGAGCTCTGAGGAGAAGGACCTGGGGGTCCTGGTGGATGACAGGGTGGCCATGAGCCAGCAGTGTGTCCTGGGGCTGAGAGAGACAATGGGATCCTGGGGGCATCAGGAGGAGTGTGGGCAGCAGGTCACAGGAGGGGATCCTCCCCCTCTGCTCTGCCCTGGTCAGGCCCCACCTGGAGTGTTGTGTCCAGTGCTGGGCTCCCTGGGATAAAAAGGACAGGGATCTCCTGAAGAGAGTCCAGAGGAGGCTACGTAGGGGATGAAGGGCCTGGAGCATCTCCCCTGTGAGGAAAGGCTGAGGGAGCTGGGGCTGTTCAGCCTTGAGAAGAGAAGACTAAGGGGGGACCTAATTAATGTTTATAATTATCTTAAGCAGGGGATGCAGGGGAAATGGCCAGCCCCTTTTCAGTGTCTGTGGGGACAGGACAAGGGGCAATGGCTGCAAGTTGGAGCACAGGGAGTTCCACACCAACATGGGGAAGAACTTTTTCCCAGTGAGGGTGAGGGAGCCCTGGGACAGGCTGCCCAGGGGGTGTGGAGTCTCCTTCTCTGGAGAGATTCCAGCCCTGTCTGGACACCTATCTCAGTGAAATGTCCTAGGGAGCTGCTTTGGCAGGGCGTTGGACCCGATGATCTCTCGAGGTCCCTTCCAACCCCTACAATTCTATGATCTGTCACTGCATCTTTTCCCTCATGAGAATATTGCCAGCCACAGAGGAACTAGAGGTGTACCTAATCCATAAGTATGTACATACTCCTTACAACCTGCAGCCAGTCTCTAGAGTATTTGGCCATCTGCGTATACCAACCGGGAGGGTCCTGTGCAATGACAAGGAAGAGCTGGCCATACGGCTGGGTTCCCTGTGGCTGTCCCTGGGCCTCTCCAGTGAGAAGACAGGCAAAGTGGAATGGAAACACTTGGCTGAAGAAGGCAAAACCACGTTAAGGAGATGTAGTAACTGCTTGCAGAGTGTTTTTTTTCCTGAAAAGTCTTTTCAGAGGAGAGGGCTTAATGTTTTGGATGAATCTCTGGATAACCTGAACTTCCCCTAACCTAATTCTCTGAGAAATTACTGCACACCCTGTGATTTTGGCTGGTAATTACCTGCATTATGAAGGAAGCTATTGAATAATTACTTTACAAAAAATTATCTGTGGTATTAATATAAGACCATTAGAATCTGGTAGGAGTCAGTGGAAGCCTTATTAGGATCATGATTTTTGTCTATGGCCTTTCCATATAGATGAGCAATTCTACTTTTAGCCTTTCTTACCATTGGTTTGGATGGTGGCATGAGGTTAAATCTATACAAGGAAGCTGGGAGAGCATAATAATGATACCAGAGCTGACTTTTCTTTATGTGTTGCCACATTTCTGTGCACGTTAGCCTTCAGAGAACTGAGATACAGCAGAAGGCTTTTGGACAACAGAAGTGAATCCACTCTTGAGTAAGTTTGCTGATAGAATGTTTAGTTATGTTAACAGACTTCCTAGTGTGGGCCTGCCTGTAAATTCAAGATTGAAGTTGAGGTAGTTTGATTTACTCCATCGCTTGCATTAGATAAGCTTTTTGGCTTCCCCATCCCAAACTGAGTGTTGCAATCTAAACTAAATAAGACTTTTTTTCCTCTCCCACAATAATTTTTGGTACTTGAAATTTATATGTACTTATTTTAGGCCTGTTATTCTCCCTCCTTTTCACCTTCTCAAAATACAGTCTAAATGAATGGTTCCACTTAGCATGCTTCTTTACGTTCCTGTTGTTTAATAGATTATTTAATTATTATTTTTCAGCTGATGGCAAATGCAGTTTATACTTTTGAGCAGCTGTTCTCCCCCAACCGCCAAGCAGACCCGGCCAAAGTGGCAACAACCATTGAAAAAGTCAAGCTGAGAGTACTGAAGGTAAATGTGATGTGGCAGCTTTAGCACAGGAAGATGTTGGGTTCTGCCTTGTTGGAAACAGAGAAGATGTTTTCTGTGAATTTATCTCAGTATTTGAAAGAAGTTCTCTCTTACCATCCAGCTGGAGATACTGATTTGGTGGCACTTAACTAAGATGCTCATTTTGGGGGAGTAAAGTGTAGTTCTGAGCACACCATTGTAAAAGTATTTGTGTGTGCAGCCCTGTTAACTGCAGTGGAATCAGCTGGAGAAGATGATGTGGATCTGGTTATGTACTTTTATATTACCTTTGTAATTCTCCTTGCCCTGCAAGTCGTTACCCTCTGAAGAGGGAGTGCTGGAATACCCAGATAGAGCAATCAGGGGGTCGCTTCTAGCCTAGGTAAAAAAACAGTGAAGGGAAAGAGAACCCAGAGACCCAGATTTTAGGGAATTTTTGTAAAAGGTGGAATAACCTGCATGAGAATGTAAACCCCTGAGTGCACCCGTGATGTGGTGTCCTTTGGGATTCACCTGTCACTAGTTACAAGTTAAGGAGAACCAGTTCTTCCTCTGAGTGACTGATAACCCCAAGCACGTTTGGGCTTGTTTCTCCTTTTGTGTGTGTCAGCAATATGACTATGACAGCAGCACTATCCGGAAGAAGATATTTCAAGAAGCACTGGTGCAGATTACTTTGCCCACAATGCAAAAGACCCTGGCTTCAGTGTGCAAACCAGTAAGTTCCTGTGTTTAAAAAACCCCAACAATAATAACTGGTGGGGAAGGGTTAATGCCCTGGGAGTACATCCTTGACTCTGTAATGCTGTTTTCTCACAAGGAGTCATGCAGATTGGCCACCTGCTTGGCCAGATGACGCCTGGGATTTGTCAGTTTGTGGACTGGGTAGATGGGAAGATTTTTGGGAAGCAGGGAAACCATATGTACAGGTTGCTTTCCCAAAGGTAGTTGCAGACCTTTGCCCATCCCCTTGTCATTTCTTCCCTAGAGATCTGAAATCAGATCGGACTCCTCTTGACAGCTATGACTGTAGGTTGTGTGCTTGTCCTCATGTTCAGCAGCCCTGCTGCAGGCTGAAATTGCTTGTGGGAAGGGTGCTTTCCTCTTGAGCAGCACCCTGAGGCACAGCTGTGACCTTACACAGTCAGCTGACGATCTCCTTCAAAGCCAAATGCCTGCTTGGGCAGTAGAAGCGGTGAGCAGACAGGCTGTGTGCTTGCTTTCTGTGATGGTAAATGGAAGCAATTGCATCAGCAGTCGGGAAGCACACAGAGATGATCTCTGATCTCCACTGCCCTTAACCATGCAGGTTGGTTGGTACACAGCAAGCACAGCTGCCTGAGTTTCACAGAGATGTTATCCGTGTGGCTGTGTCAGGGCCCAGCTGGGATGCTCCTCACCGTGACTCAAAATAACCAGTCTTCACCCTTCTTGAGGCCCGTGCATGCGTCCTCTTGCCTTTCCACTGTACCTGCTGAGAGCTGACTGCCCTAAGCCACCCTGGCCTCTCTGCCCTTGACATCCATGGGTTCCCAGAGGCTGTAGGCTCTTGCCCATGGTGTGCTGCTCTCACTGATCCTCTCCAGCTTGCTCCAGTTTCAAAACCAAGTTTAAAACTGAGCATTACACCAAGATATGCCTGCAAGTTTTTGAGTATGGATTGTAAAAGCTTATACCTTTGAAAAATACAGTTAAAATCACTCTCTTCTGTGTGTCATCCCACTTTCTTTACTATCCCAAAAATAAGTCTCTTTGTAGAGTGTCAGCAGTGCCTTTAATACGTGGTGTCTACACACAGGAGCGAGGTTTTCGTAGCCCTGAATATACAGAGAGAGGGTGGAGTTCCCTACTGTGCCTCTGTCATACAGGATGGGGGAAGTACTCACGGTGCAAACTTCCCATGAGCCCCTTCTGTTCAGTATCCTACAAAGGGCTGGTGTTTGTGCCTCTGCAGGAACGAGCAGCCAGCTCCAGAAGCGAATGTGTGGCACAGCTGACGTGCCCAGTCAAGTCTTGACCTTCTGCTTGAAGACCCCCAGATGTTTGTCGCTAGCCACCTCATCTAGAGGTGGGCAGAGGTCACTTAATTTACCTTTTATAAACCACGAAGTAGCTGCCTCGTGGCACTGATTCAGTTATTGTCCAGACAGTCTGTTGTGTTTGAATCAGTCAGTGAAAAACATTACACACCTATTAGGAAAATAAAACCTTGTATCTGCCATGCTCACCGGGGATTTGCCTCCTTGGGCAAACATTGCGTGAGGTATTGCCTCACCAGCTGCTTATTTCAGGACTGTTTATGGCAGTGCAGATGGCAGTGATCTCTGGTGCTTTTAAATGGGATCGTACTGCAAGAGTTCTGGTTTGTAAAGGCATAATAATCAGTGAACATACGTAGCCTGTTCAGTCATAACTTAAACAGACCCCCTCAAGAGCCAGCAAGACAAGCTGGATGGCATCTCCAAGGTGCACTGTTGAAGCAGGGCTCTCAGAATCCCTCATGTTTATCTATCTGTTCTGTTCTCTGCCTGTGCAGGAGCTGCAGAAGTACGAGCAGTTCATTTTTGCTGATTACACTAGTGTGATCCAAGTAGAGAATGTGTACGAAGAGATTCTGTATCAGACACTGCTGGAAGAAACCCTGAAAGGTGAGAGCGTTCTTGAGGTGACTGCAGTAACGTTTCAGCTGCTGGCCCATGAGCTCTTGTTTCAGAGCTTCCCAGAGTCCTAACGTGGATGTTTTGGACCCAGGTCCCACTTTTCCAAAGACTGGTGGTTATGATGCTACAGGGTTTGGATTCAGCTCGCTAAAGATGTGTAGCAAGCCCTAAAACCTGAATTACAGGGTGGCTTTACTGAACCTGGGAAACTCGCAGGGGCAGCTTGGCACAAGCCTGTTTATTTCTAACCAAATGTAATTATACCAGTTTAATTTTATCTTGATCCCTTGGCTGAGAAGTGAGATGACATTCTTACTTGCAAAGATTTGGTGATACCTAATGGCAGCGAAAATGAATTTCCAGCCAAGAAAGGAACTGCTGGATGCAGTTCCCAGTACCCAACGGATGACAGGGCAGTATCACAGGGGTTGGAAGGGACCTCCAGAGACCATCGGGTCCAACCCCCTGCCAAAGCAGGGTCCCTAGGACAGGGCACACAGGGAGGTGTCCAGACAGGGCTGGAATCTCTCCAGAGAAGGAGACTCCACACCCCCTGGGCAGCCTGTCCCAGGGCTCCCTCACCCTCACCAGGAAGAAGCTCTTCCCATATTGGTGCAGAACTCCCTGTGCTCCAACTTGAGGCCATCGCCCCTTGTCCTGTCCCCACAGACACTGAGAAGAGGCTGCCCATGTCCCCCTGTGTCCCACCCTTCAGCTATTGATAAACACTGATCAGATCCCCTCTCAGGCTTCTTTTCTCCAGGCTGAACAGGCCCAGGTTACTCAGCCTTTCCTCACAGGGGAGATGTTCCAGGCCCTTAATCAGCTTCATAGCCTCCTCCGGACTCTCTCCAGGAGATCCCTGTCCTTTTTATCCCAGGGAGCCCAGCACTGGACACAACACTCCAGGTGGGGCCTGACCAGGGCAAAGTCGAGGGTCAGGATCACCTCCCTTGACCTGCTGGCCATGCTCCTTTTGATCCCCCCAGGATCCCATTGTCTCTCTTAGCCCCCAGGGCACACTGCTGGCTCATGGCCAACCTGTCGCACCCAGGTCCTTCTGCACAGAGCTCTTCTCCAGCAGGTCACCCCCAGCCTGTACTGATACAAGCAGTTATTTCCTGCTAATCTCCTGCCTTTTGTGTCAGCAAGTGGAACTACTCCTGATGGCACCCACAGAGGTATCAAATACTGGATCTGCCTGTTCATACCCTAGATAAAAGACAGGCGTCCGTATCGCATTGTGAGTTTTGATAGCTTCTCTTTGGCACTCCTGTTCCAAAGCAGCAGTGTGATAATTAAAGTAATAAGCACACTTCTACTCACAGAGTGGGTGTAAATACCCGTGTGTGTGTTGACACGTGGCCTGTGTGCCTTGTGGGTCTGTGGGTAGTTCTCCGTCACTCCGTGCTTAGGTCAATATTGAAGTCCTGTTTTGGACACAGATAAAATCCCTGCCCCTCAAAAAGAAACATAAACTAAACATGAGTTGAGAATGAAAATTAACTGCTGTCTGTAATGTCAAAATGTACTTCAGAAGCTCGGGAAGACATCGTTACCTTCTTCAATGTAGTCCTGCCAGTCATTCCAAAAGTGACCTGAACAGACTGGACCAATGGGCTGAGACCAGTGGGCTGAGGTTTAACAACACCAAGTGTAGAGACCTGTGCAGGGGGTGCAACAACCCTGAGCAGCGCTACAGGCTGGGAGGAGACTGGCTGGAGAGCTCTCAGGCAGAGAAGGACCTGGGGGTGCTGGGTGACTGTGACTGACCATGAGCCAGCAGTGTGCCTGGGTGGCCAAGAAAGCCAATGGCATCCTGGCTTGTGTCAGAGCCAGTGTGGCCACAGGGCCAGGGCAGGGATTGTGCCCCTGGACTGGGCACTGGTGAGGCTGCACCTCGAGTGCTGGGTCCAGTTCTGGGCCCCTCACTACAAGAAGGACATGGAGGTCCTGGAGCCAGTCCAGAGAAGGGCAACCAGGCTGGGGAAGGGGCTGGAGAGCAAACCTTCCCAGGAGCGGCTGAGGGAGCTGGGGGTGTTCAGCCTGGAGAAGAGGAGGCTGAGGGGAGACCTGATCCCCACCTACACTGACCTGACAGGAGGGTGCAGAGAGGTGGGCGCTGGTCTCTTCAGCCAGGGGACAGGAGATGGGACAAGGGGCAATGGGCTCAAGCTGTGCCAGGGCAGGGTCAGAGCAGATGGCAGGAAAAATTCTTCCCCAAAAGATCTGTTTGGGGCCTGACACAGGCTGCCCAGGGAGGGGGCTGAGTCCCCACCCCTGGGTGTGTTTAACAGACAGGTAGATGAGGTGCTCAGGGATCTGGGTTGGCACAGGACAGGAATGGTGGGACTAGATGCTCTTTTCCAACCTTGTGATTCTGTGAAGTAAGAAAGTTCTGTTGAAAATGGAGGCAGAATGTGTTAAGGGCTAAAGGGACATGGAGGTGAGTGTGTTACTCCTTTATGGAATGTATCTGATGGGGGAAATCATTAAGAAAAGAGGAATATGTAAATTGCTGTTAATACAGACAGAGGGCCATTAAACTGGAATGTCTGTGAGAGAGTTGGCAGTAGCAGCCAGTGATTCTGTGATTCTGTGAAAAGAGCCTGATCTTTCTGTTTTATTTAGTCATAAAAGAAGCTGCCATCATGAAGAAGCACAACCTCTTTGAGGACAACTTGAATTTGCCCTGTGAAAGTGTGTCCAGCTTAACAGACCTGAAGACACCTTCAGGGTCAGCACAAACCACTCCTGCGAAGAAGCCGTCCTCCGCCCGAGCCGAGATGTCCGACACGGAGACTCAGAGTGATGAGACACTCATTGTGACAGAAAAAGTTTCCTGGGAGAAGGATGCTGATGATAAGAAGCCATCAGACAAGGAGGCAGTCACTTCTGTTATTGTGGCTGGTGATCAGGCAAGCCAAAGTGAAGAAGGGGTCCTCACAGACATTGGTGGGAAACAAGAGTCCCTTCCACTGGTACTTACAAACCGGGAAGCTGCAGAGGAGAAAAGTGTGTTGGGGAACGAAGACACAACGGTAGCAGAGCGTGTAGTGAGCACTGAGAAAGAGGTCAGGACACCAGAAGGAGCTGTGGAGGAAAAAGTAGCTCCTGGGACTGAAATGGAAGTGAAAGATTTAGGAGGCAGCCCTAAAAAAGAGCTTGAGGTACACGAAGGAACAGTGGAGGAGAAGGTAGCTTCTGAGAGTCATGTGGCACCAGGTGCTGTGTTCCTCGGTGGCACTGAAAAAGAAAGCAAAGCGCAGGAAGCAGCTGCTGAGATAAAGCTGGCTTCCCCACATGATAACTTAGCCAAAGCAGAGATTTTAGGGAAAGCTGACAAGAAAATCAAGGTAGAAAAAGAGTTATCTCAGAGTGAAAATGTGGTGGGAACAGGGTTTGAAGAGGAGAGTAGAAAAGAAAGCAGCGATCAAGGAGCAAGTCCTGAGATGAGGGTTATTGCCCAAGATGAAAACACAGGGAAAGGAGGGTATGGGGATAATCCTGAAAGAGAAAGCAAGGCAGAAGAGAAGAGTTGTAAATCCGCTGATGATGTGAACGAGATCAGGAATTTGCTGATGGTAACAGTTGAGATACCAGCAGATACTCCAGCTGAGAACATAAAGGAGATTTGTGAGGGTGAGATACTCAAGTTGCAGGAGCGCGATAAAGAGAAGGAGGAGATGAGCGGAACGGCTGCCGCCGAGGTTGAAGTGAGGTGGACGGTGATGAATAAAGATGCGTCAGAATGCACGGAGTTCAGTGAGGACCAACCATCTTCATCGAGTTTGGGGACAGATGGTATGAATTCAGTGCCCGTGTCCAAGGGGGCCTGCAGCGTGGCACGAGCAGAATGGCTGGTGGAGAGCTCCGGTACGCCTCAGGCAGCAAAGGCAGAGGTGGAGATGAAGCAAAGCGTTTGGTACACAGCTGTGGGGAGCTGCACATCGCAGCTGGAGGAATGCACTGGGAATGGGTCTGGAGGGAGACGGTTAGATGGGGAGGAAGGAGGAGCAGGGAATAGTCATACTGTCACAGGGGAGGTAGGGACTGAAAGCTTTATTTGTAGTCCTGCTGAAAGTGCAGACACAACCTCAGTGCCCGTTTTGGATGCAGATAACCCAAGAACAGGACTGCTAGACGTGCCAGTTCCTTCTGCGCCAGAGCAGGGCGAGGTCAGCACCATAAAGGTCACAGGATATACAGAGGCTGGAGAGGGTGAAGGAGAGCTGGAAGGTGAATCATCTTCATACACAGAAATAAAAAGCACAGAAGTAAAAGTTACTTGCACAGAAGAAAATACACCAGATCATTACACACAGCAAAACTCTGAAGAGTAAAGCATCATCTTTCAGCCCAGCCCTGCAGGAATTATTTACTCCAGTAATCCCTGTTTAATTGTGAATACTTAACTGGGGCTTGGAAAAAAATAAAGGGGCTTTTGTGGAGGTATTGGCAGCTCTTGCAGTTGTAGAACGGATTCCTTCCTGAGTGATGGGTGGTAGGTTTCGTCTCTTAAAGCCCTCGCTGTTATTTAAAACCAGGCTACTTGGGGAAACTCACCTTTCACTCCAGATTTGCCACCTTTTGTGGTTGTAGAGAAAGCCTTGAAAGCATGACCACCAAATGCTTCAAAAGCAACTCACCCCCAACTCTAAAGTTACTCTGACAGCTTAACTGTTCTTAGGTGTTTTAGGGAGGGGAATAGCTCATTTGTAAATGCATGGATTTGACAAGTACTGCTATGGTTCTTAGGTGGTCGGTACATACGTTGCTATTCGAGGATGCTTTTAGTATTTGCATGCAGCATATGGGAAATACATTAAAAATTTGAGTAGTTGAACAGAACCAACTAGTTAATTTAGTAGGTTGCTCAAAAGCCACAGTCTGTGCAAACTCTGCAAGTTTAATTATTTTCAAGTTTTGATGGAAATTAAAGACAAGCAAGTGTTCTGATTATTTTTTTCTCTCTCTTATTGCTGTATTTAAAATGTGGAAAACATGGGAGCAGGTTTCTCAGTCCCACTCTGCACTTCTGGGTTATTTAGCCTTCCAGAGCACTTTATGGCTATTTTATTTTGGTTTGGTTTATGGAAGGGAAAGATGAGAATGTTTACAGTAAATATAACCATTCAGCAGCATCTTTCTGTTTTACTTCCCACCATAAAATCTATTCACTTACAGCTATCTAATACAGACTATTCAGCGTCCTGCCATTCCCATTCTTCCTGAGCTACCTGGGTCTTTTCGGGTGTGGAAATTACCTAAATAACTCTTGATAATTGTGGAATATCGTAACCATTGTATATTGTTTCTAATGCAGATGCTAAGTGAAGCAAAAGCAGCCACGGGGTATTCACATCACCTAGATTTTGGAGGCAGAATCACATTTGGAAGCGGTTATTAAACGGAGACCGAGTGCTTTCATAGCTGGCACGCCGCCGTCCGTATTGAATCACCATCTATGCACACAGTTGCCTATGTATGTGCATTATCTGCATGCAGAATTTACTGGCTGTGCCCAGGAAAGCTTGCAAATGAGAAGAGTATTTTACTCAGCTGGGCTTCAGAGCTCAAGACCTCACTTCAGAGGTCAGTGTAAGGCACCTTAGAAATTTGGCCCGGTGTTTCAGACTGTTTCTGAGTAAATATAATCAGTGCAGGACAGGAGAGATTAATGATGAATACAGGAAGGGCTGCAGGGTTTACACCTGTAAAGACATGGGAAGAAATAACAGAGTCCCTAGAGCATGATGCTTGTTGGCATTTAACTTTGACAGACTGTGCAAAGTCTGTTATTTAATGCTATAATACTAATAAGAGAATTGACACTAGAGGAACAGGCAAATATTACTGCATAACTGAGGAACGTTGTTAGTAACTGGACCGACTGCAATGTCACTGCTGTAAAATAAATGCATCTCCTGTTTATCCCCAAAGCTGCACTGTGGTATAGAAAGAGAAAGGTCACAGATGTTTCCCTTGCAAAAGTACTTTTGACTTGTTTCCTTCTTATATTTCATGTGAAAATACTAATTTGTAAACACACAAACCACTGTCAGTCAATTATTACTTTTTTTTTTTTACAGTTCATTAGTTTTTTTACTGTCAGCTACTTTGTTTTCACAAATCATTAGCTATTTCTAATTGGTACTGAGCACGAAGCGGCTTCAAATTTATAACATGTGCTTTACATTTACAGTTAAGCAGCTGCAGCCTCTTTTAGCCGTGCTGAAATTAGGGAACATGAGGGGTTTTTAATACAGTGTTTTGTACAGAAGAAAACTACAAGACAGCATCTCCCTGCCAAGAACGCTGCAGTCTCCTATGGGAGTTTTTTACAGATGAGTTAGCTGTATCTGTAAAGAATGTATTTAGCATTAATGTTTCCAGCATAGTAACTTCTGAGTTACTTCTGTGACAGGCTTAAATCCTGGTAATATTTTCCTGTAATAATAAAGGATTGAGTGGTTGAATACCAGTGCACTGTATTTCGCAAGTAGGAGGGGAAATACAGGGGGGATTTAGCCTCTGCATTGCCTCAGTCTGCAATTTAATCGAAGGTCCTTGTGGCTAGGGGACCGATTTTTTGCTTTGTGGAAGTGTTTTGTATGCTCGGGATGGAGAGTAGCATTTCTCTTGTCTTTGATCCGACTTGGGTAGAGGTGACAGCAGTTTAGAGGCCAACAATCTCTTAAGTTCATGTTGGACCACCAGTGAGAGAGTCCACTGAGTTGGTGGATTTTTGTCACTTTCTTGGTGTTTCCTACAACTACCTGGAATTAATTTGTAAACCAGGAACAGTAATGAGCTGCCTTTCACCCCTCACGGAGAGCTGGGGACTGGGAGTGCTGCTGTGCCTCGAGGGGAGCGGGCTGGGGTGGGGTGGGGGACACGTTAATTCACTGGGCTGCCAGTTTTACAGGACAGGATATGAAACACATTGTGTCTTTGCTCAAAACTTTGTAAAAACGCTTGCTATTAAAAATAAAATCAGCTCTTCCCTTCCTTTGCTGGGAGGTTGGCTGCTCTGTATGTGTGTGTGTCACAATTCACAGAATCACCAGGTTGGAAAAGACCTTTAAGATCATTGAGCCAAATCGTTCCTGTCCTGTGCTAACCCAGATCCCTGAGCACCTCATCTACCCGTCTGTTAAACACACCCCGGGGTGGGGACTCAGCCCCCTCCCTGGGCAGCCTGTGCCAGTGCCTGACAACCCTTTGGGGAAGAACTTTTCCCTAATGTCTGCTCTGACCCTGCCCTGGCACAGCTTGAGCCCATTGCCCCTTGTTCTGTCACCTGTCCCCTGGCTGAAGAGACCATCACCCACCTCTCTGCACCCTCCTGTCAGGTCAGTGTAGGTGGGGATCAGGTCTCCCCTCAGCCTCCTCTTCTCCAGGCTGAACACCCCCAGCTCCCTCAGCCGCTCCTGGGAAGGTTTGCTCTCCAGCCCCTTCCCCAGCCTGGTTGCCCTTCTCTGGACTCACTCCAGGACCTCCATGTCCTTCTTGTAGTGAGGGGCCCGGAACTGGACCCAGCACTCGAGGTGCAGCCTCACCAGTGCCCAGTCCAGGGGCACAATCACCTCATTTCGAGGGGTTTTGCCTGAAAAAACCGCAGCTCTCGCGGCTGCTGGGGAGCGAAAGGAAATACGCGCTCGCCTCGCGCTCTCCCCGGCCGCTGGCTGCCTCAAGGGCCGCCCTTCGCCCGCCGCCCCTTTCCACAGGGAGCGTGAACTGCCGCCCGCGACGCGCGGGCAACGGTGCATGCCGGGAGCTGTAGTCCGGCAGCGTCGCGCATGCGCACCACTCTCCCCTTCCCCCTCCCGCCCCTCCTTTTGTCCACGTCGCCCTCCCGCCTGGCGTGTAACCGTCGTGACGTTTCTCGCGCACCCTCCTTCCTCGCGGCGGTTCTGCCCCGCTCCTATTGGCTCGGCTCGGCGGCGCGTGAGGGGGGAACCCGGAAGTGGCGGAGTGAGGCGGTTTCCTTGGCTACGCCACAGGAAAGCGGAGTGTCGGTCCCTTCCGCCTGCGCGTCGGTGCTGAGAGCCGCGGCCGCCGGGCCGGGAGGGGCGGGATGGGCCGGAGCCGGGCCTAGCGGCAGTGGGCAGGCGGCCGCGGCCATGAGCGGAGCTGCGGGCTGCCAGGGCGGCGGCGGTGGCGGTGGTGACGGTTATCGAGGGCCCCGCTGGAGGAGGCTGTGGAAGCTGCTGGCCCTTGGCCTGCTGTCCGCCTCCTCCGTGCTGGCGGCCGCCCCGGGCGCCGGGGCCATGAGCAAGGAGGAGAAGCGCCGGTTGGGGTGAGCACCGCCGGGCCGGGAGGGAAGGGGACGGCGAAGGAGGGTGGGGGGTGGCTTTGCTCTGCACCGGTGTCCCGTCGGGGTTCCGGGGCTGGGGGAGGTGCCCTCCGGAAACGTGTCCTGTCCCTCGTCCTACAGCCCACTGCCGCGCCCGCTGGAGGGTCTGTTGGCAGGGAGGGGGTGCTGTAGGGCAAAGGAGGGACGGCCCTGAAGGTTGCAGCCAGTGGTTGTGTGTGGTTATGGGTAAAAGTGATCAAAGGTAAATCCGTAGCCAGTCGGTCTAATTACAGCTGTTCCTCTGGAGCATGTGCGTGTTTGGGAGTCATAAAAAGGGTAAATGTTTATATGGGCCCTTGTCTAGTTCCTGTCTATAAAGGGAGCTACACTGGTCCCCTGGGCAGGTATGTGTATGGAGCTGATTCTCCTTTAGTATGGCTTTTAGTCGAAGGGTGAAGATGACGGTATAGGTGGCAATGTGTTGCACTGTGTGGATAGAGAAACGTGTAATCAAGCACATCTTGCCCTATTGCTGGGGGAGTTTCATCATCATCATCATTATCCTCTTCCCGTCCCCTGGTCAGTTGTACAGAATAATGATGGAAAAACTCTGCTGGAGAAGCACACTCTGGGTACTCTCATGGTTACTAATCATTAGATAGGAGTTGATATTTAACTCTGGTGATGTTTACAGTTACTGAGGCTTTCCACCTTGGGTTCTCAGGGTGCTTTGCATGTAGAATGTTTTGTGGGTTTTCTTCCTGTGACTGCAGAAGGTGTTTAAACTCCATACACTGCTTGCTTTTAAAATTTTTGCATTCATAAGTTGCACTCACTGCATCATCTGATGCCCCAGGTTTGTGCAAGTAATGGGTGTATTGGGGGGCACCACGTCTTGCCCTTTCTGAGTAACAGCAGGTAATCTGTGTGTGTCTTCAATGACAAGAGCGTATCGGCCACAGAAATTCTTTCAGCAATTGTCCTGCAACTCTTCAGTTGCATGTAGAGAAAGGAAAGTTCTAAGAGGCTTTCTGTATGCTCCGTCCTTGAAGAGCATTGTAGCCTTAGTTCATCTGGACATGGCACTTGTGTGCCAAACCCCAGCGTTTTGTCTGCTGCAGCACATCCCAAGACTCCAAATGAGATGTTACCTGTGAAGTACCTGGAAAAAGCATCATGCTCTGCTCTTTTGATGAGTTAAAACTACTTCAATTTCCAAGTCATTAACTAAAGCAGATCTTTAGAATATAATTGTGTTCTCATCTCTTTCATGTTCAGTCTTATCAGGAGACATTGTGAGTTATGTTGATGGTAGCTCAGAAATCTTTTGCCTTGCAGGGCTCCTCAGCAAAACAGTTAGGAGTGTTTGGAAGCTGCTGGTGGTTTATATAGCAGTGTTTTGCACCTTGACTGCTTTTCAGATGTGTAAAGTAAAGGTTTCTTCAGTATTTGCCAAGGCTTCTAATGCAAGGAAGAAGTCTACCTCATAACTTATGGTGCTTTTCTGAATCATGGACAGGAATTTATGCTGTGTCAGCTTTAGTATTGGTGATTGCAAGCAGAACATAATTCCATTTTCTGAGGTTTTTTTTTTTTTGCTGAGCAGGGAATGTGTTCCATCTCTAGCTTTAATGTGTTGGTGACATCTACAGCTATTTAAGGGGAAGCACAGGAGAGAGATATCCCCAAATACTTGCTTTCACATTAGGTGAAGAAATAAGACATTCTGCAGTGAACAGAAGTAGCTGAATTAGGAAAAAATATTATGCTGCATTGTACTTACCTTTGTAGTAACTGTATCTGATCTGTAACTCATGCTCCAAAGTTAATGTGTGATACATCTTGTTCAAGATAGTGCTAAAGGCCCTTGTGAGGCAGACCTCTAATGCTCTTTCTTTTCTTTTTTAGAAACCAAGTGCTAGAAATGTTTGATCACGCATACAGCAACTATATGGTAAGTGAAATACCTGTTTGTTGAAGATTTTGGGTGTTAGTAATGCTGACCTGAGAGAGAAAGCAACCTATGGTACATGACATTCTAGAGACACAGCAGGAAGTGGGGGCAAAACCAAAGCTAAAATAAATAGCACCTGTATAACCTTTAAAAAGCAATGAACAAATGTTGCTTTCAGGAAGATCGGTGTCACAAGGGCTGTGATGGTTTTCAGAACAGTAGCTGGAAATCACTAGCAGTAACTCTGTTCAGTCTGTGCCTGGTCCTTCTCAAACCAGTTTATCTTGCATCAAACTACAGACATTTTCCATCCCGAGTAAACTGTTTGGTTTGATATTCCAAACTCCTAAAAATATTAGGAAAATGAAGCTCAGGAAGAGCAGTCTGTAGGCATCAGATCCTGGAGAATCCAGATTGACCTTAATTATGTACTTATTGTACAATATCCTTTCCTGTAGTAAGGTATGTCAGATGCAGCTTGGTAGCCCTTTTCCAAGCAGACGCTGTGGAACAAAGAGGGGGTCTGGTGTCACTGTAGCCTCTTCTGAGTTGGTGGCTGTCACAGGGCAGTGAGCCACGCTCCCTATGGTTCCTCTTGCTAGGGCTTGTGACTTCCCATGCAGCTTTCTCCACGTTCTGGAGGTGGGAGCCATTCTGCACTCAAATCAACCTCGAAATACGTTTGCTTAGCTTAGATACGGTTAAGAACTACTTAAGAGTACTCTGACTTTCCTTGAGCAATGATTACTTTCAAGTATGCTGTATTTCAAGTTCTCTCTGAGGAGAACCTAAATGTGGATGGGATAAGAGATGTGTTCTCACCAAGTCTGCGTTGTTGCCCGTTCTCTGTGGCTGTTGCAGAATCCCCTCTCTCTTCAGTTGCGCCAGTTCCTGCCGGACAAACCGCCGTCTCTTGACAGCAGTATCTTGCTTCATGTCCCAGTTTCTGGATTATGGTTTAACACTTTAAGAAAAGCTTGTGATTGACAGGTTTATGTGGGACAGGAGAGTTACAGAAGTACGGGATGGGAAGGCTCAAAGAGGCTGCGGTTTTCCTTCTTAACATTACCTCTTGCTTTTCACACCATGGCAGCTTAACAAACATCAGGCTTTTTGGGGATAATGGGGCCTGGCTCCATGAAAAACACTTTCCTCAGGTTTCTCATGGCATTCTGAAGTAAAATTTGTTATGTATTGGCCAAAATTGGCTAAAATGTTATCATAGAATCCCAGCCTGGTCTGGGTTGGAAGGGACCCCAAGGATCACAGAGCTCCAACCCCCTGCCACAGGCAGGGACACCAACCTCCAGGCCTGGAGCTACACAAGGGTGCCCAGGGCCCCAGCCAACCTGGCCTTGAACACCCCCAGGGATGGGGCACCCACCCCCTCTCTGGGCAGCCCCTTCCAGCCCCTCACCACTCTCTGTAAAGAACTTCCCCCTAATACCTCCTCTAACCCTTCCCTCCTTCAGCTTCACTCCATCCCCCTTGTCTTGCCATTGTCTACCCTTTTAAAAAGTTGATTCCCATCCTGTTTGTATGCTCCCTTCTATGTGCTGTTAGGATCTATGCTCCTACTGCTCCTCCTGTGATAAACTGGTAACTGGTAGGTGCCTTGCTATGTCTGAAGCAGGAAAATTCTAGCTGAAAGAGAAGAATGACTTCAGCTATCCTGGAAACTTTGAAGCCAGAAGGATATTTACTTGCCACGTATGTCTGAACACTAAACAAACAGAGAAATATGACTTGTTTGTTGAAGAAAAGATTAGGCTATCAGGCTTGATTCTGACAGCAAGAGAATGAAGTAGTTTTGCAGCCACTCTTGAAACTGCCAGCTGAAAGGGTTTGATTTTCTGTTTCTATTAATGTGCTTGTTAGACCTGTGTAGCTAGAGGACTGAAAATTCAGTTTTGCATGTGAGGGAGTGGGAAACTCCCTTGCCTTTTTTGGGGTTTTTTCATTTGTTAATAGGAGCTTGGAGTAAAAAGCTGGAGAGATATATGTTTTTTCCACTCCTTTGATAATATTTGTCATAATCAGGAGGTTTTTTCTTCACTGTCAGAAGGAATATGTGAAAATGTCAATCACAGGAAGCCAGTAGGTACTCCTGGTTTACAACACTAGTAGCACCATGTCTCTTTTTTTCCTTTATCCAAGCACTCTGCTGCCCTGAATTTACAGTTCTGACCTTAGGAAGTGTCATCAGCTGTTTGGGCAGAATGTGTAGTATTCTGGAGAGTTTGGTGAGCTCTGTTTGTAGCATATTTTCCAGAAGCACCTTTACTGTGACATTTGTGCCACGTTCTGTATCTCATGGCTCTTGATACCTCTCTCTGAGGTTACTCAAAAGGGGACAAGTTGGGAAATCACTTGACCCAATAAATAGCCTTTCCTACTCTAGAGACACAATAAATGAACTTTTCTTTCTTCAGAATCCTTCTAGTTCCTTATGACTTTGTAAGACTTTAAGTCTATTTTTCTCCAGAGTATTTGTCACCTTTCTTTTCCTCTGTAATTTAAGCCAGAGATCTGAGCTTTGACGCTGCTTTTGTTGTGTGCTACTTTAATCTGTTTTTCTGAACACTTTGCACAGAGATTCAGAAACATCTGAGCTGTATTAAAATGATCTAGATTCTGGCTTTTGTACGTGAACTTGAGAACAACAAAGAGTCGTGCAAAGACCAAAATACTTGGGAATGTGGTAGACAGGGAAACAAACCATCAGTTTCAAAAGAAGTTGCTGTAAAAGCTGTTTATTTATAGAAGAATGTTCCTTTTCCTCTCTATTTCATATTTGAATATAGATTAATCTTTGTGCTGTGTATTTGGAAAGACTTTCAATGTGTTTACTTACAGTTTCAGTGCAGTAATTGAACTTTTTTTTATCCTGCTCCATGTTAGTTTTCCATGAGAAATAAAATTGGAGAGATGTTTAAGATTCATCCTTCTTTATGACAGTCATCACTCTGAAAAGTTTTTAGCAAAGCTTTCCTATTCCTTGTCCTTCTTACAAGGAATAGGAAAGTCCTTACTACAAGAAGGACATGGAGGTCCCGGAGCGAGTCCAGAGAAGGGCAACCAGGCTGGGGAAGGGGCTGGAGAGCAAACCTTCCCAGGAGCGGCTGAGGGAGCTGGGGGTGTTCAGCCTGGAGAAGAGGAGGCTGAGGGGAGACCTGATCCCCACCTACACTGACCTGCCAGGAGGGTGCAGAGAGGTGGGTGATGGTCTCTTCAGCCAGGGGACAGGTGACAGGATGAGGGGCAATGGGCTCAAGCTGTGCCAGGGCAGGGGCAGAGCAGACAGGAGGAAAAAATTCTTTCCCAAAAGATTTGTTTGGGGCCTGGCACAGGCTGCCCAGGGAGGGGGCTGAGTTCCCACCCCTGGGTGTGTTTAACAGACAGGTAGATGAGGTGCTCAGGGTTAGCACAGGACAGGAACAGTTGGACTTGATGATCTTGAAGGTCTTTTCCAACCTGGTGATTCTGTGTGATTGCACAGAGATGAATTTCAAACTTGTCTCTCATTTGATACCCCATTTTTATGGTAGGTTAAACCTACAAAACTTGCATTGACTGAGAGGAATAGGAACAGGCATTTACCCAGTGTGCTTGACTTTCCATTACACTTTGTATAGTGATTTTTACCAATTTATTGTTTCACCTTCTAGGTGAGTTCTTGTGTCTGTCACTGATTGTGCCACATTCATTGGGAAATGTTTCCAAAGTGACTTTAACATCTAATTCTCACAAATCTCTGCATGAAATAGCAGCCACTTGGTAACTCCTGAGTTAGCTTCAGGTCTTAAACTCATTTTTGAGGTGATAACTTTTGCAAAAGGAACATTATAGGTCATGTCATACCTGCCTTGTTGCAGAAAGCACACAATTATTTCTATGGGTTAGTTGGTGGGGGTTATTTGGACGTGCCATTAGTTCCAGACTTTGGGAGGTGAGAGGGAAGGGGGTCCTGTTGCTCTGTTCACAGTGTAATGGTTTCCAGGCACCCAGCTGGAAAGCAGCTTTGCAGAAAAGGACCTGGGGGTCCCGTGGACACTGAGTTGACCACCCGTGAGCCAGCAATGTGCCCTTGTGGCAATGGCAGCTAATGGTGTCTGGGCTGCACTAGGCAAAATGTTGCCAGCATGTTGAGGGAGGTGATCCTTCTTCCCCTCTACTTGGCACTGGGGAGGCTGTGACCAGTTCTGGCCTGCTCAGTGTAAGAGAGACACAGGCATACTGGACAGAGCCCAGTGTTGGGCCACACAGATAACTGCAGCTGAGAGCTGGGGTAGTTCAGCCTGGAGAAGAGAAGGCTCAGGGGCATCTTATCAGTCTGTATAGATACCTGAAGGGAGGCTGTAAAGAAGATGGAGCTGTGACAGGACCAGAGGGAGTGGGCACAAACTGAAAGATGGGAGGTTCCCTCTGAATGGTATCAAGCTGCGCCAGGGGAGATTCAGGCTGGACATTAGGAAGCACTGCTTCTCGGAAAGGGTAGTCAGGCACTGGAATGCACTGCCCAGGGAGGTGGTGGAGTCACCGACCCTGGGGGTGTTCAAGGAAAGACTGGATGTTGTATTGAGGGATATGGTTTAGTGGGAGCTAGTAGTAATAGGTGAATGGTTGGACTGGATGATCTTTTAGGTC
This sequence comes from Hypotaenidia okinawae, assembly GCA_027925045.1. Lineage (NCBI taxonomy): Eukaryota > Metazoa > Chordata > Aves > Gruiformes > Rallidae > Hypotaenidia > Hypotaenidia okinawae. The sequence continues at coordinate 3,208,711 of BSDF01000009.1, read as the reverse complement.
TTTTCCAACCTTGATGATTCTGTGATTCTGTGAATGTCAGGAATCACTTCTTTACTGTGAGGGTGACAGAGCACTGACACAGCTTGCTCAGTGAGGTTGTGGAGTCTCCTTCCTCGGAGGTACTCAGCAGTTATCCGGACACGATACTGGGCAACTGGGTGTAGGAGGCCCTGCTTGAGCAGAGGGCTCAGGCTAGGGGACCTCTGGAGTCCCACTGCAAGGTCCTGTCTTCCCACCTCAGAGATTCTGTGACTGTCATGCGGTTTTCCCTGAAGTCGCCTGTAGTTGGGCTTCCTTTAAACGGGCTCTGAGGGTTTGCTGAAGCGGCTCTAACAGTTACAACTTACTCTGTTTTGTGTCCCTGCAGGAACATGCCTATCCAGCAGATGAACTCATGCCTTTAACGTGTCGTGGACGAGTACGGGGTCAGGAGCCAAGTCGAGGGGATGTGGATGATGCCCTGGGAAAGTTAGTGTTTGAAATGACTGTTGTCTCCTGTAAACATCTAGGAATCTTAAGTACAATTTGCAGCCCATAAAACTTGTTTATTCAGTTGACATGTCCCCAGACTTAAATTTGTTGAAAAAGATTCTGTGGGCGTAGACAAATCCAGAATTTCTCTCATCAAGTTCTCCTGTGGAGGCTGGGGAGAAGCTGCTGGAAAGGCAGCTGTAAATTGGGAAGGCAGAAATACTTACTTTTATTTAACTGATGCAAAATTGTACCTTTATCAGAAACAGAGACTTGACCAGTGAAGGAGAGCCAAATATAGGTTTGGGTTTTTTCTTCCTTCAGAAAGCCTTCCCAACGTGAGCTGGTGTTTGTGGTATTAGTAAATGTGACTGCTAAATAGAGGTTATTAAGGTTAAACATCAGCTGCACAGAACAGTCAACTGTTAGCCATTATGCTGGCCTGAAGTGATATCTAAAATGCCTTTTTTTTTTTTCAGAAAGCTCTCTGAAAGCACAATTAGTCAAGTGATTATCATGTGTGTGGTACCCTGGGGCCTTTGCCAAAGTATGAAACGTTATTTCAGACATGGAAATTCTTCATATTTTTCCTTCTGAGATAATAATACAAAGCACTGATCCTTTGGCTAACAGAATGCAAATTTAAGGACTGTTTTTCTCCCTGTTAAATTGAACCATCAAAGACAAAGTTGAATTGCTCTGGATGTGTTTGTAATTGACTTTTTTTCCCCCACAGGGAACGTTGCCTGTACGTGTGCTGCTTATGTTTATAGAGCAAAACCTTAATAACAAATAGCTGATGGGATTTTTATTGGTATTGCTGCTTAGCATCCCTAGGCAGAATAGTGTGAATCAAAGCTGAAGTCCTTGTCTTAAATACTACTTGTAATTCACTCTGTGATATTGCACCTGCCATTTTGGTTGTATTTTGCTATGTACAAAAGTTCCTTAGCCTAGAAATTCCTATATAAACTTGCTGCTTGGAGGTATTGAAAGGTAAATGACTGCTGAGAAGGAGGTGTTGAGAAAATGTATTTTTAATCCTGGTCATGGGGGTTGGACTCCATTTTCTGAGGTCCTTTCCAACCCCTACAATTTGTGATTCTTCTAAATCACTTTTTTCTACATAGTAGCATACTATCATTTGAATAAAAACACCTTTCAGCCCCTTAAATGCATTGAATGGTCCAAGTATTTATTGTGTTTGTGTATACATGCTTTTTTCTATTCCTAATGATCATCTATAATATTATTTATCAGATATCTTATATAATCCTTCTTGTCTGTTGGCTCATCAGTCCTGTGCTGTGCCAGCCTTTGCAATCAGAAAATGACAGGGTGAGACAGCTAGGTCAGTTCTGTTTCCCTGGAGGGCACAGCCTTCCCTATAGCTGTGCAATTCATCACACCCCCTCCTTTTGTATGGGATAACTTGTGTATTGCTTATGCAGTTGTGCATAGCTCCTAGTTAATCTCCTTCCTTTGTACAACAGCACCCTCAGAAAGCCATTAGATCTTTATGTAGAGGCTGGAAAAAGACTTTGCAACGTTCTGCAGGGTTTCTCAGTGGGTTTGACTGGAGACTAGAAATAAAAATTTAATTTGCTTGGAAGTTTGAAAGCTTTGCAGTAAATAAAGGAATCTTCTTGTTTCTGTCAGCTTGCTAACAAAGGGAAGAAACTTATTAGGGTGTTTTGATATTAAACTTCATGTGCACAATTAATTTTTTTAGTGGCTCGTTGTCTGCAATAATTTCATTTCTGGTGGTATTGGTTACTATCAAAAGTTATTTTATTTCCACATGTACAGATCTATAGTAAATTTGTTTCAAATTTTGTTTTGTAGGTTTTCACTGACCTTAATTGATACCTTGGACACTCTTGTGGTAAGTTTGATCTATTGATAAACTCTGATAAACAAACAAAATAAGCCTTCTGATGTGCACACTTACTTTTATATTTCAATTTCATGAATTCCTATATAAAAAGATACTCATCTTTCATTGCCTTCAATCTCTAGCCACCTGATTGAAGTGGCTATTGCTTGTAAGAACTTCCCAAGTGCTGTGCTGGTGGTGTTTGAAGTTCACTGCAAAAAGAGTACTAGAACAGTCCCTTCACCTTTCATTGATATTTTATCTTGTTTTTCTTGGGCTCCAACTTAAAAAAGATAAGTGAGTTTGCTTCCCATTGTAGTCTAAACCAACATGCTCACTTATGGGTGAACGACTCTTACTGCCTACTGAATTATTTATGGATTTGAAGTGCATCTACACGTTTTAGGGATGTATTTGTGTGCACTTAAATATATGTTAAAAACCCTCAACCTGGGACATGGTTGCCATGAAATGTTGCCAAACTCACATTCCATCTCTTAACAGGCTGAAACCATTAATAAACTGCTTTTTGTAAGATTTTGTAGAATCCTAGAATGGTTTGGGTTGGATTTCATTCCTTTAATACCTTTTGCCATCATAAAATAGGGTTTGGAAATCAGGAATTTCTGAGTCTCCAGGTAAACAAATCTAAAAAGCTTTGAAAACCCTGCCTGCCCTGATTTGGTGTGTGAGTCACACAAAGCTTCCTCTGACAGCATCCCCTTTTTATGATGTGCTGGGAGATGATCCTTGGCTCGTTCATGGGTTGAAACTGTGGAGTCTGGAGCTCCCAGTCTTTCTCCCAGACACTCAGATGGATTCTTGTGGTTTATTTATTGTTTTCTTGTCTTAGAGGAGGATTAGCACTTGTGGAATTTGAAGGCACTTGCAATTCCAAATTGGATAAGTCACAAAGATTCATAAAGATTGATTGAACCAAAAGAGAGTCGGTGTGAAAGAAAATCTGTAGGAAAGTCCTGAGCTGTTCTTCAGACACAAGGAGAAAGCTGTTGGAAGGAGGAAGGTTGCTAGGACGATTCACCAAACTTAGGATGTGGCTCCTGATTTCAGAACCCTCTGACGTGAGAGGCTGGAGCAGGCTGGTCTTTGCCTACAGGCCCCCCTAGTCCTGTTGCACTACAGTCATGGCATGGGAGCAGGGGAAGGAACAAACAAACAAATCCCTGGGTAATAGTTTGGGTACATTCTCAGTGACTTTATTCTTTGTGTGCAGCTTTTAGACTCTTTCATATCTCTCATAAAGAAGCAATAATATTAATGTCTGTTTGCACTGTGTCAGTGTGCCCCTGCAGAGTCTATCAACCTAAGGCAGGTTAAATGTGTTTGGTTTCTTTAATTGATTATACTTGTTCTTCCTCATGGGACTGTGACTTTGTTGGAACCTAAACACCTGGTTTCTTTTTGTATTCCAGGTGTTAAATAAAACCAAAGAGTTTGAAGAGGCTGTAAAAAAAGTCATAAAGGATGTTAATTTAGATAACGACATAGTTGTGTCTGTCTTTGAAACCAACATAAGAGTCCTTGGGTGAGTAACTGTTATTTTTTTCAAAACTCTTAAAAATGTGGGGTTTAGCTTGGTGTCCTCAGGGCGTAGTTCCTGTGGTATTGCACCTCAAACACTTGTGCCATTGGCAGTCAGCATAGCTCAGCACCTGCCCTAAGGAAGGTTTCAAAATGCTAGGCAGGAACTGATGCAGTGGCACTGAATCAAGTTGACCCCCAGATAACTGCTGTGGGTGTAGCTTTTTTTGATTACAATAAATTGTGCATGCTGAGAGTCCAGTGTTTTCTCTTAATGGAAATGGTTCTGTGTATTACCCCGTTCAGTATCTCATTTAACAGATAGAATGTCTCAGTACTTGAGGTGATAGATTATTTCAGGTTGGAAGGGACCTCTGGAGGTCTCTGGTCCAGCTTGCTGCCCAACTGTCGTGGTGCCAGCCAGGCCAGAGTTCACCTCCCCAGGCAGCCAGCACAGGTGAGCAGAGTTGCCCTGGGCTGTTTCCACACCACCTGACATCCCTCCCCATAAAAGGGGCTGGTTGGGAAGGGGTGCTCCTGCCCAGTGCTGGGACAGTCTGAGTGTGGCTGGGGTGTTGGTGCAGTGCTCAGTGTTGTTGTCTTGCCCTGTCAGTGCAGTGTTCTGTGTTACCACCACTTACTGTGTTGTCACCAGGTGTGAGTGGAATCTGTCACGGGCTGTTACTGTTCTCCTTTCATGGTTATCTTCTCAACAAACTGTCCTTATCCCAATCCATGGAGGCTCTGTTTCTCCTCCAGGAGTGAGCAAGCAGCCTGTGGTGCTCAGCCACTGCTTGGGGCTGAACCACCACAGTCCTTTTTGGGGCACAAAGGGTTGGGATAATGGTACATCTGACCAGGTTGTGTTAAAAGCTATGATAGATGTCGATGGTGTGGAAAAAGGGGTGGATAATGTCTCAATTCCAGACAGACCAGAGGTAACTTCCCCAAGCAGCCAGCACAGGTGAGCTGAGTTGCCCTGGGCTGTTTCCACACCACCTGACATCACTCCCCTGTAGAAGGGGCTGGTTGGGAAGGAGTGTTCCTGTGCAGCTCCGGGACAGTTTGAGTGTGGCAGGTCAGTCGTTGCGTTGGTGCAGTGCTCAGTGTGAGTGAAATTTGCCATGGGCTGTTACTGTTCCCCTTTCATGGTGCTTTTGTCAGCAAACTGTCCTGATCCCAACCCATGGGACTCTGTCTGTTTCTCCTCCAGGAGTGAGTGAGCAGTGTGTGGTGCTCAGCCGCTGCTTGGGGCTGAACCACCACAGCAACACAGGCCAGTTTTGGCCTATTATATGAAGTTTTAAAGATGTTGGTCATTGTTCTTGACTAATGATACTGATGAATCGATGATTCCTCTACAGTTTAGGACTGAGTCCTAATCAGTAAGGATGGCTTTCAAAATCCTGGCAGCTAACCTTGATTTTAACTGGGAGCTGCATTTGCTCAGCGTTTCTCAAAATTAAGGCCATGTGAACATAGCACAGCTGTGTACCTAGTCATCTAACTTGTCAAAATGTTTGCCCTGCTGTTCAGATGACTGCACCTACTGAGATGTGGATAACTTCTTGTCTTTAGAGGTCTCCTGGGTGGGCATTCGGTGGCGATTATGCTGAAAGATAAAGGTGAATACATGCAGTGGTACAACGGTGAACTTCTGCACATGGCCAAGGAGCTAGGCTACAAGCTTTTACCTGCTTTTAACACCACGAGCGGTCTCCCTTATCCAAGAGTAAGTTCTCTGGCTTCTCCAAATTCAGAATTAATTCTGCCAGCAAAACTTTTGTTGTTTTGGGTTTTATCTGAAATCACTTGCGTATTTATTTAGTAAGATGGTCATTATGATGCATGCTACAGTTAAATCTCTCTGAATCCTTACATTTCCAGCTCTGAAAATTCTCTTATATATTGCTGTGGGTAAATAGCAACGGCAGAAATCTTATTTAATCACTGTCTAATGATTTCTTGCTCCCTGCTACTGCAGGCACCACCAATTAGGTGAGGAGAGTAATTTTGGTTTCACTACATCTCTCTCACTGAGACAGTGCAAGAGCAACTTGCAAATGCTTGTGAATTTAGCACACTACCTTCATGGTTTAAATCCATGTTTTTAAGAGGGCAAAAGTAGCTGTGTTCTAAAAACATTCAATTAATGCAAACAATTTAATCCAGTCTAAACAAAGCACAGCGCATATTCTTTGAATGACAGGAAACTACTTCCCCTGTGTACCATCCATTGTGAGATGTGGTTTTGATTGGAAACTGTCCTGTAAATGAAAAAAATCTAGGCTCAGTAAATCAGCATTTTTCTAATGAAAATGTCTAATTCAAAATGTTTTGGATTTGAGAGTCTTCTGCTGAGAGGGGCCTCTCCAGCATGCAGGAAGCTGTGGTGTCCCCACAACAAAAGTGGGTCCATCTAGCAAGTAGCGTCTGGAGCCAGGGAGTGTAAAGTCGTTCCACTACTAAAAATAAAGATGGTCATCTCTGCTTTTCTCTAGGTTAATTTAAAATTTGGTGTAAGACATCCAGAAGCACGAACTGGAACAGAAACTGATACCTGTACAGCTTGTGCAGGTACTTTGATCCTTGAGTTTGCAGCTTTAAGCCGATTCACAGGAACATCTATATTTGAGGTTTGCTTTCCATGATATCTTCTTTTTTTGGGGGTGGGTGTGTTTTTGTAGTAAGAAAGCTGTATTTCTTTTGATTCCTTCCCCTTGTCCCCTTCTCCCCACTGCCCCCAAAAAAGCATGCTCTTCTTCAAATTAGAAGTTTTGAAGTCTTTCAGTATGGGCCTGATGTTTTGCTTAGTTTCATTGAACCAAGTGGAAGCCTAGCTGGCCCCACGTTGAGTGCTTTGGTAAAACTTGTCCTCTTAAAAACCCATGCATGTCTTTGATCATTTAGAGCTGTTGTTGGGCGAGTTGTAACCATCAAGTTACTACTTATGTACATAAAGAATGCATATAACTTCATAGAATCATAGAATTGTAGGGGTTGGAAGGGACCTCCAGAGATCATCGGGTCCAACCCCCTGCCAAAGCAGGGTCCCTAGGACATTTCACTCAGATAGGCGTCCAGAAGGGTCTTGAATATCTCCAGTGAAGGAGACCCCACACCCCCTGGGCAGCCTGTCCCAGGGCTCCCTCACCCTCACTGGGAAAAAGTTTTTCCCCATGTTGGTGTGGAACTCCCTGTGCTCCAACTTGCAGCCATTGCCCCTTGTCCTGTCCCCACAGACACTGAAAAGGGGCTTGGATGTTCATGAAAAGGGGCTGCTGCTCAGCCTTGTCTGGAAAGATGTCTGAAGAGACCTGGTGACTTTGGGTCTCAGGCAATTATATTTCTTGCCATTCTTTAAAAATTCGTTACACTAGTCTGTCTGTATTTGCAATTTTAGAGTAAGAAATTTGGGTGAGACACTTGACTTGCCTAAGACAGTATGGTCTATTGGCAAATAGTTGAGTAGATGAGCACCATTCTTTCAAATCAGCCACAAAATCACTAATTATATAAAATGTGGACTGAGCAACCTACAATTTAGCGTATGCAACGCAGTGCCGAGCTTGATAATTGTTAGACACAAACCATCTACAAAACACTACTTCACAGAATCTTCATTTCAACAGACAACAGAATCACAGGCTTTAGGATCTCTGTTTATAATCTCCTCTAACGAGCAGTTGTTGTTGTTGTTGCAGGAATACGCACGGAAAGCGCTTGATTTTATTTGGGAAAAGAGACAGCGCAGCAGCAATTTAGTGGGAGTTACTATAAATATCCATACTGGAGACTGGGTCCGCAAAGGTGTGTGGTATTCCTGACTCAGAACCCATCACCACAAGTGGTTTGGGGCAAGAAAACAAAAATAAATAATCTCAACACACTCCCTCTCTTATCCCCACAGCGAATTTATCTAGGTGATTTTAAAATATTCTTGGGATAGGCAAGAGGATGACTTAATTTCAGGGCTGGAGAAACCAGCTTTGCTCTGGGTAGAGAAACTAGTTTTATTCATGGCAAAGAAAGCATTCTCTGACTCACTTTGATTCTGAGAGGGGAATGCCTTAGGATAAATTTTCAGAGTTTCTCCTATAAATACGTAGGAAAAATATAAATAGGACTGTGGTTGTGTCTGGCAGCCAGTAAAAATATTTTCATAAGTGAAAAGTGAAACAACTGGCTTCAATGCATGTCTGTTCCTACCATTATGTGCTCTGATACTGCAAAGCCTTTAGCGTAGTCATAGAGCATTGATGTCTCTGCATCCATCTGTGCCTTAATTCTAGTGATAGGAGGCTTTGCCTTTTACTGAAAGAGCCTTTAAAATCAAAATGAAACCAGGTGAAAATACCCATCTAGCTACTTAAAAGTAAAACCAGCTTCTCGTTTTCTGCTGCTTCCAGATAGCGGAGTCGGAGCAGGAATAGATTCATATTATGAATATTTATTAAAAGCCTATGTCTTGCTGGGAGATGACAGTTTCCTGGAAAGATTTAACACGGTAAGTTAACACCTTGCTCAGGTTTGTGCCTTCTTTAAGACAATTTTAAGACTAATTGTGTTGTCAGTCAGCTGTTAGCCTGAGAAGCCGATGAAAAGATCTTCAGGAGAATTTCTGTGACTTCTGCTCAATCTAGTGCCAGCTCTGATGCCTTTTTGCTGATTTGGAATGAGCTGTCACCTGAGTAGCTATTTTAAGCCCATTCAGTGAAAATCAGAATCTTCTGGACCTTTTTCTGTGTTTCCAGTACAGCAGAAGCTGTATTTTAAGATCGCTGTGGAGAATGTAATGCTGCTGCTGTTTCTGTAAAACAGTGTAAGGGCTGCTTGTTACAAGCCAGGGTGCAATTTCTTGCTGTCCTGGAGCGACAGAAAAGGCCTGGAATTGAAACTCTGGATCTTGCATTGCACAGCAGATCCAAAGGCCCAGCAGACATTTTGGATTGCTAAATTCATAAGATCACTAAGCTGCTTTGTCAGCATCTTTATCTTTTCTTTTTGAAAATAGCAATATCCAATAAAACCATTTTCTATAATAAAATGGTTTTTTTATATCACATAGTGTGATTTTTCTGTCATAATATTAAAATTGGAGTAGCTCAGTAGCTTAAGGCCTGTTGCAGCACTTCAATTTCATGTTCTTGACCTGCAGCTGCCATTATTACATCTATTAACTGTTTCCTGTTGATTTGGCTCATGTGCTTGTGATTTTACCCTCCATGCTTCAGGAAACAGGGAAGGCACTTATCTTGGGGAGAGTAGGATTGGAAGTCAGCAAGTTGAGAAATGGGATAATGGTTTTTAAAGTTCTGAGATACCAGAACATCACGATGGGTAGATGAGGTGCTCAGGGCTATGTGTTAGCATAGGATAGGAACAGTTGGACTTGATGATCTTAAAGGTCTTTTCCAACCTTGTGATTCTGTGATCAAGTCCAGATGCTTTGTTGGTTTTTATCCCTCCTTCTTCCCTTCTTCTTTGGAGACATGTTTCTCTTGTTCAGAGAAAGCAATTAGAGCTTAAATTTGGCTTATGCTTAAAGGTTCAGCCAAAACAAATGTGCCTTAACTTGATTGCTACAGGGCTGCTGAATATACTTCTGTGTATTATTCTGTGGAAAATGTGGTGTGTCTTGCATGTGTAACACCACAGAGCTCTGCAGCACTGACTGTCCTCTGAGTTCATAACACTAGAAACTACTGTGCATTGCCCAATGTAGAAACAATTGGGATATACATAGTACTGGTTCTTCTATTGAAATCCAACGCCCTCGTGATCTCTCTGGTCTGGAACATGTATTGACAGTGTAAACTCATGATGTTTCTTGTGTTTGTCAGCACTATGATGCCATAATGAGATATATTAGCCAACCACCTCTTCTTCTTGATGTCCATATTCACAAACCCATGCTAAATGCTAGGACCTGGATGGATTCTTTGCTAGCTTTCTTCCCTGGATTGCAGGTAAGGTTCAAAACCAAAGTGGAGGGGATTTTACTAACGTGTAAACAATTAAATAGACCAGATAAACAATTGACAAGTCAAGTTTAGTAATTTTAAATGCAAATTAAATCAAGTTTTCACCATGTTTTTTTGTAAATGACTGAAGTACTTTTCCTACATAGACAGTAGTCTTAATGAGTTTGCTGATTTTGCTTAAAAAGCTCCTGTGGAATATCTTGTGGCCAGCAGGTCACAGGGGGGGATCCTCCCCCTCTGCTCTGCCCTGGTCAGGCCCCACCTGGAGTGTTGTGTCCAGTGCTGGGCTCCCTGGGATAAAACAGCCAGGGATCTCCTGGAGAGAGTCCAGAGGAGGCTATGAAGCTGATGAAAGGCCTGGAGCATCTCCCCTGTGAGGAAAGGCTGAGGGAGCTGGGGCTGTTCAGCCTGGAGAAAAGAAGCCTGAGAGGGGATCTGATCAGTGGTTATCAATAGCTGAAGGGTGGGACACAGGGGGACATGGGCAGCCTCTTCTCAGTGTCTGTGGGGACAGGACAAGGGGCGATGGCTTCAAGTTGGAGCACAGGGAGTTCTGCACCAATCTGGGGAAGAGCTTCTTCCCAGTGAGGGTGAGGGAGCCCTGGGCCAGGCTGCCCAGGGGGTGTGGAGTCTCCTTCTCTGGAGAGATTCCAGCTCTGTCTGGACACCTCCCTGTGTGACCTGTCCTAGGGACCCTGCTTTGCCAGGGGGATTGGACCTGATGAGCTCTGGAGCTCCCTTCCAACCCTTGCCATCCTGTGATTCTGTGATCTATGGCTTACACTGATGGGGATAATATTTACAATATGGATCTGCTGGGGGTGTAGTGAGTGTACCTAACTTTGAATGTTATTCCTCTGCACAGTGAATTAGTGTTAATTTTATTATTGAATTGTAGGTGCTGAAGGGCGATATTAGACCTGCTATTGAAACTCACGAGATGCTGTATCAGGTTATAAAAAAGCATAACTTTCTTCCAGAGGTAAGGCAATAATTTTTTTTTACTCTGTAAAGTGATTTTTATCTCAATTCAAGCAGTGTCAGGTACCTATTTGAAAAAAAAATCATAGGTATATGTGTTGTTAAAACCAAAGGCTCATTTTCAGAGCATTCCTACATATTTACAGCTCTGTATATATGACAACTGTGTTTTGGATATGAAATGTTTTTCCTTCATTCATGCTGTAATTAACACAGTAATAGGAAGCTTCTGCTATTATTAATTGCTTAGCCTTTAGATTTCAGCTTTTTAAAATTGACCCTGACTCATTTCAGTATGCAAGACTCGTATAGGCACACATAGTAGTAGCTGCTCTGTAATGCAATAGCATTAATGCTACAGATCAGTCATCTTTATGAACCCAGGGAGGGGGAACTAAAGACTGAATTGTCCTGAGAAAATCTTCTGTGATTTTGCATAATGTCCTTGAAAGCAGGAACACATAATTATCTGTAGGCATTGCGAGTGCAGTCTTGGAGCAAGTTAATTCTCTGCAGAAAAGCTTGTTTACCTGCTGAAGTGTGTGTCTTAATTCTGTGATGACCCAGAATGTGAGAGGAGGCATCTGACTCCATCTGCAATTTTGACTTTCCTTCAGTGGAAGTTTATTTCTGTTAGAGAACATTCTAATTAACGTTGCATTCCTCTAATGTGGCAACTGGGACTCGGAGCACTGGAATGATTGGTTTTGAGTGCTTTTTAAATGGCATGGTTTGGCTCTTCATGATGTTTTGGGTTGTTTTGTTGGTGCTTTGTACTTAGGAAGGAAACTTGGAAAGCTCAGTTAGCTGTATTTAAGCCAATATGCCATCTCCTTTAGCCAGGAATTCAAACCCTACTGTGAACTAGCAGTGAACACGAGCCATCATGGACGTGGCTTTAGCCAGCGTGCGCTAAGAGCGAATACACAGCCTGACCTGCAGCCTGTGGTATTTCTTCTGTTAGAAACAACCCCTTACAGTCTGTCAGTCTGAAGTGATGGTGTTTGTCAAAGCTGGGTGGTCCCCATGCAGCAGCCCTTCACCAGGCTGCTCCAGTTGGGTTGCAGCAGCCGCTGCGTGCTGCAGTTCTCACCCGGCACCTCACACCATGACTGCCCTTGCTGGATGCTCATTGAGAGGTTGCAGGTGTCCAGGGTCCTGCACTAACACAAGCTTAAATCTTCCTCCTACTACATGGGTGAGGGGATTGGTTTAGGTTTTAGCCTCTGGACAGAGGTTCTTATTGCCTCCTGAGACTGATGCTGGACCTTCAGTCCTCCACTGTTGGGTATTTTAGGTGTTGTAATAGAGTGGACATCAGGTTCAAAATAAAGCTATGTTTCTTATTCATTCTCTCATTTATGTTTTCCTGTCTCCTTCCTCAGGCATTCACAACAGACTTCAGAGTTCACTGGGCTCAGCACCCCTTGAGGCCTGAGTTTGCTGAAAGCACTTACTTCTTGTATAAGGTGAGAGCTCTTTTCATTCATCTGGCTTTTGGTCTGTTTGTCTAGCACCTAGAACTTTGTCACTGTTTTATTTCGATGTAGAATGAGCAGTGTATCTCCAGCTTACTTCATCTACTGGCACGAGTTCTGTATATAAACCAGATGGAAGTATTGGTTATCAAAAAATCCTTCTGGGAATTTTGTTTTACATGCCTGGAGTTAGAAAACTGTTAAGTGAGAAAGGCCTTTAGTTTTAGAGAGATTTAGGTGCTGCTGATCCTGCTTAAAGAGATCTTGGAGACTAAGAGCAAAAGCCACTTGTACCTTGCTGAGGAGAGCGTGGTGCCTTAATGCCTTCCATGTCTGTGAGCACTTCAGTGTGCAGATCTGCAGTCTCTAAATGTAGCTCCACAGCATCTCAGCAGTCTCTCTGGTGACTGTTCAGCACTGCTAATAGATGAGGCTTTGCGAGTGGCCAAGAAACAAATGAAAGCTGTAAGTTTAGGCACGCCTGTATCTTTGGGGTTTGTTTCTCTTTCATAGGCTACTGGGGACCCTTACTACCTAGAAGTAGGAAAAACACTCATTGAAAACCTGAACAAGTATGCAAGAGTACCTTGTGGGTTTGCTGCAATGAAGGATGTTCGCACAGGAAGCCATGAAGACAGGTAAAAGTTTTTGCAATTACTTCTTTTCATAAAAAGATTATAGGAAAAGAAAAAATCCAGTTACCCTGTTCCTATAATTGAATTAATTGACTTTTAAGTAGCCAGCTGTCTTCAGTTTAATAACTGGGTCTTAAATGACCCATTTGTAAACTATTTCAATAGGTACATGGTTTGTTACATAAAAATAATTTTAGCTTAATGATGTTGCATTTGCCTCAGAGCAATGGGTGAATTACTTTCAGACAACGTGTGCTTCAAGCCTAGATGTTTGTAAAGGGGTTTATTTGTTTGGTCTGTAATGCTGTTTTGTGCTGAACATGCTGAATCATTTCCCTCCAAACATCGTTACTTCCAAGTGGAAGGAATGCTAATGGAGTTAAGTTCAGCAGTTAGTGTGATGAAGCCTTTGGAGATGGAGCTGTACGAGTGTTTGTTATACTGATGCTTTAGGGAAAAGGGAACTTCCTAAAGGACATCCATCTTTTTCCCTAGAATGGACTCTTTCTTTCTGGCTGAGATGTTTAAATATCTTTATCTGCTGTTTGCTGATAAGGAAGACATGATTTTTGACATTGAAGATTATATCTTCACTACAGAAGCTCATCTATTACCACTTTGGCTTTCCACTACAAACCAAACTGTCTCTAAAAAAAATACGGTAAGTAGCAGCTCACGTCTCAATCAGCTGTAGTGGTGTTTCAAAGCAGCTCCTTTTATTCTGTGAGAGGAAACAAAAGGGAAAAATATCAGGAAAATATCCTAGTTTGAAGAAGTACACCAGTTTTAACACTTTGTTTAACATGAACAATTTCATCATATTAACAGTGACAGTCATACGAGTGTGAGTAACGTTTCCATGACTGGATTCTGCACCACTGAATCTTGAGGGCGTAAAAAAGCTGTGGAATACTACCAATATTTAAAAAGAAAATTACTCCCTATTTCTATAAATTTGAAAATAAGACACTGGTATGTTTATCTTTGTCTTTCTTTTCTATTTTTTCTAAAACCTTTGCAATAACCTGCCCAAGTTTTTGTTGCTCAGTTTATCACACAAACCCTTGGCAAATTCTGAAAGGCCTTTTTTGAGACTGCTGCAAAGACAGTTTGATAAGATACAGCTGTATAGCTTTTGGGATATTTAATTGTTTTAGTCCAGGTAATTGGCATCTATTGTGTCAATGTGAGAACATTTATGGGCTTATAAATTACTTAACCTCTGGAAATGACTGATAGGAATACAGCAGTGCTGCGAAGCATCATAAAAACTCATCTCATCTTTCTTTGGCTGGTTGGCTTTTGTGCTCAAAGTGACATAATTAATCTCTAAAGCAATATTGCTACCAGCAAGCAAAAGAAATGTGTGAGAGAATGACTAGGGAGGTGACTAGGGTGTCAGGGATGTGAATTCCCTTATGTTCCTGTGCCTTTATTTTTACTCTTGACAAAGTGTTTTACGAGAACGCCTGGGCTGGAGGAAGATGCTCGTGTTGTGTGTCATGCCATGTGTCCTGGAGAAATCTTAAAATTGAGTAGCAAGCACTTTGTTGTACAAACTCTAGCCTTAGGCAGCAAAATATGTTTGGTTCCTTGCTCTTCCTGTCTGGCAGTGATTATGCATCTAATGGGGGGCTAGTTTTTCATGTTCCCTATTAGTGCAGCCCCTGCACCCTCCCTGAGTGTTCTTCCCTGAGCACTTACCTTTTGTCTTTGAGTTTCCAAAATGGAGACTGTGCTTTTTAAAGTATGCAAGAAGTTCTCTCAAGGGTCTGAAGGAGCATTTTGTGTAACTTTTGGTCCCAGCATGAGAAATTTTGACAGAGACACATGGGATTCCTGCAGCTGATGTAGTGTGAAGTGCTGGCCTGCCATACACAGTTCTCTTGAGAACAGCAAATGTTGATAAAAGGCCCTTAAAAAGGACAGAGTAAATTGTTCAAATGGGGTTCAAGCTCTTTAAATCAAAGCTATTAACGTGTGTAATACAAGGAGGTGATTGTGCCCCTGGACTGGGCACTGGTGAGGCTGCACCTCGAGTGCTGGGTCCAGTTCTGGGCCCCTCACTACAAGAAGGACATGGAGGTCCTGGAGCGAGTCCAGAGAAGGGCAACCAGGCTGGGGAAGGGGCTGGAGAGCAAACCTTCCCAGGAGCAGCTGAGGGAGCTGGGGGTGTTCAGCCTGGAGAAGAGGAGGCTGAGGGGAGACCTGATCCCCACCTACACTGACCTGACAGGAGGGTGCAGAGAGGTGGGTGATGGTCTCTTCAGCCAGGGGACAGGTGACAGGATGAGGGGCAATGGGCTCAAGCTGTGCCAGGGCAGGGTCAGAGCAGATGGGAGGGAAAAGTTCTTCCCCAAAAGGGTTGTCAGGCCCTGGCACAGGCTGCCCAGGGAGGGGGCTGAGTCCCCACCCCTGGGTGTGTTTAACAGACAGGTAGATGAGTTGAAAATGGAGGCAGAATGTGTTATGGGCTAAAGGGACAGGACGATGAGTACCTTCCTTTATGGAATTCCTTTATTAAAGGAATGAGTACATTCCTTTATTCCTTCATGGAATGTATCTGATGGGGGAAATTAACAAGAAAAGAGGAATATGTAAATTGTTGTTAATACAGACAGAGTACTGTTAAGCTGAAATGTCTGTGAGAGAGTTGGCAGTAGCAGCTCAGCATCCTGTTTGTATTTATCCTCATAAACAGGAAACGTTGTATCTTACTATGCTGATGCTTGCCATAGTCCTTGCATGACTTGTGTGACTACTATGGGTCACGTTCTTAGTGTGACAAATATCCTTTTAAGTGTTTATTCCAGTAAACTAATAGCCTCTCACGCCTTATTTTTTTTTAGGGAGCCTTTAAATGGGCCTTTAAGACTGGGCTTTGGGTGACCTGGTCTAGTGAGGCTGTCCCTGCCCATGGCAGGGGGGTTGGAACTAGATGGGCTTTGAGGTCCCTTCCAACCCAAAGCACTGTGATTCTATAACTAAGTGATTTTTAAATTAGCTAATATGTGGCAAACAGGCTTTTTTTTTGCAAGTAGATAAATAGTATGTTAATTTTCACAGGTGAGAAAATTATTCAGTGGGTTATTTCTGAAACAAAGGACAGGCTAAATATGGCTCTAAGTCCCCTTACATGTTCTGTGTGGTTTTACGTGTTACAAACCAGTGATCTGAGCGAGTTGTTAACTCTGTCATCTTTTGTGGAAGCACAGATTGAATTCTACTGAGATTCACCCTTGCCTATTCAGACTTCCAAGCCTCTCTGTCCCCTGAGGAGGGGAATCCTTTGGTAGATGTGATGTTTTTAGTAATACTAAATATTTTTAGAGAACAGCCTATGGCCTGCAGCCATCCCACTCCCCATAAATGCTCTATCAATGAAGTAGTAACTACTTCCCTTAGTGCAGCACGTAGCTATGACACAAGCAGTCTTGGGAAGTACCATTTGCCAATAGAGGATTTGCTGTTCCTGCTTAAAAAGAAACCCCAAACATCTAGAAACGGTGGATCCAAGTTTGGTAACTACAAACCAGAACCTGTGGTGTATTTCTCAATGTGGTGTATCCCTCAAAAGGGGTTGTAGCACACCTGTTCCCTTTTTGTTATTACATGGTGGGGTGCAGAGGAGTGATGTGTTCTTTATTCCTGGAACCCGTGGCTGTAGGACATTTAGTACCTTCAGCTGCTCCGTGTCCTGAGTACATGGATTACTTAAGGGTAGGTCTGCTTGTTGATTTTCTATTTATAGAAACATAACCTGCACTTTTAATGGGTGATCTGTGTCTTTCATTTTTAGACTACGGAATACACAGAGCTGGATGACAGCAACTTTGACTGGACCTGTCCAAACACCCAGATTCTTTTCCCAAATGACCCGATGTTCGCTCAGAGCATTCGTGAACCTTTGAAAAACGTGGTGGATAAGAGCTGCCCTAGGGGCATTTCCAGAGCGTAAGATGAACATTGTCTGTCTGTCCTGGTTTCAGTCAGGATAGAGTTAACTTCATTTGTAGCAGCTGATGGGATGCTGTGTTTGGGAGTTACAATGAAAGCAGTGCTGAGAACACCCTGATGTTCTTAGTTGCAGTCAGACAGTCAAGGACTTTCTCAGCTTCTTCCTATTTCTCTATTCAGGAGAAAGGAGGGGCGAAGCCAGGACAGGTGACCCAGATGGGCCAAAGAGAGTATTCCATGGCAATGACGTCCTGCCCAGGAGAACGGGGGGCTGAGGGGAGGAAGAAGAGGGGCGGTGGCGGGACGCGTGCTTCTTGGGGGGAAGGTCGGGTTCCGGGACAGCTCTGGGTGGTACCTGAGTTGTGTGGGTCGGGGAGAAACTGCATTGGGGATCAAGAGTTTCATCTTCTTTTGCTCTCAAGTCCTGTTAGCATTGGGATATTTGATCTTTCTGTTCTCTTAGGAAACTCTCCTTATCCCAACCCACGGGCCTCTTAGTTTCTTGGTTTTGGAGTTATTTCCCCTTCCTTTTCCCTTCCCTTGTTTCCCCCCTTTTCCCTCTTCCCCTGCTCTTTTACTTTAAGGAGCAGGCAGCTGCATGGATCTCAGCCCACAGCCGGGGGGAAACCACGACACTGTCTCCTGTTAGCGTAGGAGCGAGTGGAATAACGTCTGTTAGGCACGGATGGAGAAAAGCGAGGTGTATTGGAGCTTGTTTCTGCCTGGGCTTGTATCCTTATAGAACAGATAGCCTTGTTACAGGAACAATCAGTTGTTCTCTCTGGCATTGTCAGCCAGACTTAGTTCACTTCCAGCAGGAATTAGCAAGCCTTTCAAAGTGAAAGGAGATTCATGAGCCACATGCTCCAAGTGGGAACTGTAGCCCGGGTACTACAGGAAATGCATCTCTTAGATTTGTAAAGTTAGGTCCTGTAGCCTCAAACAGTTCTGCAGCTCTCCTCTGTAGTGACTGAATGTGTAACTTCACCTGTTCTGAAGAGTTTCAGACAGTCTGAGGAAGCTTGTCCTTCTAAACACTTCTCTGATGTTACTTCATGAGTAAAACCAAGTAGCAACTGTATGAGGGAAATGGGGTTTAGATCAGTCAGATCCTTTAGAAATGAGAGCTAATGAGATGCTGTCAAAGTTGCCTGTGCTTTTTTGCACCACAAAATTATTGATAATACCAACAGCTTTTAAAAAAAGATACTTTGACTGAGGTGTTGCACTCTAGTGAAGCTTGACAATACTCAGTGTTACTCCAAAGAGTTCTAGTCTTGTGGCAGGAGGAATAACAAGAGAGTTATGTTTTAAGAATAGCATTTTCCTTTTTTTAAAAAGAGTTTTGATCTCTCAAATCTTTTGGCAGAGAAGAGAATTTGGGAAATGGACCAAAACCACCGTTGAGAGCCAGAGATTTCATGGCCAGTAATCCTGAACACTTGGAGATACTGAAGAAGATGGGAGTCAGTTTGATTCACCTGAAAGATGGAAGAGTGCAGTTAGTGCAGCATGCAGTGCAAGTAAGACCTGACACTACTTTTGTTGGAAAACTTTTAGAAAAATCCCACTGGCAATGATTTTTGACACTTTCAAGGTTCAGACAGTAGAAGGAGGCCCAGGAGTGGGATACACAACTGCATTTAGCAGGCTGGTGCTTGTTAATATTTTGCCTCAGCCACACTTTTAACTAATTTTCCATTAAATTATACAGAGGTTAATCATGTCAAAGTGATAGAGCTAACAACATCTCATCTGAAATCACTGGCTCTCACTTGGAGATGCTCCCATTTGTTTAGGAGCGAGTGCCAGTGAGCATCCCCTCTCTATTTTCAAAGCTCTGCAGCAGTGGTCCAAGCAAGCACAGCTTAAATTGTAAATTTATTCCCCCCAAGTTTCTCAGACATCTAAGACGAAACTGTTTGTTGTTTCTTTGCTCTTCAGGCAGCAAGTTCACTCGATGCTGCAGATGGCTTACGGTTCATGCAGGAGATGATTGAGCTCTCCAGTCAGCAGCAGAAAGAACAACAGCTACCTCCTCGCGCTGTTCAAATCGTTTCCCATCCATTCTTTGGCAGAGTGGTCTTGACTGCTGGACCAGCACAATTTGGGATGGACTTATCCAAACACAAAGCAGGGGTATGGAAGATGTGCATGTGATCTGTTCCTAGCTTCCTGTTACTTTCCTTATAAGCCTAAATTTTAGTGTCAATACTATTCCGGGGTGGCCAGTTAGGGGGTGGTCAGTGAAGTACAGTGGTTAGAATGACAAGGAGCAGCAATGGCAGAACCACAACAGTGACAGTCTTCTAGAGGAGCAGCTTATCAGTGTGTGGCCCAGGCTCTGCTCCTGAGTCATGATAAAATCCATACGTGGTATGATTTGTGAAACAAATGTAGATAATCTGCAGTGCCTATCTTAAAGACATTAATCTAAGGAGAAGCTTTCCTACTGTGTCAGCCATGAACTTGCAGAAGCCCTTGTGGAGTTAGAGTAGGCTCTATTTTACACAAGCAGTCTGGTAAGAGGCTGTATGTAGAGGGAAGAAGGCAGTATCACAGAAGCAGTAGTCACTCTTGGAAGCAGTAGGAAAACCCAAGGTCTTCAGTTGGGCAAGGTGCAGCTCAAAAGAGGAATTCCAGATTAGCAGTTCAGAGAAGAAAATCTTCTAGAGACAGCAGTTCATAGGTATGGACAAAGCACACTGAACATGAGGGTTAGGTTTTCACTCAGTTGTTCTTTGCTTCTACAACCTCCACCTTCAGCACACGGATTGCCTGTGCTGGCAGAAGGCGACACAAAGGCATTCGGTTCACTGAAGGAATGAAAACACTTAGGAACCTTTTGCAGTTCAAACCCAGTGCTCTAATTCTCTCTTGTTTTGTTTTTGTTGTTCTGAACAGACAAGAGGATTTGTTGCAACCATTAAGCCATATAATGGATGCTCAGAGATCACTAATCCGGAGGCAGTGAAAGAGAAAATTGCTCTGATGCAGAGAGGCCAGTGTATGTTTGCTGAAAAGGCACGGAACATTCAAAAAGCTGGAGCCATAGGAGGCATTGTGATTGGTAAATAACTTTTAAAATTCTTAAAATCTTTAAGTTTGCCTGGCTGTAACCTGTATTGTAGGGATTCGAAGATACCATGGAGCTGGTGGGAAGCTGTTAAGCTCTTTGAGATCACAGTACTCTGAGACAGAAATCACCCTTTGAGAAGATGACAGAATGTTTTGGGTTTGTCTGGTTGTGCACAGAAATCGGGGCTAAACAGCTCAGGATGGCTGCTTGTCTCTGCAGATGGGAAGTTGTTATTTTAGGGATCACTGAGCATTGCATTAGTGCTATTTACAGGTGAAGAAGACTTGAGATCCAATGAAAAAAGTTAAGGAAAAGAAGTATATGAGTTGGCTTTTTGATAACCAAATTACTGTTTCCCTTACCTGATGGGGCAGGAGAAAGCTGCAGGAAAAGCCTCAAGCTCTGAGCTGTGGTCTGTGTATCTTACCAGAGGCTTGCTTGCTTTTCCCTTTGTGCCAGATGACAATGAGGGAAGCAGTAGTGACACAGCTCCTCTCTTCCAAATGGCTGGCGATGGAAAGAACACAGATGACATCACGATTCCCATGCTCTTCCTCTTCAACAAGGAAGGCAACATTATCCTGGATGCAATCCGGGAGTACGAGGCTGTGGAGGTGCTCCTTTCTGATAAAGCTAAAGACAGAGGTAAGATGGGGGGGGTTATTTGTACAAACTTAGCTCCCACCCATGCCCTGCACACTGATTCCCATTGCTGCCCAAAGCTGCAAACACATTACTTGGTAGCTCTGATTTTCTCTTTGACATTGATATTAGTTTTTCCATAAGAAAGCCCTTATCTGGGATGTGTCCTTATCTGCTCCCCCCAGGTTAACGTTAACATCACAAAAGGCTGCTCCTAGGTGAAATGCTGGTTTGGCTAATGAGAAAACACAGCCTTTTGGATTCCTTTTGCACCCTTTTTGTCATAACCTGCTTTGAAGTGGTGTCAGGAATAGCATAAGTGTTTTCACTGCCCTACATTGGAAACGCTGCTCGCTTATCAAGCTCCCCAGTGACGTTCTCAGTACCCAAAAGGAAAGAGACAACTGCTACAGCTATTTTGCCTCTCTAAGCAGAAATGCTTATCGTGAGAAATAAGGCTGCTGACCTCAGATGTTTGGCAGTTTCTCTCATGTTACACAAGAAAATTGCAAGCTAATACCTTCCCAATTAAAACTTTTGCATACAGCAGAGAATTCTAGGGTTCCTTTTGTAAGCTTCCCCCTCTGCACCGCTCCGTCCCGGCGGAGTTGTAAGAACAACTATCTCTAGTAAACCGGTTTGTTTTCTGCACGTTGGCAAAGGTGATATGCTGAGAGCGACAGTGTTGTTGCTTCATAGCTGCTTACAGATTCCTCCTGTTTGTAACTCTTGCTAAGCTGCTCTAAGAAAATACTAAATGCACGAGCTAGCTCTGCGTTTGAGAGTTTGTAATCCGTATCTGCTTCTTCCCCCTCTCCTCGTGCTTCCGTTTGGAATCCCAGCAACAATCTTTAAAGGTAAAATGATTCCAAACTACATTCTTGATAGCAGTAAGTATCCCACGTGAAAAATGGCAGTTAAACTCCCTAGAAACCTCAAAATGTTAGTGTCCTTGGGCGCTAGTTGGTCAAACTCCAAAGGGACCCTTGCGGTTAAACAGGGCAGCTGTTGTAAAGCTAAATTGGAACCTGACCTTATCACGTGTGTCAGCTGCTTTGAATGGGGATGTGATGAAGGAGGCTTTGGCTTTGGTGCTCCCTTTAATTCGTGCTTCAGTAACCTTAGGAAACTCTGCCTGACTCCCACGTGCTTAGATGTGGGATCCTGGTGTGTCTGGGAATGTTTTTAAAGCTGGTGGTGACCTTCGGCACGCACAGGGATACCCCTGCTTAAGACTGACCGACGGTAGCTAGCTCTGACCTAGAAGTCGCTGTTCAAGTTTGAGGAGCCATCACTAGTCTCGCCATACTGTTTGCCCTCATGTAAAATGTGTTTGAATGCTTTCCTTGCCCTCCCTCTGTGAGAGATGTTCCTTAATAACAGGAAGTTTTCCTATCGCCGGGAAGTCTGCGCTTCCCTGAGCAGCTGAGGCCAAGGGAAGTGACTTGACTTTTTGAAAAACAATAAAATGCTGCCTTTCTATTCTGTTTTCTTTTTTTTTCCCAAACCTTTCTTTTTCTCTCCTCTCTCAAAGACCTGGAAATGGAGAATACGGACCAGAAATTACCCGAAAACGATTCACACAAAGAGGAGTCAGAAGAAGCCACTTCAGAATCTCCGCATCTTGATGCGGTCAGTGAAGAGCCTGAAGAAGGAGAAAACTCTGATGTTACTGACCCAGATTCCTTATCTCCTGCTCATACAGACAGTGACAGCGTTTCCATTGCAAACCAGGATTTCTACGTCCCTGGAACCGATGAGGCTAGTGCTCCAGAGCCGGCGTGTACACCAGGGGAAAGCCAGCCTCAGGAACAAAAGACCGAGACAGAGTCAAATTCCAAAGTTGACTGGGATAGTAAAGTCCAACCTATGGAATCCATATTAGCAGACTGGAATGAAGATATAGAAGCATTTGAAATGATGGAGAAGGATGAGCTATGACTTGGGCTAGTAACTTATTTGTTAATAAACCGATGGAGAAGTTGTTGGGTAGAAGTGAAGCCCTGATACCTGAGAACTCGAACACGTATTCAGTATTGTGATGAGCAGCCAGGTTCCCCCTGGAGATGACCACAGAAATCCAGCACGCACTCTTTGTGTTGTTTTTTAGTTCCTCCTGTTTAAAAATGGGAACGTGCAATCGAAGCGTTTGTCTGGCTCCACTGCATGGTGCTGTAACCCAGAGCCTGGCTTCTGTGTTCCAGGCCCGGGGAGGTCCCTCTCCCTTGGTCCTCTGGAAGGCAAAAGTTGAACGCGGTGGGGTTCGCGTGCCACGTAACGGTTATCAGTGAGAGCACTTGAGGGCCGGAGGTCAGCACTGTTCTGGTTGGAGCGCAGGTGTGGTTTCACTCATCCCTGCTGAGCCAGAAGCCTGTGCTGACAGCAGCAGGTGAACACCTGTTTCTAGTTGTGCTGTCTCTTTAGGCACAGCTAGAACTAGTTTGGGTTTAGCCCTGACATATCATACGGAGACGTAGTAGCGTTGCTCATCACTCCTTCCATCCACTACCATGAAGAGCGACCACAGTGACCCGCGAGCGTCCCTTCTGCTCCACTTTTACCTGGAGAACCCATGTAAACCAAAGGCGACGTGTCCTTAGTGAGCAGGTTCCATCAGCCACACCCAGGCAGCCTCGCTCGTTCGGGGTCTGCCAGGAGAAGGCCCCCAGCGTGTGGTGGGAGCTCTGCTGGAGGTTAAGGTAAAGCAGGCAGGGTAGATGAGGTACAGGTATTTCTTCTGGCCTTCCAGGGTGAAAAACTCAAATCTACTCCAAGATACTGCATTTAAGCTGGCAATATTCTCTCAAAGGACACTAAACAGATCAGCTACAAAGAAAAAAATCCCCTTCCTTTTTCTACAAGTTTGATTTCTAGCAGCTTGTCTCTGCTGTCATCCTTTTTATACGCAACTTCTGTACGTGTGATACTTTAAGGTGATGAGGCCAGTGGTAAAGCGCAACAATTCTGGCTGTTGGGTCCATAGTTCCCAGTGTAGTGGCGTGAGCTGCAAGGACAAGGTGGGTATGTTACTCTGGGCTTTGGGGGTTTGTTACAGGTAAGTGTGAGTCCTCATCTGTTATCCCTGTCGTGAAAACCAGTGCTCAGATGGAAACGGGGATGCTTAAACGAGGAGTGAGGTTCTGACTCTGTCCAAAGAAACTGCCAAAACCCAATTAACTCGATTTATACAAACTGCTTTTAGCGACTTGTGGGTCAAAGGATGGGTTTGTATTAAACAGTAACACTGCCTTTATGCTGCACCAGGCTAAAAGTGAAGGTTTAGGTTCACCTTTACAATGGGAACAACCAACCAACCCACCAACCAAAAACCTGCTCCGGTCTGAATTGCACCTTTCATTTAGCTGGTGACATTACGCGTGCTGAATATGCAACCGTTAATTAGTACAGCCATACTGTATTTATTTCTGTATACTCCTGTACAGCGTGAACGGAGAGACCCCAGGCCAACGTTGTGTACATGTATGCTCCATGCACAGGCACCTTCTGAGAGCGCAACACTCGATCAGAACATCATCCATAAGCTGAGTGATAACGTCAGATCACTAGCCTAGGAAGTAACTTCGAGGAGGGGGCAGGGTGGTGGTGGAATAGTGAATAAGTGTCCTTCAAAACAAGTTAATAGTTTTTTTTAAATGTAGTCCTCATTCCTTTGCACAAACACCCATCAGGAGGCTTGGGCTGACCGAGCAGGGCGTGACGCAGCTGCCATTGCCCCGGTGTTTTCATTTGCGGGTTTCGTTAGGTGAGTGTTTTCATTTAAGGAATCTGAGTGTGGAATAATTAAGTGTCCTTGGTTACTTGGAGCCCTGGCCATGCCCGAGGGACTCTGCGCTCCCCCAGTAGCTCCTGGGCTCCAAGTGACGTGGCTGTGTGCAGTCAGCTGTGGGATCGGAACCATCAGGTGCAGATCACAAGTTTGCTCTCACTCCAGTGACTGATCTGTCAGTGCTTTAGTGCCACAAAAGGAGCGTTCTTCTTCCCGTGCTCTTCACCATGGACTACATTGTTGTACCCATGTCCACCAAAAGAGCTATTTTTCTAGTGGTAGAGGCCGTCTGGTGGTTCTGTGAAGACTGTCAGTACAGCCTCTAAAGGGAGTTCTTTTGTTTTACGTGTAGAAAGTTTAGGTGTAGACATAAAATTGTATTCAGAGGTTAACTTTCCTTGCCACCACCGGCTCATTTTTATGTAACCGCTTTTCCCACGTCTGTTGATTAAGAGGTTAGCTGTCCTTCAGAGGGATTTTTGGAGTGATCCCACAACTCCATATGGATTTGAAGCATCATATCCATATTTTTTGGTGGTGGCCTACCTCAGATAACTCTAGCCTCCTTCCTTTTGTGTTGGTTTGTTTGGATCTGTTTCAGTTTGTTCTGCTTTTTCCTTCGAAACCATTACGAGAGCCATGGAATCGTTTACAGAACAGGATGGGGTGAGGTTGATCTTTTGGGAGAGAGGACTAAGGTGGGGTGGGGGGAGTTGTTCAGGTTACTTTGACGTTTCATTTCCTGATGAGGAAATAGGCTTTAGTTGAACCTTTTTCCATGTTCTTCTGAAAAGAATTCAGGTTTCTGCCCTCTTAAAAGGCAATGAGAATGTATTCATCAAAAAACCCAAACCCTTTTGGGAGAGGGGAGGAAGTTGTCTTCTTCCCAGACGTTCCCATGCCTGCTCTCTCCGTGTGGGATATTGCTCGTACACCATGGATCAGTAGCCACCTCTCTTTGCACGGTGCTGTGGTGTTGAACACCGAAGCATTCAGGAGTCACAGCCAGCCCTAGCGCTTCCTCCGTGCCATGTAATTCAGATCAGCCAATTAATTACCCCTTGGATCTTAGAGGAATCTTCTCGATTGTTTACACATAATGTTTCTTTATGAAGTTTTGAATTGAGCCCAGCTTTGGTCATCCTCCTCTTCCTGCCAGCGTACCCCAGGGCGCAGCATTAGGCACAGAGACACGTGTGTGTGTGTGTGTGTGTGTGTGTGTGTGGAGAGAGTCAACAGGAGAGGCATCAGCCAGGACATAGGAGAACAACCACCCAGACCCCATTCTGTGAATGAAATGTTGTCTGTCCAGGTTTTATAGGGGTTTTGTTTGGTTCTTTTTTTAGCCAGCCCAATTTACAGCCGTCTATTTTCTTACGCAAGATGTCTAATACCAGGTGCTGTAACACTATTGGTGGGTTTTACTCTCTGGTGATAAGTGTATACAATATTTCTAAGGGCAACTATGTACTGTGATGTAAAAGTCTGGGCTAAAATGTATATAATCTGTGTACATAATTGCTGATTGTAAAGATTTAATAAAATGTAAATACTCTGGTCAAGCCCTGCTGAACTGGCACCAGTTTCCCTTCCGCTTCTGGTGCTGGTGGGGTGAGGAGCAGCCCAGGGCAGGCCAGCAGCGAGCACCCTGCTGTGAGGGTGTGGAGTGATGGAGGGAGCACGGAGATGGGGGGTAATGCCTGAGCACAGAGATGCTCTGTAGGGCTAGGACACCCTCTCCCTGTGACACTGCAAGTAGGCTGGAAAGGTGCTCAGCAGCCTCCTCTCATTGTCTCTCTCAACCTCTGTTACTCTATGAGTTGGACATTGCCTTGATTTTAATTTTAAATCCACCCCTGCAGTGAGAATACCAACTCCTGGAAGTTCATGTGAGTGGGGCTCCCTCTGATCCTGGGGGGTGGGGATGGTTTCTTCCATCTCAATACAAAGGGATTGTTCTTGGGTATGATCAGGGGCAACAGGCACCAGCGACCCCCTCTCAGCATTACTGGGGTAACTGGAGAGATCATGGAGCAAACCTGCAGCAAACTTACTTTTTACTTTCTTTTTTTTAAATTAAGCCAACCCTCTCTTAGGGGAAGTGCTGCTCCCAGCAGTCTAGAGAGGCTCTGGACCATCACCCCCCACCCACCAGCTGTGGCATCCAGATGCTGTGTGATGTAATGAGCCTTTGCAGATGAGCTCTGAGGTGAAAATATGATGTGAAATCATAGCCTGGCTGTGCCCCCATCCCTGCCCCTCTCCCTTCCCGTGTCTTTTATAAGAGGAAATCAGGGATGTTCAGTCATTTCTGGATATTCCCCCCTACTCCTTTTCTGGGCTGTGCCTTGCAGTGATGGGCAAAGGGTAAGGGAGGCAGGGCAGCACCAGCACCTCGCACCTCCTATCCAAACATCTTCAATAACCTTTTTCTGCCAAGATTTGCAGCTCTTACTCCATTTTCACATTTTCATTGCCCCAGTTGCTCACCTTGAGGACAAAGATTCACCCTTGGATGCTGCTCCTCCCAAGCCTGTCAGTCATGTCAGGCCGAAGACACCAGTGCCAGGGATCCCATTTTCTTCCCAAGTGCCACATAAAAAGGTACCATTAATAAACATTCCCAGCTGGAATGGTGCCTGCAAACCACTGTTTCCACCTGGGAAAGTTCACCCGAGCTATTCAGCCCCAGCATGGACATGTCCATCTCTCTGGGTCCTGTGGTGGTGACAGTGCAATGACGTGACACCAGTGTCGCTCTGACTGGGAGCTGTTTTAGCCAAAATTGTGCTAAGAAAGGTGTGGAGTGTGTGGTTGCTACCACACCAGAACCTCCTGAGACAACCAGGGTGCCCGCTGGCTGCGACACCAGCACAGACCTGCTGGCAGCAGTGCAGGGCAGAGAAAGGGAAGGAGTAAGGAGCACCAGTTTCCCCCTCCCCTAAGCCCCCCTGCCCTGGCATTTCTCTGCCTTAGTGCCCTTTGATGGGTGCTGCCACCGGCTTTGGGGCGCTTCAGGCTGTGAGCACCTGAAGGAGTCCACAGGTTTTGGGAGGCACTGGAGCCGGAGGAGTGGCAACGTGAGCGAGAGGAAACGATGAGCAATCCAGAGCTGGTCATGCCCAACTCGACGCGTGTCAGGCCTCCGCTACAGGCCTCTCGCGGGTGGTAATCGAGAGAAGGCCGCTCCTCCGGCCTAGCGCTCCTCACGCTCCAGTTTAAGAAAACCAGCAAGGAAAGCTTAGAAATGGGGGGGAATAAAGGCAGAAGCTGTGTGGGGAAGAGCAAGAAAGCATCTCCCGCCTGGCCAGCCCTCAGGGCTGTTTTATGTAATCAGGCACGTGGCTCTCCACGTTATTTCCAGGCTTGCCAGGCAGGGAGCATCTCTGTTCAATGATGTCAATCTTCGCTGCACCGGCATTACAGCATCATAAAAAATTACAGAGCTGCTATTTTTGGGTAGCAGCTCTCTCCGACTCGGTGAATAAATGCATCTCTCCATATGACTCACTCGGGGGATTATTAATAGACACAAAAGCAGAACGCCAAAAACCCCCGGAATATCGCTCAGTTCCCACATGGAGCTTTCTGGCTTCTCCCAGCAATTGCACTCCAGAACTTTTTGTCCCAAAATTTCATTTTTTAAAAAATATATACATGTCTATATACATACACAGGGGAACAAATTTTTCTATTCAACTCACAGCTTGAAGGCTTGGGGGGACGGGAGGGGAAGGAAAGGCTGCTGAGATGGAGGATGTTCCTTGCTCCAGCTCTGGTGTGCAGGTGTACCAGCCCCACAGGCCACTGCTGAGGGCAAACAGACCCATTGAGGCGAAGCTGCTGCTGTTAACAAACCCTGGAATAAAAACTCAGCTCTCCTGCTTCAAACAGAAACCATCCGGGATGGCAGAGCAGTGGGTGGGGGGAGGAGAAGCGAGTTGTTCCAAGAGGGAAGGAATCGCAAGTGTCTCATTTTGCTGCCTAACAGCCAGTGGATGAATCAGGGATAGGCAGCAATTGGACAAAGATACAGACTCAAGCCTGGAGCTTGCCCCCACTCGCCCCATCCCCAGGGCTGGCTGCTCCATTCAACCAGCTTTTTTGGGTAGATACGGTGGAAGCCATCAGCAGGGTCCTCCACACCATCCTGGCCCAGTGCAACATGGAACTGCTGCCCTCAGAGAGCAGCAGCTTTGGTAATGTGGGCAAACCTTCAGAGAGCATCATGCTTTTCCCCCAAAACACTCTGCCGAGACGCTGCGGTGGGTGCAGGGAATAGGTGTCACAGCTGGCTGTTATAAAGCAGATTTGTGGTTGTACACGTTTATGATGAAGATGATGGTGATGGCCCTTCCATCTCCAAGTTCAGAGAGCATTGCCCAGATGTCAGAGGCTGTTGGACTCCACCAGCTGTCCTGTCCTGCAGTGCCCCTGTCCCGGGGTTCATGTCCCTTCACCACAGTGCAGTAACACAGATTTCCACCCCCAAGCTTGCCCAGCTCTTTGGATGCTTGACATCAAAGCTTCCTCCCTGACAATAAAGTAAGCCACTTGCCCCTACAAAACTGTCCCTGTGGTCATCATCTCCTCACCTCCCTACATCTCCAGGACGAGACTCAATAGAGAAACATTTTGGGGTGAAAAGGTGGTTTCCTAGTGGTAGGATGACCCGATGCAGTGGCCAACAGGCAGTGATTCTCTGTCCTGCTTTTCACAGGGGGTCCTTGCAGGTCACCGAACTTTATAAGCGGTGTGGGCTTCAGAAAGTGTTCTTTAGTGTTCATAAGGTCAGAGGTGCAAGTTTCCAGAGGTGACCATCCCAGCATGTGGCTTCACAGAGTCTGGAGCACTTCATATGTGGCAGTGGGTGGCAGGGAGCTGCCGAGTTGATGAGGAGGAGAGAGAGGGGGGTGTGTCCCATCTGGGGGGACTCCAGGTTGGGGAGGGGAGGGCACCTGATGCCCCATCAGAGTGCACATTTGAAAGCAAATGTGAAATGGCCAGTGTGGCAGGAGGTGGTGTAAACCATGAGTACAAAACATGCGTGTTGGACTTGAAGCCTGCGTGGCATCACGGGCTGTCACGTGGGAAGCAACAACGCTGCCCAAAGCTGTTGGTGGGGCAGAAATGCCCACAGCAGCTGGAAGTCCTCCCTTGGCAGTTGCTGAGATTCCCGGGCTGGAAGCATCTTCTGAAGGTCTGTGTGTCAGCCAAACCCATCTGGAGTTGAGTCATCGCTAACTCTCAAATCAAAGTGACAGGTAATTACTGTTTTATAGACTTGATAAAACTGAAATAGCTGAGAACTTATTTATCTTCTGTCTTTCATACAACAATGTCAGTGTCTTCAGAGCTTAAATATGTGTTTAAACATCTGCCCCATCGCTCCTGTCTCACACTGCAGATGTTAAAGCGCTTGTGCTGCCTCGTGGGCAGCGCCAGGCTCTCCCTGAGCTCAGTGCAGAGCACCATTGGTGATCACCACCACCTTTGTCCCGCGGCTGTGGAGTTGCAGGGCTGCACCACTTACAGCTCCTCCAGCTGCAGGGAGGTCAGAGCCTGCCCAGCGCACGTGGGGACGGTGGGGTGAGGGCCTTGGTGGGCTGTCAGCCATGCTCTCCTGATCCATGCACAAAGGGATGGAGATGTGGTGTGAGTCAGCCTGGGATCCCTGTGGCCACAAAGGCCTCGTGGTGAAGGAGGATGGAAAGCTGGGTCCTGGCAGGGAGCCTTACTCCAAAAAAAAGCCCTCTGACTGCAGGCAAAGGAAGAAATGAATGTTGGGTTTTGGGTGGCCGAGGTTTGGGGCTGAAGCCCAGTGTCCCAGAAAGGTTTGTGGGAGTCAGGACCCAGCAGAGGAGTAACTGGCTGGTCTGAGGATCCTCTTCAAGGGCATTTTGGCCAAAGGCTGCAGGCTGGTTTCTCTGTCCATCCTCTCTGTCTGCTCTCTGCCCGCGCCACTGTAACATGTTACACGTCTCCCCACAGCACCGGGAATCTGACCCACCCCTGGGCACACGTCCTGTGTGCCAGGCAGAGTGGATCCTGGGTCAGGTGAAACGGGGCAGGCTGAGGCTTTGCTCAAATCCTCCAACAGCTTCTCCAAGTCCTGGCACTGGAGAGGAACCACTTCCAGTCCCTTGGATTGCGCACAGACCTGGCCCAGGCCATGTCCTGCCTGGAGTCCCGAGGGAAAAGGTAGGAGTGTCAGTGTCTGAGTGATGTGGGATGATCTGCAGCCTGCTGAGAAGGAAAAAACCCAAACCCACACTGATAGAGTTTTGGGGTTATCTCATCTAATTTTGGTGCAGAATCCTGTGCCTCAAGCCTTGCTTTGTGGCAAGCGCTGCTTGGGGTTACAGGGTGAAGCTTTGGAGGTGCAGCAAAGCATCAAACGGCGGTGCTGTCAGCCTGAAGTAGGATGTCCCCTAGCCTCCAAAAAGCTCAGGAATGCCACGGGCCAGGCTCTGAACCCATGCTGCAAGCAGCAGTGGAGTGGCCAGCTCCAACTTGGGCCCTTAAGTGTAACTAACCCTAAGGCATCCCACTGCACCTCGGGGTAGCAGGGTAAAGCCTCTGCTTCCTCCGAGAGCTGGACAGAGGGTGGAAGGGTTTGGGAGGGGTCACAGGTTAAGAGACTGTGCTGCAGTAGGTACAAACCTGAGATGGGTGGTGGCAGGAGGAAGCCATGGCCAAAACTGCATGGAACCCTACTGACGGCACATCGTGTCCCCATCCCAGTTAGGACTGGTGGAGACAAACCCCCAGAGAGACACCAGCGAGCAGATGGTCTTTTCCAAGCATCACTGCCCAGGTCATCCACGTCCTGTGAGCACCACCTCAACCTGCACCCAGACTGCCCCAAGAGCACCAACGTTCCATCTCAGCGGTGCCCAGCAAGCCTTGCTCGTTAGGAGACTGGCGATGACAACGCAACGACATGGGATACAGGCCAGCTCTGGTGTGCTGGCTTTGTGCCTGCCTGGGATGGAGCATCCAGCCAGCCCTTGGAGGGAGGCAGGTCCCTTGGGCTGGGAGGCTTCTGCACACACTGGCTGCAGCACAAGGCTGGATCCAGGCACAGCAACTCCTCCACGGTTCGTCTCCTCGCTCTTGCCCAGGGCTAATGCTTGGCTCAGGCCAAGGAAAGCTGGCATGGCTTGAGGGGCTTCAGAGGAAGGAAAAAGCACATCGAGGGAAGAAGGTCACAAACCTCTTCACCACAACTCTTTCCAAGCCCCCAGAATGTGACTCAGAGCTTCCTAAATCCCACATCAGCCTCCTAAAGAGAGGCTTGGCCCCAAAGCATTGAACAGAAGCCTCGAAACCCCCTTTAGAAGCCAAGTGCTGTGTACCAGAGAGAGGCGGTGCCTTCCTTTCCCACCCTCCTCTTTTCCACCCCACTTGAGCAATGGAACATGGGGGTTGGCTTCAAGGAAGGAGGCATTTTGGGCTACCATAACCTGCTCATGTGGGTACAGAGCCCGGCCCCTGTGAGTGTCTGAACCGAGATTTGCCGGGACCACA
The DNA here is from genome assembly GCA_027925045.1 of Hypotaenidia okinawae. NCBI lineage: Eukaryota > Metazoa > Chordata > Aves > Gruiformes > Rallidae > Hypotaenidia > Hypotaenidia okinawae. The sequence goes on along the minus strand of BSDF01000009.1, from coordinate 3,176,749 downwards.
CAAAGGTGGAAGGCAGAAATCGAGTTAAGAAGCAGCATCCAGCCCAGTGTCCTTCTGGCTCTGCTTTTGGCATGTTGCCACCTCTCACGGGGGGTTGGGTTGTCCCCGTCCCCCTCCCCTTCCCAAATGATGCAGTCAGGGCCCCCTGCTTGCTCTGGCCACACTCTCCTGTTTCGATGGGTGCCGGAGGCTTGAGGAGCTGGTTATCCCGCTTCCGGGAGCCAAGAGGACAGCGCTCAGCACCTGAGGCGTGAGGGACGTCAACCTGAATGTTCTCCACAGGCTTCAGACCTTCAAGAGGAAAGGAGAGGTTCTGCCTTCAGTGTTGTGTCTGTGAGTAGGGCTCCTTTCAGTCACTTGCCAGCACCACCTTGGCTTTTCCATATCCCAGAGAGTTTAAAAGCAAGTCTCCTGCCTGGCCAAGAAGTTGAGCCAGCTGAAAACCACCAAGAAGCTCATGGGTCCTGCCTGGCACACCATGCTGTTTGCAAGACGTGCTGTGGCCAAGGACTTGCTGACTTGATATGACCAGGCAAACCCTCTCCCGCCCTGCCCCAAACCTCGATTCCATCCATGTACCTCACAGAAGGGTAGAGATAATCTAAGCCAGTTGCTCCTCACCCCAGTCCCACCAGAAGCCTGGGGCAGCCCTGGAGCAACTTGGCTCCAAAGACACTGCCTGATGCTCTCTGCCTGATGTCCTCCAAACTCCAAAGACACTGCCTGATGCTCTCCAAACTCCAAAGACACTGCCTGATGCTCTCCAAACTCCAAAGGCAATGCCTGATGCTCTCCAACCACCAAAGACACTGCCTGATGCTCTCCAAACCTTCTGCCCATCCTCACAGCTCCACAAGCAGCGGATGGTCTGTGCTGGGATTGTCATCTAATGGCCTATCAGTGGGGTTCCAACTGACACGGGAGATTAAAGCTCTTCCCGATCAATTCTAGGGTTATGGAAAGGTGGGAACTGCTTTTCCTCTCCCACAAAACTTTCACCAAAGCCCCTGACTCCAGTGGCAGCATCAAGGAGCTCTGTGTAGGGGTAGTGAGGGGCTGTGCCTGTGAGAGGGGGTTGTACAGGGGAATTCATGCCCGAGGCTCTGGGCGGCTGGAAAATGAACCGCGGCTCAAGGCTGGACCCAGTTCCGTCACTCTCGTGCTGCTTCCGAAAGCTTTCTGAAGCACTTCTGAGAGAAGGATGTGTGGGCTCAAGCCCCAGGGCTCTTTATTAATTAAAACCTTTAAATAATTGAAAAAGGCAGTCTCTAGAGTCTCCGTAGCACGGCTACCTGCTTGAGAGCTGGCATCAATTATGGGGAGAAATCCTATGCGAGAGGACAGCGTCATCACCTGGAAGAACTTGTTACCCATCAAATGGCTCCACGGAGCATCCACTGAGAGATGCCACCAGCCCTAAGGAGGATGGCATGATGGGAGGAAGGCTGTGAAGCCTCATCCCCAGGGACATCAGGATGCTCAGGAAGAGTTGCGTGGTCAAAGCGGCAGCAGAAACGCGGCGAGGATTTAGGCAAATCGGCATTTTCTGGGAATTCCTGGCCACTAACAGGCAGCTGTGGAGCTTTCCTGTGTGTCCTGGTTTCAGTCAGGATAGAGTTAACTTCATTTGCAGCAGCTGATGGGATGCTGTGTTTGGGAGTTACAATGAAAGCAGTGCTGAGAACACCCTGATGTTCTTAGTTGCAGTCAGACAGTCAAGGACTTTCTCAGCTTCTTCCTATTTCTCTATTCAGGAGAAAGGAGGGGCGAAGCCAGGACAGGTGACCCAGATGGGCCAAAGAGAGTATTCCATGGCAATGACGTCCTGCCCAGGAGAACGGGGGGCTGAGGGGAGGAAGAAGAGGGGCGGTGGCGGGACGCGTGCTGCTTGGGGGGACGGTCGGGTTCCGGGACAGCTCTGGGTGGTCCCTGAGTTGTGTGGGTCGGGGAGAAACTGCATTGGGGATCAAGAGTTTCATCTTCTTTTGCTCTCAAGTCCTGTTAGCATTGGGATATTTGATCTTTCTGTTCTCTTAGGAAACTCTCCTTATCCCAACCCACGGGCCTCTTAGTTTCTTGGGTTTGGAGTTATTTCCCCTTCCTTTTCCCTTCCCTTGTTTCCCCCCTTTTCCCTCTTCCCCTGCTCTTTTACTTTAAGGAGCAGGCAGCTGCGTGGATCTCAGCCCACAGCCGGGGGAAACCACGACTCTGTGCTTAGCACTTCCTCTCCTCAGGAGGCCTGGGAGAACCTGAGGTAGATGGGGCACAAGCAGCTTGCAGCATTCAGGAAGAGCTCCTACCTGAAGACACCACAGCCTCACCCGCACCGCGGGGAAAGCCGCTCGCGCTGGGCGTGCTCACATCCAGCCCTGTAAGACAAACTCCCAGGTTTCCCTCTCCCTGCTTCCTGTCTGTCCCAAAATCCCGTGTGGGGCAGGAAGCCCGTGGAGGTTGCTTTTCTTCTGGGGCTTTTTGGACATGCTGTAGGTATGGCACAGCGCTGGCAGGGAACGAAATCTCCTGAGGAGGACAGTCCAACCCCAATCGGAGCCATTGCTGGGGGAATCTCTTCAGTCAAGAAGGGCCCTGGCATATTTAAAGATTTTCCGAAGCCACAGGTGACTTTTGGGGGACTTGGAACCCTTTGACAGCTGCTCCTCAGAAGGGCCAGGGAAAACCAGCCACCACTAAAGGGTTTTGGGCTGTGTGCCCCACGCACGTGTCAGCAGAAGATGCTGGTGATGCCATCTCACAGTCTGTTCCACACACATCGTGGACATCACAGCAATGCCATCTGTCTGACAGAGAAACCTATGGGCCCACCAAGCTTTTCCATGGGATGCAGCACAACTCTGGCCCTCATGCAGTGCCAAACACCAGCCCAGGTAACCATCTCCTCTGGGATAATAAATCCAGAAGGTCTAGCTCTTTTCCTTCAGGTTTTTTGGGGGGTGTTGTTTGTTTTTTTTTTTAATCACAGGAGCATTTGTTAACAATATTACACCTGCTTTTCAGTAGGTGATACCCTCTGTGTGTAATTATGGAAAAATAAACCCTACAGGATGTGCAGCAGACACCCTGGTTGGCATGGAGCTGCTTTAAGAGCTGAGATCCACAGCCTCATCCATGCTGGTTTTGCCCTCCCTGCCTCCCCCTCACCCCCAGACTCTTAAAACATCACGTGGTAGGAAGGGTAAAAGACAAGAATACATAAAAACAGTAAAATGTTTATTTTCTTAGAAAAAAAGAGATTCAAAATGATTGTGATCACACTCCCATTCGTGCTCAGCAAAGCCAATACTACAAGCTCAGTCCTTGATTAAGATACCTAGGTAAATGAAACTCTTTCTCCTCTTAACATACAAATCCCTGCTCCTGCATCACTTCCAGTATCTCAGTGATAACATGCTCTTAATGGATAACAGCTCCTCAGCTTCTTCTCAGAGGAGAAGCAAGGCCTGCTGCCATGGCAAAAACATCCCATCTCCAAAGCGTGAGATCACCAGCAGTTAAGAAGCGCTCCGGCCCCAGCGCGGACTGACAGACAGCTTAAAGGGTGTTTCCTAGACGCCTGAACGGTCACTGACGGAAGCTTTAGTGGAACACTACCTCATCCAATGATGGTAGGAAACAGGCCAGAAGCCTCGGTGAAACCAACAAAGGTCTTTCAGATGAAACTTGGGAGGATTTGCTGCGGATCTGGACACGGAGAAAAGTGAGAAGTTGCAACGAGTTTTAACTAGCAGCAACAGAAACGGTTCCATGTGAGTTCTCAGCGAGCTTCCTCGGCTGTTCGTTAAGAAACACTGCAACTGAATGGAGCATATAATGTGGAAATGATCTTTTCTGTTATGTAGTGCTGTTGGCTCTAGAAGACTCCCGAAAGGTCTCGACTGGGTTGTAATCTATTTACACAGCAGTAACTCCCGGGGCGAGCGGCGGCATTGGCACTATGTGACATCCTCCTCTTCTGAACAATAGTCACGGCCCTGGAAGGAGAAAAGGCAAGAGAGTTTGTAAACTCCCACCTGAGTTACAAACGACCTTACAAACTACTATAGAGTTAGTAAACTACTGCTCATGGGAGTAATGCGACGCACTCACGACACACGGCCGGTCTTTAAACCCAAGAGATTTAAGGTCAGGGAGGGGTAGGAACCTTAAAAAGTAAGTTCAGGCAACTCCTCCACCTGTTTCATAGAATCACAGAATTGTAGGGGTTGGAAGGGACCTCGAGAGCTCATCAGGTCCAACCCCCTGCCAAAGCAGGGTCCCTGGGACATTTCACTCAGATAGGCGTCCAGACAGGACTGGAATCTCTCCAGAGAAGGAGACTCCACACCCCCTGGGCAGCCTGTCCCAGGGCTCACTCACCCTCACAGGGAAGAAGTTCTTCCCCATGTTGGTGTGGAACTCCCTGTGCTCCAACTTGCAGCCATTGCCCCTTGTCCTGTCCCCACAGACACTGAAAAGGGGCTGGCTGATTCCCCCTGCATCCCCTGCTTAAGAGAATTATAAACATTAATTAGGTCCCCCCTTAGTCTTCTCTTCTCAAGGCTGAACAGTCCCAATCTTCTCAGCCTTTCCTCATAGGGGAGATGCTCCAGGCCCTTCATCATCTTCCTAGCCCTTCTCTGGACTCTCTCCAGGAGATCCCTGTCCTTTTTATAACAGGGAGCCCAGAACTGCACACAACACTCCAGGTGGGGCCTGACCAGGGCAGAGCAGAGGGGAGGATCCCCTCCTGTGACCTGCTGCCCACACTCCTCCTGATGCCCCCCAGGATCCCATTGTCTCTCTCAGCCCCAGGACACACTGCTGGCTCATGGCCAACCTGTCATCCACCAGGACCCCCAGGTCCTTCTCCACTGAGCTCTTCAGCTCTTCTTTCGGGAAGGTCTGCATGAAGTCAGGAGGAGACCCTTCCCTCTGCACCACTGCTGACCTCCTAAATGTCATCCCTTCCAGTGAATCCCCAGGCGAGCTGTCTGATGACCATTCTGTTCAAAGATGCACCTTGGTGGCCAGAGCCCATAAAGCCCTGGAGAAAACCCAATCTCTGAGGCAGCAGCAGCAAAGCTCACAATCCTGTGAGCAGGATATTCCATCTGACACCCTCAGCAGAGGTACCACTTCTATGGGGGGAAAGAGAAAGCTTCACAAATCACAGGCCAGTCGCGGTACGTCCCACAGCTCATCCCAAACACAAGACTGGCAGCAACATCCATCTATGTGACCTTCGGGAAGGTCTGGAGGAGGTACAGCCTGTCCCTCACCAGCTGCTCCTTGCCAAGACAGGACCCCCTGCCATCATTTCTCTACACAGCAACAGGCAGAGCACCCAAGATGCTCGTGAAGCGATGTCTCACCCGAGCACAGGCACAGAAAGCCCAGCAGCCAAGCAGGGGGCTGGCAAAGGAGAAGACAAGGAGAAACACCGGAGTCCAAAGCATAAAAGCTCCACAACACTCTGTAAGCCAAAAATCCCAATTCAGAGGTGCTAAAATGGGTGAAATTCTACGCACCCAGTGTCCCCAGAAATCCAGAATGGTCAATGTCCTGGCTGGAAAGAGGAGGGGGAAGGAAAACGGGGGGGGGGGGCGGGGGTCAGGGAAAAGAGGGGGGATGTTTCTCAATGCAGCACTCAGTTCATTTGGGCTGCAGACCTGGGGCATACATTGGGAACAAAGGCTCCAAAACTAAAATCCCACTGAGTGAGGAACCTGCTTTGGCAGGGGGTTGGACTCAATGAGCTCTGGAGCTCCCTTCCAACCCCCAGGACTCTGTGATGCTGGGACTGCCAAGCTTGCTTTGCTGGAGGGCTTGCACCCAGGAATGTGCCATGCTCTCTCTGAGCCAATATGAGTAGGAAAAGGGCTCTCAGTATGCTAAAAAAGCCCCCAGAGACTGAGCAGCCCTAATTTCAGTTCAGTCCTCACTGACCCAGAAAGAAGGGGAAAAAACACCCTTTTTTTTTTTTAAAGTAAAAGATTTAACTTAGAAGGGATGCTGAAACACTCTGCACCAAAGCCCAAACCCATCAAGACTTAAGCTGGTGGTGATGAAGTCTTTGGCCATCATCCTTCAGAGCTGTCAACTGATGAGCGAGGCTCGGGCGCTGCCAGATCCATTTGCCCCTGCCCAGGAGGGAGCTCCATGGCCCATCACTCCCCACCACGCTCTGAACCAGGTGCCATCTGTGCTGTTATAAGAGGCAAACGGACGCAAAGCCCTGAAGAAAGCAGCCTATCTTTCCTCCCATTCCACCTGCTCCTCTTCTCATTCTGGGGCTGCTCTGTGGCAGCTGAGTGCATTGCTCCTCCAAAGGATGCCAGGAAACCGCACCAGAAGCAACGTGCTGCTGAAGCCCTCGTGAGGGTGTGGAAAGGCCACCTCTCACCCACCCCTGAAGGCTGCCGAGAGCCGCCGCTGCTGCCAGATGCTCTGTCTCCATCGTCACACCGGTGGGGATGGAGCCACATCGGTGTCTCAGAGCTGGCCTTCAAGGATGTTGCCGGCGGGCAGGGATGCTGTCACCATCCCAAGGATTTCCCCCTTCCTGAAGGTGGAGGAGGGCAGAACCTGCCCAAAACAGCAGGAACACCTCCCACACCATCCTGCAGCAATTCCACCTGCCGAGCCCGGCCCAGGCCCACAGCCCTGACCCGACCAGCTCGTCTGATGCCCAAACTGCGGTAACCGACGGCACGATGGGGACAGGGGGCACGAGGAAACACCCCCCAATTGCTTGGTGGTCGGTGGAAGCCTTCACATCCACTGCCCGCCTTGGGCTGAGCACCACAAGGCAGGCGGCAGTGAAGGCAGCACAGGCACAGCACGCTGGCAGCTCGCACGCAGAACTGGGGGTTGCAGAGAAGGCGATGACCCCCTGGCCCAAAGAGAGCAGGATCATGGCTGGAAAATAAGGGTGTGGGATGGGTGGCCAAACCCCCTCCCCTGCTGCCCAGGGGAGTGGGACCCAATGGCAGAGGGGCCACAAAGCGCATGGCCAACAGCTCGGCCATGCTTTAGCTGCCCTTGATAGCACTGCCCATTCAGTAAGTTTTAAGGCTTGAGGATGTTCACCAAGGGAGATGAGACTGGGATCACAGAATCACAGCATCACACAGTTGGAAAAGACCTCTGAGATCATGGAGTCCAACTGTTCCTGTCCTAAGCTAAACCATATCCCTGAGCACCTCATCTACCTGTCTGTTAAATACATCCAGGGGTGGGGACTCAGCCCCCTCCCTGGGCATCCTGACAACTCTTTTGGGGAAGAACTTTTCCCTCCCATCTGATCTGACCCTGCCCTGGCACAGCTTGAGCCCATTGCCCCTTGTTCTGTCACCTGTCCCCTGGCTGAAGAGACCATCGCCCACCTCTCTGCACCCTCCTGGCAGGTCAGTGTAGGTGGGGATCAGGTCTCCCCTGAGCCTCCTCTTCTCCAGGCTGAACACCCCCAGCTCCCTCAGCCGCTCCTGGGAAGGTTTGCTCTCCAGCCCCTTCCCCAGCCTGGTTGCCCTTCTCTGGACTCGCTCCTCCTGCACTCCCAAGTTGCAGCATCCCCTCCTGCAGCGCTGCAGGGGGAATCGCTTCTTCCTCCCAACAACAAATTCCTTACACTGCTCTAAAAAAGAAATAAATTCATGAAAGCAAAAGGTCAGCTAAAGGGGAAGAGAAGAAGGGAAAAGGAGGCTGTGGGGTCCTGAGAAGAATATTTCTGTGCCAGTGTCTCACAGGAGTAAGATGTTACTTCACCTATACTCATTTAAAGGTAGAACTTCTACACACCCATAAGACAGCTACTTCTCCTTGGCACAACTGCATTCACCCTGTACAGACTTGGTTGCCTTTCCTGGACATCATCACCTTTTGTAACGTCAAACACAGAATGTCCAGTGGAACACATCTTTCCAGAGCTCTCCCTTTCCATACCAGACCATCCAGTGGCCATATCTAGTTTGGAATGGAGGTTAGTTTTCAGTCTGGAGGTTTGTTTCAGGACAGTAATACCAGTCATTTGCCCGCTGCCCTTCTCTGGACTCGCTCAAGCACGTCCATGTCCTTGTAGTGAGGAGCCCAGAACTGGACCCAGCACACGAGGTGCAGCCTCACCAGTGCCCAGTCCAGGGGCACAATCACCTCCCTAGAGCTACTGGCCACACTATTTTTGATACAAGCCTGGATGCCACTGGCGTTCCTGGCCAGCCGGGCACACTGCTGGCTCGTGGTCAGCTGGCACACAAGGTCCAGTAATTCCCAAGACATCTTGTCTTCCTTCCCTGCAGCTGTTCCAGCTCTCCCCAGGAACACCTCGACTCAAGCGTGTGAATTTGGGGTCACTCAGTACACAAACCTTTCCCGCTGCTCATACCATGGCTGGACCCAAGGGCTCCTTCCCTGCTCTCTCCCCTTGCTGCAGCTATGAAGCGCGACCATGCTGCCGCCCCAGCAGCGCCTGCACCATAGCAGCGCTGTCCCTTTAGAGCAACACAGCAGAGAAAAAAAAAGGGAAAAAGAAAAAGAACCCTCCAATCCCCCCAGGAAAACCCCTTTCCCCCATTGTCATGGGTGACAGGCCAATAAACAAGGCCCGAATGCAGAAGCCGTCCCGGTTCAAAGGCCTTTTGTGCGGCTGACGGACGGGCTGAGGGAGAGGAGGCAGCTACGGAGATGCTTCTTCCGCCGCGGCTCCGCAGCTTGGCACCCAGCATCCTCACGCCTCGACCCTGGCGAGGAGAGGAGAGGAGGAAGAGGAGGCCGGCCAGAGAAGGGAAATGAGCTGCACCAAGCAACCCTTTCTTCAGCGCCGGCTGAAAGAGCCTGTGGGACACAGTGGGCCCTTTGAGGGAGGTGGCGGGCGCTGGGAATCCTTGGCCGGGCTCTGCGGTGGGAACCCTTTTCATCAGCCTGGTTTTGTTTACGGCGCTCGCGGGCAGGATGGGGAGAGAGGGCCGGGAGGCGGCACTGAAGAATCGCCCACTGTGCTCATTTCTGCCCCTTTCTTACTTTGTTGGAGAAAAATCAATAGAGTCATTAAGAGCAATCCGCTTTGCTAATGAGTTTTAGACTAATAACTCTGCCCTTGCATACATTCTGGGGAGCACACCCCCCCCGCCTCTCCCAGCGCGCTTTACATACGATACAAGAGGCTGCATTGTGCCTTCCCCCCTTCCCAGTGTTTCATGCCCAGTTTTACTAACGAGGGGATGGAGCGAGGAGCTGCCAGACACCTCTCCCATGGCCTCCAACAACAACCCAGTAGTCTCCAGCCTGGTTCCTGGCAGCCAGGTGTATGGATCGGTGGAGGAACCCCTCTGCACCAGCACTGGTGTTCCAGGGACCCAAAGCAACACCCGCTGTGGCAGCGGGAACACGATGCCCCAGGTTCAGTGTATCCAGCGGCCACATGAGAGTCCATAGCAAGACATCTTCATGTGCTATGGCATGTTTCAGCCATAGAGTTTTCCATGAGCATGGCTGCGCTGTGATTACCTTTTACTGACCACCACACCAGCATCCCACCGGCTGAGACCACCCCACTGCTGTGCTGAGGTTTGTCCAACCTCTGAATCACCTGGTCCCTAGGGAGGCGTGTTGCAAGGCCACAGAAACACCACTGAGACATGCTCTGTGGTCTGCCCTGTATCTATATATACACACATACACCCCCCCATCTACGTATAGCACCTAACTACTGCTTCCTATGCCGTCAACCACTTAACTGCCCAGCTATTCTTCATCTCCCACATAACTTACAGCTCCAGCTTCTCATCAGGCTTTGGGGTGAGGATTTTGAGCTCAAATTCTGCTGCCTCTGAAATGATGGGGTTGACTCTAGCAGAACCAACATCTCACCCTACGTGCGAGGAGGACTTCTACCCTCTCAGTCAGCCCTACCCTGGTGCTCCACTGCAGCTTTCTTCCTTCCAACAAACCCTGTGAGTTGAATTACCATGATCACAGGCAGTTCTGTTCGAGCAGGTTCAGCTCTAAGCTCTCTGAGTGGGGACAGGCACCCAGTGCAGTGATGGGAACAGACGGTCCCTCCCTCTGAATGCCTCATGGTGTTTGGACACAGTTTTGGTAGGCAGAAGCACCACAGATCGGGGTTGGCATTCTGGTTTTTACCTTTGGGTGGCATTTGCAGAAGGCAGTTCAGCTTCACAGGGGCAGCAAGCAACGTGGGCGCACACTGGGTGCTCCATGAGGCCAGACTTTCAAATGAAATTCTCCTGGGCATTTCATTACTGCTTCCTTTGATCTACAGGAGTCATAAATACTTCATAATTTCAGTTGCTAAAACATCAGCCTGTGTTCTTCCCATCTCAGACTTTCACTGAATCACAGACTGGTCTGGGTTGGAAGGGACCCCAAGGATCACACAGCTCCAACCCCCTGCCACAGGCAGGGACACCAACCTCCAGGACTGGAGCTACACAAGGGTGCCCAGGGCCCCAGCCAACCTGGCCTTGAACACCCCCAGGGATGGGGCACCCACCCCCTCTCTGGGCAGCCCCTTCCAGCCCCTCACCACTCTCTCTGCAAAGAACTTCCCCTTAAGATCTCCTCTCACCCTTCCCTCCTCCAGCTTCACCCCATCCCCCTTGTCCTGCCAGTCTCTGCCCTTTGAACAAGCTGATTCCCCTCCTGTTCCTCTGCTCCCTTCAGGGACTGGCAGGCTGCAATGAGGTCCCCCCACAGCCTTCTCTTCTCCAGGCTGGACAAGCCCAGCTCCCTCAGCCTCTCTTGGTAGGGGAGCTGCTCCAGCCCTCTGATCATCTTCATGGCTCCTCTGACTCCTCTCCAACAGTCCCACATCTCTCTTGTCCTGGGGCCCCAGCTCTGGACACAGGACTCCAGCTGGGGCCTCAGGAGGGCAGAGCAGAGAGGGACAATCGCCTCCCTGTCCCTGCTGCCACCCCTCTGCTGATGCTTTGATAGCACAAGGTTGATTTTAGCTGACCTTCCCATCCACGTAACTGTTCGGCTGAGCCAAAAACGCCAATTAATTTCCCTCTCTAGTTCACAGCACACACGCTGGAGCTGTTGTTGGTTGGTTTAGGTGACCTTACACCCCTTGGGATTTCAAGGCAAGCTGAAGGATGTTTTGCTTCTGACTTTCTGTGGACCCAGCCCATGGAGTCAGTGTCAGACAGGGTGTCTCCATCACAAACCCACCACTACTCATGACCACAGTTACCACAAATGTTACAACACAGTTTTGGACCTCATCAACCACAGCAAGCCCCTCATGTGCTTCTGTGGACAATTTCAGCCATGACCAGTGAGCTGCTCAGTGATACAATTCTTTGTTCAACTGCTGTCCTGCATCTCCCCAGAGATGGGACTCAAAACACTATGTAGGGATCAAACAAAACCCCTTGGATAGTCCAACCTTTTGGGCACTTGTGGTGCATACCTAGAAAAGCAATGCATTATAGGCAAAGATTAAAGCCCCCAGAACTTCTCTGGGGACAACTGTCTCCTCAGGCACAGGAGGGTCCCAGAGAAAGCACATCCCACATTCAGCTGAGCATTAACTCCCACAGATCCCATCAACTGTTGGGAGCCACCTTTGTCTCTTTGATGGGGAAAACTGCACATCTCCCCATAGCAGACAACCTCCTGAATTAGTACCAGAGCCCTGGAGAAGCCCAGCAAACATCTGAGCGTGGTTCAAACTGTGAGGAGACACAGTCAACTGCATCTCAGCGTGGCAGCAGGCAAATGACTGGTATTACTGTCCTGAAACAAACCTCCAGACTGAAAACTAACCTCCATTCCAAACTAGATATGGCCACTGGATGGTCTGGTATGGAAAGGGAGAGCTCTGGAAAGATGTGTTCCACTGGACATTCTGTGTTTGACGTTACAAAAGGTGATGATGTCCAGGAAAGGCAACCAAGTCTGTACAGGGTGAATGCAGTTGTGCCAAGGAGAAGTAGCTGTCTTATGGGTGTGTAGAAGTTCTACCTTTAAATGAGTATAGGTGAAGTAACATCTTACTCCTGTGAGACACTGGCACAGAAATATTCTTCTCAGGACCCCACAGCCTCCTTTTCCCTTCTTCTCTTCCCCTTTAGCTGACCTTTTGCTTTCATGAATTTATTTCTTTTTTTAGAGCAGCGTAAGGAATTTGTTGTTGGGAGGAAGAAGCGATTCCCCCTGCAGCGCTGCAGGAGGGGATGCTGCAACTTGGGAGTGCAGGTCCAGGAGCGAGTCCAGAGAAGGGCAACCAGGCTGGGGAAGGGGCTGGAGAGCAAACCTTCCCAGGAGCGGCTGAGGGAGCTGGGGGTGTTCAGCCTGGACAAGAGGAGGCTGAGGGGAGACCTGATCCCCACCTACACTGCCCTGACAGGAGGGTGCAGAGAGGTGGGTGATGGTCTCTTCAGCCAGGGGACAGGTGACAGGATGAGGGGCAATGGGCTCAAGCTGGGCCAGGGCAGGGTCAGATCAGATGGGAGGGAAAAGTTCTTCCCCAAAAGGGTTGTCAGGCCCTGGCACAGGCTGCCCAGGGAGGGGGCTGAGTCCCCACCCCTGGGGGTGTTTAACAGACAGGTAGATGAGGTGCTCAGGGATATGGGTCAGCACAGGATGGGAATGGTTGGACTCCATGATCTCAGAGGTCTTTTCCAACCTGGTGATTCTGTGATGCTGTGAAATTACTTCATTGCAAGTGGGGAGGCAAATATTTAATATCAAGTATGAAATAAGATACACCACTCCAAAAATGAAGTGCACAGAGTATATTGGTGAGCAGAAAGCAGTCCAAAGTATATCTCAGCAAAGGCTGAGATTGAGATTTGATCTAAATATCCCATTTAACTCCTCCTGTCTCAGTCTCCCATCCACACTGGGGCACAGCTACTCCTACCTCACAAAAAAGCTGGGATTCTCATTTCAAAGACTTCTGAAACACATGAAAGCAGCTATCAAGACCATGAGATAGGTAAAGGATTGTTCACCCTGTTCTTCTCCAGCATCACTGTTTTACCCAGCGTAGGTTATCCATATATACTGCCCCATTATTCAGAACCTCTGGAGCCAGGAGCTATTCTGAAGAGATTCAGCCAGCAAGAAGGTGGCTATCCCAGATACTACTGGCATTAAGATCCCAGTTGTCCCCCACAGAGATTAAATGACAAAACCAAGTCACTAAGTCACTCTTTCTCCAGTTCTCCACGTACATCCTGAATGTTTGAGCGGGGTTAATTTGCCATTCCCACTCACCAGGTGATGTTTCCACAAAACAAAGGGCTCTGCCCAGTACCTCCTGTAGCCTCTTCACCTTTTAGGTTATCATCATCTACCCAAGGAGCAGCAAGTGGGGGTATCTCAAACCAGAGTGCCTTCAAGTACCAGGGAACATGGAACATTGCAACAAACTCTCTGGCTGTCCTTCCCATGGAGCTGGGAAAGCGGTGTGCCCACTCCCAGTGTGGAAACAGTCTGGTTGCTTTACTGTGTCTTACCTTTTCAATTTTCTCATCAAGCATTCTGAAGAATTCCTGTTGGCTTTCAGAGATGTGCATGCTGAAAGGCAAAAGGACAGGATCAGTACTGACAGGACTCCTGCCATTTCAAAGTACCGGCGCTGGAGACGGGGGCTGCCTCAGAGATACTGCTTAACCCTGCTTTTATTTGTATTCCAATTAAAAAAATAATGAGTAATTGAACTTACTTTGCTCTGGGTTGGTGTACTAATCCTGGGACCTCTTTATTAGATTTAAGTCTTGTGTTTGAACTGGCACTTTTTTCCTGAAAGACACAGACACACCAGAGATACCATGAGTATGGAGCACACAAGGCTGACAACTCATTTGTCATCACAGTGTCACACTGCACTGGGTTCAGGCTCCTCCACCTGTACAACCAAGTGAGAAAAGCTCATCAGAAACAAAATTAAAGGCAACTTAATTGATGTAATGAACCTGAGGAGGCAATTTTTAAACATCTCAGGCTCGGTGACCTGGGGGAGTGCCATGCTGGGTGAAATCCATCAGGATGTGTAGCAATCAAACCCTGTGGTCCATGGAAAATCATGTGCAGCTGAGGCTTGGCTCCTCAGAGTTGCAGCAATAACACCACCAACAGGACCTTTAACAGAGCACAGCAAAGCATGGGGAAGGCAGAGCTCCAGAGCCACCACAGGCCTGAAAGGATTGCTCAGAGGTGAGAAACATTAGCAACATGTGGGAAACCATGGGTGGGCACAAGAAGACATTACAGGTGCTGGTGAGAAGAGCAGCAATGGCAGACTCTGCCTGCTCAGCAGGAAAACTGGACATGAGGTGCCCAAGGAAGCAAACCAGAGTATGTTTGTAGATGAGAACACAACCATCTCCTCTGCAGATGACCAAAGCTGTTAAAAGCCTCTTAAAGGCATGGGGAAGGAAGAGAGTTTAGCTAGCACTTCAGGTAACACCTTGTCCTTGTGCCAGAAGCTTCTGTAAACCCAAGCTTGGTGCACACGTTGTCCACAAAACCTGGAAAAGGATACAGCCCCTTCCCAGGGCTGCACGGTAGGGAAAGCTCCTGGTGCAGAGGAGAGAGCAGAGTCAAATCCCACAGCTCGCCCCCTCCACAAAACCACCTGAATTTCTCTGGCACGTCATGCTCATGGGAGATTTAAGAAACATATACCCAAAAATCAGTGCTTTTGGGGGTAGTTTTGGAGGTTGTTTTGGCTTGTATCAGACCCAGCAGGGCCAGGGCAGGGATTGTGCCCCTGGACTCAGCACTGGTGAGGCTGCACCTCGAGTGCTGGGTCCAGTTCTGGGCCCCTCACTACAAGAAGGACATGGAGGTCCTGGAGCGAGTCCAGAGAAGGGCAACCAGGCTGGGGAAGGGGCTGGAGAGCAAACCTTCCCAGGAGCGGCTGAGGGAGCTGGGGGTGTTCAGCCTGGAGAAGAGGAGGCTCAGGGGTGACCTTATCATTGCCTCCAATGACCTGACAGGAGGGTGCAGAGAAGTGGGTGATGGTCTCTTCAGCCAGGGGACAGGATGAGGGGCAATGGGCTCAAGCTGTGCCAGGGCAGGGGCAGAGCAGATGTGAGGGAAAAGTTCTTCCCCAAAAGGGTTGTCAGGGCCTGGCACAGGCTGCCCAGGGAGGGGGCTGAGTCCCCACCCCTGGGTGTGTTTAACAGACAGGTAGATGAGATGCTCAGGGATCTGGGTTAGCATAGGATGGGAATGGTTGGACTCCATCTTAAAGGTCTTTTCCAACCTGGTGATTCTGTGCTTCTGTCTTATTTAGTCTTTGAATGCCTGGATCACAGAACATGAGTTTTAAGAGGGCTACTAAATCACTGAACCTGGAAAGAGAAAATCATTAAAAAAGAGGCTGTCTAGCAGTTAATATTTAATGAATAATTCTACAAGAGCTGCAAACATCAACTGCCTCAGTGTATTTAACACTGTTTAATGCATATCTTCTAACCCTCCTAAAGAGGAAACGGTGCCTTGCATGAAAACAAGAGGAAAACAAGGCTGAAATCTCAGCACATTGGTAACATCCCAGCAGCCACCACCTGTCCCTCATCCCATGATGTCAACCCAAAGCAGCACAACAGCAGAAGAAACCACTTGCTTGCAAAGCGCCAATGGTAACTACAGGGGTAACTACACACACGTTGTGGGTGTGAACATGGGTGTCCAGAGCCATACAACCCATGTGACACCATGTACAACCCGTGCACCTGTCAAGTAAAATCAGAAGAGAGGGTTAAGACTCATTGAAAAGACACCAAACCCAACTTCACACACCCAGTGAGCCCTTATCCTCCCATCTGCTCCACCAGCCCATTTGCCACAACGCAGTGCTGCCAACTGGGAATGCTCCATGCTGCACATCTGGCATGGCCCATCTGGATGGTCAAGTGGCAAGCAACATCTCCTGCCCACCTACTGCAACACAAGGTGAATTTGGGGCTATCTTCTGTCTCTGCACACTGTCACCTTTGAAGCACAGACCTTTCCCCACCAAAAAACTGCTGCAAATCCACTGCCTCAGTTAAAAGGGAAGGGAGGCTCTGATGGACAGCTCCTGTGTTGGGAGCTGTGATGAGTCACAGAATCACAGAGCCCTAGACTGGTGGGGGCTGGAAGGAACTTCTGGAGATCATCTAGTCCAATTCCTACCAGAGCAGGATCTCCTTGAGCAGGATGCACCCAGGATCACAGGGTCTGAATATCTCCAGAGATGGAGACTCCCCAACCTCTCTGGGCAGCCTGGCCAGGGCTCTGCCACCCTCCCAGGAAAGAAGTTCCTCCTCAGGGTTAGACAGAACTTCCTCTGCTCCAGTTTGTGCCCATGGCCCCTTGTCCTGTCACTGGGCACCACTGAACACAGACTGACCCATCCTCCTGAGCCCACCCCTCAGCCTCTGTCAGATGTTCCAGTCACCCCAGCATCTCTGTAGTCCTTTTTTGTCCCCTCTCCAGTAGCTCCCTGTCCTTGACCCAGGGACTCCAGCATTGAACTCACTATTCCCAATGAGGCCTCACCAGGGCAGAGAAGGGGGCAGGAGAACCTCCCTCAACCTGCTGCCCACACTTCTCAATACACCTTGGAAGGGACCTCAAAGATCATCAAGTCCCAACCCCCTGCCATGGGCAGGGACACCACCTCTGACCAGTCCAGGCTGCTCAAGGCCCCATCCAACCCGGCCTTGAACACCTCCAGGGCGGGAGCAGCCACCACCCCCTGGGCAGCCTGTGCCAGGGCCTCACCACCTTTGTAGTGAAGAATTTCTTCCTAATATTCAATCTAAATCTACCCCCTTCCAACTTAAAACCATTCCCCCTCCAGGCTCTTCTAATAAGTCCCTCACAGCTTTCTTGCAGCCCCTTTCAGGGCCTGGAAGGCTGCTGTAAGACCTCCCCAGAGCCTTCTCTTCTCCAGGCTGAACAACCCCAACTCTCTGTCTTCACAGGAGAGGTGCTCCAGCCCTCTAGTCATCATCTATCTAAGCAGAAAGTATGCCACCTTCTCCATCTGCTGCTCTGCAGGAATGAACAGAGAAAGAGGAGTTAAAGAGAGAAACAAAACCCAACCAGGCCCCGAATTGGCTCATCATTTTGTTTGCAGCTGTTATTTATGGCAGTGATATTTCATCACCCTGACCAAAATATTGGCTTTGATAAAAATAGATATTCAAAAATAATGCTTCCAAATACAAACAAATAGAATGCTTTTTTACCTCCCCCCATCACTCCAAAGACAAAGTGATTCAGCAATAGATGGTTTGGGTTCTAATACTGAGCTTGCAGAAAACCCAAAATGCTTTTAGTGTAGTCAGACTGCTCCTCAAGGTTGACTTGACTTGGGGTGAAGGACACCTCCTTCAGTCTCACCTCATTTTACCTTAAATAAGTTACGTGCCACAGCAGAGTCACAACTGTTTTGGAGGTTCCTTACAGATTTTAGGCTTCAGGAGGGTTGGACCCAATGATCTCTCGAGGTCTCTTCCAACCCCTACAATTCTATGATTCTATGAATTCTATGATTCTTTAGAGTACTAATCTGCTGCAATCAAATTAATATGCAAAAGTTGGGTTTTAATCTAGCTCTGCTTGTGGGGATTACTGAAAGTAAACACAGCACATGATGCCTCACCCCACAAGTGAAGCCTCCAGGATGCCACCCATGGACTGCAGCATTAGCTAGTCCACAGGAAAAAGGCAAACAGTGGGCATTTTACTGCCTGTTATTTTGCAATTAATCCTTATCAAGGTAAAGCCGTCATCCAATCAAGGTGATTTCATGTGATAGATTCGTTAATTATTGTTAATTCCTCCATAAAGGATGCACTGTATGAGAATTCCAGGGCCCTAACAGATGGTGGTGACTGCTGCCAGATGCTATTAACACAGCAACAGCCACGGCTGCCGTTATAATTAACTAGCTGTCAACATCTCCCTTGACACTTCCCCTCTGAAAAACCCCTTTCTGGAGGCATGGGAGCTTCTCTCCAAGTCATTTGGCTTTTCTTCAGGCCCCTGCCACAGATGGCCTCAGGTAAGCTGCTAAAAGTCCTGCTCCATCTCAGCTCCCTCAGCACTCACGGCTCGCCAGAGAGGGGCTGGGGTTTTAAGAGATGCTTCTGAAGTGATAGCATACTGTAGGAACAGATATACAGTATTTTATGGGTTTTTTTAAAAAAAGTTGATTCTGCTGGCTGGGAAGAAACCAATTAAAGGTAAATAGGTATAATTCTCAGTTAATTCTCAGTTAATTTTCGTTAACTTGCACCGCGTTTCGGTCTTCACAGAATCACCAGGTTGGAAGTGACCTCTGAGATAGAGTCCAACCATTCCCATCCTGTGCTAACCCATATCCCTGAGCATCTCATCTACCTGTCTGTTAAACACACCCAGGGGTGGGGACTCAGGTGGGCAGCCTGTGCCAGTGCCTGACAACCCTTTGGGGGAAGAACTTTTCCCTCCCATCTGCTCTGACCCTGCCCTGGCACAGCTTGAGCCCATTGCCCCTCATCCTGTCACCTGTCCCCTGGCTGAAGAGACCATCGCCCACCTCTCTGCACCCTCCTGGCAGGTCAGTGTAGGTGGGGATCAGGTCTCCCCTCAGCCTCCTCTTCTCCAGGCTGAACACCCCCAGCTCCCTCAGCCGCTCCTGGGAAGGTTTGCTCTCCAGCCCCTTCCCCAGCCTGGCTGCCCTTCTCTGGACTCACTCCAGGACCTCCATGTCCTTCTTGTAGTGAGGGGCCCAGAACTGGACCCAGCACTCGAGGTGCAGCCTCACCAATGCTGAGTACAGGGGGATGATCATCTCCCTGGTCCTACTGGCCACGCTGGCTCTGACACAAGCCAGGATGCTGTTGGCCTTCTTGGCCACCTGGGCACACTGATGGCTAATGGAGATCCAAGGGCAAGGAATACTTGCAGGAATAAAAGCTGTGGCAGGAGAGCTGTGACACTCAAGTGACCTCACCAGTGCCCAGTCCAGGGGCACAATCCCTGCCCTGGCCCTGTGGCCACACTGGGTCTGATACAAGCCAGGATGCCCTTGGCCTTCTTGGCCACCTGGGCACACTGCTGGCTCATGGTCAGCCTGCAGTCACCCAACACCCTCAGGTCCTTCTCTGCCTGACAGCTCTCCAGCCAGTCTCCCCCAGCCTGTAGCACTGCCTGGGGTTGTTACATCCCATGTGCAGCACTCTGCCCTTGGCCTTGTTGAACCTCATTCTGTTGGTCTCAGTCCATCAGGCCAGTCTCTTCAGATCCCTTTGAAAATCCTCCCTCCCCTCAAAGGGTAACCATCTAAAGTTACAGTCATTAAATAACTATACAGTCAAATTGGGGGGGGGGGGAAACACCCCCTGAACTAGTAAAACTTGGTGTAAGTAAAATGGGGCTCTTAATTTCCCAGCTGTTTTTTGTTGAATTTGGAAAAGGCTGAAGTGCCCAATTTGGAGCCACTGATGTTTGGAGGTTGAACATTCCCCCAATTTAGCACTGTTTTTAAGATTAATTCCTCTGTATAGATTTGCTACTGGAGTATACTGAAGCTGACAGGAGCACCAAGGGTCTCTGTGGATAGCAACCGAGCTTCCACCAACATCAGTAGTTTACAGCTCTTCAACTATTTCTCAAAATACCATTCCTGATGTACATCAAGGCCATGCTTTTCTTCCAAGGAGCTCACAGCACCTTTCAAACTGCCTCCTGGAGCCCCACAATTCCTCTCTAAAACCATTTAGGGGAAGAACAAAGTATTTCTCTGCTTCCTACACCACAAAGCACCCCCTGAAAATAAACTGTGCTCCAAAAGGAGGAGACCACGCACATCAGTTAGGAATGGCAACGCATCCCAACACCAGCCCAGCACCTCAGCCCTCCCCCAGTGCCATGGACCAGCCCCAGGTAATAATACTTTACATGGGCTGTCTCAATGCATCAGGGTGAAGCAGGGAAAAGTTCTGACCTAAGAGATTTTACCCAAGTTCCCTTGCTTTATGTAGATACAAGCATTCATTTTTTAGCAGCTGGCAAGAAGAAAACCTCTTTCTCTAAGCTATCAAGGAAGAAAATCTCTGGAAAATGTTATTTGGGATAATTTTAGAGTGCAGGAGCACACCAGACAGTGTGCTCCAGGTGCACACCAGCTCCCAAATACACACCAGACCTTAAAAAAGTTTAAAAAACAAAACCAATCTGAAAAATCCAAGAAAAGTTTGAAACCAAAAAAAGGGGAGGAATAAAGGAAGAAGAGAAACGCTCCTTCTGGAGAGGTCTGCAAGCCTTCTCCTGCAGTATCTAAGTACAGTTCACTCTCAGCTAGAGCTACAGAATCACAGACTGGTCTGGGTTGGAAGGGACCCCAAGGATCACAGAGCTCCAACCCTCTGCCACAGGCAGGGTCACCAACCTCCAGGCCTGGAGCTACACAAGGGTGCCCAGGGCCCCAGCCAACCCAGCCTTGATGGAAGACATCATTCAAACTACCAGGCTTTGAGCCTTGATGGAAGACATTATTAAAGAGCAGGGTGAGAGGGAGAAAGAAGGGCATTTCCCACCACAAATGGGGTTGCAAAGGGCATTAACATTCCCTAAATTTATTCAGCTACAGCTCCTTAAACATCCCCATCAGCTTTTCAACTCCTCCTTCTTCCCAGTCAATATCAGTTAGCCTGGACTAATTGGTTACAGTAATTCCAATTAGTTGTGTTGAGTAACCAAACACCAGCAAAGCTGCAGATGAACTGAAACAAGGACATGGGAGCAGCTGGCACAACAACAGGAAATTAAGGCAGGTAAACAGATGAAATTACAAATAAGGACCATAAATGATAGATAAGCATGGCCAATAAATGCTCCTGCCTGGCAGCACCTCACCATCTTGTCCCTTTTCACAGCTCCACAGCTGTACCACCCACACACTGGAACCCTCTCCTTTCCATATGGCATAGAACACCAAGGTCCAGAACAATAAAAATGGGGTTTGGATCTCAAAGTTCTTTGCTGGAGGATAGATTGTTAAACTGTAAGGCATGCCCTGCAGAAACCAGAGTGCAATCACTTGAAAAAGCCTCTGTTCTGAAAGGGGAGGTTCAAGTTGCCCTCAACATCAAGGTTTCTCAGTTCCTGCAGCCTCTGTGGTACTCCAAAAGGTCAACCAGGGTAAGCACATGAACATTGCAGATGTAGATAAAGCCAAACCAACCTCACCCACAGCACTGCATGGCTTCACCTCACACATGAGATTATCTTGCACCTTCAGCAGGAGTCTGTCTTACCCACGTAACAAAACACTGACCTTCACAAAGGACAGGAACACAAGCAGAGGAAGGGACACATCTCTGCAGATGAAGCCCCATCCCTGGGGGTGTTCAAGGTCAGGTTGGCTGGGGCCCTGGGCAACCTTATGTAGCTCCAGGCCTGGAGGTTGGTGTCCCTGCCTGTGGCAGGGGGGTTGAAACCTTGTGATCCTTGGGGTCCCTTCCAACCCAGACCAGTCTATGGTTCTATCTCCATGAATCCCCACAAAATGTAGTTGAGCAACATCTCCTCCAAAAACAACTCTGCAAAAAGCTGAAAACTGTCCCTTACCAGAAATTAGGGTGACATGGGGGTTGCTTGAGGGCATGAAGAATACTTGCTTACACAGAAAGATATCCAGAGACACTGCAACTAGAACACTGTGGGCAGAAAGGAGGTCTGCTCTGCAACTCTCATTAACATACCAGTCCTTTAATGGCTTTGCTACATCAGAGAGGTTGAAAGTTTTATCTCAGAAATAAAAAATAGATGGATAGAAGTTAAAAATGGCCTTACTGATAGCTGACAAGAGCAGACTCTTGAGGATGAGGTTTTAGGGCACATGGCAACAAACCATTCTCTTTTGCGGGTTTGTCACTCATCTGGGTCATACAGCCACCCAGAACAGAGTTGTAGGGTTCAGAAGTGACCTTGAGAGATCATTGAGTCCAACCCCCTGCCAAAGCAGGGTCCCTAGGACAGGTCAGGCGTCCACAGGGAGGCGTCCAGACAGGGCTGGAATCTCTCCAGAGAAGGAGACTCCACACCCCTGGGCAGCCTGTCCCAGGGCGCTCTCACCCTGCCCTGGCACAGCTTGAGCCCATTGCCCCTCATCCTGTCACCTGTCCCCTGGCTGAAGAGACCATCACCCACCTCTCTGCACCCTCCTGTCAGGTCAGTGTAGGTGGTGATCAGGTCTCCCCTCAGCCTCCTCTTCTCCAGGCTGAACACCCCTAGCTCCTCCTCATAGGATCTGCTCCCCAACTGCTTTCCCAGCCTGGTTGCCCTTTGATGTGTCACAGCTTTTTCAACAGCCACACCAAAAATTCCAGCAGCTGCAGCAGTTTCTGCAATGTTAACGCTCACATTTTCAGCCTGGCTTTGGAACATGCTCTACACCCTCTGGAAAAAACAGTTCCCTGGGAGATGGCTCCACATTAGGCACCAGGCAAGCAAAGCCTCTGAAATCCTCCTGCAGTGTCCAAATCAAGACTGATGACTCCCTGTGCACACATATGCTGCTTCCCTGCCTTCATACAAGGTTTTGCCTTATGTTTTGGGTTGAAAGGATGGTGACCATCAAACACCAACTTTGAGGAAGCATTAAAAGCAACACTCTGTTCCCTCCCCCTGTAAAACAGTACACTGACTGTGTCTTCTCCCATAGGGTCTGCAGTTACCCTGGTCCCTGGCCTTTATCAGCAAATTGCAAGTCTGAGTAGACTATTATGCTCTTCTTACACATTCAAGCAGTTCCATAAAATGCACTGAGGTCCTCCTAGATTTTAGGACAAACAGGAGTGTTCCACTAACCCAGTCATAACAGGGGATTTTGCAGGATAGATGTTGCATCTTTTCCCCTTTTGTTCAAACCTGGGGTTTCCAAGGGATGGAAGAGGAAGGGAAAGCAGGGAGGAAAGTCCTTCTAGGTCTGCTCTTTGCAATTAAGAGGAAAGATGGAACTAATTAGAAAATACAGTGCAAATGAAAAGACACTTGTAAACTAAAAGAAATGGCAGCAAGAAATGTTGACCAAGGTGACCCTGAGAAGTGAGCTGATGGACACCAGTGTACCATGCCTCACTGACAGAAAAGCATTTGCAGCAGGAAGGTGTGGGGCATTCACAGCCTACAGGGCTGAGTCTTAAATCCAACTACCATTTCTGCTAACACACAGACACTCTCACACCAGTGTGTTTCCAGTTCCCATGGGCTGACACCATGGAAAGCACCTCTGGACATACACCAAGCACCACATGCTCACGTAGATGGATGCTGCCTTCCCCACTCACAGAGCTGCACAGCAGAGGAAGGGTCAAACCCCATACCAACGCCACATCCAAAGCAGCCAAGAATTCCCCACAAGAAGCTCTCCAGGCTCCCCAGCATTGTCCAATTTATAGCTTGTTGGTAGATTGCAATGATGTAAATGCCATTGCTGGAACATATTGTCAGTGTCTGGGTTTGGCTCCTCTCAGTGGCTGTTTTATTTGCATTAATTCTCAAATTTGCACAAAGCATTAAGATTTAAGGGCCAGGAGAGGGAAGTTATAGTTCCTGCTACATGGCAAATTCCAGTGAGCATGGGGAAAATGGGCATTTCAAAGGATATAATAGTTGGAATATGATTAAATATGACATATGTACTATGGCACACATGAGAAGTATTATGGCTGCAGGAGGAGCCTTAAATCCAACTGATGTATTTGGTGCCATCCTCTCGCTGGTTTTTGGTGAGCCAGTGCTTTTGAGCAGCAGAAAGTGAGAATTATTCCACAAAGAACATGGCAGCCTGCTCACTCAACTGAGCTTCCAGCCCTCAAGATGTAGGAGCATGGATATTGCCTGGCTTCTCCAAACAAATTTATCTGAGAGCAACACTGAGCAGAGCGACCAGATACGGCTGAATGCAAGACAATCATTCGTGGTGTGCGAGTTTCACAGGCTGTTTCAATCAGTACAGGAGGCTGAGTTTGTAAAGTGGTTATCTCACAGAATCACAGAATTGTAGGGGTGGGAAGGGAGCTCCAGAGCCCATCAAGTCCAACTCCCTGCCAAAGCAGGGTCCCTAGGACAGGGCACACAGGGAGGTGACCAGACAGGGCTGGATTCTCTCCAGAGAAGGAGACTCCACACCCCCTGGGCAGCCTGGCCCAGGGCTCCCTCACCCTCACCAGGAAGAAGTTCTTCCCATGTTGGTGCAGAACTCCCTGTGCTCCAACTTGAGGCCATCGCCCCTTGTCCTGTCCCCACAGACACTGAGAAGAGGCTGGCCATTTCCCCCTGTGTCCCACCCTTCAGCTATTGATAACCACTGATCAGATCCCCTCTCAAAAGAGGGGAAAGATCTCAAAGTTTCCATGGAAAAACTGCAGATAAATAAGCACATGTTCTCAGTGTTACTGAAAAGATGGACCAGTTCATAGGTATATTCCATCAAGGGTGTATAAAACCAGCTTTGATGCTCAAGCTGCCACAGATTAGAAGATATCCAAGTCAATACTAGCTGAAGAACTAGCTTAAAATCAAACCACAGGCCCAGCAATACTCATGTTTGACATGCAAGATAGCAAATATTTAAGAGTCCCCAAATAACTATGCCTGCTACACCATCCACTGATTTCATCATCTCACCTTCTGCATCACTTCTTTCCAAACCATCCCTCAAAGGTGGGAGAAGACAAGGAAAAGACTCAAAGGGAGCTCTGCATGCCTCTTCCTTCAGGAAAATGTCAGTACTGGCCAAGCACAGCTGCTTTGCATCAGTGCCAGCATCTGTATGGTCACAAGACAGGACATGGGATATGGCATCTCCTCCCTTGGGAGAGGCTGGCCATGGAGAAGGAGGTCTCCTACACTGTGCAAGATCAGGCAGGCCAAGGATGGATCCTTCATCCACCCATAGACTTTCAATGGCTCCTTGATCAGAACATGAAGCAGCATTGTGACCTCTGTAAGATGAGTCTCCTGAAAGCTTCCCATGGTGGAAGCCACCACCAAAGGAAATTATTTCAAAAATATCACCTCATTGCATCACAATACAGACCACCTCAACAGAGTTCTAACCTGCTCTCCACACTCCTACCCTGCTGGTTCCCTCAACAGCCCATCTCTCCTTCTGCCACTGCCCTGAAGTCCAAACATTTCTCCTAGCACCCAGCTTACCCCCTTGCCTGATGGCATCTTGCATCTCTCTGCGGTCACGGCAGAAACCTGATTGTCATGCCTTCTGAAGCAACCTTTTATCTATGGGGTGAGTCGCATTCCCTTCTGTATTTTTAGGCTAAACCAATCAATTCCTTCCATCTTCCATTACAGCTGATGTTTGCTAAGCCTCCTATTCTCACCGCTCCCTTCTGGGCTCCTTCCCATCTGCCCACATCTTTCCTATGGAGCACACTTCCAATTTTGGTCACAGTATTTAAAGCCTCACTGAAGTCAGGATGTATCATCACGTGTACTGCTGGATTTAAGAGCAGGAGAAGCTCCTGGTTTCAATGGGGTGTTGTCTCAAACCAGCCAAGTTAACCTGCTGTATTTGGAGATGGCATTTCTCTGCCTGCAGCAGAGGCTCCTAAGCAAACAGACAGGAGCTGCATGGGGCTCTACCAACTCTTTTTACTGCTAAGTTTCCCTAAAAAAGGCAAGTATGTTGATGTTAAGCAGGTTAAATCACATATTTGTGGATGAGATAGCCCAACTGCTTCAAAACCAGAGGCAGCTCCCATTCACATCTCTCCAACTTCCACAAGCCCTGCCTGAACATGCTCATTTTGTTACTGGAACTCACAGTTTGCTGCTGAAACACCATAAAGCTTTACCACCACATGTCCAGGGGACACCTACACACTGTGCATTCCCACTTCCAAAACCAAGCTAAATAAATGCTGAGGGAGAAACCTGCTGAGATCAGCTTCTTTAAGGGGAGCATAACACTTTGTGGTGGTTCAGCCCCAAGCAGCAGCTGAGCACCACACGCTGCTCACTCACTGCTGGAGAGGAAAGAGATGGAGCTTCCATGGGTTGGGATAAGGACAGTCTGCTGACAAAAGCACCATGAACACAGAACAATAAGAGCCAATTACTCTCACACCCAGTGATAACACAGAGTACCTTATCAACCTGACCATTGCAGAGTGCAGTCCAATGCAAGGACCAACAGACAGCTGGACCAACCTGATGCACCCTCCTCCCCCCACAACTGTCCTAGAGGCAGCAACCCCTCCTCTTCCCCAACCAGCCCCTTTTATGGGGGAGTGATGTCAGGTGGGGTGGAAACAGCCCTGGCCAACTCAGCTCATCTGCCCCGGCCAACTCAGCTCACCTGGGCTGGCTGCTTGGGGAGGTTAACTCTGGCCTGGTCAGAACCAGGACACACTTGAGGGACTTTACTCAAGATCTCTCTCAAGCTGGTGGGGATGATCAATCCCCCTGCCTCAATCCTTGGATTATTTATCAATATAATTATTTGGTGCTAAGAGAATGATCAGAAAGCAAATTATCTGCATGTCCCATGGACTCACAGCCCAACAGGCCTTCCTAAAAGTAAGAAAAGCCATGTGCCACAAGTGAAACAGGCATTTCACCTCCCCTATGAAGAGAAGCTGAGGGAGCTGGGCTTGTCCAGCCTGGAGAAGAGAAGGCTGTGGGGGGACCTCATTGCAGCCTGCCAGTCCCTGAAGGGAGCAGAGGAACAGGAGGGGGATCAGCTTGTTCAAAGGGCAGAGACTGGCAGGACAAGGGGGATGGAGTGAAGCTGGAGGAGGGAAGGGTGAGATGAGATCTTAGGGGGAAGTTCTTTGCAGAGAGAGTGGTGAGGGGCTGGAAGGGGCTGCCCAGAGAGGGGTGGGTGCCCCATCCCTGGGGGTGTTAAAGGCCAGGTTGGCTGGGGCCCTGGGCACCCTTGTGTAGCTCCAGTCCTGGAGGTTGGTGTCCCTGCCTGTGGCAGAGGGTTGGAGCTCTGTGATCCTTGGGGTCCCTTCCAACTCAGACCAGTCTACGATCCTATGATCCTCAGCTAATGTCAACGTTGCCATTTCTAATCAAGACCAGCTTCCAAGACTGCAGGTTGATCTCCAGCCATTTGCACACTCCAAGGTGTAACACACGTTCTCTATTTTCTTTTCAAGTCAGGTGAGTGTGAGGGTGAGAGAAGCCCCTCTAAAATTCAGTAGAGTTGTCCTGTCACAGGGATGTTCAGAGAATGAGGGACCATCCTGTGACTGCCAAGAGGTGCAGCACCACCAACCACAAATCTTACTGCTGGGGTCAGAAGTATACTTTGATGCACGCTCGTAGGCACGGTCCTTACAACAAGGAGAAAACTGGGGTTTAGTACATAAACAGTCTCATTTTTCACTGCAGTGCTGTAGTATTAGCCTTCAATTACTTCTCTATACTTAATTAACTCCTTGTTTAATCTTAATGTGATAATGAGAATGTTAATTCAAACTACAGACCACATCAATGATCCTAACAGTAAAAATAGATTTTATGAAAGCCACCAAAGCCCCATAATCCCTCTGCCTTTTTATAACACCATGAGCCTCATAAAGAGTGCAGCAGCTGCAACAGGCCAAGAATCTTCCCTGATTGCTACAAAGAACAAATCAAATCTATTCTGAAATCCCAATCAGTAAGCTGTGACTAATAGTTCTCACTTGTCCATCTCTCTGGCAGCAGAGACATGGAGGTTAGGACTTTCTACAGGTCCTATAGTGATGTTCAACCAAAGACCACATTAGGACTTCTCTTCTATCAAAACTTTTGACTTTTGAAGAACCCATAGCAGAGACCTGGGATAGGTCTTCCTTCCTTAGCCCTTCTCTAGCCCACAGTTTGAGACTGGCCCTTCTCTAGCCCACAAACTAGAGACTGAGAAAGACCTAGAACATGAAAACCTAGTCAGGAGCACACTTGACCTTCAAGCAGGCTTATCAGCTCTATCAGGAACACCAACAAATAGATGGTATAACTTTTACAAAGACAACTGGAGACACTGCTTGGAGTTTATCTGCTAAATCTGATGACCTAGAACTTCTCAACCTGGAGGCCTGCAAAAGCAGTTTTGACACAAGGTCAGGCATGAACTGCAAGCCAGGAGCACTTTTTTCCCGGCCAGGGGAGTGCAGAACTGCTCTCATTCACTGCTCTGTTCGTGACAAGCACCCACATCACTGAGGCTATGGGATGTGACAGAGCGTGACCCTAAAAGAATCATGTGCTTAAATTCATTCTTAGAAGTTCTCCTGAGGTAGGTTTCAAGCAGGACACACTTGGATCCAAGAATCCTCAGGACAAGGAGGACACAGAGCTGTTGGAGCAAGTCCAGAGGAGGCCATGGAGATGATCTGAGGGCTGGAGCCAGGCTGGGAGAGCTGGGCTGGTTCAGCCTGGAGAAGGCTGCTTCTGGGGAGGCCTCCGAGCCCCTCCCTAGCCCTCAAGGGGCTTCAGGAAAGTTGGAGGGGCTGATGCCAAGGGCAGGGAGGGCCAGGCCCAGGGAAACAGCCTACAGCTTTAGGAGTGCAGCTGGAGAGGGTCTGAGAGGCAGAAATCCTTCCCAGGCAGAGGGTGGGGAGGCCCTGGCACAGGGTTCCCAGAGAAGCTGGGGCTGCCCCTGGGTCCCTGGCAGAGTTCGAGGCCAGGTTGGATGGGGCTTTGGGCACCCTGAGCTGGTGGAGGGTGTCCCTGCCCATGGCCGGGGGGTGGGGGGCACCGAAGGAGCTCTGGGGTCCCTTCCCACCCAAACCAGTCTGTGATTTCCATGGTTCTTTGCCATACTGGTACGTATGTGTACACCAGCTGGGTGAGGTGTTCAGGGAAAGACCAAAGGGGAAGCTGGGCAAGCAACCAGCCACAAGAACAGCACGGGGCCAGCTCATGGAGCCTGTGCCACCTAAAAGTAGAACATAAAAAATAACCTTCACTGCAGAAAGGCAGGGCAAACAGGAGATAGGGGAACACAAGAGGAACCCACATTTTAAGCTGCCTAAATGCCATTTCAACCAACAATGATCAACTGAGCCTAATGAGCAGAAGGAAATAACAGTCCTTTCAGCCAAGGCTCCTCATTTCTTTTTAACGAAACGTGGGCAGTCATGCATCAGCCTAAGCTGGCAGCTATAAATATGCCAGGAAATAACACTGCACCTTCCTATTAACGCTCTAGGCCCGTTAAAGCCTTTCTGTCAGTGTGTATAGGCTGCGCTCTTCTGCTGCGGCCTCACCGCACGCTGCTTACAGGTACTCAGAACAAACCCGTGAGCTCCTGCCCCCATGCCTCTTCTCCAGCGTGTCTCCATGCTTTCCTGCTGCTCCGACAGCGCTGGCAGAGCTGCCTGTGATTATACCAACCACTAATTCCCCCTTTTCCCCTCACTTCTGAAAGAGCACGTTAAGCAACTCATTAACCAGCCGGATTATCAAGGTTTATCTGGGGAAGACAGACACTTGGATGATTCCGTGGTCTCTTCCTAATTGTCAGATTTGGAGTTTAGTTTAAGTGCCAAATTCTTGGAGCTTAAAAAAAAAAATCACCAAAGTACTAGGTGCTGCTGCAAGGTTGCTGTGAGGGAGGCTTCATGTCTCCCAGATGCCCCAAGGGACTGTCCTGGTTTCAGTCAGGATAGAGTTAACTTCATTTGTAGCAGCTGATGGGATGCTGTGTTTGGGAGTTACAATGAAAGCAGTGCTGAGAACACCCTGATGTTCTTAGTTGCAGTCAGACAGTCAAGGACTTTTCTCAGCTTCTTCCTATTTCTCTATTCTTGAGAAAGGAGGGGCGAAGCCAGGACAGGTGACCCAGATGGGCCAAAGAGAGTATTCCATGGCAATGACGTCCTGCCCAGGAGAACGGGGGGCTGATGGGAAGAAGAAGAGGGGCGGTGGCGGGACGCGTGCTGCTTGGGGGGACGGTCGGGTTCCGGGACAGCTCTGGGTGGTACCTGAGTTGTGTGGGTCGGGGAGAAACTGCATTGGGGATCAAGAGTTTCATCTTCTTTTGCTCTAAAGTCCTGTTAGCATTGGGATATTTGATCTTTCTGTTCTCTTAGTAAACTCTCCTTATCCCAACCCACGGGCCTCTTAGTTTCTTGGGTTTGGAGTTATTTGCCCCTTCCTTTTCCCTTCCCTTGTTCCCCCCTTTTCCCTCTTCCCCTGCTCTTTTACTTTAAGGAGCAGGCAGCTGCGTGGATCTCAGCCCACAGCCGGGGTGAAACCACGACAGGGACCCAGGGCAGCGGCACAGCCACCTCCACGGACATTTGGAACACATCCTCCTGGAGCGATCAGGAACTCTGGTCAACATTTACAGTGCAATGTATGTTTAGAGAGAGTTTTTCAGTATGAAAAGGTATTTACTTATCTCCTAGTAGGTCCCTCTCTCATTAACAGTGCATTTTTGCAGTCAGTTTATGGCCACTTGACTGAGGCCTACCACTAAGAGTGTCTCAGCCACACACTTTTGGTACTGCCCTGCCAGGAACAGGACATGTCAGGCCCTGGAAGGAGTCCTGTTGGCAATGAAACTTGAAAGTCTTTTGCACGAGTTTCATTCGAAAAGGTGCAAAAGGCAAAGCACCAGGGAGAAAACCTGCCCCATCCTTTGGTTGCTTCCTCAAAGCTCACCTCTTGGGCACCATTACTTCTTCTCCTCCATTCCCACTCCCAGCTTGTCAGCCTTTATTTCACAGAATCATCAAGGTTGGAAAACACCTTCAAGATCATCGAGTCCCACCATTGCTGTCCTGTGCTAACCCATATCCCTGAGCACCTCATCTACCTGTCTGTTAAACACACCCAGGGGTGGGGACTCAGCCCCCTCCCTGGGCAGCCTGTGCCAGGCCCTGACAACCCTTTGGGGGAAGAACTTTTCCCTCCCATCTGCTCTGCCCCTGCCCTGGCACAGCTTGAGCCCATTGCCCCTTGTCCTGTCCCCTGGTTGAAGAGACCATCACCCACCTCTCTGCACCCTGTCAGGTAAGAGGTGATGATAAGGTCTCCCCTCAGCCTCCTTTTGTCAAGGCCAAGGTGATTTCCTCACGTTAGGAGTGCTGCTATGAGCAGGAACAAAGGTGTCTCTATAGTCGTGGCTTTGCATTCACACACCAGCCTTCTCCTTCCCTGTCCTCCTACCTGTGAGATACCTCTGCAAAGACTTTAAACCACATCTTTGTGTCTACTGACATGGATGCAAAGAAGGTTCCAGAGGAGAGAGCAGAACTTTCAGGACCAAGTCCTACATCCCAAACATTCAAAAGACAATTACGAAAGCAAGTTTCCCAGCGCAATTGTGTTGCTGAGAGACAAAAAGATCTTCTGGAAGTTTTGTTTCAAGTTATTTAATATCTAAGTGTGGACTAAACTATTTTAGAATCACTATTTATCACAAAGCCCAGAACAGAGTGGAGAATATCAAGACCAGAGAAGTAATACAGTAACAACGATGTAACACAATTGAATTCTACGTGCTGCGCTCTGCCTCTCGTTATATTTGGTCTAAGTCATTAGCCTACTGTAAAAGCCAGCCAAGAATTCCTCAAGCCCTGCCAGAGCTAGAAATACTGGCCAGAAATATTTGTCATATCACAGCCCGGTTTCCAAAGACGCTGGATTTCCACAGCCAGGGAAAACACAAGGTGCAGAGGACAATAAAAAAAAATGGACTTATTTAGTATTATCAGAATGCATCAGATCAAATGAATCCAAGTGCTCTTAATCCTGTGGGACTGCAGCATGACAAATACACTTCATTTAGCTACTCAGTCCCCGTGAGTCAAATCAGTCTGGAAGATTCAACCACGCAACTGCTGGATGTTATTCAATTAGCATGAGGCAATGATTTCCAGTCCCGGCAACCGAGGCAGCCTTCTCCCTTAGCGAGCCAGACGGTTGTACCTTGGATTAAATGGATTGATTTTTCCACTGCGTAGAAATAACAGCGTCGTCAGGCAATTTGGGATGAGTTCACCAGCCATGGTGATTAATGGATTTTGCTAATTTTTTTGAAGCACTCATAAAATAACACAACGACGGTGCCTTACAATTAGGTGTAACCCCGGAGCTTCTGCGCCGTGCGGATCTCCAAGCAAAATGTGTCGACACAGACAGGCCCTTAAGAAGTTTGGGGGTTGTGTTTATGTCCTGGTTTCAGTCAGGATAGAGTTAACTTCATTTGTAGCAGCTGATGGGATGCTGTGTTTG
This sequence comes from Hypotaenidia okinawae, assembly GCA_027925045.1. Classification (NCBI taxonomy): domain Eukaryota; kingdom Metazoa; phylum Chordata; class Aves; order Gruiformes; family Rallidae; genus Hypotaenidia; species Hypotaenidia okinawae. Next base: position 3,144,544 of record BSDF01000009.1, on the reverse strand, counting down.
GGAGTTACAATGAAAGCAGTGCTGAGAACACCCTGATGTTCTTAGTTGCAGTCAGACAGTCAAGGACTTTCTCAGCTTCTTCCTATTTCTCTATTCTTGAGAAAGGAGGGGCGAAGCCAGGACAGGTGACCCAGATGGGCCAAAGAGAGTATTCCATGGCAATGACGTCCTGCCCAGGAGAACGGGGGCTGAGGGGAGGAAGAAGAGGGGCGGTGGCGGGACGCGTGCTGCTTGGGGGGACGGTCGGGTTCCGGGACAGCTCTGGGTGGTCCCTGAGTTGTGTGGGTCGGGGAGAAACTGCATTGGGGATCAAGAGTTTCATCTTCTTTTGCTCTAAAGTCCTGTTAGCATTGGGATATTTGATCTTTCTGTTCTCTTAGTAAACTCTCCTTATCCCAACCCACGGGCCTCTTAGTTTCTTGGGTTTGGAGTTATTTCCCCTTCCTTTTCCCTTCCCTTGTTTCCCCCTTTTCCCTCTTCCCCTGCTCTTTTACTTTAAGGAGCAGGCAGCTGCGTGGATCTCAGCCCACAGCCGGGGGGAAACCACGACAGTCTTCTTGCTGTAGGGGACAGTATCTTCAGCCCTGGCCAGTCCCAGACATTTCAGTGAGCCTACATGTCGCAGTAAGACTTGCTCCCAGAAGAAGGGTACCATGAGGGATGAGTATCTCAAACAAACCGTGTCTCTTTGCTGTTTTAATAAGGACTCAACCTTAACTGGTTGTAAGCAAGGTAAGATGCTGTGTACAAACCTGACAAACTAGGAAATGAGGAAAAACTTGGGAAGAAACCCTAAGTCTTCTTCTTGGATCAGGAAAAAAATAGGAGTGAAACCTAATGCGTACAGATGCCCAGTCTCAAAGCCAAAGATTATGGCTTGCAGCTCAGGAGCTCTTGGCACAAAGAAGAACCTGGGCCTCTTGGAGAGGGTTCAGAGGAGGCCACAAAAATGATCCAAGGGCTGGAGCACCTCTCCTACGAAGACAGGCTGAGAGAGTTGGGCTGGTTCAGCCTGGAGAAGAGAAGGCTGCAGGGAGACCTCCAAGCCCCTTCCTGTCTCTGAGGGGACCTGCAGGAAAGCTGGGAAGGGCTGTTTGTAAAGGCATGGAGTGACAGGGGCAATGGGTTTAAACTAGAGCAGGGCAGGGTTAGATGAGACCTTAGGAAGAAGCTCTTCACTCTGAGGGTGGTGAGACACTGGCACAGGTTGCCCAGTGACATATAGAGGAAGGCCCATCCCTGGAGACATTCAAGGTCAGACCTGATGGTGCTCTGAGCAAGCTGCTCTAGTTCAAGGTGTCCCTGCTCACTGCAGGAGTGGGACTAGATGGCCTCTGAAGGTGCCTTCCCACCTAATGCAGTTTGGGTTTCTATGATTCTATGGTAATTTTAAAGAAGATGAGAAAACCCTTTTTTAAGCTCATTTTGACATCATTCTGCAGCAAGAAAACCTGCTCCCAAAATTCACCCTTTGTCTTTCAATTATGCTTCAGGATCTAAGTGTGTATTTTCAAGCCAATATCCATTCTGTAGTGTATTTTAGGGAGAACCTTTACATGGAAAAAAGTTGTAAGCTCAGAGCACATATTTATGTAAATACCATGTTTCAGTTATGCTGGTTGCAGGGAACATGGGTACACTGTGATTTTTGTAGGGCTTTTGTCACCATCTCTCCTGGCATTCTCATAAACAACCTAGGGAAACCAAATCTGTTTCTCTAGACCCACTAGATGAAGGCAGTCTAGGAGAAGCACAAGGCTCCTTGGGAAGCCACACAGACACGACGACACATTGTTAAGATGGAGGAATAAATCAAGTAGGGTTTTGTTGGTGTCTGTCCCAGAGCTGGATTTTCATTAAGGAATCAAGTTGATGAATAATAATGAATTGGTGACTACAGCTGTCTTCCAAAACCACAGAGAGCATTGACCCAGGAAAGATTCTGCTTTGTGGGACTCAGTTATCTTGGCAACTTGGAGAGATGTACTGAAGAAGACTGGAGATGATTCACTCGGGACCCAGCTCCTAGGTATTACTGCTAGGCAGGAATCACCAACTGGATATGGGCTACATAAGCTGGTGTTTCCACTTTGTAGGACAGGCATCATACTGGTGCAAATAAAAGTCTAGCAGACCGCAGAATATGCGATCCTCTTCAGCTACACACACAGAGAAGGTCTCCGAGAACCACAGGAACAACGAGAGCTCCAAAAGACACGACCACTGAGAAAACACTTGATGAGCTAGAACTGCTCAGCCTGAAGTATGATGAAAGCAAGACACAATAAACTCCACATCTACAAAGACCTCGACAACCATGATGACGCACATGACCATTAATCAAATGACCATTAACGTGGAAGTCTGAACACGATGCTGTTGCCTGTGTCATCTCCCAGCATTTTGATGGTGGTACTCAATGGAATTGCTTTGCAGTCCTGATATGCCTCCCCTTTCCTGACATCTATTGATCCTATTCCTAGCCTGCTCCCATGACTTTGTTCTTGACAACTTCTTTATCCACATGAGGCAAGGAGCTTGAAGCAAGAGGAGAATAATTATCTGGCATGTCCCACCCTGGTGTTAAATTCCTCTAAACTCAATTTATCACAAGGAACCCCTCACAGCTCATGATTTGCCAGCAAGATACACCAAAGTCATAAGCAATTTCACATTCTCCTTTTGAAGACAAGCTATTAAATTCACATACTGTACTACTTTAATCAAGAATAGTTAATTAAGCTGTTCCCTGGATAGGAATTTTTATCATTCTGCACCAGCCATACATCACTTTTATAGGACTCAGGCTGTGGCCATGATGCATGTTTGTAATCTGTCTTTCCAAATTAATCTGTCACCATGTGTAAACTCAAAGCAGATCCAATACATTCTGTCTCGCTGGTAACTGGGACAAGTTTGGGGACGCTGAGGGCCGGAGGGCGAGCGCTGCTGGTGCACAACTCCACAAAAGGGCTTCAGGGGAGACCCAAATTACAAATCCCCCTGGGGTCCGTCACCCAACGTGACATGCAAGACTTGGCTGTGATTTTAGTGCTTTGTGTTTGTGTGGCTTTTATTTCCTCAGGTGAACTCAGCATCATGCTCTGCACCCCTGTCCTGCTTTTCGGCAGGGATGGAGTTAATATCACCATGATGCAGGGAGGGGACACAGCCAGGCCAGCTGACCCAAACTAGCCAAGGGGATATTCCATAATCCCATACCGTACAGCGTCACACTCCGTATCTAATGGGGGGGCTGCCTGGGCTCCAGGCAGTGGGCGAATCGTACCGTGTATGAGGTGCTTTCTCTGTTCTTTCACACGAGGGGTGTTATTTCCCTCTCCCTTTGCTGTCCCACTGAAATGTCCTTATCCCAAAACTCTTTTTCTTCCAATTCTACTCCCCAACCCACAGCAGGGGAAAGAGTGAGCGAACGGCTGTGTGGCTCTCAGCTGCTGGCTGGGGCTAAACTACAATAGCCACAGCCAAAAAGTCAATCCAATCACAGAATCACAGCATTGCAGGGGTTGGAAGGGAGCTCCAGAGCCCATCGGGTCCAACCCCCTGCCAAAGCAGCTCCCTAGGACAGGTCACACAGGGAGGTGTCCAGATGGGTCTGGAATCTCTCCAGAGAAGGAGACTCCACACCCCCTGGGCAGCCTGTCCCAGGGCTCCCTCACCCTCACTGGGGAAAAGTTCTTCCCCATGTTGGTGCTGAACTCCCTGTGCTCCAACTTGAGGCCATGGCCCCTTGTCCTGTCCCCACAGACACTGAGAAGAGGCTGGCCATGTCCCCCTGTGTCCCATAACTTACATTTGCACAGCAAACATCAGTGAGCGTAATGCAGACGTGATGAGTACAGGCCATAAAACTAGGGAGACCTGTATTGTCAGATTATTAAAAACATTAACATATGATAAGAACTTAACTCTAAATTTATGACCATCAAAAAACCCCCAAGAATTTTCAGTTATATTACCTGAGCTCAACCACAGGCTCATGTGATGCTTCCCAAGAAACAACCCCTTCCAACCCAGCAGCCGCAGGAACTAGAGGTGAATCACTTCTGTTTTAAAGCACTCACTGAAGTACAATACAAAAAGATATCATTAAATGATACACACCGTGGGGGGCATTAAAAGGAATGTGGCCAGCAGGTCAAAGGAGGTGATCCTTCCCCTCTGCTCTGCCCTGGTCAGGCCCTACCTGCAGTATTGTATCCAGTGCTGGGCTCCCTGGTATAGAAAAGCCAGGGATCTCTTGGAGAGAGTCCAGAGGAGGCTATGAAGCTGATTAAGGGCCTGGAGCATCTCCCCTGTGAGGAAAGGCTGAGGGAGCTGGGGCTGTTCAGCCTGGAGAAAAGAAGCCTGAGAGGGGATCTGATCAGTGTTTATCAATAGCTGAAGGGTGGGACACAGGGGGACATGGGCAGCCTCTTCTCAGTGCCTGTGGGGACAGGACAAGGGGCGATGGCCTCAAGTTGGAGCACAGCGAGTTCCACACCAATATGGGAAGAACTTCTTCCTGGTGAGGGTGAGGGAGCCCTGGGACAGGCTTCCCAGGGGGTGTGGAGTCTCCTTCTCTCGATGAGCTCTGGAGCTCCCTTCCAACCCCTGGGATCCTGTGATTCTGTGGTATCAAGATTTGGTGATGTGACTTAATGATATGAAAAGACCTTGACAAAGGGTAAACGTGACAAAAATGAAAACTCAGCTGAGTTTTCCAAACTGGTGCCAGGATCTTTGAACAGGAAACATCTGATGTTACGCTGTAAGAATCTGCTATGATTTATTCCCAAGAACATAAGGAGCAGAGAAAACAGAGAAGATGGAGAGAAGATGCATCATTTCATCTAACCTGTTGTGACTGCACACCACCAAGTCGAACCTAGCCTGCCATAAACCCACTTGACCCTTGACCCTTTTTATTTAGGTCTTCTGAAGGGTGAACCAATGAGGTTGATGTGAACTCTCTGTTTCACACTCTCAGAATTTTACAGACAACTTTAAGGAAACCAGCTGCAGGAGGTGGATTAACACAACCCTACCAAACCTCCATCTCCATCAACGCTCCACCAAGCATTTTCCTGGAAAGGCCCCTGTCTACAGAGACAAAAGGAGAAGCATGTAAGGGAACTTAAGTTAGGTCACTTATTTTTTTAAACAAAGATAGGAAAATAATCTACAGTGTGGTTTATTTAAGTGAAAAAAATCAAGTACAGCCAGAAGAACAGCTTTCAAAAGGCAACCAAGCTCACGAGGAATATGCAAGTCCACTCAAGGAGCCTTTGAATCGGCCGGTAGCGCTTGGGCCTTTTATGTGTTTTTCCCATTTAAGAGGGAGATTTGTTTAGATAAACTCATGAATATGGGTATTTAGGTAGTGAGACAGGATGGGGTGTCTGGGGGTTTTAAGTAGAGGAAAATTCTTTCATGTTAATCGTGAACCAAAAGCATGCCAGACTTTAACTAAAGGAACATGTTCTAACACCAAGCAACTTTTATAATTAATCCTTGCCTTAAATCATCTCCGAAAGAGTTATGAGTTTAATTAACATCAGTTGAGAAATTGCTCATGGTTCTGAAATTGCTGAAACAAGACCCAGGGTAAGAGACAATCTGTATCCTTTCTACCCCATGACCAATTCCTGGCTAAGCCCTGACTCATCGCATTAAGTCCGAAAATATTTCTCAGCATTAGTGACAGCTCTTAGCTGGCACAGGAGAATGAATGGACATTGAAGGGGGGAGACCCCCCCCCCAAATCCCTTCCAAACTCTGCCTCTTTATACCTATGATGAAGACAATCCATTTAAAAATATATATATATATATATATTTTTGGATGGGGTGGGGGTGGGGGGAGGAAGCTTTTTTGGAAGAGCACTGTGGCTATTCTTAGAGGAGCTCCATGGTGTGTGCAGGCTGCGGCTAGCAAAGGTTTGGCCGGTGGCCAGCGCCGGCGAGGTTCGCTGTGAGGCTGAGCAATGCCTTTAGCTTGGTAAAAGGTTTCTGTTCACTTTTTCTAAAAGCAAAATAAAGAAAAAGGATGCAGAAAAGTCAATACACAGCCTGCCTAGAACAGGCTGTGCTTTAGAAGGCCGTGCCGCCATCTCCTCACATCTGCCGTCACCGCTTCCACGGCGCTGCCCAAGCTGGGGTTCGTTGCCGCTTGTTTTCTCTAGGAAGGAAACGGAGTGTAAACATGGCTTTCAGAGACAGCCTTCCCATAGGGATGTTAAGCTTTGGGAAAGCTGGGCAGGATGCTGTGACGTAGAGAGCAGGGGAGATCTCCAGAAGCAACAAAGCCCACACATGTGTGAGTTGTTAAACTTGTGCAGCCAGCCAAGGCCTTAGAAGAAATAAAAAAGCACATTTTGACCTTGAGTCACTGCAAGAGATGACGAAGCAACGTGGAGCCCGTGATGTCAGAGCCCCCTCCTCCCCCATCACTTGAACAGCCCAAGGACTTCCTTGTTTAGCTCAGATGTTTGACAGGGCAACAATTCCCTCTGTGCTCTCCAAGCCCAAAAGAGAGGGTGATGCGGCAGTCCCACTGAGGTATGAGATCGCCAGCACCTCTCCGTGCCTGAAATCATCCCTTGGTTTCTACCACGCCCAACAGCCTAACCTCATTTCCCTCTCATTTCTCTGAACAGCTAAAGGAAAGAAGAAAATCAAGTCAAAAAGGACAGCGTGCTCCATCTCACTACCATCTGGATCCAGAGGGGGTTCTCCCCTTTGCTCTGCTGTGCTCTGCTCAGAGCCCCCTGCAGTACTGCATCCAGCTCAGGAGCCCTTGGCACAAGAAGGACATGGACCTCTTGGAGAGGGTTCAGAGGAGGCCACAAGGATGAGCCGAGGGCTGAAGCACCTCTCCTGTGAAGACAGGTTGAGAGAGTTGGGCTGGTTCAGCCTGGAGAAGGCTCAGGGAGACCTCCGAGCCCCTTCCAGTCCCTGAAGAGACCTACAGGAAAGCTGGGAAGGGCTGTTTGTAAGGGCATGGAATGACAGGACGAGGGGCTTTAAACTAGAGCAGGGCAGGGTTAGATGAGACCTTAGGAAGAAGCTCTTCACTCTGAGGGTGGTGAGACACTGGCACAGGTTGCCCAGAGAGGCAGTGGAGGCCCCATCCCTGGAGACACTCAAGGTCAGACCTGATGGTGCTCTGAGCAAGCTGCTCTAGTTCAAGGTGTCCCTGCTCACTGCAGGGATGGGACTAGATGGCCTCTGAAGGTGCCTTCCCACCTAATACAGTCTGGGATTCCATGATCCACATTGTTCCCCTGAACCACAGAGTCCGACATCCGAACGGTGGGGGGACAGCACTGCAGTACATCCGGCTCCGCACCGTACCCCGCCTTCACCCCTCTAGCTTTTGCCTTTCATTTTATAGCCTGGCATTCAGGAACTCTCCCATGCCCCCCAAGGTCGCTCCCTTGGAGCTAGGTGGATTTTGGAATGAAAGGGTTGCTTCGGATACAAGAGCTGGGAACGCATGAATCCTTTTCTGCGGCGCTTCCCACCAGAGCAGCCACTGCCACGTCCCCACCAGTGGCCTCTGGTGCTGCCGCCATCAAACTCCATTAAAATACAGCCCCCCCCATATTAGTACCTTCCCAAAAAGCCATGTTCTCATGCACAGGCCATCCAGCAGCTCCTTTATTTTATTTAAAGCTGCCTGTGTTTGATGCTGTCCCATGGAAACATCATGTGGTCAATCACAGAATCCCAGAATTGTAGGGGTTGGAAGGGAGCTCCAGAGCTCATCAGGTCCAACCCCCTGCCAAAGCAGGGTCCCTAGGACAGGGCACACAGGGAGGCGTCCAGACAGGGCTGGAATCTCTCCAGAGAAGGAGACTCCACACCACCTGGGCAGCCTGTCCCAGGGCTCCCTCACCCTCACTGGAAAGAAGTTCTTCCCCATGTTGGTGCAGAACTCCCTGTGCTCCAACTTGAGGCCATTGCCCCTTGTCCTGTCCCCACAGACACTGAGAAGAGGCTGCCCATGTCACCCTGTGTGATAAAGCAGGCAAGGAGAAGGACACAGCCAGCGCGGCCTGAACAGGCCAGGCGAGGCAGATGAAAGCGGAGCGCTGGAGAGCTGTGCCTGAACTCAAGTTTTTCTTGCAGGAGCAAAAAGATTTAAAGCCAAAAAAAAAGAGGTTTTCTTCCTGAAGACAACAAAGGGGAGAGTGTTTGGTATTTGTTTGATCTCTGTGTAAACTAGTACTTCACATGGGAAATACTCATGTATACAGGAGAGTTATATTACATCGTACCTACACTGGAGCAGGGTGGCTAGACAGGGGGAGAAGGACCTGGGAGTGGGTGACTGCCGACTGACCATGAGCCAGCAGTGTGCCCAGGTGGCCAAGAAGGCCAACGGCATCCTGGCTTGTATCAGACCCAGTGTGGCCACAGGGCCAGGGCAGGGATCGTGCCCCTGGACTGGGCACCGGTGAGGCTGCACCTCGAGTGCTGGGTCCAGTTCTGGGCCCCTCACTACAAGAAGGACATGGAGGTCCTGGAGCCAGTCCAGAGAAGGGCAACCAGGCTGGGGAAGGGGCTGGAGAGCAAACCTTCCCAGGAGCAGCTGAGGGAGCTGGGGGTGTTCAGCCTGGAGAAGAGGAGGCTGAGGGGAGACCTGATCCCCACCTACACTGACCTGACAGGAGGGTGCAGAGAGGTGGGCGATGGTCTCTTCAGCCAGGGGACAGGATGAGGGGCAATGGGCTCAAGCTGTGCCAGGGCAGGGGCAGAGCAGATGGGAGGGAAAAGTTCTTCCTCGAAAGGGTTGTCAGGCACTGGCACAGGCTGCCCAGGGAGGGGGCTGTGTCCCCACCCCTGGGTGTGTTTAACAGACAGGTAGATGAGGTGCTCAGGGATATGGGTCAGCATAGGACAGGAATGGTTGGACTTGATGATCTCAAAAGGTCTTTTCCAGCCTAGTGATTCTGTGATGCATGTAATTCCAAACCTCACTGTCCCCAGCACACACAACAGCCTCAATTATCTGCCCAGCAGTTATCTAATATCCAAGTCCCTGGTTTTACAAGCCTAAATTTACTTTTATAGGGTTTTCTTTCCCCCTCCCTTGATTTTTTCTTTTTACTTAAAAAAAACCCAACTCAAACCCCGAGCCCTTGGAGGTTACAATCTTATATTGATTCCCCTTCTCCCAATCCAATTTTCTCCCCTTCTTTCCTCCAGCTGAAATGCAGAAATCCCTCCCAACACCCACACTTGAGTCTCTCTACTACCTGCAAAAGCGACAGGGAACAACCAGAGCCCCAGAAACACAGAATTACAGCACAGAAACCCAATAATCCAATCCACAGATAATGCTGAGCATCCTCCCCCAGCCCAGGTTTAAGCCCTTACAGTACAGGCAGAGAGATCATTCAACTGGAGGCAAGAACATGCTCCAGGGAATTCAAGCATCAGCAGTGCCCCACCGCTTGCCAGAGAAGGGGGTTCCTGCCCCAGACCTGACTGATGCAACCCCTGAACCTGCACCCTGTCCCAGCACCCATCTCCATCCCTCGATTTAAAACAAGACCTTTGACTTTTTGGTATGAAACATTGTTTGTGTTGATTCTGTTTGGCACATGCCTAACTGATGCTCCAGGCATCTTACAGAAATAATTAAAGGAAGAATTTATTTGTGACGTAATTAAAAAAAAATCTTATTTATAAAAATATCCTCCAATTTCACTTAATATCCAGAAAAATTCCTGAGAATATTGTCTCTACATCCCTTCCCTTCACAAGGCCATCATGATTCTAGTTTCTTTTCCAGAGAGGTTTGTACAGGGCATCAGCAACATCTCCAAAACAGCAGGAACACCATCATCGGTTCTCTCCCATCCACGCATGTCAGTGATGCAACTCCGCTTTCATCCACCACTAGAAATAAATCCCTGCCCCTTGATTGACTCACCTCCTCCCTATAGATCACCCCATGGCCTCCCACCGCTCTGGAGACCTCAGCAGAGGCCACCTCAGGACTAGCAAACCCCCTCACCATTGTGGACTACCATAGGCTGAGGAACATTGTTGCCTTCCTAACAGTCCCAACAGGTGCAGCAGCAAGAGAGCAAAGAGGGGAGCACCTTCAAAGTTCACATCAGGTCTTGGGGAGACCTGGATTTACCAAGCCTGTCACTTGAGCACGCAGTAATTAAGGTTAAAGAGCTCAATGAGCCTGTTAAGACAAGTAATGAGCTTCTCTGACAGACGCCTCCAGTTCTCTTTCACTTTCTCTACACAAGACATCAGGGACTCAGGATGTCTTCTGCCCATGTGTGGCCTTCACTGCAGCACTGTCCAGGCAAAACCACGCTCATTAAGTGCCTGGGTACCCTCTGCAGAGACCTCTCATGTTCCTACAAGAATTTTTCATCCCCAAAAATTCCACTTTAAAACATCCCCTGCGATTCCACAGGCTTCCAGGCCCAATCCCATCGTTTTCTCCACGGTGGATTTGAAACATTTCCCAGCTCCGTTCACAGGCTGTGATGAAACACCATCGAAATATGAAGCAAACCCAACCCAACCGCTGTGGCGGGGAGAACCGTTCCCGCTCCCTAACGGTGGGAGTAGGCCGTGGCCTGGCAGGTGGAAAGCCTAACCAATGCAGCAGCTGCTGAAGGAGGAAAATAAGGTCCCATGCTCCTTCAGCACAACAGATCTTGTCTTTCTGTACATTAGTCAAATAATCAGTGGTCTCCTGCCACAGCTTTTATTCCTGCAAGTATTCCTTGAGCCAGCAGTGTGCCCGGGTGACCAAGAAGGCCAAGGGCATCCTGGCTTGTGTCAGACACTGCATGGCAAGTAGGACCAGGGAGGTGATGATCCCCCTGCACTCAGCATTGGTGAGGCTGCACCTCGAGTGCTGGGTCCAGTTCTGGGCCCCTCACTACAAGAAGGACATGGAGGTCCTGGAGTGAGGCCAGAGAAGGGCAACCAGGCTGGGGAAGGGGCTGGAGAGCAAACCTTCCCAGGAGCGGCTGAGGGAGCTGGGGGTGTTCAGCCTGGAGAAGAGGAGGCTGAGGGGAGACCTCATCACTCTCTCCGACTACATGAAAGGAGGTTGTAGTGAGCTGGGGGTCAGCCTCTTCTCACAGATAACCAGCAACAGGACAAGACGAATGGCTGCCACATCCAGGCAGATCTGAATGTCTCCAGAGAAAAAGACTCCACAGCCTCTCTGGGCAGCCTGTCCCAGGGCTCTGTCACCCTCACTGTGACAAAGTTCCTCCTGACATTCCCATGGAACTTCCTCTGCTCCAGCTGCACCCGCTGCCCCTTGTCCTGTCACTGCCATCCCTGAGAAGAGCCTGGCTCCAGCCTCCTGATACCCCAGGACCCTTGGGGGCACAGCTGCCCAGATTTGCCAGCTTTATTCTTTTGATATACTTTGGATGATCTTAGAAGTTTCTGTGTGTTCATTTCTGCCTGTATCTTGTCTTCTCCTCTGTTCCAAACCAGCAGAATTAATAATTAATGCTGAAAAGCAAGTAACAAAGCAGAGGATGGACAGTTTCTACCGCTGACAGCTCTCAAAACCTTATTGCTCACCTTTCTTGGAGCTTCAGTTCCTCATGTTTTGAGATGCTCAAGCTCTTATAAAATAATAGAAAGTATCAAATAAAACAGAACCTCAGCTCTAATAACAAATTATACTTATAAAGAGGTGGGAAGATAGTTCCCAGTCCTCACAGCCATGGGAGAAGCACTTAAATCAAACACTTCCAGAGCTTTATGCGTGAGGTTTTTAAATACCCACTGTTATATATAAAACTGTCTGACTCATTTCCCAATGGCTGATGTTGGCAGCACGGCAGCTCGGGCTGGCTTCCCATGAAGTGAGCAATCAGCTCTTCCCAGGGAGCAGCACACGTTCCTGCCCCCTTCCTGGAGAGCAGGACTGCAAGCTGCGTGTCCAGAGCACAGACACGATGCCCGTGGCGGCGGTAACTCCAAGCACAAGGATGATGGTAACGAGAGGATTGCCTGCAAGCTCGGGGCTGCCTGTGGGCACACTCATGGCTCTGGGTGGATGTCACCGTGGACATCCGCCTGCCGCTGCCATTGCTCACAGCAGCATCCAGCCTGGGCTCCAGGTGCTGACATGGATGATGTGGTCTGGAGAAGTCCAACACACAGCAGCCAATGGGCAGCAATGCTGTAAGTTACATGGTTTAGGTCCTAGGTAGAACTGCTGCGAGAAAGGACATCCTTGGTAGAGCTCATACTCCACCAGTGCCCAATGGCAAAAGGAGAGCAGCTCCCTGCAGAGTGACGCAGCTCATATTGGTGGAGGATTTCCAAACCAGCAGCATCATTCATTCCCAACGAGCAACCTTGCCATCCTCTGGTTCACCAGCAGTTCTGCACCCATCCTCCTCATCGCCCTCCACTTCCAGTGGGGGCCAATGAGATCCTGGGGTACATCAAAAGGAATGTGGCCAGTAGGTCAAAGAGGTGATCCTCCCTCTCTGCTCTGCCCTGGTCAGGCCCCACCTGGAGTGTTGTGTCCAGTTCTGGGCTCCCTGGTATAAAAAAGAGAGGGATCTCCTGGAGAGAGTCCAGAGGAGGCTATGAAGCTGATGAAAGGCCTGGAGCATCTCCCCTGTGAGGAAAGGCTGAGTGAGCTGGGGCTGTTCAGCCTGGAGAAAAGAAGCCTGAGAGGGGATCTGATCAGTGTTTATCAATAGCTGAAGGGTGGGACACAGGGGGACATGGCCAGCCTCTTCTCAGTGTCTGTGGGGACAGGACAAGGGGCGATGGCCTCAAGTTGGAGCACAGGGAGTTCCACACCAATATGGGAAGAACTTCTTCCCAGTGAGGGTGAGGGAGCCCTGGGACAGGCTGCCCAGGGGGTGTGGAGTCTCCTTCTCTGGAGAGATTCCAGCCCTGTCTGGACGCCTATCTGAGTGACCTGTCCTAGGGACCCTGCTTTGGCAGGGGGTTGGACCCGATGAGCTCTGGAGCTCCCTTCCAACCCCTGCGATCCTTGATTCTGTGATATCACGATTTGGTGATGTGACTTAATCATATGAAAACACCTTGATGAAGCATAAACATGACAAAAAAGAAAACTCAGCTGAGTTTTCCAAACTGGTGCCAGGATCTTTTAACAGGAAACATCTGATGTTACACTGAAAATATTTATTAAGAGAATCCACTTAATTTTCTAGATCTTCAAAAAATAAATACTAGAGGAAAAATTAATATTTCTTCCCCCCCAATCATTTTTAATGGAATCCAGAAGAAAAAGAATATTAATACTCAGTGAACTCATTTCCTTTGATGTCTATATAATACGCAGTGACCCGTAAGTGGAATGAGCTAAAACTGTCATAAATTCATTATGAGAAACCATTCTTTGAAGAATATCACTGCAAATTTCAACTGAAACAGGCAATATGGAAATAAGCTAATTGCCTGGTGTTTAAAATAACTGGTTCTCCTATTTCAGCTCAAAAAAAACCAGTGGAGAGGCTGGTTTATGGAAATGGAGATGTTGTAATGACTTAGCACTGACAGCACAGGGCAGCACTCGTTTGGGATCTCAGGCTTTGGGGGAAAAAAATCCAAACCCAACCCAACAGTGATCCGAAGATTTTGAATTTCCCTGGGAAATATCAAAGGGCACCTGAGAGGAGGAGCAGCATTGAACACCCTGATCCAGACCCTACAGAAACCACATCCAACAACCAAGCCCATATTCCCAGGGGAATCGCTTAGGTATCTCCTACTAGCAGTAAGAAAGCCAAATTCCTCTTTACCAAGCAGGACACACCACTTGTGTTGCCTGCTCTGTCCCAGAATCGCTCCGGGCGGCTGTGCCTGGGGGAAAGGACACTGGAGGAAAGGACATCACTGCCCTTGCAGCTGCCTGGGGCAGGGAGGTTCATGGCCACCGCAGCCTGCGAGGCACAGGATGCTGCCTCCTTTTATCCTGACATGAACCCTGCCACTTCCAGCAGAAAGGAGCCCATCACCCCTTCATTTCGTCACTTTTTAACTTTAATCCCTGGCTTTCCTTTACTTACTCATTCTGGAGCTGCGTTTCATAGCGGTGGCTTTTGTTCTGGGGTTTGTTTTTCGGGAATAGGAGAGAGGAGCAGTCCCCATGGGGAGCATCCCTGCGCTGGTCTGCCTGGAGCCTGTGGGACCTGTTTCCCCAGACCTTCCTCGGGGCTCTGGGGTTTGGCTGAGGCAGGATCTAGGCAAAGTGGATGCCTCTCCTTGTGGGAAAGCGTGTGGGGGAGTAGCCTTGCTTTGCAGCCCTCAACTTTTCCAACTCTCACGGCTACGGGAGATGCGATGGGTGGGCAGTGTGACAACCCCTGAGCACTATCAGGTCTCCCTGCACATCTGGAGATGCTTTGTCTACTTGTTATTTTTCTGCCCCAGAAATGAAAGGAAAAGGACACCTCTGGGGTTTTTTCCCCTTCCAGAATGACCCAAGTGGGTTTTCCAATGTGTTTTTTGGGGGTTTTTCTCCCTGCCTGGATTGCAACACAAGAACCAACATCATCCTCGAGCTGAGCTGAGATTTTGTATCTGAAAATAGGAGAAGGGAAAACAAGGCAGCAAGAGGCAGAGAAATTAACAGCCTCTCCTTTATATATAGAAGATATCTAGATATCTATCCCTGATGATGAAATCATCATGGCTTATACCTGGAGCTGACACCACACCAGTGGTGGGACAGGTTTTCCTGGATGGTGCTGCCTCTACAGCACTGAAAGCAAATGAGGGGTCCACACAGGGTTTAACACACCAAAGTGCTTCAGGATAGCCAGAGCCAAAGAAGGCCACCGAGATGATGAAGGGAGTGGAACCCCTTGCTTATGAGGACAGGCTGAGGGAGCTGGGTCTCTAGCTTGGAGGAGACTGAGGGGTGATCTTATTAATGTTTATAAATATGTAAAGGATGAGAGTCAGGAGGATGGAGCCAGGCTCTTCTCAGGGATGGCAGCGACAGGACAAAGGGCAGCAGGGGTGATTCTGTGAAAACCACTTCTTTCTAGGGGCTTGAGGGCTGTTGGTCCTGGCTATCCCTGGTTTCTTTCCCCTTCTAAGCAAAGCACAAACAAGTCCTATCCTGAAATCCTGTGTTTCAAAACACAATGACGTTGCAAAATGCTTTAAACTAAAAAATTAGGAAACTCAACCTGAAATCTTAGCACTGCAGCATCCATTAACATGACACTAACTTCTATAAAGCTCTTCCCCAGTGTACCACAAGTGTACCACTACAGTCCCAGCATGCTGTGATAGCTGGACCTTCCCACACAGCAGCTGGAAGCTTCCCTTGCAATCACAGAATCACAGAACATCAGGAGTTGGAAGGGACTGCTGGAGATCATCTAGTCCAACCCCCTGCCAGAACAGGATCACCCAGGCTAAATCACACAGGAACGCATCCAGGTGAGTTCTGAATGTCTCCAGAGAAGAAGACTCCTCGGTCTCCTCTTCTCCAAGCTAAAGAGCCCCAGCTCCCTCAGCCTCTCCTCATAAGGATGGTATTCCACTCCCTCCATCATCTCTGTGGCCCTGTGCTGGGCTCTTCCAAGGAGTTCTGTGTCCTTCTTGAGCTGAGGGACCCAGAACTGGACACAATATTCCAGGTGTGGCCTCACCAGGGCAGAGCAGAGGGGGAGAAGGACCTCTCTTGACCACCCTTCTAACACACCCCAGGACACCATCGCTCAGTGAGCCGCAGCGGCTTTAAACACTTTTAACGCATCAGATTCATCGTATTCCCAGGCTTCAACTTGCACTTGTGCTATTCTGCATAGGCAGGAAGGAAAACACCATGACTCCCCCCAACAAATTAAACCCCCAGAGTGGTGGCTAGCTTATTTCTTCATAGGGGCTGGTTTTATTTAGTGCTCAAATTGGGCAACTTGGTACTGAAATTCACAAGCTGTACCCCTAAACGGATCTGGAATTCAGACAGGTGCTGATATTTGCACTGCCCTTCACAAACCATCCATGGTGGGTGCATCTGTAACCCCCATTTCCAATGACATGATTCACAGCAGCTTTGGGGGTTGGACCCAATGATCTCTGGAGGTCCCTTCCAACCCCTGTGATTCTGGGATTCCCTTTCCCATTCTATGGTTGATATAGTTATTACCCTGGTTTCATTCCTCATTTTCTGCTGGGCTTTTCATTTCATACACCTCATCAGAACCAGATGAGGTTCAACAAAAGCAAGTGTAAAGTCTGGCACCTGGGAAGGAACAACTGTTTCTACCAGTACAGGCTGGGGTGACCTGCTGGAGAAGAGCTCTGAGGAGAAGGACCTGGGGGTCCTGGTGGATGACAGGGTGGCCATAAGCCAGCAGTGTGTCCTGGGGGCTGAGAGAGACAATGGGATCCTGGGGGCATCAGGAGGAGTGTGGGCAGCAGGTCAAAGGAGGGGATCCTCCCCCTCTACTCTGCCCTGGTCAGGCCCCACCTGGAGTGTTGTGTCCAGTGCTGGGCTCCCTGGGATAAAAAGGACAGGGATCTCCTGGAGAGAGTCCAGAGAAGGGCTACAAAGATGATGAAGGGCCTGGAGCATCTCCCCTGTGAGGAAAGGCTGAGGGAGCTGGGGCTGTTCAGCCTGGAGAAGAGAAGACTAAGGGGGGACCTAATTAATGTTTATAATTATCTTAAGCAGGGGATGCAGGGGGAATCAGCCAGCCCCTTTTCAGTGTCTGTGGGGACAGGACAAGGGGCAATGGCTGCAAGTTGGAGCATAGGAAGTTCCACACCAACATGGGGAAGAACTTTTTCCCAGTGAGGGTGAGGGAGCCCTGGGACAGGCTGCCCAGGGGGGTGTGGAGTCTCCTTCTCTGGAGAGATTCCAGCCCTGTCTGGACGCCTATCTGAGTGAAATGTCCTAGGGAGCTGCTTTGGCAGGGGGTTGGACCCGATGATCTCTCGAGGTCCCTTCCAACCCCTACGATTCTGTGATTCTGTGATTCTATGATCTATCAGATCCCACTGTCTGCTTGTAACATATCACTGCAGACATTGATAGCTGGTGTTGAATACAGAGCTACAGGCACTGAGGATTTGCAATCCTCAATCAGAGCTGGATGATAGATGGAGAACTGGGCTGAGAAGCTTGAGACGTAGGTAGGAAGTAACAGCACACACAAGGCTGGGAAAAATTATACTTGCAGGTGTAAGTGGGGTGGAAATTTATACTTATTGGGGGGGAAAATAAAGGCAAAGTGTTGTTGGTGTTATTAAAGGCAGAGTGAGAGACAGCAAGAGCAATGGAGGGAAGCAATTTTCTTCCAGCTCCGGCAGGAATTCATCTCAAGCTCTAACACGCAATTTCACTACAGAGCTTCAAGACAAAGCAGAGGATTATGGCCCATTGTTTGGAGGGTTTGGGTAACAAAGCATAAAATTCCCAATAAGCAGCTTTCTGAGTCAGCACAGACCAGGGAAAGATTTCTATTAGGATAAGTGACAAAAACACCCCCAAAACAAGAAACACTGAGTTAACCATTGCCCCACAAAACAACCCAACCCAAAACACAAGAAGGAAAAACCTTTGGTGTTTTTGAAATTTTGGATTTTCAGAGGTATCTCTGCAATCACAAACTGTCCAGAAGAAAAACTGATACAGCTCATGGAGTTTGCCAACGCAACACTTAGCCACAGGAATCACAGAATCATAGAATCCCAGCCTGGTCTGGGTTGGAAGGGACCCCAAGGATCACACAGCTCCAACCCCCTGCCACAGGCAGGGACACCAACCTCCAGGACTGGAGCTACACAAGGTTGCCCAGGGACCCAGCCAACCTGGCCTTGAACACCCCCAGGGATGGGGCACCCAACCCCTCTCTGGGCAGCCCCTTCCAGCCCCTCACCACTCTCTCTGCAAAGAACTTCCCCCTAAGATCTCATCTCCCCCTTCCCTCCTCCAGCTTCACTCCATCCCCCTTGTCCTGCCAGTCTCTGCCCTTTGAACAAGCTGATTCCCTCCTGTTCCTCTGCTCCCTTCAGGGACTGGCAGGCTGCAATGAGGTCCCCCCACAGCCTTCTCTTCTCCAGGCTGGACAAGCCCAGCTCCCTCAGCCTCTCTCCATAGGGGAGCTGCTCCAGTCCTCTGAGCATCTTCATGGCTCCTCTGACCCCTCTCCAACAGTCCCACATCTCTCTTGTCCTGGGGCCCCAGCTCTGGACACAGGACTCCAGCTGGGGCCTCACGAGTCCTTTCCAAGCAAGAAATTAAGAGATGTTTAGACACGGTCCAATGTGTTAGTGGCTTCTGTCAGACCTGTGGGTTTGGTTTACAATGGATTTTGCCTTTTAAAGGAATAAAACTCCCTGATTTTTAGTTTTCCAAAGTAACAAAACCAGTTACACACTCGATTAGCCAAACCCCCCCAAACACACCCAGATCCTCTGAGTGGTGAACTCAAGGTTGGTAAAACTCGGGTTTGGAGCAGGTGTATCAGAAAGCACTGAAACACTCTTCACCACTGACTCAACAAGCCATATACCCTCCCCAAAAAAGAGCAGGGCTCATCTCTGCCCCAGTGGGGTTTCACTGTGAGTCTGGGGAGAGGTGAGGTTTAGTTTGAGGTTTTAAGCCCATCACCTCGCGCGGTGTGTTAGCACCAAGCTGTGTGTGCAGACAGCATCTCCTGGGCTGCACCCACACCAACAACCTTTGGGGACCCCAATCTGCCCCAGGCAAAGCCAGCCTGGTGTCAGGGACCCCAATAAAGCCCCGCAGCCAGCCCTTCTGCTTCTGAATGTACACACAGCATGAGAGCTGCTCTCAGCTCCGGGAATAACCCCACACTCAGGAGTCTCTATACACAATCACGTCTCATCAGCACAATTCCTGTGGAATTTTGACTATATATCCCAACACTTGTGATGAATAAATGTAGGCAGCCTTGCAAAATGGTACAGATTACTTCTTTCTTTCATCTATCTACTGATTCTTTACAGATCAGACTCAAACATCCCTGTTTTAAGTGATGCAGCTATTAAAACACCTGGTGGTATCTGCCAGCATGTGGTGTGACCCAAAGCATCCAGCACCTAATCCTGCTACATCCCATTCCCATCAGCAGGCTACGAGGATGTGTCACTGCCAGCTCAAGGTTTTCCCCACCAAGAGCAACGAGTGGCCTGATTCCAAAAGTGGAGGTGCCTGGGAACGTGCCGGGATCCAGAGGTACCAGGAGCAAAACCAGGAGCAGAGAGATCCCCGCAGCAAGCAGAGGAGCACAGGAACACCCTGGGTGAAGAAGTGAATCAGGCCGATGGATATGAAGGACCGGCAGGAGAACAGTCAGTGACTCTGAGAGAGTCTGGAACAACCTTGGCTATTTGATCTTCTCTTATTTCAATTCACAGAGCCCTTCGACTGGGCCAGAAAACGTCTTCACACGGAGCATCTCCCATTTCCCCTGGCACACAGCCCCAGCGCAGCCATTCCCATTGCTGCCGACACATCTGAGGAGGATCTCTGCTTTACCAGGGCAGCCCTGCTCAAGTCTTGAGCCCTGCTGAAGCTCCAGGTTGAAGCAGAGAAGATGATGACTCACCGAGAGCCTCCTCTCTCCTCCCCCAAGGATCCCCACGCTTGTACCAGCCCACCTCCAGCTCTCACCTTAAACAGAACAAGACCCTGACCACAGGACCCCAGTACAAAATGACAATTTGCCTGGTGTCTGCCATGTCATAGAATCATAGAATCACAGAATGATAGAATTGTAGGGGTTGGAAGGGACCTCGAGAGCTCATCAGGTCCAACCCCCTGCCAAAGCAGCTCCCCAGCTCATATTGCACAGGGAGACATCCAGATGGGTCTTGAATATCTCCAGAGAAGGTCCTCCCATCCTCTTCATCTACTATTTCCACCCACCCCAACCCAGAAATATTGCAACACCAAAGGCAACGATGGCACCACATCAAAGAGTTATAAGGGAAGCGGTTTTCCTTTTGCTTGAGAGGAGATTTTATATTTCTTTTTAAAGTGAGACTTCAAAATACCTTTAAAAAAAGTAACAGTGATGACCATGGGACCAAAAAATCCCGTGGCATCCAAGGAAAACCATTCAAGCCCAAGTATCAGAGGAAAAGAGAACCCACACGGCAGCAGTTTCCAGGGAACCAGCTCCAATGACATTCAGATTATACATCTCATCCGTGTTTCTGAAGGAGATAGGAATTAGCAGCCCTGTGACAATCAAGAAACGTGGGATTAAGAAACAAGAGGGAAGGAGGGGAGGGAAAGGGGCTGGTTGATTCTCCCACCACCTTTTCTCGTTCCTAAAATTTCCGTTGCCTGGAAATGGCTGGTGAGAAGCTGGGATTATGTAAGCACTTGCCAACTTTTCACACAGTAAGAAAACTAAAGCCTGAGTGATGGGTAGCTTAACCCATCTTCTAAGCAGTGAACTAAAACGTGTTTACTAAGGAGAACTCAAACAGTGAAACCCCTTTAGAAACCCCAGGAGTGAGGAGGATTTGGCAATTCCCAGGATTAGGAAGCTGCATACATTACAGACAATGTAATCTCCTTAGAGGAAAATGAGGAAAAGGAAAATAAAGCTTTTCCCATGTGCTAGATGGAGGGGGTGGGGGTGGTTGTTTTCAAATATATCTATCTGCTGGCCGACTGAAGGCTTTCTTGGGTTATTGTCTGCTTTTTCTTCTCCTGATAGAGATGCCTGGGAGGAGAGCTCTACCAGCCCTCCAACTCCACACACAGTCCCACCTCCCAGCAAGCCATGACCCAGTGGTAACACCACAGCAAGACCCGTGCTGCAGAAATGGCTTTTGCCCCAATTTCATCAGGCTAACACTGAGGTGTTACCAGCAAGCAGGCACCAAATCTCTCTCTGGAGTTTTGAGTACATCCCTCAGCAGACCAGAGCTTCCCCACACTCTCCCTTGCTGTCAATCAAGGGGCACGTTCTGCAAACAGGAATTTAAATACAGCTGAAGGTCACTTTAAAATTTCAACTGCTAGGTTTTTTGGGATGTTTATCCAAAAAAAAACCCCAACCAACCAAACCCAAAACCTGAGGACTGACCTCATTATCCCTTTTTCTGTGTTTACCAACAAAGCCCTGGGGTTTTGGAGCAAAAACCCCCTTTGCAGTCAAGCTTCTTCCAGTTCAAGCAACCCCACTTATGCTGGTAACGCAGAACACACCGTGCCTGCACTGAGACCCTAAAACCCCTCCAAACCCTGCTGCAAGCTGAAGCTGTGCCATCCACTGGAGCTTCAGCAAGGCTGAAGGGGAAACTGTGTGGTGTCACTGCTCAACCATTGCTTGAGCAACAAGGTCAGGCCTGCTATTCACTACAGCAATGCACATGTAGTTGTGTACTGCAGTGTGTCTAGAAGATGGGGTATGAAGCATCCCAGTTGCCTGGAGCTCACTTACATCTTCAGGAAAAGACCAAAAAATCCCAAACAGAGCTTTTTTCTACAGACACCCAGTGATGGCAACAGGTAAATCCTCAGCTGGTGATAACGGTTATGGCTCTGCTGCAACCTGCTGCTGCTGTTCCCCCTTAGTGATGGAGGGAAGGACAACCTCCCACCCCCCATTCCTAGGTGGAAAATAGCTGCAGTGAAGGAGTTGCACCAGATGGGAATTTTCACACCCAACCGTTTAATTGTGGGTTGGCTTTGAAAAGTTAAACTGGGCAAAGCCCCAGTTAGCCAGTTACCACATCACCATCCTTTCAGCTTCAGAAGAGAAGGAACAACTGCTCAGAAATGCCAGAAATGAGTCAATGGGACTTTTTAAGCAGCTTCAACAGCCTCCTGGTTATTCCACGTAGGACTAAGAGTTTACCTGGGGTTTCCTTCCCGTAAGCGGAACTACGAGCCGGCAAGGTGCTCAAATCAGGGAAAAAGGAACACAGGGAAAGGGATTCCTGTGCCTTCTGTGTGAGGAATATGTTGCTTTTTCCATTGCAAAGTGCCTTCCTTGTGGATTTAAAAACACGTAAAACCAGGAAGCGTGGAGCAAGTAACACCTACACAAGTAGGTTGTTTCCTTAACGGCAGCGCACCGCGGGTTTCCTACCAACACGTTCGCAACGCAGGCAGGGACATTTCCAAGTACAGGTATTTGGGTCTGCAAAGGAGGTGAGGGGATATCACTGTGCAAGCACTCACTGCAAGATCATAGAATCATAGAATCACAGACTGGTCTGGGTTAGAAGGGACCCCAAGGATCAGAGAGTTCCAACCCCGTGCCACAGGCAGGGACACCAACCTCCAGGCCTGGAGCTACACAAGGTTGCCCAGGGACCCAGCCAACCTGGTCTTGAACACCCCCAGGGATGGGGCACCCACCCCCTCTCTGGGCAGCCCCTTCCAGCCCCTCACCACTCTCTCTGCAAAGAACTTCCCCCTAAGATCTCACCTAACCCTTCCTTCCCTCAGCTTCACTCCATCCCCCTTGTCCTGCCAGTCTCTGCCCTTGAACAAGCTGATTCCCCTCCTGTTCCTCTGCTCCCTTCAGGGACTGGCAGGCTGCAATGAGGTCCCCCCACAGCCTTCTCTTCTCCAGGCTGGACAAGCCCAGCTCCCTCAGCCTCTCTCTGTAGGGGAGCTGCTCCAGCCCTCTGATCACCTTCGTGGCTCCTCTGACCCCTCTCCCACAGTCCCACATCTTTCTTGTGTTGGGGCCCCAGCTCTGGACACAGGACTCCAGCTGGGGCCTCCTGAGGGCAGAGCAGAGAGGGACAATCCCCTCCCTGTCCCTGCTGCCACCCCTCTGCTGATGGAGCCCAGGATCCCATCACCCTTCTGAGCTGCAGGAGCCACTGCTGGCTCAGGGGAAGTTTCTCATCCACCAGAACCCCCAGGCCCTTCTCAGCAGGGCTGCTCTCCAGCAGCTCTTCTCCCAGCCTGTATCTGTGTCTGGGATTCCTCCAGCCCAAGTGCAACACCTGACACTTGGCAGTGTATGAAGTAGAGATGAAGTAAATCCTAATTCAGAAAGAGAAGCAGGAGAAAGTCATGTTTTGCACCTTGGATTCCAGCTTTGTGGAGTTACCAAGCACGTTCTGGAGCACATCCTCTGGCCGCGCGTGCGCCGCAGCCCGGATGTGCCGCACGCTGCACAGTTCATCACAAAAGCAGAGCCACGTTATTTCATTAGATAAGTGATAAGTTCGATCCTTACCAAGTTTTCTTGGTTCCTGGCTGCTATTTTCTGATCATCTTCTCCCCCATTTTTCATGTATTTGACCTCTTCCACTGGTTTGATCCTATACTCATCTGAGCACCAAGAAAAAAACAAACAAAAGAAAACAAAAAAATTGAACCAGTGTAGTTCAGGAGCTGGGGAAAAAACCCAAAAACCAAAGGAAAGAAAAAAAAAAACCCAAGCTAAAACCAAAGCAGCTGACTAGAAATGACCCTAACTAAGCAAAGCAACTGAAAACATACATGTATATCATTTCAAAGGCTTCAATGGGACCTACACCAAGGAAGTTTTGATCCTGACTGAAGCTTCACCAAGGATTATTATCTTGTTCTGGCTTCCAGAAATTATTCAGTAGCTCTCTGGCCTGGAAGAGCCATGGCACTGGGATCAGGGGACGTGTGGTACGTGTGTTCCTCCAAACCCTCACTTTTCTGTACAAGATGTTTAATACAAACACGTTCTTTGGTCCTGCACCCTCCCTGGGTTTGTGGGCAAACAAGTGATGTACAGTAGTTACTACACAGAGGAACCTGCTCCTAGATGCTCCTGGCATTGTAGAAACCTCTTCTAAAAGCAAAGCTGATGGAAGATACTTAAAATTTAAGTTAAAAACTGGGGAAAAAAACCCCAACCCCCACACCAAAATCCACTGCTGCTGCTGTTGTTGTTATTATTATTATTACTACTACTACTACTTTGGTTTTCCTCCACTGTTTTAAGAGAGCTAAAACAAAGGTATAAACCATACAGGCACGCAGTGATTTCCAGAGCCCCATTCTGAGCATCCTCCTCTTCCCACTCCCCTTCTCCCACCACCCCCAGCACCATTGTTCCTGAACATCACCGTTACCCAGACAAAAAGCCAGCATGAAAATAAGTAAAGTAAGATTCCTTGTTTCCCCTTAACATTCCCAGCTTAAAACATTCCCAGCTCCAGTGGCAGGATGGAAATATAATGTATTTAAATATATTTAAATAATATTCTATATATAATATTTTATGACATATATTATATAATAGTATATATAACAAAATTATATATTATCTATTATATAGTTATATATAGGATTATATCTAAAATATATTCTATTTCCATATGTAAATATCATCATTAATATTATTAACTATACATGTGTTATGCCACAGTAACTTGTCAGCTTCAATAAAGGGATTTATTTGGTTTTTCCTTTGGTGGGACCTGGTGGGATTTGGGGCAGAAGTGATTTATCTCCCCAGCCCAGGAAGCTAGCACTCATGGTGCCAACACTACCCTTCCTCAGCCACATTTTGCTCTGGTTATCTTGGAGTCTATTGGAAAAACACCCAAGGTTTTACACCCACACACCTCCAGATGGGATATATAACACAGCAGAAGAACTTTACCCTGGGTAAGTGGAAAATGTTAATACAAAATGAAGTGGGATGCACAGTGTCTGGGGAGTGGAAGGCAAAACCTGGGCAAATGGAAAGAAATTGGGCTGCTTTTGGGTTGTTTTTTTTTTCCTTGGGGTTTTCAAGGAATTTATTGCAATTTCTAAGGGAAAAACAAAACACAAGTAGATTGTTCTGGGTTACTGTTAAAAATAAAGAATCAGAATTATTTAGATGGAAGCGTGTTTTCAGGAAACTATTAGAATCACAGAATCACAGACTGGTTTGGCTTGGAAGGGACCCCAAGGATCACACAGCTCCAACCCCCTGCCACAGGCAGGGACACCAACCTCCAGGCCTGGAGCTACACAAGGTTGCCCAGGGACCCAGCCAACCTGGCCTTGAACACCCCCAGGGACGGGACATCCACCCCCTTCCTGGGCAGCCTGTTCCAGCACCTTAACCACAGACTGTATACATAAATTAAGCCTAATTTGGAAACAAAACTTACTTTTTTTTCCTAAACACAACACAGACTTGCATTTGGCCTAGTCCACAGCTATGCTTTTTTATAAAGGAATTTGAAGAAACCTGGAATTTATCAAACAGCAGCACCTCAGGTGCAGTCTCCCAACGAACACTGGAGTTTAAGGCACCATTATTAGACCAGTAAACACAAACAACTTTCCCATATTATCTTTTTTTCTCTTTTTTAAAATGGAATTTAGGTAGCCTGGGGGTGAGAATTTGTAGACCCAAAAAGGCTGAACATAATAAGGCCTGAGAATCAGAAGTACTTGACTGGCTGTGATATCTATTGTAAAGTCTGGCACCTGGGAAGGAATAACTGTTCATATCAGTACAGGCTGGGGGTGACCTGCTGGAGAGGAGCTCTGAGGAGAAGGACCTGGGGGTCCTGGTGGATGACAGGGTGGATGAGCCAGCAGTGTGTCCTGGGGGCTGAGAGAGACAATGGGATCCTGGGGGGCATCCGGAGGAGTGTGGGCAGCAGGTCACAGAGTGCCAAGCAGCTGGCAACACCAGCACCCCGATGCGTGTTGAGCAAGCGGTGACTGTACCACCACCCGACAAACAACAGGCGAACGTAGCGCTGGCCTGTGGGAAGCGAGTGATCGACCTGATTTTGGTGAATATGAGCAGAAGAGAGGACTGAGCCAGGAACAACTGCTTTATCAGATACTGAGATGGAGGGAACACAGCAGCGATGTTAAGTTTGAAGTAATATTATTACTCATAAGTTCCTGTCATTTCCCAGCACAAGGAAAATATTTTCCTTAAAATAGGGAGCACAAACACAATTTATTGGCAGTGTGAGCTCATGTGGAGTAGTGCTGGAGGTAGGCATAATGGATATGATTCCACTTGCAAAGGGGAAAAAACCCAGCTAAGTAATTATACTGCCACAGAAAGAAAAAGGAGGCACATCCAGCTCACCACAAGCCCTACAGCTTCCCGGCTACGAGGAGAGATACCTGGGAACATCTGCTTTCAGAGCTAGATGACACACTGAGGAAAAACCCTCCTCAGGGAGGCTCTTCAGAAGGATCTGGACAGGCTGGATCCATGAGCAGAGACCAATGGGATGAGGTTCAACAAGGCCAAGGGCAGAGTCCTGCACATGGGATGTAACAAACCCGAGCAGTGCTACAGGCTTAGGGGAGACTGGCTGGAGAGCTGTCAGGCAGAGAAGGATCTGGGGGTGTTGGGTGACTGTGACTGACCATGAGCCAGCAGTGTGCCTGGGTGGCCAGGAAAGCCAACAGCATCCTGGCTTGTGTCAGAGCCAGCGTGGCCACAAGGCCAGGGCAGGGATTGTGCCCCCCACCCACTGTTGAGGCTGCCCCTCGAGTGCTGGGTCCAGTTCTGGGCCCCTCACTACAAGAAGGACATGGAGGTCCTGGAGCGAGTCCAGAGAAGGGCAACCAGGCTGGGGAAGGGGCTGGAGAGCAAACCTTCCCAGGAGCGGCTGAGGGAGCTGGGGGTGTTCAGCCTGGAGAAGAGGAGGCTGAGGGGAGACCTGATCCCCACCTACACTGACCTGACAGGAGGGTGTAGAAAAGTGGGCGATGGTCTCTTGTTTCATGGGGTGCATGGTCAGTAATAGCTGTAAGTAAGTATGAAAATTAGAGTACAGATCAGTTACAGTGATGGGCTTTTGATGTCTTCCCTGAAGGTAACCTCTGGAGGCACCTGCAAAAACAACTACCCAGGTTTCGCTTGATAAGATGTGTCCCTGGAACTGAAGAAGTGAAGGCTGCTGAATTCACCTTCTGGTCTTCACTTTTGGGTTTCTACTGAAGCAAGTCCAGCCCCAGGGGAGATGTCATTCTGAGCAATCAGAAATGAACCCAGAGAAATCCCAAACTGTTAATTAGGTCCTATGTGTTCTCAATCAAGTCTGACAGTCCCCAAGACCCTTAAAACTGCGAGATGTTCAGGATAAAGGGAAAGATACAAAGTTCTCCCCTTGCTCTATCTTGACTACCATCTGTTTTATTTTTCCTACCTGCAGCCTTACATCACCAGCCAAACCACAGCACAGCATCGTGACGCTCCTTCCCTGTGCAAAACTGGAGATGGAGAAGGCAATACAACGGAACCATTAGGACACCATCACTCAGGGTGGGGGGTATCCAAGATAAACACATCTTTTACGCTTCTTCCACACGTAGCAGTACAAATCAAGTCCTCTTCTTCCATTGTCTGGTATATTACAGCAAAGGAAACCATCTCCAACAAATCAAGGGGGGTGGGGGGTGTTGCAGAGAATACTGAGCCAAAGAGAAGCAGCCCAGCTGAATCAGAGCGAAAAACAACTTAGATGAACTACAAATAGAAGGTAGAAGGACTGTTGAGTGCAAACACCCCATGGCAACACTCATCAGAAGACACTGACCAGAGAGCAGGAACGCTTCTAGCACGAAACCTCTTTGGAAGGGCAAGGGAAGGAGAATTTTAAGCTGAATGTGCTGCAAAAATTCTCAGTAGGCAAATCCTATGAATGAAGATCTCCATCTGGAAACAGATAATTCTACTCAAACATGTCACCCCGTTGCCATGGTAATGGGACAATGAAAACCAGCACTCATTAATAATGATTTCAGTGATAAATGAGCATATCAACTTATAATATTGAAACAATTACTGGAGAGGGGGAAGAAACCTGTGGTTGTTCCTAGAAGAAACATTTCTTTGGCACTTCCAGACATTGCTGGATCTCTGGAAGTGCCAAAGAACGTCAGCAATGACGTCATTTCTGGCTCAGTTTAAAAAAATAAAGCATCCCCCCCCAAAAAAAAAGCGTAACTCCACCAACCCAGTCACTGTGACTTTGGGAGAAATCTTTTGTTCAGCATCAAGTCCTACAAAATAAAATCAATCCCTCAAAAACCTGCTGAGTTACATTGCTTTCCTGTTTCAGACAGCGGAGGACGAACCGTTCTGGCTCTGCTGTCATCAGCAGGGGAGATGGGTGAGCTTCTCTTCTCTATTTTTAGTGTCATACCCAGTATCAGGCAGGGGGTAAGTGCTACTTCAGTCCCACCACTGCTAAGTCCCTAACCACACCTTCATTTCCCCGTGCTTCAGATGTACTCTCCAGCATCCCTCACCTTTGTATCAGAGGGCATGCCAAGATTGATCCTCCACCCATGAGGAAACACATGCCTGCTCTGTAAAATGTAAACTCTGTGCCTACCAAATTTCTCTGTGCCCCTTCTGTCAGGTGCAGGAACTACTCCTACTGCCACCATCACGAGAACTACCAGGGATGGAAGATTCATGTGCTCTCCTCTCCGAAAGACCTGAAAGCTAAAAGCTTTATTTAGATGAAGCGCTGGGTGGCTCCTTCTAAAAATGTTCCTTAAAAGTCATAAGGGATGTGATGCAGCTTAACTGAGTCCTCTAACAGCAGGTGAGACGCTGAGATGCTAAACACACACCACACAGAACATCATCTCTGCTGCTGCTGCAAAGGGGGAATGCTCTGAGCTGCATGGCTACGCTGGTAGGGCTTGAGCAGCTGTGGGCTTAACTCTAGAAAGAGCCAGGCCAGACATCAGGAGAAATCATTAACTGACAGGCCAGTTAAGGAGCAAAATGAGGTTGCTCGGGTGGTTGCAGTTTCCATCCTCAGAGGTCTTTAAGAAGCAACACCCCTGAGGGCCCTGGGTTGAAATCCATCCTGGTTTGGAGCACAAGAGGGGCAAGATGAGCATTTTGGATTACTCCAGCTCTGCTACTGTATGTATCAACTGTCTGGGTATCAGCAGAAGCTATGTCAAAGATCCAAAAACAAGTCAACTGTTAGAGAAAGGAGGCAAAAATCCAGTAAATCAATGTTTCTCAAACTGCCTACTGGGAACTGGAGGACTTCTCAGCAGCATCTTGGCTCCCGCTTCAAGTGCTTTAAGAAAGCAGCATCATGTGGTTTTCAGGTTTTATGGGGTTATTTTGCTTCTGATTCAATTGTTGGGATTCAAAGCTGAGGGGTGATTTTTGATCTGCCTGGACATGGGTTGAGAGTGAAATTTCACTGCAGATCAACCAGCACTGGGTGAGCAGCTTGTCATCTTCCTCTGTCACCGGCCCTCAGGACTATCAACTCACAGGCAGCTCTTGATCTGAGTCTTCACGTTGGGTTTACTAACATGAACTGAACAGAAGGAAAGTGTCCCTTGAGAAAACACAGGCTGGCCCTTTGGAAAATGGTCATTCACTGAAGTCACCTGTAACTTAATCCGATCCCAACTCCAGCCCGTGCCGGATGCTGAGGCACTGAGCACCACCAGACATGGAACAGAGCCCAGGTGCACAAACAGCACGCTGATTCTGCCATGGAAAGGTAAAACATCTGACAGAAAAAAGCTGGGAGGCACTACATGGATCGCTGCACGCTCAGAAGATCGCCCTCAAGTATTTTTGCTTGTCCCTACACAATCCTAACACGCGTCAAGAAGGAATCACAGAATCACACAATGGTTTCAGGTGGAAAAGACCTTCAAGATCATCGAGTCCAACCATCTATCCAGCCCTGCTAGGTCCAGCACTAGACCATGTCACCAAGCACAACATCTACTCTTCTTTTAAACCCCTCCAGGGATGGTGGCTCACCCACCTCCCTGGGCAGCCTGTGCCAGTATCTGATGACCCTTTCAGTACAGAAATTCTTCCTAATATCCAACCTAAACTTCCCTCAACACAGCTTCAGGCCGTTTCCCCTTGTCCTGTCACCAGCTACCAGGGAGAAGAGACTGACCCCCACCTCACTACAACCACCTTTTAGGTAGCTGTAGAGAGCAATAAGATCTCCCCTCAGCCTCCTCTTCTCCAGACTAAACACCCCCAGCTCCCTCAGCTGCTCCTCATAAGATTTGTCTTCTAAACCCTTCCCCAGCCTGGCTGCCCTTCTCTGGACATGCCCAAGGATCTCAATAACCTTCTTGTAGTGAGGGGCCCAAAGCTGAACACAGTACTCCAGGTGCAGCCTCACCAGCACTGAGTATAGGGGAAGGATCACTTCCTTACTCCTTCCCTACTCACGTGTACTACTTACACATGAGAATGCTAACTCCTGCTTCTGCACAAGGGAGAGGTGACTGCCAGAGTTGAGTTTCTGCAGGGAATGAAGGAGACCAAGACGTCCAGAGGAACAGAACATAGATCCTACCTGGAGGACTTCTGCCGTCCTGGAAGGACACTTGCCACCCTAAAGCCAGGCAAGATAGGGTAGGTCTTTTCTAACCTGTTGAGCAGTTCCTACTACAGCCCCACGTCACACCCAGTGCTTGACGAAGCATTAATTCCCTCAAGGGCGATCCCTACTTGAAATGGGACAAGGAAATTTTATCAAAGCCCCTTCTACTTTATTAAGCTCATTTCCAGGCCCAAATCATGGCAGCAGCTTTCAACAGCGTTCCTCTGGGACTGATGGCTGCAGTGCAGTCCTGTTGACTTTAACAGAGATCATCTCACCCTTGGCTGCTGTAGAAGCACAAGACCTGAGACGGTCATGTTGACCCATCCTTCATCAAGGCTGCCAGGCTCTCCCAGCGCTGCAAACCACTTGCAGCTCTCAACCCTTTGGGTATCTCTGTCTTCTCATCCAGCTGGACTTCTGCCCGAGGGAGAAGGTGCCACTCCAACACCTGCGACGTCACCGCCTGTCACAGACCTTAGTTCATGTGTCCTGGGTTTTCCCGCTTCTTTTCCCCCCATCTAATATCCTGGGAGCTGCTGACAAAGCTCAAGTTTAGCTTGTTTCTAGAGGTTTAGTTCTTTCATTCGACACACGGCCCAGCACTCGCACGGGACGTGAGTACCTGAACCAATCATTACCCAGTTTCTTCTACCACTCTGCTGCTTCTTGGCCAAAAGGTTCCCCAGGTCACTCCACATTTGGGCTGTCACACAGCCTAAGTACTGTGAAGACCACAGTTGTAGGTGTCATTTTCTCTCACGTTATGCATCACGTTGCCTTGCCCCAGGGGCACAGGGTACTTTTGGGGCAGGGAGGTCAGAGGAGGGATTTGGCAGGGGGAAAAACACATACATACAGAAGGGTGTGCAACCAACGGAGGTGTTCTCCAGTTAATTTTTCCATGAAGGTTTCTGCTTCATAGACAATCTCCACCATGTGGGAAAAACAAGGGACCTCACAGTGTTTCACACCAGTGGCTTCCTCGCACACTGGTCCGCCCAGCCGGGGTCTACAGACTGAGTGGGGAGGACAGGTGACTGGTCAGGGTACAACATAAAGCCTTTCCTGCTGGAGCTACAGACTTCCTCCGTGCTCCTTGGGGCTAATCCTCTTTACGCAATGAGAAGTATGGGAAGAGCCAGGGACAAGCAGGAAAAGACAAGTACCCAAACCCAGTTCTTGCGGACAGGAGGGCTTAGTGGATGTGTGTGCACATGGCCAGGTGAGGATTGGAAGCCTTAAACCCCCCTGGAAACCAGGAAGGCAGGCAACGCTTTGCCACTGCTCTGCTTCATCATGCTCCCCAACAAGGTCAGGCAGCCTCTGGCCAACTCCTCCAACAAATCCCTCCGGCCAGACGTATGTTCAAGCATGGGGAAACACACCACAACCTCAGAGGCTATTCCTCCACCTCAGACAGACTGTTACATATCCAGCCTCAATATCCAAAAATGCAGCTCTTAAACAGCTTCTGCCTCTCTTGCCTGCTGCTGTCTTTTAATTATACAACCTCCAGACATCTTTAAACTCCCAGCTGTATTTAAGATCTGAGAAAATCCCATATATAAGATGGTATTGACAAAACACCCATGTGATCAAATAATTAAGGACTCTTGTGCACTCGCCTGTAATTAGGAAGTCAAAACCAAGTGCTGGTGCTCTAACTGTCTTTCAGCTACCCAGATTTTTGCTTGCTGAAACTGTATCACTCATATATATATATATCACTCATATACACATATACAGACTTTTAAATTTCTTTTTTACTTAATTAACACTTAACTTTGAGCCAGACACCAGGTTGTTCAAAGGAAACCATTTCTCAGGTGGAGATTACGGCCACGGTGCTCGGCAGGAAAGATGCTCAGTAAATGCAATTATCTAACCCACTAAAAAGATCAAATTGAGAAATGGAAGCGGGAGAGGAAACAAGCAGCAGAGAGATTAATTAAAGGAGCAGACGGGAGGAAAACAATGGGTCTCCATCCCTTGAACAGATTGCTGTTTGTATGAAACCATCAGGTGGGGTTTTGGATCGAGGTTGAATCACCCTGCTCCAGCTTCAGCTGGAAGTTGAGCATTCCCAATCACATTTAAACACCTCCGACTTCTTTGGGCACAAAGTGGAGTGAGCCTGCCCTGCAGAGAACACCCTGTGCCGCTCAGACATGGCGAAAGCAAAGCCTGGAGAACTGGCTTCACAGGCACAGACCTCTGCTTTGTGGAAGGGAGAGACAAGGAAGAAGAGGAATGGTTGGGGAGCGAACCTGCTAATACAGCGAACCACAACACAGGAAGGGCTATAACGTCTCCCACGATTCAGCTAGGTGGGAAACACCTAGCAAGGTTGTAGGCAGTGGTGGTGTGACCTCCTCAGGAGCAGAGGCCTCTCTAAGCCACATCCCAGAAACTATCTTGCTAGCAACCCGAAAGTTGTCACCTTGGCCAGTCCACACTGCACGCTGCAGCCAGGTTGGAAGGACTACTCCAACTCCGTTTCACTGCCCCCTTTTTAAAATTCTCCCTTAGAAGGGTAAAAAACCACCACTAAGCACTAAATATTTTGTTCTTTCAGGTTATTCAGTGTCATCAACAAATCTCCCAGTCTCCGCTGACCCCGCAGCCAGCACTGAACTATAACTCCATTGGAAAACATCACTGTCTGGGACTACTCAGATTCCAGGAACACCCCCCCAAATTGACCATTACTGTGACCATCCCTCTGATTACAACAGAGATCCTTGCTCCTTACAGCCCTGCTAAAGTGCTGACAGCCAAACCCCTTTCCTGAACTGAGCTGCCCTAAGAGTTCCCTGGAAAAATAAGATAAAAACCCAGACATCACCGCTCCACACCCCATAATCACACGCTTCCTATTCCTTCAAATACACGATGCAGTGTCCTCAGTTTCCTTGTCAATAAAAAAGCTGATTCCTCTTTACTTAACACATAATGCCACTCTCAGTCAGTCAAATATTAAATGAGATTGTTGCCCTGCAACATAAGACTTGAAAAGGATTTTCCCATCCTTTCCGGCTTTCTTCTATTAATATGAGTCTGTCAACTTTTCACTGCTCACATACCTCAAAGAGCATTTACAGATCAACAGGTATTTGGTTTTTATTAATTATAAAGGGATGGAACCCAGGACCAGTAACATACTGGAAACTCATGATGAGCATAACTGTCTCCTCATGGCTAATATTTGTGTGAACCAAGAGGGGAGGACTAACGAAAACAACACAATGCCCCTTTCTAGAAGCTAAAGATACAAAAGTTAATTAATTTATTTAATTTCAGAATCTGATGAGCGACACAACAAGCCTATCAGTAAGATTAATATTTTACTCTGGTTACAATGTTCAGAGTTAATTTGTTATCTCTGAAAGGCGTCTACTTCCCTGAGCAACATCCATGTTGCAAAAGCTTTATCTAAAGCCCCAAAAGCAAACACCTACCACCCACACGGCGCTGGTGGAGGTGTATCATTCAAGCAATCAACAGTAACAATGGGAACACCCTAAGAAATCCCTGCAACCAGAGCGACAGCAGGCAGCGAGGGCCTGTCTGGCTCACAGCCCTGTCTGCTTTACCACCTCCATCTTGCCATATATACCAAGCCACAAACTGACTCCCATTTCTCTGCAGCACATAGTTGGTGCTCTTCCATGCCATCTTGTACCATTAACAATCTCTTCCCTTGTCCCTACTGTCCTCATGAACATAACCTGAGTAACTGAAGTACTCATCCCCATTTGCAGCCACACTGAAGCCGCTCCGTGCCAAGAACACCTGATCCCACACACTGGGGACATGCTGGAAGCACAAGAATGACTGGGTAGAAAAGAAAAGAAATTAAAGAATTTAAAATTAAAGATTTTCCATGCCTCCTTCCCTCTGGGCAACAGTCTTAAAAAGAAAGAAAAATATCAAAGAGTGAGGGAAGGCAGCATTTAACGATAACAAAAAAGGGAAAAGAAATGCTTGCGTAGAGTGCTTGAATTAGATAAGCACTAGAACCATCTCAAAATGCACACAGTTCCTGCAGCTAGAAATTAGGCATACACTTGACAACAAAATACAGGGAATAAAATGTCTGTAATTTTAATAAATACAACCATTAATACAATTTAGGAGACTTCCATGGGAAAAAACCCAACCCTACACCCCCTTTTTTCCCTTTTGAATAGCCTGAGATCATTCCTGAAACCATCAATCCCGGAACAAAAGCTACTTCACGCTATTCCCAGTATCGCAGAACATGACGTGCTCCACACCAGTCGCCTCAACAGCCCCTCGCAGCGCTCCCATTACAAAAGCAGAGAGCAAATATATCATTTAAAGGCACCCTAAACCTGATCTTTTTTTGCTAGAAACCCCCCCCCCTTCATAGAGATAAGGAGAAAAAGACACGTGGAAGGGCACGATTGCACTCGGTCAGCAGAAGCCAGACTTTATAAACCCACGAGGCAGAGATCTTAACACTCCCAATTATATTTCATTCTGGCACAAGCATAAGACAGAGCGTCGCCAGTCATAGGCCTCGGACTAGGCCCAAACACAACCACTGGGTTGAAGGATTTATTTAAAACACCTGTGACGGTGTTTTGGAGAAGTACCCCGTGGAAAAACACCTTCTATGGCAGCAAGCGGGCATGTGTGCTGGGGTACTGAAACACCAGTTCGGTATCACCTCCTCAAATTTAACAGGTATCTCTACTGCTAATAGGTTGCTCCTATTACAGTACTACGGCCTTGTGCTGCTAAAGCCAATACACACCCATGCAGCTTCACAAGTCTTACGGGGAGATGGGGGAACTGGAGAATTACCCCCCAGACTGAGGTTCTCCTGACCAAATTTTAGCCTTTGTTTGGTTTTTTCCCCTCACTTGGTGGCCAAGTAACAGAATGCTTGGGAAAGGGCCCACGGAGTGCTGCAGCCTTGGACAGCAGTGCTGCATTTTTGCCCTGATTCTCCCCTCGTTTGGCTACAGGTGGGCAAAAGGAGGCCAATGATTGCTTCTTTAACAGATTAAAGTAAAAGAGGAGGTTTGTCTGTACCATAAAATAAACGGATTTCCTTCAGCGCCAAGGCTGCCAGAAATCACATCCTGCCTTCTTTCTAACCAATACCAAAGGAAGGCGGATGTATGCCCCTATTTATAGCACACTAATGCAATTGTGAAATGCATACTCCAGGCTCTTTATTTTCATCCACCTTTGATTCTTCATTAAGCTAAACAGCTTGTGGGAAGGGTCATTCCCAAGAATAAAACTAAGTCAACTCTGCCCACGTATCCACTGCTTGCAAAGACTCTGGGCAGCTCTCGGAGCTTCTCCATCTGCTGGGCTGTCTCCTCCGGTGCCGTGACAGACCGTGAAAGGTGAAAGCTTGCCTTAAACTAAGACATGGGGAAGGTACAACCTGCTTGTGATTAATTCCTCTCCCTACAACAGGGTTAACAACTGTTTCACCACCTTGGTTCACCGTCTCTCACCACTAAAGGTGCATGGGGATCACAGAATCACAGAATCACAAAATCGTAGGGGTTGGAAGGGACCTCCAGAGATCACTGAGTCCAACCCCCTGCCAACGGAGGCTCCCTAGGACAGGTCCCACAGGGAGGCGTCCAGACAGGTCTTGAATATTTCCAGAGAAGGTGATTCCACCCTCCCCCAGGCAGCCTATTCCAGTACTCTGTATCAGAACACAGCAGACATCAGGCTGGAAAGCTGCAGAGGTGCTGTACAAATGTATTTGTACATTTACACCGATTAGGATGACACTGCAGAGTAATTCCCTCATCTCACACCATGACAGAGGGCTGCAAGCATTGCAAGACAATTAACAAGAAGACAACCAGGGCCTGAAGGTTATCTAGTCAGCTTATGGACATCTGCTCTGCTCTAAGTTCAACTCTTGTTAAGGTGTTGAAGAATTGCAAATTCATTCCTATACAAGAGAAAAACGGACAAAATTACGGTTCCAAAAAAAAATACCCTTAGAGTTGCCCTCCTCTTCCTTCAGTTTTCCTTCTGCAAAATCATCCACGAGCACTGGCCACTCTTCCAAAGCCAAGAGGGAGAGGCTTGGTGACGAGCTGTGTGCTAAGGTTAAAGGCTGCAAAGAAGAACGGTGCTTTGCAGCTTCTGGCTAGATAGCAAACATTGGTTGAGCCGTGGGGATGAATTTTGAAGCTAAGGGCTGTATGCTCCAGTAACAGCTTAGCTGCCAATACAATCATCTCAAACTGCAGCAACAAAAAAGTATCGTTTTGTTTCGTTAAATTTACTCAATTGTTGTTAGGTTATGGGTCAGAAAGCCTCTGCAACATTCACACGGCAAAGATCTGCTCTCTGTCTTGGAAAGTAATCTCATTTTGGGTCCTTCTGAATGTTTTCAAAGGAAAGAACAGCAATAATAGGAGACAGAACTCCAGATATGCCCCATTTTTCTTTATTGCTCGCTTTTTGCTTCCTGCCAGAAGTCACGATGAGGAACGGGAAGGCTTCATCTGGTAAACAAGCCGCTCGATGGATGTAAATGAAGTGCTGCCCCAAGGCACATCTAGGGAGGGGATTGTGCCCCTGGATTCAGCATTGGTGAGGCTGCCCCTCGAGTGCTGGGTCCAGTTCTGGGCCCCTCACTACAAGAAGGACATGGAGGGCCTGGAGCGAGTCCAGAGAAGGGCAACCAGGCTGGGGAAGGGGCTGGAGAGCAAACCTTCCCAGGAGCGGCTGAGGGAGCTGGGGGTGTTCAGCCTGGAGAAGAGGAGGCTGAGGGGAGACCTGATCCCCACCTACACTGACCTGAGAGGAGGGTGCAGAGAGGTGGGCGATGGTCTCTTCAGCCAGGGGACAGGAGCTGGGAGGAGGGGCAATGGGCTCAAGCTGTGCCAGGGCAGGGTCAGAGCAGATGGGAGGGAAAAGTTCTTCCCCAAAGGGTTGTCAGGCACTGGCACAGGCTGCCCAGGGAGGGGGCTGAGTCCCCATCCCTGGGTGTGTTTAACAGACAGGTAGATGAGATGCTCAGGGATCTGGGTTAGCACAGCACAGGAACGGTTGGACCTGATGGTCTTAAAGGTCTTTTCCAACCTGGTGATTCTGTGATGGTGCTGGTCCCTTTCCATGTCATCACTGCTGTCCCTAAAATGAGTAAGATCTGATGTTGTAGAAGCACATCAGGACAGCCAGGTGAGCTGGAAGAGGTTTGAGTGCTAACCAGGCAACCAATAGGGTGGATAAAACACACTCTGCCAGGCCAAGTGAGCTGGGGGTCTGTGCAAAGCTCAGTGCAGCCAGACTCCGATCGCGGCCCACGTTCCTGGCCAACACAACAGAAGTTACATTCCTTCAACGGTGGCATCCAGTGAGGATGACCACCACACTGCCTTTCAGAAGGATGAATGTTAGCAGGTTTTTTGGCAGTTGAGGGAAAGGAAGAGGTAACAGGAAGGTGTTACTCCCTGCAAACACTTCTCACGTGTTTTTCCCACTTTAAATTTTATTGGAAAACTCCACAACTTCAGAACCTCCGATGGCCAGGAGATGCCCCGCAGAATCCCAGGCACAGAAACAAAGCAGCTTTAGGAAGTCAATCTCGTATTAATTGAGGGCATCTGAACAGTCTGCCAGCTCACAGGTATCCTAAAGTGTCTTGAGCAACACCCTGAGCCTGAGGTTTTCACTGAGATGATGTTTCTAGGCCTGTGAGTCAAGGAAAGAGCCTTCAAAACAAAGTGTGTCATTTGGGAGATAGAGCCAACCAAAGTTATCTCCTTCCAGGTCAGGTATGGCTGCTCTAGAGCAGTGTCTTTGTTTTGAGGTCTGAACTCTTCAATCTGGTGAGAGAAGGGAGTTCCTCACTGCCAGACGGGCCGATGCTTTCCCAACACAGCAGTGATGGCCACCATACCACGGTCAACACTTGCCATAGTTAAACACTCTTTTGGCCTTTGAACTCTGGCACTTTGGAAAAATTTAGGAAGAAGCATCAACACAGGAGAAAAATGTTGGAAAAAACCAAGTGAGGAAGAGCAGAGCAGGGATAAGGACATGCACATCCGCAAGTGATCTGACATCAGGTCCCTCACACACCTCCTCCATGGTGTCCATTGCTAAAACAAGGGTGAGTCTGTACTACAGACCAGGAAAGCTGTGAAGATGAGCACAGATGAGCTTGTGAAGCAACCTGAAAATGTGCTCAGGGCACACAGCATCTAGCCCATTACGATACCCTGATGCTCAACATTTCCTTTTCCTGCATTCTCCCAGTCGTCCTCAGACAAACTGGTTTATAATCTACCATGCTCATAACAAAGATGTAAGAGCTCACCAGTGCTCTTTAACATCCTTATCAATGACATTGATGATGGAATTGAGTGCACCCTCAGCAGGTTTGCTGATAACACCAAGGTGAGTAGTGCAGTTGACACAATAGAAGGAAAGGAGCCATCCAGAGGGATCTTGACAGGCCTGAAAGGTAGGCCTGGGTGAACCTAATGAGATTCAATACTGCCAAGATATATATACAGACTGGGAGAAGAGCTCCTGGAGAGCAGCCCTGCTGAGAAGGGCCTGGGGGTTCTGGTGGATGAGAAACTTCACATGAGCCAGCAGTGGCTCCTGCAGCTCAGAAGGGCGATGGGATCCTGGGCTCCATCAGCAGAGGGATGGCAGCAGGGACAGGGAGGGGATTGTCCCTCTCTGCTCTGCCCTCATGAGGCCCCATCTGGAGTCCTGTGTCCAGAGCTGGGGCCCCAATACAAGAAAGACCTAGAACTGTTGGAGAGGGTTCAGAGGAGCCATGAAGAAGATCAGAGGGCTGGAGCAGCTCCCCTACGAGGAGAGGCTGAGGGAGCTGGGCTTGTCCAGCCTGGAGAAGAGAAGGCTGTGGGGGGACCTCATTGCAGCCTGCCAGTCCCTGAAGGGAGCTTGTCCAAAGGGAAGAGACTGGCAGGACAAGGGGGATGGAGTGAAGCTGAAGGAGGGAAGGGTTAGATGAGATCTTAGGGGGAAGTTCTTTGCAGAGAGAGTGGTGAGGGGCTGGAAGGGGCTGCCCAGAGAGGGGGTGGGTGCCCCATCCCTGGGGGTGTTCAAGGCCAGGTTGGCTGGGGCCCTGGGCAACCTTGTGTAGCTCCAGGCCTGGAGGTTGGTGTCCCTGCCTGTGGCAGGGGGCTGGAACTCTGTGATCCTTGGGGTCCCTTCCAACCCAGACCAGTCTGGGATTCTATGCTTTGTGTCAGCTTTATTGGGACCAGTTTAGCAATTGGAGCTGCTGTTCATAACAGAAATCCTGTCTGGCAGGATCCTTACCAGCCACGTTTACTCTCACTTCCACAAAGCATCCAAGAGCTCCATGTAAATACCTGGCCTCACAGATTAATAAACAGCATCTAAAACCAGTTTTTTCCACAAGAAATCACATTACCAGTCATTTTCTCACACATCAATAACCTCCTTGAGAAGCCAACACCCCATGATTTTTAAAAAAGGCCCAAATCAAATTAATCTACAAGAGAAGTTTGCTTATTAAAACATAGGCTGAGATCAACAGCGCTGGGGGCTCTGTCATGGCATTTTGTTCTTCATTGGTATTTACATGATTATAGTTCTTATGCATTGCCCAGGAAATCAGCTTTGAAGTAGAATGATGAATAAATGAAGATTTATTATTGCTATCCTTATTACGGGGATTTTAAAGTCATTAGAAACCAACAAGACATAATAATCATATTATATTCAATCTTCTCTAGAACATCTTCTTTGATAGGCTTGCTAACTCAATTATTTACATATATATTACAGCAAAATGCAGCGTGCCTTCTGCAGTTTGGGATGAGCTGGATGTTTTTATGGGTTGTTTCCAGCTAACTGGAGTTTGTTCTTACAGACTTTGTGAGTTGCAGGGTGGCGATCTCAGTTCTGAAGGCCTGAGTTTCAGATTCACAGTGAAGGCCTGGTTCAGTGTGTCTGCTCAGTTGTAAAGCAGGTTTGCTGTTCAACACCTTTATCAGTGATCTGGATGAAGGGATGAAATGTTCCCTCAGTCAGATGACACTAAGCTGGGAGGAAGTGTTGATCTGTCTGAGGGTAGGGAGGCTCTTCAGAAGGATCTGAACAGACTGGACAAATGGGCTGAGACCAATGGGATTAAGTTTAACAAGGCCAAGTGTAGAGTCTTGAACATGGGACATAACGACCCCAAGCAGCACTACAGGTCTGGGGGAGACTGGCTGGAGAGCTGTCAGGCAGAGAAGGACCTGGGGGTGTTGGGTGACTGATGACTGACCATGAGCCAGCAGTGTGCCCGGGTGGCCAAGAAGGCCAAGGGCATCCTGGCTTGTGTCAGACCCAGCATGGCCACAGGGCCAGGGCAGGGATTGTGCCCCTGGACTGGGCACTGGTGAGGCTGCACCTCGAGTGCTGGGTCCAGTTCTGGGCCCCTCACTACAAGAAGGACATGGAGGTCCTGGAGCCAGTCCAGAGAAGGGCAACCAGGCTGGGGAAGGGGCTGGAGAGCAAACCTTCCCAGGAGCGGCTGAGGGAGCTGGGGGTGTTCAGCCTGGAGAAGAGGAGGCTGAGGGGAGACCTGATCCCCACCTACACTGACCTGACAGGAGGGTGCAGAGAGGTGGGTGATGGTCTCTTCAGCCAGGGGACAGGATGAGGGGCAATGGGCTCAAGCTGTGCCAGGGCAGGGTCAGAGCAGATGGGAGGGAAAAGTTCTTCCCCAAAAGGGTTGTCAGGCCCTGGCACAGGCTGCCCAGGGAGGGGGCTGAGTCCCCAGCCCTGGGTGTGTTTAACAGACAGGTAGATGAGGTGCTCAGGGATATGGTTTAGCACAGCACAGGAACGGTTGGACCTGATGGTCTTAAAGGTCTTTTCCAACCTGGTGATTCTGTGATGGTGCTGGTCCCTTTCCATGTCATCACTGCTGTCCCTAAAATGAGTAAGATCTGATGTTGTAGAAGCACATCAGGACAGCCAGGTGAGCTGGAAGAGGTTTGAGTGCTTCCCCAAAAGGGTTGTTGGGCACTGGCACAGGCTGCCCAGGGAGGGGGCTGAGTCACCACCCCTGGGTGCACTTAAAAGACAGGTATATGATGTACTTACAGATATGGTTTAGCATAGGACAGGAATGGTTGGAGTCAATGATCTTAAAGGTCTTTTCCAACCCAGTGATGCTGTGAAAAGCTGGGGAGGAAGTAAGGTGTCAGGGCACAGTCTCAACCTGCAGTGATCTTTAGAAGTAAAAACCCAAACCAAATCAAAGCAGAAGGGGTGATCTCTCAAAACAGTCAGTCAGCTTGGCTTTAAACAACCCCACCAGGGAGAGAAGAAAAAAAAGTGTCTCAAGACTCAGGAGGAGCAGAATCAGAACTGCAACACCCTCAGCAGATCAGAAAACGGTCTCTGAATTCAAAGTGACACCTATAGTCAAGCAAAAACCACTGATTAGAAATAAAATATCCAAAGATTGCATACCTGGAAATTATCTCCTTTTCTTCTAGAGCTGGGTGCATGAACCCTAAGATGAACATCACAAACCCTGAAGAAAATGGATGGACATCACAAACCCTGAAAAACCCTTTGGAAATGTAAGCAGTCTTCAAGACAGGCCACCTTCTGAGGGCTTGGAGGGAGGACAGCAAAGGCTCGTGGTGGCATGCAAGCTGAGTGCTACTGAAAGGCAGAGGGCAAAGCTGGTGCAGGGACCTGACAGTGGCAGCCTTCTGATATGGCACTGACTGACTTTCTCCTTGATGACTGAAGGCATAACTCTACAGAACATGTTACACAGAATTAATTTGGGACTAAGAGCATGAGTGTTTCATAGAAAATGAAGGGAGGGGAAAGAATACTCTGATCTTTCAGATCTAACTCATAACAAT
Source organism: Hypotaenidia okinawae (assembly GCA_027925045.1). Taxonomy (NCBI): domain Eukaryota; kingdom Metazoa; phylum Chordata; class Aves; order Gruiformes; family Rallidae; genus Hypotaenidia; species Hypotaenidia okinawae. The sequence continues at coordinate 3,102,339 of BSDF01000009.1, read as the reverse complement.
GTCATTGCCATCACGATTTCCAGTTTGGAAGAAGGTGGAGCAGGAAGAGCCTCCTATGGAAGAATTTCAGGCATCTGGGAAGTCCAGAAGATTGTAAAGAAGGACAATAAATAGGATATTAAGGAGGATTTTTCTTGCCTCTTTTTTATATTGAAAAACTGTTTTCAGGAGCTATGCAAGGCACTGGACATGTGAAGCACGTGGCTTCCTCATCCCAAGCATCTAAGCACCCCGTTGCTTATCTGCAACCTTTCTCATACACCCAGTTCCTGATCTGGCAGCTGTCCTTCAGCAGCAAGGGAAAAACATGGCTTTTATGCTCATTCTGGTCACCATTCAACATGTTGCCTAAGCCACAGACCCCAATTCTTTGCTACAAGAGGACTGTCACTGAATTGGCTCTTTAGCAAGGGCAAACCACGTACCTAAACTAAAGTATGTGCCAGAAAGTGGTTAACAGGGGGTGCTACTCCTGCTACTGACAGCTTTCTGTAAAATAGGGAAAGATTAGGAGCCCTCAAATGGATCCCAGAGTTGCTGAATGACAGCAGTGACACCAGCTGTATAAAGTGGGAGCCCTTTAAAGTCCCTTCAGCCTTTTTGATGCTCTGCCTCCAGAATACACTGGATTTCCTGTCATTAACATCATGATCTCTGGCTCTCAGCATGCAGTTTAAACAAACAAAAAAATGAAAAAAAACCCTCAAAACCCAGACACACACATTTCATTTCTCCTTCCCTAAACAGCAGCTAAAATATAAACTCAAATTCCTTGGAGAAACTAATAGTGCTTTTTGTTTGTAACAGCACTTAAAGCCTGCTCTAAATAAAAGCAATGCACTGAACTCATAATTCCAAAGCAGCATCTCTTGGGCAAGCAAAGAGCAGGCACAGGAAAAGAGCCCATCCTTTAGGCTGAAAGTTTGCTGAACCACTACTTTTGACTTCAGATTACACCTCTGGGTATTCCTACTTTAGGACCCGACATCAGGAGCAAGCTAATCCCCTGAAAGACTGAAAAAGTGAAATATCATTGCTATGGAAATTAAGGGGAGGTATTTTTTTTTGCTGCTGGATGTGTCATTCCCATCTCTAGCACAAATAATGGCTATAAAAACTGCCAGAGAAGAGAGAAGTTTGGTGTACACAGAAGCAACATGCCTGATTTAAGAAGAACAGAACCAAGCTGGCTTGTTTACAGCTGACTTCACTTGCAGCTAGGTATCTGGGCTGATCTTGAAATCCTGGGTTTGTCTTCCAGAATAACAGCCTTCCAGATTATTCCTAACATTTTATGAAGATGAATTTTTATTGAGATTATTATCTAAAACCACTCAGCATATACTAACACAATCAGGAAGGGGGATATATGGAAATCCTGAAGCTGACTATCTGTTTTATGCCATACCACTTATCTTTCCTGATGCTGGTAGGACTTGGATCACACACCAGTCTTCTCATAAAGCGTAAGAGCTGTTTTCATCCCACGTCCAGAGCCTCCCAGTACCAGGGAATCCCTCATGGAAGGTTAGTTCTGGTTTCACTGTGCCTTCAATCCCTCGTTGCTATAGGATCTCTAAGCTAATAGTTTACTGCTTTACAGGCCAACAGTCCTGGGGAATTATATTTCTTACTGAACAGGTTTTTATTTTTAGGAAATGAGTCAACTATTTTGGTGCCTAATGATAAATACATAACAGAGAGGAGGGGATAAATCTGAGGGGGTTGAGCCCCTCGTTGTCTTTGAACTGCTGCAGGATGAGAGGAGTCAAAGACAGAGCAGTACCGCTCATCACCTGCAGCTGTCAGGGTGCTGTCCCTTGGAGGGGCCGACTGAGCTATCACCATGATTTATTTTAACATGCATTTTGTGAAAGGTTAAGGCTCCCAAATCCACCATCCTGCACTGTTTTGCTGTTGGAGGAGGATGAAATCCTGCCACACTTACCACCAAACACATCTCCGTTCTGGTAGTTCTTCCCCTTCTGAGTTTCCTCTTCGTTTTGAACAGTAGAAACATGCTTGGCGGAGGCACAGCCCATAGCTTCATTCAGACAGCTCCAGCTGGACCGAACCACAAACCATGTCTAGAGACACAAGCTCATTGTTTGAAAAATAATCCACCTTCCCAAGCGGTTGGTCAAGACACTTTCACCTGAGGGTGGAAAAAGAGGGAGAGAAAAATAGTGAGCAAAGGTAACACCTAATGTAGGTAACCTTCAACCTGCAAATGGTGGGGCTTGTGAAGGAGCACAGGTTGTCTCCATCGCCTTGGGCTGTTAAAACTGTATTCAAGAAACAGCTGATCTAGGTTCCTCAAAAAGGTAGAGCAATCCTGTCTTGGGACAGGAACTGCCCAGGGAGGTGGTGGAGTCTCCTTCTCTGGAGATATTCAAGACCTGTCTGGATGCCTATCTCAGTGAAATGTCCTAGGGAGCTGGTTTGGCAGGGGGTTGGACCCGATGATCTCTCGAGGTCCCTTCCAACCCCTACAATTCTATGATTCTATGATTCTATGAACTCAAAGTCTCCTCTGGCCCTATTCTTCAAAAATTCAGAAACTGAAGAAAGCAACATGCAGAGAGAGCTGTTTCCCACCCACCCAGCTATTCCCACAGAACACAGGGGTTTTGGGAAGATAAGAAACCATCAGTATCTGCTCCTCCTCCTCCTTTCACCACTCTACTCACCAAGCCAGCTTTCTTATGAAGTGTTTTAGTGATTAAGAGCTGCTAATTGCAAGTGTTCAGACAAAATAACCCCCTAAATCAATTCAAGATGTTAATAGATGTGAAAGGCGATAGCCAGCTGTATTCTCTCTCCTTCTCTGTGTTCATTACCCTACTAGATCCATAAAACCTCCACTGCTCAGATAAGCAACCATCCTCTTTTTAAGATGGAGCAATATTCCCTGAACAATCCAGATGTCACATGAAACAAAAGGGGGAGGAAAAAGCTCATTCAGAGCTGCAATATTCTATGTAAAAAAAGCCCCAACTCCATGATGAAAAATATCAACTGTTTAATGACCAAATGCTGGAACAAAAACAGCGTCCAAGTGTGGTGAGAGGACCTGGCTTGCCTTTCCACCAGCCAAACCTTTTGGAAGAGGACAAGAGGTAGGGAAAGATGAGAACCACCCCTTCTCCCCAGGTTGTTCAGTTCAGCTACAGCACAAGCTCACAGACACCGTTTCTTAACTCGTTACTTCTGAGCATTTGCTTTCAGGGGGTTTGGCTCATTTTACTCCATGCCGACCAGGACGTGGTCCCTGGGAGCTCTGCAGCCACCCTCAGAGGGATTTCCCTGCCCATTCCCAAAGTCACAGAGAAGAGGATGTGGCCAGTCAGGCTGAGAACCATTCTGTTTCTGCCACCACAGCCACAGGTTCCCCGAAATGGGCGGCCTTTCCCGTGCAAGGGGAAGGACTCGGGAGGTGGAACCGCTTCTCGCACTAGGGATGCAGAACCGCCTCTCACATCCATTCACAGACCAGCCTCCACCATCCATCTTGCTCTGCACAGAGAAGTGCTTTTCTCCACTAAACACAGGCATTTCACTCAAAGAGGACAATAGAAATAGGCTCAATCCCCGTTCCAAGCATCTAGCCCTCCCCACCACACCTCTACGTGCATTCTTCTTTGCATTCAGATATTCCCTCACACACCTTCTCCTTTCCTCTTCCCTCCTAGACATGTACACCTGAGCAGCGATTCCTAATTACCTCCCTTCTGCCTTAACCACAGCCAGCTACTCACCCCAAACCCCAGGGTTTCAAACCAGGCATTCATGCTGCTAGTGGAAGGGAGCAAGCCGACCCCCTCAAGCTGTTTTTTAACCCTACATGGTTTGCTTGTGGGTTTATTTTCAAGCAAACGTAGGTTTTTTGCAGCAGAAGTCATTATGAAGCTAGGGAAGCTTTCTGCTTCCTCAAGCAATCACCAGGGCTGTCCTTCAAACCATTTTCATCCATCTGCTTAGATGAAGGGCCAGAGCTACAGCCCTGCTAAGGAACAAAATCAAGAGCCCTCTGTGCACACCCAAGCAGTCAATACCCAGAGCTGGCCACCCTAATTACACTGCCAGGGGGTGTCAATACAGACACACTCGTTCCATGCTAGCTGTATTTGTTGCTGTGAAGTTCTTGAGACTTAGCAAGGGTCACAGCTGATGAGCCTGCAGGTCCAAAGGGCACGCCAGCATGCGTTACATGGTTAAAGCAATGGGTCTTGGTCTCACAGCTGGGGTAGGGAAATGAGGGTCAACAAGGACCTGTGGCAGGGGGTTGGAATTCTGTGATCCTTGGGGTCCCTTCCAACCCAGACCATTCCATGATTCTACGATGTGAAGCATCAGCCACGCTGTTGCTTGCTCAGGAGGTAGGTCGAGGCACAGAGAGGTATGGGAGATGAAGGAGAAACAGCAGATTGGGAAGGGGAGCCGTTAACAGGACTGGAAATTAAATGTGGACTCTGTTTTCTTAGAGGATGCAAATGTGCCTAAAGACAATAGCTTTTAATAGACTGGCTGCTACAAAGGAGCATGTAAAAACAATCAAGGATCTCCCCCAATTGTTCCTATTTCAGATTTCAGATAAAAGCAGGAGCCTCAAGGTAAGCAGAGCCTGAAAAGAGCCATTTGGATTTCTGATTTTAAATATAGCCAGGTAAAATATATTAAAAATATATATATATTAAAACATATATATATTTTCAAATATATGTCCAGATAAAATATATCCTAGGGATATATTCAAGACCCGTCTGGATGCCGCCCTGTGCAATATGAGCTAGGAGCTGCTTTGGCAGGGGGTTGGACCCGATGAGCTCTGGAGCTCCCTTCCAACCCCTGTGATTCTGTGAAAAGGAGGTGGGCAGCTATGGGGCAAAGCACAAGGGGAGCCCCTCCATAGCCCTGTGTCCTGGTTTCAGTCAAATGAAGTTAACTCTATCCTGACTGAAACCAGGACACCCTGAAAAGCTCAGAGGAGTGCAGGCAAGCCCAGGGTCTGGTGCACTCCCACAAGCACCCATTGGATGAATTACACCCTTGCTCTATTCAACTCTTTTTCCTCCTCCTTTTTTCCCCTCTCAGAAGGGACCCTTTACAAAGGGGAAAGTGCTGCTTGGTAGTAAAACCTGACAGCATCTCCCAGCATTGCATCAGGCTGGGGTTTGGGAAGGGTGGGGGTTTGGGGTGGTTTTTGGTGAAGCCTTGTACACAGCCAGCACGCAGCAAAGCAAACTGCAGAGCGTTTAACTGTCCATTAGTACCCAGGAGGGTGAGGTGATGGTCCCAGTGCTCAGGACCAGTGAGCTGCCAAAGCAATCGGGAGTGGAGAGATGCAGTGGGATGCGAATGGAGATGGAGAAAGCTTGATGGGAGGGGGAAAAAAATGCCCACAGTCAAATCTCTTCTGTGGTAGCTTGGCAGCATGAACCAGCCTTCCTAAGAATATAGTCAGGTCTGAAGGTGCACAGTGATTGAAGGCAAAGAGGGAGGGCAAGAACTACAAGTTTTACCTCTGACATCACACAACAATAACCACAGGAGTATCTGTAATACTGTACACAGCTAATACTTGGATTATGGAGGCGATTTCCCCCAGGATAATTTGGGCTGGGAAAGCTACTCCAAAATGACCTGAGAACGTTACAGCCAACCCACATTTCCAGGCATGTTTCCTGTAAACAGTGAGACAGATGATACTGCGACGTGGATAACCAGGATTTCAAACAAGAAGAAAACCCAAGCGAAAAGGAGAGAGAGAAAAGCAGCATTCATCTCCCAAGAGATGAAATCTAAGATACACAACACCACAACGCTCTCCAGCTGCCCCCAGCCTCAAGGAAACCTCTCTTGCCTGAGTACCAGAGCCCCCAGGGAGGAGGTTAGGGGATCACTCAGAAACGAGGTGCCAGTCCTCCCTCTCCCTCGGTGGGATGCCCGTGGAGGGTTCTGAGGCTGCGGTGCTTTGAATGGCAGCAGCATAACGCACCCGTTCCGCCTCCTCCCCCACTTTTCCCCCAAACCTAATTTTCCCTTTTGTCTTCCTGAGCCTTTTGGGGGCACAGTGATTTTTAGAAGCCAAAAATAAAAGGGAAAAGAAAACCTCAAACCATTTGCAGCTCGTGTTCACCACCCACCATCATTAATTATCAAGATTTGAGAGGCAATTTACAAGCTCTGATCTGTAAAACGCCAGCGAGAAAAAGCTCTTGGGCAGATCAAAAGTGTCTACACCACCCCCAAATTAACTGCAGCAGGTTGGAGATTAACACCTTATGTGCAGGTCAAGAGAAGACTCTAGGTGCTCTCTTCGTACCCCAAGTTTCTTCTGAGCTAAAAATAGGGGAGCTCAATTCTTAGCACAGAGGGGTGTTGGAAATCTTAAGCCTTTCCTTCCCAATACTCCTGAGGCAGGCCTCTGTTCTGCTATTTCTTTTACCAGCTCTTTCAAAGGATCATTAATCCATTCGTCATCCCCTCAGCCTTTCTATCCGACCGTCACATCCAAGGCTGCATCCTTGGCAAAACACATTTGACTTCCAGAGCTGGAAGCTGGAACCCTTAATAGGGAACAGAGGATCACAAAATCACATCATTGCAGGGGTTGGAAGGGAGCTCCAGAGCCCATCAGGTCCAACCCCCTGCCAAAGCAGGGTCCCTAGGACAGGGCACACAGGGAGGCATCCAGACAGGGCTGGAATCTCTCCAGAGAAGGAGACTCCACACCCCCTGGGCAGCCTGGCCCAGGGCTCCCTCACCCTCACTGGGAAGAAGTTCTTCCCATATTGGTGCAGAACTCCCTGTGCTCCAACTTGAGGCCATCGCCCCTTGTCCTGTCCCCACAGACACTGAGAAGAGGCTGCCCATGTCCCCCTGTGTCCCACCCTTCAGCTATTGATAACCACTGATCAGATCCCCTCTCAGGCTTCTTTTCTCCAGGCTGAACAGCCCCAGCTCCCTCAGCCTTTCCTCACAGGGGAGATGCTCCAGGCCTTTCATCACCTTTGTAGCCTCCTCTGGACTCTCTCCAGGAGATCCCTGTCTGTTTTGTACCAGGGAGCCCAGCACTGGACACAACACTCCAGGTGGGGACTGACCAGGGCAGAGCAGAGGGGGAGGATCCCCTCCTGTGACCTGCTGCCCACGCTCCTTTTAATGCACTCCACGATCTCCAGTGTTGGACAACAACCGTATGGTAGTTCTTTTGTTACCACAGGTGTATTTGTTTTTATCTTTATTGCTCTGAGATAACCAGCCTTTCATCTCCTTCAGGCTGCAGACACATCTACGAGTTTTCCTTCTGTGTTGACCACACAGGAAACCAGGTTAAAATTTCACAAAGCACAAGAGATCAAAGCAACAAGCTCCATGGGACCGTGCAAAAACCCCAAGCTACAAGGAAAGACCTCGCTGCCTTTCCCTCTAACCCAACCCAGCCCAGGCAGAACCCAAGGCTTTCACTTACTCCTCTTGGCTACTCTTATTTCCTGTATTGAAAATGAACCCCCTGACTTACTAACCAAATAGAATGAGGTCCCAGTGGAATCAGAGTGGCAAAGATGCTGGAGATACACCTTGCAGGGGCAGGAGGGGAAAGGGAAACGCCAAAGTGAGTGGTTGTCCTGGGTTCAGCCAGGATACAGTTCATTCTCTTTCTAGCAGCGGGTGGATGCTGTGTTTGGGAGTCAGCATGGGAGCAGTACTGATCACACACTGATGTTTCTAATTGTTGCCAAGCAATCAAGCACCTTTCCCTTCATATTTCCCTGCTAAGGAGAAGGGAGGGGACATGGCTGGGACAGTGACCTGAACTGGCCAAAGGGGGTGTGTTCCATGCCAGTTACATCCTGCTCAGCTTATAGTGGGGCTGGTGTGAGGAGGAGCAGGCAGCTCCAGGATGTGCAGTTTGGGGATGGTCCAGTTTTGGGACAGCTCTGAGCTGTGTGGTTTGGTGAGACACTGCATCCTGTATCACCAGTCTCATGTATTTTGTTACAAAGCTCTGTTGTTATCTCTCTCTCTCTGCTATCCCAGTACACTCTCCTTATCCCAACCCACAACCTTTTGGTTCCTTGGGTTTTCTTCTCCCTCCCTTTCCCACTCCCCACTCCCTCTTAAAGAACAAGCAGCTCCACGGTGCCTGGCTCCTGGCTGAGGCAAACCCTGACAGAGGTGATGCTCCATCCCACCCAACCCAACAGCAGAAGACCCTCCCCTCCACCCACAGATACCAGCAGTCACCCCACTCAGCATTTTCTCCTTTGTATGGACTGTCTGGCCTTCGTGATGCAAAGCTGTTTCCTACCACGTTTCAAGCATCCTATTGGAAAACATGCTGGTCCAGCCAGCTGGGTGACTGCAGCAGGAGGGATCTTGCTGGAAGGGGAAGGAAGGAGCGTGGCAAGCTGAGAAGGACCTTGGTTTTACAGAATGACACTCAAGCTGCACTAAAAATACCACGGAGAAACGAAAGCAGCCTGGTTCGCCCGTCAGAGGTGGAAGCTCTGTGTGTTCTCTCTTGTGCTCAGGCCAAAATGGTATTTTAAAGCAGCCCCTTTCCAAAGAGCAGCCAAGGATACCCCAATTCAGCAGCTAGAGAGACCTGACAGAGAAACCCCAGATGCTTGGCTGCCCAGTTTTATTCCCAGCAGTGAGGGCCTGCTTTGAATTAACGCTGCTAACTCATATCGTCAGGTTATTGGGTCTCTTACAGGACAGGTTTGGCCTCACTGAGGTTCTCTTGCCCTTTTTATTTTTTTATTGGCAATATCAGCCTCTTCCTTTCTTTGCCTTCACTCACAATCAGCATTCCCACTGACCCAATGAGTGACTTCTAAACAGAACAGCTCTGGAGAGCAACACCCTACTTCCAGAGAGCATCTCCCCATTCATTCTCCTAAGGAGAAACAGCACCAGTGAGTCCAGGAAGAGACTCTCTGGGAGATGATGGGTAAAATACAGATCATAGAATCATAGAATCACAGACTGGGCTGGGCTGGAAGGGACCCCAAGGATCACAGAGTTCCCACCCCCTGCCACAGGCAGGGACACCAACCTCCAGGACTGGAGCTACACAAGGGTGCCCAGGGACCCAGCCAACCTGGCTTTGAACACCCCCAGGGATGGGGCACCCACCCCCTCTCTGGGCAGCCCCTTCCAGCCCCTCACCACTCTCTGCAAAGAACTTCCCCCTCATATCTCCTCTAACCCTTCCCTCCTCCAGCTTCACTCCATCCCCCTTGTCCTGCCAGTCTCTGCCCTTTGAACAAGCTGATTCCCCTCCTGTTCCTCTGCTCCCTTCAGGGACTGGCAGGCTGCAATGAGGTCCCCCCACAGCCTTCTCTTCTCCAGGCTGGACAAGCCCAGCTCCCTCAGCCTCTCTCTGTAGGGGAGCTGCTCCAGTCCTCTGATCATCTTTGTGGCTCCTCTGACCCCTCTCCACCAGTCCCACATCTTTCTTGTATTGTGGGCCCCAGCTCTGGACACAGGACTCCAGCTGGGGACACAGTATTCCAGGATGAGGAAGGAAAGGGGAATCACACTGCAACCCAGCATGGAAAGCCCACCAACTCAGGAATAAGGACCTCAGGAGTGTCAGTCACAGGACCTATCCATTTTGTTGTCCACAAAGAAAATTAATTCAATTTTATTCTCATCTGGGATTTCTGTTTGTTAGTTGGCTGGTTGGGTTTTGGGTTTTTTAAACCCCAGAGACTCTAGGAGTAGTGAGAGGAGGATTACCACCAGCACCATCATGCAGTGTGGTTCTAGCATCTAATTATCCCCTTCCCCCTTTCTAGAGGAATTAACCCAGAAGCCAGGAGTTGGACTTGATGATCCATACAGGTCCCTTTCAGCTCAGGATCTTCTATAGTTCCATGACAAACTACTGCAGCCAGACAGGACTTCACAAGCCTGTGGGCTGGCACTACTGTAGCAGTTCGTTACCAAATGAGCACTTTTCATTAACAATGAGGTTGTGAGACAAGAACCTGGGAACATCTTATTTTCCCCCTGCTTCTACACAGGGGTTTGTGACAGCTGCTCCAGGGGACATCACAGAACCACGGCGGAGATTTCCACACCACCAAACCAGGAGATACCAGACCTACAGAAACCCCAGGCTCAATCATCCTCTGTACAGGACCTTCCCAAATATCTAAGCATAATCCCCAGTCCTTCCTGGAATGGGGGTGGGTGGGGGTGGGGGCTCAAGCACCTCTAAAGTCCAAAGAAACCCAACCACTGGGAGAGCCAATGGGATCCTGGGGGGCATCCGGAGGAGTGTGGCCAGCAGGTCACAGGAGGGGATCCTCCCCCTCTGCTCTGCCCTGGTCAGGCCCCACCTGGAGTGTTGTGTCCAGTGCTGGGCTCCCTGGGATAAAAAGGACAGGGATCTCCTGGAGAGAGTCCAAAGAAGGGCTACGAAGATGATAAAGGGCCTGGAGCATCTCTCCTTGTTGCAGTTCTACTGAGAGGGCCAGGTCCGGCAGAAAATGGCTGCTGGAATCTTCTGCAGGCCTGCTTATAGCGCCTCTGGGAATCACATATAGGAGACAAAGACTCCAACCAGAACTTGGAGTGCCAGGAAAGACCGCGAAGTTTGGCCCATTAAGGGCATTGTGATGTATATTTGCTTGTGAATGTAAGCAGTTGACAGACATAAAAGGCCGGGAAGGCTGGGGGAGGAGTAGGCGCGCCCAGGTACCCAGGCGAGTTTGCCCCTGCAGCCCGAGCAGAAGCACCTGGAGTGGCCGGAGGAAAAGGACCCATGGAGGAGGCAGAGACCCGACCTGCCCGGTGGAGAGGCTCGGCTCCACGCTGCATGGAGCCGGGGGAGACATAGAGAAGATGCCGTGACTTACGGTGGGATGAGCCCCTGCCAGCACAAGCGACCTACAGAGATGAATGAAACAGGTTTGCTGGAGGAGGCATCATAGCCCCGTGGAGGACTGGGACTGAGAGACACTGTGATTTGTTGCTGCCTGCCAGAGCAGAGATGAAGCCCGGTGGGAAGAGATTTGCCTTGGAGAAAGTTCGTGGAGGACTGGCTCTTGTGGGTGAGATCCTACGGTGCAGCAGGGGGAGGCTGTGTGGAATGGATGCCCCCATCCCGGCCGAGAAGGAAACCATCTTGCAAGGGACTGACCGAAGCCCCCATCTCCTAGTCCCTGCACCCCTGTCCTGTGCTGCGAGCAGGAGAGGGGAAGAAGGGAGCAAAATCATGGCTGAAAGGGAAGTCTGCTTTAGAATGGAGGGGTGGGGGAAGGTGTTACCCAGACCCCCATTTCCCCAGTCCCTGCCCCTCCTGGGCTGCGACCGGGAGGGAAGAAGGGAGCAAACTTCTAACTAAAGCCTGCTAAGGAGGGAGTGGGGGGAAAAGTGTTTGCCTGGTTTGCATTTGTTTCAAGATTGTTGGTTGCACTCCTGACTCTGGTTCTTTTTCACTGTTTTCTCTTTAGCGTGGTGTAATAAATTAGATAACTTTTCTCTTCTGCTCTCTATGTTGAGTCTGTTTTGCCCGCGTCATTAACGAGTTTGTCTCTTGAGCCGCCCAGTTATGTTTTTTTTCTCCCCTGTCCAACTAAGAAGGGGAGTAACAGACTGATTTTGGTGGGCGTCTGGCCTTTGGCCTTTGGCCAGGGCTCAAACCATCACATTTTTTGGCGCCCAACGTGGGGAAAGGCTGAGAAGATTGGGACTGTTCAGCCTTGAGAAGAGAAGACTAAGGGGGACCTAATTAATGTTTATAATTATCTTAGGCAGGGGATGCAGGGGGAATCAGCCAGCCCCTTTTCAGTGTCTGTGGGGACAGGACAAGGGGTAATGGCCTCAAGTTGGAGCACAGGGAGTTCCACACCAACATGGGGAAGAACTTTTTCCCAGTGAGGGTGAGGGAGCCCTGGGACAGGCTGCCCAGGGGGTGTGGAGTCTCCTTCTCTGGAGAGATTCCAGCCCTGTCTGGATGCCTATCTCAGTGAAATGTCCTAGGGAGCTGCTTTGGCAGGGGGTTGGACCCGATGATCCCTCGAGGTCCCTTCCAACCCCTACAGTTCTATGATAATGTCTCCTATTTAATGTTATTTCTGGCCTCGCGGTTCAAGAGCAAGCCCTGGTTTACTGAGCAGGGTTCAGTAACAGGCCCTGAGGTCCAGGATCATCTGAACCATCTCCCTTTTGAGAACTCACTCCCTTGCCTCTTGAAATGATTTTTAGGGAAGCACAGCAACCACCACCCCTCACCCCTCAACCCCTGGCATTCAGGATCAGATTAAAATGAGACGTCACAGTAGCTGTAACCATGCCACCAACAAAGCCGCTTGCTCTGGAGGGAAGCTGTGAGAAATTATTACCAGAGTGGGAAAGAGCAGCTCCTGTCTCAATTCCTCTGCTCCCTCCCCACCAGATGCCCCTCTAGATGTAAGCACTGACTGCCCCTTTCCCAAAAAGCAGTGGCTCAACAAGTGTCTCCTAGAAACACGAAGCACACGCTTCTTTATTTCAACGGTAGAAGTGCCAAGCATCTCATGCTGCACGCTGGTGGTATTACACTTGGAGACTTGGGACTTTTTAGACCAATCCAAGAAAGTCTGATCTTTAGTCTTCCTTTCCAGACTTTCATTTCCTTCCTGAAGTACTTGGTGGTCTTTCTCATGTGACACTATGATGGTGGAGATCATCACACAGAGATGGGTCTGCCAGATGCTTCCAGCTCTGGGAGATGCAGCCTCTCCATTCCATGTGGTGATGATGAGCATCCTTCAAAACTCACAGAATCACTAGGTTGGAAAAGACCTTTGAGATCATTGAGTCCAACCATGAGATCACTGAGTCCAACCATGAGATCACTGAGTCCAACTCAGCAAGAGCACCTTTCGTGTCATCCCATCACAAACCTAGCACAGCTATGCTCTCCAAAGGAGGACCCTGTAAACTCCTAGAGAGCCAGGGTGCATGTAGGAGTCTCCATCCCTGCTCCTGAGGCCATCCAACCTCAGTGCCGTGTACCCAAGGTGGTGGCAGCAGTGCAGTCATGCTGAAAGAGCAGAGATGACTTCTTCCTCTCCCACACCCAGGTGCAGCACCTCCTGTTACAGCAAAACTCTTTTGAGATCCAAGAGCTGCACACCGAAAGCATCAGTGCTCTGCCACCCAGCTCTGCCAGACAGCAGGGAGGAAGAGAAGGCTCCAGGGGGACCTTACAGCAGCCTTCCAGTCCCTGAAAGGTGCCTACAGGAAAGCTGGGGAAGAACTGCTCCCAAGGGCATGGAGCAATAGGATGAGGGGTGATGGGCTTAAATTTGAAAAGAGGAGATTTAGGTTGGATATTAGGAAGAAGCTCTTCACTCTGAGGGGGTGAGACACTGGCACAGGGTGCTCAGAGAGGTGGTGGAGGCCCCATCCCTGGAGACATTCAAGGTCAGCCTTGATGGGGCTCTGAGTGACCTGTTCTAGTGAAGATCAAGGCTCACTGCAGGGTGGGACTAGATGGGCTCTGAAGGTCCCTTCCAACCTTACATATTCTATGATTTTACACAACCCAAAAGCAACCAACTGACGAACCAGGCTTATTTTGGAGGTGATGGAAAATGCAGGGTCTCCCAGACACAGAGAGCTGGGCACACCTCGATGTGATAACCAGCTAAGGAGACAGGAGAGCTCAGATGAAAGCACGGATTACAGAACACACCCAACAAACACACGGGTCCTTCCAAAGTCCTTCCAAACCAGCTGGGAAGCAAGGGGGTGCTGAACACCCCCTTGTGCTTGGACAATCATAGAATCATAGAATTGTAGGGGTTGGAAGGGACCTCAAGAGATCATCAGGTCCAACCCCCTGCCAAAGCAGGGTCCCTAGGACAGGGCACACAGGGAGGCGTCCAGACAGGGCTGGAATCTCTCCAGAGAAGGAGACTCCACACCCCCTGGGCAGCCTGTCCCAGGGCTCCCTCACCCTCACTGGGAAGAAGTTCTTCCCCATGTTGGTGTGGAACTCCCTGTGCTCCAACTTGCAGCCATTGCCCCTTGTCCTGTCCCCACAGACACTGAAAAGGGGCTGGCTGATTCCCCCTGCATCCCCTGCTTAAGATAATTATAAACATTAATTAGGTCCCCCCTTAGTCTTCTCTTCTCAAGGCTGAACAGCCCCAGCTCACTCAGCCTTTCCTCACAGGGGAGATGCTCCAGGCCCTTCATCCCCTCCGTAGCCTCCTCTGGACTCTCTCCAGGAGATCCCTGGCTGTTTTATCCCAGGGAGCCCAGCACTGGACACAACACTCCAGGTGGGGCCTGACCAGGGCAGAGCAGAGGGGGAGGATCCCCTCCTGTGACCTGCTGCCCACACTCCTCCTGATGCCCCCAGGATCCCATTGTCTCTCTCAGCCCCCAGGACACACTGCTGGCTCATGGCCAACCTGTCATCCACCAGGACCCCCAGGTCCTTCTCCACTGAGCTCTTCTCCAGCACATCATCAGCCAAAGCATCCCACTAATGGCTAACAGCAGCGTTGATACTTCCATACAGTCTTGTTGCAAAGTGAAACAGTTGGTTTCCATGGACACACGTGAGTTATTTTCTAAGCACAAGGATTCCTAACGCAACCATCAGCACATCTGCAGGGGCTCATCCCCCTTCAGACCCACTGATCTATCCCAACTAGAATAAAACGCCTCCTATCAACCAGCTTTCCCTAGAAAATCCTTAAATACACACCAACCATGTGTCAGACCCCATCAGCTCCCCCATCTCCAGCTGCATCAACGACTGGTCACCACAGATAGAGCAAGAAGTCATCTATCCCACTAAAAGACCACCTCCAAAGGTGGTGCCCCATAGCAGCATGGTGTTATCTTGCCTTGGGAAACCCCTCTTGGTCCTTCTAGCCTTTGCCTTGAACATATGCTCTGCAGTTACACTCTGTGCTTCCAGCATTCACCTGGAGACCTTCCCTTGCCCCCCAGTAAGTCTGGCAGAGCAGCAAGTTTGGCCAAATTCATCTCTGCAGAGGAAGAGGGGAGCAGCTGTGAGCTGGAGGGGGCTGCTGGATGTCTCCGTGGTGACAGGGAACCCACGATCTGCCCCCTGAGTCGCTTCCCAGGCTTTTTTCCTCAACCAGCTGCAGCAGGAGCTATTTTGTGTGCCACTTGGGCTGAAATTAAACCCAAACAAGGCAGCTCCACAGAAGCTGGGGGGTGAGGTGCCAGGGACCTGCTGCTAATGTGTCAGCAAGGAGGCATTTGCCATATGCACCTCTGCTGTTTCTGCACAATTAAAGCATGAAGCACTTTAAAGGGGCCTCCTTTATTTGGAGAGGAGCTAGGGAAGAAGTAAATCTTTCTCTGCCAACCTGGTAACACTTTAACACAGAGTTAAGCACAGAGATGCTGCTCCAGACCACTGGAGGTGGCTCATCCAGGCCATGGAGGAGTAATCCCAGCACAGGTGCCCATTCCCACCACGGCTGCCTCCTGCACGGCTGAGATGACAGCTCCAGCCTGCTAAAGCTTCACTTGGGATGAATGTGAAAGGCTGATGAAGTGGCTTGTTTCATTCTTGGCTTCTGTGAACAGTTGCACAGCGTTCAGCATTTCTCCTGGGGATTTTTTTCACGCAGTCAGGACATTTCCCAACTGATCCAACAGCTCAAACAGGAACGAAAGGGATGCACACATCCCCAAAAATTACACTACTGGCTGCTCAGTAGGGTTACACCTCAGGATCAAGGAGGAGAAGAGAGGATTTTTGGTGCTGAAGGCCACAGCACCCAAATGTTTGCATTGGTAAGGTTTGATCTGAGAGTCCTATCACAGACTGGGCTGGGTTGGAAGGGACCCCAAGGATCACAGAGTTCCCACCCCCTGACACAGGCAGGGACACCAACCTCCAGGCCTGGAGCTACACAAGGGTGCCCAGGGACCCAGCCAACCTGGCCTTGAACACCTCCAGACATGGGGCACCCACCCCCTCTCTGGGCAGCCCTTTCCAGCCCCTCACCACTCTCTCTGCAAAGAACTTCCCCCCAATCTCTCCTCTCCCCCTTCCCTCCTCCAGCTTCACTCCATCCCCCTTGTCCTGCCAGTCTCTGCCCCTTGAACAAGCTGATTCCCCTCCTGTTCCTCTGCTCCCTTCAGGGACTGGAAGGCTGCAATGAGGTCCCACCACAGCCTTCTCTTCTCCAGGCTGGACAAGCCCAGCTCCCTCAGCCTGTGTGATGTCCTACCTGATAAGGTACCCTCACACTGTACCGTTGCAAGATGGGAGGGCAGCTTGGAAAGCAGGCTGTGCTCAGGAGGGGAGAGCTCAGAAACCTCTGGCCAAGAACAGGCAGCTGAAAAAACACAGGCAAGAGAGGAGCTGGGCTCTGGGGAGGAAAAGCAACGTGGCACCAGTCCTGTAAAACCTGGTGTGACCCAGCCCCTTCTTTGATCACGTCTCCCCATCCAGCACAGGGGCTTCCACTGTCCCCACTGAAGGCTCAGTGCTTGGAAAAGAGCATTTCCTCCCTCTGTTCCCTCAGCACAGGTTTAGGAGCTTTCCTAAGGCACAGCTTTGGGTAGGGGCTTTTTCTTTTTCCTCTTTTCCACTTTTTTTTTAAACAAGAAAAGCCTTAGGACACCCCAAGCTGTATTTCTGTAGTTTCCATCAATGCTGACAGAGCAACTCACGGTGAGATTTCCTTTCAGTGGTGAGCTGGTGAAGGGCTAAGTGTGTAACCAAGCCTGGATACTCACAAAGTAAGATCTAAACCACATCCCAGCCTATGATATCAACAAATGGACAGCAGGCTAGCCAAAAAACAACTGGCACATTTCCCCCCCAAAGAAGCCCAGAGACAGATCTGTGCACAGGAGCGGGGAGCACCACAAGTCTCTCCTCCCAGCTGCGGTGCTGAAGGGGTGCTCAACCCTCCCCTGGGTTACAACAAGGAGCAGTCAGTACCCCAGCAGGATTAAAACCATAGAAACCACCTTCTGCCTTCCCCAGGTTCCCTACCTGTTAGCATCCTACCGCCCCCCTCTTCCCCCCACCCTTGATGTACCTTGATGCTCAGTTCTGTGTGCAGGCAGCTGGTTCCCACCCCCAACCAGCACTCCTGTGCTTTGACCCAGCCAACCTCACACAAACAGGGTTCCAAACCAGCTGTGTGCAAATTTTTAGGGGTAAACACATAATGCACAACTTCCTATTTGGGGTGGAAATGTCCTTTGGGTGCCACTTGAATCTACTTAAGCCAAACACTCTGCAGAACCACCATGGAGCCATTTTTGGTACAGAAAGAACCACTCCTTCAACATTTACACCTCTCCTGTGAGCACCAGCTCAGCAGAACGCCTGCAGACCTGGAGCGAAGAGCAGTCAGGTCAAGGACACCACACTGTACTGGGAAGGTCTGTTACAGCTGGGGTGCTGTTACCCACCAGCTGCTCATTGCTGAGCATCCCTCACATGTCGTCATCTCCAGGGCTGCCCTGTGCTGAGCCACCATCAGAGCATTTGTTATCTGCTTCTACACAAAGGCCAGCCAGCCCAGGCAAGTAAAGGCTCCAGCTCGTGGTCCACACTGGCAGAGGCTACTGTGCCCAGCTGCCTGCATGTCCCCTCTCCCAGGGGTGGTTGCTCCCACCAGAGCGAGCAGAACTTCTGCCATTCCAGCTTCCCAGGATGATTAAAGGCCTGGAGCATCTCCCCTGTGAGGAAAGGCTGAGTGAGCTGGGGCTGTTCAGCCTGGAGAGAAGAAGCCTGAGAGGGGATCTGATCAGTGTTTATCAATAGCTGAACGGTGGGACACAGGGGGACATGGGCAGCCTCTTCTCAGTGTCTGTGGGGACAGGACAAGGGGCGATGGCCTCAAGCTGGAGAACAATGCTTCTGCTTTCCCATCCAAAAACTGACCCCTTCCATGCCACATATGGAATGTATCTCATCTATGGATGAGCAGGGGGCCACACATCAGGCTGGCCACGGGAATGCCAGGTCTCCAAAGTCAGGGAGATGAGGTGCTGGCTGGAGTCCCTGTGGTTGTGAAAGGCAGGGAACCACGCACGGACAAGCTACAGCAAACACTCCCAAAAGAAACTGGCAAATGAGGTGTTCTCCCATGTGCCCTCACCCACCCAGCCACAGAGCCAAACCCAGAGATGAATAGAAGGAGGGGAAGGGAACAGCTGAAAATGTTACAGCCTCACAGGAGCCAAAGCACAGAGAGAAACCCCCGGGGAGCAGGGAAAAGCCCAGCATCCTGCTGAACTGCAATGTGCAATAAATAATTGGGAAAGGTTCTGAATACCACTGATACCACCAGTAGGAACTGGAGCATAACAGGATTTTGTGGGGTTTTTTTGGAAGAACTGTGCTGCCAGAACCATACAAAAGTCTCCAGGATGGTAACTCTTGGGGGTAACCCTACCAAAATACACTAGGGCACACACCCACGAGTACTCGAGCTCTACAGATGCTCACCCAGGAAGGGAAAACTGATGGGATGAAAAGTTAATGCAACACTGTTCCACTTGTTCCAGGGTGGAACAAAACAATCCGGTGTCTTTCCCCAGAAATATACCTTACAGAAGACTGGGAGGACTCAGAAAACAAGGACATGAGTACATACACTAGTCAGCTGGCTCTGAGGAGGGGCTGAGCAGGCAATGGCTCTGAGGATGCCAACGCATTGCCCACGCTAACTCTCCACTGGTCCACACCAGGCTTCTCGTTCAAACCCATGGGCAGAGGACAACATCCACAGGCATGTGGGAATTCCACCCACTCCATCATTTTCATCCTCCTGAGACCAAAAGGACACTCCTAATTCAAAAATATTTCCCAAGTTCTTCTGCTGTGCTCCAAGCAGGACTCCTTTCTCCTGGGGATGAACTGAGGTAGGTGGCCCCCAGCACCTCTTCCAACTCCTTGTCCTTCTGCCCACAATGAGCTCTCCTTACAATTACTTCATTATTCAAATGCCCAAGGATCACCCTTCTCCAATTCAGTGTCCACTGCAACCTTCTGGGCCTTGAGGGGCTAAGGAACTGCACACACTGCTCCATCCTACCAAGGCAGCCACAAAGAACAGCTAAAGGCACCTCAGCAGCCTTCAAATATTAAATGCTTTGACCTACTGCTGACATTCATGTACGCAATACATGAGGACTGTCACACTTCAGCAGTGCCTGTACTCAACAGCCTGGCATCGCTTTGGGGTTTTTGATAACCTCTACACAGATGTTCTAAGAGCTGTATCATCTTCCTGAGGGACAGATCTCAAAGCCTTCAGCCCTGGCACATTTATTACTTTGAGCAGTAACGTAGCATTGGTTAAATTTCATTGATATCTTTGTCCTGTCTTCAGTTTGTTCTTCCTTCCTCACACCCAGCAAAGATTAATTACAAGACCTCATGGAGTGGAATCATCTCTACCTGCAGCTCTGCAAGTCCAGCACGCCCAGCTGGGTAAGGTCCAGCAGGACCACTGCACAGCCCCAGGTTCCCCACGACAGTGAAACACCAACACAGCTGCAGCCAAAGCTAAAAGGCATCCAACCAACACCATCCAACGTTAAGCTCCTCAGCCCCTTTAACTCCCACATGGAGCTTTTTCCCAGGGAAACAGCAGCTGCTTTCCTGCAAGTAAATTCTACGGTATCTTTATAGCCTTCCTCTCAGAAGGATTTCTGTGAGAAGGATTTCTCTTTAAAATTAGAAAAAGAATTAAGTTTCTGAACTCCAGCAGCAGGCAGGCTCGGTTGGGTATGATTTTATTATGTGAGGAAAGCAAGACTGAGATTAAATTAAACAAATATTTAATTTCCTATTAATTAAGAAGAAAAAAAACAACCCAAAGAAAGGAAAATGGGGGAGTCAAGCTATTGCTAACTGTAGCGCCTCTCCCAAAGCTAACACTGAAAGTTAGAATTCACCAGAGGCTTAAGAGGCACAAAAGCATCCCCATCGAAGCAAAGCAGAGCCAAGCACCTGAGGAAGCTCCCTCACAGTCAGCCAGCCACTGACCTGGAATGCTACATCTGGATTTGGGTGACAATGGAAAATCCTTTCAGGCTGAGGTACAGCCAGAAAACATACCCCTGTGTCCTGGTTTCGGTCAGGATAGAGTTAACTTCATTTGTAGCAGCTGATGGGATGCTGTGTTTGGGAGTTACAATGAAAGCAGTGCTGAGAACACCCTGATGTTCTTAGTTGCAGTCAGACAGTCAAGGACTTTCTCAGCTTCTTCCTATTTCTCTCTTCAGGAGAAAGGAGGGGCGAAGCCAGGACAGGTGACCCAGATGGGCCAAAGAGAGTATTCCATGGCAATGACGTCCTGCCCAGGAGAACGGGGGGCTGAGGGGAGGAAGAAGAGGGGCGGTGGCGGGACGCGTGCTGCTTGGGGGGACGGTCGGGTTGCGGGACAGCTCTGGGTGGTACCTGAGTTGTGTGGGTCGGGGAGAAACTGCATTGGGGATCAAGAGTTTCATCTTCTTTTGCTCTAAAGTCCTGTTAGCATTGGGATATTTGATCTTTCTGTTCTCTTAGTAAACTCTCCTTATCCCAACCCACGGGCCTCTTAGTTTCTTGGGTTTGGAGTTATTTCCCCTTCCTTTTCCCTTCCCTTGTTTCCCCCCTTTTCCCTCTTCCCCTGCTCTTTTACTTTAAGGAGCAGGCAGCTGCGTGGATCTCAGCCCACAGCCGGGGGGAAACCACAACACCCTAGCTCCCTCGATCCCCAAGGCAGCAAACGCTTCGCCCCCGACTCAACAAGGGGAGGGCGGATGCTCAGCGCGCTCAGCGCTTTGGAGGGGACGCGGGTGCAGCCCCACAGCCCGCCCGGCTCCGGGCTGACACAACCCTCCCTTTTTTTCATTTTATTTTCATTTTCTTTTGGTTTTTAGTTTGTAAAGCGAGGCAGCACTGAGAAAAAAATTTAAGCTCCAGCCAGCTCTCCAACCTGTGGCTTTTGCACTTTGCGATGCTAGAAAAATACATGCTAAACCTGCTCCTCTTATTTCAAGAAACAAACCCAAACCCCAACCCCCCGGGACGGCATCACGCAGCTTTCACCAGCACGGCTCTATCACCCCAAGCACCAACCAGCACCCTACAAGGTCCCACATGGACCATGCAGCTCTGTCCCAAGCGCAGGGATGGGGATGGTCACGGTGGAGCGAGGAGGTTGTAACCTCAAGTCGGTTCAGGGTGATCCCTGAGAAGAACCGTATGGCTGAGCCCAGTTACCCAGCACAGCGTTAAACTCCAGCCAAGGTGGCTGGGAGTGCCAGTGCTGCTTATAGCATGGGTGGACATACAGGTATGGCCAAAAATGGCCTCAAGTTGGAGCACAGGGAGTTCTACACCAATATGGGAAGAACTTCTTCCCGGTGAGGGTGAGGGAGCCCTGGGACAGGCTGCCCAGGGGCTGTGGAGTCTCCTTCTCTGGAGAGATTCCAGCCCTGTCTGGACACCTCCCTGTGTGCCCTGCCCTAGGGACCCTGCTTTGGCAGGGGGTTGGACCCCATGGGCTCTAGAGCTCCCTTCCAACCCCTACAATCCTGTGATTCCACGATGTAACACAGGTAGACCACAGGCTGCCAGGCCACACAGGCCCATGACAATCAGCTTCTCAAGTGATCTGCACCAAACCACCAGGAAGCCTCGGGTCGCTATCCCTGTGCTCTTCCATCCCCACGCTACACGCAGATTCCACACAACCAAATTCCAACACTGGAGCCGAGCACCGACCGATGATGATGGTGATGATGTTCTAGGCAGACTATTTAAAGGTGCCCCCATCCCACTGAGGGAAATGTCATTAGGCTAACGACAGCGGAAAAAGCATCCACCCCAGAAGCTAATGGCAGGGTTCTTCTCTCTTCACCTCCCTTCCTCTTCCTCTTTTTATAATTAAAAGCATCGCGCGACGAAAAGCCACCATGTTTTGTCATCTACAGTGAATCATTTAGCACATGTCAGTGCTCATAAATAAACCATAATCCATCAAGGTGAAGTTGGGGTCTTCCAAACTCCAAAGTCTAAATCCAGAACATCAACGCAAGAGCCTGAAGCTAGAAGACAGCAAGAGCAGGGCCGGTGTTTCCGGACCATCGCAGCTTTGTGCAGAATGGCAGTGAGAGAAAGTCCTGGTTTCAGTCAGGCTAGAGTTAACTCCATTTGTAGCAGCTGATGGGATGCTGTGTTTGGGAGTTACAATGAAAGCAGTGCTGAGAACACCCTGATGTTCTTAGTTGCAGTCAGACAGTCAAGGACTTTCTCAGCTTCTTCCTATTTCTCTCTTCAGGAGAAAGGAGGGGCGAAGCCAGGACAGGTGACCCAGATGGGCCAAAGAGAGTATTCCATGGCAATGCCGTCCTGCCCAGGAGAACGGGGGGCTGAGGGGAGGAAGAAGAGGGGCGGTGGCGGGACGCGTGCTGCTTGGGGGGACGGTCGGGTTCCGGGACAGCTCTGGGTGGTACCTGAGTTGTGTGGGTCGGGGAGAAACTGCATTGGGGATCAAGAGTTTCATCTTCTTTTGCTCTAAAGTCCTGTTAGCATTGGGATATTTGATCTTTCTGTTCTCTCAGTAAACTCTCCTTATCCCAACCCACGGGCCTCTTAGTTTCTTGGGTTTGGAGTTATTTCCCCTTCCTTTTCCCTTCCCTTGTTTCCCCCTTTTCCCTCTTCCCCTGCTCTTTTACTTTAAGGAGCAGGCAGCTGCGTGGATCTCGGCCCACAGCCGGGGGGAAACCAGGACAGAGAAGAACCGTTCTGCAGGCAAAGGTCTTCACAACCCTACCTCCTCCTACACCGGTGAGACCACGGGCCAGCACCAACACAGAACTGACTCCTAGAGACCTTCAGCTCTTTGGAAAGGCAACAAGTTTTAAAATATAGTGAAATAGAACTAAAAAATGCCACGATTTTCTGCCTGGAAATCATTTAATTTCCTTCCTGATAAACACCTTGCCCTGCCTTAACGCTCCCTCAGCAGGTTATCTGGCCATGCCATAAAACCAAAGGCTTTCCTTTTCCAACCCTGCCATCACTCCCCAATGGCAGAGGTTCTACAATACACCTTTTGTTGAGGTTCAACAAGGCCAAGGGCAGAGTGCTGCACATGGGATATAACAACCCTGAGCAGCGCTACAGGTTTGGGGCGGAGAGACTGGCTGGAGAGCTGTCAGGGAGAGAAGGACCTGGGGTTGCTGGGTGACTGTGACTGACCATGAGCCAGCAGTGTGCCTGGGTGGCCAAGAAGGCCAAGGGCATCCTGGCTTGTGTCAGACCCAGCGTGGCCACAGGGCCAGGGCAGGGATTGTGCCCCTGGACTGGGCACTGGTGAGGCCGCACCTCGAGTGCTGGGTCCAGTTCTGGGTCCCTCTCTCCAAGAAGGACACGGAGGTCCTTTAAGACCTGATCTTAAAGGTCTTTTCCAACCTTGTAATTCTAAGTCCCTCCAATGCTGTGATGCAGAGACCAAAATCTCAACTACTTCAAGCTCTCCTCACCTGGCTGTGGGCCGTTTGAAACCTGCCACAAGAGCTCATGAGGAAACCAAACAGCAAATTTGATAAAGAACTTGGTGAAATCACCTTTGTGTTACCAACACCATCCTGCCTCATCATCCTGAGATGATGGGAATTAGCAACCGCTTGCCAGGATGGAAGAGACACTCTCAAGCACCCAAGAACACCAGGGAAGGAGGAAAATGCCATGGTGATAAGGGAAGATGATGCTTAAGCAGCTTTCTTATTCTGATAGCCCATTTGAATGAAAGAAATTCCAAGTTTAAGGGTGAAGGGATTAAACAGAGAAACTTTTCCTCAGCTAATGTGAATGGCATCACCGGGTGAATCTTGTATGGCCAAGTCAGCCTGAGTCAGCCACAGATCTGGAGCAAAACTAACAGGTATCAACAGCCACCCAACGAAGAAATAAGGCAGCAAAAACCTGGGCACAGAAGCCTTGACTGCCTTTGGGCTCTACACCAAAGGCACACAGAGCATCCGCTAGGATTCTGTCACCCAAACGTCACAGCTCTCCCTTCCCAGCATCCCAAAAAGAGAGTTTCTCAGGAAGCAAGAGGAGATCAGTCCTTAAATCCAGCCAAGATGCAAAGCCAGGGATGGCAATTCCTCAGGCCTTTGCCAGCCAGCACGGCACGCACAGCCGGTACCAGCTGGAACAGAACCTGTAGCCCTGTCAGCTCGAGTTTCCTCTCTTTTTAGGCAATGAAGAATTTTTTTTACAAGCCTCTGAATTCAGAATACAAATCACAGAATCATAGAATTGTAGGGGCTGGAAGGGAGCTCCAGAGCCCATCGGGTCCAACCCCCTGCCAAAGCAGGGTCCCTAGGACAGGGCACACAGGGAGGCGTCCAGACAGGGCTGGAATCTCTCCAGAGAAGGAGACTCCACACCCCCTGGGCAGCCTGTCCCAGGGCTCCCTCACCCTCACTGGGGAAAAGTTCTTCCCCATGTTGGTGTGGAACTCCCTGTGCTCCAACTTGCAGCCATTGCCCCTTGTCCTGTCCCCACAGACACTGAAAAGGGGCTGGCTGATTCCCCCTGCATCCCTTGCTTAAGATAATTACAAACATTAATTAGGTCCCCCCTTAGTCTTGTCTTCTCAAGACTGAACAGCCCCAGCTCCCTCAGCCTTTCCTCACAGGGGAGATGCTCCAGGCCTTTCATCATCTCCGTAGCCCTTCTTTGGACTCTTTCCAGGAGATCCCTGTCCTTTTTATCCCAGGGAGCCCAAATGATAACATGAAGATAAAATGACACGGGAGGAATGAAGCGGATGCTCACATAGTCCAGGGTTTCACTCCAGGCATCCCGCATCCCCAGCGTGTATGGATCCCCAAAGAGAGCCTCAATAAAACAAGGGAGTCACTTGATGCAAACAAGCCTTTCTGTAGATGTACTGGTTTAAAAATATATATTTATATATTGATTTTTTGCTATTATTTGACACAGAAGATCAATCTGCATGTGACGAGTGCGTTTCAGCCTGTAACGTAACTGATAAAAGTGTAATGGAACATTAAGCTTTATTTAAGGCTGCTTAAGTGCCTTATTAGATTAAAAAAAAAGGTCTGATTTTATATAAGCTGAAATACAGACTCAGGGAAGGTCATTAATGGGGCTCTGATTTGGACAGAAGAACCAGGCCTGATGTTTCAGAGCACAGTAGACTCTTTCAGAAGGACAGGAGTGGCAAATGCTGACTTTTACAGGATAAAACTCACAATCTGCACACAAATCCATGGGCCCAGATGGGACACATCCACGTGTGCTGAGGGAGCTGGCGGAGGTGATTGCTGAGCCGCTCTCTATCATCTTCAACAGGTCCTGGAGGACAGGAGAAGTGCCTGAGGACTGGAGGATAGCCAATGTCACTCCAGTCTTTAAAAAGGGCAGGAAGGAGGAACCTAGTAACTATAGGCCAGTCAGCCTCACCTCTGTCCCTGGAAAGGTAATGGAACAGCTTGTTCTGGATGCCATTTCCAAGCAATTGGGAGAGAAGAAGGTCATGAGGAGTAGTCAGCATGGATTCACCAAGGGGAAATCGTGCTCGACCAATCTCATAGCCTTCTACGATCTCATCACCGGCTGGGTAGATGGAGGGAGAGCAGTGGATGTCATCTATCTTGACTTCAGCAAGGCTTTTGATACTGTCTCCCATGACATCCTGATAGCAAAGCTGAGAAACTTTGGGATGGACAGTAAGGTGGGGGGGATTGGCTGTGGGACCGAGCCCAGAGGGTCGTGATTCGTGGAGCAGAATCTGACTGGAGGCCTGTGACTAGCGATGTTCCCCAGGGCTCGGTGTTGGGTCCAGTCCTGTTTAACATCTTCATTGAGGACCTTGATGAGGGAACAGCATCGACCCTCAGCAAGTGCTGATGATCCAGAGCTGGGAGGAGTGGCTGACACACAGGACACTGCCCTGCCATCCAGAGAGACCTGGCCAGGCTGGAGAGCTGGGCAGGGAGAGACCAGAGGAGGTTCAACAAAAGCAAGTGGAGAGTCTGGCACCTGGGAAGGGATAACTGTTCATATCAGTACAGGCTGGGGTGACCTGCTGGAGAAGAGCTCTGAGGAGGAGGACCTGGGGGTCCTGGTGGATGACAGGGTGGATGAGCCAGCAGTGTGTCCTGGGGGCTGAGAGAGACAATGGGATCCTGGGGGGCATCAGGAGGAGTGTGGGCAGCAGGTCACAGGAGGGGATCCTCCCCCTCTGCTCTGCCCTGCTCAGGCCCCACCTGGAGTGTTGTGTCCAGTTCTGGGCTCCCTGGGATAAAAAGGACAGGGATCTCCTGGAGAGAGTCCAAAGAAGGGCTAGGAAGATGATGAAGGGCCTGGAGCATCTCCCCTGTGAGGAAAGGCTGAGGGAGCTGGGGCTGTTCAGCCTTGAGAAGAGAAGACTAAGGGGGGACCTAATTAATGTTTATAATTATCTTAAGCAGGGGATGCAGGGGGAATCAGCCAGCCCCTTTTCAGTGTCTGTGGGGACAGGACAAGGGGCAATGGCCTCAAGTTGGAACATAGGAAGTTCTGCACCAACATGCGAAAAAACTTTTCCCCAGTGAGGGTGAGGGAGCCCTGGGACAGGCTGCCCAGGGGGTGTGGAGTCTCCTTCTCTGGAGAGATTCCAGTCCTGTCTGGACACCTATCTGAGTGAAATGTCCTAGGGAGCTGCTTTGGCAGGGGGTTGGACCCGATGATCTCTCAAGGTCCCTTCCAACCCCTACAATTCTGTGATGCTGTGAAACTCCGCTGCTGTGGTATTGTCACCACGGCACCCACCTTTCCTTGGTGGCACCCACCTTTCCTCAGTGGTTCCTGAGTGAAAAGCCAGCCCGAGCCCCTGGGATCTGGCTCCCTGCGAGCGGCCACACACCCTCACAGAATACCAATGACATGGGATGGCACATCTGGGAATCCAAACAGGGGGCTCCAAGGCAGCTGAGCAGACTGCAGGCAGGCACAAACTCTGTGTGGGTCAGCCAACTGAACCCCATTTCTACAGATATTGATATTGCTGTGATGGCCTCTCACCGGCTGTGGAGCTGGCAGCTGATGGGTACGTTACCGGCAGCGTTCGAGGTGTGGAGCGTGCCCATGATGCTTTCCTACTGCCCAGTTTGCAAGAACACAAAATGTTTGATTTACTCAAAATTTACCAGGGAGAAGTATTCCCTTTTCCAACTGAGCCAACTAGAGGGAGGAGTGGGAAACGCTCTGGAGCGACCTCAAAAGTTAGAGCTCCAGCAGCATTACAAGCTGTTTGGAATCTGAACTAATGACAGGCTCTGAAACCATCTCAAGAAACAGGTTGAACCACAAAGTTTTAACCCAGCTTCAGCCCTGGGAGTCAATGTGCTCAGTTTCTTTGTGGAAACACAGTATCACTCTTGTGGGAAGGTTTGAAAAATAGCGTGAGAGCACCTTGGAGGGACTTTATTGCAGAACTTCCAGGGAAAGCAGCTTGGAAGGGACCTTGGCCCTGGGGAAAAGAAGTAGTGAAGACAAGAAGAAGCAGGACACCTTGACAAAGGGACATGTTTACCCTCCAAAGGCTCCCTTCAACAACTCCTCCAGGAACACTCCAGAGCAAGAGCCTCACACAAGAGAGCTAAGTGGTCCTACAGCCTTCCTCTAGTCCTCAGTAATTCCCTGCCAACCATGCTGCCATAAACCTCAACCCCAGGAAAAACCCAACAAACCGACACCCAAGGCAAAACCCCAGGTCAGCATTCTTCCTGTGGCTAAACCACCTCCAGAAAAGAGTGGCCAGCAAGAGTTATACGTAATGGGTGGCCAAGAAGGCCAAGGGCATCCTGGCTTATATCAGACCCAGTGTGGCCACAGGGCCAGGGCAGGGACTGTGCCCCTGGACTGGGCACTGGTGAGGCTGCACCTCAAGTGCTGGGTCCAGTTCTGGGCCCCTCACTACAAGAAGGACATGGAGGGCCTGGAGCGAGTCCAGAGAAGGGCAACCAGGCTGGGGAAGGGGCTGGAGAGCAAACCTTCCCAGGAGCGGCTGAGGGAGCTGGGGGTGTTCAGCCTGGAGAAGAGGAGGCTGAGGGGAGACCTGATCCCCACCTACACTGACCTGACAGGAGGGTGCAGAGAGGTGGGCGATGGTCTCTTCAGCCAGGGGACAGGGGACAGGATGAGGGGCAATGGGCTCAAGCTGTGCCAGGGCAGGGTCAGAGCAGATGGGAGGGAAAAGTTCTTCCCCCAAAGGGTTGTCAGGCACTGGCACAGGCTGCCCAGGGAGGGGGCTGAGTCCCCACCCTGGGGGTGTTTAACAGACAGGTAGATGAGGTGCTCAGGGATATGGGTTAGCATAGGACAGGGATGGTTGGACTCAATGTTCTCAAAGGTTTTTTCCAAACCAGTGATCCTAATATTCTGTAAACTGTGCAAATTAATCAAGAATTAAGCCACCTGAGAGTAGAATAAACTTATCTTGACAAGCACAAGGTAACACAGATTAGAAGGAATAATGTAGAAGCACGACCTGGGCTTTGCTGCAGACAGCTCGGTGACAGCCGATCGCTGGGATTCTGCAGACAAAACCCTGCTGAAACATGACAGGAAATAACCCAGAGAGGTACATCTGCACCCTAGTGTTTTGCTTCTTACCTTGGTTTTATTATTTACTCTAGAAAGTTCTACATACAATAATGTCGTGGTTTCCCCCCGGCTGTGGGCCGAGATCCACACAGCTGCCTGCTCCTTAAAGTAAAAGAGCAGGGGAAGAGGGAAAAGGGGGGAAACAAGGGAAGGGAAAAGGAAGGGGAAATAACTCCAAACCCAAGAAACTAAGAGGCCCGTGGGTTGGGATAAGGAGAGTTTACTAAGAGAACAGAAAGATCAAATATCCCAATGCTAACAGGACTTTAGAGCAAAAGAAGATGAAACTCTTGATCCCCAATGCAGTTTCTCCCCGACCCACACAACTCAGGGACCACCCAGAGCTGTCCCGGAACCCGACCGTCCCCCCAAGCAGCACGCGTCCCGCCACCGCCCCTCTTCTTCCTCCCCTCAGCCCCCCGTTCTCCTGGGCAGGACGGCATTGCCATGGAATACTCTCTTTGGCCCATCTGGGTCACCTGTCCTGGCTTCGCCCCTCCTTTCTCCTGAAGAGAGAAATAGGAAGAAGCTGAGAAAGTCCTTGACTGTCTGACTGCAACTAAGAACATCAGGGTGTTCTCAGCACTGCTTTCATTGTAACTCCCAAACACAGCATCCCATCAGCTGCTACAGATGAAGTTAACTCTAGCCTGACTGAAACCAGGACAAATAAACACTAAACCAAACCAGCAAAAAGATTCCTTAGTATCTATCAATCTGTATTGCCAGATGAGATGCAGGGGATCTGGGTTTGATGATCAGGATTCTCTCTCACATGCGTTCCACCACACGCTTAGTTTACCTTACCCCCAGAAGGCTTCACCCTGACACGCTGCAGTTCAGCAGATCTCTCTCAATCTCTGAAAAACCCTCTCAAAGGCAGAGGGCCATTTCACAGAAAGTTTGAGTCACTGGAAAGCACCTGGAAGAGCTGTCATGATGTGGCATGATAAAAATGCAAGACAGTTCTTGTGTACTACGCCTGTATCTTATATAATCACTGATGAAAACCCCCCAAGCACCTCGTTGCTATTAGTAGACCTATGAGCTGCAGCTCCTCTGATTTTTAGAGACCAGGGTACCCTGCTTACCAAGGTTCAGCTTTATGCTCAGCATGAGACTCCATCCACACATTCAGATGCGTTGCTTAAGAGGAAAGAATTTGTATTCCTCAACCACCACCCCGTCAGCTTATGCTACCAGACAGCTCCTTGCTAACATCTCTTCATTAAGTCTTCAACTCAAGGCTCAGATCCACATTCCATGAGTTGCCCTGTCAATAGATGTTTTCACTGTAAATAAGCATCATGTCTCCTACTAGGAGGCTCAATCAAAACAACGGAGCAGGGCGAACCAAAACACAACCCCAGACTCAAGGAGACACATTCCTCCCCCTTGGATCCCGTCCTGTTGGTCCCACACACCTAGAACACAAAGTATCACTTCTCTCACAGTAAGAATTAACTGAATTTCTCATTTTCATGGAGAATTTGAGCCTGGCTTTTTAGCCTAAAAAAAACTCTGGGGCAAAAGCCTGGCCCAGCTTTTTCACTTCAGTTCTTTAGGCATTTAATGAAAGTTCATGAGATGTTTCACAAGAACTCCTGCCTGCTAGAGATAAAAGCCCAGCCACCTTCAGCTTCCCTAGGTACCTCTGCCCGTGGTTCAGAGAAGTTCCTATCTTCCAGCTCTGCAAGCTGAACTAGGCAACCCTACCACAAGGTGTGAGAGAGCAACCGAGCAGCTGTGCAGGAGACGAGGCTCCGCGGCGCAGACTGCGACACCGCGGCCCAGGCGGTGGGTTTTCAGGCATCTCCAAGCACGTGTTTGGGTTCTCCTCAGTATGTGTGTGTAGATATGTGTATTAAACACGTGTGTATGTCCGATAGTGCCAAGCAAAACACACAGAAAGCACAGCTAGGCACATCTTCGTGCTTCAAAGCCAAGACACCCATCCCTACCTCCTCCTTCCTTGGCACAAAGGGATTTCCCAACGCCCGGTGCTAGAGCTTCAGCCGGCCGCTTTCCAGGACACAAACCATTCCTCGTTCTCTTAAACAGCAGAGCTGCTCTCCAGAGTCGTTGGGATGCAAGGTTTAAAGCCATTTCTCTGTTAATTAGCCTAATGCTGGTTTTAAACATAATTTTTAAGCTTGTTGTAAATATTTCCTGTGATTATAAAAGTTACATTTATTCATTGCCTTCAACTTAAAACCTCAAGTGACCCTGATTAATAATTCCAAATGAGACCTCCACCCCTAAA
Organism: Hypotaenidia okinawae; assembly: GCA_027925045.1. Classification (NCBI taxonomy): domain Eukaryota; kingdom Metazoa; phylum Chordata; class Aves; order Gruiformes; family Rallidae; genus Hypotaenidia; species Hypotaenidia okinawae. The sequence continues at coordinate 3,071,434 of BSDF01000009.1, read as the reverse complement.
TATTATCATTGTCTACAATTATCTTAAGCAGGGGATGTAGGGGGAATCAGCCAGCCCCTTTTCAGTGTCTGTGGGGACAGGACAAGGGGCAATGGCCTCAAGTTGGAACATAGGAAGTTCTGCACCAACATGCAAAAAAACTTTTTCCCAGTGAGGGTGAGGGAGCCCTGGGACAGGCTGCCCAGGGGGTGTGGAGTCTCCTTCTCTGGAGAGATTCCAGCCCTGTCTGGACGCCTATCTGAGTGAAATGTCCTAGGAAGCTGCTTTGGACCCGATGATCTCTGGAGGTCCCTTCCAACCCCTACAATTCTATGATTCCATTGTATGGCTCTCGATATTTAGAGTCAGTGGGAGATTGTATTATTCTGCAGCTCTCCTCCAGAGAGATGCAAAGCAATGCTTGCAGGACAGGAGACTTGGGGTGGAGGTGGGGGAGCCCGTGACCCTTGCACCACGTGCACATCGAACTCCGGAAGCCGAGGGACTCGCCACAGCCCGAGATGAATTTTCAGTAAACCTGGGGAATTTCATTTCTGACAGAAGCAACCCAAGCCTCCCAATTTATGCAATTTCTTCTCAATGCCAAGTGACAGCCAGTAGCTTCTGCTGAGTTTTGCTCTGATGGCTTGGGTTCAGACAAAGCCACGAAGTCACAGCAGAATTCTAGAGATCCCATGTCAAACAATGAAACAGCTGCACCCCGTCAGGGTTACGCCTCCTGGGCTATTTTCAAACATCAGAATAAAACCATAAAATATTGTTAATATATTTAACAACGAAGTGTTTGCTACAGGCTGACATCCTTATTACCCAAAGCAACACTGTATGATAACAAAGATTCTGAAGCAGGAGACAAGCACAACGTGCACACGGCAAAGAACTGATGGACGGGAAGTTCTGGGTACTACTGAGATCCCCCCATAACAGTAGGCTTCCACTCCTAGACCTTCACATTGCAGTGGATGGAAAAAAAGACATGAAAATATAAACCAAATGTTTGATAAATATCATCTGTCCTATTTCTTCTGGAAAATAAACAACCAAACAACAACGGTGGGAGGGAAGCTCAGCTTGAAAGCAAGAAGGCACTATAGGTTTCTGCTTGGTTGGCTTCTCTCAGCACCGTTAAAATACCTGTCTCTGAGCACATGTATTTTATAATCTTAAACTGTGCTGCCTTAGTCCCTGCCAGCCCCAGCCCTTCTGAAAGCTGGGAAATATCCCCCAAGGGCCTCCTGGATTCTTACCTGCAGGCACAGAGAAATGGCCTGTGGAAGCAGATTACTCACAAAACTGGGGTTTAGCAACCACGAGTGTCAAAGCAGCTCAGCTCATTTCACTGGGTACAGGCACAGCACAGCCCAGCTCATCTCGCTGGGTACGGGCACAGCCCAGCCCAGCCCAGCTCATTTCACTGGGTACAGGCACAGCACAGCCCAGCTCATCTCGCTGGGTACAGGCACAGCACAGCACGGCACAGCCCAGCTCAGCTCATCTTGCTGGGTACAGGCACAGCCCAGCTCAGCTCATCTTGCTGGGTACAGGCACAGCCCAGCTCAGCTCACTGGGTACAGGCACAGCCCAGCACGGCACAGCAGGGCACAGCACAGCTCAGCTCATCAAGCTGGGTACAGGTACAGCCCAGCTCAGCTCATCTTGCTGGGTACAGGCACAGCCCAGCCCAGCTCATCAAGCTGGGTACAGCATGGCACAGCACAGCATGGCACGGCAGGGCACAGCCCAGCTCAGCTCAGCTCACTGGGTACAGGCACAGCCCAGCTCAGCTCACTGGGTATGGTACCGTTGGCTTTCTAACAGAGGATGCTGATTTTGGGACATACGCTGCAGATGAAGAGCAGCCGCCCGACTGAACCAGATCACATTGAAGCACTGACCTCCTGTGCTGACAAGAACCTGCCCAGCTTATCTCCCACGCAGCTGCCCAAGGAGAAGAGAGGTCAGACTGGGATCACAGCTCTGTGCCAGCCGACCGCATCCACGCTGCTTCCGAGGCTCTTGAAAGATACAGGAAAACAGCAGACTGATGGTTTTGATAATCCTTTGAGACTGTTCCTCTTCTTTATTCAAGCATTTCTTTTGCTTGATGCTACTTTATCATTTGGGTTTAAATTTAAAATAGCTCTGGCCTGAGAGGAAGCTCCTCCAAATGCCAGAGCTCACTGGACAGCTGCACCCTGCCTCCCTTCAACGTGACTCCAGCTTCGCCATCCTCACCCTCACTGAGAGAGACTTCACAAGCACTGACAGTGTTTATACTGTAAATACCAATCTGAGTGGCCTAAACGGCTGATGCACATCAGCCCTCCTCTTGTACAGATGTTGTCAGCTTACAAAACATCTGTCTCCTCCTAAACACCACCAGTATCCTATCTCTTTTTATTTCATGTGTGATTTTTCTCCTTCCCTCTCCAAACACCCAGCCTGGTGTCCGCGCAAACTTCCTCACCGCAACTTTCAGGGCGATCAAATCCTTCTCCTAGGAGCATTCTCACAGGTACAGGATGAGAGACCAGCCTGGGTTCTAACACACTAAACTTTATGGACAAGTCTGTATAACCTGTTAAAAGATCTCTTTTAACACAACACGGGCAAGGAAGCGATTCCACGAGGACTCAGGAGGCAGGGAATTATATTACATTACCCAAAACTATTTTAAACATTGCACTGAAGGTGAAGAGAAACCTTGCCATGACCAGGGAGCCTCTGATCCAACCCTGGGACACAGGATACCTTGTTTCCTCACGATGCCACCCTGAGGTGTCTGAGTAGGGCTGACCCCTGTGAACCAATCCTTGCTGTCAGTAAAGTCGCTTCAACACTTAGCTCAGTTCAGAGGTGACAGCCTGGGTCATCAAATGGATGATGGGCTTTTATCTTCTGGAGTGATAAAGGGAAGGGGCTCTCCTTCAGCTCAAGAGCAATATTCAAACCTGTCTGAAACAGCTCGTGCAAACCAGCACTGAGGACGTGGAGCAGGATTGGCAGTGGTGTTACTCCTGTGCAATGCCTCTCCCATGAAAACACGGGCCTTCTGTGCATCTTTCACAGCCCCCAAATTTGCCATGCAAAAATGGAAATCTCCAGTAATCCCATGGATCAAAGGGAGGCTTAAAGCTTTAGGGATTTGGCTGTCCTAGGAATGATGTTCTTACAGGATTGGATGCACGCTGGACCCCTTCGCTTACAAGGGGCTTTTTTTAAATAGCATTTGGGGAGGGGGGAGGGAAATAGTAGGGGGAAAAAAAGTAAACTAGGTTTATCCTTTAAAATGGCAACACACCACAGCTGAAGTCTGCTGGCTTTATACAAATTATATAATTAGTGCTTGGACTGAAAGACCAAGAGAAAGTTGTAGCTTTTTTTTTCCTTGCCTAAGTGCAGATGGAATTGCTACTGCAAGCTTTCTTATCCTTGGCAGAAACCCAGCTTTTTCTTAAAAATACTTCAGGGGGGGAAAGCATCACGTCCTGTTCAGACTGTTACATCCCAAGTATTCCTGAAGAGGAGCAAAGAGCCAGGGAGCTGTTAAAGGTGGCGATGCTACGGCAGCACGAATGGAAGGCAGCTTTAGCAGACTAAGTCAACGGCGTTTGAAGGCAGCCTCTTAAAAAGCCAGGCATCCTGGGCACCCTGTGCAATCGTCACACTTTATTCATCATGCTTTATAAATAATCTCCCACCAAGCCAAAGAGTAGGAGACACTACAGTCAGCAGCTACCACGAACATGATGAGGAAACCAGTTATTGCTGCTGACATAAGGTGGCACAACGTCTCCATGCCGCAAGAAAGCGCTTTTGCTGGTAATAAAGGTGATTTCAGAGCCAATACTGCACGCTGTGATGCTGCAAAGATTAGCAGTCTGCACACGAGGCACACAGGACTTCTCCAGCACGTTGTCTGTCTTTAAAAATAATCTGTATTTCAGGGGGAAAAAAAGGCAAAAGAAAAACAAGAGACTCAACCCCGTCAACACACCCGCCATAACATCAACCACAGAGCCAGAGGCTCTGTCGTGAAAGGTAAACACCTAAGAGGAAGGCAGAGCAGAGGCTGAAAGCTCTGCACAATGATAAATTAAGTATAAGTCTTCTCAGCCTCCCAAAGCTACCTCAAGAGCTGCGGCACCTGCTCACCCAACTGGGAACTGCCATGGTGGCACTCGGATCGTAGGCACAGGCAAGAAGTGTTGGCTACCCGTGGTAATGGGCTTTGGGGAACAAAAGGAGAGCAAGGAGATGCTACTGGCTTTCTAACTCAAAACAACCCCACACAACAAAAACCCCAACTTCTGGGGTTCAGTACTGCTCACAGGAGCACAAGCTTTGGAATCGCTTGAAAATAATGCCTTTGGGTCCCAGAGGTTACAAAACCCAGAGAGCAGGACAGTAAATGGCTTACTAATCTGTGTAATAGCTGCTGAAACGTTTATTCAGCGAAGGAAATAGAAATACACAGACTCATCTTCCCATAGAAATACACAGACTCATCTTCCCAAACTTCTACAAGTCTACCTGAACACCCGTTCCTGGACCACTATTCACCCCACCTAGGATTACCTTAGCTTCTCCCTCATCTGATACCTGTACCGTGACAGCAAATCCACCCCCAAAACACCCCAACATCCCCGGCTCAGCCTGACACATCCTACGGTGCTTCCTACCCAAGAGAAGTGTTTTAATTCTTCCATTCTCACTGAAGTGGTGCTCCCTCGGGAAAGCAATCAAATGAGCTCCTCTATTAAATTATAACATACATCCGCCTGCAGTTGTTTAACAGGCGCCTGAGTTTCTCTTACAAGAGGGTGTCCTTCAGTGTGGAGAGGGAACGTGTTCCCATGCTGCTCAATTATTGTCTTGCTAAAGAAGTATCAGGCCACTGGAATGAAGGTTAACCACCCTGATGTGCACAACCAGCTGCTCGTACCATTAATGACAATATTGCATTTAGAGTCTACAAGCACAGAATTCAGTGAAGAAAAGTGATGTACAAAAAGGAACACTGTCATAATTCAGCACCACTAAAATCCAAGGGAGGGGAAAACCCCACCAATCTGCACTCTACAATCTGCCTTATCTAATGTAACCACTACACAAGCTTGTCATTGCAAGGTGCTCCTATTAAAAAAGGATGATGTGGAACAGGGGAAGGTCTGCACATCGTTTGTAGGACTCACAAGAACATGCTGGCTCTTCTCCCTTGTACTTTAGAGACACAAGGCAGTTTTGGCCAAGATCTTTCACAGAATCAGAATTACAAGGTTGGAAAAGACCTTTAAGATCATCGAGTCCAACCGCTCCTGTCCTGTGCTAACCCAGATCCCTGAGCATCTCATCTACCTGTCTGTTAAACACACCCAGGGGTGGGGACTCAGCCCCCTCCCTGGGCAGCCTGTGCCAGTGCCCAATAACCCTTTTGGGGAAGAACTTTTCCCTAATGTCTGCTCTGACCCTGCCCTGGCACAGCTTGAGCCCATTGCCCCTTGTCCTGTCACCTGTCCCCTGGCTGAAGAGACCATCACCCACCTCTCTGCACCCTCCTGTCAGGTAATCGTAGGCAGTGATAAGGTCTCCCCTCAGCCTCCTCTTCTCTTTATCAAGACTACGAGGGAGCCTTCCCTGCAGAGAGGCAGGAAGACCTTTGGTTAGATCCCTTACACTCCCCCATCCCCTTAGAGCCATGTTTTTAAACCAAGGAGTTGTGTTTCACAAGCTGTAGGTGGCTCCAGAGGAAGATGCAGAGATGCATGCCCAGGTCATGACAACACTGGGAAATCCTAACGCCAGGCTAGTCAGCATCACGCTGCGAGCATCCTGTCTTCCATATAACCATGGTTGTTGTGAGCTACCTGTACCACACCACCGGACCCAGGACCATCAAACACAGAGCGTAGCTTCACCAAGGAGAAACAGATGAGGAAAACTGCTCCCAGTGCTGTGGCAGAGCAAGGTGGCAAAGGACAGGGAAAACACATCCAGTGGCAGACAGATCTGCTCTTTCACAGGTCAGGAAGAGAAAAGCAGTGTAATTTTCACAGAGCACAAGCTGAACACAATCAGAGTGCAAAAAGAAAAAAAAAAAGAAGATAAATAGTGCTGTCTCCAACCAGAGGGGAGGAAAAAAGTCAATAAAACCAATTATCACTGCTTTGGTAGGCTCCCAGTCCCCAAAAGCAAATAAAATCTTCCCCTTGCATGTGCATGTGTTTTGTTTATCAGTAAAGAAAGGGAGATCCTACCTTTAAATTAAAAAAAAGAAAAAAAAAAAAAGAAAAAAAACCAACGGTCCAGTTCTGTGTCTCAGCCTTTACTTGGAGCCCCAGATGAAAACCAGCACCTCATGTAACTCAGGCGCACTGGCAGCCAGAGATCTCATCTCAGCACTACAGAAGACAATGTGAAAAGCACTGCCAGGCAGGTCAGCGCCAGCAGAAACCAAATGAGCTTGTTACCAGCCCCCATGCAGGACAACAGGCTGCATTTCGCAGCCCTCAGTCCCAGAAGGACCAACACTCAGAGGATTCTTAAGAGAGCAAGTGGGCGCTGAGCCTGTTAGCGCCTGGAAGGCTGCATTCACAAACCTCTGTGAGAGCAACATCTCCAGTGTTTTTGTACTTGAAAGGAAGGGTTTCAGGTGACAGCAGAAGAAAAGAAACCAACAACAGGAAGCAAGAAATTGTTGGGGAATAATTCAAACGTGAAACTGTTAATTAGATACACAGAGAACTTCCAGAAGCAGCGACCGGGTAGGCAAAACCCAAAAGCTGCATCTCTTATAAAGAAGTGTGAATGCAAAGAGTAAATCTATCTACCTTCCAAACCAGGATTTGACTTAGTAATCCCTTGTTTACAGATTTCGGATGTGCCTCTTTTCTTAGAACCCATGTTCTGTGAAGGATGCCCCTGCAAGATTAAGGCAAGAAGTAAGTGTAAATATCACAGTGTTTCAAAAGGAAAAGAGGAAAACTGTTTATTGTTCCGAGTTTTCTTGAGCACGGAGCATGGCAAACAGCTTCTGCTCCTGTTTAACAGAGGATTCACCAGTACGTAAGTAAACAGAGCTTCTTGTTACCAAACAGGCAGCTCTCCACAAGCTCAAAACAATTCCAGGCACAATTCACAGGGTTTCAGATAAGACAGGTGAAAGGAAGGAGCTGAGCAGTACAAAGATGTTTGTGTAGGAGAGGAGAGAGCTGCACATAACCATGTTGTTACTTCAATATCTGGAGTACGTAGGAGTAGCAAGGGAAAGAATCCCACTTCGGCGGCCACCGTGTAAACACGGAGCAAGAGCAGCCTCCTCCAAAAAAAGCCTATGGTTAAAGTATAAATGAGAAGATAAACAGCTATTAGCGCAAGGTCAATCAGAGGGCAATCTGCAATTCCCATTAAAACTCATTTTCCTTCTGTGGAACCCACTGGAAAACTCAAAGGAGGTTTCAAGATAAACAGCAGGACTCCTAGCATCCAGGCCTTACGAACCGTTGCTCAATCCAAGTGCCAGGCTTGCTTTTTGGAAGACAGAGGGTACCCCAATTCCCATTTTACACAGGGCAAACAGACAGCTGAAGGTAACTGCAGCAGGATCGGGGTGATACTGGATCAGCCTTCGGGCCCTGGACACAGTGAATCGCCCTCGGCGCTGAGAGACGGCTTGATAAAGGTAGATCCGGCTGGTTGCGGCCTACCGCAGGAAGCCGGTGGCATCAGCGGAGCCCACCCTGCTCCCAAGGACGGGCCTGCAGACAGATGAAGAATAGGAGGGACGTGTTTTGGGGGGAGCTGCATGGGGAAAGGGAGACGCAGACAGACTGAGACGAGTATTATTATATATACACATGAGCTGACAAGGAGAGACAGGCAGTGATTGACGCCCTATGTAACAAACACAACTGGTAAGAGTCTAGACAGGCTCTCAGCACATAAATACCAATTCTATCAAACCTGCTGCTGGAGGGGACTTGCAGCAACCTCTAATTTTAAGATTCTCCCTGCATTTTAGAAGACAAGGCAGCAGTCCCCTCTCTGGCTCTGTCCCCACACCGACTCTGCTGATTTGCATAACCAGACAGATCAGATAAACCCCAAGCTTTAGAAATACTTTTCAAGTTCACTCTCAATAGGTAAATTGAGGAAAATGATGGGTTTGGGTTGTTTTTTCTCCCCCCACAAAGAAAAGGCAAGGAGGAGAGCAACCCTTTCCCCACTTAACCCTGTTCATCCTTCTTCATCCTCCCGGTGAGCTGCAAAACCAACCTGCACGCAGCACCATCACTGTCACACACTGGATGGTTGGGCTTTTTCCTCTGAGAGGAAACATGAGAACAGTTTCCCACTGTGTTGTTTCCAAACATTTTTGCCTAAACTATTAAAGCACAAAGTTAACTACTCCTGCCCCAACCCTCCCGCTCTGTCAACGCAGTGTGTACCCAAACATCAACCCTTTATCATCACACTTTCAGAAATGCTTTGCAAGTACCAGCACTGCAGTTAAAACTCCTCACGTGCTTCTGTGATGGGTAACCCCACCAGAAGGCACCAATGCCATGGAAACTCTTCAGGAAAGTTACCCAAATAATTTGGGAGTCTGAAACGTGGGGTTGATCTTTCAATGAAGAGACCCACAACATGAAGGCAGGGAGGGAATGCTGCAGAGGGATGACTACAATCCTATGGAGAAGCTTCAGGTTTCAGGAAGGAGAGGTGCTTCTTCTCAAATCATTCCTTTTGAGGGTGAAGATAAATCACTGGGGCTTATTACTTGACAGGAAGCCATCAGGTGGAACTCACCTGTCTCACAACAAAATACCTTGCTGTGCCTGCACATCGGGGATGCTCCAGCCATGGAAGGAAGTCAAGAATGGGGAAGAAACCAATTCTTCCCCACACAGCCTGCTCTTCACGTTGATCCACTCCAAGATTTTGCTTTTCCCCACCCTCTCTCTCTTTTCACTCCTTCTTAAGAAAAAAATTAGGACAACAAAGGTGTTAGCAGACCCATCTGGAGATGCTGGAATTGCTTCAGGAGGTTCCCTGAGGGAGAACTACCGGTGTGACAGTGAGTTTCTACCAATGGGAAACAGCAAGCCCAAATCCCACTAAGGGAACAGAGAATTTAAAGCAACTTCATACTTCCCATCTCCTTATCAGAGCAGATTTCCTTTCCAGCCAAAGCACTTCAAACACACACATTTCAACCACAACCAGCTTGAGGACTCCAAGTTACATGCCTGACAGGAGCTCCTACTGAAAGATGGCCAAAACCACCTCCTGGTGGTTTTGGTCATCTTTCAGTAGAAGCTCCTGTCAGCTTGAGGACCAGGAGGCAAAAGGGCCAGCACACTACAAGTCTTCTGTGGAGTCAGTTGACCACATCAGGCCAAAAGCAGCATCAAGTGTTTATTTTATTAGCAGCAAGTTTGTTTATCTTCAGTATGTCTGACATTGCCATCATTCAACATCAGCTGCCACTCTGCAGCTCTGGTCTCCTCCCCTCCTTCAGGCTTCCAGTAAAATTAGGCCCTAAATTAAGGTTCCAGTAAAATAATTACAGTTGGCAGGTATTTTTCAACACTGATTTGGCAACCAAGAAACCAAAGCACAACAAAACAGAATCAAATCAAGCATTACTCAGTGTTTCTCAGAAACAACTTGTTCTGTAGATTGTGTTTTTGCTGGTGGATGGGTTTGCTTTGTGACTATTTCATGTGCTCTATGGACTTCAGAAAAGCAGTGGCTACACAGCTTATTAAACCTTCCTAAGCTAAAATAGGGGGGATAAAAGTATCTTAGGTCCTTCAAAACAACAACAAAATTGATGACAGAAAGAAAAAGACTTGCTCAAAAACAGAGTGCATTTTTTGTGGAGAAAGGGATGACAAGAAAAAGGAGAGAATGAAGGACCAACCACCTAATCCCTTCCCAAAGCACATGCTCCAGTGGCCACTGCAGGAAGAGGACAGGCTTTGGAGGCTTTCTTCATGCCCTCAATCTAAGGAGAAAAGGGACCCTGCCTCGGGCTCCTGGCCAAGAGACAGACACCTGGGGCTGGACAGGAAAATCCTGAACTAGCAGTCAGTCTTCTTACTCAGCCTTCTCCACAGCTGATGATCAGGACACAGCACAAATCACTACTCTGTTTCTGCACAAAGGAGGATACACTTATTTAAATCCAAATAATGTAAATTCTCAGTGAGGCAACCCAGATCATCACCTCTGTTTTTACTGGCAGCTATTTGATTGGTGAAAGCTCCCTTGTAATCAGCTGGCAAGCATTAAATCCTGTGGATCCCCAAAATCTGAGGGGTGGGGGGTTTCCACAAACCATAACTTCCCATACATGTACTGCAATTCCCAGTGGTTCCTTTCTTTTTGGTGGAAAACAGTTCTTACTGAGGCCATACTGCACTGGTCTGGTTACATGTCAGGCTGTAGTCGAACACAATTCTTCACTCTGATTTATTTCTCCTGTGCTGTTCCTAAAATAAGCCCTGCCTGTATCACTGTGCAGGAAACCCTCTGCACGGGACCAGACCAACATCAAAAGACAGAAGGGACCCATGCTGAGTGGTTTTACCTCCAAGTCTTCTGGTTAAACACTCTCCTTTCTCTTGTACTGCCCTTGGGACCTCACTTTCATTGCTCCATCATGAGCTCTGGAGACAGACACACACAGATGCCCATATCCCACAACTCAGCTCTTCCTCACTTGGAGACCACCAGGACATAAAACTACCACGCTCACGGTGAACCAGCCTGGAGCAGGACCCCTGGATGACATTGCCCTCTGGGAAGGAACTGCCATAGTACAGCTTCTTTTCCTAAAGTTCTGGAGTTTGGTGCTCAAGGGTTTTTTTTCCTCCAGTTGAAATGTGAAAACAGCAAAGAAATAATTATTTGGTAGCCCTGTCTTGGTTTCCTCAGACCCCTGAGCAAGGTCAAAACTTCTCCCAGCATTCACAAGACACCCTTACCCCCTCGCCCACCCCAAACCTTCCTGGTGGACTCAGTAATGGTGATGCTCTGGATTTATGGGTTGACTCATTTGAGGCCTGAGAGCCAAAGGACACGCTGCTCTTGGAGAGGGAAACATTAGTGCCACGTGGATGTCACAAGTGCATCCGCATTGTCCACCCAGTACTGACACAAAAGGTGCATGGGCAACATCTGATACATGCAGAGTCCCACCAACCCCTTGGGATGGGCTCAGTGGCTTTGGGAAGGCTGTGAAGCCATGACAGGCTTTTGCATCCCACTCCACATGTCTCTATATTTCTGTATTCCTAGCAATTCCATGGGGGAACATGAGGAAAACACTATATCCCTGCCAGTCCACTAATCTGCACGGTGTGTGTGGAACGCTACCAGGAAAGGGAAAAACAGGGTTGAAAGAAAAAGCAGCAGCTGTCACGTGCAGAAGCACAACAGCACCAGAGTCCTTCAAAGATTTCTATGAAGGCTCCATCACCACCATCACTTTCTTCCATATGCAAATGATATGCTAACAAGCCCTTTGGATAATTCGGTCTGTAGGTACAGTGTAGGTGTTTGCTAAAACACGGGTGCCAGCACCCAGCCAATACAATGGGCATTCTTACTACTTCACACCATTAAAAAAATGATAGGAAGAGGTCAGAGAAAAGTGTGAGGTGAGAGAGAACCCCATCTGCAGAGGGATTTTAAGGTGCTTTACCCCCAGTTTCTTTCTCACCAGAAGCACGGCTGCCGTCAGAGAGCTGTTTCCAGAAGGAAACGGCGTTGCTAACTCAGCCCTCGTTTGATTCCCACACTTTATCATTCCCCCTTCCTGTTTTTGCTGCCTTGGGAGGGTGATGAGTAGGGGTGGGAGGAAAATCAAGAGGGGAGGGAGCCCCCCCAGCTCTCTGAAGAGTTGCCTCAGGAAGCGGAGTGTTTAACAACCGGCCCGGAATGCTGATCTTCGCTCTGCAGGTCAGCTGGCCAAAGACACGATGCACACACGGCCTAACGACAGCTGAGGTTCCAAAAACAACCACCCTGGTCAGGCAGGAAACAAAACACATACCTACCCCCTCTTCCTCTACCCATATGTACTGCTCCTTTCTCTTCCCATACTTCTTTGAAAACACAGCAAATAAGGTTTGACCAAGGCCAGGTTGGCTGGGGCCCTGGGCAACCTTGTGTAGATCCAAGCCTGGAGGTTGGTGTCCCTGCCTGTGGCAGGGGGTTGGAGCTCTGTGATCATTGGGGTCCCTTCCAACCCAGACCTGTCTGTGATTCCATGACTGCAAACATCTGCCAGCACACCTCCCAACATTGCCCACAGGTTTGATACTCCTCACTTGCTTTAAGTAATAATTGAACAGGACACTGCGTTTTGGAGGTGGTTCCGAGACCTTCACTAGGTTCCACTCCCCCCCAACATATACATAGTGAAGCAGATGGATCACACTGGAGATGAGTCACTCCAAAACAAGAGAATAAACTCCCATCAAACGCTGTGGGGTGTGTGTTTAACATTCTCCAGCTCCTTTCTTGGAGCATTTGGCAAGGCTCTGGCAAACGCTCCTCCCGCGGAAATCAAGCGGCGATTTTGTCAGCGAAATAAGTCTCTTGAGTGCTTAAAATATTCCTTTTGGCCTCTACCTATCTCCTCCTTCCACTTCAGGTTTGCTCCCTCCCAAAGCTGACAAAGGAGGAAGGAAAGCCACTGCAAGCGCTGCAACCGCTGACACCGAAAACACGGCGGAGGCGGGTCCCCCAAGCGCCAGACCACTGGAGATGCTCAAGCAGACCTGGTCCTGTAGCTGTTTCTGAAGGTCACCCCAGAGAAAGGGCTTGGATACACGCAGGGCTTGAACGCTGAGCTTTCACTCTCCAAGGGTTTGGCAGCAACATCGTTTGGCTAAAGGCCAAATAACATGTTTAAAAGGAGGGTAAAACTGAAAGTTAAGGGGAGAGAGTCTGCGGTGCACACGGCAAAGCAAAAGGAGCCAGGAAAAACCAAACCTGAGCCCAACACTTAGCCTTGCAGTGGTTGATCCGTGCTATACCCACCTGCTGCTCCAAAGCTCTACACGCCTTACACACAGACACCATGGGAATCATGGCGATGCAGCTCAATCTGCACACACATTGCTGATGACACTGATCTGAGGGACACGTGGGACGCTGCCCTAGAGCATCTTCACACCGACTGCTACATACTCCAAAGCTACACTGCATGCAATTATTAATGCTATGAACATACCTAGAGTTACCCCACAAGCCTTGCCCCTTTGCTTAGAGCTCTGTTCAGGAGCACCTGAGTGTTTAGTACCCCTGCTCTCACATCCACACAGAGATTGTCATTCCTTCCACACCAGCAGAGGCCGGTGCCCAAGCAGCGGTACGAGTGACGCGGGTAGCGCAGCAATCAATGGTTCGGGCTGGTCATCTTCCCCACAGGGGTTTGCCCGGCCCGTGGCAACAGGTGAGCAGCAGGAAGGGGCGGGAGCTGCAGATGGGTGTCCGTGGTCACAAACCTGAGCCCAAATGGTGGCACAGACAGTCATACAGTGCTGACTTTGGTACCCAGTCAAACACCTTTTCCGTTGGTGCCCCTGTACTCGGCATTGGTGAGGCCACACCTCAAGTGCTGGGTCCAGTTCTGGGCCCCTCACTACAAGAAGGACATGGAGGGCCTGGAGCAAGTCCAGAGAAGGGCAACCAGGCTGGGGAAGGGGCTGGAGAGCAAACCTTCCCAGGAGCGGCTGAGGGAGCTGGGGGTGTTCAGCCTGGACAAGAGGAGGCTGAGGGGAGACCTGATCACCACCTACACTGACCTGACAGGAGGGTGCAGAGAGGTGGGCGATGGTCTCTTCAGCCAGGGGACAGGACAAGGGGAAATGACAAGAAGCTGCACCAGGGCAGGGTCAGATTAGATATTAGAAAAAAATTTTTTACTGAAAGAGTTGTTGGGGCCTGGCACAGGCTGCCCAGGGAGGGGACTGAGTCACCAACCCTGGATGTGTCTAACAAAAGGGTAGATGAGGTGCTCAGGGATATGGGTTAGCATAGGACAGGAATGGTTGGACTTGATGATCTTGAAGGTCTTTTCCAACATCGTGATTCTGTGATCCAAGTGAGCCAATATATGCTCACTTGAGCAATATATGCTGAAGGAAAGTGTTGGCAAATACATTGGTGAACAGAAATGTGTTAAAGCAGTCAGAATTAATGACACCAGTGTTGTGTCAAACATCCACCATACTGAACATACTCTTCTCTTAAGATACAAATACTACAATGGACCTCAACAGACAAAACACATCACATTCACAACAAGCAATTTATAACAAACCTAGCATCCAGATTGCTTCATGATCTCTATAAAGAGACATGGCTTTCAGAGCTACTATAAATCCAGGACAATTAGAAACAGCATCATTTATCACAATATACCTAGAGCTGCATATATTGGCTCAAATGTATTTCTATACACACAAATATATGTCTATACACACACCCAAGGGAGCAATGCAATGGAGAGCAAAATGTACATTGCTAATTTGCTGTAAAAGGTAAATTTGGAGAAAAATAGCAATATTCTGATCTAATAGATAAGAGTATTCTGATTTACAGCACATAAGGTGAGGAAAGATGGGGGAAAGCATTACTTGCAGACTTTGGGAGGAAAAAATGCAATCTTGGGAGAAAGAAAAAGAAGAAAAAAGTCACCAAGTCTAAAGAATAAGTTGATTTTTCTGCTGGCTGAAAGAGTCTAGAAGAAGTTTGTTACCAAACCAAATCTTTAAGAGTAAACCAGAAAAAGGAGTTTTCCCACCCAGGAGGGCTCACGTGCCACAGCCGCTGAGTACCAACACGCCAGGAGCCAGCGCGCTCACACTGCGCACGGAAGGTGCTGCTGTAATTAGACAGTCGGTCCCTTGACAATGATGATCCATCGCTCCTCGGGGACCACAAGTGTACTGGCTGTCCTCTCAGCACCCGTTGGAGGGGAAGAGGAGAACACACTGTAAAAGAAATTAACAGGGAACCCCCCTCCCCACCCGACAGAACAGTTGCGCCTGTGGATGCACGGGGAACACGACGCTGTTTCACTGAGCTTCCACTCCATCAGCAGAGGGGTGGCAGCAGGGACAGGGAGGGGATTGTCCCTCTCTGCTCTGCCCTCCTGAGGCCCCAGCTGGAGTCCTGTGTCCAGAGCTGGGGCCCCAACACAGGAAAGATGTGGGGCTGTGGGAGAGGGGTCAGAGGAGCCACGAAGATGATCAGAGGGCTGGAGCAGCTCCCCTATGGAGAGAGGCTGAGGGAGCTGGGCTTGTCCAGCCTGGAGAAGAGAAGGCTGTGGGGGGACCTCATTGCAGCCTGCCAATCCCTGAAGGGAGCAGAGGAACAGGAGGGGAATCAGCTTGTTCAAAGGGCAGAGACAAGGGGGATGGAGTGAAGCTGAAGGAGGGAAGGGTGAGATGAGATCTTAGGGGGAAGTTCTTTCCAGAGAGAGTGGTGAGGGGCTGGAAGGGGCTGCCCAGAGAGGGGGTGGGTGCCCCATCCCTGGGGGTGTTCAAGGCCAGGTTGGCTGGGGCCCTGGGCAACCTTGTGTAGCTCCAGGCCTGGAGGTTGGTGTCCCTGCCTGTGGCAGGGGGTTGGAGCTCTGTGATCCTTGGGGTCCCTTCCAACCCAGACCAGTCTGGGATTCTATGATTCCACTCATTCAACCCCATGGCTCCAGAGAGGCTGTCTGCATTTTGATACCATTTCACATTCAGGAAAGCAAAGGAGAAGCAGCATGGGACAGGCAGAGGAAGGCTCCAGCTTCCAGCCCTCTGCTCCTATGCACAGACAAGAATAGACCATTCTTTTCTTTGACAGCAAAGTTTCCTGCCATCCCTCTGCTTTCCAGAACCATCAGCATCCCGTAAGCTCAGGTGGGGACGTACAGAAAGACTCAAAGAAGCGATTCCCTCTCCAGGAAGCCCACAGTGGAACCTCCCAGACCCCTCACCATTCCAGACAAACCCCACAGACCCCAGCTGACATTAAAAGATGAGCTGGCAATGCAAAATTCTCCTCACAGTTGGAACTAAAGGGCCATTTTATCCTGCACCCAACAGATGCTGGGGACCCACCTATGGGAGAGCAGCACAGGAGAAAGGGACTGGTGGACAGCAGGATGACCATGACCAGCAATGTGCCCTCATGGCCAAGCAGGCCAATGGCATCCTGGACTGTGTTAGAAGGGAGGTGCTTTGTAGGTCAAGAGAGGTCCTTCTCCCCCTCTACTCTGCCCTGGAGAGAGTGTACCTGGAATATTGTGCCTAGCACAGGGCGACCAAGATGATGAAGGGAGCGGGACATCATCCCTGTGAGAAGAGACTGAGGGAGCTGGGCCTCTTTTTGCTGGAGGAGAGAAGACTGAGGGGGAACCTTATTAATGTTTATAAATACCTGAAGGATGAGAGTCAAGAGGATGGAGCCAGGCTCTTCTCAGGGATGGCAGCGACAGGACAAGGGGCAGCAGGTGCAGCTGGAGCAGAGGAAGTTCCATGGGAATGTCAGGAGGAACTTTGTCACAGTGAGGGTGACTGAGCCCTGGGACAGGCTGCCCAGAGAGGTTGGAGAGTCTCCTTCTCTGGAGACATTCAAACTCACCTGGATGTGTTCTTGTGTGAACTAATCTAGGTGATCCTGCTCTGGCAAGGGGTTGGACTAGATGATCTTTCGAGGTCCCTTCCAACCCCGACCCGCCTGTGATTCCGTGAAACCAGAAGGAAAGGATATGGGAACACTGACCAGTGTAATGCTCTCTCCTATCCCAACCCAAGTAGAGGGAGAACTCTTTTCTCTTTGCTTCTAAAACTAAAGCTTTACTAAGAACAGCACAGCAAGTCAACACAGATCAATCACCATGGGAGAGAATCAAGCTCTCCTGCCAGTGACATGTCACTTCTCTCCTCCCCACCCACCCCGGTTGCACGCCTCTACCCTGTGAGCTTTGGGAAGCCAACATCCCTGCTGACAAGGGGTCAGGACTGCATGCTGCAGAAGGACACCTGATCTCACCTGGAGTTTCCCTGAACCAACACAACACCATTAGCAATGCAGGGAGGGGAGATTTAAGGAGAGCAATCTGAAACAGGGAATGGCGTTAGTGCTGGCGAGAGGAAGCTCCGTAATAAACACGTCATTCTGAGTTGCAAGTCAAGTTAAGCAAAGAACAAGGCTTTTAAAGTTTAAATTTTCAGCCTTTTATATATTTAGAAACACTTTAAAATGTTAAGCCATAAAAGATGACACTCATGGAGCAATGTTAGGTTGCCTAGGACTTTGCAGATACAGTCCTAGGCGCTTCCCTGCTCCAAACCGGCACTAAAGCGCTCGACAGTCTTGGCTACGAGTTCCTACGGCAGCAGGCACAGTGCCTTACCTCCATTACATCTGCTGGCCTACAAGCCAGCTCCTGTTCTTTGGTGTCCTGCCAAACATACTGTCAAATACACGGCGTGCCAACGCAAGTGGCAACACGAAACGCTGCAGAAATTCATGCTGCTTTGGGTTTTGCAGATCTGCTGCGCAACAGAAGAGGGTGAGGGTGGTGGTCATAAACCAGAGATCCAAACAAGCCACCAGCCTACAAAGTAGGCATGTTAGCAGCACCACTAACCAGCAACAGCCACTGAAACCATGAGTCCACATATTGACAGAGCCGGTGTTTGCAGGGCCAGACATCGCTCCCCGTCCCAACAGTACAGCACTGCCATGATGAGCCTCGGGTTCTTCCATCAAGCCCCATCCCTGGTTCAAGGAGAGAAGGTTCATCCACAAACCTTCATTCTTACCCTTAGCTCTCCCCCAAAACATGTTCCCAGTTATAGTTAAGCAACCATGGTGAAATGGATTTTAATCAAATACAGTTTCTTCTTCCCGTTGCTTTGCCTTTGTGCACGTGTCTATTTGTCCATCTCCCAACTTCAAATCCCAGAGTACAAGTCAGCGTTGCTGAGACTCAGGGAGCTGACACAAGCCATGATTATTTTGCCATAACCAAGCATAGGAAGAGAGATGTTTTGGGGAACAAACCACAGGTGCAGCCAGAGATCAGAGAAATGCTGTGTCTAAGTGGAACATTAACATTTCCATCTGGAAAAGACAACAGGAAGAATGAGTGCATTAAGCAAAAAATCACTGCAATTCACAACTGGGATATTCACAACCTTTTTGACTGATCTGTAATGTTTCAGAAAGGTCCAAACCTAGACTGAATTCTTTCCCTCCTCCTCCTCCCTCGCCCATAGCTAGTGATACTGCTCAGTGGGATTCAGCTGGCGAATCTCCTGGCTGAATCCAGCCCAACTGTACCTCACCCATTAAGAGGAGGGTGCACAAAGAGCTTAGGCGCTTACTTGGTGCCTCCCCCAAGAACCCGGGGTGTTTCTGGCATCCGGGCTGTGATCAGCCCATGACCTAGCTTCAGGATGTGCCCCCTCCCCACCCCAAGTGACAACCCACTGCCAGAGAGCAAGCTCAGCCCTCTTTGTTTAACAGGCTCATTTCTGGCACCACCACCTCGAAAAGGAACAGGAACACAGAGCCCAGCATCCTGCACCACAGCCTACAGAGAACCACTCTGGTTCCAAGCCTCTCACTCAGCAAGCCTTTATTCATCATACAAACCATAGGAAGAACAGGAAGAGGAAGCATTTGATCACTTCTGCCCCCTTGACCACACACCTTGAGATTGTGACACAAAGCAAACGTGTGACCTTACACAGCTTCCTTCTCAATGGCCTTCTGGTTTCACCAGTCAGTGCCTCCTTCGCTCCTGCTCACGTTTCCAGCCTCATGCCATCGGCTGTCTAACTCTTCCTGGAGAAGAGGAGGCTGAGGGGAGACCTGATCACCACCTACACTGACCTGACAGGAGGGTGCAGAGAGGTGGGTGATGGTCTCTTCAGCCAGGGGACAGGTGACAGGATGAGGGGCAATGGGCTCAAGCTGTGCCAGGGCAGGGTCAGAGCAGATGGGAGGGAAAAGTTCTTCCCCAAAAGAGTTGTCAGGCACTGGCACAGGCTGCCCAGGGAGGGGGCTGAGTCCCCACCCCTGGGTGTGTTTAACAGACAGGTAGATGAGGTGCTCAGGGATATGGGTTAGCATAGGATGGGAATGGTTGGACTTGATGACCTTAAAGCTCTTTTCCAACCTTGTGATTCTTCCCATTTCACCTCCATCTCTCCACCCTGCCAGAACAGACACCCTATCGCTGCTCTCCATATCATTTCTCTGCATCTGAAACAAGCTCCTGATGGTAACAACCCAGGCTCTGCTCCTACCCCAAAGAGAGAAATTAGCCAACCCCACCTGCCCAACAGTGTTGAGAGCAAGCCCACGAATACCTCCTTCGCTGGGCATCACGGTGCTCAAGCATCCCCCTCAACTTCTTTTTCACCCTTCATTTCCAGCCCACGCTAAGCCCAAGGTGCCTGCAGGCTCCAGGCTGTATGAGGTAGGCAGGGGCTGCAGGAGGGGATTGATGGGTGGTGGTGGAGGAGTTGAACCTGGGGGACAACAACTGAAAGCCAGATGGGCAGGGATGCTCTGCAACCTTGCAAAGAGTGCAACCAGGAAGGCAGAAACGTTTGTAGCTCCCTTTATCCTTTCAGAAGTCCGTGGTTATGGCTTTAACAGTAAACTTAGCAAGAATCCATCTTCTAGGGTATTAAAACCACCCCACCCCACTGTGCCTCCAAACACAGAGCGGCTGAATGCCGGGCTCACTAAGCACAGCAGCAAAACGCTCCGTGACTTCAGCAGCACCCAGTTCTGCCTCAGGGTACTGAATGCAAGCACACACAGGGGCTCAACCTCAGCTTGCACGAACATTTGCATAATTTCACTATATGTAAACAAATTAGCAGAGCCACAATATTTGATTGTGCTTCTGTCTTCCGTGACCGGTGAGTCAGAACCTCTTGTTTATAGTTATTAGTGATGGAAACCTGCAATCAATCAGCACCCCGCACCAGTGGGGAGAGAACAGCTACAAAAGCCACTGGGAGACAGCGATGGGCACCCCAGGACTGAACTGGGAGCATCAGTGCTTGTCTTAGACAGCAATAGGAAAGGTGGTTCTTAACAAGGAACTTAAAAAGAGTATGGGGAAAAAGAAAGAGCAGCTCTGCTCTGAGAACAGGCTGAAGTTCTGGAGGCTCGAGTTGATCAAGGGATTTAGAAAAATAACACAGATTTCACTTTGTTAAGGAAAAATAAACCCGACAAAACCAATTTCAAAAGGGAGGAAACAGACCTGTTTCTGTTTGTCTGACAACAAGCACATGACAAGCTCAGAGCCTGACCACAAAGACCCCATCGCAGCTGCAGAGACCCTCAACGGGGTAACTCCTGCAGCAACAGCTGCAGGAGTTACCCCGTTGAGGGTCTCTGCAGCAACAGCTCCAGAGCCTCTGGAGCAAAGGTCTCCCACTCCCACCCTGGGGCACCACTCACCACCCCATGGAACCTTCCCCAGATTGCAGCAGATAATGTTTTTCCCTCCTCACCACACGCTTTGAAGGTGATTTTCTGGTGCATGCTTGTTCTCCCTTATCCTTCGTTCCAGTATTCCCTAAAGCTTTCCCTGTGGATGCTCACTTCATCCGAGCCTTCCGACAGAGACCTGTAAGGAAGGAGCGATGGCGATTAGAGCAGGGTGCTGCAGAGGGCAGCTGAGCGGAGCACCAAGGGTGTACCCCCACGTTCCCAGGTAAATACAGCACCTCAGACCGCCGTAATTCCCATCAAATTTAAACTCTGTCCAACATCCCTCCAGTGACTATCCAAAGGACTGAGCCTACCAGACATAGGGCAAGCAACCAGGCAGAAAGGGTGAACTAGGGACCAGCACGCCAGCTCCCAGCACCAAGAGACATACTCTACCTCAAGGGCTAAAGTCACTCCCACCTTCTGTTTTCCATCTCTCCTTTGACATTTAAATCAATATACAAAACCAGTCCTGTGGTCTGATCATATGCAAAAGTCCCTGTGCCTCCTCCAACATTGCTTTTCCCCCCACCCTCGACGTTGGGATCGGATCAGCATTCCCACAGACAGCACCTCAGCTCAGGAAGAGACCTCACAGATCTGGAGCTGAACTCAGGGAGTATGTCAGTGAAGCTCCCACGCTGCCTTTT
Organism: Hypotaenidia okinawae; assembly: GCA_027925045.1. Lineage (NCBI taxonomy): Eukaryota > Metazoa > Chordata > Aves > Gruiformes > Rallidae > Hypotaenidia > Hypotaenidia okinawae. The sequence continues at coordinate 3,050,249 of BSDF01000009.1, read as the reverse complement.
GGTTTGGTTTTCTCTTTGGTTGGGTTTGTTGGGGGTTTTCCAAGGTTTTTTCAATCCCCCCACCTTCAGCACTTTCAAAGCAATAAAAGCATTTCACTGCAAAACACATTCCAGGCACATCCATGAGATGCAGCCAGAGCCGGCAGCAGGTAAAGGAGGGAAGATTACAGACAGGGGAGAGAGGAATTGAAACTGAGTGCCTGGAAAAGCAGAGCCTGTCTGCACACAGGACAGTGCAATGCACCAGGTAACAACCACCGAGCCAAGGACCCAGGGCCATCTCCATGTGGCTTTTATTCCTGAGGATGCTCAGAGTCCAAGACCAAGATCAAAAGGAGCAGGGCTGATCTCTCAGAAAGTCCACGGAAGATTTTCTTTTTTGGGAACAGTTTCCTCACCAGGGATCTTCCATCCCACCTCTGCCTCTCACAAGGATGACATTAAAACTCACCCCCTGCTCCTGACAGCCCAGACCTGGGAAGTGGCTAACAGCCATCATGGCCAACAGCAGCCTGTTACATGCTTTTCCAATGCATATGCCAACTCAAAAACACCCCAGAAAAGAGAGTGGATCCTTCTGCATAAAAAAAATACAGGACACAACAATTATCCTGGTATTTGTCCTCCACAAAAAAGAAAAGGGCTGTGATGGCAAGAAACAGCTAATGGGTTCTTCACGTGCTTCCCATGATAGCAGCAGCTCTTGGGAAAGCAGGGTGGAAGAGATGGGAGGAGACACTGCCATTAGGACTGCAATCCTTTGGCTTTCCTAGGATGATTCACATACCTGAAATGCTTTATTTCAAAATTGGACACCAAAACTGGTGGGCTTTGCAGCTTGGGGTATCTTCTGTAAGGCTGGCAGGAGGGGAGGGCCAGCAGCACAGCTTCCTGCCTCCCCCTCATTTATGTCAGAACAGGAGCAGAGAAATTCCTCACCTACTGCAAGCCCACAGAAACCCCAGAGAAACCAGAGTCCTTGACCTGTGGCACTTGATGAACGTTCTCAGTGAACTTCACCTTCTCCTCTGTGGTCTCCTTGGGTGCCGTGCTGCTGCCCGACCTGCTGTGCCCGCAGAAGGCAGCCAGGGCAGGGCTGGGAAGGGTTGGGACCCATTTTTCACCCAGCAGCAACAGCAGAATGTGCTGATTCCACCACATTCGTTATTGCTTCAACCTCAGCACCCTTGGAAGACCAAACCCCCGCAAGGCTTCACGCCGCCAAACTTCCCTGACTCAACAGGAACGCCATCCAAACCTTGACGCTGGCGTGCCTCTATCCCCAGGAACGGGATCTCTGCTCGCAGCCTCAGACGGGCCGCCTGGCCGGGGAGGGAAGGGCAGGGTGTTTGTTTACACCCTCGGCTGCCCATGGGTGGGAAGGGAGCAGGGAGGGACCCAGCGGGCAAAGCCGGGGCGAGCATCCTCCCTACCTCCCGCTGTGGGAGCGGCTGGATCAGCGCCGGGCGGATGGCTATTTACTGCTGACACAGACGTGCTGTAAATCACTACCTTTCTGGAGCAACGAGGAAGTTGCAGGGATGACTGACTCATCCTCCATCCTGACGCCATTCCAGGAGCGGAGCCACGTACGTGTGTGTGTGTGTGTGTGTGTGTCCCGGCTTTGGGCTGTGCCCATGGCCCAAAAATAGCTTTTAAGCCAAATCCTGCAGTCATCATTCAAAGCTGAAACGCTTTATTTACACTCAGCAAGAACTCACCTATGTTTCTGACACTGCTAAGAGTAACCAGTGCTTACATTATTTGCTTAACGAAGGAGTCTATTTAACTACGAGAGTTACACCAAGCACAAAACGTTTCCTGACCCACAGAGAGGCTAATAATTTGCATTTTATGGAATCACCTTGCCCAGACAACCCATCTGAATGGCCAGCACCGCGCTGGACAAGTATTAATAATTGAGCAGCAGTTGTCAGCACCATGATTTGTGTTACAGGTAACTCGCAAGCCTCGTTAAACTGCAGGATTAAATTTCTAATGACCTTCTGGAAGGCTGTTGAGCGTCTCTTTTGAAGGCATGAGATCAGGGAACGCCAAGCAACCGCAAGGGAAGGATGCGACAGCAACTCGGAGCTCGTGGGAGGGGGCAGGCAGTGACCCCCATCACAGAGATGTCGGCCTGATCACCTTTTGGCTGAAGAAGTGACCTTGACCTCATGAACCCGCGGTTATATCCAGCCAGTACCTGGACCAGGCTTCTCCCACCAATTTCTCCCCTAATATCAATGGGATCCCACTCCAGCATCTGAGAAGCTCCAGCTCTTCTCCCCCTCAAATCACTGCCTTCCAAACTATTTCTGCTGCAGCACCCACGCATTCACCGTGGAATGGTGGAAGCCAGAGGGGAAGCATAAAGGCAAATAAATAAAAGAAATACATCCCACAGCCTGGGAATTTCATAGTCTTAGGGAAATTAGGATCCCCTGAATCCCACTGCAACTCAGTCAAGAGTCAAGCACGTAATTTCCCATCATGCTTGTAAAAATCCCAAAAAAAAAGTACAACTAAGCGTAGCTTCACAGGGCTGAGCGCTTGTTATCCTCCAAAATGCTGTTACTAAGCCCCAGGGCTCTTACTTTTTTATTCCTTTTTTTCCTGTTTTTGGGTGGGGGGAATAATCTCCCTGGTGCCAAAACGTCAAAGATGCAGAACGCCAGTTGTAGGAAAATCTACCTCAGAGTCAGCTCCTGTCGTTGGGGAAGCACAACAAACAAACCCTATACTCCTGAGCTGACAATTAGCATGATGTGCCCATTAGTGTTGCGTCACTCTTCCCCAGCCTGTCAGGCTGATGGAGCCTGTCTGTTTGTGTTGGGGATGACAGTCACTCCTCGCTGCTGACGTCTTTGCTCAGGGCTGTGCCGCACTCTCCGGTACACAATCTGCTCCAGAACATGCAGACTGGCTGTTGTCATTTCAAAAGCTTTCCTGGCATATTTCTGCCGAGAGAAATGGGCAGATTTTTTTGGGGCAGCCAGGGGCTGATTTCCCTCTAACACGAACGCCCGCGGGTGGAATTCACACGGCTCTTCCAAACCAAACATTGTCGCTGCAACAGCGGAGGCAAACTTCCCCCAATCCCAATTTGTTTGGTGGTTAATTAGTATCCTCTGATGCAATATTCAAGACAGAAGAAAGGATCATAGAACCATAGAATCACAGACTGCTCTGGGTTGGAAGGGACCCCAAGGATCACAGAGCTCCAACCCCCTGCCACAGGCAGGGACACCAACCTCCAGGCCTGGAGCTACACAAGGTTGCCCAGGGACCCAGCCAACCCGGCCTTGAACACCCCCAGGGACGGGGCACCCACCCCCTCTCTGGGCAGCCCCTTCCAGCCCCTCACCACTCTCTCTGGAAAGAGCTTCCCCCTAAGATCTCCTCTAACCCTTCCCTCCTCCAGCTTCACTCCATCCCCCTTGTCCTGCCAGGCTCTGCCCTTGAACAAGCTGATTCCCCTCCTGTTCCTCTGCTCCCTTCAGGGACTGGCAGGCTGCAATGAGGTCCCCCCACAGCCTTCTCTTCTCCAGGCTGGACAAGCCCAGCTCCCTCAGCCTCTCTTTGTAGGGGAGGTACTCCAGCCCTCTGATCATCTTCATGGCCTCCTCTGGACCCTTCCCTCCTCTCACAAGCATCAAGACTTTTTAATCTCAACCCTACACCTTATCCAACAGGACCAAAGCAGAACAGATACGGCTTCTCTTGTTTTGCTTCTTTAAACAGAGGAAAAACAATAGAAATTATCTCAGAAGCTTGTCACTGGGAGGTTGGGATTTTCATTTCAGTAGCACTGGCTAGGCACTTCTTAACAATAGGCATCCGTGCCTCAAACCTAGTTAGCAATTAAAAAACACACAAGAAAACATCACAAGAAAAAACAACTGCATCCAGAACTTGGAGTGGTAAAAAAATAATAACATTAAAAAAAATCACAGGAGATCCTGGTTGCCTTTTCTTTCACCCACAAATAAAACAAGTCCCTCAAATGCTCATATGAGTTTCCCCTCTATGCATTTCTGCAGTGGGTGAAGGGGTGGGCAGCTGGGTTTGCTCCCCTGCATTCCGCCCGGCTTATTCAGCAGCTTCAGTGCTGCTATTTCAGATTCTTGCAAAAATAAAGGCTGGGAAGAGAAAGCTGAGCCCCCAGGCATCCACCACACCACAGCTACTGCACCTACGTAACAAGCTCAACTGCCTTGGAAGAAAAGGAAGAGTACCCTGTCCTTCAGCATCACATGGCTGCCCAGCAGCCCAAACCAGAGCTTTAAACATCCTAGTTCAGAGAACCCCCTCCTGCTGACGGCAGCTTCACTCTGCAAAGCCACCCACAACAAAAGACTGAGCTCCAGTGCACTTTGTCAGTACGTTTACTGGATATCAGGCACATTCCCTTTAAGATGAGGCTGAGATGAGCAGGCCTACAGACTAAATTAAGCAGCAGGATCCAAACTGGGTATTGCCAGAAGAGAGAAACATCTTAGTCATCCCTCAAAGTTAAAGCTGAAACGGGCTTACAGCCTGTGACCAGCTCTTTAAGAAGAGAGCATGTGTTTTGCTTTACCAGCAGTCTCTCCTTGGACTACTTCTAAAGGAGATGGGCAAATAGCCCCCACCCTGTGCTCAAAACTTTACCCAATAGCAATTTAAAATTCCCTCTGTGATCAGAAAGGTGAATTTCCAGTTCCCCAGGGAACTCTGGAAACCTGGAGAAGTTCACAGAAAATGCTGCTGCCACCATAAGAAAGGGAAGGAGAGGAATTTTAGGAGGAAGATGAGGAGGAAGGGACAAAGCTCCCTGCCCAATATCCCAAATTGCACAGGCTCCACAAATCAAGTTAGCCACGAGATGAAAACGCAGAGGTCTGCCTGTCAAACCTACATAATCACATTAAAGTTCTTTTGCTTTTGTTAATGAAAACTTGGGATGGGATGAGCCAAAAACCCTCAGGAGAGCAGAGTAAAAGGAAAGGGCCTCCCCCTGAGTGAATAAAGAGCTGTCTTTGTGTGGCTGAACTCCTCCATTGGGCAACCTGGATAAACTTTTCCTTATTTATTGTAAAAGCACAAGTTCACCAAGGTCCTTTTATGTGCTGACGTATGGAATGGTTCCAGCTACGTATCGTTTCAGGGAGTCAAAGGGGTGAGGCTATGGTATTTATAGATGCGTTCAGGGCTAGAATTTTGGTTAGCACCAACATAGTTACAGCCCCAACACCTAACACACCCTTTTGGGAAAACGCCCACCTGTAGATACAGATCCCAGAAAAAAGAAGTTTCCCATTAAAGACATACTGCAGGCAAACTTGCTTTCTAGCCTTTTCCCAAATGTGATGGATAAAGCCTTCAGCTACAGAGGGAAAACAAAGTGGGACCACTTCCATGGTAGGAGGAAGGAGCCTGCTGTGATCCGGATGCTTTCAGACTCATGCACCAGGTTGGTTTGGGGTTTTCCTTCCCTCGCAGCAGCACCCCACTCTCAGAGACAGTGCCTCAGTTGTACTATGCACACACCACACACTGAGAGATGAATCTCTGCAAACAACTCAAAACACACAAAGACAGCGCTCCACAGAAAAGGAAGAATGGGCTTCCCCGATTCAGGTAACCAAGTCAAGAGGTTGTAATGATTTAAAAACCTATTTCTCCAAACACCTAACCCAGAGCCCTGTCTAAGGGCTGTTTGGGAACAAACCAATATCCCAGTTAAATCACTCTGGAATTACCTTCCTTTGAAGCAAGCGACAGCAGACACGCAGGCAAGGGACGCTGTGGGACTAACACTCTGTTGCAGAGCTCTTATCCATATGCATGCTCTGTTGTGGTGTATAGCATCATTATGTAAGTGCCTCTATTTTTAAAACAAACAGAAAATGTTTGCCTGGTCACTCTCTACTATTATCCCACCCATAAACCAGTAAGCTGGAGTTCCACCCACTTTAATCATAAGTTTTACAGGCTTGCCAGTGGAATAACAGCAGAAGTGACAAGATGAAGATTTTCTGTCTGCTTTAAAGCCATGAAAGCATTACCCATTTTTATCAGGAGGATTAAAGCACAGCTTTTTAACACCTACCTACCTATTCCTGAAAGGGTCGGGGACAGCATGCTGAAGGCTAACCTGAAGTCAAATTCAGGGACCGAGTCCCTGTTCTTACTGCACGATGCTGCACTTGCAGTGAAGAAATACAGATGCCAGCAAGTTCTTTAATACAATTTTCCAACCCTTCCACATCCCCTAAAACCTTGCTCCAGATACAGTCTGCTTTGGCAAGAACCTCAACCAATGCTCTGGAGTCGCTCCTTGGCATCCAGCAAGTCGTTTGTAGCCCGAGTCGTTGCGAATGGAGACTTACTGCAATCTGTGTGCGGGGTGGAGAGCTGCAGGAACCCCATCACTTCCTGCAGTTCACCATTTATTTTTCATACAGTCACCTAAACACAACAGCCATAACAGTACATACCCCTATGGAAAGCGATGCTAAATGGGGCTGGTAGCAAACCTTACTGCAAGCATACAGTCTCTACCTTCATAGACGTTCTAAGTCCTGTTAATATCCCCACAGAGAGTTGCTTCTCTGCATAAAAGTGTAAAAAAGAAAAAAAAAAAGGAAGATATTCTCCCAGGATTCAGGTAAAAAAAAAAAAAAAAAAATCACAGGGCAGGCACTTCAAATCACAAGCCACCAAAAAAATAAAATCCTTTTGGGAGTTTGCTGACACAGCATGTTGGGAACACCATAAAGTTTTCCAAAACAAATGAGATGTTTTTCAGAGATGGCAACCCATCTAGAGATGTTTAACACAACAGCCCAAGGATTTCCTAGAGCAAACCTGGAAGGGTTTACCTGGTAAACCTGGAAGGGTTTACCAGGAGGAGCTGAACTCCTCCTGGGTTTTGCTGTGCACCTGGAAGTTGCCTCACTGGAAAAGATGCCAAGCTAGACAGAGCTCTAGGCTGACTGAGAATATCTGCTCTTCCTCAGTCCACAATATTGAAGATGAGACGATAGCAGCCTGGTAATAAGCTGCAGCTAAGGCAGACTAGTACCAGTCAAAGGAACAGAATTACTGATTGTCCCTCACGTCCCACACCAGCTCCTCTCTGAACATCCTACACCAGCTCCTCTCTGAACATCCCACAATAAAACAGATTCCAGTGTGCCCAAAACATGCTTGGGTACCTTTAGTCACAGCTACGTTACACAGCACAGAGATCAGCCACCAGGACAGCGACATATTTATTTGCCTGTTAAAGCCCTGTGCAGTTAGATCCTTGCTTATATAGAATTAACCACAGGCAGCAAGGAAATAAGGATAATAAAAAAACTCCTTTACAGAGTATTTTTGCCTGTGCATCCAAACCATAGTGCTGCTCCCTCAGCTTCTGCTGAAGGACCACGAGCAGTATCCTCAAGGATCCCTTACCTTTCCCTGCAGGACAGGCAGGTGAGAAGGGCTCAGGCTCCACACCAACACCAAGGTCCCCAGAAAACTGACTGCCAGCACTCAGTTATTCCTCCTTTCCCCCGAAGACTCAACGCCATTGTATGCTGTAGTAACAGCAGGCATATTTCACACTATGGTATTTCTAGAGCAAGGTCCACCTGCACTGCGAGAGAGCCCACGTGAGATCGCCACGCTGCAGCCGCAGACGGGGGTCCGGGTGATGCACGGCGCACACAGACAGAGAGGTCCCTGCCGTAACGTTGATAGAAACCTCCCTCTCCTCTGGCTGCTTCTCCCCATCCCAGGCTTCCACCTTCCCCTTGCCTATCTGCTCTCCCAGCAGAGTCTCACCTCTGATACACCAGCGATGCCCGCGGCGACCACCCCTGCGCTGGCCTTCGCCACGCAGCACGCACGTCATCGCCTCCTCTCCAAGCAGATTCAGGGAGACAAGCCTTAAAAACCTCTCCCGCAGCAAAGCCGCTTCCTCGACAACAAGAAGAAACAGTCAACTACTAACAGACTGGCTGAGGGGCTGCCAGCTCCAGCAAACGTGTCTGGAATGATTTTCCCTTTTAATTTATTTTATTTTAAAAAGCTTCCAGTTGAGCGTTGGTCATCCTCCTTTACCCAGCTCCCGCGCTGCCATCAGCACCGAGCCCACACACAGCACCCCAGGCACGATCAGGCTGTGCACAGAGACGTTTGTCCAGGCCTTTGCTTGTCAACTAAACACAGCTGAAAGTTTGCCCATGCACGCAGGCAGCACCTAAGGCACCGCCGACGCTCCCGGAGCACAGACAATCGCTAGTAAGTGTGGTATAATCCCAAGAAGTTTACCAAAAAATTACGTACTGTGTCCCCTGGCCGTGTTCCTGTCCAATATTTGCAATGGGCTAACCACAGCACATCTTCTCCAAGGTGAACAGAAGCCCTACTCGGCGTTGTTTTATAGATATCCTTATATGTATACACATATACAAATATCCCCTCTGTTTACCCAAAGTTGAATGATCATTTCAACCTCTGTTAATCCGATTGCATAACAAAAGTACAGCAGCCTTAAATAACCAAGCCGCTCTCTCCAGCGCTTGGATTAATTGAAACGACTCGTTTCAGCACACCCCCCCAGCTTCTTTTAAATAACCCAATGCAAAATAGATGGGAGAGAAAGAAGGGAACAGAAGCGCCCAGCCACCGCTTTCAGAGCTGATTACCTGATGTATTGCAGCGTGCAGGTGAGGCGTAGTGACTTCACACCTGGAGCAGGCACAAGGCAAAGCGAAATGGGTTTGGGCACGGCGCAATCGAAGGGCACTCTGCTAGATCTTATTCACAGCTCCAGCTATGAAGCAAACTACACGGCGTGGATTCTCAAAACAAGTAATTGCTCGTGTATAAACAAAGGCCATAATTTACACAGCAGAGCCCATAAAGGCTTATCTGCTGCGTGATGTCACACCTATAAATCACAACTTAAAGCACTGGTGCCAAAGCGCTCCTGCCCTCCCACCCCAAAACGAACGTGATTAATACCAAGCGCTGCACATCCACGCCTCTTGGAAGTAAGCACACACGAAGAGCCTCCCGAGACAGGGTGGTATTTAAAGTCTCTTCAGACAATAAGATTTATAATCATGGTCGCATTACATCATCACAAAGTCTTAAACAAATCAGGCTACCTCATTATACAACACTTAAGATAATAGAAGGTTAAACGACATCAAGAAGTATTGGTGAACTCAATTGGTAAGGGCGAATCCCTCCAGGCCCCGACACAGGAGACCTTCAGAAACACGTATCCTCACAGCTGCTGTCAGGCAGCAAGTTGGAAAAGCACAACTAAAGCACACAGGATTTCTTCAACCAGGCTCAGGACCACAGTTTTTCCACTGAAATCCAACCAACCTGGGCACGGGGAAGGCAGGCAAACGGGAAACCACAAAGGATGAGGACCACGTTTCGGCATCTCTGGGTTTTTAGTTCACCAGTCCCTGATCAGCTCAGGAGAAATGAAGAGGCAGTATCGGGGGGCTAATACGAAACCACCTATGGATCACAGACAGCTTTCTACAGCACACAACAAAATTCCTCCTCTCCGGCGACAGCCATGGTGGCAGCCTCACGGCAGAAGTTACAGACAAGACAGGCATCAGCAAGCAACTCTCTAACCAAGACGTATCTGAATACCTTTGTAAGGGAGAGCAAGCTAAGGATCTCTGCTCCGGGCACAAATATCTGCTCCTCCGAGTCCGCAGCACCCACAAACCTCTCACGATAACCCCAGCACCCCATGATCTGCCAGCTCCGGGGGTGGTGGTGGTGGGGAAACCTACACAGCAGGCCCTGCACCAGGAAAGAAAGAGGCTCCACCAAGTCTGCCCACGCCAGCTGGGTCTGTGCCGTCTCCATCACGCTCAGCCCGCACCGAATTCACCATTTCTGCGCGTTATTAGGAATCTGACATCACAGCAGCGCAAGCACAGCCTGACATCTACAGTTAACTCGGCGGCGGTGTAAGGGCCGCCTGGCACACAGGCGTTCGGGGTTGCAATACGCTTGCTGCCGAAGCCTTGAGAGAGAAGGCACACAATATCAAACCCGCTACAGGGAGCTGCGAGGAGACTCGTTTCTTCTCCAGGAGGCCAGCAGAGCTGCGGGAGCGGAGGGAAATGCAGCAAGAGCTCCCCCCCGCCGCCTCCACGCCGTCCCCCCCCAGCAAAGAGATGCCGTTCGAGCCCCGGGCTGCCGGCCCGGATGGCCAAAGCCTTGCCCGCCCTGCAGCCATTTCGGCTCCCAACTGTGACCCCCTCCCTCCACCATTCCCCCCTCCCCGCCTTCAGAGCCCCCCAGCCCGCGGGCCTGGCAGCACTTGGCGAACTGCGGAGGAAAGCGCCCGCTCTCGCCGTACAAAGCCCGGCGGGGTTATGAATAAAACATCGCCCAGCGCAGGCGGAGATGGGGAGGGGGGGGGGGTCGGGATACGAAGAAATACGGGAATAAAAAAGCTGCGCGGCGGCCGGGCAACGCGGCAGCGGGCACGGCCCCGCGGAGGGGGAAGGAGGGGGCGGCCTCGACCCCGACCCCGACGCCCGGCCCCGGCCCTCCCGCCGCCGGCCCAGGCCCGGGCCTCCGCGAGGGAAGCGGCGCCCCGGGTCCCCGAACGCGGATGCCCCCCGCCCTCCTTCCCACCCCCCAACCCCGCCGGCACCCAGAGGACGCTCACCTCAGCAGCCGCCGCCTCGGAGCGGCTCCCCCGTCGCGGAGAGCCGCCGGCAGGCGCCGGGCACGGCTCGGGGCCCGGGCCGAAGAGGACGGGAAGGCGCGGGGGAGCAGGCGGCTCCAACTAACTGTGCGAACGCGGCGGCAGCGATGGCAGCAGCGGCGGCAGGCGGGCGCGGAGCGGCCTGTGTGGGGAGCCGGGGCGGACCGAGGCGGGGAAGGGGCGGTGCGGAGCGGGGGGCGCGCCCGGCTGTTGAGGCGGAGAGAGGCCGCGGAGGAGGAGCCCCCGCGCACCGCCCGCCCTTCCCGCCGCCGGCCCGCCCAGGGGGCTGCGGGGGATGGGGGGCCGCCCCCTTCCGCGTCGCTCCCGGCCGAGGGACCGAGCGGCGCCCAACGGCAGCCCCGGGCGGGGGTCTGGGGCCCGAGCGGCGGCTGCGTCCTCTGCACGCTGCGGTCCCTGCTCCGGGCCTTCGTGCTGGGCTGCGAGGAGCCGCGGCGGCCATCCCTCCCTCCCTCCCTCCCTCCTTCCTCAGGCGGCGGCCAGTGCTGGGGGCCCCTTGCCGGCCGCCGCCTCACGCCAGCCCGCCTGCGCTCCCCGGCCGGAGGGGCCGAGCGACCCGGTGTCACCCTGGGCCGCGGGTCGGAGGGGCTGGCGCGGGGGGCGCAGGCTGCTTTGGACAGGGGTTGGGGTGCTGAAGGAGACCCGGGCATGCCCCCTCGTTCAAACGGAGGTTACAGCTCTGCCCTCCCGAACGCGGCGGAGGGGCAGGGGTAGCGCCGTGCCGGTTTTGTAACCCTCAAACAATACATCCCGCCAGCCGGTGTGTCCCTTCCCATTGACCAGCAGCGGGGTCGCGGTGATTATCGGCGCTGTGCTGCTTAATTACCGCCCCCAAACCTGGCTCGTGCGCGGGGGTGGAAGGCGCGCAGGGATAGGACATTTTTGGGTCAAGCTGTCATCGATCCCGTCTGGTTTTAAGCACGGTGTCTGCGCGAGCAGTTCAGTACCCTGCAAGGGCGATGGTGAGCACAAGGACGGTTCCATTCCAGCCCCTGAAGGTCTCTGCCCACTTCGGTGGGTGAGACTGTCCTCCTCAGAGGGAGAAGAAAGCAGGCTCAGCACCCATCAGAGAGCATCTCAAGTGCCCACGGTCCGCAGTGTCTCAGGGTGCTCTCTGAGTACGCTGCGGTGGGAGAACATTAGGCATCGAGGTAAGGTCAGAGATGCAAAGCTGGAGACCCTGTGCCTTTGGTGTCCTTGTCCCACTTGGTAATGGGATAGCAAAGTAGTTTCTCGCATCGTCATGGATGTTTTTATCCCAAAAGGCGAGGCCTATCAGCATACGCCCACATTTTCACAGGCAAAGCTGTGGTTTTGTATTCAGAGAGGCATCCTTCTTCATGAAGATGACTGTTGATTGGAAAGAAAAAAAAACAAGCCCAAAAAAAAGAAAGAGGCTGAGGTGAAACTTCTTTGAAGATCCGGTTATAAAAGCTTTCTCAGATTGTTTCTGCCAGGAAGCGCTACTGTGCGAGCTAGAAAGACTCCAGCAAGCCTGCATTCTTCTCATCACTCACAGTTTCAGTACCCTTCAATAATCCAGGCAGCCCTGTGTTCATCAAAGGGCGTTTTTCCTCCACCATTATGAAAATGGTAAAATAAATAACAGTTTGTTTGCAAAATCCTTGGCAAGATCCCCTTTGCAGCCACTTCTACCTTCGTCTTTCCAGCAATCTAATTAATTTCCTCTGCACTGGAAATTGCTACCAGGAAGGTGGACATAAACAACATCAAGAGATTCCAAAAGAGGGAATGTTTTCAACTCCAGGTTGACAACTTTGAAGTTGGCCAACTTTGAGTTTCACCCTTCTCACTGCAGAGCGCCTGATACTGTTTCCAAAGACATGGGGAGCTTTGACGATGAAACATATGTGATTGCTATGCTGCTATAAATCACAGAATCACAGAATTGTAGGGGTTGGAAGGGAGCTCCAGAGCTCATCAGGTCCAGCCCCTCTGCCAAAGCAAGGTCCCTAAGATGAGAGCTGGGCTTCTCCACAACGCTTTCCTAGCAGGACATGCATGTTGAAACAACTCGTCACGCTGGGGATTTGGATCTTCAAAGTGCTGTTCAGATGGAACAAAACAAAACTTGCCCCATTTGGGTGAGGAAACAACAAGTATTTATTCTTGTTAAACCGAATTGCTGAGGTTGATGCGGTGCCCAAAGGAGCCCAGAGTGGAGCCCTGGTGGAACCCCAAAGATGATCTTCACCTTGCAGTCACAGAATCACAGGATCGCAGGGGTTGGAAGGGAGCTCCAGAGCCCATCAGGTCCAACCCCCTGCCAAAGCAGGGTCCCTAGGACAGGTCACACAGGGAGGTGTCCAGACAGGGCTGGAATCTCTCCAGAGAAGGAGACTCCACACCCCCTGGGCAGCCTGTCCCAGGGCTCCCTCACCCTCACTGGGAAGAAGTTCTTCCCCAGATTGGTGCAGAACTCCCTGTTCTCCAACTTGAGCCCATCGCCCCTTGTCCTGTCCCCACAGGCACTGAGAAGAGGCTGGCCATGTCCCCCTGTGTCCCACCCTTCAGCTATTGATAAACACTGATCAGATCCCCTCTCAGGCATCTTTTCTCCAGGCTGAACAGCCCCAGCTCACTCAGCCTTTCCTCACAGGGGAGATGCTCCAGGCCCTTAATCACCTTCGTAGCCTCTGCTGGACTCTCTGCAGGAGATCTCTGGCTTTTTTGTACCTGGGAGCCCAGACAGGATACAATACTGCAGGTGGGGCCTGACCAGGGCAAGTCAGTAGAGGAGGAAAAAAACTGTGTTTCCAGTAAGAAAAAAAATATAAGAACAGCATAAAGCAAGCATATTTCATTTAGCCTCCACAAACAAACCTCCCTGACATTCTCCTTGTGATGTGTGCAGCCAGTTAACATTCATAATATAATTCTTTACATATAAACCCATTTCCATATGCACAGAATCGTTGATCAGGTCTTTGTCCACCACTCTCAAGTAGTCAAATATCCTTCTCAAAGCAGGAGATAGTTATTTCCCTGATTCCTCATCTGTGTTTTCCTTACTTTCAAGACGAGACATCACATGCTGGAGAGTTGTCTTTAGAAGCAGGAAAATGATAAATAGTGTTAAAGCTTTCTTTCTGCCATCCAAAACATAGTTGGTACCAAGCACAGCCCACACCAACCAAGCCTGGTCCTCTGTCCCTGCCCAGTGATGCCCAAACTGGGTATTGGTTCATTACCCCAAGATTAAATTACAGTTTTAATATCGAAACCTTGGGCTGGGCATTGTTCCTGCAAGAACACAACACTCCTCATTCTGGCTTCTTTGTGCAGCACAAAAGAAATCAGCTTTCTCATTTCAGTTCCCCTGCTGCTGTGGGAATGAATTGGCTTGGAACTGGGGGAGCCACGGACCAGGGAGTAGCCAGAGACAAAGGCAAAAATATTATTGTAAGGAAAAAAAACAACACAGAAGCTCCTCAAAACTCTCAGAAGGGAGAAGGATCAGGACAGGAATGAATCAATCAGTAGCTCCAAAGAGCGCACCTGGTTGTCATCCTTTGACAGACCCTCCACCTCTGGGCCAGATTCTGCCATGCTAAATGTTGGGACCCGTTCTTAGGGCAATAGCTTGTGTGCCACTGGAACTGGTAGGGTTTTGGGGAGCCCTCTCCAAGCAGGGCTATGTCTGGCATCAGTGGCAGGTTCTTTCATCTTGACCCTGATGCAGCAACACACTAGATGTGCACAATTAATTTCCAGCGATGCCAAGCTGGTGAGTTGGTGTCCCAAAGGCTGAAATTCTGCACTCAGAGAGGTTATTCCTTGGCCTCTGCTGCGTGTTGCTTCTATTCCGATGGACCCATTTGATTACAGCAGGGCTTGTACCCAGGCTGATGAACGTTATTTACAGCATGGGTGCAATGGTAGTGGGAATATGGAGCTGTTTGCTCATGCTTGAACTTGTGTCACACTGTCACAGTGTGCCTACATTCACAGAGAGCATTTTTGGTCAGCATAACAGGGAGAGTTAAAAGCCTGGCAGCTGCTGTGTGTGGAGAGCAAGCTGTGAGGGAGCAAGATGGGAACGGGAGCGCTGGATACGCCGAGCCTCTTAAGAGAATGGTTAAACCAAGGGTATAGACATACCAATTTGGGGCCTTGAGGCAAAAAAATGAGGAGAAAATTATATTCCGTCACCCCGGCTGTGGGCCGAGATCCACACAGCTGCCTGCTCCTTAAAGTAAAAGAGCAGGGGAAGAGGGAAAAGGGGGGAAACAAGGGAAGGGAAAAGGAAGGGGAAATAACTCCAAAACCAAGAAACTAAGAGGCCCGTGGGTTGGGATAAGGAGAGTTTACTAAGAGAACAGAAAGATCAAATATCCCAATGCTAACAGGACTTTAGAGCAAAAGAAGATGAAACTCTTGATCCCCAATGCAGTTTCTCCCCGACCCACACAACTCAGGTACCACCCAGAGCTGTCCCGGAACCCGACCGTCCCCCCAAGCAGCACGCGTCCCGCCACCGCCCCTCTTCTTCCTCCCCTCAGCCCCCCGTTCTCCTGGGCAGGACGTCATTGCCATGGAATACTCTCTTTGGCCCATCTGGGTCACCTGTCCTGGCTTCGCCCCTCCTTTCTCCTGAAGAGAGAAATAGGAAGAAGCTGAGAAAGTCCTTGACTGTCTGACTGCAACTAAGAACATCAGGGTGTTCTCAGCACTGCTTTCATTGTAACTCCCAAACACAGCATCCCATCAGCTGCTACAGATGAAGTTAACTCTGTCCTGACTGAAACCAGGACAGTGGCTTTCATCAGAGTGCTGCAGTGACATCAGCATGTGTGCCACACATTGTACATCAGCACAGCAATGCGTGTAGGGATCTTTCCACCTGGTTTTTTACTCCCACTGAAGGTTGCACCCGTGTCCTGCTTGTTAGTGGTAAGAAATGAACTGTTCCTTTGATCAGGTCATTGTTAGCAGCACAGCTCTCTCTGTGTTCCAAGCCTAAACACTGTTGCAAGCACCTAAGTTACCCTGCTTTATATTCTGAACAGCACTGGTGGTTTCCTGATGCTTTAATGAAGCTCTCCATCTCAGGAATGGGAGAAACTGGAGAAGTCATGGCTCAGTTTACAGGTGAGTAGGTGAAATCACTGCACTCTCTTTCCTGAGTAACATCAGTTTAGGAGAGAAACTAAAATCCTGGCAAGATGCTGCCAGGAGCAGCTCAAATGTTTGGATTCATTGGTATCATCTAGACCTTGCCTGGGAGATGCTAATGTAAACTCAACGGTGATAGATTCGTTTTGCCTTTAAGGATAACAGTTCCAAAACCTCAGACCATTCCCTAAATGTGCTGATATTCAAAAGTCTTTGTGAGTGTAATCTCTGGGGCTGGAGAACACAGCCACTGTGGAAGGACTCTGCCAGCTGGGGTGATGGAGCCATTCCTCCACCCCCAAGGACTAGAGGAGAACCGGGATGTGGCTGACTTGGAGGAGCTAGCCGGTGCTGCTGGATAATGAGGAGAGAGCCTGGAAAGGCACAGGGTCTGTAGATTGGGTTTCCTCCCATGGATTTTTCATGTCCTGTAAGATTTGAAGACATCACATACCACAAATCTGCAGGGGAGGGGGGTGGGGGCTGCAAATCAACGAGCTGCTCTTTGAGCTGTTCTGCTGCCTGACAAGCGATACGGGAACAGACGTGTGAACTTCCCGGCTTCTTTTTAATGGCACGTTAACATCAAAGACTAGCTTTGCATATTTAAATGATTACAAATTAGGGGCTGTTTGCTTTGCACAGTCTGCCCCCCATCCCTGCTCGGTGCATTCACTGTCGTTATTAAAATGGAAGTGGTGTTAATCTGCAATAAAGAGGAGAACGGATGGCAAAGTCTCAGTGTGGTAGAGAATGCATCTTCACCATCAACAATTGTCTTTGAAGAAATAAAACCCTTGGAAACATGAACTGCTCTCATCAACCTCACTGGGCAGTACACCTACCTGCTCAGGGAACAAAAAAGGAGTCTGAAATACTTTAAAAGAGTCAAAGATTAATCTGTATTAACTGCCTAATTCCTCTGCCTTTTCTTTTTTCACCATCGCAGAACAGGGACAGATTAAAAACGTGGGGCAGCAAGCAAGCCCAGCTGAAGGAGGAACCTAGGGATAGCCCTGGGACTGTTCACACAGCCTTTACTCTCCCAGTTCTACAGGCAGGGCTAGTTTATTTAGTCCCCCAGATTCAACTATTCTCTTTATACCTGGGCTTACAATTAGGCCAGGTAAGACAAAATAGGTAGATAAGCCCTTGGGTAAGCCAGGTGCATTTGGGATGCTGTATGGATGAGAATAAAGATCCATGTCAGAGCATTCAATTCCAAGGTCCCAATTCCAGATTAATGACTTAGTGAAGATGTCCATTAATTTCAGGCAAGGGCAGAGAGAGGAAAGAATAAGCAGGGACTTTGTGTTTTGGTTGTTCAGGAGTTTGGGGGCAGCGCAGGTACCACTAAAGTTAGTACATCAAGTTTCTTAGCCTAAGATATCTTTTGCCCTGGGGCTGGAGTTGTAGGCTGTGTCCCAGTACTGCAGTAAGACAAACCAGTTGAGATTGACATGATTTGTGTTCCTGGAGGGAAAGTTTGTCAGCAACCCCCACCATTTGCTCTGTGACTCCTCTAACAAGGCAGCAGAGGATCTGAAAACACAGGAACTCAGTGACAACCAAGCACTAGATATTCTGGTCCTGGTTGGGTCACACACAGAGACCCCCATGTACAGTGATATGTTGGGATCCACTCTACCAACTCATACAAGAATACCACAGACCGCAGTCTTTTGGACATTGTGGTGGGATAAGGTCTTGGCTTGATTGGGAAGGGTTCTTGGGAAGCCAGCCTTTGTACTGCGTACTTTAGGCTGTGCAGGTATTTGGGAAGGTGTTGGCTTGGTGTGATGGGGGGTAGAGTCACTGTGTAATGGTTCCTTGGCAGGATGGCTGGGATACAATAACAGCAGGAGACAAGTAAGCATTGTTAAATTTTAAGTAAATCAGTCTTTCAGGAGGCCATGAGAATATTGTTTGTGAGAATCATAGAATCAGAATTGTAGGGGTTGGAAGGGACCTCGAGAGCTCATCGGGTCCAACCCCCTGCCAAAGCAGCTCCCTAGGACATATCACTCAGATAGGTGTCCAGACAGGGCTGGAATCTCTCCAGAGAAGGAGACTCCACACCCACTGGGCAGCCTGTCCCAGGGCTCCCTCACCCTCACTGGGGAAAAGTTCTTCCCCATGTTGGTGTGGAACTCCCTGTGCTCCAACTTGAGGCCATTGCCCCTTGTCCTGTCCCCACAGGCACTGAGAAGGGGCTGGCTGATTCCCCCTGCATCCCCTGCTTAAGATAATTATAAAGATTAATTAGGTCCCCCCTTAGTCTTCTCTTCTCAAGGCTGAACAGCCCCAGCTCCCTCAGCCTTTCCTCACAGGGGAGATGCTCCAGGCCCTTCATCATCTTCACAGCCCTTCTTTGGACTCTCTCCAGGAGATCCCTGTCCTTTTTATCCCAGGGAGCCCAGCACTGGACACAACACTCCAGGTGGGGCCTGAGCAGGGCAGAGCAGAGGGGGAGGATCACCTCCTGTGACCTGCTGGCCACACTCCTCTGGATGCCCCCAGGATCCCATTGTCTCTCTCAGCCCCCAGGGCACACTGCTGGCTTATGGCCACCCTGTCATCTACAAACATAAAGTGAAAACTGGTGGCTCTGACAATAATGAAGAATTAGGGGATTTGTCATGTCATTTAATGCACCACAAAAAAAGGTGTTCCAAGTTCATCTGTAGTTGGAGGATTACTCTGAACAGTGAAAGCTGGCATGGGTGAAGTCATCATCATTCTACCCAAGCCATTTGTCAGCCATGCAGCAAGGGACTGTGCACCATGGGTTAAGTTAGACCTGAACACAACTGTTGTTAGATCAAGGTTTCAGGTCTCAGCATCTCAGATGGGCAAACAGTGGTTCTGTACCTAGATTAAATGTGTTTTTTAAAGACAGGTAGATGAGGTGCTCAGGGATGTGGTTTAGCACAGGACAGGAATGGTTGGGCTCGATGATCTCAAAGGTCTCTTCCAACCTGGTGATTCTGTGATTCTAAAGCAGGCCTGAGAAGCAAAGCTTCAGGCCAACGCTACAAGGGTATGTTGTGACTTCTAGCACAGCTTCCTTCTTTTCATGCACTGGATGTGGGTATGGAAAAGAGATATATAAATGGATTCGCCTGCATCACTTGTCATACCAGAAGAATACACTGACTTCAGAACACTGCTGCCCGTGTGGGATAGAAGGTCTATTTGATTGCACAGCACAGTGTGTTGTTCCCTTTTTATTTCCAAGCTGAGGAAATAAAGAAAAAATCTCCTTTGTCATTACGCTGCTATTATGGCAGGGAATTTAATTGCATCCAAATCAAGGCAAAGTTATGATTCCCTTAGAAACTGTAACTTGGTCCCAAACACCAAGCTCTTTTGGAGCGACTGTTGCTACACACCTCTACAGAAAGCATTAAACCAGCAGCAAGTGTGTGTTATAGTTGGTAAGGGAACTATTACCTTGAGTTTCACAACTTGTATCATTATGTGATTCATCACAAAAGCCTTTTAATTGTAGTTTTTATCTATAGGTTATGATACAGAGATGCAGGGTGGGATTTGTCTGCCTTATCCTAGGCACCTTGGGATCAGATGCCCATGCTATGGCTAGTCATCCACAGCTCCTTTCAAAGCAGAGAAATAAAGACCTCCAAAGGCTGATCTATCTTAAGAAGAAATGAATGACCTCCTGGAGGCTCGTGTCTTGCTCGGATAACTAGCACAAGCACAGGCACCTAACTTCTGATGTCTAAACCATGTGAATCCATCCTCAGGGGACAATTCAAAGGTCATTCCGTCATCATTTTGAGGAGCTTTCCCTCAATAAACATGTAAAAAGTTTTGCCTTTCTTGTTTCCTACTTTGTTAGTGTCTATTTGTCCTTCTTCATTCAGAACTGTCATTGTTCAGCCTGGAGATAAGTGGAAATACTATCGTTCCTCAAAAAAGGGAGTTCAGTTCATTATCAAAACAAGTTTATCTCTTGGAAGAAGAAGAAAAAAAGTTAGTAGAAAGAAGGATGTTCCTTCCAAAAAGTCAGGGAAGATGTTGCCAGAGGTCTTGTCTTAATCCTCTGTGTATCTTAGAGACCAAGGGAGGAATTGGAGTAGCAGTAAGAGGAATTAAAAGGCAGGCACCTGAGACTACACTCGGAAAAAAATTGGCAACAAAGTCATAATAGAACCTCACATGGTGATTAAAACTTGAAAATCACTTAGGAGTTCACTCTAGGTGAGTTTGGTTTTGTTTGAGGCCAAATCACAGTTTCCATTGACCTGTGTTAAAACACGGTGCGTGGTTTGTGTGTTAGTTACACGTGTTTAACCAGAATGAAGAAATGGGCTTTCCATCATCTTGAGCTAATGCCCAAACAATGGAGACTCTTTTGGGCCTAGGAAATTGAGATGCAGTGTTCAGCTCCAAAATGTATATATCCCAGTGAGAGGCCATGGTGGGGCCTCTTGATCTTCAGCTAAAAATGGCATGAAAGCATTCTGACCACTCACACACCAGTGAAGGGCTGTACCAAAAAGTAGGTCTGTATTATTTGTTGACATAAATTTCAATATATTCCTGGGTGCCCAGTCTTCCCACTAGCTCCTCCTCTTGCTGAAAAACAAAGTCAGACTAGGGGAAAGCCAAGTTAGGTCTGCAGGCTGCCATGGGGAAGGTTGAACATCTTCCCCAGTCTTCCTCAGCCCCATTTTGGTATAACCTGTCTTTGAAGGACTATGCAGAAGATCTACTGGTGTTCCTGTTCTTGTGCAGGATTCCAAATAGATCATAGAATCACAGCATCACAGAATCACTAGGTTGGAAAAGATCTTTGAGATCAAGTCCAACCATTCCTGTCCTATGCTAACCCATATCCCTGAGCACCTCATCTACCTGTCACACAGTCGGTGACTCAGCCCCCTCCCTGGGCAGCCTGTTCCAGTGAAGGCAGTGTAGGGTGCCCATCTCCTGCCCTTCCCCATCACAGAAAAGTAATCCAAATTTCGACCTCTGCAAGGAGGGGACATGAATCACAGAATCATAGACAGGTCTGGGTTGGAAGGGACCCCAAGGATCACAGAGCTCCAACCCCCTGCCACAGGCAGGGACACCAACCTCCAGGCCTGGAGCTACACAAGGTTGCCCAGGGCCCCAGCCAACCTGGCCTTCAACACCCCCAGGGATGGGACATCCACCACCTCTCTGTCTGCATGTGCATGAACTTGTGGTCTTTGTGGCAAAAACAAAGCACACACCTGAAGAGTGCCCATCACCCATAGCTGGGGGAACAGAAGGGAATCTGACCTTCTGGAGAAACCAGAGAGAGACGTTCCTTCCATGGGCTGAGCCCGTGACAGTCGATGTTATTTTAGTTTTGTAAAACCAGCTGAGGGTCACTAACGACTTCCTTAAGTTGCTGAGCCACCACAGAGGCAGGAGTGAGGCACGTGGCCACGTGAAGCATGTGGTATTAATACCCACACAGGCAATCAGGCTAAATATAGAGATAATGCAGCTTTTTCTGAGCGGAGGTGGAGCGGGGGGAGAGGTTGGTAGGAGATGAAAGTCTTACTGGCAGGGATACAGAAGAAGAAAGGAAAGCTTCAACCTTCCTGCACCAGCTCAAACAACATCTGCAGGCTGCTGCTGGCAGGATGGGATGGGGTGCACCAGGCTTTGAAAAATATGGAGGCATCTCCACTAAGGTGAGTACTGCCCTGGGAATCAGAAGAGATTATAAACCAGCCTAAACACTGCCCTACCTCTGAGTGCTGTGGCACTGTGGTTTTCTATGACATTCCACACCTGAGATGGTGCAAACCATCATTGGGGTTGGACCTGATGATCTCTCGAGGTCCCTTCCAACCCCTACAGTCCTGTGCTTCTGTGGAACATCTGTTACTGGGTTTGTTGTTTGGGCTGTGTGTGTGTCTGGGCTCTTGGGAGAAGGGAGAAGGGAAAGAACTGCAGGTCTCTGACGACTGCTGCGGCTCAGAGGTGCGATGCTAAGGAAAAGTTGGATTGAGCCAGGTTGAAGGAAAACCTTTTAAAGATGCTTTAGCAAGGCTCTGTTATCAGTCAGAGGTGGAGCTCTTCATCTGGAGATTATAAACCTTCCTCATTATCATCTGTGCAGCAGTCAAGGGAGATTTCCCACCTTTGCACTGCTGCAGTAAAGAAGTCCAAAGCTGTATTTCCTCCCTTGTGGGGCTGTTGTGTCCCCCATGAGCTGATATTGGCAGTTAAAAGGTGTGGAGCAAAGCCAAACCTCCAGCGTGCACTGCCTGTGACTCCCACTGTTGACCCAAAAGGGGCAGGCAGCTCTCAGTACCTCATGTTCATCCAGCCAAGCCTTTCAAAAATGAAAGGACTCTGTGCCATCAGCTTTGCTCCCAGCATTTCTCATCATCCCTGCACATCCCAGTAACTCCTTTCCCCTACTCAGGTCTGAAAAATCTCCTCAGAACTGAAATGTAGGGATTGGCTGAAAGCAGCATGGCTGAAGGTCTCCATCAGCAAAAGGCCTGTGCTGGTCACTCAGCTGTGTCGTGCTGAGGTCTGCACGGATGTCGTCCCCATTCCCTTCTTCCTCTCGCCCTGTCTTCACACATCTTCTTTATGCTGATCTGCTCTGCAGCAGGCTTTGAGGTGCCTGGATGAGCAGGACCAGATATTTTATTAGCTTGTTTAGTGTGATGGAGGCAGAGGAAAAAGGCTGACTTATTGGTACTATTTAGCAGACACCGCCGCCTGTGACTTGAGCTGCAGGTGGAGTAGTTAAGTGAACAAAACAACAGGGTAACCAAGAGACTGGGCAGATCCTGGTAATCAAGGAGGAGAGGATGAGTGTTTTTCTGTTTTCCATTTTCAGGAGGACTAAATCAGGCTCCTAAATGTCCTGACACACATCCTGATAACTGGGGAACGAGACTGCTCGCCTCATCTCCACAGCCGCCTGCTCTCCTGTACAGCCTTTCAGAAAATAGCCACCACCATCCATCTTATTCCACTTAACTGGATTAAGTGTTATCTAAGTGTTATCTGCCTGTTCTATTCCGTGACCAGAATGGAGATGGAACATCGTACATAAGCTTGTTATAAATATCTATGTCTGTGACAAAAGAAGGGCTGGAGGAAGTTCACCCTCACCCAACTCCCTGGTGTTGGATGGGGAGAAATCTAGCCTGACAGCTTCCAGAACTGCATGGGACATCTCCTGCCCCACCGTGAACCAAAGGTTGCACTCCTGCAGTTCAAAACAAGATTAGGACTTCTTCAAATTCGTCTAGTCGTGTGCGAAGTATGAGGAGCCTGCTCTTCACTCAGCGTAGTAGCACTGTCTGCTCTGCCCTGGTCAGGCCCCACCTGGAGTGTTGTGTCCAGTGCTGGGCTCCCTGGGATCAAAAGGACAGGGATCTCCTGGAGAGAGGCCAGAGGAGGCTCTGGAGATGATGAAAGGCCTGGAGCATCTCCCCTGTGAGGAAAGGCTGAGGGAGCTGGGGCTGTTCAGCCTGGAGAAAAGAAGCCTGAGAGGGGATCTGATCAGTGGTTATCAATAGCTGAAGGGTGGGACACAGGGGGACATGGGCAGCCTCTGTGGGGACAGGACAAGGGGTGATGGCCTCAAGTTGGAGCACAGGGAGTTCCACACCAACATGGGAAGAACTTCTTCCCAGTGAGGGTGAGGGAGCCCTGGGCCAGGCTGCCCAGGGGGTGTGGAGTCTCCTTCTCTGGAGAGATTCCAGCCCTGTCTGGACGCCTCCCTGTGTGACCTGTCCTAGGGACCCTGCTTTGGCAGGGGGTTGGACCTGATGGGCTCTGGAGCTCCCTTCCAACCCCTGCGATCCTGTGATTCTGTGACTGCAAGGTGAAGATCAGCTTTGGGGTTCCACCAGGGCTCCACTCTGGGTTCCTTTGGGCACCGCATCAACCTCAGCAATTCGGTTTAACAGGAATAAATACTTGTTGTTTCCTCACCCAAATGGGGCAAGTTTTGTTTTGCTCCATCTGAACAGCACTTTGAAGATCCAAATCCCCAGCGTGACGAGTTGTTTCAACATGCATGTCCTGCTAGGAAAGCATTGTGGAGAAGCCCAGCTCTCATCTTAGCCACAGCAGTGGTAAGAATAATGCAAATGATCCAGTGAGTGGTTCGGAGCCCATAAAATATAGCAGAGGGAAGCAAAGCAGTGAAAGATGTCTGTGCTGCAAAGCAGTGTTACAAAAGACTCTCATAACAATATATGCAGAATGTTGTTTGTATTGTAGGGGAAGTGTTTGGAATCCTCTCCAGCAGAAAATCACATTGAAATCACAATATCTTTTCCAAGATGTTCTGTAAACACATAAACCTTGTGGGCTAGGAGATGAGTTGGAGACTGTTACCCAATATGCCCTGGAGCAGGCCAGGAAAGTAGAGCTGCTGCTGAAAGAGAGAGCAATTTTACAAGATTTATAGACTGTAAATATTTTATTTACCCTCCAAAGAAGGAGTCCATACTCGTTGCAAAGAATGTGGATAAAGTGTGTGCCGGGTTGGGTCCTTTTTGGTTTGGTGTGACTGTGGAAATAATTTAAAGCATCGCTGGAAGCCAAGGGAGTTCAGGTGTCTTCGTGTCCTGTCCCATTCATCTCTGGGATGTACCGTGAGGTTTCTCAGACAGTCTGTCCTAGGAGTGCCACTCTGTTCCCTTGTGTGGAGGGACTACCAAGATAATTAAAGGCCTGGAGCATCTCCCTGTGAGGAAAGGCTGAGTGAGCTGGGGCTGTTCAGCCTGGAGAAAAGAAGCCTGAGAGGGGATCTGATCAGTGGTTATCAATAGCTGAAGGGTGGGACACAGGGGGACATGGGCAGCCTCTTCTCAGTGTCCGTGGGGACAGGACAAGGGGCGATGGCCTCAAGTTGGAGCACAGGGAGTTCCACACCAATATGGGGAAGAGCTTCTTCCCGGTGAGGGTGAGGGAGCCCTGGGACAGGCTGCCCAGGGGGTGTGGAGTCTCCTTCTCTGGAGAGATTCCAGCCCTGTCTGGACGCCTCCCTGTGTGACCTGTCCTAGGGACCCTGCTTTGGCAGGGGGTTGGACCTGATGATCTCTTGAGGTCCCTTCCAACCCCTACAATTCTGTGATTCTGTGATTCCCACACTCCTGTGGCTGCTTTTCAGACCTTAACTCCTAGCTGGGAAAATACAGATGAAACAGAAATACATTTAGATACCATTTTCAGTTCCCAAGCTGGTGTCCAGCACAAACTGCAAGCTGTTCCTGCTCTTAGCTTGCTTATAATTGGGTCTGATCTAGGTGAGACGCAGCACGTCATTTCCAGGCCCTCTGTATGCTCTAAGCAATGTGTAAGGGTAATGAACCTGAGGGTTGGGGTTTTTTGGTATGTGCATTCTCCAAGTCTCATTAGAGGTAGCACTAATATTGACTTGTTTGCATTTCAGACGAAAGGGAGTCTGTTTAATAACATCAGCGATTTGGTCAATATTGGCACAGTCCAAGTGCCAAGTGCAGGGCTGGATGATGTTTTCATTAACCTCAGCACTCTCACAGTGCTGCAGTTTTCCTGTATTTTACGTATTTTCTCTCATCGTGGTGCAAGCAGGGCTGCAGAGGAAGAGAACCAACTGTCTCCTAAGTTTGTTCCTGAACAAGGTGCTAAAAGTGCCTCCAAGCTTTCTCTTCATCACCCCTGCCTCTGTCTCAGGAACAAGCTTGCCTGTGTGTGCTCCATCAAGCATCGTCTCTTCCTCCTTCTGCTCCTGCTTTCCCTGGGTTGAGCCCCACAGATCCTCACCTCCACGTGTGAGACCTCGATTTTGGCCCCTTACATGCCACCCCAGCCCAGCCCATGGAGCAGCTGATACTTGTTTGACAGCACGTGCTTGGTATGACTATAACCTTCTGTTCCTAAGATGTGGTTAGCTGGGAAGAGGAATGCAATGCCCTTGTGAAAGCACACTAAGGATCATGTTTCCTACGTAGTTCTCGGTGGCAGACATCATAGTCTTTTGCAGAGGGAAGTGGATTTGTTCTTAAAAGAGCTCTGAGGAAGGGGAGCCTACATGTTCCGGTGTTAGAGATGGAAAAGCTGAGGCAGGGAAGCAAGATGACTTGCTCAAGGAGCCTGTGGAGGAAGAGTGGGAGGGGAAATCCCATCTGCTGAAGAAGGAATTAATCCAGACTACAGGAAGCGTGGAAGATGACTCAGTTGCAGATGATAAGAGGGCTGGAAGGCAAGTGAAAGCTGGTGTGAAATCTGGATGGGTGGATGGATAGAGGAGAGAGAGAGGAACTGTATTTTCTGAAATTACTCACAAGAAAGTACCTGTATGTATGCAGCCAAGAAAAAAACGGTGCCTGGATCAGGCTAGGACTAATTGTTCAGGAAATAAGGAGACTGTGGATTAAAAAGTCATCTCCCCTTGGCTCAAAGACACTGCTGGGCAGCATGCTTGGACTAGAGCTGCCTGCTTAGAGGGGAGTCTGAATTCAAGCTCTGAGGAAAACATCCTCTCTTGGATCAATAGTTCTGTTCGCAGCAGCAAGAGGTTGTTTTGCTGCTGGAAACCCTCAGTTCCCAGCTGATAACCCTTGCTGGGCTCTGCCTGCTGGACATTACCTGCTTGAGCCATTGCTATTACTCGTGGTACTTTACATGCTTTAATATTTTTCATCTTGAAAAGTGATGGCAAAACAGTCCTCCAGCATGCTCCTGAGAGTTCTTATCCTTTGGGTATTTGCATAGTGATACGGTGGCAGAGATTTAGGTGTTGAGAACTACGGGAGCCATCAGACTATTCATTAGAATTAAGGGACCTACCCGTAATTCATCTGAGACACCAAGTACCTCCCAAGCAAATACCCAAGAAGATGATTTTCCTTCTCAACTCCAAACTTTGTATCCAGCCACATGAACCACACTTCTGCCTCGGCATCACCTGGCGGCCTGGCTCAGTGTCCTGGTTTCAGTCAGGCTAGAGTTAACTTCATTTGTAGCAGCTGATGGGATGCTGTGTTTGGGAGTTACAATGAAAGCAGTGCTGAGAACACCCTGATGTTCTTAGTTGCAGTCAGACAGTCAAGGACTTTCTCAGCTTCTTCCTATTTCTCTATTCATGAGAAAGGAGGGGCGAAGCCAGGACAGGTGACCCAGATGGGCCAAAGAGAGTATTCCATGGCAATGACGTCCTGCCCAGGAGAACGGGGGCTGAGGGGAGGAAGAAGAGGGGCGGTGGCGGGACGCGTGCTGCTTGGGGGGACGGTCGGGTTCCGGGACAGCTCTGGGTGGTCCCTGAGTTGTGTGGGTCGGGGAGAAACTGCATTGGGGATCAAGAGTTTCATCTTCTTTTGCTCTAAAGTCCTGTTAGCATTGGGATATTTGATCTTTCTGTTCTCTTAGTAAACTCTCCTTATCCCAACCCACAGGCCTCTTAGTTTCTTGGTTTTGGAGTTATTTGCCCCTTCCTTTTCCCTTCCCTTGTTTCCCCCCTTTTCCCTCTTCCCCTGCTCTTTTACTTTAAGGAGCAGGCAGCTGTGTGGATCTCAGCCCACAGCTGGGGGAAACCACGACACTCAGTTCTTTACTTCGGTGTCAGTAGTGAAAAAAACTACATCTAAATTCCAAGAGTAAAGCGTGCCTTAGTGAAAGGCTGAACATTCCCTGTCAGCAATGGCTTCTCAAGAACTGCTGTCTCACTGGGACCGGGATTTCATGATGCTCTCAGTAAAGAAATATTGCACTGTATGAGTAAAGCTCCAGGCATGTGTCTTCCTTTTAGCTGCTTACAGAGCAAATACGGAGCAAATACATTGGTGCAGATAAGGACCTGAAGGTACAGTGACTCTACAGGAATGAGTGACGCCAAGTGAAATGTGAGCCAGTATGTTTTCCCCGGGGACATTTCAGATAGCTCCTATTACTACGTGGGCTACAGATTGGGAGCAGAGATAGCTCGCAGTAGCTTTTCCGAATGGCAGAGCGCAGAGCGGAAGGCGAGCGTAGATCATCGGGACAAGGGAGCACAGTCATGGGGGTTTGGAGAGCACCCACAGCTCATTTTCGGGTCGAGGTGGGCAGGGAAGGTTGGTTGATTGACTTGGAGGACTTCCTGGTCGACCTTGCACTAGATCTAAGTGGGGTTATTTTGTGCCCGAGGTGGCTGTGTGTGTGTTTCTGCAGCTCGTATTTGGCCACATCTGGGTGCTGCACTGTGCTGCTCTTACTTTATCTTCTGCTAAAGGTGAAGAGGAGGAGTGCTCACCTCCTCATCGTGATGCTGCACCTCTTCTTGGCCAGCCCAGGCGTTCCCTAAGCCTGGTGTGTGCCCTGGCATTTTTGGTGACCGCTGCCCACGGCGTGGGTTGAAATGCACAATCTAAACAAACACAGTAGTTCTTCTTGACGTGAAGCAGCTGTTCTCAGTGGTGCTCACAGCTTTCCAACAGAGGCATTTGCTGATTTTATTAACAAAAATAACCCTCCCTTTTGGAGTCAGGTTCAATTTACCTCAGCCCTGCCACAAAATTGCCTTTGGATGCCAGTGAGAGGTGAAAGAAACTTCTAGAAATAAAGACCCTGTAAATTATAGGTAAAATGTAGGATGTAAAGGTTGGAATACTTTAGATGAAAGGCATCATTCAAAGTGGTTCACGATGCCTTTGAAGCTGGCAAGTGCCTGAACTGGCTTCAGCATTTAGCTCACTGGACATCCTTCTTAGGAACCTGACAGTGGGAGAAACTGCTGCAAAGATAACAAATTGTATTTGCAAGGCACAGAAGGACATTTGAGACCCAAAGAAAGAATCTCTTTGGAAAATTACATATCAAATCGGCTTTATGGCTTTCAGGGTGCAAAAGAAGCCTTGAATGACGTTACAAATGTCCTGGTGTGTTTGCAGTCCCACGCCAAACTACCTGTCAGGTCAAGTGCAAATCTGTAGCCAAAATTAAATCCTCTCATACAGTTTATTTAGTTCCTTTAGGACCACAGTGCTACTTCTGTCTGCACCCTGACCTTGTTTTACAAGCAGTTAAAATAACAGTTTGACCTAAGCGTGACAAAATCCTGTGTTTTTCTATGTGTAGGAGAGCTGTAATTCCCACCTCTTCATGTCAAAGGCAAATGGCAAACTTGGGGTGAGCACTGGGTGGGCGAGGGAAGCTCATTGGGGTGCTGGTGAAGGCACTGATCGGAAATAGCCACATTAGAAAGCTGGTTTGCCTTCGCTCTGCTTGCAGTCAGTGGAGCCTGATCACGCAAGGTTCAGTCCAGCTGAGCTCTGCTCTCTGCTGAAGACTGGTTTTCCAGCATCTCCTAAGGCACCAAAGCTGGAAGCTGGAACCAGGCAGCATGAATAACTTCCCCGAAGGAGACAGGAGCCTTGCATCCTGAAAGAAACACCAGCCTCCCATGAAAGACAGGGGACAGGAGCTCTGCCCTTTAGATGAGTAAGTGAGTGAGTAAGTGAGTGAGTAAGATGGGAGGGAGGCATGAGAAGATGGACAAGTCAGTGAAAACAGTGGAAGAGGTTTCAGAAAGTGACACATGCCAGGAACGGGATAAGGGAGCTGAGAACTAGCTTAATAACTGGGAATGGATTAGTTTTCAAAATTAAAAGCACCGTGGATTCACTCCTCAGCCCTCACCAAATCTACATCTACATCACCTGCACGTCTGCACAGGACTAAGCATTTGACTTGCGACAGGCTGGAGGAGCTCATGCGTTGTGGGCAAGGTGGGCTCCAAACTTAACTGACAGCTATTGGTTTTTAGTCCCATTCTGCAGTGGTTCCTTACTGGGAAGAAGATGTAACAGGTGGATGAAAATGCCCTTTTGCTGGTAATTTTATGTTCTGAAGCCCAGCTTATGGGTAGAAGGATCATCAGGGGGGTAGAATAAAATGAAGTAGTAGTTTGACCTTTTATTGACTACAGAGGAGAGGTGACATGGGACATGGTGTTTTAGAAGAGCAAAACAGCACGTTAGACAGGAAAGAAGAGGGAAGCTGCAGGGCCTTGGATGCACCTCGGATGTACCTCTGGGTGAGTCTAACACATGACTGGAGATCATAGAATCATAGAATCCCAGACTGGTCTGAGCTGGGAGGGACCCCAAGGATCACAGAGTTCCAACCCCCTGCCATAGGCAGGGCCACCAACCTCCAGGCCTGGAGCTACACAAGGGTGCCCAGGAAGAAGGGGTCGTGGTCTGCTTTGGGGACAGGCAGCAAATACACAGAGGGGACTGTCTGTGTGAGCCATCATGGATAACCACAGACCCTAAGCTTGGAGAGAGCAGTACCATGACTAAGCCTCCCACCACTGCGTAGGTGCTATGACCCTGCCATGAGCTGTCAGAGGAGCCAAGGCTGGCTGCCCACGAAGTCCGCAGTGCCAACTGCACCTCCCCTCAAGCCCCAGTGGGATTTTTGCTTTTCTGAGAGCAAAACCACCCCAGAGTTATGACCTTGTAGGAAGTCAAGTGGAAACAGAGCCAGTCATCAACAAGCAAATCAGATCTGGGCAGGAAGTGGGTTGAAAGTCAAAGCAGAAGGATGCTTCATGCATTCAAAATACACATAGCATAATTATAAAGGTGTAAAGGAGTAAATGCCTCTGGGGCAAATGAGAGGAGACTTAGGAATCTTCTCTCGATACACAGAAGAGAACTGGGAGGACTATATTTGAAGCAGCTTGATGTTACTTAAGGATGTACCAGCTTAATCATATTTATTTAACAACTCCCCATAACAGGCAGATTAACATAGATGGAGAACCAGGGAAGGCACCAGGTCTTATGCTCAAACTCTGCAAAAAAAAAGCAAAGACTAATAAAAATACCGTGGAAAGAGAAGTTTGGCCATAAGCAGACCCTTGTACCAGGATTTTCATCTTGGGGAACTCCTTTGGTCGGGTTCATGCACATTTCAGTGGTTCATTTTCAACCCCCTTTCTGATAACATGTAGAGGAATGTGTATTCTAGACAAATACCTCATTGGGATACAGATTTGTTTCATAGAAAGCCGGATGTTTTCGATGCCACGTAAGAATGCCATAGCTGAAAAGCATTAAAATAGCTACAGCTTGTGGCCAGCCTACACGGGCTGGGAGCTGTTGCTTGGTTTTCTTCCTTGAACAGAAAATGAGCTATGTTGAAGACAGGGTATTGTATCTTTCCCAGTTGTTGTTTTCCCTGTTGAATAACTAGGCGATGAACTCCTGCACTTTCAATAACACTGTTGGATGTCTGATGGAACCTGAGTCCTCCTCATTGTCCTCCTTCAAAATCACTTTTGGAAGGTGGTCTTTGGGGCTTGGGATGGGGAAAGGGTTGGTCAAAGCTCTCCCATGATGACACGAGTAATTTAAAAAATGTCTTTTTAAAATCTCATAGGAATAATCATAGAATCACAGACTGGCCTGGGTTGGAAGGGACCCCAAGGGTCACAGAGTTCCAATCCCCTGCCACAGGCAGGGACACCAACCTCCAGGCCTGGAGCTACACAAGGTGGCCCAGGGCCCCATCCAACATGGCCTTGAACACCCCCAGGGATGGGGCACCCACCCCCTCTCTGGGCAGCCCCTTCCAGCCCCTCACCACTCTCTCTGCAAAGAACTTCCCCTAAGATCTCCTCTAACCCTTCCCTCCTTCAGCTTCACTCCATCTCCCTTGTCCTGCCAGGCTCTGCCCTTTGAACAAGCTGATTCCCCTTCTGTTCCTCTGCTCCCTTCAGGGACTGGCAGGCTGCAATGAGGTCCCCCCACAGCCTTCTCTTCTCCAGGCTGGACAAGCCCAGCTCCCTCAGCCTCTCTTGGTAGGGGAGTTGCTCAAGTCAGATGATCATCTTTGTGGCCTCCTCTGACCCCTCTCCACCAGTTCCACATCTTTCTTCTATTGGGGATCCCAGATATAGGTGTTTCTGACTGAACTCTCACATTTGAAATAACTGCCTATTTACAGACTTCCATGTGCATCCCACTTCAGAAATGTGGGTTCCTATGAGACAATAAGGAGCAGGTCTGCAGCATCATGGACCAACATTTCAGAAGCATTTCATTTTGTTAGAGGAGGAATCTCTCAAATTATAGGTGCCAAAGATAGTAATTTTCTGATTCATACTGTAGAGATAGATACGTATCGCTCAAGTAAGAGAACAGGGAAGAGCTGACGCACGCCCCGTGTGAGGCGAAGTCACAGCTAACCTGTGTTATTTTCTGTTTTCTAAGGATATTGAAGAAGACAATACTGTGGCATGGAGCAGCCCCTTGAATGTATGTGACAACCAGGAGCTCGCCAGAAGCCTCTCGGAGACATGTTTAGTATTGTTAATTCTTGTGATCAAATCAAGTTATTCGTCTTTTATCAATTTGGATGGCTGTCCTTCTGGGGACAGCCTGTCACTCAGCTGACGTTTGATGGGTACTGTTAGCGTCGCCGCGTTGCTGACAGTGAAGAAGGGTACAGTAGATGAGTTGAAGCATCAGAAAGATGTTGCTGCAGTGCCACTTGTCAGCAGCAAGGGCCAGACTGGTGATGGCAATTGAAAAGAAATCAAAGATTTGAGAGAGAAAGAGAGCTGCAAACCAAGAGCATCAGTCTGAGCCTGCTGTAGTTGTGCGTGATTGGGCTGCAGGGGTGGCTGCTGCAAGGAGCAGCCAGAAGCTCTCTGCAGGCCCCACAGAGCAAACACCAGCCGGCTCCAGGCCGGAGTCGCTGCTGACCAAGGCCCAGCCCATCAGCGATGGTCACAGCGCCTCTGGGAACCACAGTGAGGAGAAAAACCTGCCAGCAGCTGCTTTGTGCCCCAGAGAAGGGAGTGAGAAGGTGTGAGGAGCTATGCAATGACCAAGGGCAGGGAAGGGAAGGAGGATGTGCCCCAGGTGCCCCAGAGAATGATGCCCCAGCAGCCCCCAGAGAAACCCATGGTGGAGCGTTTGTCCCCCACAGCCCATGGAAAAGGCCCAGACCCCAACTGCAGCCCATGGAGAGGCTCCACACTGGAGCAGGGGGAGACAGATGGAAGATGCTGTGACCCTGTGGGAAGCCCGCATTGGAGCAAGCTTCTGGCAATGAAACCTGCATCCCAAGGAGAGACCAACCCAGTGTGCAGGGCAGTGTAATAAATTAGAGTTTTCTGTCCTTTATTCCATGTTGAGTCTGTTCTGCCTGTGATGCTGTCTGCAGAATGATCTCTCCCATGCCTTATCTCCACTCCTAAGCATCTCGATATCTCTTTTCTCCCCTGCCCAGCTGAGGAGGGGAGTGACAGACCTGCTTTGGTGGGTGCCTGGCCTCCAGTCAGGGCCAAACAATCACAGAGCCCTAGCTTCCCTTCGCACATGGTTCTGCAGTCCAGTGCTGGCACGTTGCACCAGCCATGCCCTCCGTCCCTTTAAAATCTGAGATCCATGCCTCCAGATTAAAGACATGCAGATGATGAAATACTCTGAGACATGAGGAATGTGCTCCGTGGCTCCCGGCTAGCAAGGGCATTCACTGAACTCATTTCCTCCTCCCTTTTGCAGAAGATGGGTGAAAGGAAAACAGCAGCAACTCCCCAGGGCCTGGAGCAGGATGCGTCCCCAGGAAAGCAGTGCTTTTTGGGGTGTGGTGTGGGGATGCCTTAGGATCCTGCTGGGGATGATCTGTTTACATCCCTTGCATCAGTTTACGCTACTTTCCTGCTATATGCAGTGACCCTTGAAGAGACAACCCGGCTGTTTGCAGCCATGCTTGGTGCAGACATTTAACTCTTCTGTATCAAATCCTAAGGAGCTGTCTGGAAGTCTTCTGTAACTGTACCATTTTTGTAATTAATTGATTTGTTTAAATATACTGGTCTTCTACACTGTGACAGGAGGCCTTTGAGCAAGGCCATCAAGAAATTAAAACAAGACATAGCCTTGGCAGTTTCTGGGACACAAGGAAGGTATACAGACAACTCAGCAGAGAGAAATGTAATTTTGGTTGCAGAGGAAAAAAACTAAGGAGGAGGGAGAACGTTTGAGAGATGAGCAAACCGTGCCAGAAATGATTACAGCACCTAGATCCAGCTAGGGCTGATTGGTTGGGATGGTTTCCCTTTGGATTGTATGTGTCTTTCCCATAAAAATTCCCATTTTACAGAGGAAAAGAATTTTCTACCTTGAGGATGAAGACATACCAGCTTAGGTTGCCCAGAGAAGCTGTAAAGCCTCTGTCTGTGGAGACACCTAAAACTTGACTGGACGTGGTCCCAAGCAACCTGCTGTAACTGGAGCTGCCTTGATGGGGAGGTTGGAGTGGAGGACCTCCGGAGATCCCTCCCAACCTACGTGATTCCATGCCAGCTGCAATGTGGGGTTTTTTCATTTGCATGTCAGATAGTGAGGTGGGTCTGTGGGACGTTTAGCAACATGATGTGTTGATGTAACAGTTTAAAGGGTCTCAGCATAGTAGCTCCATATTATCTTTAATACAGTCTAAAAATAAGAGAAAAGACTGCTGTTCTGGTTCAATTCCAGCTAGGTAAGCAGGTAGGCAGCCACATGCCCTCTCTGGAAGCCTCATCAGAGCAGCTGCATGTAGACACACGGCCAGAGGGGCAGTAACCAGAGCAGTGACCGTGACTCTGATGTCAGCCCCCAGTTAAATTCTGAAACACAGACCTGCCAGGAGATGACATTCATTTCTTTCGGGGGGGGGGGGTTGAGGGAGGGGGAAGGAGGCGGGGGAAGGAGGGGGGAGAAGCATTATATCACATTGAGCAAACACGTGGACGCACAGCGTCAGAGGAACCCCGTAGGGCATCGTGCATGACATCTACCCACAGCATGATGGCTTCACGTTGGAGGAGGGGAGGGGTGGTGAGCATTTAACCCCTCACTCAGCCATGCAGGACAGGATGTGAAGAAGGATATTCTCCTCACTCAAAACAATGTGAAGCTTCTTTTTTTTTTTTTTAATCTAGTCAAAATATAATTATAGAGAATGGAATTTGGCTGTGAAACCTGGGCTAGCCTGTCTACAAAGGTGAAGTGAGACAAGTTAGTTGAAACTTGGTCCTTGGAAGTGTCTTTGGGTTTTTACACCATGAGGTTCTGAGGCTGCTCAGTCTGTTTTTGAAGGATGCCTTTATGATCAAGCAGAAAAGTTAAAGGGAATTTTAAAAAAACTTTATCTACTTAGGCTTACACTGCTGTTAAGCCTGAAGTCAAACTGCTTCTGTGGGAGTGACAGCTCGGATGTGAGTGAAGGGCCAAATGAAAATTGTGTGGAGATCTCATCTGACAAGGCCACCTCAGACAAAAGAAATGTTAAACAAATAGCCTTACACAATGGGGAACGGCGAACTTCTGCTGAACCTCGCGGGTGGCTGGGTGCCAAAGGGAAGTTTGAAGCTACCCACGTGTTCTCCTTTGGAAGTCTCTCTGGTTTTAATGTCCGGTGTTTGTATACCATTTTAAGTGAAAAATGAAGAGGGTTTAATTATCTTCACGGGGTGTGACAGCTGACAGAAATGACAATGTCCGCCCAGAACTCCTATGCTTTGCAGAGTGAAAGTCCCACGTGCTGGTAATAGCTCAGATGACATAAACCTCGGCCTTACTAAGCTGTAAACAAAAAATAGGTGAGACTAGATGGGTTTGCAACGTAACAATAGGAAATTAAAACATTTACTCAAGCGTTCAGGGCTTTCAGACTGCTGTCTGCTGCCAGAAACAGTGAAGAGGACGTGGCCTGGGTAGCTCCTCAGAATTGCCTCCTTGGCCCGGCAGTGCAAGGCCAGCTGGGAGAAACAATGTCTTTTTTCTGGGGTAGATGGAGTTAGAAGAAGTTTTCCAGTGTTCAGGACCACAAATCCTTTAAATTTTAACATAAAACTTCGATTTCTCTGCCTAATACAAACAAAATCCCATCCAGGAATATGGACTCTGCCTGTCAGGAGAAGGATCTAACACCCAAACACCTCGTCATTACCTTCTGACATTCCAGATTATACGTTTTTTTGCCATTAGAGAAAAGCTGCAGTCTAATATTTTAAATATTCCAATCATTGCTATCTGCAGCTACTGCAGAGAACAAATTACCAAAGGCATCAATCTCATAAAGTAAAATTAACTATTTGAAATGGAACGCTGCCATCACAGTCTGATGGCACCAATTAAAGTTGCAGAAAATGCAGCTCGCTGTTTGAGGCAAAGGAAAGAGAGAGCCTGGGCCAAGATGTTTAAGGTTTATCATTTTAACTAGAGATGGGCCTGAGCTTTAAACCTGAGATTGAGAGGCAAACGTCCTGAGAGGCTGGAAGGTGCTTGGGTGCAGGACTGCATCTCATCCAAGCCCCCAGTGCTATTAAGAACATTTCGTTCTGCTGCTAGGAGAAGGAGGGATACCTCAGAAGTGTCCAGAGCTTTGAGTCCAAGATGCTTCTAGCCATAGCTGGCTGGAGACTTTCCCAGATTTGCTGGAATTACAACTCATTTCTCCTCATGCCTCTTCTTTGATGCCTACAAAATGGGAGCCCTCAAACCATGTCTTCGCGTGCTAGTGAAGACAGACTAACTCTACCTGCATGTTTCTCAGCCCTCCCAGGCTTTGAGATGAACAGGTCTTCAGAGCGAGTTTTCTGGTTGGGATCCTGAGGAGCTGCCACAAACTCAGGTACTGGTGAACTTGCTGGGTTTGACCAGTTCTGCTCAGAGAACTGTCTCTGCTCTCCTCCACAAGCTCCTGAAGGGAAGGAAGGTGGCTGATGACTTGATTGCACCGGTGGCTGTAGGGGATGCCATTACATTATGGGACAGGGTACACATGTTCCAGTGCAAATCCTTCCACATGAAATGAGGATGCAATACAAATCTCATGGAAATATTCATTATGTGCAATAGGCCTGAGCCATAGTTTGTCTTCTGAGGAGATGCTGGTTAAAATTTCATCGTCAAACAGCAGGAGGCACAGGATGGGTCAATCCCCCTCATTACATTGTCCTCCACAGAGATTGTTTGACCCCAAGGAGCTGTGCAAATACATCGCTCAGCCTTTCACACGGGCCAAAGTGCAGCGAGTGGCAGGTGTTTTAATACAACATATACCTGGATCCACAGACTCCTTGCAAGATAAGCACCTACCTCCCATACTTCAGCTGACACCAGCAGAACACCTTCCAGTGTGATGTCATACTCAGGGCTGCTTTCAGGAAACAAAATATGCACTCTTCTAGC
This sequence comes from Hypotaenidia okinawae, assembly GCA_027925045.1. Classification (NCBI taxonomy): domain Eukaryota; kingdom Metazoa; phylum Chordata; class Aves; order Gruiformes; family Rallidae; genus Hypotaenidia; species Hypotaenidia okinawae. The sequence goes on along the minus strand of BSDF01000009.1, from coordinate 3,013,166 downwards.
TACAGGCTAAATACAACTTGTCTTGCCAAGTGCAGTCTCTTCCCTTGGTTTGCCGAGCGCAGCTGAACGTGAGATGGATTTATGTCAAGGCAGAAAGACCCATGAACAACTCACCCAGCTTTCTGTTCCTTTTCTCTACAAAAAACAGTAATCCATGGCACAAAAAATACTGCAGGAGCTAAGCCAAACACTATTTTCCTGCCTGAGAGCCCATTACTTAAGCACTGCCCTCCTCTGATTAATGAGCATGGGCTCTTCCACTCCCTGTCCTCTCTGCCACTTAGAGTGCTAAACATGCTCAGCTAAAAGCAAAAAGGCTGTTTTCTAGCTGCTAGCTTTAAATTTAGCCAAATTAATGTGCTGCTTCTCCATGACAAAGATTATGTCTGCCACATCAGTCCTACCTGCTCCAGCCCACTAGCTTCAGTGCTGTTAAGAAAGTTCAGGGTAGGAGAAGATCCAGATTGAGGTCTTACGGCTGCCAACTGTTACTTCTGAGTGTCCTGGGACAAGGAAGGAAAGCATGAAAGTCTTTGTTCTCTTGTCTTCAGGCAGAAAACAACCATAAATTCTGGTAGATCACATCTGCAGCATAAGGTGGCCTTCAGTACTGAAAGTGCCCTGACAGCCACGGCCAGGATACAGCCCTTCCCCACACTGTGGGCATGGCAAGGTCATCAATGGACCTGCTGAGCCCAACATACCTGGACCATTAGTTGCAGCTGAGGTTGTGACTGGGGTATGTGAAGGATAGTACTGTCTCTAAAGCTTTGGTGAAGTCATGGTTTCCTGCATGCTATCTTACAGCATGGTCTGAAGTTGTGTCAGGGGAAGTTTAGGTTGGATATTAGGAAAAATGTCTTTACTGAAAGGGCTGTCAGATATGGGAACAGGCTGCCCAGGGAGGTGGTTGAGTTACCATCCCTGGAGGGGTTTAAAAGAAGAGTAGATGTTGTGCTTGGTGACATGGTCTAGTGTTGGACCTAGCAGGGCTGGATAGATGGTTGGACTTGATGATCTTGAAGGTCTTTTCCAACCCAAACCATTCTGTGATTCAATGATTACCACACCTCATCCCCTACCATAGCCCATAGACAAGCAAACCTCTTCTGATACACAGTCACAGGGCCTCCAGATGCTAAGGTCTCTGCAGAACACCCTCAGCTCTCCTCTCCTCATCCCCTTGGACTTTTCCTTTCCCCAGTTCCTCTCTCATGTTGCCTGTGGCCCCTGCAGCAATTGCTGTCTCTTCTTTTCCCTTAGTGTCATGAAGGCAGCACCCTGGAGCTTCATGTCCATGGATTGCTTGGTGAGTACATCCATGGCCAGCACCATCTGCTGAAAACAATACCTAGGAGGCAATTTCTCCCTGCCTCTCCCTCTGCTGCAGCATCAGTAATATCACTTCACCTGCTTCTCTGTTTTGCTGAAATTTAGAGGACTCCACTTTTTTAAGATCTTTACTGCAGCTTGCTAGCTAGCTTGGGTTAAAGCCCATCATGGTCTGATCCCAAGAGCCTCATTTCCACAGGAAACCAGGCGAAAAGACTCCTCGCCTGCAGTCAGAAGCTGCCAGTTTGATGAGCTGCCAGAGCCTGCCTGACAAAAACAGACCTCTCCACGCTTCCTCCTGCAATTACTTTCCCATGGAGCCTAAAGGTGAACTGCCAGGCCATTGATCTCATGGCAAACAAAGTATTGGCAGCGGTGGCAGGAGACCTCCGTGGGGATGAAGTGTCTGGGAATGACACAGGCTGGCTGCTCATTGCATCGATCTGGTACTAACAGGTCCCTAAATGGAAAGGAATCACCAAAAGTGATCCAGAGGCTGTTGGAGCTATTTTCATTAGTAGCTCCAAAAAAGTCACCCTCTCAAAAGTTAGACAGGGCGTATCACAGCCTTATTTTGGCTTCAGTTCCCTTGCAAGTTCCTCCAGCTTTTGGACAGAACCCTTGCTTTAATCTTTAGAGGAGCACTTAATGCCAAGTCAACACAGTAGCCTGCTTCTTCCTCATTAGTTGGTGACTGATCCCGTTTCTCTGTTTCCAGCACAGGTTTCAAAGGCTGATGGGAGACAGAGCCATTCATTCCTGTGCATGCTGGGGAGTGTCATGGCTCGGTCACTGCGCTAGAGTGTACCCTCACCACCCCCTGCCAAGCTGGGGACTGGCACTGTGAACATTCTGTGGCTGGGAAACCAAAGTCCCTAAAGGTACAGGCATGGCTTTCTGGGGTTGGAGCATCCATCTGCCTAGGGTCTGGCTCTCCAGAGACCCTACAGCCCATGCAGTTGCAGAGCCCTCAAGGGACCCAAGTTATGGCTATGAGTGATGAGCATTTCTGGGAAGCAGAGAAGCAGGATCTCAAGGCAGTCAGCAGAAATCTGGGGAACCAGCAGCCAGCAGCCATCTCTGAGATACGTGTTATACAAAACCCAAGTAACAGTGGCAGTGGTGGTAGCCATGGACTTTACATCACCTGGACTGTAAGGTCACCCCTTGTCTTCTTGCGGGCTCCAGAAAGAGGACAGGGTCCCACATGGCAGAGTTTCCATCCTCACACAGAGCTTTTAACCCCCAGGCTGACACAGAGCACATCCATCCTGTGCTCCACACAAAATGCTGCATGTGGAGGCAAAGTCACTCATTTCTAAACCAGATAATATCCATGATTGACCTCACAGCTTGGACCCATGGAGAGCTGCTGTCCTGGCAGCACTTGGGGATAAGGAAATGTGGCACAGAGGAAGTCACTGACTAGCTGGTGGTAGCAAGATTTGGGTCCATTACCCACTTCTGCAGCTGCAGCCAGTGTCATGTCAAACCACACACTGACCACACATTCCTGAGGTCTGTGGGCTCAGGGGAGAAATGCGTGTGAGCCAGTGACCAACGGCTGAGAGAACCAATTCAAGCTGGACGTGAAACTCCAGTGCTGTCACTTCTGGAGTGCTTGAGCTTACAAAGCTAATGGCATCGGCTTCACACCGATATTCATAAGTGTTCAGGGTTTTTAAAGGAAGTTGAGCTCCCCATAGCACCCTGAAATCCCACCCTGTGCCCCTCAGAACCTACCTGGACAATCAGTGAGAATGAAGTCTTTCATTGTGCTGCCCAGACCTCTGCCACATGTGTTTGCAGAGTAGCTGCTCACAGTGGTTGTCTCTTGGAGGAGATGAATAGGACACTCTGGCATTGGCCCTCATAGCTGCTTGCTGGCAGCAAAGCAATGAAGACATGCAGGTGAGGAGGAATGTGCTCACAGCATGGGAACCAGCAGGAGGAACAAGAGGTCTGCAGGAGCTCACTGGGGCCATGGGGATGTGGTAGGCTAGGTCACTCAGCTGGATTTGCTCTGTGCAAGAGGGCAGAGGGAATGACTGGAGATGGGCCCAGGGATGAGTGATGAGCCAGCTCAGAGCTTGCAGGTCAGGGTTACTGAGCAGACTAGCATCAGTGATTTTGTCACGGGCGATTCTGTCATGGGTGACAAAGGATTGTGGTCAACAGCACAAAGACCAGCTGGAGGCCAGTGACTGGTAGTGTAACTCAGGGGGGTCAATACCAGGGCCAGTCCTGTTTAACACATTCCCTCATGGCCTGAATGATGGAGCAGAGAGCACCCTCAGCAAGTCTGCAGATGACACGAAGCTGGGAGGAGTGACTGGTGGACCAGATGGGTGTGCTGCCATCCAGAGGGACCTCAACAACCTGGAGAAAAGGGCCAGTGGGAACCTCATGAAGTTCAACTAGAAGAAGTGCAAATTCCTGCCGCTGGGGAGGCACCAGTGTGTACTGGGGGCAACTGGAAAGCAGCTTGGCAGAAATCCTTCTGTACATTCCACATCCTGGCTGGCGTGTCCTAGTTGTGCCCTGATGAGGGGAGCAAATGGGTGACCTGCCTGCCTGTCACACCCCACCAGAAGCACTATGGCAGCTCTAACTTCATGGATACATGCAGGTAACTGCATAGAGAGCTTAGATGTTATGTGTCAACAGTCATTTCAAGAGCTTGGCAGGAATTTGTCATGCTGTGGAACAGACTCTGGGCATCAGGAATGTGAGGCATGGTTTCTGTTCAAGAGTGTGCCACCCACAGCAGACAGTCCTCCACGAACTTCTCCAACATGAGTCCTTTCCCACGGGGCTTCAGCTCTTCCCCAGCTGCCCCAGAGTGGGTCACTGCTATGGGTGCAGTCATAAATCACAGAATGTCTCTCAGTCTCTCAGGCCCAGACTGCTCCAGCCTGTTCCCCTCACGGGGTCACAAACCCCCCAGCAAACCTGCTCTGGAGTAGGGTCTCTCCATGGGCTGCAGTTGGGGTCTGGGCCTTTTCCATGGGCTGTGGGGGGACACCCGCTCCACCATGGGTTTCTGCAGGGGCTGCAGGAGCATCATTCTCTGGGGCACCTGGAACGCCTCCTCCCTCCCTTCCCTGCCCTTGGTGCCTGCACAGCTCCTCACACCTTCTCACTCCCTTCTCTGGGGCACAAAGCAGCTGCTGGCAGGTTTTTCTCCTCACTGTGGTTCCCAGAGGCGCTGTGACCATCGCTGATGGGCTCGGCCTTGGTCAGCAGCAACTCCGGCCTTGAGCCAGCTGGTGTTTGCTCTGTGGGGCCTGCAGAGAGCTTCTGGCTGCTCCTTGCAGCAGCCACCCCTGCAGCCCCCCTCCTCCACCTGAACCCAGCCACGCACAACTACATCAGTTCAGAAATTACACTCAGTGAGTTTCAGAGTTTAGTTGGAAAAGCCTGTGCTCAAAAAATGGCACTGAGCCCCTGTGGCTGTCCTGGGAAGCAACAACCATAAAAAAGTGCTGGGGGAAGCAGCTGGCTTGGTTTTTATCTTGGTTTTCTAAATTACCCATCTAAGCCATGTTTCTAAGTTTACCCTCGATAGAGAAAGGCAGAAGTTTAACTTTTCCCTCTCCAGCTCCTTCAGCCACAAAAGTTTCTGCTGGCAGAACGAATTCCTTCTAAAAGCCAGTGAGGAGCCTCAAACTCTCCGGCCACAGCCCCATGGTGGGACCTTCACTGCTGTGTTTTAGCCTGGTGATGCTCAGGGGAAGGAGTATTTCCTTCCCCCTCTCCCCCAGGGAGCTTCAGAATCATCATTGCTATTTACAGGCTGATGAAGCTTGGCATGACATGGGTATGTACTTTTTGGGTTTTTCCACTTGCTCTGGGGTGCCTGAGGCACTGCAGTCATGTCAGACATCTGCCCAGCACGGCAAGCGTGTCTTCATGAGAAAAAAAAAAGAGGAAAATAAAATAAAAATAAAATTAAAAAAAAAGGACTGGGAAAAAAGAAGTGTCCTCAAGTTCTGTCAGCTTTGGGACAGATCTGAGCTGCGTGTCTGCATGCCTTTAACTTCAGCAATTAAAATCGTGCTGTGGGAGTTAGTGTGGAGATGATCAAAGAGTATGGTGGGTGTTCCTTGTGTGATAGATATTACGATCCCTTTTGCTGAGTGAAAACTGGAAATGAAGCCTGGCTGTTCCTAGGGATGGTGGCCAGCGGCTGGGCTGCAGGAGATGCTGGTCAGCAGAGGTGCTTGCTGAGCTCAGCTGGAGGAGAAGGTAGATGGAGTATCCTCAGTCTTCTCACTTTCCTCTTGCAGCAATGCTGATGAGATCAGCCCGGTGGAGAGACCTGACCACGGGCTCACTGCAGGGTTTTCCAGCCAGCTCAAGCACGGACACAGGCAGGAGCAGAATGCCTGTGGCTTACCAGGGGAAGGGGGACAGAAAAACCAGGGATGCTTGTGAAAACACATCTGTGCTGCTTGCTAGCAAGGGCTGGGGGGTTGCATTCAGGGTCCCTGCTACTTCCTGGCTCATCTCAGGGGTGATGCCAGAGTCTGTTCCCCACTCGCAGACAGCACAGCTCAACATCCCTCTGTTCTGGGAGGCTCCGCACTGGTCTCCCTGCAGAGGCGGCTCAGCCTCAGCCCGCCTAGAGAGACACAGGGCCAAAAGGAGCGCAGAGGAGAGCAGGAACATCGAAACAGCGTGAGGATCTGGATTCCCTTCAGCTCGGAGATGGCTCCCATCACAATTAATGACGGTCACACATAGCAGTGGCACCTGTGAAGAGAGGAGAGGACACAGGGCAGGAAGACGGGCAGGAGCGATGGCTCGGCCGGTACCCCTAACAGCTCCTTGTGCGAGGGGAATACCTGGATGTGTGACCAGTGCCATTTCCTAGGAGAGCTTCCCGAGCCACTCCGCTCCCCAGGGCTTCTGGAAACAAATGGTAAGTTCTTTTCTCCCAATGCTTTTAGCATTCCCATGCCAAGAGCTGACAGGAAATACTGAGCACACTAATTTGAATTTTTTTATTTAAAAAAAAAAAAAAAAAGAGAAGAAGTCTCACAGAGGCTGTGTCTACAGCAGGGCAGTGACTCAGGACACCAGAGGAATAGCTTTTTCCAGCCCGCCGGACGCAGTGTGTCGGAGCCCAGGGCGGTGCCAGCATTTCGATGGTGTGAGTAGCCTCGGACGCGGCCAGACTCCCCCAGCCCTGCCAGCACCACTTGTCATCCTGACCTTATGTTCCAGTTCGAGGGCAAAAAGGGCCTCTCTTTTTTTTTTCCTTTCTGTTAATTTTAAAGAGATAAATATAGCCAGTGAGGTGACCTCCTGCTCCCGTGGAAATCTTTACATTTAAAGCTGAAAATATGAAAATTAGCAGTAGCTCTTTTTTATTTATAGGCTGCTCAGTGTTTTGCTCAGTACGAGGTCATGTTGTGTGCCTTCGAGTGCAGTTCATTAGCACAAGGTCAGTGAGCTTTGGAAAACAATTTACTTTGCTAAAATCTATTTTAAAAAAAAATAAAAATTACTTATGATTTTTTTTTTTTAACCAGCAGGAAATAGCTTTCAGTGTTGAAATGTGATTGGCAATAGCTTTGAATAAGGGCACTTGAATACATATTTTTCTTTGAACAGACATCTAGGTAATTTCATCCCCTGTTTAACTCACTGGAGCTCATGTTGGAATAGCCACATGTATCAGTACAGGCTGGGGGATGACCTGTTGGAGAGGAGCTCTGAGGAGAAGGACCTGGGGGTCCTGGTTGATGACAGGTTGGCCATGAGCCAGCAGTGTGTCCTGGGGGCTGAGAGACAATGGGATCCTGGGGGCATCAAAAGGAACGTGGCCAGTAGGTCAAAGGATGTGATCCCCCTGCTCTACCCCTCTACTCTGCCCTGGTGAGACCCCATCTGGAGTATTGTGTCCAGTTCTGGGCTCCTGGAGAGAGTCCAGAGGAGGCTACAAAGGTGATGAAGGGCCTGGAGCATCTCCCCTGTGAGGAAAGGCTGAGTGAGCTGGGGCTGTTCAGCCTGGAGAAAAGAAGCCTGAGAGGGGATCTGATCAGTGTTTATCAATAGCTGAAGGGTAGGACACAGGGGGACATGGGCAGCCCCTTCTCAGTGTCTGTGGGGACAGGACAAGGGGTGATGGCCTCAAGCTGGAGCACAGGGAGTTCTGCACCAACATGGGGAAGAACTTCTTCCTGGTGAGGGTGAGGGAGCCCTGGGACAGGCTGCCCAGGGGGTGTGGAGTCTCCTTCTCTGGAGAGATTCCAGCCCTGTCTGGATGCCTCCCTGTGTGCCCTGTCCTAGGGACCCTGCTTTGGCAGGGGGTTGGAGCCCATCGGGTCCAACCCCCTACGATTCTGTGATTCTGTGTCAGGATTTCGCCCTGACTCTGATATAACTCCCACCAGGTAAGAATCAAGCCCCCACTGTTATCACCCTGGACCTGAGCTGCCGGCAAGGAGAAGAGATGGTCATCTATGAGGAATGAAATGAAGTTTCCTGTAACAGCAGCTCTGGGGAGGACCCGAACGAGCAGCGCTGACCAAAATTAGGCTGTGATATAAAATTGGCTCAAAATTGAGACCCTTCCTAGAACTGTCCAAACTTTTTCATTTTCCCTGTGGTGACTGCAGGACTGATAGGACACGTGTTCGTTAGTCTGCAGGAGGTTATTGTAATGAGCAATAATGGATGTGACAGCAACCCCGAGGTAATTCAGTGACTCTGAAGCTGCTTCAAGGTTCTCCCATGTTTAGCTTTCATCATCTCTGATTTCTGCCTTCTGCCACACACAAAGAGTGAAAATAAATATCATCAAGAGATTACTTTATGAAAACAGTTATGAAAATTAAACTATAAGCTAGACTGCTGGTTAGGAGGGACTTTGCTTAAGGGTCAGGGAAAGGAGCTTGGTTATGGTGTCTCTTTGGAGAGACAAGCTTCTTCCCAAGCCTCAGTCAAAAAGGCTGTGAAAGCATGTCCGTGTGCTACAGAAGGGTGTTGGCAACTCCTTTCAAGAAAGTTACAATGGTTTCAGATGAAATGAAACAAGTAAGGATCACCCCATGACAGAATAGTTGAGGTTGGAGGTGTCTCCAGGTGGCTCTGGACATGTCTCATCCAACCCTCCTGCTCGAAGGAGGACCAGCAGGACCAGGTTGCCTGGGACTACATCCAGACAGCACTTGGATTTCTGCACGGTTGGAGACTCCACAACCTCTCCTCATGACCTGTTGCCTTCTTCCTCCACAGAACACAAGTTTTTCTTACATTTAGGTGGATTTTTATAAATTTCAGGTTATGCCTCCTGCCTCTCGTCCTGACACCAGGCACCACTGAGAAAAGTCTGGCTCCATCTTTATCCCTTTCCATCTTTTCTTTTAGGTCAGATGGAGACGGGTGATGTATCCTCCCTGAAGATGAATGTGAAGGTTGGACCCAAGGGGCTTTTATGTGGAGAACTAAAGTTTAGTTTGCTTATAACAAGAACTGTAACTGTGCCTCGGTTGCACTGAAGCACACAGCTTCTGCTTTTGGTACAAACTGCTCCTGGCTCACACAAGTGAAAAGGCAGCTTTGAGGCTGGAACCTCATCAGGCTGCAGTGCCTCAAGCAGCACCTCAAAGCTGCTGCTGCCAGAGAGCACAGCGATGTCCCCAAGCTTCATCTGTGACTCCATGAGAGCCCTGATTGCCATCTTTTACATCAGAGGGAAGCACAAAAGCCTCTTTGCCAGATGATCTGAGATAGGGGTACTGGCCAGCTGAAATCTGCTCCTGTTTCCCCTGGAAAGAAGCGAGAGCAGCTTCACCTGAGTTTGGATTCATGCTGAATTGCTGCAGACAGCCACGATCCCAGGCTACGGCCACAGACAGGAGGTCCCTGGCTCCTTCCAAGGGCCAACGCCTCTTCTTTCCCTCTTCAGCCGGAAAAAGGCAACCTGGGGACACGGGCACTCTCAGCATCGCCCAGAGCTGTCAGCAAAGCTCAAGGAGGCACAGGGATGTGCGAGGAGAAACGGCAGAAACCAGACCTCTGGAGGGACTCCAGCCAGAGGGTGGATGAAAGCAATAGGGGCTGCTAGCTCTTCCCAGGCTGAGCCCATGGAGAGACTGCACAGCTTGGGAAATGCCTGCAGAGACACTGCTGAGCATGGGTAACAACGTGGGAGGGGACCGAGAGTCTTTTTGAGGGCACCAGGTAGAGGGATGATGCTAGGCTGCAAATACCTGGTCAGGAAAAGCTCAGAGCAGATGCCTGCTTGAATACAGTGTCCTGCTGTCTCTGGTGAGGGACAGGGTCTCCATCCATCACCTTCCAAGATGTGGCTGTGCAGGATAAAGGGATGTTTGTGGTGAAGGAGGTTGGACCAGCTTGGGACTGCTTACTTTGTTTTGGTGCTTTCACATAGGGCACCTGGGTGAGAGAGAAGAAAAGGACCCAGGAACCCCAGTTTATGAATTTTGCATGGATCCCCATGTTCAGGGTAGCAGTCCTATTTAATCTGGGCTTTCATTTCTCTGGGGAGAAAAACATTTGGCTCTGAGATAGCTTTGAGTAGTACTTATCTCTTGGGTGGTTGTTTCTTCTGGAGAGGCAGTTCTGTGCTCAGTGACATGCCTTGTTATAAACATCGATTGAAGTCCCATATGTCATGGAAATTGTTCCCTCAGCTACGATATGCAGAGAGCATGGTACACAATCTCTGCTAGACCATTACCAGAAATGCTCATTTGAGTCATCAGAAGATCGAGCTTTGGCTGGAAGGTTTCACAGAAACATCACGGACTGGTTGGGGTTGGAAGGGACCTAGAAAGATCATCTAATCCAACCCTCCTGCCAGAGCAGGATCACTTAGATTAGGTCACACCAGAATATGTCCAGGCAGGTTTTGAATGTCTCCAGAGGAGGAGACTCCCCAACCTCTCTGGGCAGCCTGTCCCAGGGCTCCGTCACCCTCACAGGGAAAAAGTTTTTCCTTATGTTCCCATGGAACCTCCTCTGCTCCAGCTTGCACCTGCTGCCCCTTGTGTCATTGGACATCCCTGAGAAGAGCCTGGCTCCATCCTCCTGACACTTAGTTGGTTCCTAAGTTGGAGCACTGGGACCCTCTCTTCGGGCTGGGTGTAGTGAGGTACACCTTCCCAGAGCTGATTAGCAGTCATTATTAGCAATCTTGCAGATCCAGATTCTTAGTAAGCTTATCTTTGAAACAGGCTCTACATCGAACCATCATTGCTAAACACAATGAAAACTTGAATGGATGGAAGTTCGTGGTGAAACAGGGCGTATGACAGTCAATATTATGCAGACTTTCCAGAAGGGCTCTTTGGTGAGAAGTTCAAATGTCCTTGGAGATGAAATCAAGGACTGAGCCAAGTGCTTGCAGACTGAAGTTCCCTCTGTAGGTAAATGTGTTCTGATGGCATAGGCCCTAGATGGGTGCTGGCTAAAGCACAACTCAAGCTCAGGTACCTCAACAGGTGCCTGGCTGTGAATTCTGTTTCTGGGGGATCACCAAGTGCCATGAGTATAAGGAAACTGGTTAGAGAGCTTGGGAATTAAATGGTGTCAGATCATCACTTTGATTTCCATGAGGGGAGAGGATTTTGGGGCTGCACCCAGCTTTATGTAGGATTTGAACTTTTACATGAAAAAACACATTCCAAGCGTGTACTTGGGCTTGTTTGGCTTTTTCATTTAAGTGCAATTCCAGGTCAATAGTAGTCTTCAAAAGTCTTTCCCCCATCTACATTAAAGGCTTACTGTACAAATTGTTTCTAAAAATATTCGGTCTTTCCAAATAAATTCATTGTTTCACTTTTTCATTAGCAGTCAAAAACTATTGAGCAGCACCGTTGTCTGGTACAACCACATGCTCCTGGCAATCTGAATCTGTTGATTCTAGATGGATAGCACCAGTCCTAAAATATACAGCAAGCTACCATATCCTAAAAGTTCAGATAGGTTTGAGATTGCTGTTCTTGTCCTCTGGTGACAGAAACTAAGCACGAAATGTACCAGCTTGGGATGTACCAAAGTAAATCTGTATCAGAAAAAAACATGTTACTTGCTTCTATGACAACATTGGAGTCATACAAGAAATAAAACTACACATCCCACACATTAAAGAGATGAAACTGCCTGCTATCTTGAAGTGACCATAAAGCTTTCCCATCAGCTCCAACACTTAAAGGCTGAATGTTTATTTTTATTCATGTGTTTGCATGACTAAGGTGTCTTCGTGTAGAGCACCATCAAGTCTGACAGAACTTCTGCAAGCTGACATCTCCCAGCCTGACCTTCAACAAGTAGTCTTGAGCTGACTGTAGCTCTGGTGTTCCCAGTCTAAATTTTACAAGCACTGGAATGTAGGGAGCCTGGGAGGAATGAGTTGTCACAGTTGGGAAGGCTATCAGCAGCTCTGTATTCTGCCTTTCTAGTTATATTGGGAAGGAAAAAAAAACCTCCCACGCTGAAACCGGAACTATTATCTGAGAGTGCTCTGGTGCTACAAAGTTGAAACACTGTCTCTGCCAAAGAAGGTCCTAAAAACAAAGTCCAACTGCTTGACATCCCCACCTGCTATATGGGCACAAGGGCTTGGAGATTTTTCTCTTCTCCCCCTCCCTCAGGGTGCTTTAAAGATGAAACAGTTTCCTTGAACCTTGTGTACAGCAAAACCAGCATAATGATGAGAAGGATGCAAGGTAGGACTTCTACGCCCACTGAAAGTTTGTTCGAGCCTGCAAAAGCTGTCTGCAGTTTTCCTGACCTCCACAGGGGATGTCAGTGTCAGGTCAGGGAGGCAAAATGTCACTTTTGCCTCAAGGGCATGGACCCCAGACCCTCCAAATCCACCAGACAACTTGGGGTTTCACGCCTCAAGGGGCTCATGGCAGATGCAACTAGTTTACATGGCAGATTGGTTCCCAGGCGGCCTGGACCAGGAAACCTCAGAGGGGTACCGAGGGCAAACAGGACTTGAGGTGCTGAGGGGTGGCCCTGGGACAGCTCCACCCAGGGACCCATGCTCCCCTCACCCACAGGTCTAGTGGTGCCTCTGGAGCTTCATGGTGGCCACAGGCTTCAGAGTGCTCAGCTCAGGGCTTAATATGGCCTCAGCTAGCATCAGGGAGCAGTGGGAGGCTGTGGACTATTGAAAGATTGTGAATTACCTGTTTCAAAGTCCTATCTATTAAACCTTGTGTACATCTTAACAAAAACAGCATACAAATTGGAATGAACACAGAAACATTCTAGTCCTATCTCCAACAGTTCATGAAACCACCCCGACATCCCGGCAAAAATAACTCTCTATCACTTTGCCAATACTTTTGTGAATTGACTCTGAATGTACACAAGAGAGTCCATCAAAATCTTGACAGATGTGACAGTGGTGCAGTCATCATCATGAAGGTGATAAGGGTGGCTGCGACACAGAGGGCTTGATCCATCCTGCTGGCACCCATCTTGGGCCAGAACCTGTGGAAACACAAGCATCCCCTCTGCCCCATGGCATTAGGGGAAAAGGTCCCCTAAAAGGTCCCATTGATCTGTCTGTAGACTTTTTATCATCACTAAATCTTTATTATTAATTTCAAGATGGATTTGCGAGTTAAAATGGCACTGTACAGGAGGCCCATCTTCTGTCCATCTGTTCAAAATATTCAAAACATAACAAGCTTTTGCTGCTCGCTCTTGTGAGGGTGGCTCTTGGCTCCCCCTTGGTTTTGCCTGTGGGAGAGGGAGGAATGCCCGTGACGTTTTACTCCCCATTGGTGTAAGAAACATCGGTGTTTTATGTGCTACACAACCCGGACCATTATCTGGTTTAACAGTTTGTGGAACTCCCCGTTAATGACGCTGCCATTAGTGACCCCATGGCCGGCCTGAGGCGGCCTCGCCCAGCCCGGCGCTACCCGAGGTGCCGGCGCTCAGGCGGCAGCAGCATCCTGAGGCGGCCCCGCCCAGGGGCGGTTGCTTGTCACAGTGCGGCCCGCCCCACGCGCCGCCGGGGTTTCCCGCCAAAGGCCGCGGCTGCCGGTCTCGTCAGGTCCGGATCGCCGCCGCTTTGCGCGGTGCCGCCCTGTGTGGCACCGGGGACAAATACCCGGCGCTCCACCTTTATCTACGTCCGTCTGTGGGCAGTTTCTTTCGGAAATGTCCATGCTGACCACAGGAAACTGCCACAAACGCCTCGGCACACCAAGGCAACTGGGGCTGTCCAGAACCTATATCCATACACACCATGATCATATCATCAGCACTGGGGTTTTTCAAGGGCCACAAAGCCTTCTGACAGCCCAAATTAGCATTTTCAATTGCAAGTTGCTTCAAAATATAATCCTGAGCAGCCTCATTCTCACTTTGCTTCTGTAAAGCATCATCAAGTCTGTACAAACATTTCAAACATGGCTCCCCTGGTTCCTGCTTTATACAGACAAACAACCAAAACATTGTCTTTGTCCTCCGGCTCCAGGAACGCTTTTAAGGGCATGGGGCACAAGTTGCTTAACCTGCTGCAAGCCTTTGAGAGGGATTCTGTCTGGAGCTGCAGCTGTGCTACAGTCACCTTCTCCCATCCACATTCACATCAATAGCTCACAGAGGGTGATGCTGACCCAGCGCCTGATTCTCTGCAGCCTCAGAACTAGCAAGTGGTCTCGTTTTTGATTCCCACACAGCGTATTGCAGATCAGTCATAAGAAACATGGTTTTAAAATCATGTGGGGTAAACCCAGAATTGTCACACAGAGACTGTATCAGTTGGCTGGTAGATGGAGCGCCAAGTCCATGATCAATCACCATATGCCTGAGGTGTTTAATAAGGTTGTAAGAAAGACCCTCCCATTGTGGTTCTCATTCAGAAGCATGTATTACCGGGAAGGCACCCAAAATGTCCACATCCCCTGCCTGCTTTGCTTCCTTTCTTACAGCCACCCATTTATCGTGCAAGTCTGGGGGATACAAGTCAGGCTCCTTTTCGAGGTCTATCCCCCCTGGACCAAATGGCTCATCCAGATCAGCATCAGAATTATTAGGAGGTCTTACAGTACAGTGTGTGGAAGAGGGCATCTGTGGTGGGGGCGCTGACGGTGTTGACTTCTTTTGCCCCTCACCCACCCGAGAGCCAACATGTGCCTTTAAAGGTCTCGAAAATGACCCGCCAGGAGGACAACAAACCAGCTGCCAATTTAGTGGCACAGTCCTGAAGTCTGACCCCAACTTTATCCCAGATTTCTGGATGATAAATATTATGACTGTTTGTGGAAGGATCACTTTTAAAAGCCAAAGAAAAGTTCATTGTAACTCTTCATTATCCGTCTTCTTCCCACGTTCCTTCAAAATCGTGTTGATTAGACTCATTCCCATAGTTCTCAGCTGCTTACCTTTATCCTGCGAAAGGTAACTGAGCATTCTTTTCAGCATTCTTCCCTGAGCTCAGCTGAGCTACAGCACCAGATCGGCAGGGAGTTGTGTTACTGCCCCAAGTTGGGCTCGATCTGTGGGGCCCACTGACTCTGATTGTGGTGGATCGAAGACAACTTTAGTAAGAACTGAGCAAACTTTTATGCCCTCTCGATGGCTGAGGCAGCAGCCTGGAGTCAGGTTTCAGTACTTTTCATTAACACAAGAACCACAACTTTCCTATACAAAAGGTTGTCCCACCCTGGCAACCTCCCGCTGTGCAGGAGTCTGTCTGCACCTTCCTTACCATGACAAAGCACAACGTACCATTTCCTTGCTGAACAACACACAAATTTACATCTCTACAAGACCCTCCACCTCATGCTTTACTGTTTTTTCTCTTGCTTTCAAGGCTTCTCTCCAACAAGCACATGAGCCAGGAGTTGAGGGTACCCATGCTGACCCAAGCAGGGTGATAGGGCTGGCTGACCACAGCAAGAGGTTTCCAACAGCCCCATGATCATGCAGAGCAGCAGGTCCAGACTGAGGTCAGTGCAGGGAGGAGAGACAGCAAGTCAGGAGCACCACCCATGGCACAGCTCAGGGGAGAGTCATCAGGACAATTAAGGCCCATTAACATCCCCAGTCCTACCTGTGGAGGAGTGACTGCCAGACTGACTCCAGGTGTGACTGTGCCCCTAACCTCACACCCCTGCACAGACCATGTCCCCAGGAACTAAGGATGGACTCTCATGAAAAGCACCGTGCTTTCCTTCCTGGGATCTGGCTCCATGCTTCAAAAGCTGTCTGCTGCCCTGAAGGTGACTACAAGCCGGTGGCTTCCCTGGGCTGACTTCTCATTATCCTCTACTGCTGCCCTCCAGGAGCTCTCAGGATAGGAAAGTTTGCAGGTAATGTGCTTAATCAGCTTTCTGTTTAGTCAGTGTGGTGAAGTGGAGGGTTATTTTGCCGTTGCTGTACGTCTCAGTTCTTCTGACTCCTCTTGAGCCAGCAGGAGCGGTGGGAGAAGCTTCTTTATTAATGGCAGCTCATAATTGTGAGCTTGGCATCTTGTGGTTCAGAGGAGATGAAATCATTTGTGTTCCTGTCCATGCAAGGCTAGAAGCGATGCAGAGGAGGCAGCTTTAATTAAAGCCAGCCGCCATAGATCATCAAGCAGCCTTATCAACTTGCAGGCGCAGCACGCTGCACTCCAGAGAGCGCTGGGCTGGGGGAAATGGAGGCAGCCCACAGCAGGAATTGTAATAATGAGGCATAGGCGAGGAGTAGGGGTACCTGCTGCAAACCTACCAACCCTGCTCCTTGCTTCCTCTCTAGAGGAAGAGACCCCTTAAACCCAGCCCGCTGTGAGACGTGGCTGCTGGCACCGTGTGGCGCGGGTGAGTCCGTGGCTTTGGGACCACGTTGTGAGGCTGATCGCTGTCCTGGTGTGTGTGGTTAAGAGTCACAAGGTTGGAAAAGACCTTTAAGATCATCAAGTCCAAACATTTCTAAACTATATCCCTAAGTACCTGATCTACCCGTCTGTTAAACAGACCCAGGGACGGTAACTCAGCCCCCTCCCTGGGCAGCCTGTTCCAAGCCCTGACAACATTTCAGTATCTAATCTGACCCTGCCCTAGCGCAGCATTGTTCCATTTCCCCTTGTCCCATCTCCTGTCACTTGGCTGAAGAGACCATCACCCACCTCTCTGCACCCTCCTGTCAGGTCAGTGTAGGTGGGGATCAGGTCTCCCCTCAGCCTCCTCTTCTCCAGGCTGAACACCCCCAGCTCCCTCAGCCGCTCCTGGGAAGGTTTGCTCTCCAGCCCCTTCCCCAGCCTGGTTGCCTTTCTCTGGACTCGCTCCAGGACCTCCATGTCCTTCTTGTAGTGAGGAGCCCAGACCATGTTTTGGAAGTCCTGGAGGCTCAGCTACTCCCAGCCCAGCGTAGATGTAGGTCTGAAACTCCTCCAGGCTCCGTCACTTAGGTGCCAGGTGACCTTGGGTGTTTGGAGTGGTGCGGCGGTGTTGTGTACAGAGCTCAACGGACACTGTGCTGCCAGGGTATCGAAAGAGAGTATCCAGCAGCATAAGCCAGTATATATAAATCACTCTTTCTAAAAGTGAAATAGCACATTTAGAGCAAAGCCTTTGGCTTTCTGTGTGCTTCAGGCTAAGCCAGGCTGAAGGTCTGTATTCCGCTCCCCAGCGTGGATTTGTACCGCTGGGATCTGACTTGATACTCAGCGGAGCTTGAACTGGGAATATGCCCTGGCTTTTCATGAGAGATTTGAATTTGCTGGAAACAGATAAATGTATTATTCATTAATAAATCCTGTGGAAGGCACAGACCAGCTTTTCCTGGACTGCATTCAACAAAACAGATTTCCATGTAGTACAGCGATTGGTCTGAAAGACTTGTGTGAAAACTTCTGTTAGCTATGTGCAAAGAACCTCGTGAAAGTCTCAATCCACAAGAGACTACAGAATTACCAAATTCTCTGCCTCCAAGGATCTGAAAATCATGAGTCAGGCCACAGTCACAACTAACTTTTTTTTTTCTTTAAATGCAAAGAAACCTCAGGATCTTTATTTGCTTACTGGCTTCTGAACATTGAGTTCTTGTTCCCAAACACTCGGGCCCTCATAGTCAGGGACAGAAATCTACTTCTAAAATGAAAAGCCAGATTCTCCTGGAACAGCAGCCTTGTAGAAGCTGATTTTTTAACTACCAGTTTTGTAACTTTTGGGGTGTGAACTGAAGGCTCCTACAGCCTAACGCGACTGCCTAACACGGACCTTCTCCTTGTGCACGTGTGTGTGGGTTACCAGCACTGATCTCAGGAACCAGTAGCTGGTTTTAAGAACCTCTGAATAATGGCTGTGGGAAGGATGTTCCATGCTCCTACGTGGTGCAGCCTGCCTGTGCCAGCAGCAGCAGGGGCAGAAGGGCTGGCAAAGGATAGAGGTGCCCTCTGCTCTTGCCTTGGGATGACATGAAGCAGTTATTTTTACCCTAGGTCTGAACTGCTGCCAAGGTTTATTTAAAAATACATATATAAAAAGGAAGGCAAGCATGCAAGTCATGGGAAACTTCCGGGTACATTTTAGCCATGTGAATAATGCTGAATGTGTTCCCATTTATCCTTCAATCCTCTGGTCCCCAAACCTGATACTTTTGGACTGATCTGTTTGCTCCATCCTTGCTGCTGGCACTGAGTGCCAAGCACCCTCATTTTGCTGACGTGTTGGATCAGCTGCAGCAGGGAAAAGCAGGTGCCAGCACACACAGAGGACTCAAAACTTCAAATGTAGTGAAGTTTCTTAACAGAAACCAGCAGTAACCTGGCCTGTGTCCTTCCCTCCACCCTAAAGACAACAGAAGCAAAAATGTTTTTTTTCAAAATTCATCCCTTTCTGTGCACTGCCACCCCCAAAGGTCCTTAATTGAGGAAAATTGGGGGTCTTAAAGTGCCTTCTGAAGAAGGTACCTTGCACTTCTCTAGCCCTGGTGTTGGATCCAGTTCATCAGCTGCCACAGTTGCACTCCACCATCCCGCACCTCACCTGTTTTAAGGTGAATCTCACTTGCTATTAAGCATTTTGTTTCAAAGCCAGTCTCTTAAAACTTGTCCCCTGTTTGTGAGGAAACTGTACATCTCCAAACCCATGTGAGCTCTGATTCCTCCTGGGCTCACCTGGCTTTGGAGGTCAGTACCTGAGTCTCAGGTTTCACTGAAAACCTTCAGCACAGCTTTGCTGACAACCTTTTCACCCTGACAGCTAATCTCTCTCGCTGGCAACTGTTACTGTTTACCCATCCAACCAAATGTCCCTTCCTGGAGCATGTCCCTGCTAGGAGAACCTGGTGGGATGGGGACAGCTGACTCTGATAAACTGAGTCAGAGCTAAATCTTTGCACCAAAGGCTCATCAGGCTTATCCACCCAATACAACAGTCACATCCCCAAAGACCAGGAGCTACATATACCTCCTACCAGCACTATCACACCCTCACCCTACCCCCCATCCCCAAGCATTCAGCTTTAGTGTTCCTCAGCACTGAAATAGCTTCAGGAAGAGGATCAGGGTGTGATGATCAGGAATGCCCCTTCTTCACAAGCTGGCCTGGGTGTTGCAACTTGGGGCTTGTTGTAAAACTTCACTGTGGTGGCAGGTTGCCTGGTCTCACGTGTTCATGCGGCTTTTGGGAAGGGTTAAGCAAAGGTGGTGTGTGACAACAGCAGCATCGCTTGGCTGTGGGGTTGTGAGCAGCTGGGCCAAGAGGAGCAAGATTAGTGCTTGTGGGAAGCTTTCATCTGGAAAACCAAGCGCTGACTCAAGCAGCCATAGTGACTTTGTGCGCTGACCTCCCGTTGTTGCTGACTGCAGGCATTCAGTGTAGCTGGAGATGCTCCTTCAAATGGGAGATGTTCCCTTCCTGCTCAAGGTGAGCATGAGAAGAAGCAGAGGAAGGACAAGGAGAAGGGAGAAATAGAATGTATGCTCTGTTAGCCTGTCCTGAAGTGCTAAAAAGTTTAAAATAAAATTGTATGAGATTCATGAAGTCTCGGGAGATTCAGGTAGGGAACATCACCAGGGGTGAAAGCTGTTCCCAGCTCTCATTTGGCACAGCGAAGGTTGGACTTTTGAACAGTAAGGGTGAGGGAGACAGGACAAGGGGCGATGGCCTCAAGTTGGAGCACAGGGAGTTCTGCACCAACATGGGGAAAAACTTTTCCCCAGTGAGGGTGAGGGAGCCCTGGGACAGGCTGCCCAGGGGGTGTGGAGTCTCCTTCTCTGGAGAGATTCCAGACCCATCTGGACACCTCCCTATGTGACCTGTCCTAGGGACCCTGCTTTGGCAGGGGGTTGGACCCAATGATCTCTGGAGGTGCCTTCCAACCCCTACAATTCTGTGAATATCCAGAGCTTCTGAGCTGCTGTACTCTGACAGCAGGCTGGTCATTGATTGCTGAGACTTGAGCTCTGCCTTTCCTTCATCACCTCTGTTCACGTGCCTGGCTGCTTCACAGGACCTTCAGGATGAGCAGGGACGTTTATACTGCTTGAGTTCTCAGTGTAGTTGCAATTGATTCCTGATTTGAAGGTGGGGTTTGGTTTTTTGTTTTCTGTTTTTTGTTTGTTGGGTTTTTTTTCCTTGGTAAAGAAGCCAAGCTTCTCATTTCTTTAAGAGGACGGCTTCTTCAAGAAGACTGCAATTATTCAGATGGTTTCAGAGGCTCTGAGATTTCTTGTTTGCTTCTAGTGGCTCATGTGGCATTGTTTGACCTGTGGTGTTTGAGATTCCTGCTTGAGCCTCAGCGTGAGTCGCTTTTATGCACCTCATCACAAACAATAGTTTTGATACTCCCCAAAAGGAGGATGGGTTTTTTCTTTCAACACTTGGACGTTACCAAACGCTCCAGGAGCATCTAAAATGGCATGGATTGATGTATGCAGTGTGTTTCTTAAACCATGGTCACTCTGAGCTTGTCTGGGGAGGAATGAATCTCTCAGGGTAGTAAATCCTGAGACTGTCCCATGCTTTCACCTCCAGAGAGCAGGAGATGAGCTGGCTGGGGAAATCCGACTGATACCATAAGTGTCTGCAATGGCACTGGAGGAGCTGAAGGCTGGGCATTTGGAAGGGCTGGTGTTCACAGTGTTGTTTGCTAGTACATCTTTATCCTGTGTAAGCAGCTGTGGAATGCTCCAGGACTGAAACAGTCTGTACTTGAGGTTAGAGGTACAATTATACTGGGAATCGTTTGTGTGCAGACAAACCTTAAGGGACACCCTCCCCCCCAAGTAATGACCACGAGGTTAATGGAGCAAAATGGAATCTAAAACAGGGTTGCAGGAATTGTTTCTCTAAACAAAATATTCTGACTCCCCATTGGGAAGACAGTCCTTTGCCATAGGTGTGTACAAGAGAGAAAAAACATTCTTTTCTCCTGAGACATCACCCTGATGATGTTAAGAAAACAGAAAAGTGATTTTTACCTTCTCCAAGGGATTTTATTTCCAAGTTCACCTCACTTCCAGTGCTGAAAGACACCAACTCCTTCCAGCATAGAATGAAAATCATAATTTGTAATCTTGTTTACTCCAGTGATGTAGGAAGACAGATCCCATCTCATCCCAGCTGGTGAGGAAAATGGCTGGTAGTTTTGCCTTATTCAAGGTGCAATCCCCAAAAAACTCTACAGCTTTTGAAATCAAACTGCAAGGCAGATGGTAGAGGTGCCACGCTAGTGGAAGTCACAATCAGAGGAGGGTCTGTTGTGGGCTTTGGAAATTTGTTGGGGTCTTTGGAAATTTGTTGGGGTCATGGCTCATTCCTCCTCACATCAGCATGGGATTTGGAGACAAAGGAGGCCTGGTGCTACTTCCTTCCATGGAGTCACAGTTCATGACTTGATTTGTGATGGTCAACAAGTGATGCTGCTTCTATTCAGGCTTTTTAAAGGTTTGTGTCTCTCCAGGCTTGGTGTGAAAAGTGTTCTATGTGCGTTTACCTTTTCACAACCTCTTTTTGGCTTTGACCTTTGAAGGAATGTAAAATGAATCTGCATTTATAAGAGCGCTGAGCCGATGTGGAGACACCTGGGTTTTGTTTCCTTTTTTTTTTAGTAAGTTCCTTAGTCTCTTTCGACCTTCCTTTCTACCTACCTTGGTTACACACTTGGTGAGTTTTAAGGAGGGGAAAAAAAGTAATGTTAAGAGACTCAATAGTACCGTAAATTGTGACTGAAAAGTGGGAATTGCTTAGTGATAATAGGTTATTAGCACAGCGGGAATGTCTCCTGGAAACTTACTGCAGGATATCAAACATTTAAAATGTACCTAAAACTGTGGTGGTTTCTTTATTTTATCCTTGCAGAACTTTTAAATGACTCCCCAGATTAATAAATTCTGGCTGGCTGCATATTGGGGGGAGGGGGGAGGGGGCAGAGAGACTTGCCTGAAATTTCTTTAAATTTCCTTGTAGATTGTGTGCCCTTCTTAAGGCACAATGTCCTGAATTAAATAATTCTGGTGATAAACAGCACGTCTGTCTCAAGGCATTTGTGACCAATGTAACCACACTATTCTCCTGCTAAAGATAAATCTAGAGTAGGGCAAAGCAATGATATCATATTCCAGTTCAGGCTTTGGATAACAGGCTGAGAAGGGCAGAAGGTAGCCTGCTCTGCCAAGCAGGACTTGCTGCATCCCTGCTCTTGGACAAAGGTTACATAGCCTGGTGACATGGATTATAAATGTCCACAACAGGTCTGCTGAGGCTGCTGGGCTTACTAGTTGTAGAGACGTTTCCAAACTCGCGTGACGCAGGCTTGGTTATCCCTTCAGCAGTCCTTTCACACCGGGAAATGTTACAGCCCATGTGTGACTGTGTTCTGTGAACCATCGTAGCTCCCCTCTGCTTGCAGGAGGGTGCTGGGACATCCCTGGGGTGAGGCCCCCCAGCCCTGACGTGGAAAAATATCTCTCAGCTTTGAGAAATAAATAACGAGGGCTTTCAGATCCTGCTGCAAAAATAGATGTTGCTTGCCTTTGCTCTGAGCAGAGCTAGGACGATGCCACCCGATGCTGAGTCTTCACTACTGGAGCTTTGTTTTGCTGGCACAGAAATTAGAGATGCCTGAGAACAGTCTCACCTTTCTTTCTACCTGCTGGGCACAAGTTATCTCAGAACGAGCCATGCCCCGTGTTTGTGTTGTGAACTGCCGTGCTGTGCTGCCCTCCTTTGGCATGGAGACCATGCTGGATGTCCCAGCTGTGTGGCCAGAGCCACTGTGCCATCCTTGGAGGGACTGCAAAACATGAGCCGCTTGTGAGCTTGGCCTCTGAAATTCAGGCTGAAGAGATAGTTACAGGTATTAAAGGTACTGATTGGGCCTCCAAACAAGTTGTCTTATGCAGATGGTAAATAGCACCAGCAATTACTAATACATGGAAAGCCAAATGGGTGTCAATATAGACTTCAAAGAGCCATTTGAGGTAGATGTTTTATTCCTGGTGAGCTTCTGTCCTGGTTTCAGTCAGGATAGAGTTAACTTCATCTGTAGCAGCTGATGGGATGCTGTGTTTGGGAGTTACAATGAAAGCAGTGCTGAGAACACCCTGATGTTCTTAGTTGCAGTCAGACAGTCAAGGACTTTCTCAGCTTCTTCCTATTTCTCTATTCATGAGAAAGGAGGGGCGAAGCCAGGACAGGTGACCCAGATGGGCCAAAGAGAGTATTCCATGGCAATGACGTCCTGCCCAGGAGAACGGGGGGCTGAGGGGAGGAAGAAGAGGGGCGGTGGCGGGACGCGTGCTGCTTGGGGGGACGGTGGGGTTCCGGGACAGCTCTGGGTGGTACCTGAGTTGTGTGGGTCGGGGAGAAACTGCATTGGGGATCAAGAGTTTCATCTTCTTTTGCTCTAAAGTCCTGTTAGCATTGGGATATTTGATCTTTCTGTTCTCTTAGTAAACTCTCCTTATCCCAACCCACGGGCCTCTTAGTTTCTTGGTTTTGGAGTTATTTGCCCCTTCCTTTTCCCTTCCCTTGTTTCCCCCTTTTCCCTCTTCCCCTGCTCTTTTACTTTAAGGAGCAGGCAGCTGTGTGGATCTGGGCCCACAGCCGGGGGAAACCACGACAGCTTCTTTCCCCTGTAGATGTTCAGTGCAAGGACTCTGCTTGTTCAGAGTCTTCCCATGAGGTTTTTAATATCAGTATTGACTGGGGACATAGAAGGTGTATCTGGTGTGTGCATGAAGAGGTGCTGTATTTGTGATACCCTCTGAAGATTCAAACTATTATTTCCTACCTGTGATCACACAAAACATCAGAGCAGCACAATCCTACAATCATAATAGGACCCTGGTGCTTAATTACTTCTTCTTCAAATGGACCCTAAATTACAAAGGCATCTATCTTCTAACGCACTGGAATTCATGAATATTGCATTATTTTATTCTAACCTACCTATGCCTGTGTTGTGGTCTGTTACTTTGTGTGCAAAACTGGGCCCCTCTAGTGACAAATTCTGACTTGTAAGCAAATAAGTGTAAGGACCATTAACAGCAAACCATCCTGTGGGTATTTAGTGAGAGAATGTTTGCAACATTCAACAAAAACCAAAAAGGGAATGGGTTGGGAAAATCCTCTGAAAGCTGGATGAGTTTATCTTTACTGGCACCAGTCATCTCCTGAGTTAATAAATCAAGCTCTTGCCAGCTAAAGCGTCTCACTAGGAGTGTCAGTAGCTAAGGCTGTTCTTTGTCAGAGGCTCGATGTATGTGCGTGGTGGGAATGAACTGGTAACTTTGGACTTGTTAGGCATCACAAGTCCCCTCTGGAGAGACAGATCCATCTGTTTTCCCATCTCTGCCTTGTTTCTGTGCTTGGTTATGTGGCTTCCCCTTGAGAACATTTCCTCTGAATATTGTTCATAAATATTTCCAAGAAACCAAGAAACTATTGTCTGGCTTCTGTCTTTTCTTTGTGTTTTTTCTTCCTTTCTTGGACAGTTTTCAGCAGGGAACATTACTGCTGTTGGTATTCTCAGTGGGTTGGGAGGGAGGGGGTTATTGTTCCTGGGTTTGGGCAGTTTGTCTGGATGGCTGTTGACGTTGTTGTTGTCTTTCCCCTCTGTTTTTGGCAGTCTGAGGAAGTGGATGGTTCACTGTTTTGGGGTGGGGTTTCTCTGACCATTTGTGAATTATTTATACAAGCAGGCTTTTGTGGGGGGTGAGGTTTTCTTTGGGTTTTGATGTCTGTAGGGTTTGTTATATCTCGGGGCATTTTTTAAATTATTATTATTTTGGGATTGTTGGGGTTTTTTCTATTCAGCTTTTGTTATTCTGAAGTTCAGCTTGCTCTTGGTAGCTTCCAAGTGGCTTCTGCACCTGGTAGCTTCTGTAGCTGTTCCTTGACAGTCTGATTTGCAGTGTAGAAGCGCTTTGCCTTTCAGTCCTGGGCTGCTCAGGGAGAATGGGACTCGGACTCACTTTGCTCCTCGAGAAATTCATGGAACAAGATATTGTTCCTGGGCAGCAGCAGAAGCAGAAGGTGGTGACTGGCAATAGCCAGCATGACCAACCTGACTGCCTCTGAGAAGAGCTGACTGAGTCTGTGGGTGACAGAAAGCCAGGGGTGTTGTTTACCTTGACTTTAGCCAGACTTTTGATGCAGTTTCCCCAAGCTTTCTTTCTTGCATCCAAGTTTGGATGTTATGGTCTGGGTTGGGTGGGCTACTAGATGTGTGGGAAAACTGTTGGATCATTGGGTCAGAGCAAAGTGGTAGCGATCTGTTCTCTGCCTGAAGTCGGGTTACAAGTGGGGTTATTTGATAATCCCTCCTGGGATCTGTCCTGGTTCTGCTTTGGGAAGGAGGCTGACTAGAGACCTACATCTTCCCAAATCCACCTTGAAGATTTGGTAGGTGAATATCTGGACTAAAAGAGTTACAGCTCTTGCATGTCTGAAAGAAGCAGTACCACCTCTCTTTCCCCACCTTCATCCTTGACCATCCCAAGTACAGGAAGACTTTTCTCAGCATTCCCAACAAAAGCCCTGACCTGGAAGCACCAGTCCAGTTTAAACCCAAGCTGCTCTGAAGCTGTTTTGGTAATTCGGTCAAAGGCCACAATTTCCCAACGAGCTCCCCTGCTAGGTGGACCCTGGTTTGAGTTTCCTGGCAGCTCTGCAACCATAGACTCGTGAACTCAGTATTACAGCTGGTGATGGGCTCTAACAGGAACATTTTGGACAATAAAGGGGTTTTTATATTTCTTTTTTTTTCTCCAGCAGTGATACCTTAGCTGATAAACAGGAATAAATGTGGTTTTATCAGTTGGAAAACAGATACATGTGACAAGGTGGAGTCTGCTGGGCTTAGATAAATCAAGGTTTCAATCTCAGTGCTTCAGTTTTGATTCTTTGTAGCTTTTGGCTCACTTGAACTTGACTCAGATGTTTTGTCCCCTGACTGCTTAATTTAACAAGTCTGAAGGCCAGCATGGAGGTTTTTCATCTGTCTTGGTTCTTCATCCTAATGAAGCCCTCCTCACTTGCAGCCCTTGGGGAGATGGTGAGACTTTGTTTACTCACAGCCTCCTGAAGCCCACCAGCAAAGATACTGAGCAAAAGAAAGTGCTTATACTCAGGACTTGGGTAGGTTTTTTTTTCACAGTTGAAGTAGCTTTTTTGGATATAAATGGTAACAATGAAGGAATCCTCTTTCATTTATATCTCCCTGGACCTATTGCCAAGGCAAACTGAATCTCTTCCCATCACAAACAGCAGTTCTTACTGAAAAGGAGAGGAATGACACTTTTATTTGATCACATTTGTACCTGTGCCTGCAGTGTTCTATGGAACGAGGGGATTTCTAACGTTTGCCTAAGGGACTTGCACAAAAGCCAAAAAAGAAGTCTGATTCACCATTGACTTACACAAGGATAGGTGGTCTGTGTCTCCATGGATGAGAAGGGGCCATCTGCTCCTAGTAGCACCAAGAGATGAACCTCAGTGTCCTCACCCCAGGAGAACTGACCTTGTAGCGTGAAGATGAAGGACTGCAATGAGCAACTCACTTCTACCACATGAGGCAAGGAAGAGCTGAGGTAGCAAACCTTCTTCCCAGGGTGGCTTTGCCTGCCCCTGGCCAGCTGTGATGGGCCTGGAAGCTCAAGGACTTTGCTAATGAAGAAGGTGCTCAGTAGCACCATGACACTAAAACTTACTAAATTTAAAATTCCTAAAGGGGGGTGGGGGAAGCCTGAGGTGGTGTTGGAGAGCAAAAGAGGCAGAACTCTTATGTTAAAGCTGTTTTTTCCTTGCATTATTCAGTCAATGAAGGCCTTACATTAAACCCAGCATTTGGCAGATGCATGTTCTTGTACACAACCATAAGAAAGCCAAATATGAGGCCAGTGTGACTTGGAGGAGTCCCCAGAACTTGGACCAGAGGAGAGTTTGAAAACAAATTTATCAAGGATTGAAAGGAAGAGACTATGAGCTCATGTGGACAGAACCTTGAGACCTGTCCCTGCCTGGCAAGCTAAGCTCCTTCCTGTACCCATGCTGAGATCTCTCAGCTGGGAAGAGACTCTGGTTTTTCATTTGACTGGCATTTATCAAGCCTTGTCATTGCTGCCCTAAAATACATGTTAGAAAAGTAGAAATGAGCAGGCAGTTTCTTCAACACCTCCATGAAAAGATGTAGAAATATTATAAGCTGATTTCACTCCTGTCTCCTTAAAAGGGAAAGAAATAGTCTGTGGTATAAATATGCAATTAAAAATAGGAGCAATTAGAGAGTCTCAAGAAGCAAAATAGGAATTTGCTGTGAGGTGGAGCTGGTTTCCCTTTTGTCTGAGCTTCTAATTTGAAAGTCTTTGACGTCGGGATCTAATCTTGATGGCTGATGCTCAGCTTCTGGTTTCGTCACACAAGTTAAATGTCATGGTCCAGACTCTGGTGGAAACTCAGATCTGTTTCAGGCCTTTGCTGTGTGTGGGTGATGCAAAGATATCCGTGTCTGTAAAGCCCTATACACACAGAGGAGTGTGTGCTTCTGCGTGAACCGCTTCATTTGAGCGTGAACGAAGGGTAAAGGTGCCTCTTATGCCTATAGGTGCCTCTGTGTCTGCAAAGAGACATTGGCAGGTTAGAAAGATGCTTTCGAGCTCTCCCAGTTGTGGGCTTTTCACAGATTCACAGACCGATCGGGGTTGGGAGGAACCTGGAAAGATCATCTAGTCCAACCTGCCTGCCAGAGCAGGATCACCTAGATCAGGTCACACAAGAACATGTCCAGGTGGGGTTTGAATGTCTCCAGAGAAGGAGATTCCACAACCTCTCTGGGCAGCCTGTCCCAGAGCTCTGTCACCCTCACAGGGGAAAAGTTCCTCCTGACATTCCCATGGAACTTCCTCTGCTCCAGCTGCACCCGCTGCCCCTTGTCTTGTCGCTGCCATCCCTGAGAAGAGCCTGGTGCTAGGCTGCATCTTGGCCAATCCAGCCGTGCCCAGATGTGTGCCCACAGAAACCCCTTCTCCAACTTTTGTGGGTTTCTGCAGTTTCCCCAGGGAGAATCTGGCGCTGCTCAGGGACACGGGCCAGGCACTGGTGGCCGATCCCGAGCACAAGAGGCCTTGTGCAGGCTGTGTCCGTAGCAATGCACGGTCCTGCCCTGCTCTCGTGCCTTTCTCGCCCGAAACTGGGACACTTTGTCCTCACTGCCTTCTGGGCTTAGCCCAGGGCTCGTGCTTGCCCAGTAACCAGATACTGCTTGGGAAAGTGATATTTGGTGCGAGCTGAAGCCTCATCAAGGAGCTCGCTAAAGATCAAACAGCCCCTGCCGTGGTCCTGTTTGATTAGAGATCTTAAGTCTCTGGGAGCCTCTGGAGCTGCAGCTCCAGTTCTGCGATGTCCTTAAGGCCTCTAAGGCACTTCAGTGTGTGCAAATTTAAAATGAACCCCAAATCCAGGTGCCCAGCTGCACCCCAGTTGCTCAGTGTTGGCACCCAGGGCTGCCGCAGTGTTTGCCCTCTGACACCTCCATGTGGTTCTCTTCCAGCTGATGTTTCAGAACATGCCAATGCAGAGGTCACCACAAAGTATGTATTTCCATCAGCTCTTCCCATGCCACGCTTCTGGACTCAGCCCCTGCATGTGCACCTGTCCTTGTCCTGAGGTGCAGCCATTTGGGACGTTGGGATGGGCAGAAGTAACAGTGAATGGAGGTTTCAAGCCCCCATCTTCCTCAGCTAGACAGGCAGACACCTAACTCCTCATGCCCCACAGCTGGCTCCAGTCACAAAATTGGAGCCCTTTAAAAACAGCACATTTTCCTTCCTGCTTTCTATTATTTTTAACCCATCCTGGTCATATTCCTAGTCCATTTCTGACAGATACTTAGCACAAACCAAGAGGTTAAGGAGTGGCTAGAGAGGAAGCAGCAGCCAGTGCCTCCCCTTCGGGGATCAGAGCTCAGTGCAAAGCATGAGGGTGCCCAAACTTTTGAAGTCTCTTCCACCTGCAGTAAACCATTATATTGGGTATCACCCAGCATCTTGTGCCTGCAACACACCGCTTCTCCCCTGCACAGAGTCTGGAGCAGTGCTAAAGAACTGCTGTTACCAGCCCTGTGTCTAGACACTATTGGCTTCTTAGCAGTTGTACGGTCAGATCCTTTCTAACAACAACATTCAGTGTGGGCTTCAGGCACTTGGCTATATATGGGTGGCCCTGGACATGGGTACAACTTTGCACATAAGAGGCTGGGTGACTAGGAACTGGACAGCCTGGATCGCTCCTTACCTGGGAAAACCCTGCATGAAGCTTACTTACCTCCAAGCAGCACAAATTGAGTTGAGCTTCAAAGGGATGAGGCATTGGAGTACAGCTGGCTTCTCAAACAGCTATTTCTGCGTATCCTTCCCCTGTGCTGCAGGCAAATGAGCACTGACTCAACCCTCTGAGCAACCCATGTGTCGGTGTCTGTTATCATCATCATCTTTCCTTAACTTTTGCTGTAACATCTGTGCTTGTCCCTGATCAGATGGCATCTCTTTGGGGCAGGGAGTGCAATTCACCCAGAAGAGTTTAATTACCCCAAACACCCTTTTCATTGCTCTCAAAGGGATTTTGGCTTCCGCAGATCAAGTTGGATGAAGCTGTTGCTCGGGGGAATGGTTCTACTAACAGATTGCATATCTGGATGGAAGGCAGTGCTGAGACCTGGTGCTGCTCCTCGTTGGCCATTAACTTCATATATTGTTCTGCACCTTCTTGGAAGGAAAAAGCTCCTGGCTGCCAACGCTCTGGTCTGCAAACTTTCTTGGGTGTCGACAACACAGTGCTCAAGTTCCTGCTGTGTACACAGAGTAGACATGGGAACAGAGCAGCTCAGTATGCTCCTGTTTTCTCTGGTTGTCTGTATTTCTCCTTGTAGCGTGACCAGTCTTTACAAAGCCAGAGGCAGGGCCCCCAGGCTGGGTCACGCAGGGTGGCCCTGAGCACGGGCAATGACCCCGCAAAGCACTGTCTGTCCTTGGCTCCTGCCTGGAGCTGGGAACAAGCCTGTTCCCAGGGCTGCAGCCTGGGTGGGGGAAAGAGAAGACAAAGTGAATCCTCTGCCCAAGCAAGCCCCAAGGCAGCGCGCTGACTAATCTTGCTGGTGTCTGGGACAGACCCAGTTAAACCAGGATATCTGGCACGTCAGTGGTTCCTCCAGTCATGCTGTACTTGAGCCTTGTCCCTTCTCTGGTACTCCTAGGGACTTTGCTCCTAGCCTGGGAGAAGTTATGACCCAGGCTTTTATTTACAAGCTCTGAAGAAGTGTATCTATATTCTGTCGCCTTGTTTTCTAGAGGGCTGTGTTTAACTGGCTGTGAGGTGGGCTAGAAGCTTGGAAGGTTTTTCCTATAGTTTGTCAAAAGGCAATGGAGAAGAATCGAACTTTTATTTGAAGCAGTGCCCTGCCTTCTGTGTGGCATCTGACCAGCAAGTATGGAGAGGCAACACAGTGTGGGACGCAAGAGGTGTGTGGAAATGGAGGTCTAGTCCTTGATGCTACCACCCATCTGCTTTTTGATAGAGGCCTCCTGCATCTCCAGCCTTAAACATGCAGAACTGGCCCATCCACGGGATGATCTTACCCATGCTCACACGCTCTCTGACACTGTTTGTGCCAAGAGTGCTTACAGTCTTATCCATAACTTGCAATCCCCATGCTGCGTGTGCTTCCCCTCCAGGCCTTTAGCTGAAAGCACAGCAACATCTCCTGGAACTGGGTGGCTATTGCAAGTTCTGTTGTCCTTAAATCCCAATCAATTCACTCAGCTCCAGACACTCCAGATTTGTTCCTGTTGTGTGGGAACCAGCGATCAGAAACTGCCCAGACGTTATTCAGATGTCCCTCAGGGAGGTTTATCACACCTCATGAGTCAAACCACCGTGTTGGGTGATGTGTTGAGAAGGTGAACCAGGGAGAGAGAACCGGGTGGGTGATGCCACACCAGAGGAGGCAGAAGCGATTCGCCACTCCAGTAACAGAGCAAGCTGCCAAGTGTCTGGATTTGCTTACCAAGGAGCTGGTCTCCTGCACAGAAAAGCAACTAGGGGTGTGGACCATGGGCATCCTTGAAACTGGAACAAGAAGCCACCTCCTTTGTGGGACAGACAGCACTGGAGGAACTGGCAAATGTAGAAGGGCGACCATGGCCACCTCTGAGGAAACGTGAGGGACGGCAGCAGCGAGGTTGGGTAGGATTTGTCTCTTAATGGCATCTTCACTGTCTGCAGTGTTTGCACATCACGGTACACCACCGCAGCGCACACAGGTGCTTGGAGCAGAGCTGAGCTGGAGAGGAGCCCAAGCCTACCTGCAGGTTCCCTCCCTTCTTACAGAAAATACTGGGAGGGAGCTGTTGCTTGCATGGCTTAGAGGAGACTGGAAGTCCTGGCTCTCACATGAGCCCCACGTGTTGAGGTTCAGTGGGTGAGGAAAGTGGGGCACTATGAGGTGGATGATGGCTTAGGAGGAATGGATTTTTCCAATTCTATAGTGTATCTGTCCTTTTGCAACTTCTCATGTTGCCATGGAAAACACTTTTTTTCCCCTTGCATGGTTGGTCAGTGCCTGACACAAGCTAAAGCCTTTGTTGTTTTGCTTCATGGTATGGCTTCACCCATCATATGCTGGGTACTGGTGATTGTATGTGCAGTAATTGGTCCGACTAACCCCCGACAACCCTCACTTTTCCCCCACCCTAACCTTGCCAGAGAAGCTCTGTAGGATGTGACAGCTATGTTGAAGATGTGTATCATCAGGAACTGGAGATTTCCCTCACTGAAGTTGACATAACTCCTGCTGTTCTAGTATCCTTTCAGCTGCAGTGACTAGGATGAGGTGTCTCCAAATCAAAGGTGCCCAGCAGCAGCATCTTTGGACATCACGTACGGAAGTTTCCACCAATTCCCCAATTAATTGGAGGATAAGCAAATTCCTGAAGGTGAAGGTGCTGAGTCCTTACACCGTCTTTGTCATTTTGGGTGTGGTTTTGTTGGACAACTTGGCCAACCAAGGCATGAGAGAGGTGGCAGATGACCTTTCATGAGGACTGTAGGCTGAGGAGGTTGAGGTGGCCAATCCCATGGGGGTTTTGGTGAACTGGTGGCAATGTTGGTGTTCAGGCTGTGGTGGCCTGATGCTGTGAAAGAGCAAATCCTTCTTCCTATGTTGCATCTGAAGGACAGGGAAAGTGTCACTGCTTTCAACCTTTCTGGAGGCTTCTTTTTAATTTCTTTTTTTCTCCTTCAGATAAAAAGGAGGCCAACAAACCCAAAATGTCATTAGAGGAAACCTTTATTTTGCTTTTGTGCTGAAATTCCAATAAATACATGTCATTGATAAAGGTGTCGACCTGATCCAGGTTGGGCAGCTCAAAGCTCCTTGACCAAGATATCTCAGCTTGAGTTTCTTGCTGCTCCTGTGCCTTGAGCAAGGGAAAGGAAGAGCTATCACAGAATCGTAGGCTCATAGACTGGTCTGGGTTGGAAGGGACCCCAAGGATCACAGAGTTCCAATCCCCTGCCACAGGCAGGGACACCAACCTCCAGGCCTGGAGCTACACAAGGTTGCCCAGGGACCCATCCAGCCTGGCCTTGAACACCCCCAGAGATGGGACACTCACCCCCTCCTCTGGGCTATGCCTTATTTTAAACAAAGCTGTGCCTTTTTTTTTTTTTTTTTTTTGGAGAGAGAGATGTCTTTTCCCTCTTCCTAACAATCAGTAGATAGGATCACATTGCAGAAGATATGAGATCTGGGACGGGGGGAGCGAGGGGGATGTGAACGTGGATTGCTTCTCTGGTGCCATACAAAGGCGCTGCTTGTACCACAGCAAGCCCAGCAGCATCAGCAGCCAAATCATTTGCTTAATTTTAACTGCTGTTCTCGTTGCATCTTAACTTGCTAATTAGTATTTTAAGTGCTTGGAAAATAGTTTGGACAGCTTCCTTCAGCTTTCACACACGTCGCTGTTGCTATTCCTCCCTCCTGCCCTGTGCCATCACCTAAGTAACCTCGTTCCTGCTTCCAGAGAGGCTGAATTCTCTAAAGCAGGAGGAAAACACGATCTCCTTTGCTTATTCATGCACAGAGCGCCCTTATTTGCATGAGAAGAGAGCAGGCTGTGGAGCAGCTCTCCCTAAAGGCTGGGGAGAAGGGAACGCAGGCTCAGGGGCTGGGGGTGGGAATAGCGAGGCACAAAGGTAGCTAAACCTAATTCGGTTTGGTTCTGCAGCCACCCTGGGTTTTTAGACCCCGTTTGCTGTATTGAAACCGCTTTGCACAGCTGGTATGGAGAAAGAGGGGGCTGGGAACTACCGCTGGCAACCTGGGTTGGATTTCACCCGGCCATCGCCTTGGTGTGACGTAAGATGCAAGGGAGGATGTCCTAAATGACCGGATTCAGAAAGCAGGGGAGGATTTCTGAATGAACACAGCGACTGCTGTGCTGTCACGCAGCAGGCTGCGAGGCTGGCAGGGCAGTAGAGCCGGCAGGCATGGACAAAGGTACAGTGATGGGGCGGGGGGAGACCTGCTGGACCCCAACATTCGCCGAGGAATTTGTTGACTTGCCCCCGCGAGCAGATGAGCTTTGAATTACACTGACAAGGGAGCATTAGGCGGTGCTTTGGGGTTTTATGGAAGTAGTAACTGGCAGTCATACAAAGGACCAAAAAGCCTCCTGATGTCACAGACCTTCTTGGAGGTCTCAGTGCACCTTTCTGTACGTACGTGGGTAGTAACTACTGAGCCCTGCCTTCTGCAGTGGCAGCTTTCAAAGCACAGGCTGCTATTTCTCAATGATGTTTGAGGGGTTCCGCACATGGAAGAACAAATATATTCTTGTACGTGCACAAATCTGGGTGTTTAGTCCACGGGGGCACTTCCCAAACGTTTTGGGAGAACAAAAAGCCCTTTCCCTGGCTGTTTACAGATGACTTGCAAAGAATAAGTGAGAGGTTCGAGTGTGGCTGAACCGAGCAGCTGCTGAGAATTCAAACAAACGCCCTCAAACCCTGCTTTTTCCACACGCTCTGCTCTGGAAGATGCAGACAGGAGACACGTCGCAGGCTGGTGCTGTCCATCAAAGCAGTGGTGAGAAGGAAACCTTGTCTCATTTTCACCCTCCCGTCTCGCTCTGTGGCAGTTGATTCTTTAAGCCTTATCGTTGCTTGAAAGCTTTTCAGTGTTTAGGTTCCAGCCATGATCTCAGGGGCTTTAAAGGGGCTTTTTGGTTTTTTTTTGAGCTGAATGGAGGTTGTGTGAACAATGAAATGAAGATTTATGGGTTGAATCTGTGTGCTGTGTGCGCTGGGATGTGTCAGTCCATATGATGAATAATGCACACATCAGCACCTTTGATTTTCCCAGCATTGATGTTCCTCACTCGCCTATTTTCAGTGGGGCAAAGTTTCACATTCCAAATTTTCAAGGCCCTCCAGGTGTATCTTCTGTAGCAATAAGGTACTGTGATCAAGAACATGGGATTTTTTCCCCCAAAGCCAGGCTGGCCCCAAATCCCTGTGTTGCCAACATCTGCATCCGAAAGAGCTGAAAACAAAGTCACCTGTAAGGTGTCCTGTATGGCCTTTGTCATCAGAGCTCATGAGATAATGCTCCTGTTAGGCTGTTCAAGAACTTTGAAATCACAGAAAGATTATGCTTCAATATAAGTGGGGTTTTTAGGTAAGCTTGTTTTACTTCTCCTTTGTTCATGAATCACAGGATCATAGAATCATTTGGGTTGGAAAAGACCTTTAAGATCATTGAGTCCAACTGTTCCTGTCCTGTGCTAACCCAGATCCCTGAGCACCTCATCTACCCGTCTGTTAAACACACTCAGCCCCCTCCCTGGGCAGCCTGTGCCAGTGCCTGACAACTCTTTCAAGGAAGAACTTTTCCCTCCCATCTGCTCTGACCCTGCCCTGGCACAGCTTGAGCCCATTGCCCCTCATCCCCCTGTCCCCTGGCTGAAGAGACCATCGCCCACCTCTCTGCACCCTCCTGTCAGGTCAGTGGAGGTGGGGATCAGGTCTCCCCTCAGCCTCCTCTTCTCCAGGCTGAACACCCCCAGCTCCCTCAGCCGCTCCTGGGAAGGTTTGCTCTCCAGCCCCTTCCCCAGCCTGGTTGCCCTTCTCTGGACTCACTCCAGGCCCTCCATGTCCTTCTTGTAGTGAGGGGCCCAGAACTGGACCCAGCACTCGAGGTGCAGCCTCCCCAGTGCCCAGTCCAGAGGCACAATCCCTGCCCTGGCCCTGTGGCCACACTGGGTCTGATACAAGCCAGGATGCCCTTGGCCTTTTTGGCCACCTGGGCACACTGCTGGCTCGTGGTCACTCGGCAGTCACTCAACATTCCCAGGTCCTTCTCTGCCTGACAGCTTTCCAGACAGTCTGCCCCTTACCTGTAGCACTGCCCGGGTTGGTTTTGTCCCAAGTGTAAGACTCTGCACTTGGCCTTGTTGAACCTCATCCCACTGGTCTCAGCCCATGGATCCAGCCTGTCCAGATCCCTCTGAAGAGCCTCCCTATCCTCAGGCAGATCAACACTTCCTCCCAGTTTAGTGTCATCTGCAAACTTACTGAGGGAACATTCAGTCCCTTTATAATTGGGAATCTCTCACATCCTGTTCAGAAGCTGCTGCTTCCTTTCTTTTAGGTGGTATTACTGAGCCCATAGGAATACTTGGCTCGGATTTTATAGCAGGCAAAGTGAGTACTCCAATGGTGTTTAAACCAAAACAAAATCAAGGTAAAAATGCACACAGAGGCATTCCTGCACAGCTGGTGTAGCGGTGCAGATGCACTCAGTGATGCTATGAAGCGTTTACAGGGCTCATTAGACTTCATCTACCTCTCTGTTTTGTTTTCAACTCGTGAAGAGAAGCTCCTTCAAACTCACAGTGGTGTGGTAGGGATGTCTTCCTGCTTCCCAAATACCATTTTGGTCTGCTCCGGGCTTCAGCTTTGCTATAGTGGCAATGG
The DNA here is from genome assembly GCA_027925045.1 of Hypotaenidia okinawae. Lineage (NCBI taxonomy): Eukaryota > Metazoa > Chordata > Aves > Gruiformes > Rallidae > Hypotaenidia > Hypotaenidia okinawae. The sequence continues at coordinate 2,977,371 of BSDF01000009.1, read as the reverse complement.
CACCCTGAAAAGAGGGTGAATCAACAGTGATTGCTTTCTCTAACACATAGTCACACCTTAGTCAATAATGATGATGATAATAATAATAATAATGTAAAATAAGTATCTTTCCTGTCATTTAATGTTTCCCATGCTCTAGGGTGTCAGAGCTCCCACTGAACTGCCCACTAAAAAAAAAACCAAACAGAAAGGACAAGTGGTGGTTGTACTCAAGGGAGCAGACTACTGAAAATCTTAAATTTGCATCCTTACTGGGAGAGGTTTTTCATAAAATAACTTGATTCACACTCCAGCAGCTCCTAGCTTCACCCATTAATTTCTTTAGATAATGAAGTTGACTAAATTTGGCCCAACCTGATGTCACTAGGGTGGGAATGTGTGCCACATCAATCTCTGTCCTGCACAGAACAGGGACATCTTAGGGGCAAGTCCAACGTGGGCATTGCTCTGCCTTTTGCAGACAACTTTGGGGATGTGACTCCATTTTGGTCCCTTGGCACAGTACATAACCAAGAAGCAGATTGTTACAAAACCCCTCAGTAGCTTCAGACAAGGTAAGCACCTTTCTAGACTGAAAGGTCAAGTGGTGGTGAAATAATCCTGGGAACTGTCTTGTCAGGTCAAGCTCAGCTTGCTCGTGGGTAGAATTGACTGGGCTGTGGCTAGACAATCCCCTAGTCATTGGTTGGGTTTAGTTTGTGGACTTTCCTGTAGTTGGGTACCAGCGCAAGTAGGATTTCTGACCTGGAGACCTGCTAGGGCTCCTGTCCATTTTCTGGGAGCAAAACCAGTTTGTCCTACTACCTCCAGGGAGCCAGTGCTCCTACGTCCAACAGTGTGTGTGTGTGTGCTCCCTGTGTGCGTGGTCACCCCTGTAACCAGACTTCTTCAGGAAGGTGCAGTGTGTGGTTTGTGAATGGATTCCCAGGCTAGACTGAGCTGAAGCCCGCTCCTGTGGCACACACCCATGTCATCTGTCCTTTGGATCAGCAGAGTGATTGCCAAAGTGCAAAGTAATGAACAAACAGAGTCCTAAGGGGACTCGGAAGTCGGCGCTTTGACAGCAGTGGTCTGCTTGCCCCTTTTTCTGACAGTTTCCCTGTCAGGCCTTATTACACAGTCGCTTCCAAGTCTGAGGGATGACAAAATGGATTAGCATATCCAAGCTAGACAATGTTGAAAACAAGCATCTTTCATCTGCTAAGTATCCCATTTTGGAGCCGTTCCCACCCTGACGGCTGCAAGGGCCCGTGGAAAGCCACACACCACAGAAGGACCGATATCGGGTAATGGCACCGCAGGTACATGCCATTTTGAGATCTCGTCCTGGGATTCTCACCTCCACTGGCTTTCTGCTCATGACCTTGCAGCCCACAAGCTGTACAACTGGAGATAAGCAGCTTGGAAGTGCTCTAGGGCTCACGTATTCCCAACCATGAAGACATGAATAACTCATGCTGCACTACAGTGCATTAATCAGCAAAGGATGCTGTTGGAGTCAGAGGGAAAGTGCTCTACAGGCTTGAAATACTGCCGGATTGTATCCAAGCTCCTTCTGAAGTCAATAGGAGCTGGCTTGTTATACTATTTATTTTTCTTATATATGTCTCAGATGAACCTTTAAAAAATGGGTTTTAGATACCTGTGCTCAGAACATCGATTTTGCCACCTGGAAATGTAGTCTTGGAAAACAGTCACGTTCACGTGGCAGTGCTGTGGGGGTGCAGTGAGACCTGAGCAGCCCCACTGTGTCTCAGTGGTGCCTCACAAACCTGACGGCGTTACAGATTTTGGGATGAAACCTTGCAAGGCACCACCAGGGCAGCCTGGTTTAAGGAGGAAAGCATTCAGGAGTATTAGGAACAATATATCCCTTGGGAACATCCAGGAATTCCTGTGTTGCACAGCTGTGCTAACCTGTCTGGCTGACCTAGCCTATTGTGCTGTGACCTTGTCTCTGTGCTGAACCCAATTTATTTCTCCATGGCTTTGAGGGGATGGCATGACCTGTGAGGTCTTTTTTACCATTTGCCATTGCCCCTTCCCCAGCGCTGGTTGCAATGGTGTCAGCGCCCAGCAGCCTCTCTTTCTGGCAGGTACTGTCTTCTTTCAGTCTTTTGCATTTATGAGGGCTTTTCAGCTGGGATTGCCACCTCTTCTGTTCAAACAGGCTGGGCTTAGGACCTTCGTTGAGCATCTAAGAGGTGTATATCAACAGAAGGAGTAACCCTGCAAAATACAGTTTGGAGATTTACTTTCAGTCCACAGCACCTTGCCATGTGAACCATCTGCCAATGAGTTTCACCTTTGGTGAGGCGTGGTCATTCCACCAGCCCAGCCCTGGTTTGCAGACCAGTCTTCCCCAAGATTTATAGTCAAAACAAAAAGCCAGGACGCTGGTCCTGGTGTTTTTGAAGTGATCCAGACTTAAACAAGGAAGCCTGCAGGCTGCCAGGGAGCCTGACAGGTTGTATTGGCACAACGTTGGAACTTTAATTAGTACATTGCCAATCAAATTCTAAATAAACACAAATGCAATTGCATATGATGATCCAAGCACACCTACAGAGACCAAAGGCAAGCCACCACTTAGAAGAAAAATTTGTCTAAAATCAGATGGACTGTTGGTTGAGGTGCCACCTCTGTGTGCTGGCCATTCCCTGTGTAATGTGGGCAAGTGGATTCATTCAGCTCATTCCTGGCAGCCTACATCTCTCACTAATACCAGGGGCACGCTCTCTGTCCCCCACAAAGCACCCCAAGCAAAGGAAGCTCAGCAAGAGGTCAGCACCAGCAGCTCTGTGAACAGGGAGCGGGAGCACGAGCCCGTAAGCACATTCATGTCCGTTAACACAATCCCTCTGACTGTCTCCACGCCGTGTTTCTGCCACCACCTGACGTGCATTTCGCAGGCTTGTGAGATACAACGTGAGTAATTTGCTGCAGGGTGCTCCGGATGTTCCCCATACCCTTCTCTCTACGTGTGATGCCAGAGTCAGGGTGGGAATGCCATGCTTGGCAGAGGGCTGGTGGGTTTGAGTCTTGCGTCGAGGCCTCGTGTCCTCCCCCACCTCTGGCCAATATCGCCTTGTAAAGGCAAAGTCATCCAGACGCTGCCTAACACCAGCCCGTGATGCTGCTTCTCAGTGCTGCTCTCCACAGCCCCTCAGTGGGGACTGAACAGCACAGAAAATGCATTTCAACCCACCTGAATAATCAGGCTCGTCCCAGCCCCAACAGCAATAGTCATTTTTCCAGACAGAATTGACATTATAAATGAGTTGTTGGTTAATTTGCTGCTTCCTTAACATCATTGATCCTACAGCTACGTCCTGAAGGAGCGGTGCCTGAATATAAACTACCCAGCGGCAAAATCACAGCTCCATTTGGATGCAGAGCACAGCTGCCTTATCGCCAGACTTCCATCCCGCCAAGATTTTCAGGGTTACTCATGCAAATACAGCTTGTCTGCTTGAGCGAGCCTACGAGGGCTGCTCATGAGCATTCACACGCAGAAATAAAACCCCTTGCTGCCAGGACCTGGGGAGCAGGTTAGGAAAAGTGGTCTTTTCCAAAACCACACAAGCCTGTCTGGTGGGGAAGTCCTCCAGGAGCTCGGAGCGATGCGCAGGGGCTCATGTGTTAGCCCCATCTCCCATCAGCAGGTCTGGCTTGGCACAGTCAGACCCTCACCCTGCTCAAACGAGACAAATCCAGAGGACATCCACGTCTGCAGTTTTTAGTAAAGTTATCCAGCAAATTTATGGCTAGTTTAGCATTTCTTCTGTTGAGAAGAGAAGACTAAGGGGGGACCTAATTAATGTTTATAATTATCTTAAGCAGGGGATGCAGGGGGAATCAGCCAGCCCCTTCTCAGTGTCTGTGGGGACAGGACAAGGGGCAATGGCTGCAAGTTGGAGCACAGGGAGTTCCACACCAACATGGGGAAGAACTTTTCCCCAGTGAGGGTGAGGGAGCCCTGGGACAGGCTGCCCAGGGGGTGTGGAGTCTCCTTCTCTGGAGAGATTCCAGCCCTGTCTGGACACCTATCTGAGTGAAATGTCCTAGGGAGCTGCTTTGGCAGGGGGTTGGACCTGATGATCTCTGGAGGTCCCTTCCAACCCCTACAATTCTGTGATTCTATGATTTTTGAGGACATTAAAATAGTGCAGGTTTTACTGCTTGTAGTAGCAGAACATGCTACACATGAACATGCTGGTCTTCAACTGGTCTTAAAGCCATGGTCATGCTGATGTTCAACTCAGTGGGTTTCAGTCTCTTATCTTTAAAATTCTCTTCCCCCCCCAATTTGGGCAGCTATATTTGACTGTAACTGCTGCCTTTCCCATCCCAGCCTTATGGAAAGGCAACCTCCCCCTACGCGGGCATTGTCGGGAGCTGCTCTTGGTACAGCTTCTGGGCAAAAAATCAGAGGGAGTGGGTAAAAAGTGCAGGAATATCCTTTGTGAGGAGAGCTTCCATGCCAAAACACAGGGAGCATGAGCAGTGGAACATAACTATGAGACACAAGCCAAGAGCCTGTGTCATGAAGCTGCTGAAGCAGAGAGCAGAGACATAACATACCAGTGTTGGGTTTTTTCCTTTAAGAGTTTGCCTCGCTCTCCAACAGAGAGCATGAAGAGACCTCTTCTCACCTTACTGTGACAAGTTAAAGGGAGGTTAAGAAGTAGTTTACTCAACTTGGCCACTCGTGTCCACTTGAGGAATAAAAACACCCTTTAAAAACAAATGGTTTTGTGAAAGGAGGATTGTCCAACCTTGGTTAAATAAATGCTTTTCTCTAGGTGAAGAAACCCCAACATTTACAGCTAAATCTGTCAGACAGAAAACACTTCCAGTGGGCAAACCGCTGAGTGGCCATACTCAAACATCCCAGATACTCAGGTATATTTTTTAACGCTTATTAAAAGTCTGCTTTTGTTATAAATAAACCCCTCTCTCATCTATACCTGTGTGGTTTTGTACAGACCCACACACAGGTAGGTAGGTAGGTAGGTAGGTACATACATAGACAGATGGATAGATGGATGGACATAGGACTATATATTCCTAAAACTTAAAGCAGCTTTAAATCATGTGGTGAGATGTAAATACTCATGGGCCAGGCTCATACCCGTGGCTGAATTGTCAGGTCTGCTCCCACCAGCGTGGATGTGAATACCAAAATGCACCTGGCTCCGAGCTGCTGAAGCGAGGGATGGATAGATCTTGGTCTTACACATTTCCAAGTCGCTCTAGCTAAGTCATGCTTCCTTGGGAGCTGAGAAGTGGGAGAATAGGATTTCTGCTCCAAAGGTTCATGCCTGGAGCACCAGGCCTTTAATTATGCAAAGAACTGGAGCCAGCTTCCTCCTGCCTTTTCAGATAAGTGGTTTCACTGAGAGATTACGGTGAGGAAAAATTGGCACCTGGCTCCTTTGGCACAAAGGGGCTTTTTTTTAGTTGTTGTTGTTGTGCCCACGCAGACTTCTGCCATGGAAATGTGTGCTTATCCGCGGATCCACCCAAGTGGATCCAGTTGCCATGTCAGCAGATTAGTGCCTACAAAAGGCCAGCAACCCTGGGCAGAAACGTAGCTCCTCCCAAAGCCCGTGAGCTGAATCATAAGGATGCTTATTTGTCCTCTTCATCCCTCTTGGGAAAAGTTGGCTCAAGCCTTGGTCCCTCCAGCTCCAGGAGCTGGAAAGGCAGGGAGTGAGCCCTCCTCCTCCTCCTGAACTGGGTGTTGCTGGGGGCTGTTTCAGTGAGGAACAAGCTGGTGATGTCCATGTGAACAACACCTGGGCTGTGGCAAGTAGCAGAAACCATCAGAAATTCAGAGGCTCTCTCTAATACCGACCCAGCAGCCTCAGAATAACATTCACTGTCTGGTGATCAGACAAAAACAACAGCCTTGTTTTCCTCCTTTGCAATCTTATAGTAGCTGGTTGTAGCAGCGTGGCTGGTAAGGAAGGCAAGAGGACCTTATCCAGGGAGAAGCAGTGCAGAGATGCCTCCAGACGTAGGCAGCTCTTGAACAGTTTCATGTTCAGAGGCCTGAGTCCAGCTGAAATCTGATCTATAAAAAGTGTCTTTTAAGTTCCTATGGATACAGCACCACGCTGCGCTCGCATGAGATGAGCTGAGTTTGGCTTCGAGACTCTGGGAGAAGCAAAACCTCCGAGTAGAAACTTGGGTGGAGGCTTTGGAAATTGCCTCAGTGCTGGGTTAACGCTGCTAATTGAAGCGAAGGTGAAAGCTAACACATACAGACTTCAAGGGGAGCGGTTACCCCAAGGGTAAATCCTGAAGATAACTCGGATACTTTCTCTGTATTTCCATGTTTACATGGAGGAAAGGCTTCATAGCTGCGTATGTGACTGTACAGAAGGGAGAGGGACATCTGAAGAAACATATGAAGGCTTTCTTCTCCAAAGAGAAAATAGGATTGAGACAAAAAATGACCTAAATAAACATTGGAAGATCATAGGAATCTATTCCTTGGAGGCAGAGAGGAAGAATATATACATGCAGATAAGGGTTGTGTGTGAAAGTTGAGTATTGTTCGTTGGGGAATTTCTGTGCATCAAAGGAGCCTGATATCGGTCCTGGAATAACTTCAGAAGAAGCATTGTCTGAGGAGAAGAAGTAGAGGGGAGGGATGTAAAAGAAATTTATCTGGGCAGGAGAAGGTGTGATGGAGTCTCCAGTGCTGAATTCTGAGGTGGTTTCTGGCTTTTCCCCACGTTTTCCTCGCTATGCTTAAGAGAGCATGACTTGTCTCTGCTTGGATGCTTTGAGTGATGGAGAGATGGATGAGTGGGCTTTGTGGTGGGGCCAGGAAATCTGACACTAGTTTATTGGGTCTGTATGGGCTCAATTTTCTATTACAAGCATAGACCAAGGTAGCTGTACTTGCATCTGTTTTATCCCTATATCGGATTGATCCACTGCCATCAGCCCGCTGTCCCAGCTCTCAGGTGTGAGAACAGACCCCTGCACACAAAATCCCAGCGCTGGGGAGCAATGAGGGTAATGGAGGGGACTTGCCCAGCCAGCATGACCTGCTAGTTCCCTGCAGAAGAGGTGTGAAGCTCTGGGCTGTGAATGCCCAGCGGATTGGGATGCGTTCTACCTTCCTGCACCCAGGAGTCTGTATGGTCTGTTTTAAGTTTCCAAGCTAATATTTTAGTTGTGCTGTACCTGAAACATTTGGCATTGTGGATGTTCTTAGCCATCAGGGTATCAGGTGGTGACTGCAGGCTCTGCATGGTTTGCTTGAGATCCTGGATGGGAGAGCAGCTCTGAGCCCAGGCACAGGAATCCCAGATGGAGCTACAGGGGAGAGGGGGCAGTCGGTGCTCTGCCTCGTGCAGGCCAGTGGTGGGGATGCTGGGAACCGCTGGACCTGAGGGGTGTTCATGCTTTGGTCGGTCTGTGTGTGTGACCTGGGCACTGCGAGGTGTAGGAGACAACAGAAACGTTCATGAACCTGGAGGATGATTTAGGAAGGAAAAAGCCACTGAAACAAATGGGTGATGGAATTTAGGAACACATCAAGGGCCTGGACACCACCGAGCACTGGCCTCAGAGTGCAATTGAAATAGAGACCCTAACATGTCAGGTTTGGGGTGGAATGAAGGGTTTTCTTGCAAGAAAGAAAAATCCAGGGCAGAACTTGATTGCTTCTCCCTGCCCACATTTTTTACATCAGGGAAGCTCGACTGCAAGAGGGAAAGCACAGCTTCTGAACCTCCTGCCAACCACCAATGAAACAGCAGATATGGGTGATCTGCTTCTGGCCAAATCGTGAAAGGTAGACAGAGGGGGCTGTCTGGATTCAGTTCAGCTCCGTTGCTTCTCCCCTCCCTTCATCTTGGCTGGAAGCTTGTTCACCTGTGGTGCAAAAGGGCTTGGAGTAATCGCTGAGCTGTACTTTTGGTATCAGGTTCCTCTGGTTCTCCTGCGCTCTGTTTGCATGCTTTGGGTGAGTCACTCAGTCCTAGGGGCTGAATTACCCAGCCCTGGGCCAGCAGTTTGGCTGAGAGCAAATCCTGCCTTGCAGGGACTTTGTCTGAATCTCCTAAATCCTGTCCCTGCACTGATTTGCTGCGATGTCCTTCCCAGCTGCGGTCAGAGGGCAGCGCTCGCTGGTCTACGTCCTCTTCAGATATTGGGGCAAAAATTAAGTGTTTGGATGGCAAGAGGCTTTGGGTGGCCCAAAGGGTTTGCACAGCCCTTCTTTGTAACACTGCAGCTCCTGCTTGGCCAAGCCAAGTCACTAAGCATCCCTCTAAAAGATCTTCATGTGTCTCTTCAATTCCATCACCATTTTAGAATAGCTAGTGTTTAAGAATAACTCTGACAGTGGGGGAAAGCTGTCCCAGCCTGGAAGACCAGGTTGAGCCCTGAGATGTTCTTTTGGGTAGCCGCTGCCTGTTGAGCATTGAGAAAAGGAAAAATGGGCTTACCTTGAGCATGATGTTACTAACAAGAGGCTTTCCAGGATACTCATCTGGCCACACTCTGCTGACCACAAGTTCAAAGAGACAGGAGTTTTTTCTCAGGCCAAGAAGGTGCTGCACTAGAGAGAAACCCTGCAAGGACCAGGTTGGGTCCCAGAGGTGTGTTGGAGTTTTAAGCATCACTTTTCTCCTCTTCCTCTCTCTTCATTGTTTGCTGTAGCTGCTTGCACAGGGTCTGGGTCTGCCAGGACATTCCTGAATGCCTCCCTCAGCAAAGCCTTCAGGAGAAAAGCCTTTGAGAGACTTTGCATGAAAAATATGGAAAGAAATGGGAGATTTAGGTACCTTTTGCAGCCTGAAAGACCAGCCGAGCGTGTTGCAATGCTCTGTATTTCAGGGCTGTATTAGGCTGACGCATCTTGCGGTCATAAAAGAGCTCTTCATGCTAAGGAAAACACAGTAAAAGTCTGTGGCTGGAGTTACTACCCAGGGAGAAAGTTGCAAAACTCCCTTCCCTGTGAAGTGGGAAGGTGCCAGAGGGAAGCAGGTGTCTCCGTGCTTTCCTGGGGGATATTGTCCCAATGCCTTTTGATCTCATGGTGATGGGCCCCGGGCCATGGTAAGCAGCCCAGGGGGCACCACTGCCAGTGGGTAGCTTTTAAGGTGTTTAAGGAATAACCCTGTGCAGCCTAAAACTCTGGGTCAGCCAAGAAAAACCCCAGCCAGCCACGTGAAGGACCATTGTACAGACATTCCCACGTGGGGTTTATTTGTTGTTGTTCCCCCATTGCCAGTTGGGCTCTTTGCATACCTGTCCCCACACTTGTGTGCTACTTCTGTGCAAGGCCACGTGAGCAGAAAGTGTCTGTTGCCAATGGAGGACGGCCCAAACACGAGCACCCTTGTGTGACCCAGCACCCTGGGTGTCTGCCCACGCAGCCCGAGCGGGGATGGCATCAGAGGGGGTGTCAAGGAGGAGAAGAACCTTCCCACCACTGATTGCAAGTGGGGGATGCGGGCAAGGAGGAGGAGGAGGAAAACCTTTCCCTGTGCCATAGGGGAAGGAGGAATAGCTGTGGGATGCGCTGCAGAGGGGGAAGGGGAATGGGCCACACGTCGGGTATGCCGGTGGCACAGCTGTGGGTACCAGAGGGCCCTGCACCGGCTGTGCCCAGGCCAGGGGGAATCACCCCAATCCCTGCGCAAGGCGAGGGGTGCAATCATCCATGCACGCAGCGAAAACACAGCTCTGGCCTCTGGGTGCTCACACAGATGGGAGGAGGCACTGCCTCTTCCCTGGGAAGCGGCATTTACAGAAATAGAAAGCTGGAAATGCCACCGCGTGGCTGCTAAATATAACCCCACGGACAGAGGAGCTGCAGCGCCCTGACCTGCAGAGGCAGTGAGAGGGGATGCCCGGCTCCCTGCCGGGGTGAAGGGGGTCAGGGGAGAGGTGCTAAAAAAAGGACTACCAAATGTCACAGCTTTCCCATTAAAATCATGTTTTCTCCCCTAATGATGTGATCAGAAGCACTAATTACTGCTGAGGGGAATTTTTCTCCCCAAGACCAAAATAAGAACCTTTCGCCGAGTTAAGACTTGGTGGAGTTTGGTTTTCCTTTGTCAGCCTTGATGTGGAGAACCAGCATGGCATCCCAGAGGAAGGGTCTCTCTGGCTTCACTGGGAAATGCTGGTTGATGCTGGCAGCTGGGAGCGTGCCAGGATTTGCCAGGACTGGGATGCTCCTGTGGACAGGTTTGCTTACCAGGAGAGCAGGATGTGTGCCAGGTTGGGCTGCTCTGTAATCATAATTTTGCCATGCTTGGCATTCCCCCTCCCCAAATAAAAGCAGCTTGCAGTGGTATGTTTGCCAAATGCTGATTTTGGAGGCTAATTCCCCAAAGGCACAGAGGGTGGATGTGGTGTGGCCCCCTACAGAGACACTGGTAGTGGAGCCAGGGCCATCAGCGGTGGCTGTAAGACCAGGGACGTCTCCTTGAGATCCACCATGGGATCAGCATTGCAGCACAGCAGGGAATTTGGGGCTCTTACAAGAAACAAGGGTTGCAAAGTCAGTCCCAGAATTTAGGCTGCCTGGCCATCCTGGGCTTGGTCTTCTTGCCATCCTGGGCTTGGTCTTCTTGCCATCCTAGGCTTGGTCTTCTTGCCATCCTGGGCTTGGTCTTCTGGTGGGTAAGTGTTAAAACAGTCTTTTTATAGGTTTCAATGCCGTTTTTTCCCGTTCAGTACAAGGGGAGTTGCTCAACAGTCCTTCCTGTCCTTCTCATCAGAACGCTCCTTTACGTGTTACGAATCGAAGCGTGTCTGGGTATGACACAGAGTACCTGTGTCCTGCCAAATTCCTGCCTTTGGGGTGTTTCACCAGCATATCAACACGATGCACAAACACCAGTGAGGAGCTGCAAGCGTTGTAATCCTATATAATTAAGACAAGGAAATGAAACGGGGGTGATGCTGCTCCCTTATGCAGCTAGAGATCTGAGGAAAGGAGATTAAGGCCCTAAGTGTCTATTAATTTCCAGTGCACAGTTTCAGATAATGAGAGCTTAAGTTTTTAATTTAATTTAATTTAATTTAATTGCTCATGCCTAGCGACTGAACTGCACTTCACTGGTTCAACCTGCTGTGGAAGCTCTATTTAAACCAAAAACTCTCCACACCTTGAAATAAACCTTGTTTTAGGGGACTGAACTGGACTCTAAAAAGGAGAAGGGACCTCTTCATGTGCTCCCACTGCTTTGGGATGCAATGTGGTTCTTCTCCTGAGGACTCGAGAGCTGTTACATCCATGTTGAGATAAATGAATCACTCTCAGAGTGATTTTAAATCTCAGAGATAACTCATACACATTAAGCAACGTCACATTAGCTACAGGTCAAGGTCTCCTGTCCTGGGCTCAGCTCAGCTCCACAACACTTGGTGTTTCTGGGACAGGGAGTTGCCTCTCTCAGCACTTGGCACCTCATCCCAGCAAGCTGGCAAAAACATCTTTTTAAATTATTATTATTTCATAGGATTGCTTTTCTGCCAATATACTCAAATCTCATTGGGTTTTTCAGCCCCTTTCCAGCTCTGCTGTTTTTCTGCTGGATCTTCTGTACCCTTCTCAGATGTTGGCTGCCCTGGGATTTGCATGCCCAGTTTTCCTTGGCTCTTTTATTGCTTCTGGTCCAAAAAATTCCTCTGTTGACACTAAACCACCTTACAGCATCACAGTGGGATACACATCACTTGCTTTCCCCTTTCTTTCCATCAAACCTGCCCAATGTTGTGACCACCTGGGAGGCACAGGGCACCGCCAACACGCACTGCGAGCGGGATTTTGCAGTAAGGCAGAGCTGAAATCAGACTAAATATCCCAGATAAACCATGACTTCAGACATCTCCAACTGGATTTGACTTCTGAGCCTTGGCCTCACCTCTGTTGGTGATGTGCATGGCTTTGATATACACCTTTATACATCTATATGTGTATATATAAACCCTGCTCTTTAATGCCTCCTACAGCAGCAAGCTGTTTCTCTTCTCCCAGAGTCTCCAGATGGTGCTGAAATCTTCAGTTTTGGGGGGTTTATTTGTTTGTTTAATTTTAGATAACTTTCCACACTTGGGCCCTAAGCAGGATGTCTCAGCCTTCCCATTTACCAAACAACCTCGCTTTTAACTCAGTTTCTGTCCCCACTGCCAGCCCCCCTTTCCCCAGCGGGTCTGTGATGAGTCCTCACAGTTTACCATTAGTGTTGCCACTGAGGTTCGTTTTCAAAATCACTCTTGTTCTTCCCCTTCCCAAAATAACTCACAGTTTCCTCTGTGTTGCAATCAAACTTATTTCTTATCTCCACACTGGATCAGGACTGAGTTTTCTGAGGAGGCTTGGCTATTAAAAACTGAAAGAGAGAACCACAGATCTCATGTGCTGCTGGAAGAGTGCTGTATAAATACATATATTTCTCATTGCTTTTAGGCTCTCTCTGGGTTGGTTTGGGGTTTTTTGTTTGTTTATTTTATTTTAAAAAGTGTAACTATTGCATCTAATTAGTGTCTCCAGAAATAAGTTGATCCCACCTCTGCATCTGGGGTGAGCTGGGATGGATTTGACTCCTCACCCTGATCCCAGCTGCCTTGCAGCTCCTTCAAGTGCAGCTGAGACCAGGAGTTTTTCTGGCTGCTTTCATCAAAGCTTCCTTTTAGGTCAGATGCTCTTTGGGTTTGCAATGGATCTTCCTAGGGCAATGAGGATGGGGAAGGGTTTGGGGGAAGTCTTACGAGGAGAGGCTGAAGTCCCTGGGTTTGTTCAGCCTGTAGAAGAGGAGGCTGAGGGGAGACCTCATGGGGGTCTGTGGCTTCCTGACAAGGGGGAGCGAAGGGGCAGGTGCCCATCTCTCTCCTCTCTTTGGGGATGAAGGATAGCACCTGAGGGAACAGCGTGAAGCTGTGCCAGGGGAGGTTTAGGTTGGATATCAGGAAGAGGTTCTGTACTGAGAGGGGGTCGGGCACTGGAACAAGCTCCCCAGGGAAGGGGTCACAGCCCCAAGCTGGGCTGAGGGCAAGAAGCATTTGGACGATGCGCTCAATCCCATTCTCTGACTTGGCTGGCCCTGTGTGAAGCCAGGAGTTGGACTTGATGGTCCTTAGGGGTCCCTTAGGAGACCCCTGAGGGGTCTCCTCCAACTCAGGAGATTCTGTGATTTTGTGATTCTATGATCTCTTGTTCTTAGTGAGTTGTTAAAAAAGAGGTAGAAGTTGCACCCCTCATCCTTTAGGATCCTGCTTTGTCTTGCTGAAGCAATAGTCCCAACTTTTTTCACATGCCCCATTAAAGTTTTTGCCAAGGTTTCAGTCCCACCACCTCTCCTGGGACCCAGCAGTAACAGCTTGTACCAACAAACACCTTTGTGGCATATCATCGCCCAGATTTTCTCGAAGGTGGTTTCTGCAGAGGCAGCATAATAACCTGTTCTTCCTCTTAGCCTTGGCTTTCTCCACCCAATTTGTGACTTGCAGGCTGAGCTCCAGTTTATACTGGTCCTACTTTCACTTTATCCTCACTGGGGCTGCTAACTTGAGGTGTAACTAGCCACCAACAAAGAGTAAGCTGATTTTTCCTCACCATTTGCAATGCTCGCTGCTCACAGTCCAAACCACCACCCTGTGCTGATGAGAATGAGATGTTGAAGGGACCTCTGTCCCTCTGTGAAGTCTGCAAGGATGAAAACTGGCACTTCAAGGCTGCTTGGATGCTTGGGCTGTGCCAAACCTTCCTTGGGACCCTGGCACCCCGAAGACCCACGCTGGGTGAATATTGCCACTCAAGCAGTGGCACAGTTTGCCCAGAGAGCTTTTGCCATCTCCATTCTCAGAGGTTTTTAAGACCCAATTGGTTGAAGCCCATGAGCAACCTGGTCTGACCCCAGGCTTTGAGCAGAAGATTGGATGAAGACCTCCTGAGACCCCCTTCCAGCTGAGTGGCTGGATTATGCTACAGATCTGTGACCTGGCCAGTCTGACAGGTGATGGACCCTCACACCGAAAGGGTTCAGAAGAAGTTTGATTTTTACAGCTCATGGGATGGCTCTTACAAAAGACCTACAAAGCCCCCTGCAACCTCCAGCAACGCTCTCCAGGGGAAGCTGCAGCCCCCAGCTGTCCCTGGCACTGGCTTTCTCCCAAATGAGACAAAAAGACCTGTAGAGTTACTGAGGTTTTTCTTCCTGTTTCCCCAGTTTTGTTCTTGAACGAGCATCCCTGGATTGGGAATCGGGTGGGTGCTGCACGCGAGGAAGGGCAGCAGCAGATACAGACTCCAGGCTCTGCTCTGTTGGTCCAAAGTTTCAGGTCTTCTCCCCAGTGCTTTTCCCGGGGTGCCCAAGCTGCCCTACATCAGCATCAGGCTTTTCCTCTCACTCCCCTCAAGAACCGTGACTTTGTGGAATGGGCAGAAGCCTGTCTGTGACACCCAGCAACAAATCACACCTCCCCGAAGCCAGAAACCACAACGCCCGCACAGCTCAATGCAAACACCCTTCCTCCATCCCAGTCCTCCCTTCCATCAACCCCCCAGAACAAAATGACTGAGCCAAACAACGAGTGTTGGAAAGGCTGGACCTCACAGAGAAAAATGGTGGGCTCATTGTTACCTTCCCTTCCTCACACAGGCCCTGCTGTGAGGCTCTAGCGATTAGAGGCGATGCTGGGGAACAAGCTAGATGAGAATTAGTCTGTCTTTGGGAAATCACCACCCAGAGGGTTTCAGGTTCCTTGTGCTGCCATGTAAATTCCTTTTCACAGAATCATAGGGGTTGGAAGGGAGCTCCAGAGCCCATCAGGTCCAACCCCCTGCCAAAGCAGGGTCCCTAGGGCAGGGCACACAGGGAGGCGTCCAGACAGGGCTGGAATCTCTCCAGAGAAGGAGACTCCACACCCCCTGGGCAGCCTGTCCCAGGGCTCCTTCACCCTCACCAGGAAGAAGTTCTTCCCCATGTTGGTGCTGAACTCCCTGTGCTCCAACTTGAGGCCATTGCCCCTTGTCCTGTCCCCACAGACACTGAGAAGAGGCTGCCCATGTCCCCCTGTGTCCCACCCTTCAGCTATTGATAACCACTGATCAGATCCCCTCTCAGGCTTCTTTTCTCCGGGCTGAACAGCCCCAGCTCCCTCAGCCTTTCCTCACAGGGGAGATGCTCCAGGCCCTTCATCATCTCTATAGCCTCCTCTGGACTCTCTCCAGGAGATCCCTGGCTTTTTTATCCCAGGGAGCCCAGAACTGGACACAATACTGCAGGTGGGGCCTGAGCAGGGCAGAGCAGAGGGGGAGGATCCCCTCCTTTGCTCAGCTTCAGCTCTTTCATCTGGACACATTACTTTGACAACACACTTTAATAGCTGTTTTTTTAAAAAAATACAACAAAACCACTTTAAAAATATTTCCAGCTACCTCCAGTCCTAGCCTGCATTTGCCCTGGCAGTCTTGAGACTGGATTCCTGGCTGCAGATATTCTCCTGACCCTCTTCCTCAGCTTCCCTCTGCCTGTCACGCAGAGCTCCAGCCAAGAGGGTGAATCGCTCGCCCAGTTGTTCACAGGCTCGTGTCATTTCCCTTCCTGGGAAAGCAAACCCGTGATGCCAACATGACATCCACCCTGTATGAAGCAGCCCACTTGCAGGAACTGTTCTCTCTTGCTCTCACCATAGTGAAAAGGGTCTGCGTGTGTGTGTGTGTGTACTCCTCTTAATAACCCTCTCCTCCTCGGGCGGCAGGAGGGGTTGGTGGAGCATCGGTCAATACGCTGTTCCTCACCTCACTGTTATCCAACACCCGTGCTGCGGGTTCCACAAGAATTGGATTTTGATCAGGTGGTGAAGAAGCCTTTGAGTATATTTGGCTCTCTTCCAGGTGGCATCCGCTGCTGCCCAGCCCAGCTGGTGGGACCTGGGTGCCCAGAGTTGCACTGGGTGTCCCAGGGGTAGGGCAGCTTGTACCCACTGGATTACACATCTCCACTGGGAATAACTTCCCTGAGAGTTCCTAGGAATTGCATTTGTCTTCCCATGGGCATATCATTCAGTGGCATTTCCAAGGCCAGGTTGGCTGGGTCCCTGGGCAACCTTGTGTAGCTCCAGGCCTGGAGGTTGGTGGCCCTACCTGTGGCAGGGGGGTTGGAGCTCTGTGCTCCCTGGGGTCCCTTCAACCCAGACCAGTGTATGATTCCATGATTTCCTGAGGGTGGCTGGGATGTTCAGAGCCTGGCTTTGAGTTTACAGCACAAAGTTTGTACCTGAGTGTGCAGCGCTGCAGGCTGGGCAGAGGCATTTCCCCTCAGCTCTCAGCATCTCTTGTACCATCTCACATGATACTCTCTTCCTCCTCCATATACTTTGCTGCCTTGACAATTAAATCTGTGCTTGTGTTTAGTCTAACACCATCAATTAAAACAACAAACAATAACAGACCGAGGATCAACCCTTGAGCAGATCCCTGAGTAACCTCCTTCCACCCCGATACTGCCCTCACAATTTCTTTCCTAAACACTTTCTCATCCATCTCACTATCTCATCTCCAAACCCATTTAGCCAGTAATTACAGTCGCTCTCTGCTTTGCTAATTTTGCTTTAGCAAATAGCTTGGGCAGGGCATCAGCTGAGCCCGTCCCTTCTCAGGACAGGCCTAAGTGGGAGCAACCTGCTTCTCAGGAAAACAACCAATACATTCCAAAAAGCCAGAGTTGAGGTGATTTAATACTTTCTTCCTGCTTCCAATTTTGGCTTTTCAGTAAATTTTCCTGGGAGAAGGACCACTTTCCCTTTTGCTCTGCAGAACATACCGTATTTCTAAGTGCAGCAAGAGTTATTCATCTCTCTCAGCCAGTTCTTCTATAGGATACTATATTATTGATGTCATCTTACGCTCTTCTATATTACACATGGTCTTTTATGGCTAGTTCTAAGCTGGATTTTCCCTCCAGATATTTATCCTAAGCTTTCAAAGAGAAAAAACCCCAACAAACTCATGGATGACTCAAGAAGATAGGCTGCCAGGGGTGGGCAGCTGGGATTACCACCACGCTGGGGTCAAGGCCTTAACGCAGCGGATGGGATTTCAGACCTTGTAAGGGGAAATTTAACTGGGGAAGGGTGAGGACTGGGGAAGGTTTTAGGAAACCCACTGCTCTGGTTGCATAGTGAGAGGCTATGACAGTACCTAATGTATGCAGACAGCAGAGGCGAAGCGCCGGGTGGCTAAAAGGCTCTTTTATGGTGTTTCGCTGTACCACTTTGCAAGGCCGCCCTTGCTTCACGCCCTGTCTCCCTCCCTGAGGCACCAGCCTGGAAAAATCAGCTGCAGAGGTTCCAGGCAGTAGAGAGGGATTTAAATACCCCAAAAGTCTTGTTCTTGTGTTTTTCTAATAGATGGGAAAGCGGGTAACAATCAGTGTCCTGAACCCTCTAGTGTTCAGCCTAATTAAGCCATGTAATGCTATTAATAAGCAGGGAGGTTTGGCCGAGCCTCCAGGGAATGCCAAAATCATGTTGTCTTCGATGCTGGTGTTTAAAAGCCTGTTGTGATAGAAAATCACGCCCACAGGTTGGTGGTATCAGAAAACAGCCACGCTGGACCAGCTTGCACAAAGAAGGGGACCAGAGCAACCCTCTTCTGAGCTGCCTGTCCTTGTGAAGATGGGCTGGGGGCATGTCAGATGGGGAGGGTAGGGGTGAGGGAGACCTGCATCCTGCAGAAATCAGTGGCATGGGCAAACACCTTTGGATGCATTTAGTTTCCACGATTTTCAACGTGTCCCTCCATGAGAACAGAAACTGGCTGCAGCAAAGTCACGTGCAGGCCTGTAAATGAGAGTAGCGGAGTTACCGTGGGCTGTGTAGTGCAGAGCACGGAACGTTTCATCTCGTGAGACAGCATCGCCCTGGGGAAGTCATAGAATCACAGACTCACAGACTGGTCTGGGTTGGAAGGGACCCCAAGGGTCACAGAGTTCCAACCCCCTGCCACAGGCAGGGACACCAACCTCCAGGCCTGGAGCTACACAAGGTTGCCCAGGGACCCAGCCAACCTGGCCTTGAACACCCCCAGGGATGGGGCACCCACCCCCTCTCTGGGCAGCCCCTTCCAGCCCCTCACCACTCTCTCTGCAAAGAACTTCCCCCTAAGATCTCCTCTAACCCTTCCCTCCTTCAGCTCCACTCCATCCCCCTTGTCCAGTCCTCAGAATGCCAGCCCCCGGCATGACACCAGTCCCCCACCAAGGATGCTCTGGGTGCACATGAGCACTTGCAGGCAGGAGGGCCTGTTATTCTGGGAGATCTGGGACCGAACCTGCCAGCATCCCTGAGCACAAAGCTGGTTTCCAGCATGAACCACCACGTCCTGACCCTCAACCCAAACCAGCGTCATGGCCATATCGTTTCAGCGGTCAGGCAGGGAGGATTGGTATCGCTGGGGTTCTGCTCACGGGGAGGGAGGGGCTTTGGTTTGGAGAACCGGGCAGGAGAGCGGGAGGGAGTTTGCAAAGCCCTGGTTTCCAGGAGAGGATGGCTCCTGCTCAGCAGTCTGTAAGCGCCCTCTGGTGTGAACACAGCCCGCTGCCTTCGCCAGCTCGGCCCTGCACCCATGGCCGGCAAACATCCACGAGCAGGAGAACACTTGGGCGTTTCGGGTGGTGGAAAGAGGGGTGACAGCCACCCAGCACCGTGAAGGCATCACTCTCGGAGAGGGAGAAGGTCGTCTGCAGGTCGGACGTCAGCTTGTGAGACCCTGCTTCAGGTCATACCAACGTTTGTGGGGGTAAAGGGGATCGGTCTGGTGGAGCTGAGACCCCCAGTCGGTACCTGGATTAGGACAAAAAGGCATAGCTGGCTCCTGGGAGATGGTCTGGACACCCCACCCCAGCAGATGATGGGACTTCCAGAAGGAAGGCTGGGAAAAAAGGGGAACTTGAGGTGGGGCAGAGGGCAGGAGAAATATATATTTGAGGATAATTAAGGGATTTGAGGTGCTACATATGAAACACAGACCAGAAGGGCCACAAACGATAGCAAAGATATTGCTGGTGAGATGACCAGAGCAGTGAGAGAGTGGGGAAAAGGCCACGAGGAAGATGAGAAGAGCCACTCAGGCCTGACAGCCTGAGCTCGGTGACAAGGAACATGGGGAGAAGCCTGCAGCTAGGGGGGATGCAAAGAATGATTAATGAGATGATAAACCATCTGGGCAATCAATTATGTCAGTTAAGTGCTGAGAAGGCAGCACACGGCATGTAGCTAATCAGGAGCTGCAGCGCTCATTAATTCACCCCAGCAAACAGGCTGTCAGTCAGGTTTGCTGAAGGAAGTGGCCAAGTCTGGGGTTCCTCGGGCTCCTGGCGCTACCAAAGTGGGAGCAGCTGAGGAATGAGGGGGGAAACCTGGGGAAAACAGTATCTGGGATACTCTGAAATATGAGGGGTGGCTGCAGCTATTTTTGGAGAGTTACCAAACGCTCGTTACTCGTAATTATCTTCTGCAGAGGGGTTACCTGTCAGCACGGCCCTTTGCTGGAGCCTGATGGAGTCTGAGGTTCTGGCTTTATAATGTCTATAACTATGTGAAGGGTGAGAGGCAGGAGGCTGGAGCCAGGCTCTTCTCAGGGATGGCAGCGACAGGACAAGGGGCAGCGGGTGCAGCTGGAGCAGAGGAAGTTCCATGGGAATGTCAGGAGGAACTTTTTCCCTGTGAGGGTGACAGAGCTCTGGGACAGGCTGCCCAGAGAGGCTGTGGAGTCTCCTTCTCTGGAGACATCCAAACCTGCCTGGATGTGTTCCTGTGGGATTTAGTCTGGGTGATCCTGCTCTGGCAGAGGGGGTTGGACTAGATGGTCTTTTGAGGTCCCTTCCAACTCCTCACATCCTGTGATCTTTCTGTGCTTTGAAGGACATGCTTCAAATTTGAAGCCAGTTTTCAAAACAGACAGCTGAACCTGTGTTTTCCCTTCCTAACTCAGCATCCACACGGCAAAACCCCCACATTTTTCTGTCATCTCCCACAAACAGCAGAATAACGCGGTCCTCTGGCCTAACACTGTGCTGTCAGCCACCTCAACAGAGCTGCATGCAGGCTTTTCTACTTCTCAATTCCAAATAATTTGGGCTAGATAAAATTTCTGAGGCTGCATCTCTTTGGGTTGTGATGTCCTGTGCTGCTCTCAGGCCCAGCAATCCACACGGTTGTCATATGGAAGGAGGCACGGCCACACGTGTGTGGGACACAGGGCTACTCTTCAGCAAGCACACATCTGTACTACAGATGCCAGAGCCAGAACACATTTTCTCTTGGAATAAGACCAACTCTGGACTCCAAGTGAGGGAAAACTGGTGCTATGCTGATGGCTGGCTTAGCTCTGAAGAGAAAGAAACACAGTTCTCAGTTCTCAACGTGTCTCTAATTTTCCTAGCTAATAGCTCAGCAGCCTTCTCTAAGCAATGCTGTAGGATTGCTCATCCCCAACTGAGGAAGAGGGATCATGGAAACAGAGTGACACTTCAACAGAAGTATGGGATCATGGCATCACAAGTCTCACTTCAGCTGGTCTGCTCTCCCCACAGGTTTTGGAACACGTCACAGGAGAGGTGCCGATGTCACGGGGAGCAGAGGACTGAAGGCTACATCAGTGAGTGTGCTAAACACACCATTCATTTTAACAACATGAGGTTTAATCCAACCACACATGCACAGTCTGAGGATAGCTCATTTTTCCCCTCTTTGCTGCACTCTGTGACTCTTTGCAATCCCGGCCGGTGCTGCTTCACCCCCTGGGTCTCTGCTGTAGCTGGGGGTGCTGAGGCAGGACATGCACCAGGGATGCACCAAATCCCTCCCAGTCCCGCGAAACGGGGCGTGCTGAGGCACAAAGGGGAAAGGAACATGGGTGGCATGGCCAGGAGATGGGGAAAACCAGCGCCAAGTCTCTTAACGGAAGGGGTCGAAAGGGCTGGGGAGTCCAGCACTATTGCTTCAGCCTCACAAGGAGGACGGGACAATTAAAACAGAAGCAGGATAAGGAAAATAGAGGGGTAAGGTTATTTGGGCTCAGCAGGGCCTGGATGAATCGTGGTTTATTTGCTTTGGCCAATAGCTTGAGGAAGCTTTAAACAATTGGGTTATAGTGGAGGACTGAAAGGTCCCTGGAGAACCAGAGATGAACAGTAAGCCCATTTATACAGAGCAGGACTTATGGGTTTATTGATGTTTAGATTCCTGAAAACTACTGGGACATCCTATCAAACATCTCAGTCCTACAGACCCACAGCACCGGCAGGATGATCAATAAATTCATACAGACGGTTTGGTAGAAAAAACTTGTTTTAAATTAAACAGAAAAGCTTTCTTGGGTTGCTGACCCAGAAAAGAGAAAGATTAGGGTCACGTGGCTTTAGTAATGTCACTGAAATTTCAGTGTTACGTCCAAACAAGACATCAGAGTGCATCTGCAGCCCAGAAGGCCAACCACATCCTGAGCTGCATCATGAGGAGTGTGGCCAGCACATCGAGAGGGGGATTCTGCCCCTCTGCTCTGGGGAGACCTCACCTGGAGTGCTGTGTCCAGCTTTGGAGCCCTCAACACAAGGACATGGGCCTGTTGGAGTGTGTCCAGAGGAGGCCACAAAAATGATCCAAGGGCTGGAGCATCTCTCCTATGGAGACAGAGTGAGAGAGTTGGGATTGTCCAGCCCAGAGAAGGCTCCGGGGGAACCATACAGCAGCCTTCCAGTCCCTGAAAGGTGCCTATAAGAAAGCTGGGGAAGAACTGCTCCCAAGGGCACAGAGCAATAGGACGAGGGGTGATGGTTTAAACTAGAAAAGGGGAGATTTAAGTTGGCTATTAGGAAAAAGTTCTCCAGTATGAGGGTGGTGAGACCCTGGCACAGGTTGCTCAGAGAGGTGGTGGAGGCCCCATCCCTGGAGACATTCAAGGTCAGGCTTGATGGGGCTCTGAGTGACCTGATCTAGTGGAGATGTCCCTGCTCACTGCAGGGGGGTGGGACTAGATGGGCTCTGAAGGTCCCTTCCAACCCAACACACTCTAGGCTTCCATGATTCTATGATCCTGCAGAAAACAACCGCGTCTTTCTCGGAGTAATTTCCGGGGAACAGGACTGGTCTGTGGGGATGCTGAGGGCACTTTCATAGGGGACAGGATGGGATCCCGCTTGGGGTGCAGTTTGGAAGCCACGAGCTGTCACCTGTGACTGCTTGGGGAGCAGGGCTGCCAGGCTGAACACAGGGCAGTTTGGGTGGCGGTGCCAGCGATGCCTCGAGGAAACACAGTTCGCATCAAGCGAAGCGGACGCTCAGTTACGTATCTGGGTGTCGCATCAAACCCCTGCCAGAACATGGCCCTGCTGTTCTATCATCCTTGACTCGGGGGGAAGCTGCAATGCCAGTATCTCTCCGAAGAGAGAAGAGACTCGAAATAATAATCTGCTGGCAAACAATGCTCTTTAAGAGCTTAACACAGACCTTCTGTTGGCCAAGGGTGTCACAGTTTTGCGTAGACCGCTCCAGCCTGGTCCCCCCCAGAGTCACAAGTCCCCCAGCATGGGTCGGTCTCTGCTCCCCATCCTTATCCATGGGCTGCAGGGGGACAGCCTGCTTCACCATGCTCTTCTCCACAGGCTGCAGGGGAATCTCTCCCTCCAGCACCTGAAGTGCCTCATTCTTCCCCCGCCCTCCCCAACTTCTTCCCTGCCCTTGGTCCCTGCACAGCTCCTCACACCTTCTCACTCCCTTCTATAGGGCACAGAGAAAGCGGCTGCTGGTGGGTTTTTCTCCTCACTGTGATTCCCAGAGGTGCTGTGACCATCGCTGATGGGCTCAGCCTTGGTCAGCAGCAACTCTGGCCTTGAATCAGCCTTGAATCACACTGCCACAGGCACCTCACAGCCACTTATGGTAGAGGAATGCCTGAATTATCCGGGCGCAGCGCTATGGATTTGGGAAGGGTAACGGGCTGCTGCTTGGAACTGGTATGCTGGCCAAGGGGAGCCTCTTCTTTATTCAGTGCCTGGAACACCAGAGGCTCCAGGCTGCATGCTGTGGACCTGACCCAGAGAAATCCTTCAGTGGAAGGTAAAGTAACAGCACAGCAGGCACTGTGCTTATTTAGCATCCCCTTGTTTACACTGCAATGCACACGGGACAGACAGTGTAGTGATATTATATATTCCCCCCCTTCCCCATCCCCCTTGGAAATAAAGAGCCATCACGATCTGAGGAGGCTGGAAGGCAGCCGATACCATCATTCCTCAGTGGGACACATGGGCAGGAATCAAAGCCTCCGGACATAGTTTCTCCAGCTCAGCTTCTGAAGACCGGGTAAGCAGGAGACAGAAACAGAGGCTCAAGTTTTACCCCTCTTTCTGTGCCTAGAAATAATCAAGGGAAGGAGAAACACCGAGCATCGGCCATACAGCGAGCTGAACACGGCAGTGCTCCCCAGAAAGGAAGGGGAGTTTGCTTTGGGGGTTCAGCACGTGTCACTTGAATGCAAGTTCTGCAGAGTGTAGCCTTGTGGTGGTTGAGCCCTGGCCAAAGGCCAGATGCCCACCAAAATCAGTCTGTTACTCCCCTTCTGAGTTGGACAGGGGAGAAATAACATAATTGGGCGGCTCAAGAGACAAACTCGTTAATGAGGCGGGCAAAACAGACTCAACATAGAGTGCTGAAGAGAAAGTTATCTAATTTATTACATTACACTAAAGAGAAACAGTGAAAAACCAGAGTCAGGAGTGCAACCAACAATCTTGAAACAAATGCAAACCAGGCAAACACTTTCCCCCCAACTCCCTCCTCAGCAGGCTTGAGTTAGAAGTTTGCTCCCTTCTTCCCTCCCGGTCGCAGCCCAGGAGGGGCAGGGACTGGGGAAATGGGGGTCTGGGTAACACCTTCCCCCCACCCCTCCATTCTAAAGCAGACTGCCCTTTAGCCAGGAGTTTGCTCCCTTCTTCCCCTCTCCTGCTCGCAGCACAGGACAGGGGGGCAGGGACTAGGAGATGGGGGCTTTAGTCAGTCCCTTGCAAGATGGTTTCCTTCTCGGCCGGGATGGGGGCATCCATTCCACACAGCCTCCCCCTGCTGCACCGTAGGATCTCACCCATAAGAGCCAGTCCTCCACGAACTTTCACCAAGGCAAATCTCTTCCCACCGGGCTTCATCTCTGCTCTGGCAGGCAGCAACAAATCCCAGTGTCTCTCAGTCCCAGTCCTCCACGGGGCTATGATGCCTCCTCCAGCAAACCTGTTTGGCTCATCTCTGTAGGTCGCTTGTGCTGGCAGGGGCTCATCCCAACGTCAGTCACGGCATCTTCTCTATGTCTCCACCGGCTCCATCCAGCGTGGAGCCTCTCCACCGGGCAGGTCGGGTCTCTGCCTCCTCCATGGCTCCTTTCCTCCGGCTACTCCCCGTGCTTCAGCTCGGGCTGCAGGGGCATCCCGGGTACCTGGGCGCGCCTACTCCTCCCCCAGCCTTCCCGGCCTTTTGTGTCTGTCAACTGCTCACATTTCTATGCCAATAGACATCCCAATGCCCTGAATGGGCCAAAATTGCAGCCTTCCTGGCACTCCGTGTTCTGGTGGAGTCTTTGTCTCCTCTCTGTGACTCTCAGAGGCGCTATCAGCAGGCCTGCAGAGGATTCCAGCAGCCATTTTCTGCCAGACCTGGCCCTCTCTCAGTAGCCAACTATGCAAAACTGCAACAAGCCTTTGTTTGAGCCTTTGTCCCGCTGAACCACCTCCTTCCCAGCACACACTCAGGCTGGGGGTGAGGTATTTAACAGCTTACACCAAGGAGACTTTCCCCGGGGCTATGTAGCCCAGCGAAGAGTAGGATTCACCTTATCGAATAAGCAGCAGAGTACACGAGCTACTGATGCTGAGGTCAAACAGTGTGGCCAGACTCAGCACGCAGGTCCCCTGTCCAGGCAGGGTGGCATCAGACCAAACTAAACCGACATTTTTCCTCTGTGAGAGGAGCAAGGCTGAGAGAATTCCTCTTTGCCTTTCTCCATGGCTGAAGCCCACAGACCCATGGTCTCCCTTTGCTCTAAAGGGGGGAAAAAGCAATGATTTTGTTTCTCACAGCATCAAAACATACACAGCCTCATGTACTGTGTCCAGTTCTGGGCTCCTCACCATAAGAAGGACATGGAGGTCCTGGAGCGTGTCCAGAGAAGGGCAACCAGGCTGGCGAAGGGGCTGGAGAGCAAACCTTCCCAGGAGCGGCTGAGGGAGCTGGGGGTGTTCAGCCTGGAGAAGAGGAGGCTGAGGGGAGACCTGATCCCCACCTACACTGACCTGCCAGGAGGGTGCAGAGAGGTGGGCGATGGTCTCTTCAGCCAGGGGACAGGTGACAGGATGAGGGGCAATGGGCTCAAGCTGGGCCAGGGCAGGGTCAGAGCAGATGGGAGGGAAAAGTTCTTCCCCAAAAGGGTTGTTGGGCACTGGCACAGGCTGCCCAGGGAGGGGGCTGAGTCCCCAGCCCTGGGTGTGTTTAACAGACAGGTAGATGAGGTGCTCAGGGATATGGGTTAGCATAGGATGGGAATGGTTGGACTCAATGATCTTAAAGGTCTTTTCCAACCCAGTGATTCTGGGATGCTGTGATTCTGTACGGTTCGCCCCGCTACTCCGACAGATCCGGTTATGCATCCATAGGGTCATAACCCATCCAAGCTCAGCCTCCACAGGGCCAGGTTAGTAGCTGAAAAGGAGGAGAGCAGAAGCAAACCTTTCTGAGCCGCGTTAGCTGCCAGCGCTCTCACCGCGGTAAGCCACAGCTCACGTGTCCAGAGGTGCTGCACAGAGCTCTGAGTAACAGCACATCCCTCTCCTCCGCTGTCCCCCGCAAGCCCAGGACTGCTCGGGAGGGATGAAGTCAGACCAAGCAGCACAAGCAGTTGTCTCCCTTGCCTATGAAGCGCCTGCAGGATCAGCACCCAAAGGGGTGAGGCGCCAGGGCCTTCCTGCCCCCGGCTCTCCCTGATGGACTGTTCTGCTTCTCAGCATCTTTGGCCCAGCTGGGTTCAGACTCCACAACCATCAAAACATCTACTGTCACGGGGATGCTGAAGCTTACGTGGCCTTTCGTTCCCAGCTTGGCTTTTTGGAGTCTCTCCCATCCTGCTACCCATAAAAAAAGAGCTCTTGTTCTTCAGCTGTTGAACGTGTGGCCGCACCAATGTCATACAGACATTTTTGGGCTCAAGAAGCTGCTTCTGGGATGGTATTTGGGTACCCAGAAACAAAGTTTAACCTGAAGATTTATATGTGAAAGACATGGAGAATTCCCACAGGAGAAACCAGAAGTCAGGGTTTTTTTACTCTTAACCTCCTCCTAGCTGAAGCACCCCTCAGGCAGCCAGTTGAATGAGCAGAAGCTCCCTAACCCCCACAGGCCCCTCCCCAAAAACCAATCCTAGAAGTTACAATGGGTTTAGAAGCCTGCTGGCTGCAAGCAGCAGGTAACAGCTCCACTTGTTGCATGGGTGACATACTTTGGTAGCAGATAAAACCATGCCCATCGCCCACTGCCTCTTCAGAAAGCTTTAAGTACCACAGTCTGGAAACTCCCTACGTGGAACAGGAGCCCAGTGGTGCTTCTGGATTGCAGCCTTCAGCCACACGTGCCTTCAGCTACAGTAGTGACACTAAAAGGCTGAGGGAGCTGGGGCTGTTCAGCCTGGAGAAAAGAAGCCTGAGAGGGGATCTGATCAGTGGTTATCAATAGCTGAAGGGTGGGACACAGGGGGACATGGGCAGCCTCTTCTCAGTGTCTGTGGGGACAGGACAAGGGGCGATGGCCTCAAGTTGGAGCACAGGGAGTTCTGCACCAATATGGGAAGAACTTTTTCCCAGTGAGGGTGAGGGAGCCCTGGGACAGGCTGCCCAGGGGGTGTGGAGTCTCCTTCTCTGGAGAGATTCCAGCCCTGTCTGGACACCTCCCTGTGTGACCTGTCCTAGGGACCCTGCTTTGGCAGGGGGGTTGGACCCGATGGGCTCTGGAGGGCTCTTCCAACCCCTATGATTCTGTGACACTACCCTGGGTCAACACTTCCAGGCATGGTTGGTCCATGTTCACTCACCTCCACGTGAAGGGCCGGCCTCTCCTCATAGGTTCTTCAGACAGATCCACAGACCCCTCTTTGCTACCCTGAGCTTTGTTCTCGTTGCCTCTGGTACTGCAGCTTTTGCTCTGCAGAGAACGACTTAAACTATTTCTGTGGGCAAGTCTCTCCTCCAAAAGCAGGGGGCAGAAGGTGGGTGTTCAGAGTGTCACCTGGCAGGTGACACTGACAGATGCACTCACACTAAGACAAAGACACTCTGTAAACTACAAAGCCCTTAACTAAGTACTGGTACTGCTGCCAGAAACCCTTGGGGCTTACCTCTCATCAATATTTACCCTGTGGGCAAGGGTGTGTTTGTTCAGTTACGCACCCGAGCGGAGAGAGACGAGATTAGCTCTGGACACATCTCACAAGTAGTTTTATTAGTCAGAAGCGATGTGCTCCCAGCGCTTCAAATGGCACCTCATCGCAGCGCAGCTGCACGAGCCTCCCTCTCCTTGAGCCCACGCTTGATATGCAGAAGGCAGGCTTCAGTTCCTGCATCTGTTTGGGTTTGAGGACAGTAGTTCAAGATAAAGTCTGTTTGCCTCCATCATTTGAAAAGCTTCTTTCTTTTCTTTCTCCACTGTTTATTGTCCACATCTTCGGTATCGTCAGGAGGATCTGGTATTACAAAGCCATCAGTGGCTTTATAATAGACCACTGTGGAATCTGATTCAACTATGGCCAAGGTAACCGACAGCGGGGTGTCGGAATCGTCTGGCGGGAGGGACGCTTTCTTCATGATTTCTCTTATCCTGGAAGAGCAAACAGTCAGTTAGAAAGGGGTCTGCAACCACCTCACGAGGGCTCAAAGGTAGGAGCACACCACTGATAGTTTTACCCAGCCTGGTTCTATTCTGCAACCATGGGGTTGCTAAAGAAGGTATAATATCTGTTCTAATAAAGCCCTGAAGAAGCAGCAAATTCAAACAACAGACTCTCATAAAAACAAACCATGTTACAAACACCTCTGCTGGAAATGGCTCAACACAAGCTTCTAAGCTTTGCTTAGGTGTACCACAGTGCACACGCCTTGAACATCCTTCAACTACCTCCATCACAGCATGGCAATCTCTAGTGATCTCGTTTCCATTAGATTTTTTAAAAAAATAAATCTAATTGAAGAACCTATGTTGTGCAATTAGAGAACAAAATAATTGTGACTTGTTCCATTTGTAGAGAGAGAAGTCTTCCAGTCTCTGTGCTACAGTTCTCTGCTGGTCTGCAGAAGATCCAGGAACAGCAGCCAGGTTTCTCTACCTCCCTGTCTAGACTAGAAGCCACAAGACTCATGTTCTTCTTCAAGACAGCATAAATAATGTCTCCCTTAAAAATTCAAAACAAAGTTATGCAATTTTTCCTGCCCTGCTTATTTTAAGAACATGCCAGTTACTCTTCAGTTCAGAGCTGAGGGGAACATTGATTCCTGGGGTCCTGGTATTACTGTTCTGACTGGGGAGGAGCAAGTACCAAAGGAGCAGGGTGCCTGGGGGCATGCGGCAGCACACCCATAGCAGGGATTTCCACCGGAGCCTAAAGCTAAGGTGCAGGAGGGCTCATCTGGGATTGCCAGGACAGGTTACACTCTGGGTCTAGGGAACAAAAGGAAAAAGGGAAATAAAACCCCTCACCCCTCGCTTCATGTGCCCCCAAGATCTCGCTCCCCAGAACATCACAGTCTCTGAAGCTGGGTGCTGTGGCTGAAGAGAAGGCTCTAAACGCATCAACTTTCAAACTTGAATCATCATCTGCCTTCCCAGCCTCTTTGATCCCTTAATAAAAGCCAAATGGGAAGTGGCAGAAAATAAGCAGCAGCCCGGAAAGCCTGCACTGTTAAGCCTGTGACCCTCTGAAGTATCCATCCGTGCTCTGAACTGTGCATAGCTCAGCTTGGCTCAGCACCTTCTGCTTTCACTGCTGGCCCGAGCACAATGCCCGGCGAGGCAATACAGCGCAGTTAGCTACTCGCCTCTCGCAACAGAGACACTGTGGCTGCCAGAAGTCACACTCTGGTCCTCCTGCCACCAAGCACGTTTCATCATGAGAACAAACAGGCAGAGAGATACTGCCAGAAGAGAGGTACCTGCCAAAGAAGATACCTTCCAGCAGCGTGACAGCAACTTCTCAGTTCGATAGAGATCTGTGCGTCTCCCTGGCTGATGGCCTGGCCTCAGGGCCCTGCTGCAGGAACAGCAGCTGCACTGCAGGTTTACAGAGAGCGGGCACACAAGCCTGCCTTCCAAAGCTGTAGCAGTTCATGGCTGGAGGTGCTCTGCAGCCCGCTGTGAGCAATGCCTCACACACTGCAGGGCTCTGCCTGGCTGTACTGTACGTGCTGAGGGAACTGCAGGGGTAGAAGCCGGCACCAGGACTGGGGACTGAAGGCACAGCAGCAAAGCTCCTGCTGCTCCCAGCCCCTCTTTAGGGGTACCTCCAGCACCCCCACAATGTCTCCCCATAGTTCTGGCAGGTGACAAGGGCCTGGGAAAGGATTCTAGATGTCCTTCCAGACATACTACATGTGTGCAGGGCAGGAATCGACTTGTCACACCTCAGCAGCTCGTGTCTGGAGGAAGCTCTGAGCTGTGAGTGATGAGGCCAGGCTCCTGGCAGAGACGCAGCGAGAAAAGAACTATCCGTGGCTTTTAGGAAGCAGTGGTTATTCACGTGTCTCTCCTGGGAAAGTGAAGTAGAAATCACGATAAAAAGCTGAATAAAAAGGTCCCAGCTACCTGGGAGGGAGATTCTGGGACCCAAAGAAACCAAACATGTGCTGAGTGTGAACAGTGGCATATCTGGAAGCAGGCTCAGGCAGTGGCCTCTATTCACCTGTCAACCAGGGCTCAAGCCCTGTCATACTTTCTCTAGCAACTGCCTCCATTTCCCTTCCTGGTCTGTTGCGGGGGGATGTAACCAGTGAGGCCTCAGGTCCGCATCTCCTATCACTCATGACTTCTTATACTGTCAGGCACAAACATCTGAACCTTTATTTCCCCCATTTAGCACGTGGCAGAGGCACCATGATCTCAGAAGCAGCCAGGTCCTGACAACAGGTTAATGACATTTCTTCCCATCCCTGACTCCCTTTTCAGAAGGCTGAGCTTCAGGCTGGGCATGAAGATCACAAAGACTCACCGCTGCCTCACGACGATCCGCTCAGACTGCTGTGCATGAAGCCCAACACTTTCAACTGCACACAGAGAATCAGCCTCAAGGACCAGGAAGAACTGTGAGATTCCCCTCTTCCTCCTCTCCTCAACAGGAGCAGCCCAAAAAGCAGGGCAACCAGGCTGGGGAAGGGGCTGGAGAGCAAACCTTCCCAGGAGCGGCTGAGGGAGCTGGGGGTGTTCAGCCTGGAGAAGAGGAGGCTGAGGGGAGACCTGATCCCCACCTACACTGACCTGACAGGAGGGTGCAGAGAGGTGGGTGATGGTCTCTTCAGCCAGGGGACAGGTGACAGGACGAGGGGCAATGGGCTCAAGCTGTGCCAGGGCAGGGTCAGAGCAGACATTAGGGAAAAGTTCTTCCCCCAAAGGGTTGTCGGGCACTGGCACAGGCTGCCCAGGGAGGGGGCTGAGTCCCCACCCCTGGGTGTGTTTAACAGACAGGTAGATGAGATGCTCAGGGATATGGGTCAGCACAGGACAGGGACAGTTGGACTCAATGATCTTAAAGGGCTTTTTCAACCCAGTGATTCTGTGATAACCAGAGCTCTGACTCACATGTAGCAAAAGTAGCCATAGCAGAATGCAGCACAGCTGCAGATGAGCGAGACGGTATCTTTCCAAGGAATAAGCTTTGGAATTCAGGAAGTCTGTATCAGACACTTGCACTCCCTCCCCTCCCCTGAAGGCATCACTCTTAGCTCTGCATCCCAAACCTTCTCCACATCAGTGGACATTTCAAAGGGGACAGAGAACATCTGGCTTTGTGCTGACTTCACTGTACTTGCTACGTGCCACGAACAGAAACATGAAATATTGTGGGAATAATATAGGGGTTTTTAATCCTTTTGATGTACCTAACACAGGCTATAGGAAAGGAAAAACCCAAACAACAAGAAGTGCCCTTGGCCTTCTGAAATCCAAAGGGATGCATGTCTGACCTCCTAAACAAGGCAGTAAGGCTTTATTTCAAGAGATACAGCCCTTGTGGCTGCCCACCTCGCACAACAGCCACATTTGGTGACTAAAGTGAAGTCCCACACAAGAAGCCCATATGTAACACCTCTTCCCAGAGCTAGCTGACTTCACTAAGTTAATGGTGACAGACAAGCTCTGTGCTGCCCACTACGCCTGCTGCTCCACAGAAGTGATATCAGGTATAACAGTGGGTTTACTGCAAGTGTCAAACATTAGAAGCCTCTGGAACAGGGGGATTCATTACATCCAGCACTGTGGCACCCTCCGCCAACAGCCTTGATACCCTCTGCCCACCAGCACCCCGACCTGTGACCCCACACGTCACAGCTGTGTTGGGACACAGTCTGTGAGCACTGTTCCCAGTGGTACCATGGGGGCTGCAATGACTCTCTTTTGGTTGCCCAGCCTTTACAGGCCATGTTCCAACAGCAAAGCCTGCAGAAGGGCTGGTGCCAAGCATCTGGCACGGGCTGGCTCCACCAGTCTCCAGCAAAGCCTGTGTTGGAGGAGAGCACCATTTCACTTGTGTCTCCTGAAGGACACCATGCAACACGATACTCAATCACCTTAGGACACGTTCATCCGAAGGCTCAGCCTTGTTCATCACCTCCAACATGCTCACCCACCCACAGGCTCAGCCCAGCTAGCAAGATCAGGGACAGTCAATCCTCAACATGCCACTTTCTCAATGACTTCTTGGTAAAAAAGGCATCCAGAGCCCCAGGAGTGCACATGGAACAGTCAGGTGTGTGGCCTGCTGTACACACAGTGAGAAGTTAAAATAGCCTGCAACTGCTCCCTTCTCCCCTCCTCCCCATGAAGAAAAGCCATTGAATATTCAAACAGGCAAGACAGAAGCTTTTGGCTTCCCCCCAAAAAGGTACAACCCACACTAAAGTGCTGTGAAAGGAATAATGTACATAAGCTAAGGGAACACAGAGACATTGCTAGAAACCCTCCTTGGTGATTGTGCCCCTGGACTGGGCACTGGTGAGGCTGCACCTCAAGTGCTGGGTCCAGTTCTGGGCCCCTCACTACAAGAAGGACATGGAGGGCCTGGAGCGAGTCCAGAGAAGGGCAACCAGGCTGGGGAAGGGGCTGGAGAGCAAACCTTCCCAGGAGCGGCTGAGGGAGCTGGGGGTGTTCAGCCTGGAGAAGAGGAGGCTGAGGGGAGACCTGATCCCCACCTACACTGACCTGACAGGAGGGTGCAGAGAGGTGGGCGCTGGTCTCTTCAGCCAGGGGACAGGTGACAGGATGAGGGGCAATGGGCTCAAGCTGGGCCAGGGCAGGGTCAGAGCAGATGGGAGGGAAAAGTTCTTCCCCAAAAGAGTTGTCAGGCACTGGCACAGGCTGCCCAGGGAGGGGGCTGAGTCCCCACCCCTGGGTGTGTTTAACAGACGGGTAGATGAGATGCTCAGGGATATGGGTTAGCACAGGATGGGAATGGTTGGACTCAATGATCTTAAAGGTCTGTTCCAACCTAGTGATTCTGTGAAGTTTTTTTAAGTCCCATAAATAGAATAAGACTAACTTTTTTATTGCTTAGTAAGAATTCTCACCTGTCCAGGGTTTTTGGAACAGCTTGGGAACCTGTCTCTAAAAACTGATGGTGTCTGCGCACTCGCTGCAAGCTAGGATCAGCTCCCACCAGATGAAGTAGGATGAAGCCCTCAGCTTCACCTAGGAAGCAAACTCATGTTCAGCTCACATTGCAGAAGGTTAAAAGGATTTCATCTCCAGCACTGAAGGAGACTTATCCACAATAAAGAACTTTGCATTGCTAAAGCCCTATGCATTGGAAGGAGGGCTCTAGAAATGGCTTTCTAGACACCTACAAACTACAGTCAACAGGGACTGCTTTTTTCTACCAAAGAGTTAGTCTAAGAACAGGTTTAAGTTACTTAACATCACACAAGGACCACCACAGCTACAGGAACAGCACGGTGAGTATCATCCTGCATCTGTCTTTACTGCTGCATTCTAACTAAATGGTGACAGTGAACTTCTCTGGTCTTCTTTGGCTCCCTGGTACAAAAAAGCCAGGGATCTCCTGGAGAGAGTCCAGAGGAGGCTACAAAGGTGATGAAGGGCCTGGAGCATCTCCCCTGTGAGGAAAGGCTGAGTGAGCTGGGGCTGTTCAGCCTGGAGAAAAGAAGCCTGAGAGGGGATCTGATCAGTGGTTATCAATAGCTGAAGGGTGGGACACAGGGGGACATGGGCAGCCTCTTCTCAGTGTCTGTGGGGACAGGACAAGGGGCAATGGCCTCAAGTTGGAGCACAGGGAGTTCTACACCAATATGGGAAGAACTTCTTCCCGGTGAGGGTGAGGGAGCCCTGGGACAGGCTGCCCAGGGGGTGTGGAGTCTCCTTCTCTGGAGAGATTCCAGCCCTGTCTGGACACCTCCCTGTGTGCCCTGTCCTAGGGAGCTGCTTTGGCAGGGGGTTGGACCTGATGGGCTCTGGAGGTCCCTTCCAACCCCTACGATTCCGTGATTCTACTCCTGTCACAATTAACAGCTCAAAAGCCAAAACCTCACAACAAACAAAAGAAAGAAATGCTTAAAATCATTCCAAAGAAAAGAAGGGAAATTTCCATCTTTCCTGCTCCTGAAGTTTTTGTTAACCAAAGCCTGCTGCACTAGCCAGGGCTCCTCCACACACCAGAAACCTGCACCAGCTTTCCCTGCGGCCGCTCCCAACACAAGGACACTGTTGCCCTTTCTGCTCCAGAGAAAGAACCCGGGTTCTGACCCCTGAGCTTCACCCAACTGTAGCTCCAGGTTTCACTGACTGCCCAGAAGCTGGGGAAGAACGGCATCACAAAGGAAAGAGAACTCAGTTAAACAGAGGAGCATTTCAGCACTGTGGCCCATGTGGGTGCCTCTGAGGAAACCCAGGAAGCTCGGAGCAGCTTCATGGAGGTCGCATAGTGCTCCATTGAGCTGAGACAGAACCGCTGCCTCCCCTACCATAAAAGCCCAGGGCTTTCAATCCGCCCTTTATGTTTGGATGAATAATTCATGCAGGCTTGGCCAGCCCCAACAGCTCCCTCCCCTCCACGCAAGGCAGGGCTGGAGGCTCAACACAAGCTGGTCTCTGTACCACTCTCAGGAGATCATAGAATCACAGAATTGTAGGGGTTGGAAGGGACCTCCAGAGATCATCGGGTCCAACCCCCTGCCAAAGCAGGGTCCCTAGGACAGGTCACTCAGATAGGCATCCAGACAGGACTGGAATCTCTCCAGAGAAGGAGACTGCACACCCCCTGGGCAGCCTGTCCCAGGGCTCCCTCACCCTCACTGGGGAAAAGTTCTTCCCCATGTTGGTGCAGAACTTCCTGTGCTCCAACTTGCAGCCATTGCCCCTTGTCCTGTCCCCACAGACACTGAGAAGGGGCTGGCTGATTCCCCTGCATCCCCTGCTTAAGATAATTATAAACATTAATTAGGTCCCCCCTTAGTCTTCTCTTCTCAAGGCTGAACAGCCCCAGCTCCCTCAGCCTTTCCTCACAGGGGAGATGCTCCAGGCCCTTCATCCCCTCCGTAGCCTCCTCTAGACTCTCTCCAGGAGATCCCTGTCCTGTTTTATCCCAGGGAGCCCAGCACTGGACACAACACTCCAGGTGGGGCCTGAGCAGGGCAGAGCAGAGGGGAGGATCCCCTCCTGTGACCTGCTGCCCACACTCCTCCTGATGCCCCCCAGGATCCCATTGTCTCTCTCAGCCCCAGGACACACTGCTGGCTCATGGCCAACCTGTCATTCACCAGGACCCCCAGGTCCTTCTCCACTGAGCTCTTCAAATCATTACTGCGTGTGCATGGAGCGTGCCATTGTACCAGGCTGGCTGAGACAGGCCCCGCGACAAGAACACTGAGGCCCAGGAACCCTCCCAAAAAGCCCAACGCCCTGGATTTAGCCAGCAGCGTGAAAAGGGTGCTGCATGGCTCACCATCAGGAGCGCTGCTCCAGTCACTGCTGCCTGACTCATTTAGTGCCTTCAAACATCTGGGAAGGACACGGGGTGGTGGGAGGTGCGAACGGACACCACTCTTTCTTGGGATTTGTTTCCAAACTACAAGAACACGGGCTGCTGGACCAAACTCATGTTTTTGTAATGAAGGGGAGGAAAAGAACAAGTGCCTTGCTGGTCAGGAGAAAGGAACTGAAGCCAAGGAATGTGAAGTCCTTTTTTCCATGGAAGTTGGAAAAAGAAAACAAGACAAGTTACATGAAAGGGAAGGATGGGATTCAGCAAGTTCTACAAGACACACCAACTAAAGGACGTTCCATCATCATACTGCATAACCAGCTCAGTTGTAGGAGCCTGTTCTGGTTCCAGCTGAGATAGCCACATAGGACCGTCTGGGGTTACACCATGACACTTCAGCCACTTCTGAACTACCAGTAAAGGGCTTGGTATGTAAATGCCATTAATTCCATTTTTGATGTGCAATCTACTCAACGCAGAAGAGCTGCTGACAGAACTACTGTGAAGAGGATGAAAGACAAGGAACCCACTCCGAGAGCGCTTGAAACACCAGTGCTTCTGACCTGTTTCACAAATTCTTCCTGCAAGTGTGAATCGCTGCTGAAGAGGTTGGTGGCCCTGCCTGTGGCAGGGGGTTGGAACTCTCTGAACCTTGTGGTCCCTTCCAACCCAGACCAGTCTGTGATTCTATGATTCTAAACTCACAGGTGTACAAACACAAGGTTCTCAGGCAGCTGCATGCGCTCGAGATAGCGGCCCAAGACAGAGAGAAGCTGCATCTTACTCTGCAGATCTTTACTCACAGAAGATTCAGCAACCTTCACTGTAAGAGCAATGCACAGACAGCGTGAAGCGACTTCTTTGACTGTACAAGACCCCTGTTGGCATTGGTGGCCGCTCTGCACCACACCCAGTTTTGTGGTTTGGTGAGTTACTGTGCAGCTTTACACTGGCAGGGGGGCAGGACCATCGGCTGCCACCAAGCTGTTTGTAGAAGCAGACAGCAGGCTCAGCAAGCAGAACCGTTTCTGCCATAAGTGGTTAACTGTCACACATAAATTGGACACAGTGGTTCTCCTAACAGGGTAAAAAAATGAGTAGATTATTTTTTGTAGGACACATTTATCATTTGCTGAGGTGTCCTGCTAGTAATTTCCACAGCAACTTGACTACGGGTTTTTAAGGACACGCTCGTCTGCGTCAGCCAAGCAGGAATCCTCATGAGACTCCTGGGAGAGCAGAGCTGGGCCAAAGAGGCTTTGGGAAGGAGAACTTTAGGGCAGTGATTGTGCCCCTGTACTTGGCATTAGTGAGGCTGCACCTTGAGTGCTGGGTCCAGTTCTGGGCCCCTCACTACAAGAAGGACATGGAGGTCCTGGAGTGAGTCCAGAGAAGGGCAACCAGGCTGGGGAAGGGGCTGGAGAGCAAACCTTCCCAGGAGCGGCTGAGGGAGCTGGGGGTGTTCAGCCTGGAGAAGAGGAGGCTGAGGGGAGACCTGATCCCCACCTACACTGACCTGCCAGGAGGGTGCAGAGAGGTGGGCGCTGGTCTCTTCAGCCAGGGGACAGGTGACAGGATGAGGGGCAATGGGCTCAAGCTGTGCCAGGGCAGGGTCAGAGCAGATGGGAGGGAAAAGTTCTTCCCCCAAAGGGTTGTCAGGCACTGGCACAGGCTGCCCAGGGAGGGGGCTGAGTCCCCACCCTTGGGTATACTTAAAAGACAGGTACATGATATACTTACAGATATGGTTTAGCACAGGACAGGAACAGTTGGACTTAATGATCTTAAAGGTCTTTTCCAACCTAGTGATGCTGTGATCCACCCGGCAGCCCCCACCCAGGCCTTACTGGTTAAGCAAGGAAACGCTGCCCATAAACACTGCCATTTGCTGGCCGCTTTCAGTTAGCACACCTACAGGCCTAACAAAGGAGCCATGGAGTTGCCACTGTCCTTTCTCTAAGAGGACAAACCAAGCCCCTCTGATCAGCAGTGACCTGCTAATGACACTCCAAGCACACAACCCACCTGCATGCTCAACGACATAAACACAAGCATACAGCATCCTCCCACATGACAGCATCTCAGGGTATCAAGCACACACAGGCCATTAAGTGGACTCACCAGCATTTCAGCACAGTATTCAGCTCATTTTAGTGACAATCTGCTCTCTGTAGTTGCTCTGTAGCAAATCCTAGTCACAAGCTGTGCTTTTAATCCATGTGACGCATTCACTCTTCGCTCCTCTAACACACATCCTTCCAGTAACGGATTCCACCCGCACCGGTGCCAGAGGCAGAGCAAACAGCATCACCACAGTACAAACAAATTCAGGGGCTCCAAATGAAAAGCTCCAATGAAACAGTGAAAGATAGGACATGCATGCAGCGCGATCGCTCACGGTCATTAACAGCCAACTGGAACACACTTGCTGGAATTGATCCAGCACCAGGAATCAGAGTTTCCAACCTAGGTGGAAACCTACTACATTAAACAAGCACAGCTACTCAGCACATAGACGTGGTGTCTCAAAGATCCTAATTTGTACTGCCCTTCTTTCCTCCCCCCGCCCTAAAAATCTAGTTCAAACTGAACAGGAGCATGTCACTTTCACACGTGTACGGTGCTTCTGGCAAAGCATGATGTTCAGTGTTTCATCCTTCAAGATCTCCCAGCGGCTTCCTCCATCGTGGAGATCACACCCTATTTCTCTGTACAACCAAGCCCACAAGAGCCACTGACCAATACTTGCAAGCAGAAGGTATTTTGGTGAGTGGATAGCACATAGGTATCTATTAAGTCACTTTCTTCCCCCTCATGCAGGAGTTTCTTTGGAAGACATCCTCTAGCAGGTGAGGATGTCTCTAGAATGAAGGTAGAAGTCTGTTTGCCAGAGACCTGATCTGTCACCTCTAAAAACCTACAGAAAATGTAAAAAGCAAAACCCCATCGCATGTTGCTGCCCCCAGAGCAGGAGGAAACAGCAAACAACCAGCCCTGAGCACACGCTCCTACCAAGAGCAGGAACAGCAGAACCTGAGCAATGAACCCACCAGATGGTGCAGCTGGGGTAGTTCTGGGCTGCAGAGACATCACAGGGAAGAACAGCAAGTACCAGCAAGAGAACCTGGTGGCCACTAGCAAAGAGAAAACCATCCTGTGTGTTTGAGGCCTCAAAACTCACCAAACCACAAAATCAGGGGGTGTGGAGCAACCACCAAAGAGACCACACAAGCAAACAGTGGTCTCATATGGTTGAAGAAGTAGCTTCATGCTGTCTGTGCACTGCAGTTAAAACACCATAAAATTACCAACGCAGAATTTCTCTAGGCTGCAAATATCTGTAATACCACCAAGTCCTAGCTCTGTGGTCCTCTGCTTGAGAGCTGTTCAGGCTTGCACATGCAAGGAGAAGTCAAATCGCAGCTCAAGCGATGGTTATGTATGAGATTCTGGGTAAGCAAGAGGAATTCCTGGTTGAAAGCAGGTGTCATGGGTTTGCCTCAGCAGAGACACAGGCACCACGTGGCCTCTCGCTCTCTAAGAGGGAATAGGGGGTGGAATTGGGGGAGGGAAGAAGAGAGGGAAAAGAAAACCAGACAAACCAAAACCTTGTGGGTTGGGATAAGGACAGTTTACTGGGATAACAGATAGAGAGAGATAATAACAGGGCTTTATAGCAAAATATATGAAACTGGTGATACAGGATGCAATGTCTCACTGAACTGTACAGCTCAGAGCTGTCCTGAAACTGGACTGTCCCCAAAACTGTGTGTCCTGGAGCTGAGCGTTCCTCCCCCAACCAGCCCCCCTTTATGCTGAGCATGATGTAACTGGCATGGAATACCCCCTTTGGCCAGTTCAGGTCACCTGTCCTGGCTGTGTCTCCCCCAGCTCCCTGGGCAAACCCCTTCTCATTAGCAGGGAGCATGAACAACTGAAAAGTCCCTGACTGCTGGGCAGACACTAAACCATCCGGGTGTGATCAGCACTGCTCATCCCAACTCCCAAACATAGCATCCACTTGCTGCTAGAAAGAGAATTAACTCTATCCAGCCCAACCCAAGACCGTAGGCAAATTGTACTTTCAAACCAAAAAGCAAACCAAGCACACCACACTTATCCCTAAGATTCAACACCTAAAAAAAAAAAAGGTTTATTCTCAGACAGGTCTGAGGGGATTCCTTTCCTCTCAGGTACCTTCAAGCCCAGTGACACAAAAAGCACCACTAGATTTCCCAGACTACAAAAAAGCAGCACAGGAGCATTCAGTACATAAGCTGTGAAGGTCTTGTATTCTAACCTTGTCTCTCAAACACATACTCTGATATCCAGTGTTACCTCCTAGAGCTCGTGCAACTGCTAAACGTGGCAAAGCGTTTAGCAGCAGCAGAAGTCAGTGGCTGGGGGAAGCCAGCATCAAAGGCACACCACTTTTAGTGGGGGAGAAGCAGAGACTGATGTAGTGTAGAAAATTAAAGAAACCTCAGCTCTGCGTGGCTTCTTTATATACCTCTGCTCACAGGCAGAGCCACCGCTTCCCTCTGATACACCTTTGATTCCTCCCCACTCCTGACCAAGTCAGTGGCAGCCCAGTTCTTCATTCTGACTTGTTGGCAACGCGACCGCGTCCTTCCTCACCTCTCGTGGCTTAACAACACGTGCACAGGTACTGGCACCATCACTTGGAGGCTGTCCTGCTCTTTTTCACGTGCATGTAAGCATACCAGCTGCAGTTCTGCTACTCCGACGTGCTTCACTTCATGCCAGTTTCTCCCTAGAAAGGTTCATCATCAATGAGAAGGTCCAGAACACAAAACACAAGTTTTAATCATTAAAATATCAAAGGTGGCCTTTCAGTTAAGGTCTTGGGTTCTGTTTTCCCTCTCCTCCCATGACAGACAACTACCCCATCCAGCTGTCAAGTTCCCCTTCTGAGAAACAGTCCTGTTAAAGAAACCCACAGGGGCAATGCTCCAGAGCTACGCCGCATGATGGTAAAGAGGGATCTGTCCAACAAAGCTTTGTTTCCAAAAGGCAGAAAGAAGATAAATCCCAGGCAGCTTTAGTCACCTGCAGCATAAAACCATAATCCTAATTTGGACTTTATCAGTACCCTAAACTGAGAAGGAGCAGGTCCTAAAAGCCTGATTATTGATGACACACAGTTCTTCCCTTCTGCTTAGGGATAAGGCTAAAGGTTTTCATTGCAGAACTACAGGAGCCTTCTCTTAAAACCTTTCCAAAGATTTCTCTTGGGGTGTAATGGTATCAGTCACGGTGCTTTCTGGCCTGTAAACCCCTCTCTTCCCTGACCTTGGAAAGCACCAGCCTCCAAGAGAAATTACTTTTATGGGGCTGGCTGCCTGCCTATGCACAGTCCTGTTTCAATTAACCCAAAGTGGAAGAACTGCAGGCAGTTGATAAATCACATAACTCTGCTCCAGCCTTACATGACATCAGAAGACTACAGTGCATTTGTCCTAATTACTGCCACCAGACTTCCAAATCATCTTCTTTCCTATAGGAGTCCTTGCTGTTTCCAGAAAACAGCATCCTAATCCACCACATGCTAAACATCAACCTCAGTGAAACACGATGATGTAGCAACCTTCACACTAAACTACAGATGAGGGCTTAGCACATCCACTGAACCTGTAACTTCACCTTTTGACATGCTTTTTCCCTGTCTTTGCCCTGGTAGGCCTGTGCCTGTAACTGCTGGACAAAATGGACCCAGATCTTTGTAAAGGCACCAGGCAGGCACAGGATGGAAATCTTCAGTGCCAAAATACAGCCGTTTCTTAGGTAATCAGCACTGCATTCAATTTCAAAAGGAACGCCAAGGACTTCAGCAGCAAAGGCCCTGCTAGTGCACAGATTCTCACAGTGCCTAAAGGTGATGGCTTTGCTAAGATGTCTAGCCCGCCACTTCACGGAATTTACCTTCTAAGAGGTCCAGGTATACCACGAACGCAGCATAGATTTGAGCAGCATCAGATATCTCAAGGGACATCATTTCTGTGAACTGAAACCCAAAACGTCAGGTTGGTGAAGGAAAGCAGAAGCTGTGTTAAGGATGCGCAGACCAAACCCACAATCTGTACAGCTCTCTGAGCCCCAAGAAACCAGTTTTAAGGACAAACAGGGAATTAAACGCCAGGGCCTGTTTTCTGACAGCACCTTAAGAGGCCTTTCCCCCCCTTTCCCCTTAGGTGGGTGCTTGAGAAGCAAGATAAACACTCAAGCGAGGAAGAAGCCCATTGTGAAGGGCTGGGAATTTCACCTCTTCCTGTAACAGCCAAATCAACCCCCCCACCACCTGCCCGGCACGCTAAAAATGAAGATGGAGCCAGAGTTTAAGCCCTGGCTTCAGCACTTCCCCCGAACCCCGCGGGCTGGCAGGGCTCCCCACAGAACGACATCCCTTCTCGGGGGACGGGGGCAGGTTCAACCCCCCCCACCCACACCCCGGTCCCTCGGCCTCGGGTCGCCCGCGGTTACGCCGAGGAGCTCCCAAATCCACGCTGGGCTAAATCCTGACTGCGGGGGCAGGGCGGGAAAGCAGGACCCCCCTCTTTCTCCTTCTTCCTTCCCTCCCTCCCTCCCTCCCCAGTGACCGAGGGGCTCCCGCTTCGGCCCTAACCCCAACACAACGGTGCCCGCCCGCCGCCCCTCAGCGCCCCAGCCGCGCAGGGCCGCGGAGCCGGCCGCTTCCCGCGCACAGGCCTACCGTGGGGTGCATCGCCATCCAGTTGCCGCCTGCGCCCCCCGCCCAGCCCTCCTGCCGCGCCGCCTCCCGGCCTCCCGCCGAGCCGCCCCCGGTCGCGCCGCAGCTCCCTTCCTCCGGGCCGGCCGCCGGCTCCATGCTCTCCCTCAGTGTAGCGCGGCTTCGCTCCGGGCGGCACCACGCAGCCCAGCGCTCCCCCCGGCAGCCGCGGCAGCGCCGCTCCCGTTCCGCCTCCGCGCCGTTCCCCCCTCAAGCTGAGCCGAGGCGAGGCGAGGCTTTCGCTCCCCAGCCAGCAGCGCTGCATTAAACCCTACCAGCAGCCAGGACGTTATAATATTTTATTTATATATATCTATGTATATACCCCTAATGGCAAGGGTGTGTTTCTCGAGGAGCCGGTGGGTGTCAGCCCCCGCCCCCCGCTGGCAGCAGGGAGCCCACAGAAGCTGCCCTGACCGCTGCCGAGGCCCGGCGGGCGTGAGGCGGCCGCGGAAGAGGTGCGGGGCCTGGAGCAGAGGCCTGTCAGAGGAACGAAGCGGAGTTTATAACCTAGAAACGCATTCCAGCCTGTCTGGGCTTTAGGGTGATGTTCACGGAAGGCAGGGAGCACCCCAGCAACGCGGGAGTTTTTCTTTCCCGTGCACAGGTACTGCACAGACAGATACCAGAGGACTGTGGGTAGTTCCCTCAAGCCGACAAGTTCACCCCCTTCCTGGACACCCTCTGAGAAAGGTGGGTCCATGGAGGGAACCCTGGGGAGCCAGTGCGGGGAGAGGGAGGTCGTCAGGGCAAGCAGCCATCTTGGCATCGCTGAAGAGCATCTACCTGAAAGGTGGAAGGTTTTAATCTCAGGGGGAAGAAGGGATGATAATCGTGGGGGAAACCAACCACAGATGAACAGAACAAAACCTAATCTGAGCCAAAGTCCCCTTGGAAAGAGAAAGAAACGCCTTGAGGGAAGGTACAAAGGGCGAGGAGCAAACCAGAAACCATATTAACATATGGTGTCCAAAGCTTCTGTGGATGGGTGAAGAGCCTTAGATCCAAGGTATTGTTATTAAAAACATCGTGGATTGCTCTATTTAGAAATATATCTGA
Source organism: Hypotaenidia okinawae (assembly GCA_027925045.1). NCBI lineage: Eukaryota > Metazoa > Chordata > Aves > Gruiformes > Rallidae > Hypotaenidia > Hypotaenidia okinawae. The sequence goes on along the minus strand of BSDF01000009.1, from coordinate 2,934,274 downwards.
CTTCCATTCCAAGTAAGCTTTGCTGAATGCAGAGTGTCCGGGTCTGGCTTGGCAGCTTTGCCAGTCCTGGCGCTTCTTTGGTTAAATTTCAAACACTGGCTTAAATAAAGTTGGGCCCATCTCTCACAGTGTTTTGAACAGCCCTCGCTCCTGTGCTGTGCTCATTCTTGGTCAGGCTATGCCAGGAAAAATCTGGCTGGCATTGGGCACTGCCAAACAGCAAGGCTGACCAGAGGCAGCACCGGGCCTGCTCTTGAGGTTGACGCAAGGTCTGGTGAGAAACAAACAGGGTTGTCTTGAACCCTTTTTGCTATATAGTAGTAATTAAGCATCAGTGAAAATTAATCTGTACATATTGAGTACATACATTGGCGCATGATTTGCATCTGCAGGGAGTCATATCTGGGCTGATCGCACTTGAGCGATTTTGAGGATGGTGGCCTGTTTAAAAAGAGGGGGTTGAGCCAGCACTTCAATTCCCTGGGCACAAAATAAGGAAAAGGAAAAGAAAAAGGGGAAGGGGAAGGAAAGGGGGAAGGGGAGGAAAGAGAAAAGGAGAAGAGAGGGAAGGGGAAATGGAAGGAGAAGGGGAAAGGAAAGGGAAGGGGAAAGGAAAGGGAAGGGGGAAGGGAAGGGAAGGGAAGGGAAGGGAAGGGAAGGGAAGGGAAGGGAAGGGAAGGGAAGGGAAGGGAAGGGAAGGGAAGGGAAGGGAAGGGAAAGGAAGGGAAGGGGAGGGGAGGCGAGGCGAGGCGGAAGGGGAAAGGGAAGGGGAAAGGAAAAAGGAGGAAGAGAATCCAGTCTCTGAGACTTTGATGGAAGTGCTGGCACAGCTCTTGACCACTGGTAAAGAATGGGATGGATTTGAGGCCTCAGAGGTGAAGCAGCACATGAAAGAATGCTTTCTGTATACATGATACGCTTTGTCAGAGGGATGGATCCTCTGTTTTCTGCCATGTGGGAAACAAGTCTAAATTAGAAGCAAGCTGCTTCCAAGAGAATTTGCTACCTGCCTAACCGAGGGAGTATGCCACTGCCAGAGACAGCTCTCACAGGTGGGACTGCACTTCTTTTGGGAGGGGGTATTTGGAAGAGGCCAGAACAAATGACCTGAAGTTATTTCTGTGGGACTTATCTCCAAAAAACCCCTGTTTCTTCCCCAAAGCTACAAGATTTCACCACAGGGCAGTTAATTGTCCTGTCACAGCAGGATTTGGTCTCAGCTTAAAAACCAAACCAGGGTACAATTTTGGCCGCTAATAAAGGTGTAGAAAATGTATACAGATTTCTTTGCATATGCACATAAAGATGCATGCACTTAAGAGATGTCAGAATGATGGGAACTGTAAGGGCAACTCCTGACCTGCGTTTTCCAAACTTTCCCTCGCACAGTGTGGCTGGAAGTAAGAAACGAAGCTGAGCTGAGCCCTGTCTCTTAACGCATGAAGAAACATCTCATGTTTCAGGCATCTGCCCCGCTCCAGGGTAAGGACAGACATTTTTTTCTCTACCCCAACATGAGACAGCCAGCAAAGTGAGTAGCCTGAGTGGGGGCAAAGTCATTGGGAAAAGAAAACTACCATTTGTGGGGTGCTGCTGGAGGTGTTGGGTTTGCCCCCAGCAAATTGTTAAGGTTCTGCTGCTGTTGGCAAAACAGAAAGGAGTCGCATGAAAAGAGCTGAAGGGGCTTTAGATTTCACCAAAGACATCTAGAGTTTCACAGGCTAAAAAGCACGCTCGCCCCTCTGCAAACATGCTGACTGCAGTAACACGTAGCTGGGTCGCACCTCCAGGCTTTGTACTGCACGTAGGACAAAGCCCTGGCTTTGCAATCTCTGCCTCCCAATCTCTGCCTCCCAGCCCTGCCTTTGTTTCTGGGATGGGGAGGGGAAATAATCTCTGCTTGGCCAGGCCCCTGTGCTGACTTGGCCATGGTGGCCCCCGGCTACCCGGCATTCCCTCGGTGAGTAAAGGAGTGCTTGGTACACTGCCTCTGCTGTCCCACCCGCATACACATGCCACAGAGGAGTCACGGGGGGGGGCATGCTTCTCCTGAAGCTGCCCCACAGCCCACTAAAAACAGGATGCTGACCCAGGTGTGAACATCCAGTGGATGGAAAAAGCCGGCTGCCCTCCATGTAGCATTAGTCCCATCCTCCAAAAGCGAACAGTCCTGTGGCTGACAGCAGCATCACATGCGCGTGGGTTCGGCTGGCTCCTGCAGAACCCTAATCGCTTCCTACCGACTACAAAGCTGCTCCTTCTGTTTGGTTAGTGAATCCAAGCATAAAAGTGACATATGCCAAGCTAACCGTGAAAGAAAAACCTCATTAAGGCACCATTCCAGAAGGACTATTATAAAGGTGGCGCGAAGGGCAAACGGGAGGAATATATTTTCTCTAATCATTCAGGAAGGTGCTTACAAATTGCAGAAGCTTCTCAGTGTTGACTGCAGTTGATTTGGCTTCTGTAGATTCTTTAGGGAAGTTTACTGTTTTCCTAGGATGTTCCTTTTTGTGTTTTTTGGGGGAAGCCATCTATCAGGAAACTGAGGCACTGTAATTTGCTGTGGGCGATAAATCACATTCTATAAACAAACAGCACTACGGATGTGAGCTATATACACCCTGCAAACCAATCACAACGAGATTATGGGTAATTAATAAACAATTACTCAGTTTCTAGGTGTTTCCTCCTCTTTTGAGGCTTGCAAGCACACGGGCAGCGACGCCTGCTTAAAGTGGCTCTGCCCTCCTTGGAGGAACTACCTACCCACAATAAAACCCCAGATACGCCGTGTTGGGGCCCTTAGAGTTAATTAGAGATTTAATCTTGAAAAGGCTTTAATCATGCCCAAATCCTATTAACTTATAAGAGAGCTGCGATTACTACGCTCCTTTTTAAGATCATGACCCACTAATTTTAATTGCTGTCAGCCTGCTTTATTTATTTCGTTAAATTGCTGGTCACTCCATTCATGGCAACGAGAAGGAGGGTTTGGGGAGGGTGAGTCGATGAAACACAGGGAGCATCTTCATCCAGCCGCCTTCCAGATGGAGCAGCCGTGCGGCACACACCCCTCCTGTGGTGTGCGGTGGGTACTGTGTGTGAAGCGGCTTCGCTCCAGCATCCGTGGGATCTTTTTGGAATGCTTTTTGACATGAAAGCACAAAATAATACCCTTCATCCCCTAAGGATGCGGGTAAGGGTAGGTGTTACCTTCATCTCCTAACGAAGGCGGGAAGGATGAGGGCGAGACTTTCACGCCTGGGCTTAGCATCCGTGCCGGGAGGGCCGGCAGCAGCCCGCCCCACGGCATTCCCCCGCCCCAAACTCGGCTGCTGAGCCGGTGTTCTGTAACTTCCGCGGGGTCCGAGCACACGCAGGTGCGTACGGGCTGCGCTCGCCGGAGCCACCTAGTCGCGGAGCGGCTTCCGCGGGCCGGGGGTCGCGCCCTGGCCCGGCAGCCTGCGGGGGGTGGGAGGGCCAGCCCGGCCCGGAGGAGGTGCGGCGAGCCGCGCTGCCCACTAAGGCCGGGTTTGGGGGCGCCGAGCCGGCGTTGCTCCTCCTCCTTCCCCCCACCCTTCCCCGCCGCGGCGCTGGGCACGCTGCAGCGGCCACCCCGCACCGCCGGCGCGGCTCCGGCTCCCCCCGGCCGCCCCGCACCCATCATGGCTGCGTGCGCCGGGCCCCGCGCCCCCGTCCCCTCCTCCTCTTCCTCCTGCTGCTGCTGGGCGGTTGCGGGGCCAGCCTGCCCCCGGAGCCGCCGCCGCCGCCCCCCCGCCGCCGAGCTCCGAGCCCCAGCCCTTGCCCGAGTCGGCTCTGCAGAAGCCCACCGTGCTCCTGGCCATCATCGCCCGCAACTCTGCGCACACGCTGCCGCACTTCCTCGGCTGCATCGAGAGGCTGAGCTACCCCAAGGACAGGATCGCGCTCTGGTAAGGCTCCGCAGGGGTTCTGACCGAGCCCCGGCCCTCGGCGTCTATCTGCTGTCGGGGAGCCGCGGAGGGCCGTCCCGCAGCGCAGGTACCCAGGGCTCGGCGGGGAACGGTGGAGGGAAAGCGGCGGCAAACCCCCCTCCTCCTCCTCCTCCTCCTCCCAGCCTTTGGGGCCGGGAGCCGGCGTTGGGCTGCGGCGCGGCGGCGAAGAGCTCGCCCGCCCGGCCGAGGGGTCCGAGGGGGCTTTGCTGCTGCGCCGTGGCACGGAGATGAGGGGGTTTATTGTTTTTCCGAGCCAAGCTGGCCCGAATCCTGGGAATATTCACCGCCTTAGCCTGTGTCCAAATCCACAGCCACGAAAAACTCGCGGCTCGGCACGGAGAGCAGGGCTGGGAGCGTGGGGTTTGGTAAATACCGGGCTTTGTGGGGAGATAGGCTGGGCTTGCCAGGGCTGGAGAGCGGCCGTGCTGAGAAGGTGCCGGTGGGCATTGAAAAGGGGCATTGTTGGGAGGTTGGAGCCTGGGAGATGGACTCAAAGATGTATTCAGGCATCGCAGCATGGGGGCGGCTATGGCAGGGGAGGGAACGTGCGGCGGGATGGAGGAGTTAGGGTTGGGTTGGCCGAGTTGGGGACTGGGCAAGCCGCCTCTATTCCTAAAGGTGAAAGGAAAAAAAGAATAGGTTTTCCCTCTCAACCAGACACAGATGTTGGGAGGAACAGGAATTGCTTGGAATACCCCCCAACCCCCAAAAAATAATTTTAAGCGTGGTAATCACATAAAATAAGAAATGGTGCTATAGGTCCTGACCCAAAGCCTGCTGAAATCAGTGGGGAGAGGCCTGTTCACTTAAAGGGTCAGTCAGAGAGTTTGTGTGTGTGTGTGGGGGGAGGACCTCTTCTTTACATTAGATGTTTCTGTGCATGCTTCAGGAACGTGGTTGTTACTTGCCCTCAGGTCCTGCAGGTCTCTGCAGAAAATCAGTGGCTGGTACAATCACAGAATCCCCTGAGCTGGATGGGACCCGTGAGCATCACCAAGTCCAACTCCCAACTCCATACAGGGCCAGCCAAGTGCACTCCTCTCTCTTGCCTCTCCCCCGACTTTGAATTTGGGTGCACGAAGCAGGTGGTGCTGTCAGCCCGAATGTGACGTGCCACAGGACATGGTTGTGGAGCTACAAGCTGGTGTATGGCCAGGCTCATCCACATTGTAGGTCCATGGCTCTGCTATCGTTTGTATCAGCAGGAGCTGTGCTGGCTTGGATTTCATCTGGGCAGGTGTGTGTATGGGTGGGTGGGTGGGTGTTACCAGCCCCTGTGTGCAGACTGATTGAGCTATGCTTGGTGTTTATAAGACATACTGGGAGTTGGGAGTGCAGACCTGACTGCCAAAGCAGAGTGGATCCTGAAATGCTGCTCCCTGTAGAAGTGCAAAATGCCATGTTTGGTAGGGTTTGTTGGGGTTTGGGGTTTTTTTGGAGAAGTCCTGCAGTGCATTGCTTGCTTGGCCACACGACTTTTTTACTCTATTGCTTGCATTGTCCTTACTTTCCTTCAGGTCTCTGCAGAATTGTGGGAAAGCGTAGGGCTTGTTCCTGGGATAGCAGGGTGAGAGAACTTGTAAGAATCTGAGCATGTTTGAAGAGCAGCCCCCTGTTTTGTAAGAGGGGTGTGCGCTGACACAAGGGGTGGCTAAACTGAAAAATCTGTTGATAACATCAAGTTTTATAAGATGAGAATGACCAGAACGTGGTGGTGAAGGGGAAGGAAGTTCTGTGGATGCCCTGAGTGGTCCCAGAGAGCGAGCAGGACCTGCTGGGCAGCAGCTTGGTCCTCTTCCCTTCAGCTCCCCGGTAAGACTGGAGCTTTTTCAGAGCCGTGGGCATTCAGAACATGAAGGATGTACTGTGAGGAAGCTCATGGTATCTGTTGAGATTTGAGAACGAATGAAACAATCCATTTCTGGAGGTATTTTGGACTTTGTGCCTGACAACGTCCTTCCAACGGATAAATTCCAGGGTTTACCCATGTCCCTGTGCTGCTGCCTTACTGGGATGCCTTGGTGGGAAGGGCAGTGCAGTGGTGGCTGCCAGAGTCAGTGTTTTAAAATGACCAAATGCAGGTCTTGAGAATGGAAATCAAATCCACAGATCATCTCTGACTCCCCTGTGCTCTCTGTAGTGCTTGAGGGCTTAAATTCAAGGTGGGTTCTTTAGATGGATTTCTAGGGTGGAAGCTTTATGAGTGGTAGTAAAGATACACCAAGAGACGATGGGTTTGAGGCAGCCAGTGAAACAACTTCTTGTAGCTATGCTGGTTTTGGCTGGGTTTGAGTGAATGTGCTCAGATAGAATTATATTCTAGAGTTAATTATACCAGTAGCTGGTATGGGGCTGTGTTTTAGATTTGTGCTGGCAATGGTGCCGATGCCACAGGGACAGTTTGGTTCCTGCTGAGCAGTGCTTACACAGAGCTGTGTCCTCCTCTGCTCCTCACCCCAGCCCACCACCAGTGGGGTGCCTAAGGAGTTGTGAGGGGGACACCCCACTGACCCAAGGGATATCGCAGAATCACAGGGGTTGGAAGGGACCTCCAGAGCCCATGGGGTCCAAGCCCCTGCCAAAGCAGGGTCCCTAGGATAGGTCACACAGGGAGGTGTCCAGACAGGGCTGGAATAGCTCCAGAGAAGGAGACTCCACACCCCTGGGCAGCCTGTCCCAGAGCTCCCTCACCCTCACCAGGAAGAAGTTCTTCTGCATATTGGTGCGGAACTCCCTGTGCTCCAACTTGAGGCTGTTCTATCCCATACCGTATGACGTGCTCACCATGTAAAGCTGGGGGAAGAAGCAGGGAAGGGGGATGTTGGGTGTGATGGTGTTTGTTTTCCCAAGTTCCCGTTGCGTGTGATGGGAGCCTTGCTGTCCTGGGGGTGGCTGAGCCTGCCATGGGAAGGGGAGAATGATTTCCTTGTCTTGAAGTACCTACTGAACCATCTCTATCTCAGCCCAGGAGTTTGCTTACTCTTCCAGTTCTCTCCCACATCTTTCCATGGGGAGGCCGGGCAAGCAGCTGATGGGGCTGAGCCGCTGCTGGGGTTAAACCCTGACAGTGGCCGATATGCCTTAAACTCAGTCCTGAGCTAAAGCTGCGCGCTCCCAGTCTCGTGCTCCCTTCGTCCCTCTGGGCTGAACTCTGACGGTTTCCGTTGCTGGGGTTGGGAGCAGCGTGGGCAGGACGTGCTGGCTACTAACGACTCAAGCAGGCTGTTTGGTCTGGGGCCAGCTGGCATGGTGGAACCTGTGTCCCTTCGATGGAACGCTTCCCTCCTTTCGTCCTCTTCCCTTGAGGAGTCGGGAAGCTGCATCCTGACTGCCTCCTGGGGCTGGTCCTGGCCTGGGTTAACCCCAGACATCCTCGGGCACGGTGGGAAAGCTGACTGCTGGCTTTGTGTCCGAGACCTGGAAAGGGAGAGGGAAAGGGTGGTTCTTTATCTTGGGTAGCAGTGACCCAGAAATGACATAGTCAGCATGTCTCAGCCCTCTCTTGGGTGGTTTGGGAGTTGGGTGTTTTTATTGTTGTCACTGTTGGGAACATCAGCGGTGCTGACTGGTGGGGTTTTCTGATCCATCCAGGTACAGGTGAGGAGGGTGTCTGCCAGGTTCATCCTGGCTGTAGTGGGCAAAGTCAAAGCTTGTGTACTCAACAGTTTATTGTGCTGGTTTGCACCTTCCTCAGCCTCAGATTGCCTCATGGTACAGCAAAGGAAAAGTGTTCTTTGGTCTTGAAGTACCTGCTGGTTCATCATTGCAGCCATCTGCTCTCTGATCTTTCACTAACCTGGGGATTAAGCGCCTGCATAAATGAGGTGGTGCTTGGAAGCAGTAACTAAGTGCTTTTGTGCTTGGAAATCACAGGATCACTAGGTTGGAAAAGACCTTTGAGATCAAATCCAACCATACCTGTCCTCTGCTAAACTGTATCCCTGAGCACCTCATCTACCCTGTGCCTGCTTTGCTGCCATTCCAGCAGTGGTCACACGAGCAATGGGTGCAGTTGGTGGAAAGGTGGGATAAATCCCAGATGGGAGGCCAGAGGGTGTGCTGGAACTCTGGCCCCTGTGAGTGAACGGTTAAGACTTAAGAAGAGCCAGTTGTAGCTGCAAAGAGGAGCTGGTGAGATCAGTGTGGTAATTAACCTTCATAATTCCCTTCTTTAATCCAGAGCTATCTGATGGTACTCTCTGAGCTTTTCCTTACTCTTCAGCAGTTTACTTCTCAAATGTGAACATTTCTACGCAGAGGACCATTTCCAGTAAGATGCAGGGCTCCTTGGAAACCTTAGTGGGTGGGTTTTACTCCCTGGGAAGCGTTGACTTTCCGTGCTCTGTGCTGTCTGTCCTCACTTCTATTTATGCACTGAGGTGACTTTGGCCTTTGTGGTCAGCGTTAATCAGTGGAGAGTTCCTGTCTGCTGGCTCTGCTGCTGCTGCCCACTGATGTTCTGCAGCTATTTAATATCTCCTTACCTGTGCTGTGGCTTCCACAGGGCAATATTAAAGCAAAAATTTTGGAAATTAAACCGACTCTTCACTTGGTGTGTACTTTAAACTTGTGGGATTTAGTTTCCCATCCATATTTGCTTCTCATGTATTTATTATACAGCTTTAATAACATAGTTGTGAAGAGAGGCTGAGGGAAATGGGACCTTCACAGCCTTGGAGTTACAATTAAAGTGATGTTCCTGTCACACAAGATGTTGCATAGGGTCTTTTTTCCCCAAGAGGTTGCATTTAGAGGATTAACTTGTGTTTCAGGGATGGGTTGGCTGGGGCCCTGGGCAACCTTGTGTAGCTCCAGGCCTGGAGGTTGGTGGCCCTGCCTGTGGCAGGGGGTTGGAGATCTGTGATCCTTGGGGTCCCTTCCAGTCCAGACCAGTCTGTGATCCTATGATTCTATGACTGCAGGAGAAGAAAGAGTAGGAGTACTTCAGTATTCCTAGCTGGGGAAATTAGAGAAGAAAGGTTGAGTAACCTACGCAAAGTTCTTGACTTTATCACTGATGTTGACTCCTCTTTCTTGCTGAGGTCACTTTTACACTAAAATGCTGTAAATTTATGTAAGAAACAGAAAACCAGGGAAGGGTGATGAAATGATCCCATCCCAGTATCCATAATAGCTTTTTTCTTGTGTGTGTGTCCTTTGGGCCTGTCTCCTTCACCTCAGTCCTGGCAAACACGAGCAAATGACATCATTAAATGGTTCAGTAGAAACATCTGAAGGGAAGTCGAAAATTGCTGCTGTTGCCTTGCTGCAAACTGCATGGCAAGGCATAAACTTTGTGGTTCTGCAGAGGGACCTTGCAGGAAGCATCAGCAGCTTGCTGGCCGCTTGCTGGACAGCAGGAACTTTGTTATTTTTCCTACTGTCCTCACAAATTGCTGGATTCTGATGCCTTTTTAATGTCATTAAAGAGCATCTTGTCCTACACTTGATATTAGGGTGTACTAGACGTGAATGGGAATATTTACTGACCCCTGGAACCCTCAGCACAAGAAGGACATGGAGCTGTTGGAGTGGGTCCAGAGGAGGCCACAAGGATGATCTGAGGGCTGGAGCACCTCCCCTATGAAGAGAGGCTGAGGGAACTGGGCTGGTTCAGCCTGGAGAAGGCTGTGGGGAGACCTCCAAGCCCCTTCCAGTCCCTGAAGGGACTGAAGGAAAGCTGGGAAGGGCTGTTTGTAAGGGCATGGAATGACAGGACGAGGGGCGATGGGTTTAAACTAGAGCAGGGTGAATTTAGATGAGACCTTAGGAAGAAGCTCTTCACTCTGTGGTGGTGAGACACTGGCACAGGTTGCCCAGAGAGGCAGTGGAGGCCCCATCCCTGGAGACATTCAGGGTCAGGCTTGATAGGGCTCTGAGCAAGCTGCTCTAGTTCAAGGTGTCCCTGCTCACTGCAGGGGTGGGACTAGATGGCTTTTGAAGGTCCCTGCCCACCTAACTCAGCCTGTGATATTTGGGATCTTTCCTAAAATGAATGAGTAGCTCTCCAGGGGTAAGAGGATCGTACTGCAGAAGTGACATCTTGCTCTGCAGGAATTCCCTGAGACCATGGCATAACCCCTTGCCCTGAGACCATGGCATAACCCCTTGCCTGTGTTGGGTTATGTTACTGCTCTGAATCCCGTGCGCTGCACACCTCTGGAAACACAAGTGTTGCTTGTGGCTGCCGTGTTTTGGCACCCACGCTTTGTAGATGGGGCCCACCCCCTCACCCATTTGTCCATCACTGTGCAGCTGCCTACCTGGTGCCTTGTAAGGTGGGTCAGAGGTGTGTGCAGGGGCTGGGTGCTGATAAAATGATGTGTTGTCACGGGGAAACAGCGGGGCAGAGTTTGGTGTCGGAGTCGCTGGTTACTGTAAGCCTTTGGATCCTTGCAGAGGTCAGGGACAGATAGTTCTCAAGGCTTAGGTTTAATATGTACAAAGCAGGGGTAAAAAGACCCCCAGGGGTTCATTCCTGCCCGGAGCAGAGTCCTGCTTCATCCCTGACTTGTCACCTGGGGTTGGGATTCCTCATTCAGTCAAGGCTGCAGGCTGTCAAGGTTGTGTACTGCCACGTCTTCTGAAGCCTCTTCAAGCTGATGGGGGGAGGCAGGAGGTGTGTCAGGGGACCAGCTGCACCCGATGTGGGCTGGAAAGCGCCGGAGTTAATCTTTCCCTCTGACAAAATAACACAGAAACAGTGGTTTCATTTGCACATTCCTGGCATGCAAGCTCCTTAGCTTCTGGTGAGGCTGGAAGCAAGGACCAGTCAGTTTGGATCCAGGGGAAGACTCCCCAATTCCTGTGGTCATTCTCCTCTTCCAGGTCTGAAAGCCACCCTCCCTTCCGCAGTGCTCCTCCAACTGGGGTGTCCCAAGACTGATGTGTGGACATCCTGGAACAGCAAAGGTGCAGATTGTCTAGTTGCAGCCTCTGCTCAAAGGGGGCTCAGCTGAACTCAAAAGTTGGACTGAGGGTCTCCAGGGATGGAGACTCTGCAGCATCTGGGCAACCTGTTCCTGTAAGGTAGCCCCTGGTAAGGGAATTCATAGCAGCTGAGGGGTGAGTCTAGCAGGGTGGCTGACCTTTGGGATAAGGGCAAAACTTGCATGAAGTTGGCTGTTTCAGTTGGTTGGGTTTTTTTCCTTCCTCTTTTTTATGCTTCAGGAAAATTGAGCATGTTGGCCTTTCAGAAAGCTCTCAGCCGATGGGGCTCCTGAAGATCAGAAGCTCCTGAAGAAGAGCTCCCATGTGCCTGGGTACAGCTGGACTGTAGTTGGTTCCCAGGAAGTATGGCATGGGGCCCGCCGTTGGAGAGGGAAACAAGGTGTTGCTTGATGGACCAGCGAGGGGTAGCAGGACAGCTAGCCCTGCCGTTTGTCTTGCTAAGCCTTAGATTGAAGGGCATTTTTGGTCTTTTATGCAAAGCATCACAACACCTGCAGTTAGTTGGGTCCCCTGGGCCTGAAAGTCTTCATGTACTGGGTCAGGATTCTTTAAAAATAGATCCTATGGGACACATGGTGTGCAGAACATTGAGAGCTGCCCGTTGTTCTTTGGCTCTTGGCAGGGGGGACTCCCAAAACCATATGGGCTGCAGGGTAGGGAGAGGACCAAGGTGGCGCGGGTGCTGTCTGTCAGAACCTGGAATTTCCTTCCTGTGCAATGATGTCTCAGACTGAATATTATTTCAGTCTCTCTATCTGCATCTCATTTCCTTCACTTCAGTGCAGCAGCAGTGATGCTCATGGCCAAGGGTGGATTATGGCTAAATGGGTCCCATGTGCATCAAAACTTCAGGCTAAAGAAAGATGGGAATGCAAAGTTTGTTCTTGTTCTCTACAAGGTGGAGTTTTGGCCACCTCTTGCCCAAATGGCCAGCTCCTTCATCCAACACCAGGCACTGCTAAGAGACTTGTCAGGAAGGAATGAAAGGCCTTTTGTTTTTAAATGGAACTGCACGAGTCGAGTTGCTCCATTCAGTGCCTGAATCCAGTTTGTAATCGTAGAAACAATTTGGTTTGGTTGTGTGTGAGTCTCTGGCTATGTAGCTGGTGTCCTTGGACCAGAGTGCTTTTAGTTACTGTAGAATGACTCCAGTTTTCTTCCTGGGAAGTTAACAGGGGACCTAACAAACCCGTGGTCATTCAACAGCTGTCAGTGGCTCTGGTATGTGCTTGCAAATGGAGCTTAGTCACCCAAGTTTTCCAAGAACCACTCTGGTTTTGATAACATTGTGTATCAATGTTATCAATCATAACATTGTAGTTTGTTAATCCTCTTCTTGACTGATGTGGCACTTGTAAATACTTACTACCCTGTGACTGTACTGTCAGGGAAAACTTTTTCCGGGCCCCTCAGTTCAAGGACACAGAACTCCTTGAAAGAGCCCAGCACAGGACCACCAAGATGATGAAGGGAGTGGAACACATTCCTTATGAGGAGAGGCTGAGGGAGCTGGGGCTCTTCAGCTTGGAGGAGATTGAGGGGTGACCTTATTAATGTTTATAAATATGTAAAGGACAAGAGTCAGGAGGATGGAGCCAGGCTCTTCTCAGGGATGGCAGCGACAGGACAAGGGGCAGCGGGTGCAGCTGGAGCAGAGGAAGTTCCATGGGAATGTCAGGAGGAACTTTGTCACAGTGAGGGTGACAGAGCTCTGGGACAGGCTGCCCAGAGAGGCTGTGGAGTCTCCTTCTCTGGAGACATTCAAACCCAGCTGGATGTGTTCCTGTGGGATTGAGTCTGGGTGATCCTGCTCTGGCAGGGGGTTGGACTAGATGGTCTTTTGAGGTCCCTTCCAACTCCCAATGTTCTGTGATTCTGTGGAAAAAGCGTGAAAGCTTCTAGTGTTGTTTTAAGATGGGAATAAGCTTTTACCAAAGCCTGTTCTCAGTCCTTGCCGGGGAACTCTTAAAACACCAACCCTGCTGGAGGTGTCTGTCAGCTTTGGTGTTATTCCTGATGCCCAGGGGATTGTGACCCCTGGCAGTGAGCAGGTTTCTGTTCCCCTTTCACTCAGTCTGTGTGCACTGATAGGAATGACACGCCTCTTCCAAGCAAGGTCAGAACACCTTAAGTTGGAGCCAGGGCCCTGGGGTTCACAAGGACCTGAATTCATGCTGAAGCAGAAGCTGGTGGGAGTCCATGCAAACCAGGGTGCCGCAGTAGGGCCCCTATAAGCTCCTTCATGTTGATTTTGTAAGGGTTCAACTCCAGTAGGGGTTGATTATTTGTTTTTAAATTATATTCCCCCCCACTTGTACGGAGGAAAAATACCGTTTTTATCTATGCTTTTCCCTCCCCCAGACTGGGTACAGGCTTCCCTTGATTCTAAAAGGATTGTCTGCTTGGTTTTGCTCAGTGATCCCTCAGCAGAGGGAGGGTTATGCATGGCTGCAGTCTGCTCTGAATTTTGCCTGGGTTGCCTTTAAGGACCAAGTGTCAATGTCTCTCCCTAAGCTTATAGCAGGTGCTTATCTCCTCAGTTAGCAGATCAGTCTCCCTACTTGCTCAACAGCTGCTCTTAAAACAGATGCTGCATTGTGCTCTTGGGGGTTGAGTAGAGATTTAAGGCTGTGGTTGGATTTATTTCCTCAGTGTTTTCAGTCATTCTTGTCCTTAGGAACTTAGGTGCCTAGGAAAATTGGGAGGAGAAGGCTGTCTTCCAGCATTCCTCCTTCAAACTGCTGATTGCAACGTGGAAGTTAAACTGCCAGATGCAAATCCTTTGGTTTATCTTGTTGGTTTTCCTGTAAGCAAGTTCCCTGGCGCTTAAGTAAGACGGTGGCAAGTCCTTGGAACAGGTTAACAGGGAAGCATGAGCTTCATACAACTGGGAGAGGCTGTGGGTGACTTTCTCTGTTCCTATGGCTTATGTCTAGGAGGTAGAGAGGAACCTGGCATCGCTTTGCAGCCGGACTCTTCCCCCTCCTTTAACCATCGGCACATCCCAGCTTAGGCGGGGACGCAGGGCTGTTGTTATCTTTGCACTGGAAAGACAAACAGACACATCTAAGCGAGAGTAAAACCTCGCTGGAGAGAAGCCTCTGGTTTGATGTTGGTGCGGAGAGGCCGGGCGTGTGGCCGTGCCCCTGGCTGCACGGTGGGGTGGCAGGGAGTTAGCCGCGCTCCTGGATGCAGTGCTGTGCTGTCCTTGCCTGCTCCGGCTTGCTGCCTGCCAGAGGGACGAGCCTTCTCTGGGCAGCCGCATCTCCCAGCTGCGCACACTGGGAGAAGATAAAGGCTGCCGCAGTGCCACAGCCCGTGGAGAGGAGCAATGGAGGCCGGGCTGGCCTGCTGATTCTGGGCCTGGTCGCAGTGCCAGCGTAGTGTGAAATCCCAGGATCCAGAGACTTAGCTGCGGGTTTGTGGAGCTGCAATGTGAGGTGCCTATTAATGCGATTAAGCCCCCTTTTTATTGAGTTCTGAGGGGTGTCCTTCTGAAAATTCTTCTTAAATGAATAGCCTCCGTTCCCGTAGTCCAGCCAGAAGTGATAATTGACCCCATGGCTCAAGAAGGCAGCAACTGAAAGACAGAAAGCCAAGCAAAAAGCACAGCAGTGTGTCTGCAGGTCACTGCACTAGAACAGCGAGACTCCTAACAAGAAAAAAAGATGTATCAGAAGACAGAAAGTCAGGGAGGGATCTGTATTTTTTCCTTTGACACACAATAGAAGCCATGCTAGTTCTCGTTTCTGGTAACTATGGGGTTAAAATGAGTCCTGGTGTCTTCAGGATCTGATGGCCTGCATTTTATTTCTCCTTAATCCTTGCCTAGAACTGGCTAGAATTACTGGTAAGGACTGGGAAAAGGGGGAGTGAAGTGCCTGCTTTATTACTGGATTCACCAAGGCTTAGTGTAGCATTGCTGTGTTATTGATATTGTATTGCTTGGTATTGAACAAGGATCCTGAAACCCATGCTACAGGGAAGGAGGAACAGCTGGAAAGGTGGATAAACTATAAACTCCAACCAAATCCTGGTCTGAGGGTCCCGACTTGCTGCTGGATTTTATGAGCAATAACCTCTCTACTCCTTGTAGCATGGCACTTGTCAATGCAGTGTGTTCTTTTTCACATGGGTCTAACAGTTAAACATGAGGCTGGTGTTGGAGCAGCTGCAAATCCTGTAAAGCCCAGCAAGAGGAGGGTGATGCCAGTGGGCAGCAGTGTGGGCTGTTCTGATATGTACCTATGATCCTGGTGTGCCATAGCAGGAGGTTAGCCTTCAGGTTTTGAAATGTAAATACCCAGGGACCTGTTTTACTGATGGGTTGCAGTGGCTGGTAATTATCAGGGAAGGGATCCCTAACTATGTGAGGGTTTGAACAAGACATTGAGAGCTCCAGTTCTTTCTGACCTGCGGGGATCCCACAGATGAGAACAGGGGAGCTGTGTAGTATTATCTTCTGTAGAGCAATCCCCTGGATTGAACTGGGGTCTTTGGGGGGTTGTGGTTAGAAATCTGAGTTTGTAGCTGGATTCTGTACGGCCAGCAGAGTTGGGAAGAAGGTCAGTGTTGACTTGGGTGCCTGGCATTTTATTCTCCGTTAGCGTATGCATGGGGTTCTGGTAATGCTTTTCCTAGTGCCAATGTCTGGAACAGTATAGCTGCTATGGTTTGGCTTGGCTCTGTCGTCTTTGGGGCCTTCAGATGGAGGTGGGATGTTGGTAGAGGTGAATTCCTTCTGTTCTCCTTAGGTGTATGGAACAGCTTGGCTCAGCATTAGGTTTGGGGAGTTTCAAGCTGCTGTGAGCTGAGATACGAGCAGATCATTCAGGTCCCAGAGGTTTAGGAAGAGGTTTGATGCTGAGAGAAGCCAAGCACAGCATGCTGCTTGTGCTGTTGGTGGGTACTCTGTTCGTACTGCCTCTACGAATGAGGATGAAGAGTGCAAAGGTGCCAGAGCCTGAAGATGTTTGCTAGAGCCCACGACATGAGGAAGAGGCCAGGGGCTGATGTGGGCTTAGACCTGATGTTGTGTTCACAAAGTAAAAGGCTTGAAATTTCCCTGGGCAATGAAATGGGCAGCCCTGGTAACCCTAAGGAAGAGCCACCAGCAGAACCAGTCCTTGGTGTTCCTGAGCAAGGAACAACAGAGTAGCAGAGCAGTGCCACGCTCGCTTTTCCCAGTCTTGTGTTGTTAGATTTGACTCACTCACATAGATCAGTTTGTGGATGCTGCTGGTGGTTGCTTGGAGTGCTATGTGCTGCTGCTTTGGAAGGAACGAGGTTCTGGATGGAGTTTCCATTGAGCTGTCTCTGAGATAACCGTCCCTGGGGTTCTGGAGGAGCCTAGCTAGCCTCTTCTGAATATGTTGGCAGAGAATAATAAATGCTTTTTTTTTCTTCAAATATTTTGTTCCTCCAGCTCTGGCTGTCAGAGCCTTTGGTTACACTCAGTCTTCAAAATGCTGATCTGAAATGAGTTCAGTGTGTTCATTTCACTAGACTGAAATGTCACTGCTGCTAAATACCTCCTCTTAGCTTATGAGGTTGGGTTTTTTTTTTAATTGCATTTTTTTACTTAAAGTGGGATTTAAATACCAATGATCATTGTGAAGTCACGGACTGGGCTCACAATACACTTTTAATCTCTCCCAGCACACTCTTCCCCATCCCTGTCCCTGCTTTATTCCTCACACAAACAAGTTATTTGTGGCTCCCACAAACTGTCTTGTCAATGAGTTGTTATTTCAGAGGGGTGAGCTCATAGCTGTCTGCTGGCAGAGCTCCGCTCTGACTTCAGACACGCTCTGGCTCTTGCCAGGAGTTTTTGCCTAACACCTGAGCCTTGAAGGAACCTCTGTTCTACAGAACGAGAGTCGAACTGCCATCAGTGGTGTGTCCAGCAGCTTTGACTATGAACATCACGTCTGTCTTTTTGGATGAGCCCCTCTTTATATGTGGGATGGAAACTTAAGGGGAGGAGGATATGTGCTCAGAGGCAGAGCAGGGTAAGGAAAAGAGCCATTTCTTCTGTACACTCAGCAAACTGCAGCAGCACGGTGGTGGTACCTGTGGAGAGCTTCAGGTTTGCTGTGTTGTCAGCTGCGAGTTGCAGCCTTTGCTGCTGCTCTCCAGTAACCAACTGCATCCTTATCTGAATGCAGAGGGCTGCCCAGCCGCCACAGAGCCGGCGGATCTGAATCACACCCGGTCACAGGCATCACTCCAGTGCGTCGCAGAGGAGGAACATGGTTCAAGTCTCTCTCCATGATCTTTCATCTCTCCAGCAGAGTGAGGCTGGGAGGGGAAAGCGGTTGCGTGTTGCATCGAACAGGAGCAAATCTGACCCGCTCCTGTTGCTGCTGCTGCAGGGTACGTGGCCAAGTTGGTTACTACACATAACACTTTTGGGACAGCCCATGGGTAAAGCGAAACAGCTGGTTATAACAGCTGGGGCACACAGCCAGATCCAAACTCAACTTTTTCTGCTCTGGAATATGTGTTTCTTCCAGATCTACTGAAATGATGATGCCGATGGAGCTAAATCTGACAGCAGTTAGGAATATGCTTGGAAGGAACCAACTAAGGAGCCAAAGAAGCTGTGATTTCAGCTTGTTAGATCCTGTACCAGGTTATGTGATCTGAATAGTTAATGAAACAGTTTAAAACTGAAGTCTGACCCAGCTGTTAAAGGGCAGAAACAGTTTGTGCTGAAATGGTTCCTGGGGTGTCATGGTGTGCCACGGGTCTCAGGCTTGGAGCCTGAGCAGCGAGGGCTGCTAACTGAAAGCATCCTTGGAAACCTCTGTTATCTGGTCTCCCAGGCAGCCTCTGAGAAGCTGGCAGACGGTTGAGGGAGCAGAAGGATTTCTCCAATGAGACAGAGCTAGCCTCAGTTTTTCCATGAGGAACTAAACCGATTGCCTTTATTTATTTAAGAAATCCCTCCAGTGGCCAGTTACTTAAACGACACGTTTGCTGACAGCAGCTGATCTTGCACATCAGCCGCTGGTGTTGTGTGGGTTTGGAATGAAACTCTGGATGGCTCCTTTGAAGGGCTTTTGAAAAGGGGCCTGATGGAGTTTCAGGTGGAAACCAGAGGGGAAAAAGAAAGGGTGGGTGGGTTTGTTGAGTGGCAAGCAGGTAATGGTGAAATCTTTTTAATTACTTTTGGAGACATTAAGTGATGCCTTGTCCCTTGTATGTAGTTGATAAGGTTAAATGATCTGTTGAACACCTTTGAGTGTAAGTTCTAAGAAACTTAATACCTCAAGAAAGTAAATTGAAATAAGCAGTTAGGTTTCAGTTTGTCTTCTTACACATTGCATCTATGTAAAACCCAGTCTCCAAAGACAGCCTGTGTTGCTTTATATGAAGTGGACACATATCTTTTGTAATATATGAAAAGAGTTGTTGCATGCTATCTACGATTCACTGCTGTAGTAGTTGGATCGTGGTTGGGATGTGGATGTTTATTGCTGACAGACAGAGAACCTGGGACCACATTCCTGTGAGCCCAGCTGAGGGATTGCGGGTTCAGTCACTTTCTTCTCTTCTCTTTCATCCCATCACATATCAGGTATTCCAAAAATCCAGTTTACCAGCCTTTGAAACTGCCTCAAAGCCCCGAGGAGCTCAAATATCCAGGCGTAGGAACGCGGCTGGACAAGTGTTGGGGTGCGTGCGAGGGCTGTCTGGGTCAGGGCTGGAATAGTGGAGCCTAATGCCTGCAAGATGTGTGTGGGAGTCTGTGCTGAGCTTAGGAAGCACTTTTATCTTCTGCCCTTGGTCCACTGGAAACAGCACATGTAAGAACCACGGGCTGCAAAATAAGGGAACACGTGTAATTTATGGGGCTTGCAATTACCCGGCCAATTTAGTAGGAAGCAGCAGCAGAGACTTGAGTGAGTGCTCGTTTCCTCTCTTTGTTTACATCCAGGCAGCAAAGAGGGGAAAAATTAGCTATCCTCAGACTGTGCATGTGTGGTTGGATTAAACCTCATGTTGTTAAAATGAATGGTGTGTTTAGCACACTCACTGATGTAGCCTTCAGTCCTCTGCTCCCCGTGACATCGGCACCTCTCCTGTGACGTGTTCCAAAACCTGTGGGGAGAGCAGACCAGCTGAAGTGAGACTTGTGATGCCATGATCCCATACTTCTGTTGAAGTGTCACTCTGTTTCCATGATCCCTCTTCCTCAGTTGGGGATGAGCAATCCTACAGCATTGCTTAGAGAAGGCTGCTGAGCTATTAGCTAGGAAAATTAGAGACACATTGAGAACTGAGAACTGTGTTTCTTTCTCTTCAGAGCTAAGCCAGCCATCAGCATAGCACCAGTTTTCCATCACTTGGAGTCCAGAGTTGGTCTTATTCCAAGAGAAAATGTGTTCTGGCTCTGGCATCTGTAGTACAGATGTGTGCTTGCTGAAGAGTAGCCCTGTGTCCCACACACGTGTGGCCGTGCCTCCTTCCATATGACAACCGTGTGGATTGCTGGGCCTGAGAGCAGCACAGGACATCACAACCCAAAGAGATGCAGCCTCAGAAATTTTATCTAGCCCGAATTATTTGGAATTGAGAAGTAGAAAAGCCTGCATGCAGCTCTGTTGAGGTGGCTGACAGCACAGTGTTAGGCCAGAGGACCGTGTTATTCTGCTGTTTGTGGGAGATGACAGAAAAATGTGGGGGTTTTGCCGTGTGGATGCTGAGTTAGGAAGGGAAAACACAGGTTCAGCTGTCTGTTTTGAAAACTGGCTTCAAATTTGAAGCATGTCCTTCAAAGCACAGAAAGATCACAGGATGTGAGGAGTTGGAAGGGACCTCAAAAGATCATCCAGTCCAACCCCCCTCCAGAGCAGGATCACCCAGACTAAATCCCATAGGAACGCGTGCAGATGGGTTTGGATGTCTCCAGAGAAGGAGACTCCACAGCCTCTCTGGGCAGCCTGTCCCAGAGCTCTGTCACCCTCACTGTGACAAAGTTCCTCCTGACATTCCCATGGAACTTCCTCTGCTCCAGCTGCACCCACTGCCCCTTGTCCTGTCGCTGCCATCCCTGAGAAGAGCCTGGCTCCATCCTCCTGACTCTCGCCCTTTACCTGTTGATAAACATAATAAGGTCACCCCTCAGTCTCCTCCAGGCTAAAGAGCCCCAGCTCCCTCAGCCTCTCCTCATAAGGAAGGTGTCCCACTCTCTTCATCTTCCTGGGGGTCCTGTGCTGGGCTCTTTCAAGGAGTTCTGTGTCCTCCTTGTACTGAGGGGCCCAGAACTGGACCCAGTATTCCAGGTGTGGTCTCACTAGGGCAGAGCAGAGGGGGAGAAGGACCCCTCCTGACC
This sequence comes from Hypotaenidia okinawae, assembly GCA_027925045.1. Classification (NCBI taxonomy): domain Eukaryota; kingdom Metazoa; phylum Chordata; class Aves; order Gruiformes; family Rallidae; genus Hypotaenidia; species Hypotaenidia okinawae. The sequence goes on along the minus strand of BSDF01000009.1, from coordinate 2,914,006 downwards.
TCCTAACCACACCCTTTCTAATACACCCCAGGATGCCATCGGCCTTCTTAGCCAGGAGGGCACATTGCTGGGTCATGGTCATCCTGCTTTAAGGTGGAAGGCAGTTAACGGCCTGCCTGGGAATCGCAGCGCTCTGCAATCCAGCCCCTTCTGCCTGTGAGGCCAGAGCTGGGGGAACATCACCACGTCAGCAAAGCAAGCAGTCTGTGGGGTGAAGAGCTAGATGGACTGGGGTCTGGTTTTGAGACACTACAACAATACAAAGTGATGTTTGGCACTGGGGGGTTGGAGTCAGTCTCAGCTCCTGGGTAGAGTTCATCCTCTTGTTTATTACAAGGGTGTGCAAGGCCTTGCTAATCCTGGAGATGTTTGGGGGTTCTGTTAGTTGGTGGCTTTGTCTTTCTTCCTCTAGTACAAGTGCTTCACTCACTGCTTTAAAAACATTACCTAGAACCACATCTCCAAAAACCCAGGACTGTTACTTTCCTCAGTGAAGGCAAAATATTTTCTCAGGAAGAGTTTTGCTGCAGAGTTTGTGAGAGTTTCCTAAAAGCAAGCTGGAGGAGAAGTTGTTTGGGATTGCCATGGCCACAAATTTATCACTACTCTGACAAATGCTCTGTGAACGTGTTAAGTAAACTGCTCTACAGAGGCTGACTATCTCTAGTTTACTTCAGCATGTGTTTTGGAAGGAGTGTAGGGTTGTTTGACCATTCCCAGCCCCACACCCACTCCTTTTCTGTTTTTCACTTGTGAAACCCCATTAATCTCTTCACTTTTGTTGCCCTCTCTGTAAAATGAAGCCATAACGCAGTGCTTGGTGAGCTTGAGACCTTTGCTATGAATTTTGGGGGCCTCTGGGCATGCCCTTTCACCCCTCTGATTCACACCGCCTAATTCCCAGAGGTGGCCTGAAGATGAGGATGCTTCCACATTCAAAGTGCAAATGCTGTAAAAGCTGTCTCTGGTAGAAACCCACAAGGTTTTAATTGAGAAATTGCTAATTTCATGCTAGCAAAGTGTTGTTGGTTGGTTCCCTCCTCCCTCCTTCATTCAGAACCCTCTTAGCAGATGAGGTATTACCACCTTTTCAGCTGTTTCTTCATCTGAAGTGTGATGGACAAAATTCTGGAGGACATCCAGGAAAACTCTCTACTTCACATGCAAAGGTTGAATATTTGTATATTTTCCTCCTGCTTGGCTGCTGTGGTTGTTTTTCTAATCCTTTAATTAGGTATAAAGTATTTCCAGCCCTTTGCCAGTGAACATGACATCATCCCTTTATTTTGAAGCACTCTATCATTCCGTGCAATTTGGAGAATCTCCCATTTTTCCAGTGTAACTGGCTACTGGAGAAAGGTTAGGCCAAAATTATGAAGTCTGAAGTTCCATGCTGGCTTTGGCAAAGTCTAACTCTAAACTAACTTGCTGATGACTAAGCTTTAGCTTAACGACGGTGAAAGCAAGATCTGTGCCAAGCCAAGCCTGTGCTGTTGAGAAGACAACACAAGCCACGCTGTTTGTTTGCTATGAATTTGCAGTAGATCAAGAGAAACATACACCCTGATGTTGTTAGATACTGTGTGGGACTGATGATCTTCATCTTGTGGTTATGCTGTTAAACTGTGTTTATTCTGGGAGGGTGAGTGAGCTGGGGCTGTTCAGCCTGGAGAAAAGAAGCCTGAGAGGGGATCTGATCAGTGTTTATCAATAGCTGAAGGGTGGGACACAGGGGGACATGGGCAGCCCCTTCTCAGTGTCTGTGGGGACAGGACAAGGGGTGATGGCCTCAAGCTGGAGCACAGGGAGTTCAGCACCAATATGGGATGAATTTCTTCCTGGTGAGGGTGAGGGAGCCCTGGGACAGGCTGCCCAGGGGGTGTGGAGTCTCCTTCTCTGGAGAGATTCCAGCCCTGTCTGGACGCCTCCCTGTGTGACCTGTCCTAGGGACCCTGCTTTGGCAGGGGGTTGGACCTGATGATCTCTGGAGCTCCCTTCCAACCCCTGTGATCACCGATCACCAGGGTGGAAAGAGGTTCCCATGCATAAACAATGAGGAAAAACATATTTCAATTGTTAGAACTGCTTTTGCCTTTGCAAGGTGAGCTCGGAGCTGGGTCTGGGGCTCTGAGGCTTTAAACTGGGCAGCACCCTCTGTGTGAGGGCACAGCAGGGTGGGCCCTGTGCTTGACAACGATGCTCTGCGCTTTGACAGTGGTGCTGGGATTTCTCCATATGCCTAATGATCTGTTCACCTGGAACATGCTCCTGCCACAGCCCTCTCCGTGCCCAGACAGTGAGTCCTTTCATGAAGGAGAAGTGCAGAGTCATATTTCTGAGTGCAGATTGGCCAGGGGATTTATTTGTAGTGTAGGCTTGGCCAAGCTAATCCCTCTCAACAGCAGAGAACTGCAGAGCTGGAAGAGGGAAGGTGTGTATGCTGCCAGTGGGCAGAGGAGCTGAGGGCCGGTGCAGGGCAGGTTACACAGAGAGCCAAGAGATCTTCAGCCAAACATTGAGCGTCCTCCCCTTTGTTTTGGCTTTTTTCATGATGAGACACTTCCTGGTGAGATGGTGCAACAGAAACTCAATAGTTTGCTCTTGGCTTATTGGCCTGCATGGCCCAGGAGTGCTAAGAAGAATTCCAGTCCTTGGGAAGTCGGTGGGATACATCCCATGGTGGTGTTGCCACTGGGGGAGACTCTCCGGTCAGGCTGTGGTGCTCGGGCAGTCCTGAGCCCAGGATGGCAGCTGGGGCCAGGCTTTCTTCCTCCTGATAGCCCCCTTTTCCAAGCCTTTGTGGGCAAAGCCAGACTGTTGCTTCTGGTGGAATGGATGGGTACCTGTGGGGCAGGTGTGTGTCTCAGCTTCTTCTCCCTCCGTGCAGGTGTTGATCTGGGGAGCTTTCTCAGGGGTTGCCGAAAAGCATGAGGTCCTTCATTAAGCTGCACAGGTTTCATAGAGGGCAGTGTACCACCTACACAGATGGTGTTTCACAAGCTGTTCCTCCCTGACTGTGTTCCTGAATCCTCCAAGTCTCCCAAACTGGCTGAACTGGGAGGTATCTCTTAGCATTTGGGCCACATTTTTCAGAAGTCACCGCACACACACGCAGTGTTTCCCTGTCGAGGTTCTCTTTGTGATGTGTCTGTGCACCTGAGTATGTGGGCAGGTAGCAGCTTGTTGGAGGGCTTGGTGCTGCTCTTCTGTTGACAGTCCTACTCAGCCCGCAGCGACAGCGGAGCCGTTCCTGGTCCCACGGAGAGGCGCAGGGTCTGGGTGGAAATCAGCCCCAAGTGCAGAGCTGACTTCACACGGATACATTGGGGTGGGAACCCCATTGCCCGGTCTGCATGGGGGCTTTGTTGAAAGACAACTAGTAAAAAGTAGTGCCTCTGCTGTAGAGCAGCCTCAGTTTGTTTAAACCAGGCTAGAGGCTCACCAAGTGATGGGAGGTATGTCCTGCAGAAGTCTGTCCTTTCAGCTCGGGGGCATGGGGACTTGCCTGGCTGCTTCCCTCACGGCTCCTTCATTCATAATTGCTGGGGTGTGTTCCTTGCCCTCCCGATTATCAGCTTGAACCCTGCACAGCATTCGCAGAAGCTCTGCAGGATGCTGAGAGCAGTCTGCTCAGCTCCTCTTAGTCCCACCTGCCAGTTGGGTTTCATGAGCCAGCAGTTTGGTCACACTGACATTTCACCCATGCTTTCAAGGGCAGGAAATCTGCTTTGAAAATGAGTGCAGCCCGGGGACTTAACGTGTGTGAGAGTGTCTGCACCTGCTTGGGGGGAAGGCTTACGCTTCTGGGAAGATAAATGAAGATTGTGAATAGAGGGAATGGCTTTCCTCAAACCTCAGAAGGCCAATGAGCTGTAACCTGACAGCCACTGAGGGTGAAGGAAAGAGATCCCCTGTGTATTTCAGCGATGTCCACAACAAGCTGTGTGTGGAGGTTGGAAGTTCCAGGGAGTCTCCTACTGGTGTCAGGAATATTAAATACCATCGATTTTTTTCAGTGACTGCTTAACTTTGAGCATCTTCTGCCCTTCTAAGCATACCTATTTTTCCTCTCTCCGGAGAGAAGATGTTTCTGGGGAGCCACATAAGCTTGGGGACTTTGCTTGTAGGAGGAACAGTTTATGGCTGCCTCTTCCATTTCTTTTGTGGTTCTTCCCTACTTTGAAGCAGACCTCTTTTCCAAATGCTAAATCTGGGTTTCACCTCAGCAAACGCCGCTAACTAGCACTCGCTGAGTTCTTCCTCTGTCCAACTCTGGTTTCAGGTGCAAGTCATTGTGTCCTTGCTTTGTATTTCCTATAGCCTCAAAGAAAAGCTGCTGGAAAGCCTTTGGGAAGAACATCTTGCTGCATACTAGCTAAGGTTTCACATGACAGTGTCAGCTATTGTGTAAAACTCCAGTGTCCCACAAAACATCCTACTGGTTTCCACATCTCAGAGCACATTCTCAACTAGTAAAGAAACCTGAATTTTCCTTGGCTCCAGAACTAGCTTGGTGTGGTTCTTATTGCTGCTTGAACTCCTCCTGATTAGTGACATGATTTAAATATTGTCAGCCCACAACATTTAAATCATTTAAATATTTAAAGCCCACTTGTCAGCCCACACTGGACAAGTGACCCCAAATATTTGTAGCCATTTAATTGTACAGTATTTGCATTTGTCCTGGTTTCAGTCAGGATAGAGTTAACTTCATTTGTAGCAGCTTCTACATGTCTTAAAATTACTTTGATTGAGTCTCATAGGATACAATTAGAGTGAAAATCCATTTGTAATGTAAAGGCAATTGTATGTCACGTTTTTAAGTCAAGTGTTCCTGAAAATGGCTTGTCTGGAAAGGTGTATTCTTAAACACTTTGGAAGATGGGGCCCTGGGCAACCTTGTGTAGGTCCAGGCCTGGAGGTTGGTGTCCCTGCTTGTGGCAGGGGGTTGGAGCTGTGTGATCCTTGCGGGTCCCTTCCAACCCAGACCAGTCTGTGACACAGAGCACACCTCGCTCAGCACATAACTTGGTTATGTTCAGCTGATCCTGTACCCTTCAGATTGGCCTCATCCCAAGATAAGTAGTCTGTCATTTTTGACCTGCTCCAAAGGAAAGGCAGCCTGTCGATCCGTACCAGCACTCACTGTGTGCTCACTCACAGGGCGTAGTTATACCTTTGGGGGGAGGAGGGGGCTGAAAAAAGAGTATATAAAAAAACTAAGGCACCCACTGGAATGAGTTAGGTCTTGTAGTTGTGCGTGGCTGGGTTCTGATGGAGAAGAAGGGGCTGCAGGGGTGGCTGCTGCAAGGAGCAGCCAGAAGCTCTCTGCAGGCCCCACAGAGCAAACACCAGCTGGCTCAAGGCCGGAGTCGCTGCTGACCAAGGCCGAGCCCATCAGCGATGGTCACAGCGCCTCTGGGAACCACAGTGAGGAGAAAAACCTGCCAGCAGCTGCTTTGTGCCCCAGAGAAGGGAGTGAGGAGGTGTGAGGAGCTGTGCAGGCACCAAGGGCAGGGAAGGGGGGAGGAGGTGCCCCAGGTGCTGGAGAGAAAAATGCCCCTGGAGAAACGCCCCATGGTGGAGCGGGTGTCTGTTCCGCCCGTGACACTGACTGCGGAATGATCTCCACTCATTCCACACTCACTGACCTTGTCTCCACTCCTGAGCCTTTCAATGTCTATTTTCTTCCCTGTCCAGCTGAAAAGGGCAGTGACAGAGTGGCTTTGGTGGCTGTGTGGCCTCCAGCCAGGGCCAAACCACCACAGGTCTGCTTTTCTGTGTCTAGTAGTCCGTGGTCTAGGTTGTCTTTCTGGAGTGCCTTGCACTCATCCTTCTGCCGGCTTGGTACAGAGACTGAGAGCCTTTCAGATGTTTCTATTTCAGGGGACCCTTGGTAATGTGGGATGGGCCCATATTCAATGTGCCTGTTGAAACATCAGTGGTACAGAGCACCTACATTTGAGCAGATTCTGCCCTTTAAACCCTATCCATTTTTGGTTACCAGAGCCAAGAATATTTCTAAATCCCAGTGTTCCTTCCCAGTAGCTTACACGCTTGTGTTAATCCTGAACAGCTGCACTAGGGGTGTCTCAGTGTTGGTGGGAACAAGCTATCCATCCCTTCAAGAGTTACAGAACCATTGCAAGTAATTCCTTGTTTGAGCAAATTGATTTCAGAGGTCAGGCACGGCCCTGGTTCTGTGCATACGCCACTTCCTGGGCTTTCCTTGGGGGAGTTGTTCCACGAAGCCAAGTCTGCTTGGAAATATTCACAGGGCCAGATGCAGATTTAATTCTTTTTCCTTTCTTTTGAAGCTTTCTCTGCAGTGAGGCGAACACAGGGAGAACTCAAAGGAGACGGCGAGGAGAACTCGGGATTGAAGTGGCAGGAATCTCCTTTGCCCTTGGGTAGATGTCAGAGAAGCTGTCAACCTTGGATTTTTTTGATTGTTGGCACCAGGCAGCCACAAACAACCTGATTTTTTGAGGAGATCTTGATTCCTCCCTTGTGTCTGTGCCCACTGGGCTTAAGCACGTACCTGTCACAGTACTGTGTTATCAGAGACAGGCTGAGGGTCTTGGGGAGCGAGACACAAGAGAGCGAGAGACTTCTTGAGGTAGCACAGCAAGAGCAGAGATCCTGGTGTGTACAGATGTACGTACACACATACATACATCTGTGAATCATTCTCTTGCTTGGGCTTGGAAGATCATTGGAGGCTTTAGAACCGCTGCTGCTGCCAGCAAAATCCATTATGTGCAAGCTGCTGAAGGGCACGGGGAATGAGTTTGAGGCGAGACTCAAGTGTATTTGCTGCATTCCTGTGCTGTGAGGTCCCGTTCTTGTACGGCTGCCCAGCCTGCAGAGGGTCCCTGCTCCTGTTACTGGCTCCACGCAGCTCCCTGCCACTGACCTGGGCTCCAACAGCCTCTCTGCTGGGAGCAGATGTCTTAAACCCAAGTGAAAATAATTTAAAAAATACAAAAAAAGGTATTTCCAGAAGCATCCTTAACAAAGGGAAACCCTAGAACATGTGCCAAGTCCCTGGGAAGCCAAAAAGTCTCATGCATACGTTAAAGACTTTAGCAACTTGTTTAAATGCTTTAACAGTTGTTTGAACTTGGGCCTGGATGTTGAGGCCTTATTAATGAAGTGCCTGAGCATAATTGTGCTAAAATAAGTGGTGTCAGGGAGGATTTCTCAGCCTCTGACCCGCGTCGTCGTGAGCCAGCTCAGCGGTCTCTCATTGTGAGTCATCCATCCTCTGCTCCGAACCTCTGGGATCTGAGGTATTGGGTCTTGGATTGATAGATGCAAAGTAGGGCTGGTAGTCCAGGGAGCAGCACAGCTGTCTGCAAACCCACAGAGTATTTCTTGTGGTTTAGAAAAACTCTGTATTGACTCAATCTCTTCAGCGCTGCGTGAACAAGAGCCGTACCTGCTTCTTGGTGGAGGAGTGCATGCAAAGAAAGCAAGCCCTGCAGCGTTTTGGAGAAGATCCTGAGCAGGAGACCCCAAAGTAGTTGATAGTTAACAGCTCCACTTGCTCCTCTGTGGTCCAGAAGGACGTTTTCACAGCTGAAATGGGACACCGGCGTTTGGGAAATGGGGCTATACAGCCCAACTGGGTATGGAACAGCTTCTGATTGTCCAGCCATGCAGGAGGCAGTGACAGCCAGCTGCTTTGGGGTGCACAGCGTGCTGTGGTCCTTGGGGGAATGGTGATGGAGCCACAGCTACAAAAGCTTTGTCTCGGGCTGTTGCAATGGTACAGCTGCTTTCTGGTTGTTCTCAGCTGCCTCGGGAGCCTCCCTCTCCCTGGGTTCAGAAGCGTTTCGCTTCTCTCTGACTTGTTTTGAAACTTCCCCCTTCCCTCCTTCAGGATCCATAGCTCCTCTCCCAGTCTCTCCCAGCTGCACCGTGTCCTGATCAAGGTAATTCATCACTGGCTTGCAGTGGAAACTCCCAGTTCCGCAGGGTTGGTGTTTTTTGTGTTGGTTTTCGACGTCTGGCAGCGTTTAAACAAGGAGGCAGGGAGAAGTGACTCGCCTGTTCCTTGATTTACTGCTTGTTTTGGGAAATCTAAATGTGAATTTGTATTTGACTCATATTAGGACTCCTTCCCTGGATTTTTTTTAATTTATTTTTTTCCCCTCAGTTATTTTTGGCAGGGCTGGATTCACACCCAGAATAAGCACTGTCATCACTCAGGGCAGCCAGTGGGATGGTCTCTGCTGTCACTGGGGAGCTCTTTGAGCTGCCCAAGGTGACTGAAAGTGGCTTTTGCTGCAGGAACTTGGCAATTTGGAGGCCTTAAAAAGCCAGAAGCACCTCGCTGCCTTCCCTGCTTCTGCTTTCATTTGGTTCATGTGGAGATGTTGAAGTTCTCGTCCTGCACGCTGCTCATCACCTGCTGTGAGTGCTGCGGTAAAAAAACATGGGACTGACAGGTTGTGGTGACTTGCTGGTGATGGTCAGTGCTGCTCATTGCTGTGGTTGCTTGATCAGGGCAGAAGGTTGCCATGAAGGTGGCTAGTCCTGCTCTGGAGGCTGAGCTTTCCAGTAACCGCTGGAAGCATTTGGTGGTCCAGCTCTGGCTTGACCCTTTATACAGAGAGTGGAGGATACAGCTCTGCTGACTCAGAGCTGTTTGGGATCAGCACCCTTCTGTCTCCAAGACTTTGCACCCTTGCACGTGTGAGAGAGTAAGACCAGAGGAGGGGGTGATGGTCTCCAGCCTGAGTTTTGGAACATGGCATACAGAAATACGCTCCCACCATCGCTGTTTTGAGATGTAACATCTCTCTGAACGCTTTCTTGCAGCTCTCTGCTCTGGAAGGTGGCCAAGGTGAGCTGCTGTTGTTAGGAGCAATCTACTAACAGGCTTTCCGTGGGCTTTGGGCTTCACGTTGGATGAGACCCTGCAGGTTCAGGGCGTGTGGCCAACTCATGGCTCTTGTTTCAGTGGAACTCAGTATTGGACTACATCCCGTAGCAAACCATGTGGGTAAACTGAATCCCTGGCTGCAAGCAGAGAGAAGGCAAGACAGCTAAAATGGCTATCTCTGTGTTTTCCTGGGATTTGGTCATCTGCCCAACTTTGTCCTGCAGCATGCGGGAACAGCAGGAGCCCTGGGAAGCCATGGACATCCTCTCCCTGTGAGCCACTCCCAATGCAACCCCAAACATTTTCAGCATCTGGACTGTTGTTGCCTGTGAGATGTACCTGGCAGGGGGATAGGGAGGGCCAACTCGAGCCTGGGTGTCCTGAGTTTGGCTCTCATAGATGTAAAGGGAGAACCCAACACCTTCCTCAAGCCCTGTGGTCTTCAAAACGCTGGCAGGAGGGGAAAGGATCCTCCTTAGAGTCTTAGGTTTTGGGAGCTTGCTGCCTCCCGTTCCCAACTCCTCTTTGCAGTGTATGCTTCTTGAACCTGAAGTGCTCAGCGCTGTTGGAAGCCCTTCCTCCCTCCGTGTTTGCCAAGGGGAAGAGTTGGTAAATATTAAACTCAGTAGGAAAATCACTGCAAGCCCCTGGCCACGGAGTGTCCCACAGCTTGTGTTACAGCATGACCAGCTCCCTGGCTAGCCAGAGGCACACAGTCTTGGTTTTGTCTTGGAGTACTTTTCCTATACAGATGGTGAAGGTGAAAAATTTTCTCCTCTGACCCAGCGCCTGAGGTAAAGAAACTGGAAATAGCTTGTGGGAGAGCAGGCTGGGATGTGAAGAAGTAAAAAATAATGTGATGGTGTATTTACTTACTTATTTATATCCCCCACCCCCTTTTTTTTTTTTGTGGGGAGTAAAAGCTATCAAAGCCTAAATTAACCCCCTCTTGTGAAGGTGGTGTGAGAAGTCATTGTCAGGCTAAAAAGAGGAGCAGTCTGTAAGAGGAGCAGTTTTCCTTGTATGCTGCTGCTCATGAGTTACTTAAAACAGTGGTCACTTAATGCTGGGCTTACTTTTCCACTGTTCGTGGTGGTTGACTGTTTTTGGGAGGGGGTGCTTGGTGAGCATGGACAATAAGGGCTTGTGTCCTTGGCAAGCCGACTGGTTCAAGCCAAAGTAAATACTGGGGTGGTTGTAGTTATGCCGACACGAGCCCCAGTATGGACGTTCTCACTCGGGCTTCTCTCACATTTAACTTTCTCTTTACTGGGAGTGGGTTTAAATCTGGGTGGGCCAAGCTGCACTGTTACTGGAGGAGGGGTGGCCACCTGGGCCTCTGTTCTAGTCAAATTTCCTGTCCTGAAACTTTAAAGGAACTTTAGTTTTATTACTCTTCCTTGTCACTCCACCTGTCTTTCCTGGTTGTGCCACGTAGGCTTTAGGTTGTACGTCTCCCAGATGTGCACTGTGGCCAACAGACCACCGGTGGTGGTGGTCAGATCCACAGATCCACAGCAGAGATGGCCGTAGCATCTTGAAAACAGATGAAAAATGAACAGGGTCCAGCTAGCTGGTCCATCCATCAGAATCAGAGCACCATTTTAATGGCCTACTTGACTTCTTGAAGTCCTACAAGCTGTTACAGAAGAAGTGCTGATCATGAGGTATATCTTGATGTGCCTTTTAGGGCTTGAGGTGTTCCCGTTGCCAGTGGGAAGTTCTGGTCATATTTTTATTTGCCTGCTTTTCTTGTGCAGAGGCTGTCGTTAAAAATGATATAAAAAACCCCACGTCCCTGTTTTTCCATCCAGCAGACACTATAGCTGCTCTTCTATTTTGGAGGGGGTTTAGGTGGCCTGGTTCAGAGGTTACAATGGGTGTAGGGGCTTGTTTTGTATGATCTTAAATGTGAGTGGAGGTTCAGAAACTAAGGGTGATAATTGCTTTTGGGAATGGCAGATGCTGGTTGGGTTTTCCTCAGTTGGGTGTTCTTTTTGAGGCTCAAAGCTGGAAAAACAGCAGTTTGCCAAACTGCTTGTCATAGGGCATGGTTCATCTAGGGCGTGACAGACTTTATTGCTGTTGAGAACTTCTGGGCTTAGAAATGCTGCTGGGTGGATAGTCCTGGAGACTTCAGCCCTTGACTTCTGCCAGAGCTTTGCCTCATCGATGTCTTCGTAGAGCTCTACTGGGATGTGAGTTTACCTTCTACATAGCACCACCATTACAGCCTTGGCAGTAAAATACCATTTTTCTTCTAGCAGTTTCCTTGGGAGATCCAAAGGTTCCTCCAGGTTCCCTTCTGTCTGGAGGTTGATAGCTGTTGGGGTCTTCTGGAGTGAATTTTGTCAAGGGCCTGCTGTCCTACCAGGAGCAGGATAGAGAGCTCCATGTGTGGGGGGTCTGATTGACCATGGGAAACTCTTTCCCATGGCACCGTTGGCACAGGGCAGGATCAGGCAGTTGTGGTCTTGGTGTGCTGAACCCTTTTCTCAGGATGGTGGTGTGTCCATGCAGTAAAGCTTGTGTGGCTTGACTTTACAGGAGCTGGAGGCAAGGATGTGACTGAAGGACCATCCTTCAGCTCCCTTGTCTTGCTGGGGGCACAAAGAAGGGCCAGCTAGCTATTGAGGGCAGAGCTGCAGGGACTCCTGCCAACCACTCTCCTGCAACTGGAAGGTTTCTTCTGCTAGTCAGAGCTTTGGGCTTCATGAAGCAGCTCTGGGCGATTGAGGAGACAGTGTTCACCCATGTTAGTAACTTGCTCTGAGGTTGAGTGACTAGATTTTTACTTGTTTTGTCAAGGAAACCACAGCTGAAGCTTCCCTTTTCCCTTCCCAGACAGTAGGGGACGCCCCCCCCCCCCCCCCCAGCCCCCAACACACACATCTGCCCACTGATGTTACACAAGGTTAGGAGGACAAGGATGAGGCTTACTGAGGGAAGGGGGCACAGACACCTAACTCTGTGGCGGCTCTGTGCTTCCTTTAAGGCTTTGCAGCATCTTTGAGGCAAGCCTGGACCTGGATAGGTACCACATAAGATGAAATCTGTTCTTCAGGATTGCCACCATTGGTTTGAGTGACACCTACTCGCTGCGTGGTCCTGCAGTATGGCAGGAGCTTCTTGGTGCCGCTGCAGCTCCAGTGATGACCATAATCAAACAAACAAACTAAAATCCATTTTCACTGTTCTCTGGTATTTCAGGAATTTTGGAGCTGTTGTTCTGTGACTCTGCAGCTGGAGCGTGGGAGGAAAGCAGATGACTAGTGAAATGTGGGGTGGCTGTGGGAGACCCCAGCTAAGTGTGCTTAAAAAGGGGACTTGGGTGGATGAGCTCCAGTGTATAAAACACATGGAGCAAGCTTGACTTACCAAGTCAGTACCAGAGCTCTTTCAGTCCAGTTAAACATCCTTGCAAGCTACATATACACTGCAGTCTGACCCAGGGTCCTGGTCAAGGTGTGACTAAACCACTGTTAATAGCAGAGAAACCAGCCTCTCTTTGCTTGCAGAACTTCTGTTATTTATTGGCTTAGTAGACAGGAATATCTTTTCAACAGATAAGCTTCCTGTCCTTAAGTGGTTTATAAATAACCTTAAAATCTGATTTCTTGATTCTTTCTTAATTTAAAGCAAGCTGAACCCCATGGGTATAATATGGCCTGGAGCATCTCCCCTATGAGGAAAGGCTGAGTGAGCTGGGGCTGTTCAGCCTGGAGAAAAGAAGCCTGAGAGGGGATCTGATCAGTGTTTATCAATAGCTGAAGGGTGGGACACAGGGGGACATGGGCAGCCCCTTCTCAGTGTCTGTGGGGACAGGACAAGGGGTGATGGCCTCAAGTTGGAGCACAGCAACTTCCGCATCAATCTGGGGAAGAGCTTCTTCCTGGTGAGGGTGAGGGAGCCCTGGGACAGGCTGCCCAGGGGGTGTGGAGTCTCCTTCTCTGGAGAGATTCCAGCCCTGTCTGGACACCTCCCTGTGTGCCCTGTCCTAGGGCAGGGGGTTGGACCCCATGGGCTCTGGAGCTCCCTTCCAACCCCTGCAATCCTGTGATTCTGTGATTGTCTAATACCTTCTGGTTGCATGAACTAGACAGGGTTTGTGCCCTGATTCTCAGTTGGAGGCTCATGGGCTGGCTTGGGATGGAGGTGTTTTCCTGAAATAACTTGGAGCAGCCCTAGGGTTTGGTAAGGTAGCGTCACACCATGTTCTCTGTCTCTCCATGTCTCTCCTAAATATTCCTTTAGGGAATATTTATACTGCCAGAGGACTATAAATAGATTGTAAATTCTCTGCGGAGCTTTGTGAGCCGGGGCTGTGCAAGCTGTGCCTGCCGGTGGGGCTGGGCCTCTGCCGGTGGGGCTGGGCCTCTGCCGGTGGGGCTGGGCCTCTGCCGGTGGGGCTGTGCTTTCCTGCCTGCTGCCCAGGAAATGGAGCAGCCCTTTTACTTAGGGGAATTTGCTGGAGGATCTGCCACGACCACATCAACGACCTGGTGTTGGATGTGAAAAGTCCTGGTCCCCGGGAAACCCATGCTGGAAAGCGGCAGCTGGGATGTGAGCTGGCTCACTGACCCTGTAACCTGAAGGCTTGAGGAGCTCGGGCAGTGATGAGCTTGTGGCTACTTTGGGAACATTTCCCTGTGAATGCTGCCAGAGATGTGGATCTGGGCATCCTCTTCCAGTTTGTGCAGCTTGCTGGCTATAGCAGGGAGTGAGGGAAGAGAGTCTGATCCTGGTCTTGGTGTGCACTGAGCATCCATCCCAGCCTTGCCCTGTGCTCAGCTTGGCAAGTCTCAGGCTGGAAGCAAGTGACTTCCATGGGCTTGGCTATGGTTATCTGTGCCGTAGAGCAGCGCATGAGGGTTCCTTCCCTCTGCTGCCAGCGTGCTAGCAGGGAATCCTCTTGGTGGCTTAGCAAACACCCCCCATCCTGCTCACAGCCAGGCTGTGCAGCTTAAACAGTGCAGCAAGCAGGACAAGATCCTGGTGCTTCCAGAGATGGGACTTTTGTGGCCCACTTACCTTGGGCACTTTCATCTTCGAGCTGGCCTGGCCTGCCTTCTGCAGCTCGTGAGGGTCAGTGAGGAGAATCCAGCACGTGGGTGGTGAGAACAGAGCTTGGTCCCGTGCCTGCTTGGTGATGAAGCTGCTGTGATGTCGGTGAGGCAGGAGACCAGCTGTGGGCAAGCTTACCTGCTTTTCGGGGATGTGCTGGGGGGAAGTGGGGTTCTGCTGCATGCCTTGGTGAGGACTTCCATATCTGTGGAGCTGCTCTGAGTTCTGTCAGGATGCACCTGGTCCTGCCCCTGCCTCATGTACCAGCAGGGAAAAGGCAAGGGACCTAAAGCCTGTGTTAATGGGGATCTTTCTGCTCTTGTTTTCCCAGGGCAGCCACCGACCACAATGTTGATAACACCACAGCAATCCTTAGAGAGTGGCTGAAGAACGTGCAGAACCTCTACCATGATGTGGAGTGGAGGCCGATGGAAGACCCCCAGTGAGTACTGCAGTGGGGGGTTGACTCAGGCTGTTTGGGTAGATGTCAAACTCTCTAGGCTTTCTGTTTGCAATCCAGGAGATGTGCAAAATGTCCAAGCATTAAAATAGGGATTTTCTGGAGGGGTAGAAGAGGTGTCTTTTCCATAAAAAGGTCCCTGGCTTAAAGGAAGCAACTCCTGCGGAACTTTGAAGAAGAAAGTTTTTTCTGTTCACAGAATCACAGAACATTTGGAGTTGGGAGGGACCTCAAAGGACCATCTAGTCCAACCCCCCTCCAGAGCAGGATCACCCAGACTAAATCGCACAGGAACACATGCAGGCGGGTTTGAATGTCTCCAGAGAAGGAGACTCCACAGCCTCTCTGGGCAGCCTGTCCCAGGGCTCTGTCACCCTCACAGGGGAAAAGTTCCTCCTGACATTCCCATGGAACTTCCTCTGCTCCAGCTGCACCCGCTGCCCCTTGTCTTGTCGCTGCCATCCCTGAGAAGAGCCTGGCTCCATCCTCCTGACTCTGGCCCTTTACATTTATAAACATTAATAAGGTCACCCCTCAGTCTCCTCCAGGCTAAAGATCTCCAGCTCCCTCAGCCTCTCCTCATAAGGAATGTGTTCCACTCCATCACCTTGCTGGCCCTGTGCTGGGCTCTATTAAGGAGTTGTGTGTCCTTCTTGTACTGAGGAACCCAGAACTGGATCTAGTATTTCAGGTGTGGTTTGACCAGGGCAGAGCAGAAGGGGACCTCTCTTGACCTCATAACCATCCCCCTTCAGTTCTTTAGCAGCTGCTAAAGAAAAAACAGTGCATGGAAAACAAACTGCATCAAGAGCTACAGGGAATAAAACTTGTCATTCTTTGCCTGCAAGGAAGCCCCAGCCTGTTCCTCTAGTGCCTGTGGAAGTTCTGTCCAAGCTGTCAGATCTTCAGGAAGCTGTGAGCCAGAGATCTTGGCTTGAGTGGGTGTGTTACCCCTTTGCATGACCTGCAGGCTCACTGCTCTGAAATAGGATGTTAGGCCTGTTGGGCTTTTATGGCTTTATCTGCTGGTCTGTTTTTAAGGTGGGCTGTTCCTGGCTTTGTTCTGGTTTCTGTTTGTTCCCTCAGGGAATACATCATCACTTTCCCCTTTCTCCAGGTTTGCTTTTACTTTCAGGGCCCCCAGTGCAGTGGGGGGGGGCATTTGTGGTACAGACCCTCTGGGAACCTTTCTTTTACTGACTTCCTTAATCCTTTCATCAGGAGTGGAGCTCTCTTACTCCTGCTGAACTTGGCTTGCTTAAGTTCTGTAAGGAGGTTTTGAAGTCCTGAGTCCAAAGCCCTGGATTTCCATCCGGCGCAGGGATCTGTCCTGGAATTTCCTTCCCTCTTTGTAAGGAAGCGTTTGCCTTTGAACTGAACCCTGAAACACACATGGGAGCTTTGCTCCCATCATCAGGCTCCTGGGGTTGGGGGTTGGGTGTCTGTAGATGTAAGAGCTGTTATCTGGACATGTTAACAGTTACTAATAATGCCCAGCCCCTGAGGGGATCCAAACTGCCTTCATCTTCCCATCCTCAGCGCTGTTGATTCTGCTGGCCTTAAGGAACCTGTATTTATAGCCTTGAAAGCCTAGCAGAGGACAGATGATGTTCTACCAGAAGGTCAGATGAGGTCAGTGAGCTTAGATTCGTTTTGGAGGGGTAACCTGTGCTTCCATCTGCTGCTGCAGAAGAAGCTGCTGGGTTTGACGGGCTGTTTTGCTCGTGGGCAGCGGGTCGGCAGGAAATGCTGCCGTGCTGTTTGTTCTCCAGTGCCCTGTGTACACATGCCAAGCACGAAACTTGGCATCGCTCTCCCTCAGAACCTCTCCTGGGTTGCCTGAGGTGACTCTAACACTGTTTTCCTTTTGGAAAGCTGGCAGCAAGGGAACTCTTTTTTTCAAGGTTGTTTGTTGGTCTTTATTTTTTATTATTCTTATTATTTTTACCACTGTAACAGGCCCCAGACGTGGGTTGCAGTTGCTTTTCTTTTTCCTTTCTAGGACTTATCCAGAAGAAATTGGGCCAAAGCACTGGCCAAGCTCCCGGTTCACTCACGTGATGAAACTCCGACAGGCTGCCCTGCGAGCTGCACGGGACAAGTGGTCAGACTACATCCTGGTAAAGAGGAGGTTTGATTTCTCTGCTGTCCTCAGGCAAAAACTTTTTGGGTAGTTGCTTTGATGCTTGGGGCTGTCAAAGTGGTTCCTGTCCATCAGAACATAAAAGCTCTCTGCTGTGAGATGCTGTGTGTCATTTCCTGGTCTGATGGGCAAGAGACTTTGCAGGTAGGGAGGTAGGTCCCTGGGTAAGCCAAAGGCTTTCTCCACAGGCTCCACAGGTGGTGAGTAGGTACCTACAAGGGTCTCCCAGATAGAAACTCCTGATGCAGCGTTAGGGGAAATGGTTCTGTAGGATGGGTGTGGAAAGATGGGTGCTGCTGACCGCTGCGGGAGCGGTTAGTAGGGGGGTTCCCAGGTTTGGAGCAAGGTGTGGGTGTGAGGCCAGCTCTCAGAGCTGTTCTCCATCCCCTTCACAGACTCAGCCTGCTCTGGATTCTCACACCTTTCCTTTCCAGCCTGCACTGGAGTGACAGTGTGTGCAGTCAGAGGGAGCTCTGCATCTTCCCTGTCCTGGAGCTTTGTTGTAGCATAGCCACACCTGCGTTTACCCCACAGTATTAAACCCACCCACTCAGTGCTTTTTGGCTGGGTTTCTTTTGCCAGCCTCATGCCCCTGGCTGCCTTGCTCCTGAGGACATGTCAGGGAGAGTGTAGCGTTTCACCAGATAACAGGTTTCTTTGTCTCTTCTCCTCTTCCTTCTGTAGTTTGTCGATGCAGATAACTTACTGACCAACCCACAGACCCTGGACCTGATGATAGCAGAAAACAAGACATTGGTGTCACCGATGCTGGAGTCTCGCTCTCTCTACTCTAACTTCTGGTGTGGCATCACCCCCCAGGCAAGTGACGTCGTGAAGGGTGCTGGGTGACTGCACAAGCTCTGGTTTCAAAGGCCTGCTGCCTTGTTTCTGTGAAGCAGAAAGGATGGGCACTGTTTCTCTTCCGCGGGCTTTCCCCTCTGCTTCTGTAGTGTCCTCAACTGAAAAGAAGCTGTGGTAGCTGGGGCTTGAGAGGGGATGCTAGTGTGTAGCAGGGGTCGTGGTGTCATGCAGTCATCCCGGCTTGCGCCTCTCTCCCAAAGCTTGGGTGGGGATCTCTACACATCAATGGGGAATCTGGGAATAAGGGTAGAGAGGGCATTGCAGTCTGGGAATGTTTTCCAGGCTTTGTTAACCGAGCTTTAGGTGTGAGCAAAGCGATAGGGGTTCTGTGAAGGGTGTGCAGGCACGTAACTGAGGTTCCTCAGGCATGTGTCTGAGGTTCCTCACTCTAACAGCTGAATCTGGAGGAAGCAGAGCTTCCTTAGCCACATGTCCTGGGAAGTGGTACAGTCCCACCGACTGCATCAAAAATATTGAGGTGGCTCCATGTGCTCGTGTAATGGCCTTAAAGCTCTTGGTACATAGTTGGAGGCTAGCTTTCCTGGGTGGTTGCACTAGCCTGAGAGGGGTTTGCTTTTCTTTCACAGCTCTGTTGGGTGGGGGTTATTTTCCTCTCTCCTTTCTTTCATAAATCATGAACAAGGTGTATGTAGTGGGGCAGCTCCGTTTGCCGTCTGCAGAAGTGTGTATGTAAAGGGTGGAATCCCAGAGCACGTGAGGTGGGCAGGCACCTTCAGAGCCCATCTAGTCCCACCCTGCAGTGAGCAGGGACATCTTCACTAGAGCAGGTCGCTCAGAGCCCCATTGAGCCTGACCTTGAATGTCTCCAGGGATGGGGCCTCCACCACCTCTCTGGGCAACCTGTGTTAGTGGTCTACCACCCTCAGAGTGAAGAACTGAGGATACTGCTGCAAGGGACAGAAGTGCAAAGCCTAGACATCAGGCTCTTGTGTTACCTTCTCAAGTCTCACATACCATGGAAAGTACCAGATACAGGAAGGTTCTATAGTAGAAGTAGTGTTATTTTGAGAGCCAGAGCAACGTTGAGCTGTCGTTTTACAAGCGTCACTGTGGTGTGTTGACCCCTCCAAGTCGCTTGCTCAGTGGGGTGGGGGAGAGAATTCAAAGGGTAAAAGCAGAGGAATAAAAAACCAACAAAAGCCCAAAATCTTCTCCAGGCTGGACAAGCCCAGCTCCCTCAGCCTCTCCTCATAGGGGAGGTGATCCAGCCCTAGGTGCTCCAGAAGGAACAACCTAGCAGCAAAGGCATCTTGTGGAATGCCATGAAAATAACAGCACCACCACAAAGTGCTGCTCAAACAAACAGGAGTGTTCCCACTCAATTTTTTTTAAATTCTTTTCTCTTAGTTTCTTGTTTCCATGCTCACAGTCCCACAGCTTCATGCTCTCAGCCTTATTCTCCCTGGGGACTTGGGAAGGGAGTAACAGCTGGAGCACACCCCGAAACACAGCATCCGGCACCAAGCAGCAGCACGCCAAGCCCAGCTCCAGGCAGCCTGCTGCAAAGCTAAGCTTAGGAGAGCAGGGCTGATCATTGGAGTCTTTCTTGACTACACGTGATTTATGAGCAGTGAAAAGCCCCGAACCCCCGTAGTGAGTGACTGGAGGAGGAGAGATTAGTTTCCAGCAACTTCTACCCGTGGGCATTCTTGGATGTCTGTTAAAGGTTGAATGTCTTAACTTCAGCAGGGATGCTTGAGTGGTCTCTACCCACTCCTTATTCAAGAAAATCAGACCGCCTGTGTTTGAGGTACCTTCTGACCATGCTGTGAGGATGTGGTGGTTGGATCCTGGCTGGAGGCCAGGCGCCCACCAGAGCTGCTCTGTCACTGTCCTTTTCAGCTGGGCAGGGGAGAAAATATGTATGGGGAATGGGGGTTTGGGTCAGTTCCTCATGAGTTGTTTTCCTCCTTAGCTGGTGGGGGGTGTATTCCTCACCCCCTTCCCCTGCTGCACCTGGGGTCCCACCCACAGCAGCCAGTCCTCCACGAACTTCTCCAACATGAGTCCTTTCCCACAGGGCTTCAGCTCTTCCCCAGCTGCCCCAGAGTGGGTCACTGCTATGGGTGCAGTCATAAATCACAGAATGTCTCTCAGTCTCTCAGGCCCAGACTGCTCCAGCCTGTTCCCCTCACGGGGTCACAAACCCCCCAGCAAACCTGCTCTGGAGTAGGGTCTCTCCATGGGCTGCAGTTGGGGTCTGGGCCTTTTCCATGGGCTGTGGAGGGACACCTGCTCCACCATGGGTTTCTCCAGGGGCTGCAGGAGCATCTTTCTCTCTGGGGCACCTGGGATGCCTCCTTCCCTTCCCTGCCCTTGGTGCCTGCACAGCTCCTCACACCTTCTCACTCCCTTCTCTGGGGCACAAAGCAGCTGCTGGCAGGTTTTTCTCCTCACTGTGGTTCCCAGAGGCGCTGTGACCATCGCTGATGGGCTGGGCCTTGGTCAGCAGCGACTCCGGCCTTGAGCCAGCTGGTGTTTGCTCTGTGGGGCCTGCAGAGAGCTTCTGGCTGCTCCTTGCAGCAGCCACCCCTGCAGCCCCCTTCTCCCCCAGGCCCCAGCCATGCAAACCCACATCAGAGAACTAGATATCTGAAGGGGAGAGGGGAGCATCATGGTACTGTACCATGCTGCTGCAGAAACCAGGGTGAAGTGGCTCTGCGGTGTGTTGCTCAGCTCTTGCTGGGGTTCTCATGGAAAATACAATGTAAAAGTCACTTTTAACTTCTTCTAGTGACTCATGGTTTCTGTAAAGACCAGAATCTGCTCTGCCTTCAGCCGTTAGCCGTGCCTGGATGTCTCATTGGTGCGCTGGGAGTTCCTTTTGGGAGGAATTCAGTGTGTTTATTTCCCAATCTGATGGCTTTAGGCTCTGTGCCTGCTGAACCAGCTGTGAGCTGCACGGTGTGGGTGTTGCACCCACCGTGCTGGGAAGGCTGGCAGAGCTCATGCTTACGGAGAAAGGAGCTGACTCAAGGGCCTCCCCGAGGTGTGTTCTGTGGGGAAAGCTCAGGAGTCGAGCATCAAACCTGCTGCCCTGGGATGGAGGAAGCAGGGATTCTCATGCAGGTGATGGAGACTGAGATGTTGCCTTTTGCTGCAGTGAAGAGAATTACTATTTTATTTTTAAAGTCATGGTCAGAAGTAATTTGCAGGTCCTGTTGTGTGAGATGCTAAACATCCTTTGTGCCTTGAACGTGGAGAATGTCACAGATGCTCATCAGGTTCTGGGATCAGACCTGAGAGTCTGCATGCAAAAAAGGCTTTTGAAGAGCCAGAAGAAGATATTCAGAGGTTTGGAGCTCTGTTGCAAGCAAATTTTGCAAGGGAAAGGCCTGGATTTCTGATAGCTGCTAAAAAGGAGAGGGAAGGTCAAGCTTGAGCTTTTGGGATGGGGATTGTTTCTGAACACTTGAGTGAGCCCTTTCCCAGTGGGAGACACTAAAATAATCTGAGAACTGAGCACTGCTGGGGGTGGGAGCTGAGGGTGAGGGTGTTTGCTAAGGAGCATCTATGAAACACGAATCTCCTGTCACAAGCAGCCCCCTCGCTGTGATTGCAGGGCTATTACAAACGGACCTTGGATTATCCCCTGATTCGGGAATGGAAGAGGACAGGCTGCTTCGCCGTCCCGATGATTCATTCCACGTTCCTCATTGACTTGAGGAAAGAGGCCTCTGCCAAGCTGGCCTTCTACCCTCCCCACCAGGACTACACCTGGAGCTTTGATGATATCATGGTCTTTGCCTTCTCCAGTCGCCAAGCAGGTATGTCCAGAGCCTTTGCTGAGGGGGATTCTCGAGTAGACATGTAGATCTTCCAGCTCACAGGCCAGAAGTTGGCTCCCTGTTCCCTTTCCTCTTCGGGATCTGGTCAGGGATAACCAGCAGCAAGTGACAGTAAGTGCAGTTGGGAATCACAGCTGGCTTCACAGGACATGGGAGCTGTTCTTGGGATGGGGGAGCCAAAGTGCAGAGCACCTCCCATGATTGGTGTCACAGCAAGGCACCGGTGAGTGATGTGAGGGAGAACCCGAGTTGCTTCTCCCCAGTGCTGATGAGGCTTTGTTTCGGGGCAGCTCAGCGGGAGTTGCCTGAGAAGTGGGGCTTTTGGGGGGTGGGGTTGGTCTTTTTGAAAGCAGAATCATGGCAGATTTCAGGGGAACAATGGGGAGCATGTGGGCTGCACTGAGAGGATCTCTCTTGCTGGCACGAGTAGGTTGGAGCTGGCATATGAGCAGTAAAACCTCTGTGTGCCTGTCACTGTGTCACTGGTGCTTGGGGAGAACCAGTGGAGCGCTGAGACTCCTGGGGCACAGCGGGAAGAGAACCTGGACTGCTCCACTGGTACCGGGATCGGTTCCTACACACAGAGGGGGGATTTCAGTTAGTTGGTCCTATCACCAAGTCACAACCTCAGCATCCTCTTTGCCTGGAATGGTGTTTGCAGAGAGCTTCAGGTGTCTTGGGGAAATCCCTGTCTCTTAAAGGCACAGTACTGTACTTGTGGTGAGGATGATTGGTCCCATCTGTCCCCTGCAAAGTCCTGGCTGCAGCCCTGTATATCCCAGTGTGGAAGCTGAAGGAGTTCCTGGGAGGTTGTCATGGTCATCTCTGTATTCTTCTCTGCCCTCCTGTGCTGCCAAGGGGAACATTTGGGGCCTTCTGAGGACAAAGGTGCTGATGAAACCCCAGCAGCACCAGTGGAAGGCACTTTGTTCAGAGCTTCATGGCTGGTGTGCTGGCTTAGTGAGGTGAACTGGTCAGGCAGAGTGGTTTGTGGGTCTTCTGGGTGATGTGTGCTGCATATTGCCTGTCTCCTGTCTGCAGGAGAGTGAAGGAAGGGCTGTTCTTGGGGGACAGCCAAGCAGAGGGAAAAGGCAGTAAAGAAGTATAGCTGCTGCTTCTTGTTGGCAGCAGTCACTTCTGCAGAAGCAGTGGGCTGAGAAACCCCTTTCCCACTGCCTGCAGACCAGCACAGCAGCCACCAGCTGTTTGTAGCTCTCCATCTAGTGAGGTTCCTGGTTTGAAGCTCTTGGTGGCACTGAAAAAGACGGTGTTGCCTTGGCAGACTGCACAGGGCTTTTCAAAGCTCAGCTCTGAGCGTATGAGGGGCATCAGATGAGAAGGACGGATGGCAGAGGCGGCAGGAGCTGAAAGGCGAGCCCTGGGCAGGCAGGGCTGAGGGCAGAACTTGCAGGGCACCTTTGGGACCCTGACTTTCAGTCGGGATGGCGGGATGTTGGCTCCAGAGGAGAAGAGAGGTGTAAGTCTGGGTGGCAAAGCAAGCTCCTTCAGATCTACCTGCTCCACATGTTCCCTCTGACAGCTCTCTGAGCATGATAACTGCCTTGCATAGACTCCAGAAGTATTTCAGGGATTCAGAGCTGTGGTTTTCCTTCCATCCTAGAACACTTTAGCTTTTTCCAGGACTGACCCATGACAGGAAAAGCTGTGCTGCAGCTGTCTGGCCCGTGGTTCTGCTCAGATCGCTGGCTGGGCTGTCACCCAGGATGACATCTGAGTTCAGCAACGTGAAACATGTCTGGAGGCTGAGGTGAACTTCCCTTGGGAGTAACTTCACTTACATCCCTGGACTTGTACGTGTACTTGTCCAGGCACTTAATGCCTCAGGGTCAGACCTTTGAGGTTGATTTTTTTTCCTTTCACCAGTGAACCTGCTGCTGGAAGTGACCACTCTGTGACACTCCAGAGAGCCTGTCCCACTCCTGCTGAGAGGACGTGGCCGATGGCGGGCGTGCTGCCTCGGAACAAAACCCACTGCGGGCGCCTTACTGACAGAGGTGGCCTCCCCTCACACCCACTGCAGCCAGATCTCTGAGCTCCCTTTTGGCCCCAGGCTCTGAAGACCCAGAGCCAGGTGGCAGGAAGGTCTGGTCGCAGGGATTGGGGGAGTTTTGGTTGCTGAAATGTGGCTGTGGATCCTGGTCACAGCCGTACAAAGGTGAATAACATCTCTACCAATGACATGGATGGTGGGATTGAGTGCACCCTCAGCAGGGTTGTGGGTGACACCAAGCTGAGTGGTGTGGGTGACACCATAGGAGGAAAGGAGCCATCCAGAGGGATCCTGACAGGCTGGAAAGCTGGGCCTGGGTGAACCTAATGAGGTTCAACACTGCCAAGTGTCAGGTGTTGCACTTGGGCTGGAGGAATCCCAGACACAGACACAGGCTGGGAGAAGAGCTCCTGGAGAGCAGCCCTGAGGAGAAGGGCCTGGGGGTTCTGGTGGATGAGAAACTTCACGTGAGCCAGCAGTGGCTCCTGCAGCTCAGAAGGGTGATGGGATCCTGGGCTCCATCAGCAGAGGGGTGGCAGCAGGGACAGGGAGGGGATTGTCCCTCTCTGCTCTGCCCTCCTGAGGCCCCAGCTGGAGTCCTGTGTCCAGAGCTGGGGCCCCAACACAAGAAAGATGTGGGACTGGTGGAGAGGGGTCAGCAGAGCCACGAAGATGATCAGAGGGCTGGAGCAGCTCCCCTACCAAGAGAGGCTGAGGGAGCTGGGCTTGTCCAGCCTGGAGAAGAGAAGGCTGTGGGGGGACCTCATTGCAGCCTTCCTGTCCCTGAAGGGAGCAGAGGAACAGGAGGGGAATCAGCTTGTTCAAAGGGCAGAGACTGGCAGGGCAAGGGGGATGGGGTGAAGCTGAAGGAGGGAAGGGTTAGGTGAGATCTTAGGGGGAAGTTCTTTGCAGAGGGAGTGGTGAGGGGCTGGAAGGGGCTGCCTAGAGAGGGGGTGGGTGCCCTGTGTCTGGAGGTGTTGAAGGCCAGGTTGGCTGGGTCCCTGGGCAACCTTGTGTAGCTCCAGGCCTGGAGGTTGGTGTCCCTGCCTGTGGCAGGGGGTTGGAACTCTGTGATCCTTGGGGTCCCTTCCAACCCAGCCCAGTCTGTGATTCTATGAATAATAATAACAATAATACAAATATCTGTACCTTTTCTGTCCTCTAGCAATCATTTACTTTATTATAAAACCAGAGCTGGAGAGCAAGCCCCTCTCCCCATTTGAAGACAATCTTCCCATTTTAGCATAGCTTTTATCCCAGAAGGAACAGAGCCACCAGCATGAACCTCTGCAGAGTAACTGTGTTCAAGCCAGCAGAAGATAGGAACAGAGATCAGGGAGCTGAGCTGGCTCAGATTAGTCAATCAGATTGGTGCCAAACCCATTAATGGCAGCAGGGGGTATTTCTGTATTCTGCTGGTTACCAAAAGGCAGCTGAATGAGCTTTGGCAGGTAGTGCAGCAGGCAAGTTACTCACACAACTGAAAGTGGTAGAAACTCTGGGGCCGTTAACGCAGACAGCCCTGCTCTGCTGGAGCCACTGAGGATTAGGGGCACTAGTACAGTGAGAGCACCAGCTCTGGGCAGTGCCTGTGTGATCCCTGCAGGGAGGGGGTGCTGCTGCTTTTAAAAAAAGAAAAGAAAAAGGCAGGTTTGGTGTTTGGGTTTGTGGGGGTTTTGTGAAATCTGGTGGGCTGGTCGTACGGGTTCCAGTGGCTTTCGGGCTGTGGTCGGTCAGTGAAGGCCCTTCACAGATCACAGCATTGCAGGGGTGGGAAGGGAGCTCCAGAGCCCATGGGGTCCAACCCCCTGCCAAAGCAGGGTCCCTAGGACAGGTCACACAGGGAGGCGTTCAGACAGGGCTGGAATCTCTCCAGAGAAGGAGACTCCACACCTCCTGGGCAGCCTGTCCCAGGGCTCCCTCACCCTCACCAGGAAGAAGTTCTTCCCCAGATTGGTGCAGAATTCCCTGTGCTCCAACTTGAGGCCATCACCCCTTGTCCTGTCCCCACAGGCACTGAGAAGAGGCTGCCCATGTCCCCCTGTGTCCCACCCTTCAGCTATTGATAACCACTGATCAGATCCCCTCTCAGGCTTCTTTTCTCCAGGCTGAACAGCCCCAGCTCACTCAGCCTTTCCTCACATGGGAGATGCTCCAGGCCCTTCATCACCTTTGCAGCCTCTGCTGGACTCTCTGCAGGAGATCCCTGGCCTTTTTGTACCAGAGCTTGGTGAATAACAACAGAAAGATGTTCCCTTGGCTTTGAGGGGTGTAGCTGCTGCCTGCCAGGGCAGTTGTAGCTGAGTGAGCAAAACCCCTTGGTCGGCTCAGAGGGAAGCGCACTTTGCTGCTGGTGGGACATCGCCGGTGGACAGGCTCAGCGGTGGGTCGGTCTGCCCCTTGTGAAGGTGTCTGCTCCCAGAAGGGGCTTTACATCTTCCCTTTGTTTTGCACTTTCAGGTGCAGCTCCTTGAATGAGCAGATCCAAAGGCTTTTGAGTAGAAGGGTGTTACGCTATCACCTCTCTTTCAAACCCCTTTTCTGCTTGCCCAGTGTGTCTCTAGGATTTGTCTCTGGTCTCTAGGCCACAGTAAAAGTTAGTCCTGGAGAGGAAGGGACCATGTTTGGTAGACTTGACACTTCCAAGATGGTTATTGTGCATATTCCTCAAAGTACTTTGCCAGCACAGGTTTAATCATTGGGTTTATTTTCTAGCCAAAGTGCACAGAAGCTGGAGGACACTCGACTGCAAAGCCAGAGCGAATCCCTTGCTAGGCCAGTCACCAACCCTGCAGCTACACTGGCCTTGCAGCTGCATCTCACACACACAGAATGATGGGGGTTGGAGGGCTCTTCTAGAGATCCCCCCAGTCCAACCCCTGCCAGAGCAGGATCCCCTCGAGCAGGCTGCACAGGGCAGCGCCCAGGATCACAGGGTCTGAATGTCTCCAGAGATGGAGTCTCCCCAACCTCTCTGGGCAGCCTGGCCCAGGGCTCTGCCACCCTCCCAGGAAAGAAGTTCCTCCTCTGTGGTACCCAGTTAACACCCAGCAGGTCTGCTGGGGATCACACATGACTTTGCTGAAGGCTAGTTCTGCCCTCTGTGGCAGGATTGTTGCCATCCACAGCCAGAAAAAGACCCTTTTTCTGGGCTGAGAGGGGGGTTCCCTGCCTCTCCTGGGAGCAAACCGGTTGCAGTTAGAAGTATCCACTCATGGGAGCAAGCAGGCATCAGTTTTATAGGAGAGGGCGCTTGCTGCCAGCCAGATCTAACAGAAACTGGCCCCATGATGGGTTCAAATGGGCTGTTTGTGAAGCAGAACGTTTGGGACTGAAGTCCTGGTGTAAGTCTGATTGTGGCTACGCAGCAACAGAGCAGCGAAATCCACTGGTCAAAGAACCAATTCTAATTTCTGTTTTGTTTTTTCCTGTGGTCCCCAGGAATACAGATGTTCATCTGCAACCAGGAACACTATGGCTTCCTTCCCATGCCCCTGAAAGCACACCAGACGCTGCAAGAAGAAGCCGAGAACTTTGTGCACACGCTGATCGAGGCTATGAGTAAGTTGCTGTGCCCCTGCCACCCTGGGTCCCCTCTGCTCCCTCCCCCTGGGAGCCCACACCCTGCTCTGACTGCTCTCTTACTGTTTTGATAGGCTGTTTCCCATCTTCCACCTGTTTTTCTACCTGGAGATGTCATCACTTCAGGGTCGGGTCAGCCCCATTCCCAAAATCCCTCAAGCTTCCCCAGGTTAAATGCAAAAAATGGGTCTTTAGTGTAGGAAGGACAGTGCAGAGCCCTGGTTTTGTCACGCTGTGTGGCTGCTGGCTTCCGCTCTGCCCCAGGGATGCTTCCTGCTGTACCTGCTCCCCTGCTGACTTCACACCCCGGCTGTGCTCCCGGTGATGGGAACACAGGCGGATGCAGGGTGTCGATGGGGTGAGGGTGATGCTTGGGGTCTCTCCTCTCTTTTCAGTCGACCGCCCTCCCGTGGAACCCTCTCAGCACGTCTCTGTTCCTCCGAAGCACCCTGACAAGATGGGATTTGATGAAGTAAGGAATCTCTTTTGCTGTTATGGTCTTGCCTTCCTGCTCATCACCTAGGGCACCTGGGTTCTCCCTGTAGCTGAGCTTCCAGCCATTACCCTTGGAGAGTATTATCTTTTCATGTAATTAGCTCTTTCCCAAGCGCTTATTTTTTGGACTTCAGCCTTTTGCAAGGAGAAAACAGACATCCTTATTTAGGGATGAGCTTGAGGAAGCAGAAGGGAAAGGGGCTGAGGGGACTGTCTCTCCATCTGGTGCTTGCTGCAGGGATGTCTGTGGGCACTTGGTACCTGCCCTGAATCCTGTGATGAGACTTGCGGGTTTGTGTGCGAGGGCAGTGCCTGGGAAATCCTTGGGCTTCCTGTCAGGGTGGTATGGATATTCTAATCCAGGTGGGAGGAGATAGCAGAAGGGAGGCTGAAAAATAGGTTATTTAATTCCCTGGTTCTTGTGCCGTTTCCTCTACATCCAGCTCTGCAGAGCAGCTTGGCAGCCCTTCCGTTCTGAACTGGTCTCTTGAGAAACCTCCTGCTTTCCAGTAGCAGAAAGGAGCATTTCCCTTGCCTGAGAGGAGACCCTGGTGAGCCTGGAGCAGCTGGGAACCCAGGCTGTCAGCTGGCTTCTAGCCCAAACTGGGCACATCCAGGAGCGATGAGAATCACGCATGCCATCTCCTTCCTGTGGCAGCTTCCCCCTCCCCTCTCTGGTCACTGCATTCTCCTGCTGTGGCCTTAAAAATCAACTATAGAGATCAGTTACTGACACCGGTGCTGCCCCAGACCCCCAGGAATCCCTATCCCACCTCTGCTTGGTGACGTGGAGAGAGCAGGCAGCGAGGGGAGAAGGCTGGAGAGGGATCTGCCGTGCTTTAGTTACCCTGCGGCCGTGTTTCTCAGGGAGCCGGCACTCCAGTGCGTGAGCAGCTGCCAGGGTGGCAGTGGCACCGTGACCAGGGAGAGATCAGGAGAGCCTTTGTGTTCTCAGTGTTGTGCTACAGCTGCTCATGGGACTCATAAAGTCTGAGCCCGATTTGGCTCTGTGTGTTTGAGCATCTGTGTTTGGGCCACAGCTGGGGAAGGGGCTGGGTGGTTCTTCCCATGTTGTCCTTTGTGGCTGCGCTTTATTTATCCAATTTATTATTCTTGCATTTGGACTGAGCTGGAATTAGATCCGCTTCATACTGAGGTGAGGTTTTGCTCTGCAGGCTACAAAGCTGCACTTGTCTGCCTTGGGACTGGAAAAGCATCCCTGACCCTCTGTGGCTTACCTGCAAACGGGGGCTCCAGTCTTCTGCCAGGGTCTGTCTCCTCAGGGCTTGGACTGAGCCCTGTCCAGACAGCTCTCTTCCCCATCCTTCTCCATGAGGTTTCTGCTCTGGCAGGGGCAGCAGGGGGTGGGTGGGGGTGGGGTTTGAAAAGCCCAGAGTAATTCCAGAAATCCTCTCTTTGCTGTGTCCTCAGACCTTCATGGTGTTGTGTCCTCATACCTCTGTCCTAAATAGAAGCAGTGGCGCAGTGGTGCAGAGAAACGAGGGTTGGTGTCCCTCTGGGACTGCAGCCGGCTGTGTTATTCCACATTTAATGGTGATTAAAGCATCCCATATCCTGGGGGATTACAGGCCTGGCTGCACCTGCTCTGCTGTCACCTGTAGTCATCCTTGAAGAGCACCTTCTCCCTGTGACTAACTACTTTTGGTGGATGTTTTATGACAGAGAGCGAGCCTTTGACCTTTCAGTCCCCAACCAGCCCCAGGTTTTTGGACACATCCCAAGCAACCTAGAATAAAAGCACAGCTGGTGGTTTTTTATATAAGATCTGCTCCTCTGGTGGGGCTGCTGGAGCAGAGCGAATCAGGACTCCCTCCTCTTCCTCACGCCCAAGCTGGGAGGCTGACATCTCTCTCTTCTACCCAGATCTTCATGATCAATCTGAAGCGTCGGAAAGACAGGCGGGACCGGATGCTGCGGACTCTCCACGAGCAGGAGATTGCAGTCAAGGTAGTGGAGGCTGTGGATGGAAAGTGAGTTTCAGCAGGGCTTGCTGATGTTTGCAAAGCGTGGGTCGTGCTTAACTGCTTCAGGCCATCTCCTCAGGTGCCCCTCTTCCTTCTGGTGGGGACAGGTGGGCCGAGAGGAGAGGTGACAACCTTGTGTAGCTCTAGGCCTGGAGGTTGGTGGCCCTGCTTGTGGCAGGGTGGTTGGAACTCCTGTTATCCTTGGGGTCCCTTCCAATCCAGACCAGTCTCTGACTCTCTTTGCCCAGTAGTCTGCTTGGGGACCTTTTGCTCCCGTTTCTTTTTCCTTTTGCAATCAGTCGGTCTGATGAGAGAACCAGGGGAACCAGTTTAGCTCAGACTAGGATGAAAAGCCGGTTAAAATCCTCCTGGTTTCCATGGCCTCAGTTAAAAGGAGTCTCCTGTGATGGCGTTGGAGAGCAGTTACCTCCTGGGAAGCCTGTCAAAAGCTGCTGTGCTACAGTGCTAACCCTGGCACAGCCCTTCCCGGGCTTACTCTGAGGTGTGTGGAGACCCTTCTTATGATGAGATAACCCTTCCCAAGCTTTCTCTGAGGTGTGTGGAGACCCTTCTTATGACAAGAAAGCAAGGCAGAAGTTTTTGGTGAGGGAGCTGCTTAGGCGGCCTCCGGGAGAGAGGAGCCCACGTGCCACCTAGTGGTCTGTCACACTTGGAGACCCATCAGGACCTCTTGGAGAAACCATCTAAGCCAAGAGCCTACCATTTGGTGGGTCCAGAAAAAGCCTTTGGCAGAGCTAAGGGTACACTTTGTCAGCTTGGATTAGAGCTGTAAATCAAGCAGTTAACTTCTCTCTGGGCTTTTTTGAGCAAAACAAGCACAGGAATTCCTCAAGGTGTGGCTTCTCTCTGACAGTCCATCCTGTTTCCCATGTTCTGCCCACGTCTGACTCACACTTACTCCTCTTCACTGAATGCTGACAGCTGCTCTCCCCTCCTCAGGGCGCTGAACACCAGCCAGCTGAAAGCCCTGAGCATCGACATGCTCCCCGGTTACCGGGACCCCTACTCCTCCAGGCCTCTAACCAGGGGAGAGATCGGCTGCTTCCTCAGTCACTACTACATCTGGAAGGAGGTAAGGAGCTGGCCGGTGCCTTAGGGGTGGGGTGGGTGGGTGTGAGAGGACTCTGCAGGGCCAGGCGTGGGGCAGAGTGTCAAATAGGGTGCTGGTTTCAGGGGGTGTGGGCTGGAGCTGTTTCCCTTGGGTTGTAGCGGGGTGTACACAGGGTTTTTTGGATGCTGTGGTGGTTTGGCCCTGGCTGGAGGCCAGATGCCCACCAAAGCCACTCTGTCACTCCCCTTCTTAACTGGACAGGGGAGAGAAGAAGATAATGAGAGGCTGAGGAGTTGAAATAAGAGTGGCGAGGGGCTGGAAGGGGCTGCCCAGAGAGGGAGTGGGTGCCCCATCCCTGGGGGTGTTGAAGGCCAGGTTGGCTGGGGCCCTGGGCAACCTTGTGTAGCTCCAGGCCTGGAGGTCGGTGGCCCTGCCTATGGCAGGGGGTTGGAACTCTGTGATCCTTGGGGTCCCTTCCAACCCAGACCAGGCTGGGATTCTGTGATTCTGTAAGGCCAGGGAGAGATCATTCTGCAGTCAGTGGCACGGGCAGAACAGACTCAGGGAATAAAGGACAGAAAACTCTCTAATTGCTGGCCCTGCCCTGCACAGCCAGTGACACCAGAGTTGGGTGATGAGAAGTGTGACCAGATCTTAAAGCACCTCCCCCCACCCCCCTCCCCAGCAGACTTGACTTTAGTCAGGATTTCACTCCCTTCTTCCCCCCATGGTGGCACAGGGAGGGGCAGGGACTGGGGGAATGGGGGTGTCAGAAATCTTCTCAACATCAGGGCCATCTTCATACCTGAGCTGAGAGATGTTGTTTGGGTGGTTAAAGCTGTAGCTTCCACCTCTGATTACCTGGGGAGTGACACTTGAGAAGATCCTGTCCGTGCTGGTCAGAGATGGTGGCGGTGTTCAGCCTGATGTTGGCAGGAGGGATTGTTTCAAATGAGGTATGGAGCAGGGACAGGGTACTCAGGGTACAGTTGCCCAGATGTGCCAGTGAGGGCTGTGCCTCCTGGTGCAGGGTCCTGTGCAGGTGAGAGGAGACAGCGCTCTGCCCTCGGAGGTGCTGGGTGCAGCAGGGTGCTGATCCAAACTCCCAGCGCCTGCGGAGTGACACTGAAGCTGGGCTTTGCTTCTGGGCCGAGGGTCAGGTAACGTGGAGTGTAGGGACAGGTGCCTTGGCGTGCGTGGTCTCTTTGGGAGGCAGAGCCAGGCTCTGGATATGCTGGGCTGTTCTTCCCAGTCTCCAGGAACACGTTCTTCCAAGGAAGAGGCTTTCTGAACCGGGGCTGCTGCACATTCCTCGGAGGTGTTTGTTGTGGTGCTGTTGGATGGTAGCTCAGGGGTTCCAGAGGGTGTGACATCCCATGAAGGGGTTTCTGAGGTTGCAGGTGCTCAGCCACAGGATGGTTTCCAGTCTGTTCTCCCTGGCTCTTGCAGTCTATCCCAGCTGGGCTGTGAACCTGGGAGTGGCTCTCCAGCCCCCTCCCTGCCTGCTCGAAGGGCAGCACCAGGTCAGGATGATCCCACCGATTTCAGGGTACAGGGAGCAGCTCATGGGAGCCGTTGACGTTCCTGAACCCTCTCCTTTCAGGTGGTGAACAGAGAGCTGGAGAAGACACTTGTAATTGAGGATGACGTGCGCTTTGAACACCAGTTTAAGAGGAAGCTCGTGAAGCTGATGGATGACATCGAACAAGCCCAGCTAGACTGGGAGCTGATGTAAGTAATGGGCCCTTGGCCAGTGGGGATCTCCTGAGCAGGCAGGGGAGGGCTGCAGCTTGCCACATCCCAAGAGAGATGCAGGTTAATGCTGAAGTTCAGGGAAAGGCGACTCTTCCCATCACCAGGACAGCTCTGTCTCTTGGGGCAGGATGCTGGGCTGCCTGTTGGGCACCAGTTGGGCTCAGCAGCATCTAGAGATGCCACCATGATGGAGGAACTGGCACAGCTCAGTCCAGAGGCCTGAGCCAAGGCATCTTGGCTCCCTCAGGAAGTCTCTCCTAGCTGTACCACCCAGTACAGCTGGGGGTGGTGCAGGGTGAAAATGCTTAAGGCGACTCAGGGATTACTTCTTGGAGTGACCCTTGGGCTGTCCCTGGCCGGCATCAGGGGCTGTGTGATCCTAACAGACACGCTTTGGTTCTGATTTCCATGGTCTTTTCACCCTTGAAGCTACATTGGCCGGAAAAGGATGCAGGTGCAGGAGCCTGAGAAAGCCGTTCCCAATGTCATGAACCTGGTGGAAGCTGATTACTCCTACTGGACCCTGGGCTACGCCATCTCTTTCCAAGGGGCTCAGAAACTCATCGGAGCTGAACCTTTTGGCAAGATGCTGCCTGTAGATGAATTTCTGCCTGTCATGTACAACAAGCACCCTGTGTGAGTGGGACACGGTCGTCATTCAGGTTGCTGACTGATCTTAAGCCAGACCTACGTTGGCCTCTCACTTCTGTAGCCTGGCTTGTGGGGGATGGACCTAAGCCTCGTGCTTTTGGGGATCTGCGGCAGAGCTCCTGACGCAGCCCAAAGAGGCGACAGACCTGCTGCAGAGGGGTTACTGTCCCCTGCCCGGTCCCAAGGCGCTCGGCACTCTGGTAGCAGAGGTTTCTGTTGTACCTGCGCTGTGTGGTTGTAGGGCACGTGGTGCCAGCTGTAAGGGCAGCCCCACCCCAGCAGCTATCTCTGCTCCCTGCTCAGCAGATGGGCTGGGGTCTCCCAGTTACAAGCAGTGGTACTGACCAACACTCCCTCACTCTCTTACCGATGATTCTATTTTCCCCCTGTCCTCTTTAGAGCGAAGTACATGGAGTACTACGAGTCCAGGGACCTGAAAGCCTTTTCGGCAGAACCCCTGCTTGTCTACCCCACCCACTACACCGGGCAGCCGGGCTACCTCAGCGACACCGAGACCTCTACAATCTGGGACAACGAGACCGTGTCGACGGACTGGGACAGAACACACTCCTGGAAATCCCGGCAGCAGGGCAAGATCCACAGCGATGCCCAGAACAAGGATGCCTTGCCTTCCCAGTCATCTCTCAACACGCCGTCCTCCAGGGACGAGCTATGACTTCCCACATCCCCCAGGACGCTGGTGACAGCTGAACCTGCCTCCCACTTTAGCTTTTCCCCCTTGAAAGTGGTAGAGCAGCTCTTCATGTGGTCTCCTTCCCTCTGCTTCCGATGGCAAAGCGCTCTGGCTGGACCGGGCAGCTCCCCAGGCTGCTTGTGACCGGGCGGGAGGTGAAGGAGGGGAAAAGCCTGGCCAAAGGAAGGCAGAGGTCTGAACGAAAGCCCTCACAAGCTTTTGTTTGAGAACAGACAGACTAGAAGCCAAACGACGTCTTTCTACAGGTCCTCCTGTAGAATACTGTATTTATAAAGATTAATATATAGAGTGTACAAGCATTTGTACCTTTCCGGGTAGGTGTAACTGGGCTGCTGGGTAACTGTTACACCTTGTTAGGTTTGTAGTTCTGTGAAAAACCACGTTTGGGTGACTTGTGTAAAGGGATTCCTGCTGAAATCAAGGCGGTTCCCAAAATCATTGAGAGCACCGGAGCAGCGCTCCTCTCTGGGGTCTTTCCTGCCTCCACCCTCCTGTACAAAGCTGTTCCTGGCTTCCCCTCTGCAGGCTTCAAAACGTGCCAGAGCCCATCGAAATGGGGCTTCCGATCCAGAGCTGGTGCCTTTGGCGGGTCTAAAGTCTTGGAAGCCAGCAGAGAAGGTGGAGGTTCCTGGTTTTCCTTTGCCTCTGTGCCGCTTGACGGCAACACAGGCAGAGTTATTTGTGCCACGTCCTGCTTCGCCCCTGCCTCAGTGTGTTCCATGGGGAGAACAAAGCCTGACAACCTATTTGAAGGTCTAATTAGGCTGTAAAAGTGAGTGTAGGACTTCTGGGGACTTCATGTTTAGTGAGTTGGGCAGGGAAACGCTTGGCACTATCCTTGAAAAACCAAAGCAACCCCCAGAATCCATGGGGAGGGAGAAGGGGGGATGGTGTCAGCTGTACTGTTCTCAGCAGCCCGCACACAATCCGGCGGTACCCAATGGAAAGGCAGCTTGTCTTGATATGGTTTTTCTTCTGTGTGTGAGGAGCAAACTTGTCTCTTGCTTTGGATGAGGTGTGTTGTGCTTGCTGTTGGCTAACAAGCCAGTGGACTGTGGGCTCAGGGTGGGTTCTTTTGTTTGTTTGGGGGTTTGTTGGGGTTTCTTCCTTACAGAGTTTCTCAGCAGCCAGGTGCTGACGGACTACAATGCTTGGGGTAGCTGGGCCAGGCCCAGGCCCATGGGCTGCCCTTGCCTTGGGAGGATGTCCTCCTGGCTGTGCCACCTAGAGACTCACCTGCTGGCAGCTCTGTACGGTTGTGCGCTCGGTTTTCGGTGTTGATGATTCCTGATCAGCGTTGTGCTTTCTGCTGCAGAAGACGTGTTAGTACCTGTCAGCCGGTCTGATAATACATAGAACCTGGAGCAAGCCAAGCAGCGGCCTGGGCTCTTCATGGGGTGGGAAGGGCCGGCGTGGGCAGTTGCTGCTGCTATCAGGTGCCTGTCCGCAGCTGCCGCCTGCGAGCTGCCTTCCTTCGGCTGGTGCCCACGTAACGCGGGGAGTACGGAGCTCCGCTCGCAGCCAGCACGCGTGGCCAGGGCGGCTCCTCTCTGACTGTCCCTCCTGCTTCCTCCACGGGTCTCGCTGGCCTGGGTGAAGCACTCTGGAGTGCATTAATCCCAGCGGCCTTGGTATGGAGCGTGTGTGAGCTCTGGGGAGCGGGATGTCTGCACACCATGAGGATCCAGCATGCTGTCTGGCACCGCTCTGGGTACAAAGCTGTTCCATTAGGCCCTGCTTCGTGTGGGACTGGGGCTGATGGTGCAGTGTGGCTGTTTCTCTGGTCTGTTGGTAATGCTGTTGGAGGGCTGGCGGTGCTGGAGCCAGGGCACCCCAGAGAAGTGGGGTCCTGGCCTAGTGTCACACCCGTGGGGGCTGACACTCCCGCTGCTGTCCATGTGTTTTGGAGTCAGACAGAGCAGCAGGGCTGAGCTAGTGCTGGGTGTGGGCGTCCCTTGGACTGCTCCTCTGAGTTAATATTGCAGCTGCCTCCCCAGGTGAAGGCTGGTCATGGTTACGCTGAGCTCCCTGCATGGATCTTACCACCTGCCCACGCACTTTCCAGCCAGTGACCACCCGCTTGCTGGAAGGTGCCCACGGAAGCGCTGCAGCCACACCAGCACAAGCTCTGGCTCCCGCTGCAGCGGTTTCTCCATGACCATCATGGGTGAAAATGGCCCCAGTGCTCCCCACGGCACAGCACTCCTCATGCTGGGTGCTGGAGAGGGAAGGGGCTGGGGTTGGGGGCAAGTGCAGCAGCCCAAGGCAGGGGTGGCTCCATGCTGGAGCCTCGCAGCTGCCCCTGGGCCTCTCACAGGGATGTGGGGTACATCACATTATTGCCTGCACCAGACCTACCAAGGGGATTTAAACCCACCAGGAGGTGAGTATCCCGCTTTTAACCGCAGTGCAGCTCATTCCAGTGATAGAAAGCAAGCCAAAAAAGGCTCCGTGGAACACACACAGCTGGTGGCTGAGCCATGGTGCAGCAAGTCTCACAGACAGTGCAGCAAGGGAAGGTGGTGGCACTGACCTACAGGAAAAGCTCCAGCTCAGCCACTGCCGTGAGGGAGAGACAGGACACAGGTTGATGCAAGCAAAAGTCTGTTCATTGTATAAAATCATTCCTTTAAACACGCTCAGAAGATGGCATGCTTTAAACAGATGGGTCCTTTCAAACATAGACTGGTCCCTGGCTGTATCTCATTGATCAATGATCTGCTGTTACACCAGCATCCTTATCTTATCATGCTAATAGAACTTCTAAAAACCTGGCTAGCCAGCAGACATGCCTTAACAAAAGCAGCAGCTTTTTCTGAAGCCTGCCCCAGCAGGGGTCCAGCAACCATGTTGCCATCTCTCTTTAGTTTCCCCCCTGGTTTATGACCTAAAGGCTCCATCAAGTTATCTGTTAACCTGGCAGTGCTTGAGTCTTTGTCCTCCAAGCCCAATGCCATAGGGCAGGGACAGGTGCGTGCTCAGGGGGGGCAAGTGTTAGCTGCCACCCAGCACCTTCAGGAGAGCAGGCACAGTTTATCTAAAACAGCTTGAGACCAGTGTTGGGGGGTTTGGGGGGCTTGGGGGATGGGCATGGTGTTAGGTGTGCATCTGGCATTGGGTACCTCTGGGAGCGAGCGGTACAGGGGGTTTGATGGCAGGTTCAGGGCTGGGGGGGAGCTGAGAATGACTTTCACCTTTGTAATCAATATTACTAATTCTGGGTAATACAAAAGGCCCTTTTAATGCTGTGGAGGACTTTCCTATTAATAATGCCGCCATTCCATGACCCAGAGGTCCCTAAGTGCCAGTTGGCATTAGCACAACTGAGGTGTCTGGAATTCCTGTTTCTGCTGAGGGGTCCAGCATCTTCCCATGTTCCTTCCAAATCTTGTTGCTCGGCTTTAACTGAGGTTTGGCAAGGTGGGAGCCCACAGAAACACTTCTGGGGCACCTGGGAATGGTTTTTTCCCACTTGCCAGGTATTTCTTTTTCTTCTTTTTTTTTGACTCATCTAACAGGGTTCAAAGCTGAGTGTGAGCTGGAGCACCCCCTTGAAATCACAGAATCATATGGGCTGGAGGGGACCTCAAGAGATCATTCCGTTCAACCCCCTGGCAAAGCAAATGCCAACCTAGCTGGGGCTGTTGGGTGGGTGCTGCTTGGGCAAAGCAGGGGGGGGGGGGAAGCCTTGCAGAGCTGAAAAGTGGAGGTGACCCACAATATGGGTTTTGTCTCCTGTGGTCCTTTAAGTAGGAAAAAAAGCAGGAAGCAGCTCAGACTCTGGGTCATCTCTCTTTGCCTTCACTACTGTAAGCTGAGAGGCTCTTCAGTGATGCAGGAGGTGTTCAGTGACCCAAAAGAGCCTCATTTCACCAAGAAATGTCTCTAACATTTGTGTTACGAGGTACCTAGTTAGTTAGAGCAAGTGTTAGCTGAAAGGCTGCAGCTGAAATGGGGCCTTTGGGTGTCTTGGGATGGTGGGGAAGCTGAGGGGGGGCGGGGGTGAACAGTGGACGTGATGAGGCTGAGGAGAGCAGCAGTGAGGTGTAGAATCCCTGCCCCACGTGCAGTAATGAAGCCTAAGAGAAGAACACAGATTCAGGCCAGTCAAATATTAATTGAAAAATAAAACCTTTATACAATAAATGTAATAAAGAACACAGGTACAAGTAAACCTTAAGGAAACAGGAACAAGAAAGGAAAAAATCCAACAATTTGGAGATATTAACAACCTAAGACAATCAAACCTTCTCTAAGCAATACTGAACATGTCCTTAACACTACTCCTAAAGAAACTGAAATGCCAAACTTAACCAGGCAAAGATTAAGGCTCAGATACAAACCCCTCTTAACTACATTACAAGTAACCCCCATACATGCAAGTTACTTGTAAACAGTGGTGATAAATCCTCACCTAGTGTAAAGCATCCTGCCCAAACACTGTGAATGTGTTCTGATGGGTGAACTGACAGAGCCTGGCTCTGAAAAGCCTACACCGGGGCTCAGGCGCGGCCCAATACTCAGCGTGTGAGCGGTGCAAGAGGCAGCCTCCTTGGGAAGGACTCTGCTGACATGGACAATTCATGTCTCTGTTAATGGCTTTTTACAATCAAAGCTGTCGCTGTCCTTTCAAGGAAGCCTGGGCACTGTCCCTCAAGAGCTTCCCAGAACAGGGAATTAAATGCTCCCAGCTCAACGCTGGAAGGATGTACCATGCCCGGAAATTCATTGAACAGGTGAGATGCAGGGCAGGGGCGGTGCCAGGAGGCGATGTGCTACAAGGATATCAATCTCTGGTGGGTTGGGGTAATGCCTAAAACCTGCCGCTCTCCTGCCCTGCTTGCTATTAAAATTAAAGGTCCCAGAGTTGCTTGTCGTGCAGGAGACAAGCTCCGTTGCTCAGGAAATGTTGCCCATCAATCCACGGGCAAATGAAAGGCTTCGCTCTCCAGGAGTGATTGCACGTTAATGAAGAGGTCCGTCCGTCAGGTCAGGGTCTGCAGAAGGCAGCGAGTTCCAGTCACTGGGTTAGCAGAGGCCAAGGGAAACCGCCTTGGCCTGGCGGTAAGGCGAGACTGGAAGGCAAGGAGTGTCCGTTTGTCTTGTCCAGGAGCTGGCCGTGACAATCCCGGCAAAGCCAGTGCAGTCTTGGAAAGGTCTTTGGAAGGAAAAAAAATACTCCCAAACTGGGTTTGTTGGATGGTTTTTCTGGTGTGGAGGAAGTGCAAAGAGAAGTTTGCCAGCAGCATGAAAGCAACACACAGACGCTTGCCGTTTCTTCTGGCTCCAGGGCTGAGTGTGCTGGGGCCGTACCCACGCTGCTTTGGCGTGAATACAAATATCTCCTGGCGGCAGCGTCTGCTTGGGGCACAAAGCTGGCCAGGGCCTCAGCCTCAGTTCAGGCAGAAGCCAAGGGAGACTTTCTTCTCCAGTTTTACAAAAATAAACTTTAGATGCTCGTCTTCTGTGTAATACTGGCCCAAAGGAAAAGAGTTTCTCACAAATGGAGTTGGCTTCTGGGGTGGTCTTTAAGGCCCACGCTGCAGTCCTGTTTTCCCCTCCTCCTGGGCTTCTGGCATTCCTTGGCTCATGTGCCCACCAAGAACCAGGGACCAGCCAACCCCAAGGTGATACAGGCAAATTCCAGTCCGCACCATCCAACAAACCTCTGTCTGGCTCCACAGGAAAAAGGACCTCCAGGGCAGGAAGGATATCCAGGGGAGGAAAGGGCAGGAAGGATCTCCAGGGGAGGAACGGGCAGGAAGGATCTCCAGGGGAGGAACGGGCAGGAAGGATCTTCAGGGGAGGAAAGGGCAGGAAGGATATTCAGGGGAGGAACGGGCAGGAAGGATCTCCAGGGGAGGAAAGGGCGGGAAGGATCTCCAGGGGACCAGGAGGAAGGGCAGGAAGGATCTCCAGGGGAGGAACGGGCAGGAAGGATCTCCAGGGGAGGAAAGGGCAGGAAGGATCTCCAGGGGAGGAAAGGGCGGGAAGGATCTCCAGGGGAGGAAAGGGCAGGAAGGATCTCCAGGGGAGGAAAGGGCAGGAAGGATCTCCAGGGGAGGAATGGGCAGGAAGGATCTCCAGGGGAGGAACGGGCAGGAAGGATCTCCAGGGGAGGAACGGGCAGGAAGGATCTCCAGGGGAGGAACGGGCAGGAAGGATCTTCAGGGGAGGAAAGGGCAGGAAGGATATTCAGGGGAGGAACGGGCAGGAAGGATCTCCAGGGGAGGAAAGGGTGGGAAGGATCTCCAGGGGAGGAACGGGCAGGAAGGATCTCCAGGGGACCAGGGGAGGAAAGGGCAGGAAGGATCTCCAGGGGAGGAACGGGCAGGAAGGATCTCCAGGGGAGGAAAGGGCGGGAAGGATCTCCAGGGGAGGAAAGGGCGGGAAGGATCTCCAGGGGACCAGGGGAGGAAAGGGCAGGAAGGATCTCCAGGGGAGGAAAGGGCAGGAAGGATCTCCAGGGGAGGAATGGGCAGGAAGGATCTCCAGGGGAGGAACGGGCAGGAAGGATCTCCAGGGGCAGGAAACGGGCAGGAAGGATCTTCAGGGGAGGAACGGGCAGGAAGGATCTCCAGGGGAGGAACGGGCAGGAAGGATCTTCAGGGGAGGAAAGGGCAGGAAGGATCTTCAGGGGAGGAACGGGCAGGAAGGATCTCCAGGGGAGGAACGGGCAGGAAGGATCTTCAGGGGAGGAAAGGGCAGGAAGGATCTTCAGGGGAGGAACGGGCAGGAAGGATCTCCAGGGGAGGAAAGGGCGGGAAGGATCTTCAGGGGAGGAAAGGGCAGGAAGGATCTTCAGGGGAGGAACGGGCAGGAAGGATCTCCAGGGGAGGAAAGGGTGGGAAGGATCTCCAGGGGAGGAAAGGGCAGGAAGGATCTTCAGGGGAGGAACGGGCAGGAAGGATCTCCAGGGGAGGAAAGGGTGGGAAGGATCTCCAGGGGAGGAAAGGGCGGGAAGGATCTCCAGGGGAGGAAAGGGCAGGAAGGATCTCCAGGGGAGGAAAGGGCAGGAAGGATCTCCAGGGGAGGACAGGGCAGGAAGGATCTCCAGGGGAGGAAAGGGTGGGAAGGATCTCCAGGGGAGGAAAGGGTGGGAAGGATCTCCAGGGGAGGAAAGGGCGGGAAGGATCTCCAGGGGAGGAAAGGGCGGGAAGGATCTCCAGGGGAGGAAAGGGCTTCAAGGGAGGAAAGAAAAACAGAGGTCCAGTTCCTGGCCAGCTCGCTCAGCTCCTGGGACCCACACTCAGTGTGTCATTTTGCTGGCCCTCCTGCTCCAGCGTCCCCGTTTAGCAATCCTCTGGAACATGAGGGTGCAGCGGTTCCTCATAGTTCCTTGGTTATTGGGAGGCTCTTTTCTTCGTATGATGAAGTCATAGTTCACACAGCTGTTCATGCCATAAAAGACGTTTGCATTCTTTGGAAACACCAGCTCTGCAAAAGGAGGAGCGGAGCAAGCATTAGTTTGCGGCCAGGAGAGAACAGGGACCAGTCGTATACAGCTGGGCAGGGATGGACCCCTTGCCAGCTCCTGCCAAAGCAATGCAGGGTGGCACCCA
This sequence comes from Hypotaenidia okinawae, assembly GCA_027925045.1. Classification (NCBI taxonomy): domain Eukaryota; kingdom Metazoa; phylum Chordata; class Aves; order Gruiformes; family Rallidae; genus Hypotaenidia; species Hypotaenidia okinawae. Next base: position 2,872,951 of record BSDF01000009.1, on the reverse strand, counting down.
CAGCAGCTCTCCCACAAAGAAAGGGGGGAGCAAGGCCGCGGAGGCCAAACGCAGAAAGCGTCCAGCCAGCGGTGGGATCCCAGACGGCCGTACCCTGCCAGACTCTGCATGGGGGCAGAAAGAGCATGGGCAGCTGCTCTTTGGCCCACAGCTCTACGGGCACAGCCTGTGTCTGCCCAGCAACCCCTGAGCACGCTCTGCCTCCCATGAGTCCACCCTTAGCAAAGGGCCTGTTCTCAGGGGCGACTGCGACAACACACCCCGGCGTTTCTAACCTTGTGTCACATCTTACAATTTCTTTCAAAGCCCAGCAGAAGTTTTCAAGCAGCAGCAGGTTTCTGCCGCCCTACCTTTGCCCTCAGAGATGACTTGCACAAGCTCATAGTCCTCAGCTTTTTCCGATCCCAGGTTGTGTTTCATCATTGCTCTCTGGATGACAGCGGGAACTCTGTCTTGGTTAGTGAGCTGGAGAGAGAGAGAGATACTGCTTATTCACTCGAGATCACTGATCTCGAGCAAGGCCTCCTGCCCTTGCTGCCTTGCTACAGCCCACCTGCTCTTGGGATAGATGTAAGAGACACAGAAAAACACACAACGAGATGGTAACGAAGGTATCGCTAGATATTAAACCATTTCAGTGCAGGACTACAGGTCCCATCCTGAAGAGGCGGCAGGACCTTGATGTCAGCACGCCTGAGCGCATGAGACACGGATGGCATGAGCCATGGAAGCCCACATCAGTAACTGCCCCCTCTGTTGTTTGCATTCATCAGGCCCTCGCAGGAGGGCTCTCTGCAGTTTGGAGAGGTCAGAGCATTCCCATCATGGAAGGCAGCTACACGTCCTAGGAGCTAACCCCCTGGAGCCAGGTTGGATCAATGGGCTCAGCGAGTTTGTGTGTCCAAAAAGCACCATTAAGTCACCCCGGCTGCGAACACCACTGCCAGGAGCAGTGTGCTGTCCTGCGCCACTCACCAGGATGCTCTTGTACACGTTGCCATCGCTGTTCTCAGTGCTGGTGTGGATGATGCACCTGTTGTGGTCCTGACGGTTGTAAGCAGGAGGTGGTGGTGGTACTTCAGTGGTGACCGGTGTCATGGGGACAGAGCATATCTCATCGGAGGAGTAGAGGATGGAAGGGGTGGAGACATAACTGTATGACTCAGAGGAAGATACTTCCACCGTAAAGGAGGAGGACTCAGAATTCCCAATGGACACCAAGGACCCGGCAGACCCAGCAGACTTGAAGGGACCGGCAAACTCGGAGGGACCAGCAGGCTCAGAGGGACCAGGAAACTCGAAGGGATCGGCAAACTCAAAGGGACCATCAGCCTCGGGGGGACCATCAGCCTCGGGGGACTTGGAGGACCTAGATGACTTGGACAGCTGCACAACAGAGAGAAAGACAAACGCCGTCAGAAGCCAGATGGTTTGTTGGCCTTGTGCGCAGGTTGCGTAAGTGGTGTGTGTGTCGTTCTGGAGGAAGGACGTGAGAAAGGTGAAGGCACATACAAACCCCCAGTCCCCTGGTACTCCTGGCCACCAGGACAAGCGAACTTCACTTGAGTGCTCTCCCCGGCTGGGAACGCTGCTCGCTCCTGCCTGTCGGTAAGGAGGCCAGCAGGTGGCAGCAGATACAGGGAACAGGGGCTGGTCGTGGGCAACCAGCCAGGGACTGTGAGGGACTGGGAAGGAGCAGAGGGACCAGGGGCACCGCTGCTCCAGCTTCGCCTGGGAGCCCTTACACGGGTGGGAACACATTCCCTGGAACTGCCCGCTCCCTCCCCATGCTGTGCAGGGTTCGGCCGTTCTCCTCAGCCGCCCTGCCCAAACACTGCGGGGAGGGCCCTGGCTCAGGGAAGGAGGGCTCCAGTCCTCAGCAACCTAGAGAGGACTATGCAAAAATCCCGACTGCACAGCTTCCACCTTTACCCATTTCTTTCCTACATTCTCCCCACCCCATGAAAAGCAACGCTCCAGTCAAGACTGAGAAGCTGGGGCCAACTCCTCCGGCCAGCCGGCAGCATGGCCGCCCCCCACACGCTGGCTGTGCCGGCACAGCCGCCCAGCCCGTACCTTTTGCAGAGACTCATCAGGACTGGAGTCCTCAAACTCAGAGGGATTCAGCTCACTCTGAAGTGAGGAAACAGTCAGTGAGGAAACACTGGCTGAGTCCGTGCTTTCTCCAGAGCTCCCGCTGGGAGTAGGTTTGGGGTGCTCTTTGATGGGGACGCTGCTCTGGGTGACCACCTCAGAACCTAGAAACAGCCTGGAAGGGAAAAGAAAGCACAAAAACTTCTTAAGTGAGAAAAGAATGGAGCTGGGACGAGCCAAGCTGTCACAGGGTTTCTCTCCAAGAGTCACAAGAGACACATACATGGTGAGGAGCTGACAAGAAGGTGCAAATGACAGGCTCTCCTGCTCTGAGACCCGTTTCTAAATGCAGGTCAGGTAAATTTACAGGAGTGGCAAAGGAAACAGCTCCTACCATGTCCCAGGCAGAGAAGCGAGGTGAATTACATGCTATAGCAGCACGTGGTTAACAATGTTAAACCACTCAGGGAGGCAGCAGTGGTTCCGAGATGAATTACACCCGCCTTTCCTACAGTATTAACTTGCAAAATACACTCAGAGTGCGGGTGAAGTGACTCTTCAGAGACTGCACCATGCGAACAAACACTACACGGCCAATTACAGCACTAGGGCACTGAGAGGAGGGGATAAAGCCTGTGCTCTGTGGCCACAACCCCCACGCACAGCTTCAGCACGTACCAAGGGAGACAAGAACCAGAGGCTGCTGGGAGTTGAGACCTAGCCCATCGTAGCTGGGATGGGCTAACAGAAACACCTTCCAGACAGCTGCCAGGGTATTTATTTTTACAGGTTTCTTCCTGTATCCGAACCCAAAACTACACGGACAAGGAATAAATGCATCTGGTCTTCCTTCAGACCAGGCAGAAAAGGACAGCTAAGAGCAGACAGTGCTTTGCCAGCTCAGCGGTTCCCCCTTGTCGTGACCATGCCGCTGCTATGTGGGAAACCCTTCAGAGATCACATGTCAGGGGCCATTTTCTCACCTTTAAGATGTATTTTTACTTTGGTTCTCGATCCCTGTTTTCGTTCCCTTCAGCCTTCCAGGAATTCCTGCTAGCGTACTGTTTCCCGCGCGAGCTGAGCTGCCTGTCCCTGCTCTCCACCCACCTCCCGTTGGAGGTTGGGCAGTCTTATGCCAAACTGGACCACATCCCCAGGATCTCTTTCGCCTTTTTGCTAATTTGCATCTTAAAATCCTGCTAGGAGGGGTTTTTCACATGCGTACATGAAATTACACTAAGAACAAAGGCAGCAAAAGCCCCTTGCCCCACCGTACTTACAGGCTGAACCTCTTCACCACGCTCTTCCGTGATTTCGGGGATGTGGGGCTGGTGTTGGCGGCTTCAATCTCACAGGAAAGGTTGTAGCTGCAGAACAGAGGCCAGCGGGTCAGTTTTTACAGACAATACTCTTAAGTATTCAGATCTCAAAGCAGCAACACTCAAGAAGGTTGAGAGACTTTCAGTTACTCCCACTTCAGAAAGCTGCAACCCCACAAAGAGGAACGTAGTAGCTTTGGTTGCGTTTTACTACAGACAAAGGGATATGTCACTTCTTTACAAGAGCTTTAAAAACAAGCGCCTTTTGGGGGCCACTCATGGCTTTATGTAAGGAAAAAAAGAGGAAAAAAGTGAATCCCAAAGGTGGGAATCTTGGATAAGGGAAGTTTGGTTTTCTCTACGACAGCACAATGCAGCGGGCGTCTGCACTTGCCCTCCGAGTGCAGCGGAGACGTTAAAATGCTGGGAACAAATTCCCTTGGCCTGGCCCAGCAACATGTGTCACAGTGCAGAACTCGGCACAACCCATCCCGAACGCCCAGAGCCACAGCGCTGGTGCAAGCTCTGAGTTGCCTTGGCCATCCACTGCCTGACTGCATCCTGACACCCCTTGGGATCCCTGTCCTGAGCGTGCGCCCGGGCACACAGACAGCCCGGGCACAACAGACCATCCTATTTCAGAGTCAAAAGCCCAATTTCCAACCTCAAAACCAACCCCCACCAAGTGCTCCACAGGTTTCCTGCAGCTGTCAAGCAGAAGGCGGGTTATTCCCACCCTCCCTGAGCATCAGGATGTGCCGTTCCCGTAGGAAGATCGCTACCAGCTGAATGAAGTACCTGCAGGTGGGCCTGGGGTAAGAAACACCCCCCCCCAGCTTCACCAGGTGGGTTGAGAACCTACCTCTCTTCCTCAGTCATGTCCTGCTGTTTCCTGAACCACTGGATGAATTTTTGGTCCGGTGTCATGCAATAGTTGTTACAAGCTGATTGCAAGAGCTTAATTTCAGCAAGTATTTCAAATTCCTGAGGAAATCAAAACAAACAGGAATTACAATCAGGAAAAAAAAAACCCAACAAAGCCAGTCTCATTCATACACCAAAGACATACAACCACAGATTCAGGACAACCTTAGTCTGGACCAAAGTTCAGTTCCAGCTGAGTGTTTCAGGAACCAAGATGCGACCGGTTCATCAGCCACACGCCAACACGCAGACAAACCCAAGGGCTCAAGCTCCACCACAGAAGCTTTGCCTGGGTACAAAGCCACCCAACGGCAGCGCTGCTGGTTGTCCCTCCAGCAGTGGAGGTGGTAGAGGGTCACAAGCTCTTTGGATCGCCCTACCGCTCACCTGTGTGCCAGCTGGCCCAGCACCAAGAGAAGAGCCACGCTCTGCACTTGGGTGGTTCTCCAGCAACGAGCGAGGGATGCTCATTGATGAAATAATAATAATTAGGGATGCCCAAGGTGAAAGCCATGCCTGATCTTTGCACAGGGTGCACTGGAGGAACCTGTGGTGCTCCCTGGGATGGGTGCGATTAGGCAGCACCGCTCTTCTCTAAAGCCACGCGCAACCCGCACTCATGAGTGCAGGGGCACAATCTCTGCCCTGGACCTGCTGCCACGCTGGGTCTGCTATTAGCCAGGTTGTCAAACAACACCCCCAGGTCCTTTTCAGCCAGGCAGCTCTCCAGCCACTCTGCCCCAAGCTCATGGTGTTTCCTGGGGTTATTGCGACCCGAGTGCTGGGACCATGACCACCAAGCACAGGGAATGCGCATGCCCCTGTTGTGAGTCCCACGGAGGTACATGTACTGCAGCTCCTCGCTCTCTGCTGCACACATCTGGGAAGTTCTCTTCCCATGCCACCCTTCGCAGGTTGGCAGGGGCTTACAGCGTTTCAGGGGCCTAGACTCTCCTGACCAACTTCATTACAATTAGCAGCTGTTGGGTATGAGCAAGTGAAGGCAAATGGCCTCGCCAAGAGAACGCTCTAAGGGAGGGCATCAGGAAACGACAAGTCACCCAACAGCCACCTTACCTTTCGCCTCTTGTCAAAATTTATCATGCCGCCCTGTTGGAAGGAAAGAGAAGGGATCAGAGGAGAAGAGCACGTGCTCAGTTGAAGGTAACCACAAACAGCATGGAGCAAGCAAGGCAAACATAAAGCCTTCTAAAAATACCTGCTGGCAGGTCTGCTAAAACCCCTACACGCTCGTGTACCCGAGTCTCTGCAGGATAGCGGAGAGGAGAAAGTGAGGAGAAAACAGTGAGGAGAAAAACCCACCAGCAGCCGCTTTGTGCCCCCAGAAAAGGGAATGAGAAGATGTGAGGAGCTGTGCAGGGACCGAGGGCAGGGAAGGGGGGAGGAGGCGCCCCAGATGCCAGAGAGAAAGATGACCCTGCAGCCCCTGGAGAAACCCATGGTGGAGCAGGTGTCACCCTGCAGCCCATGGAAAAGGCCCAGACCCCACCTGCAGCCTGGAAGGCACGGAGGATAGCTAGGAATCAAAAAACTGCCTCGACGTACCTCAATATAGTCCTGAAGGGCTGTGTCCAGCATGATGAGATCAGTCAGGAAGTTCCCAAGGTAAGGTACCGTGCCCTGCATTACACCCTGCGAGTGATGAGAGCAGTGTCAGATTAATTGCTAGAGAAAGGGCAGTAATTAGAATGCTTCGTGGTAATAATTAGATTGCCACAATAGTCCTGCATAAGCAAATGAAATAAAAGCAGGCTGCTTAGCCTAACAGCAGGCTTATAAGTTACGCTTTCTTCATTACATCATCCTCAGTGTCTAATCTAGAATTTAAATCAGACTCTAATTGTGAGCAGGATGCTCTCCCAGACATTGCCAGCATTTCAGTACACAGGCTGGAGCTCCTGGATAAAAGGACAGCCGGGTTGCACTAGAAGCCAGAGCCCCTTACACCTCGGTGGCATGAATCCCACTTTCATTGTTTATGGACCCAGATGCACGTGGGCCATCTCGATGTATCAATGTGCATTACAGACACACATACACAGAGCATGACATGCTTACTGCAGGCCACAGCATAAGGGAAATCCATATATTTACAGGGATGAGTATTCCAGCTGCATATTCAGTGAAACCTTTCGGTTCACTTGCTTTGTATCAGCTAATCAACAGCACTGCCACGATTGCTCTGCTTGACAGGGAGCACATCCAAGAGCATCACCTACTGTGAAATACCTTTCTAGCTATCGCTTCGGGCATCAGTTACAGCATTAATCGTGTTAACAGTTCGCAGAGGGGTAGGAAAAAGACCCCAAACTCACCATGTCCTTTTGAAGTTGGAGTCGCCTCTGTGTCTTTTTCTGATTTTCCTTCACGTTGCTGTCCAGGTTCGCAAATTTGGATGTCCCTTCCTGGAAGGGCATGAGAAGGCAATTAATGGAGGAGCTGAGTGGTAAGCCAGCAACTGCCCCTGTGTGAAATACCTGCAGATGCATTTAACCAGGCAAGCCAGGCTTGGCAGGTAGATGCATGTAGACGGACGCACTCGTACCCCAACTGGGAACTTTGGACAAAATTCCATAAGGGAGTTTTCCTGCCAAATAGCTCTGCCCCAGCCCTGGCTAAGTGCATCCGGACATCTTCTCTGAGTTCAAATCCCAGCAGCTCAGATATACTTCCAGGTGCCTGTATGCTTCTCTGAGCTCCACCCTGACGCTCCTGACCTCAGGATCCCTGTTTAATTTCCGAATCGGGACTGCTACGGGTAAACATCTCTATCTTACATCATGCTTTCTTTTCCCTTACACCGTAACAGGGAGCGCCAGCTGCTGTGGCTTATTGACTAATGCAAAACCACGCAGGGAGTGGAAGCAAGAGGATTGCATCTTCACAATTCGAGCTTTCCTATGAATGGAGGAGCTATTTCACAACAGATCTGTAGCCTTCATTCCCCTGGATCCGTATGGGATGCTGGGAGTCTCCGTTATTTTTGCTCCAGTGAGCGGACAGACGGAGCATGAATCATTATCACCATCTTTTATCTGAGACTTGTACAGACTCTCTCATTACAGGGTTTACTTCTCAGTCGCAGTTAATCAACAGATCACTCAAATTCTCTATTTCCTTCCTCAGCTGAAAGCCAGGAGCAAATGAAAAAGGAGGGTTTGGCTCAGTGTCTTCAAGACACTGAAGGGTAACCTCAAGATGGTCCAAGAGTGGCCAGGAGCGCAGGAGCTAAAAGCTCAGCTCTCAGCAGAGCCCTTGTTTGGGGAGGTGAGAACAGTGCTCCTTCTCCATGCCGACCTTTCACATGGCATTTTCTCTACGCTTACATTTTCAGGACGGACAGGCAAGGTCAATCACTGCTTCCCTAGAGAGACTATTTATACTCAAGGAAAACAAAGGCTTCAAGGATTCGGTGGAGATTAACCCTCCAATCATTACAAAACAGTCCAAGATGAGAAGCAGGAGAGAGGTTCTAGCTACTCCGTGGAACATTTTTCCTCCTCTCACAGCTTTCAAAATGCTTTGTAAATCTACTCAGAGCAGCTGGAGAGTGTGGTTTGTTGGGAGCCAGAAGGTCTGGGCTCAGATTGACTTGTTTTGTCTTTCAAATAGTTGAGTTAAACAAGCTATTCAAACACGTGCTTTCCCTCTATGCTTATTTGTGTCTCACCTGTTGTCAAACTCAGCTACAGGTGTCGATGAATGGAGGATAAACCAGACAGACTGACAGGTTTGAATGTGCTCACCCATCATTCCTCATCAAAACACGGCATTTCAGATACCGAGGCGTAGGAGGCAAGGCACAAATGCCAAACAGACTGGATGGAATTGCCAGACCCAAGACTGGTTAGCCAGTTTTGTGCGTAAACAGAAGGAACTGCCACAAACACTCCTTAGTTTCTGCAGAACATAACCTTTCCCTCTATTCTTCCTCACTCCTTTCAAGCTCCTGAGCTTGTTGAGGTTCACCCAGGAGAGCGCACAAGTCAAACGGTTTCAGACAGAGCCTGCTCTGTTGTCCATCTGGCCACACACAGAGCAGGAAGGCTGTTCCTTCAAAATTCCCAGCCCTGTTTTCCAGTTCCAAGAAAGGTACTGGAGAGTCGGATAAACATCTTGGTTTAATTTCTCGGCTGAAGCTGAGTGGCATTGTTCCAATGAAGTCAAAAGCACTACAGCGGTGCAACGCAGTCGAGAGCAGCACTGGGAGCCGCTCTGCGAACAAGTGCACAGAGTCTGTGCTGCTGCAGCCTGCCCTGTCTGGCTACATGGGCTCAAGAGGCTAAGACTAGCGTAGGTTCTTCCAGGACAATGCCATCACCTCTGTCCCCCGCAGCAAAGCGCAGGTTTACAGACCTGTCTTCCCTGAAGCACCACGTACAGCGGTTCAGGGAGAGAAGAACTTGGGGGCTGGTTGGAAAAAGCTTTGATCACAAGATTGGCAACTCAAGCCGCTTCTCACCTTCATGAGTAGCTCTCGACTTGTCAGATAATTGTCATGGTCCGAGAAGATACCAGAGAGCTCTTCAAACATCAGCACTGCGTCCCTGTAGAGGAAAAGGGAAAATCCTTTAGGTTATCAAAGACAAAAGGAAAGCGCACTGAGCTTCCTGCCTGTGTTTGGGGCTAGTGTGAGGAGCGGCAGGGGAAGCTTACTTTGGGACACACGCCCAGGTCGTCTTCAGCCGATAGATGGAGTTGGACTGCAGTGCCGAAAGGATGGCCCTCAAGGAGGAGAAATTCTTCAGGATCCTACATTCCTGTGAAAGGAGCGGTTAGAAAGGAAGGAGCATTAAATGTCAGCGTTACAAACACCCAAGTGCTCTTCTGTTCGACTGGTGTCATGCTTGCTACACGTTCTCACTGCAAAGCAGGCAGCTGGACAAATACTGAGCATCCAAAATACAACTCCAGCCACCAAAATGCTTTATGGGCTTTGGCACTTAGATCTTGTTTTCCTCCCTTTTGTGTATTTGTGGCGTGTTGCGGTGTTACAGCTTCCAGTTCTGGCAAAAATAAAAGTGGAACTGAGCCCACCAAGCCAAGTAGCATGAATGGTAGACAAGGTTTTACAGGGTTGGTTCTGACACTAATGATGCTGATTAAGTACAGGATCCTTATGGGGAAACCCCTTGTTTCCTTTGTAAGGCTGAACAAAGGTACAGCAAATGTAAACAAAAGCCAGACCTTGATACATCAACATCTCCGTTCCCAACCTGCATCAAAACTGACTGAACAACTAAGGGAAGTATTAATTACACCCATTCATTTACCTAAAAAGCTAAAGACAGCTCTGTGCTTCTTAGGAGACTCCATTTAACAAAGCGTGGCTTAACAAGACTCTGCTTGAAGCGGGTTAGCAGTTAGGCAAGATAAAGCCCAAGTTCAAGGCCACGTGGCAGGGCACACAAGGCCTCAAAGCTGTTTTTGCATGGTTCGGGGCCGGAGAAGCCGTGTAACAGCTCTCCTTCACAGACCAACACACTGGGGAAAACCATCCTTCTTTCTCTAGGTTCAACCTGAAATGCAGGCTGGGGACAACACAGGTTGAGAGGGGCAGGTCCTCAGTGTGTCTTTTTTGAAAGCAACGGGAGTTTGGACTGGAAGATCCATTTTGGAAGCATATTGGCTGAATTGCATGCTGCAGAGTTTAAAGCACATTAGGAATTCAACATTGCATTTGGCATTCTCAGTAGTTGAACTGACTGCAGACTGAAGTTCAGCAAGCTTTCAGTTGTACACAAGAATTTTTAAGGCTACTTTGAATAACTTTGTTTCATGCTGGGTCCTTCACAAGGGGAAAATCAGAAAGAATCCTGTGCAGAAGCAACTTCGGGTTTGTTGTTGTTTTGGTTTTTTTAAGTAAATATTACCATACCAGGATAATAGAAGATTTCATTTTTACAGTTTATATTTAAAGAAAATATTGTGTGAGCGAAGTTGGCTGCTCCTGGTCAGGAGCCTTAGATCTAGGTGGAGCAGAGAGGGCTGGCAGCAAGAAAAAAGTATTCAGTTTGTCTTGTAAACCAAGAAACTGGATCCAAAAGTCACAAAGAGATAACAACCATGGCAGTCCATGCTGGTAAGTTACAGAGTTAGCTGTCTGTGAATAACTGTGCTTTAACAAGCAGGTTATTTTCTAATTTAGGCATTAACTATTCAAAACACTTATTTGCATGTGCCAAGCAAGCAACTTGCTTCAGAAGTGGGCAGCTAAGTATATATGCAACTAGCTGTTCCACATGTGCAGTTATTTTGTAAAGTGTGCACATGCATTCTTCATGTACTTAGCTACGGCTGGAGTATTGAATTATGCATATAAATTAAGTAAAGGGAGAAGCACTGAAGCAACAGAGGTGGAGAATGAAGTTCTCTGTCCCCAGCAGCAGCACGCTGAGCACAGTGCCTGTCCTGGGTTCCCCAGGCCACCCTGCTGACCCCCAGAATCACAAGGGTAGAGGAGACCTTTAAGATCATCAAGTCCAACCGTACTAACCCATATCCCTGAGCACCTCATCTACCTGTCTGTTAAACACATCCAGGGTTGGTGACTCAGTCCCCTCCCTGGGCAGCCTGTGCCAGGCCCCAACAACTCTTTTAGTGAGAAATTTTTTCCTAACATCTAATCTGACCCTGCCCTGGACCCCTGACAGGCACAAAGCCACTCTGGACTTGCTCACCCAAACAGACAACCCGCCCGGCCCCTAAGGGCCTCTTTAGCTGGTTCCCTCTGCAACGTAAAGCTCTGCCCAGAAAATGGGCATCAAACTTCCTAACCCGCTCCCACGGGCTGTAAAGCGGCCATCAGATGATAACAAACAAACCCAAGTCGGCATCAGTGCCAAAAGAGAGGTGAAAGCCTATCCCCCATACCAGTTTCCTGAACTGGTTGCCAATCCTGAGGTGCCAGGACTAACAATGCTGCCCCTGGAAGCACAGAAGTGCACTGTTGAGGTTGGAAGGCCTCTGCTTGACTTGAGGGGGTTTTAGGGCTGCTTATTCGGCACAGCTGGGAAAGAATCCTGTGTGACTCTCAAAACAGGCAGCACCCACCCGTCTGAGAGCGGTGCTTGAAGCGCTCTCTTCAGAAGAGAGATCTAGTTTGCTGCCAGCTGCCCAGTGCTCTAAGGGGACTTACAAGGGTTACAGATTCAAGATAGAAATCTAAGAAATGAGCAAACTCGAGTTACGTAAAGAAGGCATGCAGAACCCTCTCATGCAAAGGTTAAGAAACACGCAACTTACTACGAGACAAAGGAATTGAAGCAAAGAATAAAAATGAGTCAGAGAAACACGTGAGACAATGGCAAAGCAGAAAGGTGAGAGCACAAGGAGACCGGTACCATAGTATAACTCATTTTGTCTGGTCACTGCTTGCACCTCTTGCCTCCTTTAAAAACAGAAAGGCACAAACAGTCATTTCATTTTTTCCATGTTAGAGAGGCTACTACTGCTTCCTAGAAGTTAGCTAGCTTTGTCTATGCTTACTCACAGCCTTGCATTTATGTTGATAACTAAATGAAACACATCTATAAAGGTATGAAATCACTAACAGCTGTCTTCTACCATACCTGATTTCAGCTCTCATGATGTTGACCTAACAGTCCCAGATTGAACAAGAAGGACCAAAGGCGAGGTGAGCACAAAGCTCAGCCTAGCTGCCCACGGCCCTCACCACTGCCAGTCCCACTCCATTCTTGTTTCAACTTGCCTCTGAAAACAAGTCTAACTTTGGATGATATCAACCACCGCTTGTTCCACTAATACAAGCGGTATTTTCTTCCCAGGGAAGGAAACCAGTTGCATTGATACCTATCTTGCCACAAACGTTACATGTATGGGATGTGGAACTCCTCATCTGCAAGACACGGTACATGCCTCAACCCCCCATTTCCACGGTGGGGAAGGAACTAAGGAGAGGAAGGACAATAATCCATCCACTGTTTCAAAGAAAGTCTCTCAAAAGCAGGAAGAATCAGGGCTAAGATGTTCACTGGCCTGGGACCAATGGGTACAACCCCGTCCTCCCCTCCCAACACCTAGGCACCCACACAAGGACCATTCAACACCCCAGAACAAATGCTTTACATGTGCAACATGAATCCACTTCTCCACAATCTTGGCCCTTTGCTGTGTTTTGAGATCTTTGATCTTCAGGATAGTGCTGATAACGCATCTGGTAACGGCATTGAACTGAGTGATAGTGGCTCTGATGGTAGGTGCCAGGTGCTTGTATTCTTCCTTATCTCTTCGTGACCAGATGCTTCCCAGGCAGTGGTAGGGCACCACTTTCTTGAAGAGTGTCTAGAGGGAAACAGAGGTGTCTAACTCAGCAGGATTCTCCTACATCTCCACCATCAACAAAATAAAATGCAGGCTTACAGCAGAAATTGGATCGAAATCTAATACACTATTAACAGGTAAGTATTTGTTTTTCCTCCTGGTTTAAAATACACACTTTGGCACACAGTTTAGAGGCTTGATGCCCTAGAAGAGCTGTCAGCTCAACAGGCCTGGCAAAAGACAAGACACCTTTGTATCAGGTGTAAAACCAAGGGGGATTTTTTTTTTTATATAGTAGTGTTTTGAAGGAGACCAATCCAGACAAATTGAATGAGAGCATCACCGTTAGGAGTGCCTATACATCTTTAGGCCAGGCAGCAATACAGTCAAAACATGCTAATTCTCCAGCATCAAACATTCAACTTTGCCAGCTACACAGCATACATTCACACTTAAGCAAACAAACCAGCCCCCAAAACCCTTCAGAGTGAGCAAAGGAAAACAGCCCAATGAACAAGTTTGGATAACTAAGTGGAGTTGTGTCCTGTGTCCCAACAACAGACCTGCTCTGGAACAGACCATATATATATATATGTATGTATGTATGTACATATGTATTTAAAAAGCAATGAATATATAAGTATGTATTATATATACATCACTTCTTGAAAAAAAATCCAAACAAGTATTCCAGAAGCCCAATCTTATTTCCCCTCACATTTCAAGCAGTCCATAGTTCTCTACATACCGCATCCATGTAAGTCAACTGTTCCGCCACAAGGTCGTCTTGGAAATAAGAGAAGTCTTCAGGAGCGGTGAGCTCAACTTCCTCTTCATCAATTTGGTTACAGGGAGATGCAACAAGGAACCCAGCTGTCCAGGGTGGGAAACATGACTTGGTAAATTCATACAGCAACCAGCCAATCCAAGCAGATGTCTGTATATCTTAAAGTGGGATGCCCAGAGGCCGTGACGTAATGGTCCCACTGTGCTGTGTATTGCATTTAGAAAGATGATGAGCAGAAGATTAAATCATCAAAGAAAAGGTGGAAGGAAGTGAGGTAGAGAGAACGGAGCAATTCAGGGTCTCTCAGCTGAGAGGTGGCTTCATCCACCTGCTAACCAATTCTTCTGAAAGAAAAACCACCCCCACCCTCCTAACCAGCAAAACTTTGTTATTAACATTGCAGAATGCAGTTAATCTACTTCTCAGTAATTATGTATTTTATAATCTAGAAAAGAAATAACCAAACTGCAATTCTACCCCAAAAATATTACATTAGGAATGCTCTTCTATCCAGATTTCATCACTGGCCATGTGTGGAAATAGATTTCCCTGGCACTACCGGTGCACTATATGGGAGAGTTTATTCCAGCATCCCTCACTGTGTCACTCTGGGAATTTCTCCCAGAGAAGGGAAGACAGTGAGCACCTACAGCTTTCAGCAGAATTCTTCTCCCAAATCTGCAGTGAAGAGCTGAGAGAGGAGTTCTGCTTGAGGGCCCGGATCCAGCACAGAAGGGGTTTCACAGGTGCCCCCACAGGTTGGGAACAAAGCCACATTAAAAGACAAAGAAGTCTGCCCTTGCTTCCCGTGGTAGAGGAGGAAGTCAAACAGAAAAACCCCCAAAACAAATCCTCTTCCTAATCCCTTTTACTGTCAGGTGACTCCAAAAGGAGGGAGAAAAATGGAAAATAAACTGGGGCTTGTTGCAGAGTGATGCTGAAAGCACCGAGGTCCCATCAGGGAGAGCTCGGTAACAAGAGCAGCACGTTTCCAAGGTCGTTGTGCAATGCTCCATACCCAATTCAAGCCAAACAGATATTACAGCAACACAAGCAGATAAAGTGATACTTCAATCTTGGGTTTCGAAATTCTCCTTCCTCTCTTCATTAATTAGCAACACCTAATCATCACTGTAAACAGCTAGAGTTTTGATGTAACAAATTCTAACTGCAGGCTCTGTCCAGCTTTCCATCTGTGCGCTGCAACTGCACAGGTCATCGACAGAGCTAAATGCGACAAATGGAGACCTCTGTTCAGGCCTCGTTTCTCCCTGGCTGTTCTCTAACAATATACATCATTAAATGGATTTCTACTGAGCTGTTACAAGAATCACAGGGGTTTTTTTCCTTTTCCTTCTCTCTCTCTGGCTATGCAACTCCTCATTTTGCTTTCAGCGCCTGAAATGCAACTGAATGTTCTCATCACTGAGTTGTGACCCTACTCAACACCTCACAGCGCCCTTCCAAACCTGGTCCTAGATCACAAACCAAGATTTTCCTTCTCTGTTTTAATCCCTGCCTCTTTCTCCTTTCTCTCTCACATCCCTATGTGTGTAACCAGTCTCCTCCCTACCCC